>CP136871.1:28175619-29537248 GCA_033000465.1 Sciaenops ocellatus | reverse complement strand
GGCCACAAATGGTCCAAGAAAACCATTGCAATATACTCAGACAACAGCGCCACAGTGGAAATCATAAATAAAGACTAGCCCCACTGCCTGGACATCATGCAGTTCATACGAAGGCTCACACTGGTTTCCGCACAACACCAATTCATCATTCGAGCATCACACATTCCAGGCCACAAAAATGCTATCGCTGACTCTCTCTCCCGCTTCTCTCTCCAGAAATTCAAACTCTTGGCACCAGCTTCTGACCCCCTTCCAACTCCGGTCCCACCATTTTCAGCTACGATCTTCAACTGACTCCGCAGCTGGAATACCTAGTCACCACGGCACGGGACTCCATCCTCAACAGCGTCACTCCACAAACCCTCTCTTCATATCTAACCAGCTAGAATTGCTTCAAAGCTTTCCACAACCTTCCATTCCCAATGTTGGACGTCCTCAGCTTTCTCCAGCTTCATCACATTTGCCCATTCGATCCTGAAAATCAAGTCCTCCACTATACAAGTCTACATCAGCAGAATCAACTTCTTCGCCAATTCATCTTCGGGATCTCCGTGCCCCGCATTGACCCATGCCCACATCAGCATGCTCCTCAAAAGGACTACGCAAGGCCGAACCACGTCCCACGGCTAAGCAACTCCCCCTCACTTCCGATCTCCTGGTCCGCTGCACCAAAACCCTCTGAAGGCTACCTGTCCCCAAGCATGGACAAAGTCCTTGAATCCATGTTCCTTCTGGCATTCTTCAGCGTCACCCGCCTCAACCCTGCACTATGATCCAACATGCCACGCATCAGTGTCTGACATCTCCGTCCTCTCCTCTGACACTCTGATCTGTTTCCTAAAACACAGTAAAACCAACAAGTCTGGTCAACCTCAACCAGTCTACCTCTTTTGACAGAATTCATACCTAACCCCATTCGAACCCATTCATGATTACATTAACTCCCAACTAGCCTGCCAAGCTTCCCCCCAAGACCCTCTGTTCATTACGGCAGAGTAGCCTCACGCTCCTGGTTCCACCACCAATTTCGCCAGATCTTGTACTGATCTGGTATACCCCCCGAGCTGTATTCACAGCACTCCTTTCGCATTGGAGCTGCTTCTACCACTTCTGAACAGGGAACCCTGAAAATATCACCAAAATCCTTGGTCGCTGGTCTTCGACTGTGCACCTGACCTACATCCGAAATGATCTGAGCGACGTCAGAAACACGCACGCGCATCTCTCCACGTGAAGTTCTCTCTTGGAGCATAGAGACACAGAGATGGTTCCCCCACCCAGAGTCTCAATCCCTCCCATTTTAGCTTCTTTGCACTGGCTGCCTGTTAAATCTAGAATAGAATTTAAAATTTTTCTCCTCACCCACAAAGCTCTCTCTCTCTACATATATTATTACTGTCATTATTGCTACCATATCTCCATTACAGTTTATAGTTAGTTAATGATTTGCTGCTGTTGTGCATCTGTGTCTATTTCTCTCTATTTGTCTATCTAGCCCCCCCCCCCCCCCCCCCCCCCCCCCCCACCTCTCCATCTGCCCCTCTCTCTCTCTCTTTAACTGTCTAATGACTGTCTACCAATGAGCTTGGGACTGCCCGAGGTTTTTGCCTGTTAAAAAGGAAGTTTTTCCCTCGCCACCGTCGCCAAGTGCTTGCTCATGGTGGAACTGTTAGGTCTCTGTAAATAATATTATAAAGAGTACCCCCAGACAACAGGTCCCCGGACAACAGGCCATGACACTTGTCATAAGGGACTCCATCCTCCGTAACATCCGCCTGAAGGGGGCGTTCACCCTGTCTTTTCCCGGCACCACCATTATGGATATAACTGAGAAAATCCCAAGCGTCCTGGGCTCCCACCCACAGGTAAACAAGGTCATTATCCATGTGGGTACCAACAATACCTCTAGACAATAGTCTGAGCTTTTAAAACGGGATTTTACACAGCTTTTTAACAAACTCTTGCAGTCTCAGCTGAGTGTTTTTATCTCCGGCCCCACCCCCACATGCGGCAGGGGCATTGGGCGTTTCAGCAGGCTGCTCAGTCTTAACACCTGGCTCTCCTCTGCCTGCTGCACCCACAATGTCGGCTTCATTGACAATTTTGATGTCTTTTGGGAGAGGAGACACCTTTTTGGATCGGATGGTCTTCACTTAAACAGAACTGGCTCCCGTGTGTTATCTGCAAACTTGGCATACAGTGTACGACACGCACACCGTAAACCTATACTGACTGACCGGTCCGCCACTGACTGATGTCCCCCAGGTCCTAGTTCCTATGCTTTTAGTTCCACATCTGACCATAACACACACAGTACTGGACTTGGGCCTTCAGTTTTCATTAACAACTCACCAATTCCTGTCATCATAGTCCACCATATTCACTCTGTGAACTTAAATAACCTCAGATCTCTCCCAAAACATCAACAATCCACGTATACAGTCGGTAAGTCACCTGTCACCATAAACATGACACTTTTAAATGTTCGGTCCCTGTTAAACAAATCTTTTATTATTAACGACCTGATTTTAAATATCAAGGTTGACTGTTTATTTTTAACTGAAACATGGCTGGGTACAGACGCGCCAGTTATTCTCACTGAGGCCTCCCCACCAAATTTTAACTTCACATTCTCCCTGAGAAGTGGCAGGAAAGGTGGTGGTACTGCATCAATAACTAACAAATCATTAAAAATTAAACAAATTGTATTTGAGCAGCACACCACCTTTGAGCATCATGCAGTTGTTTTTAACAGTACCCCAATTCTGTGCGTCACTGTCTACAAACCATCGAAGCATGATGCTGCTTTTATCAGTGAATTTTCTGAATTTTTAATCAATAATCCATGCCACTTACAATTTTATCATTGTATCTGGTGATTTTAACCTACACATAGACAATCCATCTGATTCTTTGGCCAAAGACTTTTTAAATTTACTGAGTTGCTTGGCTTTTACTCAACGTGTCACACAGCCGACTCACAACACAGGACACACTCTGGACCTTGTCCTCAGCTATGGCCTGTCAGCCAGTGTGTCCTCTGTTGTTGACTTGGCTGTGTCAGACCATTACTGTGTGTTTTTTTTAATATCACCAGTTTTATTCAGCGGGAGACCTCAGTGCGAACAGTCAGGAAATGCTATATTACCTCAGAAGTGGCTGCAAATTTTATTGAAATCTTGGGTAAGCATCCCTCAGCTACTTTACCTGCACCTTGTGATTTTATTTTTGAACATTTTACTAAGAAACTGAAATCAACACTTGATCTCGTAGCTCCACTAACCACCAGTAAAGTACTGCCTAAGCGCACAGCCCCATGGAGAAATGAGGAGATCAAAAAATTGAAAAGAAATTGCAGGGTAGCTGAACGGAAATGGAGGAAAAATAAATTAACAATTAATCAACAAATATACCGTGAGCAATTAAAAAGATACAAAAATGCTCTCAGGAACGCAAGAAATAGCTATTTTACCAACATAATCGCTGATCATAAAAATAACCCAAGAATCCTATTTAATACTATTGATTTTCTAATCAACCCTGATTTTAACAGATATCAAAACTCTCCTACAGACTCCCTTTGTGAGGACTTAAGACCACTTCAGGGGAAAAATTGATTTTATAAGATCCTCTATTTTATCTAATCAAAATACTGTACTTTACTTTAGTACCTTAGAATGCTTGTTTTTACCCGAGGAAACACTGGACAGTTTTGCCCTGGTTGATGCAGAGATGCTTGGTAGAGTTTTCTCCCAAGTAAAACCAACAGCCTGCCTTTTAGATCCTATTCCCACATCACTTTTTAAAACGTTTTATGGAGTCTTTGAAGATAAGCTCTTGAATATCGTGAATTGTTCTCTTCAGACGGGTACTTTCCCTGCTGCCATTAAAACGGCAGTAGTGAGACCCCTTCTGAAGAAGAACAATTTGGATCCTAATGTTCTTAATAACTATAGACCAGTGTCCAACTTACCATTTTTAAGTAAAATTTTAGAAAAACTTGTTTTTATTCAGTTGAATGATTTTTTTAAGTAACCGTTCTGTTTTTGAGAAATTTCAATCTGGATTTAGGACGAACCACAGTACAGAGACTGTACTATTGAAAATTGTTAATGATTTTAGGTGCAACTTGGACTCACAAGCTTACAGTCCTTGTGCTACTGGATCTAAGTGCTGCTTTTGATACAGTAGATCACCTGATTCTCTTAAACAGACTAAGACACCTGCTCGGCCTCTCTGGTACTGTCCTCCAGTGGTTTAGTTCAGAAAATTTCTAGTAAGTTTGGACTCATGCTCCTCAAAGATTCATGAAATTTAATGTGGTGTGCCCAAAGGTTCAATTTTAGGTCCTGTACTTTTTAATTTATACATGCTCCCACTGGGAAATGTCATCAGGGGGCATGGTATCAATTTCCACAGCTATGTGGACGACACACAGCTGTACATATCCATGTCCCCTGATGACACAGGGCCAATTGATGCCCTTTTTAAATGTATTTCAGACATCAATTCCTGGATGACAGAAAATTTCTTACAGCTCAACCAGGGCAAGACTGAGGTTTTAATTATCGATCCTAAGGCGCAGAGAGAGAAACTTTTATTAAAACTTCAAACACTGTCTTTAAATCCATCAGATCAGGTAAAGAATCTGGGCATCATCTTTGACTCTGGGCTCAATTTTATTCCACATATTAAACATGAAACAAAAACAGGATTTTACCATTTAAAGAACATATCCAGAGTCTGCCCCTTTCTCTCTCGTGCTAACACAAAGACACTAATGCGTGCTTTTATCACCAGTCGTATTGACTACTGTAACGCCCTGCTTTCTGGTCTTCCAAAAAAAAAACATCTCAGGTTTACAACTTTTACAGAACTCTGCAGCACGTGTGCTGACGAAGACCAGAAAGCGGGCACATATTACACCGGTTTTAAAATCACTGCATTGGCTCCCTGTGTGTTTTAGGATTGATTTTAAGGTCCTTTTAATGGTTTTTAAGTGTCTTAGGGGTCTTGGACCTTCTTATCTTTCAGAATTGCTTTTACCATATGAACCCTCCCGCGCCCTTAAATCCTCCGGCACTGGCCTATTAATAATCCCCAAAGATTATTAGATTATAGAACACGAACCTACGGTGAGGCATCTTTTCAGCACTATGGCCCCCGTCTGTGGAATAGCCTGCCGGAGGACCTGAGGGCCGCAGAGAGTGTTGATATTTTTAAAAACAGGCTCAAGACCCACCTATTTAATTTGGCTTTCAACTGATGTTGTATTTATTTATTAATTTACTTATTTATTTTAGTCAATTTTATTCTGTTATTTCTATTCTTTTTACTCTTCATGACAGAGTTCATTTTAGCTATTTCAATGTTATTTCTATGTTATTTTATTTTATTTGTTTATTTTATGTTCTTAGCCTATGTAGTTTTATGCTTTTATTCCTTATCTCCAGTAGTTTTGTTTTTATTCCATATCTCCAGTGTTTCTTCGGTGGGGGCCGTCTGCGCTGGGGGCTGTGATCGGCTCTGGCTGGGATGTCTCTGTCTTGTGGCGAACATCGGAGGGGCACATTCTTTAGGAGTCGTTAACAGGGATCCCAAAAGCTGGCCAGACAGTCTGTGGTGTCCCCTTTATAGTCTGTACTCCACCTTAATTCCAGGGATTCTGTTAGAGAAGGAAGGTAGGGCAAGGTGGAGTGGGACATTGCCCTGGCACGTACTGAGTTGCTGTTGCAGTTAGTTGGTAGCAGCGCGCTGGGTACACTGTTTGTGTGCTCTCGTGAGCTGTTTCTAGTTGCCTCAGAAAAGGGAAAAAAAACACAGGGTAAAGGCACCAATTCTATCCACACAACAGGGCATCCAAGTCGCCTCTCATACACAGGCGTGGCAATCTGCTCAACCAGCACGTCTTTTGCCAATCCCTTTTCCTCTGACATCCTTTCCCTCTCTGCTGTGTTTGTTTGCTTCTCCCAGTCTGCAGTCCTGCTCTGCCTCCTCCTTTTTATCTGTGTGGGAAGGTGATTACTACTTGGCCACAGGTGTGCCAATTGGCTGCAGGGGAGGTCCTTCAGCCACTCAGGCGAGAAACACTTAAGTGAATCACACACACAATTAATCCAAATCAAATCAAATCAAATTTATTTGTATAGCCCAAGTTCACAAAACACATTTGCCTCAGAGGGCTTTACAATCTGTACAGGGAGTGACACCCTCTGTCCTTAGACCCTCGGTTCGAGTGAGGAAAAACTTGCCCACAAAAACCCTTTTAACAGGGAACAAAGGTGGAAGAAACCTCAGGAAGAGCCACAGAGGAGGGATCCCTCTCCCAGGACGGACAGACGTGCAATAGAGGTCACATGTACAGAACAAATCAACAGAGACATATTGTACAATTACAATGGATGATAAAATGATTACAGTACACAGAGATATGGTAACAATAATGACAGTAATAATATATGTAGTGGACGTCGTGCAGGACCACAGTGGCAGCCACGATCCATGAGAACCTGCTGGACGAGAGAGCACAGAAACTCCAGGGAAGAAGTTTAGTTAGTAACATGCATTAACATGCATTAATGAGACATGCATGTGTACAGATGGTGATGGGGAGAGAGAGAGACAGAGAGAGAGCGAGAGAGAGGAGGGAGGGGGAGTCCCCCGGCAGTCTAGTCCTATAGCAGCATAACTAAGGGATGACCTGAGCCAGCCCTAACTATAAGCTCTATCAAAAAGGAAAGTCTTAAGTCTACTCTTAAAAGTGTTGACCGTGTCTGCCTCCCGAACCCAAAATGGTAGTTTGTTCCACAGAAGAGGAGCTTGGTAGCTGAAAGCTCTGGCTCCCAGTCTACTTTTGGAGCTTATAGGAACCACAAGGAACCCAGCATTCTGAGAGCGCAGTGTTCTAGAGGGGTAGTAAGGAACTATGAGCTCTTTTAGATATGATGGTGCCTGACCATGAAGAGCTTTGTATGTAAGGAGAAGAATTTTAAATTCTATTCTAGATTTAACAGGTAGCCAATGCAAAGAAGCCAAAATGGGAGAGATGTGATCTCTGATCTTGGTTCCTGTCAGAACACGTGCAGCAGCATTCTGGATTAGCTGCAAAGTCCTAAGAGACTTATTGGAGCAGCCTGTGAACAAAGAGTTACAATAGTCCAGCCTAGAAGTAACAAATGCATGGACTAGTTTTTCTGCATCCGCTTGAGATACGATGCGTCTGATTTTGGCAATGTTACGTAAGTGGAAGAAGGCAGTCCTCGAAATTGGTTTTATGTGGACATTAAAGGACAAATCCTGATCAAAAACAACTCCAAGATTCTTTATGGTGGAGCTGGAGGCCAGGGTGATCTCGTCTAAAGTAACTAAGTCTCTAGAAAGAGAGTTTCTGAGGTTCTTGGGTCCAATTACAAGAACTTCAGTTTTGTCTGAATTTAACATCAGAAAATTGTAGGTCATCCAACGTTTTATATCCTTAAGGCATGCTTGGAGTTTAGTCAACTGATTGGTTTCATCAGGCTTGATCGATAAATATAATTGGGTGTCATCGGCATAACAATGAAAATTTATGGATTCCTAATAATTCCTAATAATGTTCCCTAGAGGAAGCATATATAAACTGAATAGAAGTGGTCCTAGCACAGAACCTTGTGGAACTCCATGACAAACTTTGGTATGCATGGAGGATTCATCATTGACATGAACAAACTGAGATCGATCTAAAAAATACGATTTAAACCAGCTTAGGGCGGTTCCTTTGATGCCAATTTAATGTTCCAGCCTCTGTAAAAGAATTTGATGGTCAATGGTGTCAAATGCGGCACTAAGATCTAACAGGACAAGTACAGAGATGAGTCCTTTGTCTGATGCCATTAGGAGGTCATTTGTAACTTTGACTAGTGCGGTCTCTGTGCTATGATGCACTCTAAATCCTGACTGAAAATCCTCAAATAAACTGTTCTCATGGAGAAAGTTACACAGCTGATTGGCTACAGCTTTCTCAAGTATCTTAGAGAGAAAGGGAAGGTTTGATATCGGTCTGTAGTTGGCTAAAACCTCTGGATCCAGAGTGGGCTTTTTAAGAAGGGGTTTAATTACAGCTACTTTAAAAGACTGTGGCACATATCCTGAAAATAAAGACAGATTAATCATATCCAATAAAGAAGGGCTAACTAGAGGTAAAACGTCCTTGAGCAGCCTGGTTGGGATGGGGTCTAAGAGACAGGTTGACGGCTTAGATGAAGAAATTACTGAAATAATTTGATGAAGGTCAGTGGGAGAAAAACAGTCTAAATATATATCAGGTTTTACAGCTGTTTCCAAACTTAAAGCAAGAAAGCAATAAAACAATACAGTGCAAAATAATCACACAAAAAAGTATCTCCTGGTCACTTTGTGACACATTTTCAATATTTTATAGGGTTTTTATTTGGTCAGTGACAGCTTGAGAGAGACAGGAAGACATGCAGCAAAAGGCCACAGGCTAGAATTTAAACCAGGCAGCTGTGGTCAGGACAACAATTAGTCCACAACCAGCCACAACTGCTACAAACTTCCATACCCACATTTCTGCTGGGAAATAATAGAAGTCATAAACAACTATCAGTTTGCTTCTCACAGCAAAAAAGCAGACATGTAAAAATGAAAAAAATTACAATATTTTAATCCTCAATATCATTGCAATATATGGTAAATGGACTGTACTCATATAGCGCCTTTCCAGTCTTCTGACCACTCAAAGGGCTTTTACACTACAGCCATACACTGAGATGGCATTAGCTGCCATGCAAGGTGCCAACTGCTCATCAGTTTCACTCCAGTGTGTATATGCATCTGTCACTATATGTGTGTGGTCCTGTGTATGTGCGTTCCGATGGGTGCCAGCTGGATAGGTTAAAAGCGGAAGAATAATTTCATGTGTGTAATATAACATGATTAATAAAGTTTCATGTGTGTAATATAACATGATTAATAAAGTTTAGTTTAGAACTAACAAACTTAATGTGAAGAAAGTAATAAGATTCATGTAATTGTACTAATAAACTCAAAATGACTGCATTAATTTTCGCTGTTTGGTTTAAACACATTGGCTTTATTAATATTGAATGCATAAATGCATGCTACTACACTCAAAACATTTTTTTGCCACTTATGCACTCAAAAAAAAAAAGGGGGCCACTTATGCTTGTATACTTACATAGACACTTATGCTTATATACTTATATAGAAAAAAATTTTTTGAGTGTGCATTTCAATTGCACTCAAAAAAAAAAAATTGGCCAAAATGCAGGACTTATGCATTTCAATTACATAGAAAATTTCCATCCATTTGAATTACATAGATTTAATATAAATCAACTGATAAACTTCATGTGAAGCAAGTAATAAGATTTATCTAATAGTACTAATAAACTCAATGTGCTTCCACTACACAATTGTGTAGTAGTAGCCAGGTTTATGCATTCAGTATTAATAAAGCCAATTTGTTTGCCCAAATCCAACAGTGAAAATGAATGCAGTCATTTTGAGTTTATTAGTACTATTACATAAATCTTCATAAATGGAAATTTTCTATGTAATTGAAATGCATAAGTGGCCGAAATTTTTTTTTGAGTGTACATAGAAAATTTCCATCCATTTGAATTACATTGTTTTAATATTAATAAACTAACAAACTTAATATGACGCAAGTAATACGATTTAGACCCTCTGATCATAAGGCCATTTTATTTAGTATGGTTTTATCCCAGCTTCCTTTTAATCATAGTACCCCGGTTCGTCACAGGGTTTTTAATTCTAGCTCTGCCGGTAAATTTTCTGAGCTTTTTAGTGCTGCTTCTTTAACTGGACTGGACTTTAACTCTGTTGCCCCTTTTAAAGACAAAAGGTCAAATAAAACACCACAGCCTTGGCTCAACAAATCCATTCAAGATTTAAAAAGAGACTGTAGGAGAAAGGAAAGAAAACGGAAAAAAAACTGGTCTGACTGTGTACTACGACATTTGGAAAGTTGCCATGAAGAACTACCAACCTGCAGTTAAAGAAGCAAGAGCATCCTTCTTTTCTAACATCATTTTAGCAAATCACTCAAACCCCAGAACCTTATTCACGGTAATAAATTCCCTCATCACCCCCTCCACATGTCCTTTTAAAGATGCCTCACAAGACTTGTGTGAGGAGTTTTTAAATTTCTTTATAAAAAGGGTTGATAATATTAGACAACAGATAATTCCCCCCAACCATGTTTTACAGGCCACGAGACATCAATAATTATTTTACCACTTTTCAACCAGTATCGTTGTCCTTTTTAGCAGAAACCATATCCCATATGAAATCTACCACATGCAGTCTTGATTTTATTCCCACAAAATTTCTCAAAGAGGTTTTTATCATGGTTGGACCCAGTATTTTATCGATTATTAACAGATTCTTAGAAGACGGTATTTATCCTTCTGCTTTTAAACATGCTGTGGTCCAGCCCCTTTTAAAGAAACCCAACCTTGATCCTTCTGTTCTTAGCAATTTTAGGCCAATTTCTAAACTTCTGTTTTTATTGAAGATTTTAGAGAAAGTGGTTTTCTCACAACTTTTAACTTTTATGAGTCATAATAACATCTTTTTAAAGCTCTTCATAGCACAGAAACTGCCCTCCTCAAAGTAACGAATTATCTCCTTTTAGCAGCTGACGAGTGAGAGTGCAATTTTAATTCTTTTAGACCTCAGTGCAGCTTTTGACACTATAGATCACTCTATTTCAATTAACCGTCTTAAAACCTGGGTGGGCATCAAGGACTCTGCACTTGGTTGGTTTTACTCTAATATTTTAGAAAGAACCTTCTCAGTCACCACAGGTAATTATTATTCTTCGTCAGCTCACATCACCTGTGGTGTACCGCAAGGTTCAATTTTAGGTCCAATTTTATTTTCTATTTATATGCTCCCTCTTGGCCATATCATTGAATGCCATAATGTTTCTTTTCATTGTCATGCCAATGACACACAGATATACCCAACCCCCCACCCCTTTACTGATCACTTTTAAAGCACGTCAGGGGCTGGCTCCAAGTTACATATCAGAGATATTGACACCTTATGAGCCAGCCCGCAGCCTTGGGTCCTCAGGTGGGTCCCTTCTGGCTGTTCCAAAGTCGAGGCTCAAAACTAAAGGTGACCAGGCGTTTGCCATCAGGGCCCCTCGACTTTGGATCGCCCTGCCTGAGGACTTAAGGCTTGCAGAATCAGTGAATTCTTTTAAGTCACTTCTTAAAACACATTTTTTATAGACTTGCTTTTATATGATGTTTGTCTTTGTAACCTTTTTAACTTTTAACTTGAATTAAATTATTCTACTGCGTTTTATTTTTGTTATGTGGTTGTTTATGTAATTTATGTATTTCTTAACTTAAAAAAAAAAATTAATTGCTGTTTATTGTCTTCTAAATGTTGAAGTCAAAATGACTGCATTCATTTTCACTGTTGGGTTTGGGTTAACAAATTGGCTTTATAAATATTGCATGCATAAACCTGGCTACTACTACACGACTGTGTAGTGGTGGAAGCACATTGAGTTTATTAGTACTATTGCATAAATCTTATTACTTGCTTCACATGAAGCTTATTGGTTAATTTATATTAAACCTATGCAATTCAAATGGATGGAAATTTTCTATGTAATGCAAAAGTCCTGCATTTTGGCCAAAAATGTTTTTTGAGTGTACACTCAAAAAAATGTTTTGGCTACTTATGCATTTCAATTACATAGAAAATGTCCATCCATTTGAATGGATTTGTTTTGTTAAAGGAGACATATTACGAAAAAATCACTTTCTCAGCTCTTCTACACTAATAGTTTTGAATATGGGGTGCATACAACCCCCCCCCCACACTGAAAAAAAGAATCCTTTGGATTTACTTGATTTTAACGTGTACATCGGTCCCACATGATAAGAATGTGGATGACTGACAAAATTTCCTTCTTTTTCTCAATGAATTATTACTTGTTAAACCAAAATATTTCAATCATGTTCAGGTATTTAAAATAATCAAGTTGATTTAGCTTATTTTTAAGCTACTGCAACACCACTAAAGTAGTATGAAAGCAATTTTATCATGTTCAGGATACCTGATTTTCAAATATAACTAACTTGATTTGTTAATGTTAATATCATTTAAATGTATTATGTAAATTAAAAGCAATTTTATTGTTTTCTTACAACCCAGGTTAGGTCTCTAAATGTAACTTGATTTGTTAAAGCCAGCCAAATGCATTGTAGACGTCAGTTTTGTGTTGTGTGCAAATACAAAAATCAAAACCGATTTCATTGAAAAAATGTACTGTATTCTTCCATAAAACTTTGCAAATCACACATACAGTAACTTTAGTGTAGAAATACAAAGCTGTAACCATTATAATACCAGTAGATACAAAACCAAAATACAAACCCCAAAACACTTATTGCAGTACATTCAAAAACTGAACCCACTGGAAAAAATGATACTTTGGACCAACTTAAAAAAAATTACTCTGTGTTACAGCTAATTTTTTTTAGTTTTCCTCAAATTGTATTTTTTTTTAATTTGATTTAACCCTTAAATTTTGATTTAGTATGAATCAAAATATTTCTTTAGGCTAAGACAAAAATTTCCATTCATCCAAAGTAAAAAAAATATGTATTATAAAGAATATATACATTTTTTAAAATTTGTTACAACCTATTTTTTCTACTTTTGGAAAACCTAATATTTACGATTATATCCACACTGAAAAAAATGTTGTGTTGAACGAACTTAATTTTATTTCGTCAAGTTTTTGCACGAAATAATTTTATCTGAAGCCAGATATAGTATTTATGTTGATTCAACTAATCATTTTTAAGTAAATTCAAATAAATTATATTAATAATTTTACCTCAATTACTCTGAGTACATTTCACTTAAATTTCCTTAGTAAATCCAATTAACCCCATTTTGAATGTACTTAAATAAATTATGTATGCTTTTTCATTTTTTTGTACTCTTTAAAACCAATTAAATTGTTTAAAACTAAACCTTTTAATTCAGTCGATTCTAATTAAATGTTTTAGCTATAATTAGTTCAACTTTTAATACATTTAACACTGAGCATCATATACCACACAGAACCACAAAATGTGTTTAGACAACAAACTTTAATGATACAAATTCGTATCTCACATCAGAGCAATCTAATGACCCAATAATCTTTATATAAGATCAACACCTGTAAGTGCAGAGATACCAAACACTGTTTTTTAACAAATACATGAATGTTTGTAAAAAAAAAAAAAAAGAAAAAAAAAATGCTGATTCTGTAAACGACCATTAAGAAAGAAGAACTCTGATGCACTGTAAGTGTAGTCTCCTGATCAGAGAAAAGACATGAGGCAACTTTTGCTCTAAACATGTACAATGTGTCTTGTAAGACAAGAACCTGTAAAATGCAAAGTGCATAAACAGGTTCAGTTCAGATTCTGTCAACCATAACCATCAGGATGGAATGAACAATATAAACCGACACATTTGTGTGGCATCCTGATCAGAGACTAGGCAGCAGACTAGTTCTCTCCCTGTTACAAGTAAAGCTGTGGTTACCCTTTCTAGAGCTACTTTACAGCTTTTTCACAAAATATACCTATACCTTCAACTGAGAACATTACCAGGAGAGAAAAAAAGTTTCAGCAACATTCAAACCCAAACCATACCAGAGTGGCTCACATCTGGGAAACAAACACAGGTTGCCTGACTCTGAAATCACAACATTATGGAAACTGCAAAGGTTCATTGAAGAACACAATAAAACAAGTGGCTTTGTTGAGTGTAAGAAGATTAATTCAAGTGAATATTGGCCTGGAGCAAACAAGAAAGGTGGACTCATTGAGACTATCCCATGTGAAATATTTTTTGGACATTAAATGATTCTGACAATGTGCCAACTCAACTGGTACTAGGCCTTCAAATAAGTCATGTGCAAACATACTGTACAGTGCCTTTTACAAAATGTCCAAGCTGTGCAATAAAAATACCTTGACTTTCTAAAGTCACAAGATCTCTCAACAAGGGCTCTAGGACCTTTTCATAACCATAACTTCAAACCATACCAGAGTGGCTCACATCTGGGAAACAAACACAGGTTGCCTGACTCTGAGGTCACAACATTATGTAAACGCAAAGGTTCATTAAAGAACAGATATAACTAGAAAAATTCCTAAAGAAATTTTGAGAGTGCAGCCTCCTCTGGCCCGTCGCCCCCATACATCAAATTAAAAAAAAAAAAAAAAAAAGTCTTTTATTTTGAAGGGACTCTTATTTTGAAAGACATTTGTCTGTATGTCTGTGTCTGTTAATGAGAGTTTCACAAAGTCTTTTATGTTGAAGGGAGTCTTATTTTGAAAGACATCTTTCTGTCTGTCTGTCTGTCTGTGTGGGTAAGGCTGCGCCGGGAATGGTGTATGTGTTTTGGTTTAACTTTAGTCTGTTAATGAGAGTTTCACAGTCTTTTATTTAAAAAAAAAAAAAAAAAGTCTTTTATTTTGAAGGGACTCTTATTTTGAAAGCCTTTTGTCTTGTATGTGTGTGTGTGTGTGTGTGTGTGTGTGTGTAACTGTGTCTGTGTGTATGTCTGTATGTCTCTGTTTGTGTCTGTCTAATATGAAGGTGACTATAAAGCATGACTCAGCGTTTTCCTGGGTGAAGACTAGTCCCCCCCCCTCCCCTCTCTGCTCCCTCAGGCCTGAGGTTGCCAAGTAACCAGGGAGGGGCTGCAATTAGGTCCAGCTGCGCTTTGCTCTCTCCCTCTGTCCCCTGAGAGACACAGAAATTTTCAAAATGAACCTCTCGAACAGGTGGCGACACCTGCCAAACGGTGTGGAGTATCCGAAAGCCGTAAAGACTGCCAGCAACCTCCTCTTCTCGGCCAGTTCTGTGCCGAGTTTCAGACCTAAATGTGAAAAACTCTGCCCTCGGGAGTTTAAGAAAGAACAGGTGCTCCCTGCTCCTTTTGGAAATTTCTCTTCTCAAATTAACATGGCAGTAGATGGAGGTGTGGGTCGGTGTTGCTGGCGCATCTCTGCGTCTCACGCCAAAACTATAACTCTGACCGCTTCAGCAGACGAATGTGAGCGAGAAGAGAAATTTTCCTACGTTTCGATGTATAAATTATGTCTGTAGTGTGAAATTTGTGGCCTCGGGAGCAGTTTCTAAATTTTTTTTTGGACGAATTTTTCTCTCCCTCTTCACTCTAGCGATGATGTCACGCACTCTAGCTCTAAGACTGTCGAGCAATACACACACATTGAGTTTTTTCGGCGTGGTTTTTCGCGATTTTTGGCCAAACCGTTCGACGAAAGTCTTAGGAAAGTCATAGCACACCATTCCCGGCTATTTCGTGCATGTGCGACAAAAACTGTGGGAGGAGTAGCGAACCGAAAATCGGGCGTAAGAATAAGCGGAATAATAATAAAATTAAACGCTGAGTCATGCTTTTCCTGGGAGAGAGTAATGAGTGCGCCTACGGCTGCACTCAATAAAACAAGTGGCTTTGTTGAGTGTATGAAGATTAATTCAAGTGGATATCCTGTCGCTGTTGGATATTGGCCTGGAGCAGACAAAAGAGGTGATCCTTCATTACAGCCATAACACACAGAAGAAGCAGTATGTTAGTGTGTTGGGTGTAATGTCCTCACCACTGACTGTGTGAATACCTCTATCTGTACACAAACATTTTCTCATCTTCGTGGAACACTTGCTGCAGTTGCATCTGAGATCACACTGGACATCCCTTCACAATTAACAGAATAAACAAAGAACCACATCATGTCATTACATTCTCAAGTGTGGCTGAAGAATTCCTACAGTCCAACACTGACTTTGTTCTTTAGGCCAAGGACCCTGGAGGAGAGCTTTTTCCCATCCATCTGCATGAGTACTCTTTGAATGAATTCTTAATAGTGTCTCAGTTCTTTGGGGTAGGCCAGGTTCAGTGCGTAGATCACTCCAAACATCACTGCACAGGCCTGGGCTTCAGATCCAATGTTGTCCAGGATGATCACTCCTTCAACAAAAATTCCAATGTCATCATGATGTCCAGGATCTCCATTCTCCTTGCTGATGACATAAATGCCCATGGTGCACCTCTGCATGCCTGTCTGGATGTCATTTCCTTCGATGTCCTGCATATTTTAAGTAAATAGGAGAAAAGGGAAACATTTGAATACTGTTTCCGCACAAGCTACATTTGTGCATCAAGTTGTTTTATGGGTATTATGTGATGTGCTTTGACTCCATGCTGGGATCTATCATATACTGTAAGCAACACAAATAAAACATTTTACCATATTGACTTGAACAGGTAAAGCAGCACTAGAAGCATCACTACATGTCAAGTCATCTATTATAGTGCACTGTAACAGTAAATTACACACACACACACACACACACACCCCTCTGTCAGATATGAAAGACCCAGTGGCAAGTCACAGCTACGGCAACAACTTTAGAATCTTTGAGCAGGTTTAGAATTCAAGTTACATTCAGAAATGACAAAAAAGCAAATACACTAACTCACCATAAACTCATGGATAAGATGTCCATCATCCTCACCAAGGTAGAGGCAAAGTGCCCTGAGGACTGCTGCCCTTTTTGAATGAACATCACTTGTAGCCTGTGTGAAGAGATTCCACTGATTAAAAACATTTCCAGACACTTGAATAATTACAAAAATATTTGGAATTTTCAACCTTTGGTTATACTGTAAATAACCTTATTCCTTTGATTACAAAATAATAGTGATGTGTGCTTATATATGTGACATGTATGGTAGTTTATGTTCACTCCCCCACTGAGAAAACAGGGCTGATTTTGCTACTAGAACATTTCATCATCATTTCTTTGGAAATGTGTCTTACAGTAATAATCCAGGCTGTTACTGAAACCAAAGTGGGTTTCACAAACACTTAGAGAGTATATCAAAGCACACATGACTAATTTTAAACAACATTAAATGAACATAGTTACCTCTTGTAAGATCTGCAGATGTTTGGCTAGTTTCTGGCCTGTGACACCTCCCTTCTTCTGGAAAATTGATGTGAGCTGAGGCTGAAGACTGTCCAACTGTGCCATGAAGGTTGTCTTAAGTGGATGTGTTGTAATTCGCTGAAATTCTGCATTTATCTGTTACACATAAAAGAAAGTGACAGAAGACAAAGCACTGTGTTTAGTGATTTATGTAATGGTGATCCAAGACCTCAACATCAACTGAGGTTGTTTTCATGGCATAAGCATTTGTGTACCATGTTTTAGTCAACTGCCTTTCATCCATTAAGAGAAATACCATTCTTTAAATCATAACGCAGAGTGAAAATGCACAATGAATAGAGGCACACAGGAGGGAAGCAAGCCTGTATTTACCTCATTAATATGGAAAAGTGCAGGCCACCTCACTTTAAACTCTCCAGCACCTGGACTTCCATGCACCACTTCTTTTCTTCGGTAGGAGAAAGTTTTAGACATCTTCTCTCTTACATTTGATGATCTGTTTCTTTGTCTGACTTCATTCAAAAGTTCAACTCTCAGATTTTCCAGACTTTCACCTGTTTCACCAGTGGGATAAGAAGGACAATAGTTGACCTCTGCCTTTTTAGCTTTCTTTACATTTTTGGCTGGGAAGCATTCATCTCTTGATTTATTTTTCAACGCATTAACAGTCACTTCAGGACATCCAATGTTCCGCATCTTTGTCCGGTAATTAGCCATTTTGTATTTCAGGCTAATCATCCAGCCGTAGTATCCAGTGGCAGCCGGCTCTCGCAAACAGGGAAATTTTTTGATGAGTGCCCCTGCTACATCATCTATCTGGTGATTTTGTGGATATGCTGTGTACTGGAAAATTTCTTCAGCCAGCTTGTCTAGGATGTCAGACTTCAGCCCTGGTGTAATCTTCAAACTTGTGCCAGTTTCTCTGAATATCTCATTTCCCCGCTGAAGCTGCACCTCCACATCATATGGAAAGCGAGGAATAGTGAAGTCACGGGGCCATGCACGTGCTCTCAGCTCAGTGTCTGAATGGGACAGATTGATGGTGGTGTCGGAGTCAGATGAAGACAGTGAGGACACACTGTGAGATGTGTGAATGCTTGATGGACTTGCAGGTGGTCCAGGAGTGCTTGGAGAGTTCAGCCTCAAAGTGGGACTCATATCCAGATAATTTTGCATGTACACAAGCTTAATTGTTCCTCTGTCTTGAATGTCTTGCATCGATGTAATGTTCATGAACTCATTCTTGAAGTCAGGATCCATGAATTGAATGCGAAAGTCTCTTTCAATTCCAAATGCATCACGAATTGTATTGTGCAAGTCCATTAAAGTCTTTGGCTTTCCCGAGTGGAGATCAAGTCTTCTGAAGTCATCCTCCTCGATGATGACTCTCAGCTTCACAGGCTCCACCATTCTTTAATCTTCTTTAATAATTTGAAAGAGAAAAATAAACAAATATTAAAAAATAAATAAACAGAACACATAAGCACATGATCACAATACACGGCTCTCTCTCTGTTGTCCCTCCCCCACAACATCCCAGAGTCCTTTGATTGGCTAGAATACGTCATAGATACCCTCCACTGATTGGCTGAAAAAGAAACTAGTCTGCCTACTAACGTTCCGCCATTTGTCGATTGCGTATGGAGTCTGCCGAACATCGATTTTTCGATTGGTCTTTTACGCGGTGGCACAGAACAACAAGGAAGTGTCGGACAGGCACAAACCACACATCTCCGTCTTAAGCGGAATCTCAGGAAAACAGTGCAAAAAATCATTACATCACATTTCTCTATCATAAACCGTTTCGGAGATATTCACAGATATGTAAAACTTTAGACTTTTTGGGCGGATCCGCCCAATCCGTCCTTAGAGGACCGACGATAATGTATAAACATACACACAGTAAATAAGTAAGCCTCGGAACCGAACCATACGTAGTACTTCGCTGAAAAGGCCGACGTGGAGGTGATAACGGCCTCACACACGTGCTGCCTCGGCCGGTCACCACACACGGCACGGTGTGTGCGGTGGACAGCAGCAGCAGAGCAGCAGCAGCGCCGCTCCTGCTCGCCCAGTAAAGCAAATGCCCTCCGATTTCAGCAAGCCAGGCAATGTATGCACCGGACACATGAAAAAGATCGGTGATAAGCTGGAGCAGGAGTCAAGTTGTCTGAAAAAGTCTGGCCGAGTCGTGGCAAACTCACCGTCACCCTCTCTGATAGCCCGCCCAGAACCAGGCTTAAAGCCGAATTAAAGCCTAACTGAAATGAGTTTATTCGTGTTCAACCCACCGACAGTGGATAGTATTAGGAGCATGTTAACATAGCTGGGTAAAACAGACATGTGGCTAGCTGCACCATCCAATGGGCTCATAGCTATACCAACTTGAGTTTCGATCAAAACATTTGAAAAATGTAAAAACACCGTGGTTAAAGTAAAACTAAGACACATCAATGAATATTAAAGACTTACCCAAAGTAGAAAATTCAGTTGTGGAACGAGGAGTAGTGTACGCCTCACCTTGCAGGTGTCCACAGTGAGCAGGGTAACCGACCTGTGTGCCCCAATATCCTGAAATGGCGGTATTTGTGTGCGCATGCGCATTTTTTCCGAAGTTCAAACCCCAAAACAGGATGTTATGGGCGAATTAGGATGAACGTAATGTTTTCGAGTTAGATTTAATTGAATAAAATACGATTTCCATAATTTTGACATTTTATGTTGGAATTATTTATATTTTATAAGTGGAGTCAAATAACACAAATATTTCTATTAAAATATCCTTGTTTTTTACATGTAACATTTACTAGGAGTCACTTTTTTCAGTGCAAGTATATTTGTTTTACTTTAGGGTAAAGTAATTATATTTCTCTAATTTTGTTACAGGTAACTAGATTAAGTTTACTCAACTTAAAATTTTGATTCAGTTCAAACAATTAATTTTTTTTACTTTGACCTAACTCAAAATATTATGTTGAGTCACGTTACTTTATGCAGATGAATAAAATTACCTTTTCACAACTTAAATATTACCATCAACATAAGTAAAACATACTGTTACTAGCTATAAATAAAGACAGAAATTTTCTCTTCAAAGTGCCTTAACTTTATTGTGATGTCTTTTTAAAATCTGCATCATATTTCTGTTGTGTACCAAATTAAAAAAAGGGCAAAACATAAATAAAGAAAACATACATTTTTCAGTCAGCTATCCTTGATGTTTTACACATCAACAGTTAAAGGAAAAAGCATAAAATTAGTATTTTTTTTTTTTTTATAAATCCTGTAGAAACCTTTTTGTTACCTTCACCACGTAAATCTTAACATGTAACACTGGTTTGTACATCTCTGCTTCAAAATTTGAGATGTCATATAATAAATGGTGTAAAAACAAGTCAGAGAGAAAACATTACCATTGCTAGTACAAGTGAATATCTGGTCATTTTGAATTTAGCACTATTCACATTTTGTGTTTTAACATCAGTGCCACAATATACTATATACCACAGAACAAATTTGAATACAAGCTATGAAACAGAACAAACATGCTGTATCCAAATGTATTTCTTTCATTAGTTCAACATTTAGAGCTTGACACTCAGACTGCACACTCTGCGTGTCATTTTCTTTGGTTCTATCTCCATGAATATTTTCTGCAGTGCTTCAAAAGTGTATTTGAGCTCACTTAGACAGCTCAGGTTGAAAGCATAGATGATGCCAAATAACATGGCACATGCATGTGCGACTGATGGCAATGAATTAAGAACTTCCACACCTTCAATAACAATCCCAATGTCATGTAGTGGCTGAAGAGGGTCCGCCTCCTCCCTGATGACGAACACTGCCATTGTGCACATTTCAAGCTCCGTTCCAGCTTCATCCTTTTGAACAACCTATAATAAAATACAAGACGTTTATTAGAAATGTATTTCGATGAAACCAGTGCCTATCAATATATATATACACACACAAATACAATTATCCCATAAACAATTATCATTTATCATACCTAAAAAAAAAAAAAAATAACCAGGCTCAGCTTAAATTGGGCTTCTGAGTGATGCAAAAATGTAACAATGTAATGTGACAAACTTGGATTCATTATAATGTTAAACTGTAATTACTGTTCTTCTACTGTTTGTTATTATTCTCTTTTATGACAGTTTGTTTTGTGTTTTTTTACTTCCTTTTCTAAGTTCATAATGGGTGCTGATTACGCCTCATTTCCACCGGGGACGTAAGCGCCGCGGAACGGCTGCGCCGCAGTCACCGGAGCTGATCGCTGCCACTCTAATCAATAAAACCATCCCCACCGGGCGCGCCTCGGGAACGTCTCAGCAGGGTCCCAGCAGCGTCTCTCCGCGCTGCAGCGCTATCATTCCGTAGCACTTCTATTTTTGACGGAGCCTTTGCTGAATTGCGTCAAGCTCAACAGAGCAGATTGCACCAGACAGGAAATCCGACACAGAATCAACGTAATACACTTCCGCCCCCTTTCAAAATAAAACACAATACGCAGTTCATGTAGCCTAACTGTGTGTCAACTAAAGTCAGGTTTGTCTGAAACACTTCAAACATGACGACAGTATCACCTGAATGCATCGATTAGTGTTAGCAGATAGCTGTGTAACCATGGTAACACATCAAACTGCAAACTAACACAAAGCACGGAGCTGCTACGTGTTTTATTGATGTTGGTCGGATTATAATAACTTTACATAAAGTTTATAAACTTACCTCCGTCACTGCTCTTCAGCCCGTTAGGCCTCCCCCTCCTCCTCCTGCTCTGGTGTCGCTGTGTCCCCGGCGGCTGACCTCTTCACCGGGTCTCCCCGGTGGCTTAGCCCCGCTCACCTGGGCCTGAACCGCCTCTTTCTTACCGGTTCATTTATCCGTTTTCTGAGCGCCAACGGAGAGAAAAACTTGTCTACTAACGCAGTCTCACTATCAGACTACACTCTGATAAGATATTAGTTTATTAGCTTTACGTCGCTAATATTGGCTTTTATTAGCATGCGGACCAGCTTGCTAACGCTAGCCTTCAGGGGCTGCCTGTTCACTCGAGCGAAAAAGTCGTAGCTTCTCCGGCACGAGGCGTGTTGCGTTCAAACGTAATCAGAAATGACAGAATCTAGCGAACAGCGTTCAAACGCAATCGGAAATTACAGAATCTAGCGAACAACAATATTACACACTGTACCTTTAACTGCAGTTCAGTATCATAGGTTGGTATTGGAAACTCTCTTGGCCACATCTGAGTTCTTGTAGATCCAGAGCTGGATGGTGTAGACAGCAGCCCTGTGTCATCTGATTGAACAGACATCACAGACAGTGGGATTAAATCCTTGGCTGCCATCTTCAATTATTGGGATGACCTTGACAGTTGTCAAATCCTCAAGTTCTGCAGTAGATGTCAAATTCACTAGTGCATCTCCAAAATCTTTGTCTTGGTACTGCAGTCTTAAATTTCCATTTAACCAACACACTTTCCTGACTTCATCCATAAGCTGCTCCATTGTCTCTGGAATACCATGAGGAAGAATGAGCTTCCTGGTGTCATCAGGATTCAGAATAACTCACAACTTTGCTGGCCTTTTCATTGCCATGTCAATCCATCCAAAAGGAGCTAAAAAACAAGAATAAAGGCAGAAGTATTAGTTGTGATACAAAATTGGCCATAGCTTAGATCTATTATATATTCACAAATGTACAATTCCTCCTGTTTACAATTCTAGAGAAAAAAAGAGAAATTCCACACTAAATAACTAACTAAAATAATTAACCTTAGGAAATTTGTATGCAGCCGTCAGCATGCCAAAGGTTGACAAAGCAGACAGGAGGACAAGCACAGAAGCTAAATAATGTAGGCAGGAGCAGCAACAAAACATAAAAATATTAATATATATCAATATAGCATAGACTTAGACTGACAATTATGTTTTATGTTATGTGTCTTAAATTTGTTTTGTTGCTGCCCCCTCTACAGAAGTACATTGCTTTAGCTTCATGCTGGTCCTCTTATCTCTGAGGAGTACTCATACGTACTTACAATTTTTGAAATTAAATGATGACTGAAGCAAATTTGCCATTACATTTTCATGCTGTCATGTAATTTCCACTTGGTTACATTACAAATTCAACTGAAATATTGAAATTAAATTTATATACTAGATTAATAAGAATACATCTGTGGAAAGTTCAAAAATATTATCTAAAGTGCTGCGTTTCTATTTGGAGTTTGTCATTCCTATTCAAACATACATTCAAAATGTTCACAGTTGTTCATTTTGGACAAATTCAGCAGGAAACAGCAAACCTGTAAACACAAAGAAAAATGTGTGATTTCACATGTTTTTTGTTGGGACAGTTAGCATTATCCATTATTGTTACTATAGAATATTAATTATTTCTCCTTAATCAGCACTGGCCAGTACTTAAAATATCCTCATCATTATATTATTCTTAAAAGAATAAATCTTCATGAGAGTTTACAGTATTTATTACCTCTGCATTTAAAGTGACTGGTTCTGTGCAGGCCTTCTTCTGCTTCCTTCTCTCCTCTGTTGCTCCTAACAAGTCACTGCTTTGAGGACAAGGAGGAGGGCTGGGGTGAGGAGGGAGACAAGAACTTTTAAGGGAAAGTGTCCACAGCCGATTATTTAATTAATTTTATTTAATTCCAGTGGTTTTAACAAAATGAGTGCATGTCTGAAATGACTCAATTTCTTCCCTACACCTTATAAACTCAACGGTTTTGTGCGGTAACGTTAAACAGTGAGCTGTGTCTGTGTGAGCATCTCTGCTGAGGCACACAACAGGTTATCACGGGTCACCTCAAATTACGTTTTTTTTTTTTTTTTTTTTTTTTTGCTAATTACAAGTTTTTACAAGTTGCTCTGTACTATTTACTCTAAAGGTTGTGCCACTTACAGTAACGTTAACATCAGTAAAATGTGTCCCCGGAGTTTCCCCCTCTTCCCCTGACTTCTGCTGCATGCTCTGTGTCCATGTGTCAGAGAGCTCAGCCCCGCCCTCGGCAAAAACATGTCCAGACGGAGCGCGAAAGCAGCTCAGGCTACAGACCAGCTACTCATATATTTAAGCACTGTAGTAACACAAACCTTATCATACTATCATTATTTTTCATTACGTGACTGTAAAATTACTTCATTAACAATATGGAGCAGTGAAAGCTTCTCCTTTTGCATGCAAAATGAATTCAATAAGCTAGGTTAACCCTCTCATGCATGAATTATGATAAACTCAGTCAGGATTTTTTTACTAAGTGTTTTTATACAGCCTTAAGGATGTAAAACAAGGTTTGAAAAGGTTTTTTCTATCTTTATTCTATAAAGAAATATTTATCTGTCCACTCAAGTGTACTTCATGCATTTTGTACTGTAAACAAACATAAATGTAATTGTGGTGTCACACAATTCTTCTTTTTAATTTGACTGCGTTGTAATAATTCAATCTTCAGCTTTAATGTGAATGTGTTCAGAGAGTTTTGTCCTCCACTGCAGTTGGAAATCAGCACTCAGGAATCAAGGAGTTTGTGAACAGAATCAGCTTTATTTATCTGTACAGACAAAACAAGCAGGAGCCCTCTACGAGAAAGGTCTGAAGAATGCCTCTCGGGACATCTCCTTATATACTCTTTCTAAGCCCTGCCCTGTGGGCTG
This sequence comes from Sciaenops ocellatus, assembly GCA_033000465.1. Taxonomy (NCBI): domain Eukaryota; kingdom Metazoa; phylum Chordata; class Actinopteri; family Sciaenidae; genus Sciaenops; species Sciaenops ocellatus. Next base: position 29,512,517 of record CP136871.1, on the reverse strand, counting down.
GCCAGGTTTTCCCCACTTGTTTCTACCTGTGTAATTGGTCAAAAATTCCCTCATGGGAAAAACCCAAAGGGTGGGGAAAACCTAAAGGACGGTCACCTAATAGTGTCAACCCACTGGGCAGCGATGCCATCATCGGCCATCATCACTTCTTTTTTATCACCGTCCTTCTTTAAAATACACCATTAAACTTTCTCCCGCTGTCTGTCTATTTTTTAAAAACATCTTGACACATTGTATTACACTATTACGTTTCAGACATGTCTTATTCTATTTTTTAAAAGCTATGTTTCTAACAATCAAGAAGTCTGTGTTACAATCATCCACAGGCTTCTGGCGTCTGGCGCTTTATCAGTGTTACGTGACATAAACTCATTCTTCATTTGTCATCTGTCATCACATCAACCATGGTGCTATTGACCAAACATTAACAGTCTGTGAGCAAACACATAAACAGAAAAAAGGAAAAATTAAAAGAGTGAGATTGTCTAATACACCTACCAGGCCTCAAGGCCACTGCCCTCTACATGTCTGGGCGTGTTGCCAGAATATCCAAACTTGTTACATTTATCTACTTCCCCTCCATTTTGTGTTCACCAACTCTCATCTTGTAGCAGAGAACTCTCATTTTGTGGCAGAGGCCATTAGGTCAAATCATCTGTGATTCAGTTGCAATACAAATGTATTCACCCAAAAAACATATAATAACTCAAAATAATATAAAACTGTGAGTTACGTGCATAAAATCACTACCACATAATAATATGGTAGTTATATAGGTATAGTTGTAATTTAGTTATACAGTACAGTAATATGGTATTCTGTTGGAATGGTGGTTTCATCCACTACTCTGTAGGCCTCTCTGTTTGAGCTCTATTGATAAACGTAAAAGTTAACATAAACATAAAACTTTTTTTTTCACTAGGCGTTTTTATTTATCTTTAGGGATGTAAAACAAAGGTCCAAAATAAAGATATATTGTCTCTGAACTGAGAAGGATAGTGTGACACAAGTAACAGTCTCTGAACTGTAGATCCTCATAGAATCTTGACTGTAACTGGTGTTTATCATACTGTATTCTTGTCAAGTCTCTGAACTGTTAAGTCTCTGAACTGTTAAGTCTCTGAACTGAGCATATTCTCTCATAGTATCTTATACCATGTATCATATTTCCTGTCAAATCATGCTTGTTGCTCATTTTTGACACTATTTTCTATGATAGTTGCCAAAGCATCCGGGGCACAAAGCTACAAGACACTGCATGCAGATGTACTTGGTTCTTCATGTGCACGCAGCATCTTGGCATCTGCTGGCGTTTTTTGCTTCCTTGAGCTGGGGCCAGTGGTTTCCGGGGGCATACCGGATCTCAGGGGGGGCCTTAGACACTGCTCTCCGTTTTGCCGGTGGTGGAGTGGCACTGGGTCTGCCTCTGGTGTGTATCTTCACGGATCCTGCATTGATGAGAGCACGAGCTATTGACGCCTTGAAGTGCAGCAGATCCTTCGCTTCATTTCCAGACATTCTATAAAGGAGCCAGGCATTCACAGTTGTGACATCAAGGAAGCGAAAGAACACTCGATGTACCACCGTTTGTTTCTGCGTCGGTGGGGATACATGGCAACACATCTATCCATGAGATCTACTCCACCCATATGCTGATTGTACAGCTTCATGGAAAATGGCCTTTGGATGTTGAGCATTTGCTTCTCTTTCCTGCTCCATCTCTGTGCCACATCTGTTGGGGACAGGCCGGTGCAGGAAGAGGCCATGTGAATCACTGAATTATCAAACCAGCGTGTGACAGTGATGTTTCGCACATTGGTCACGACAGAGACAGATCCTCTTCCTTCTTGCTTGATTTGCTTTTCTCTTTTCAGCTTTTCTTGTGCTCCATGGAGCCTGTTGCTTCTACATGTGCCAGTGCCATAGATCCCTTGGTGTTCCAGTGCCTGAAGGAGGGGAATGGTGCAAAAGAAATTGTCAAAAAACACCTTGTGATTCTTGTTCTGAATGTCTTCACAAAGGCGCATGACTACATCTCCAGCCATTCCAAGCTGACTAATCTCACCTCGTCCCCCAGCTGGACCTTGATAGGGTTCAAAGCTGTACATGTACCCAGAGGATCCTGCTCGCACCCACACTTTAATTCCCCAGGGCTTGGGTTTTTTGGGGACATATTGTTTGATAGACAGGCGTCCCTTGTAGGGAATCATCATCTCATCGACCGACTGAAATTCTTCTGGATCAAGTGCTGAGCGGAAGGTTTCCTTGAGTGCATCCAAGACTGGTCTGATTTTGACAAACCTGTCAGCATTTTCGGGGTCCAGTGAGTAGTTGTCAACAAAGTGCATGTAACTAAGAATTTGCTCAAATCTGTTCACTGGCATTGCATCATTATTTTCAAGAACAACGTTGGTAGTAATTGACATTGCATTGAAGTTGAAACATAGCTAGTGATGCATGATGTACAATTGAATGGACAGATGATTAATATGTATTTCCTCCAAATATAAAATCAAAACTTGGAAAATCTTTACATAATATTTCACCTTAGATGTTACTTGATGTAATTATATTTTTTATACCTGCAATGGTATCTTTTTATGGATGGTAGAAACCGAAATAGCCGAGGTGTTTGGTCTTTCTCCCTGTCTGTCGGCCATCTTGGTTTCACTGACTACTTTTTCCCATTACAATGACCAGCCAATGGGATTTTTTTGTATGGGATAATGCAATAGCTTCCACTAGAGTGGACTATATGCAGCAGTGCCCAAAATTGCAGGCATATATAGAGAAAAAACACTTTTAAACAGCTGTACACTGTAGTGACCTCTATGCATGAAAGGGTTAAGCTAGTGTTGTGTCATGGTCCCCAACGTTGTCCTTTGTTCAGAAGACTGTGCACGACTTGTCTAATTTTCAGGTCCAAATCAGGTCAAATAGTGTTACTCTACTGATGTAGGCAATAACACTCAGGATTCATCAGGTTTGGCAGCAAAATGAACTCTATATTATCTTTACAGACAACAAGATCCCGAGTCACCCATGGATAGACTGAATTCGCTGACTCAGGGCTTTACCTTATATACTCTTGAGAACTTTATGCAAAATTCATATGTCCTAATTATTTTTACCAAACTTTCTCTATGACATAATGGTGTAATTTTCAACATGCGTTTTGGACTCTTTGGGACTTTCTAGGGCGGTCTCAAGTTTGGGAATTTTCTTCTAATGGTGTATTGTTCCTCATTAATTTTGCTATGTTTGCTCTCGTTAACTTTGGGGTTTTTCCACGCTAATAGTGTCTTGTTTTACACATTTGGTCTTGGCCTAGTAGATCTTTTCTTTTATTCTTTCCTGGATGACACCATTAGATTCTGTTTTGCTGTGATTCTATTTTTTAAAAAGAAAACTTTTATTGCTTTTTCTTACACCATTATGTCACAGATCTCAACTATGTTTTTTTTAAAGTTTTATAAATTTCACACTGTTATAGGTTTTCACACGGTTATAAATTTTCACACTGTTAAATAGTTCACACATTACGTCAAACTCAAACTCTTACTAAAAAACCAAGTGCTCACTTCTTCATTAATCTTGTGCGCTCACATGAGCCAATTCTACTTCAAGCATTGTACTGTGCTATCTACCTGATTTACAGCATTCTGTGTGATTATATGTGCATTCCCGTTCTTCAAAAGGGTTATATTTTCACATTAAAAAGGTTATACGTCCAGTTATCAGTTATCACGTTCCATAGTGCTTCAGTGTTTATACTTCACCATTTTAAGTGTTTCAGATCATGTTGCATAGTGCTCTTATCTTTGGTTAAAGGTTATACTTGTTACTCATACTTGTTAAAAACAACAGAGAAACTGTAGTGCATGCATTAAAAATATCAGAAAAAGTGTCAAACACTCAATCAATAAGCAGCACTCATTAATTTTTTATACTACACTGAAAAAAGTCTAACATTGCTGTTGTTCGTTTAATGTGTATTTTCGCGCTCTAATAGATGAAAATTATTGTTTGTTTTTTTAAATTTAAACTAAACGTTCTAATTTATGTTTATGGTTGAAACTATTTTTTTTTATTTGGATACAATATAAATTGGCAGCGAAACATTTAACTGAATTTATTAATTTGATCAAAGAATTTTTATTAGATTAAGCATGATTTGTACATGCGCATTGTTGAGTTTGAGATCCCGCTCTCTGACCTGTTTACATCCAAATAAAGGAATAAAAAAAAACGTCCGTCATTAGGCTTGTTCGAGATGAGCCAGGCCTGCGCAGAATCGATCACCGGCGACCACCGCACAATGCATGCCGGTTAGATTTGTGTCCGACTTGATCCCGACTTGCTCTGACGTCAGGCACGTGTCGGCAACGATAATCTCACAAGATCAAGGCGGCCGCAGTTTTTAGAGCCAGGCGCCGCAGTTGCTCTCCACCGACTGCAAGATCTCAGGGCATGATGGGAAACGCCTGGCTGTCGCATAATCAAAGAGCTGATTGGCTCTTAGTCAGGACTACAAACATGACGTTTTATCGCAAATCCTGATTTTCTTTGTAATTGTTATATTTAATGCTAGAATATATGAATCTCATGTTGTGCAATGAAGGTTTAATATGTTAACAAACATATTTTGTGTGGTTGATGATAATAATAATAATAATAATAATAATAAAGGTTACTTATATAACACTCATATTCCCACATACCTGTATATAATGTATATAATTCCAAACATAAATACATCAATAAATAAAGATTATAAGACACCTTTGCTGCTTGTCCTTCCCATGTCTAGCCTGTGTAGCTGTGAGAACGTCTGGACTGATAATTCAATTTCTTAAATTCAGGGACTGTATGATTTATGAATGACACTGCCTTTACATAAATCTACTTTGTGGGCAATTCTTATTCAATAAATGTGACTCCTAGGGCTAACATCTGCCCAGTCGTTCTGATTCTCACCTCAATCATAACAGTGGCATCATTAATAAAAAGTCATGATTGACAAATTTAGACCACACTGAAAAGTAGTTATCATTTTAGAAAAATCCACTTTGTATGACCTCAAACCGTGAACCTAAAAAGTATGATGAATTCATTGGTACAAAGTTTGCATTTCTGTTTGTTATATTTGTGAGATTAAATAGTAAAAATCACACCACATCCCATATGCCCATGAAGATGATTAACACAGTGGAATTTATGTGCAAAGTGACCATTATTTTCTGGCTACATATCACGAATCAGTAACTGCTAAAGAAAAAATATTCACACTCAAACTTCAGTTCTGATAAATATATTGGTTATTTATTGGACAATTACAGTAAAGCATAAGAAAACATTCTTTAATGACATCATTAGCAAAATCATCAAAACACAACAGCCATCACTGTGATGAGCATAATCTGTCCTTAATTAAGGGTTCCCACACAATGGATCAGCTCCATTTCAAGCAGGTGTGTGTGTGTGCGTGTGTGCAGCTGGGTATATAAGGCACCTGCAGAACCTGGTTTTGACCAGCAACAATGGATAAGGTCACAGTTATCATCAGAGATGACAAAGGTGCTCTAAAATTACGGGTGAGCAAAGAAACGGCTGAAAGACTGAGAACTGGTGAGTAAAAAAGAATACCTTAATCCCATTAGAAAATTGGATGGCATTTATTAAATGAGATCCGTTTCTCCAGATAACCAGTATGCTGCTGAAATAGTAAGGCAAATATGAGCTGCACAACACAATCAAGGTAAGTTTTCTTATTTTATTATGCCGAACATTAATACTTAAATACATATGGATGAGTCTTTTCAATTTTCTGGCTTTCTTTCTCTGCAGTAAACCCAAGCAGTGTCACCCAACCTCCTGTCTCTACCACTCCTCAACCTCCATTCACCCAGTGACCCACTCCAATTCCCGAGCCTACAATTTCCACCAGCTCCACTGAGGTTCGGACCCAGCCTGCAGCTTCATTCACCCAGTGCCCCACTCCAATTCCCAAGTCTACAATTTCCACCAGCTCCACTGAGGTTCGGACCCAGCCTGCAGCTTCATTCACCCAGTGCCCCACTCCAATTCCCGAGCCTACAATTTCCACCAGCTCCACTCAGGTTCAGACCCAGCCTGCAGCTCCACTCACCTCATCCTCTTCAGACAACTTGGTCCCATTACCATGCCACAACAGGTACAGTGGTTGTCTGTTTGTAATCTATGGATTAGAATAGGCCTGCACGATTATTCGAATTTTCATCGTAATCGTGATGTGAACGTTTGTGATAAACACATCGCAAAAGCTGGTCTGTAATGCGATAAGTTCGCCACGCACACTCGGCATTTCATTCTGACATTTGGGGCCATGCATGCACACACCGTTTAGTCAATCAGATGACGCCTAGCTCCGCTGACGTTCCTGGGGTGGTTGTAGAAACATCCAGAGGTAACACCCCCAACCTGTATCACCACCTGCTGCACCACCATAAAGAGCTGCACGAGCAATTCAAGGCCAGTCAATCTAGAGCGCAAACGCCGAGCAGCAGTAAAAAAATCCACCGGGCCCGTCCGCGGCGTGTTGCGTGAGCGTCGCGTATTTGGTCCGTCCTCCACTCCACCGGGAGCATTTAAAAAGCGGCAGTGTTTACCTTTTGTCCGACAGTGTTTACTTGCTGATTTGATCATTTTCGTCGATATTTGCTCTTCTACCATAGTAGGCTTCGTAGTTAAATGCCTTTTGTGTTTTTTGTGTGATTTAACTTAACTGTGTGTTTATTGTTGTTTCATACCTTTTGTGCTATAGCCATGTGAATGAAAGCTTTGTCTGACTTCCTGTCAGAACGATCCGCTCTCTGTCCAGCTTGATGCGTGTAACTCGCGTTGAGCGTCAAAAATAGAACAGACGCGTAATGCCCGCGTGGCCGAGCGTCAAGACGCGTCTGAAACGGAGCACTACGGAGCCGGTGGAGGTTGATACATTGACTTTAATGGCCGCGTATTACTTGCGCTGATGCGACGCTCATGAGCGCGACTCCATATGAAAAGTCCTCTTAACGACATATTGAAATTTATTTGTGTTATTTATTTAAGCTCTGTTCCCCCTGAGATTCTTTTATTTCAAGAGATACTTTTTGTTTTTGTTGAGAGCAGGGAAAGTAAACTTTAATTTATTTTTCTAATAGATACAATAACATGTCTAAATTAATGTTATGTGGGTTTTGTTCAATAAAAGCATGCACAAGAATATTATTTTTCCTTTTTTTTAAATTTAATTACCATCAGCTATTCAGTGTTTGAGAGTACCTAAAACCAGGGAATCTATTAAAGCTGAAAAATCTGAAAGAGACAGGAACTGTATGCAAACTTAAATATTTTCTTATTTATCGCAAGTCATATCGTCATCGCAATATTGAACAGTGTGATCGCACATTGCACATTTTGCTGATATCGTGCAGGCCTAGATTAGAATACAATATGAATATTTAACAATACTATGTTTTTACAGAATTCAAACACAAGACCGCACTGCTACTTCTTCAGCTGACCAGGACATACCAAAATCTATACCACCGAAACAAAATAACATTTTACAAAAAACTGGAACAAGCCTTCATTTCACATGGTTACAAATTCACTAACGACAAAATACGGAAAAAACTAGGAAACATGCTAACAACGTACAAAAGGGACAAAGATCGATCTCAGGCAACAGGAGAAGGCAAGATTACCTGGGAGTATTACTTGGTAAGTGCTTGCTCTGTGTGTACATCTTACATTTTAGTGATACTTTCTTTAGAGTATCAGTCTCTCTTGTCCTGTTCAGTATTTTGCCAACTAGTGTGAAAATACCACTTTGTACCTGTCTGATTTTGACTGAAATTCTGTTGTGTCCTTACAGGAAATGGATGAAATATTTGGTGGCTCTGGGGTGGGGAGTGCACCACCTGGTACAATAATTTCAACACCACTCTTCCCCAGTCAACCAGGCCAATCCCCCTCTGTGAACAAACCACATCACGATGATCAGCAGCCTGGTCCCTCAACTGCCACTCAGACCATGCAAGAAACTGGACAAAGGGCAACTGCAAGAAAAAAGGGTGACAGTCGACCATCATTCCACGAGACATATCAGGCACATGCTGAATGGCGGACAGCTGCACTGGAATCCCTCACGAGGCCGGAATTGGCAAGGTGGAGGAGGCTGAAGGAGAGAAGAAGAAGAGGTTTTGAGAAGAAAATGCTCACATGCATGGGTGAAATACTAACCCAATTAAAGGAGACTGGGAAGCAGAAACAAAGAATGATTGAGCTACTAGAAAGCATTTGACATTTGACCTGAGGTGCCTCACTTCACCCTCTGGCATACAGCACACCAGCTCACAAAATGTATAATGAAAAGAGAAATATAACAAAGGATATAAGTGTGAGGGAGGGTGTATCCTATCCCTAAATGTGGGCACAAATCATGTCTCTGTAATGAGATGCGTCTTGGTTGTTGGGCTGTGGTGGGTGTGGATCCTCTCCGAGTTGATGAAGACCCAGCTCATCTTCATCAAAATGGTCACCTGGATCTAAACAAATGTTGTGGAGAATGCAACATGTTGTGACTGTTGCACTGATATTTGCCACATCTTTCATGTGCAGGGACTTGAGCCTCCTGAACTTTGCTTTCATGATGCCAAAAGCATGCTCAATAGCCACACGAGCTGCATTAAGCTTTTGGTTAAAGCGCCTCTGTCTGGCAGTGAGGTGCCCATTATTCCTGTAGGGCTTCATCAGGTGTTTCATTAGAGGATAGGCTGAATCGCCAATGATGTGCATCCCCTCTGGGACCAGGGCCTGGGGATCTTCAATATTCGTGCAACATCTGTGTTGCGAAATGCTCTTGCGTCATGCCAACTACCGGAGTGACCTGCATTAACGTGACAGAAGCGCCGTTCGCTGTTACAGAATCCGGTGAGGATGATAGAATAGAACTGCTTTCTGTTATAATAGGCTATGGGATTGTTGCAATGTGGTTTTACAATGGGAATGTGACATCCATTGACAGCACAGACTGTATTTGGAAATCCAGCTGTTTGAAAACGTAACTGTGATGTGTGAATTGCTTCTACTGTAGGCCATGAAATGTGATGGGACCGATATGTGTTGACCAGGGAGCAAAAGTAATGGAGATGTGTTGACAATGTGGATTTTGAGATGTTGAATGTGTCTGCTACACCCCTGTATGACTCCTGGTTAGACAGAGTCCACAGACAGGCGAGAACACTGTTTAAAACTGGCAACTTTGTTTGTTGTTTGTTCATGTAGAACGGTCCCAAAGTGGTCATCAAGTCCTAGTTAGCAAATAAGATAAAATGATCACACTAACATGTAAATATCAGTGATAATACTTGAAATGCTTTAGATAAGCCTACCTCCACTTGTCCTCTGAAGTCAGTGGCACTGTACAAGAGTACAACCTCCTCGACATAATGCGGGACTTTTGGAACCAGCCTGGGAAAATAGTAATGAAGTTGATTCTATATAGGATTTGTAAATATTTTTGTGACTTCCTGTTTATTCCTTGACGGCGGCTGGAAACTGTCCGACTTGACTGCAGCTTTTTGTCACCGCCCCCTGCTGCTGCCGCCTGGTCTTGTCCACCTTCCATTATGGACGGGGCCATGCTTACCCGTGTACTTATGAGAATTGCCCATGCACATGCAAGACATGGAAAGCTCTACTGACCCATCTAAGCAAATCCCATCCTGCTCAACAGTCCTCACAGAAAGATAGCTTTTCACAATTCTTCAAGTGCCACATTTGCGACAACAATCTACTTTCTACTGAGACAGACTATTTTTGACACATTGGGAAACATTTGAAAAATCATGAATCTGTCAGTTGTATGTTTGCTGGTTGCTCATACAAAACCAATCTATATGGCGCTTTCAATACTCACAAATGGAGAAAACATACCCCCCATACAATTAATGATTTAAAGCCTGGAATTGTTGATGGACCTGTTGATGGACCAGTTGATAGTCCTGCTTTTGTAGAATCATTTGAAAGAGGCACTACCGAGCTGTTAGATGATGATTTATTATCTTAAGAACTTCCTGATGAAGAATCAACGGATTTGACAAATGTTATTGAGCTAAAATTAGCTTCCGTCTTACTTAAGTTAGAAAATGCTTTTCTGGTGCCAAGTGCACCTGTGAATGAACTACTTGAAGAGCTGCAATATTTAATTGGTAAGTTGATGAATCAGTTGTAAAAGAGTTGGCCACTGTACTTTGCACTTCAAATCCCATTCAAGCTGCAACAGGAAATCATGGTCCACTGTCAACCACTTGGAAACGGAAGACATACTATAGAAAAAACTTCAGTGTTGTGCAACCAGTTGAATATGTATTAGACCGAAAGAATAGAAAGTCTTTTCAGTATGTGCCTTTACTAAAATCCTTGCAGCAACTTCTAAATTGTTAAACTATACTAGATAAGGCTACAAATTTGAAAGAAAAACATCAACCAGGGGATAGTGATAGGCAGGTATACAGATCTTTTTGGGATGGACTTCTCTGTAAAAGAAACGCTATTCTCTCAAAAGAGTGTGCAAGTTCTTTGATTTTGTATGTTGATGATTTTGAAATATGCAATCCCCTTGGTACATCACGTAAAAAACACTAAATATGTGGCTTGTATTGGATTTTAGGCAATCTGCCACCTGGTTTTCAGTCCTTGTTGTCCTCTATCCATTTGGCTGCATTGATCACTAGCAATGATGTCAAGGTTTATGGTTATGACAAATTTTTAGAGCCTTTGACTAGTGATCTCATAACATTAGAACAACATGGGGTTTTTGTGAATAAGTTGGGGAAAACTTTGAAGGGCACAGTGCAGCGTGTTGTTGCCGATAACCTTGGAGCACACAGTATTGCTGGTTTTGTAGAAAGTTTTCTGGCAGATATGTTTGCAGATTTTGTACGGCAGAGAAGTTAGATTTTCAGACCAAGGACGTTGGAGCTGGAGGTTTCTCCCAGAGAACTGTAGAGATTCACGCAAGTCATCTTAAAACCCTTGAGGAAAATTCTTTGAGCAACTGTTATGGTGTTACGAGGAAATTAGGGGTGTAACAAAAACCGATTTAAATCGGAAAATCGATTTTGATTTAAAAGATACGAGTGCATCGGTACACGGACTAATAAATCGTTCTTAATGTAGCTTGAACCGGCCGATGGCCCGATTAAAAAGTTATAAATCGGTTTATGCTGCTGATGCAGCAGCAGCTGCTGAAAACTGCATCTCTCTCTGACTGTCTTTCGCTCCCTTCCTTAAAATCAATTTAAATGTGACTTTAGCACGTTTTTACCTCAGTGATAAATTAATACATTTTAATTCAGTTATAAACTCCTGGACTTTAATAGCTCCTGTGTTTAAGCAGGTTTTCTGCTCAAAACATTCTGCACATTCAGAATCTCTCCCACAGATCTGTGTTCTCTGATATCACCAGAAAAAAAATCAGTATATAATGAGAATAACGTCATCATCAGTTTTGGGCAAGTTACTCAGAAATTGTAATAAGTTCCTAGTTACTTTTTACTCCTTTTTAAAAAGTAATAATATTACATTACTTATTACTGGGTGATAAAAGTAACTAGTTACGTTACTTGTTACATTACTATATTACTTTCACAACCGTTTTACTTTACTTTTACTCCAATTTAAGGGCTCTTGGCTACACACTTTTGTTGCTAATGAGACAATCGGGCTCAAGAAAGGATGCTTTGCACTCAAAAAAATCTTCAGACTAAAAATAAATCATCAGCTTATTTATTTTTATTTTCTATGCATTTTTTCCTACAAAATCAGCCCAGTAATTTTAGGATGCTAAATTCTTTTCAAATAGAGCAATTGAACTCTGGTGAAAATTGGGTTCCGGTTCCTGTCTAGAGGGGATGGCAGCTTAACGAGAGAGCTCTCGACAAGAGTTAACAGATCTGCCCCAAAGTGATTTAACTACTCAACGAAGTGCACGAAAACAAGGGAAAAGGGGCACAGATGACGTCCAAAAAGAACAGGAGAGGTAAAAAGTCACCTATCGAACAAGTTGGAGACTACGAGATGCAGCTAACAGAAGAAGCTAACGTTAGCCCTCCCGGGGCCAGCCGGGGTGCACCCCCCGCATCTAGCTATGATGGCCCTAAAACGGAGGAAGAGGAGGAACCGGTAAACCTGATAATAATCATGAAAGTGCTAAGAGGAGTTTGAAATGAGGTGAAAGAATTTCGAAAAGACACGAAAATACAACTACAAGACATCAGAGGAGAGCTGGACAAAACAAACGCAAGGCTCAGCAAAGTGGAAACCAGGGTCGCTGGGCATGAAGATAAGCTCCAAAGCACAGATGAGATATTAGCCGAGATGATAACAACGCAGGAAAAGCTTCAATTAAAACTGACATCGATGGAGGCCTACTTGAGGAGGGAGACGCTCAGACTGTACGGGGTACCAGAGGGAGCGGAGTCGGGATCACAATCTATGATCCAGTTTGTGGAGAAGCTACTTCGGGAGAATTTAACCATCCCCTCGTCAACAGCATTACAGATCCAGTGGGCACATAGAGCGTTATACCCCCCCCCCCAACAGCTCCCAGCCCAGATCGATCCTGGTGAAGTTTTTGTGCTTCACCGTTAAAGAAGAAGTACTTAGGCTGGCCTGGCAGAAGAAAGGCCTTTTGTGGAACAACAACAAGATAAACCTCGACCATGACTATCCTCCGGAGATCATGGCCATGAGGAAGGAGTATGCGGAGTCGCGGAGGATCGTGAAAGACAAGAACCTGCGGTTCCGAACCCTCTGCCTAGCCCGCCTTAAAGTGTTTTATGAGGAAGGAGCGAAACTCTACAACACGGTGGAGGAGGTGATGGCGGACCTGGCGAGCCGGGGGTTCCCGGTGAGAGTGATTAAACAACCGGCAACTCCCAGAGCGAAACTACAGAGACTGACGGCGTGGCAGGGGGCTGGGGGACAGCGCCCGCGGCAGGACTGAGGAGCTGCAGGATACAAGGAGAGGCTGCAAGTATTCAGACGGGAAGAGAACTAACATAAGATATGTTTGTGATATGGACAGCATGGTAAAAATTAAATTAATGTCGAGCCAAAATGGGCGGGGATTCTCTTTTCTGAGGGCGTCATCACAACGGAAGGCCCCCTAACTCAGGGAAGCAGTGGAAGTGATTCACTGCCGGAAGTTTGGTTAGGACATTTCTGTTTTTTCTGTTTATTCCATTTGTTGTTGTTGTTTTTGTTTTTTTTTTGGGGGGGGGGGGTTACTGTCTGCTGTTTTTGGGGGAATGCTGTGCTGTCAGTTAATACAAATCCATGCAAATTGAGCCAGTGAAAATTATTTCCTTTAACGTGAATGGGGTCCTGAATATGATCAAGATGAATAAGATATTATCTAAACTAAAGAAAGAAAGAGCCCAGATTGCCTTCAGGAGACACACATGAACCAAACTGATCATTTGAGGTTGAAGAGAAAGGGCTTTAAATATGTATTTTCCTCATCTGACAAATACAAACATAAGAGGGGTGTGGCTATACTTATTTCTGATGCACTTAACTATGAACACATCTCAGGAAACCAGGGATGAGGAAGGCAGATTTGTCAGGGTAACAGGAAGGATAGAGGGATCTGAAATTACAATACTAAATGTGTATGCCCCACCTGGGAGTGATTGGGTATTTTATAGGAATATTTTTTATTTAATGGTGGACTTTCAGGGTGCGGTTGTCTGTGGGGGGGACTTCAATTTTAGACTTGATTCCAAACTAGACTCATCCAATCCGACTAATCAAATTAGTTCACTCATAAAGAAAATCAACTCCTATATGGTAGAAATGGGGATAATAGATGTGTGGGGAGAGTTGTATCCGACTGCCAGAGATTACACATACTATTCTGGTTCATTTAAAGTCTATGCTAGACTGGATTACTTCTTTATGTTTAGGGTGGAATAGTTCAAGATTAAAGACTGTGACATACTAACGAGGGACTTATCTGATCATAGTCCTATCTGTATGTCTCTGCAGGTGACTAGGAAAAAACGAAACTCCCTATGGAAATTTAATTCATATATATTTAATGACCCTGCTATAGTTTCTAAAATAAAGGAAGACATAAAAGGATTTTTAGAAATTAACGACACAGGAGAGGTATCAGCAATTATTATTTGGGACACACTTAAAGCAGTAATGAGAGGCAACTTAATCTCTATTACTTCTCACCTAAAAAGAATCAAAGGACAGAAACTAACAGACCTACAGTCGAGGCTAAAGCTGAAACAACAGGAAGATATTAACAACCCTAACCCTACTGTAAAGCAGGAAATTAGGAAACTACAGGGAGAAATCAATGAGGAGGTCCAGAATTTAACTTTCCTGAGACAGAACTATTATGAGACAGGAGGGAAATCAGCAAAATACCTGGCATACAAACTACGGAAGCAACAGGAGGTAAGCTCTATATACAAAATTAAAAACCCTAAAACTAATATACTGGAAACCAAATTGGAAAGGATTCAGGAATGCTTTGAGGTCTTTTATAGGGATCTTTACACACAGCCTGATGCCTCTGGAGAAGATCGTTTTGATGCCTTTATCAGCTATCTGAACCTACCCTCTCTATCAGACTTTGAAAATGAGAATTTAATAAAACGATTTCAACAGAGGAAATAAATGCAGCTATCACCAGACTAAAATTAGGAAAGGCAGTGGGGCCGGACGGGCTCAACTCTCAATGGTATCGCACCCTAAGGACAGAACTAGGTCCACTATTGGAGAAGACATTTAATCACGTTCTGTAGGAGGGAGAAATCCCTCCTTCGTGGAGGGAGGCTACTATTTAGTTATCCCAAAAGAGGGGAAAGATAGACGAGAATGTGGGAATTATCGACCAATTAGTGTCCTCAACATAGACTATAAATTATTCACCTCTATTCTTGCCCGCAGATTGGAGATCCTGCTGCCTGACCTCATTAATTTAGACCAGACTGGTTTTATACATAGACAAACAACCGATAACATCAGAAGAATACTACACATCCTAGGACAGGGGCCGGCAACCTTTACCACTCAAAAAGCCATTCGGACCCGTCTCACACAGTAAAGAAAACACAGGGAGCCACAAAACCCTTTTGAAATTTAAAATGAAATAACACCGCATATAACGGGGTTTTTTTCGCCTTTGTGCTATGTATGAACAAACTATAATATGTTACATTTATTAAATCAATGAACGACTGCAAAAAAAAGAAATAACATTTCTGCATGCAACAAAACATTTTTAACTCCGAAAAAAAGACATTGGGTTAAAGGTTAAGTAAAATACTCAATGTCTATTTGTGTCCTTGTAGTAATGAAAAAAATGCCGAACTTAAATTATCCACTGGCAGCAAACCAAAAATGCCGTCCTCTCTCTGTATGTCGTCATCCTTTTACTGGCGCTGTGCAGTCAGCTGTCAACCTGAATAATAAAATGTCTATTTCACTGAACAATAAAAATATGCAAAATAAAAGGCAATTAAAATATTTATCATACTTGGTCAATGTGATTTCTGCTCCTGAACCTCAACGCACAGCGTCTGTACATTGGGGCTGTATGCCGTCACCTTCATCTTCACACAGGATTGTAAGCTGTCATCTGTGAGGCGTGTGCGATGTTTGTTTTTAATAAAGTTCATGTTGGAGAACACCTGCTCACATACATATGTGGATCCAAAGATCGACAGGACTCCAAGTGCATACTTTTTCATGTTTACATAAATGTCGGGGATAGCATTCCAAGTTTCAAACACAAGTTTGTCTGGTTTGGGGAGGTTTTCAATATCACGCCATTTGTGATTCTGAGCAAGAGCGGCCTTCTGACGTGAAACATCTTCAAGGTCCGCTGTCAAGAGCTTGAACTTGGACACCCACATGTCTTTGTCGGCTATGTCAGCCAGTTCCATCTCAAGATCAGGTGGACTCACACCTGGAAATGCTGTCATATTCAACAGGGATGGATCGAGGCTTAGGGGAGTGACAGGGAAGGATAATGTGGTTTTTTCCTCTCTGAACTCACTGAATCGTTTCCCAAACGATGTTTGCATTGCGATGACTGCAGAATGTAAATACTCCAAATTCATCATGTGAGCTTCTTTGAACTCTCTCAAACTGGGGAAGTGTGACAGTGTACCTTTCTGTAAATCTCTGGCAAGCACTGTCAACTTGCGCTCGAATGCCAAAACCTCCTCCAACATGTCCAGGGCTGTGCGTCCTTTACCCTGAAGAGCTGTGTTCAGTGTGTTCAGGTGCGCTGTCATGTCTACCAAGTAGTGTAGCTTTTCCAGCCACTCTGGCTGTTCCATCTCAGGAAATGCGAGCCCTTTGCTGTCCAGGAAGGTTTTCCCTTCTTCCAGACATGCGGCAAAGCGTTTCAGCACCTCACCTCTGGACAGCCACCGGACTTTGTTGTGCAGCAGGAGATCAGAATACGTGCTTTCCAGCTCGTCCAGTAACGAACGGAACTGACGGTGATTTAAACCTTTCGCCATTATTTTATTGACAATCTGAATGACAACATTCATTACTTCTGTGCATTCCAAAGGAAATGTTTGAGCACACAGTGCCTCTTGGTGCAGGATGCAGTGAAAAGACAGCAACTTTCTGTCCAGCGACTTCTGCAGTAAAGCCACAAAGCCCTTGTGCACTCCTGTCATACTCGGTGCCCCGTCTGTAGCCACTGACACCAGGTGGGTGGTGTTTATTCCTTTGGCTCTTAAACAATTCAAGACAGCCTCACAAATGTCCTCCCCCCGTGTTTGGCCTTTTAGTGGTATCAACTCAACCATTTCTTCCTGTGGCCCAGCAGAGTTTACATACCGGCAGAACAGCGCTATTTGTTCAATATAACCTTTGTCTTTACATTCATCACAGGCAATTGAGTAGGCCACAGCTGAATTGATGTCTTTAATTTGCTGTCTGGTGATGTCTTCTGCCATTTTTATGGTTCTGTCTTTGACAGTCTTTGCAGAGAGAGGCATATCCCTAATTTTCTGCACAATTTCACTCTTGTTTTTAAAGTCTGTGAATAGATGTTCTGAAATCTTAATGAAAGATTCTTTTATATATTCTCCATCTGTGAATGGCTTCCCGTGCCTGACTATTTCCTGAGCGGCAATAAAACTAGCATATGTACTTGAATTTGCTGACTTCATCCACTTCTTGAAGTAATTTTTGCTAAGATCAGCCTTCTGCTTCAGTTCCGAAACAGCTTTTTTTCTCTCATCTCCATCCAGATATTTTTGAGCAAAGGATGCATGTTTATTCTGGAAATGTCTTGCAACATTTGACTTTTTGTTGTTAGCTGGTTTCTCATTACATATTAAGCACACTGGTAAACCAGTCTCGTCAGCAGTGAAAGCAAATGAATCTGCCCACGCAGCATTGAACGTTCTGTTTTCTTCAGACACTTTTCTTTGAATTCTCCATAGTTGGCCTGCCCTACCTGAGGTCGAAAAGTTCAAGAAACCGCACACTGGCGGGTGTCGCACATTGGAGGTTGTGACGTGTATTAAGAGCGACAAAAATATTTTAACACGTTTTATTTAGATGTTACAAGATCGCCATAATCTTCATAGAATTACATTTTGAAAATGAACAAACTAAAATAAAATACATTTTAATTAAATACTCATTAATTATTTTGTGGCAGAGTGGCCCCGTCCACTATTTTTTTATTTTTTTGTTTTGTTTTGCTTCTGGGGTGTAGTAAGCCAGTGTGGCTTTCCACCTGTGCTCCCTGCTCACTGCGTGTCACCGGGCTGTGGGCGGTCGTCTGCCTTCGAATTAATCACAGGGCGGTGCCATGGAAATTATATGTGGGAGTGGATCATTTGCCTCAGGTGTGTCTACCTGTCTCTGCTGGGTGGCAGGCTCGTGGGGTCGGCAGCGTGGCACGGTTGGCGTGGCTGTCGCAAGGAAGGTTAACTTGCCAGGTTGTGTGTTTTATACTCTTCGGTAAGTTTTCTGTTTAGCAATATGATTTATAGTTGGGCATCTATGGCTTCTGGGTGGTGGCTGATGTGCTTTCTGTGTGTGGTAGGATTGGCCATTTGTTTGGCGGGAGGTTGCGGCAGAGGGAGCGCTGTTTCAGCGGTGTGTGTGGCGTTACACGGGCTGCACGGTGTGTGTGCTCTGACTCTCCATCCCGCCTCGTTAACGGTGTCGGCCCATTTGCCGACGGAGGTTTGAAGTGGGGGAGCATGGCACATAGATCTCCATGTGTTGCGTGGCGTTTAATTTCTACGGTAGGCTGTCTCAATTGTTTACCTCTTTTGTGTACCTGTGCCTGTCCCGCTGTTTTAAATATGACTCTCCACCTCTGATTGCTGTTAACAGTTAAAGCTGCCGCGTTGTGGTGTACTGCCTTGGCGCTGGATCACTGAAGCCTCTACGTCTCGCCCGCAGCTCGCCTGCCGAAGCGGGCCTCTACTTGCTGCAGTGTCGGCCACTGCTGTTCTGTCTGGGCTGGTTTTTCGGCCCCGTTGCCGTTTTAGTGATCAATAACTGTCTTTCTTTTCTTTTGTGTGTGTGTGTGTGTGCGTGTGTGTGTATGCGTGTGAGAGATTTGGAGACCCAGTGATCCGGGTGTGGTGCTCCACATCCATATAGTGTGTTACCAGGATAGTAGCATATATAGGTCTCCAGTTCAGTGTGGTGTTATCTAATTTTTGCATCTCTTTGTCTTTTTTTTTGAACAGGAGCTGGAGGTGCCACTGGTGTGCGTGCTTGGCTGAGCCTGGTGGTGGCGGTTCCCTTCACGTCCCTGTACAGTAGTGCACTTTGGTGTCATTAATTGGTGTGTGGTTTTTCACGTGTGGTGTATCATAAGGACCCCCCCCCCCCTTCAGCAAGTCATCGCAGCCGGTGAGCCCCCAGCCCCTGCACTCTGCACTTTAGAGGCAAAGTAACAAATGCTTTAACTGGGTCTGTGCAATATTGTGTTTATCATTTGTATATTTTATTGAAAACTTGAATGATTGTATTTTAGACAAACTGAATTTAATAATAATAAACTTTGTATTTTTTTTGTGGAATCACGTCCAGTGCCGGTGTCTTTTCGAACTTGTGTCCAGTGGTTGACCGTAGACCGGTGGTCCTTTGTAATAATTCCTGGGGGTGAAATTCCCCTAGGTGGCGTTGTCGGTTCGTAATTGTAAGGTAAAACAGAATACCCTCGTAGCATTGCCACAATTTTCAAAAGCTGAGCCGCATCAGAGGGATCAAAGAGCCGCATGCGGCTCCGGAGCCGCGGGTTGCCGACCCCTGTCCTAGGACAAATACAAAATGACAAAACTCAAGCAATTATAGGGAGTCTGGATGCGGAGAAAGCTTTTGACTCTGTCAGCATTTCTGTATAAGGTGCTGGGGAAGTTTGGATTTCGGGATAGGTTTATCAGAATAATCCAGGTGCTATATGACAGGCCCTCAGCACGTATTAAGATCAGTGGTGATCTATCAGAGGCCTTTATTCTGCAACGAGGGTGTAGACAGGGCTGCGCAATCTCGCCCCTCCTTTTCAATTTATTTATAGAGGTACTAGGCCAACTAATTACACAAAATCAAAATATTAAGGGTATCATACTATCAGGAGTTGAACATAAGGTAGCAGTGTTCGCTGATGACGTGTTGGTCTGCCTGGGGGAACCAGAGAGATCATTCAATGAATTTATGTCTACTTTGAGTGATTTTGGTAAACTATCTGGTTACAAAGTTAACATTTCAAAAACCCAGGTGATGACACTCAACTATACAGCTCCTGCGAATTTACGTAAGAAATTCAAGGTAAATTGGGAAAATGAAAATATCAAATATTTAGGGATACATCTGACTAAAGACCTCACGGGGCTCTTCCGAGCAAACTATGAGCCAATATCTTTAAGTATAAAAGCAGATTCACGAAGATGGAACCTGGTCCCCTTCCTGAGTCTTAGTGCGAGGACAAGTGCAATTAAGATGAATGTGTTGCCACGTCACCAGGACGCCTTAGGCTGGAGATCAATGATTGACTTTGTTGTCGTTTCATCTGATCTCCGGCCCTATGTTTTGGACGCTCGGGTGAAGAGTGGGGGGCTGAGCTGTCAACTGATCACCACCTGGTGGTGAGTTGGATCCGCTGGCGGAGGAGGAGGCAGGACAGACCTGGCAGGCCCAAACGTACTGTGAGGGTCTGCTGGAAACGCCTGGCTGAGCACTCTGTCAGGGAGGTCTTTAACTCCCACCTCCGGGAGAGCTTCTCTCAGATTCCGAGGGAGGCAAGGGACATTGAGTCTGAGTGGACCATGTTCTCTGCCTCCATTGTCGATGCGGTTGTTCGGAGCTGTGGCTGCAAGGTCTCTGGTGCCTGTCGTGGCGGCAACCCCCGAACCCGGTGGTGGACACCGGAAGTAAGGGATGCTGTCAAGCTGAAGAAGGAGTCCTATCGGACCAAGTTGGCCTCCAGGACTCCTGAGGCAGCTGACGGGTATCGGCAGACCAGGCGTGCTGCAGCTCGGGCAGTTGCGGAGGCAAAAACTCGGAGCTGGGAGGAGTTTGGTGAGGCCATGGAGGAAGAGTATCGGTCGGCCCCGAAGAAATTCTGGCAAACCGTCCGGCGCCTCAGGAGGGGGAAGCAGTACTCTGCCAACACTGTTTACAGTACGGGTGGGGAGCTGTTGACCTCGACTGGGGATATTGTCGGGCGGTTGAAGGAATACTTTGGGGATCTCCTCAATCCCATCGTCACGTCTTCCATTGAGGAAGCGGAGGCTGACGACTCAGAGGTGGACTCGTCCATTACCCAAGCCGAAGTCACTGAGGTGGTTTGCAAGCTCCTCTATGGCAAGGCACCGGGAGTGGATGAGATCCGCCCTGAGTATCTTAAGTCTCTGGATGTTGTGGGGCTGTCTTGGCTGACACACCTCTGCAACATCGCGTGGCAGTTGGTGACAGTGCCTTTGGAGTGGCAGACCAGGGTGGTTGTCCCTCTTTGTAAAAAGGGGGACCGGAGAGTGTGCTCCAACTACAGGGGGATCACACTTCTCAGCCTCCCCGGGAAGGTTTACGCCAGGGTACTGGAGAGGAGAATTCAGCCGATAGTCGAACCTCGGATCCAGGAGGAACAGTGTGGTTTTCGTTCTGGTCGGGGAACACTGGACCAGCTCTATACCCTTCATAGGGTGCTCGAGGGTTCATGGGAGTTTGCCCAACCAGTCCACATGTGTTTTGTGGATCTGGAGAAGGCATTCGACCGTGTCCCTCGTGGTTTTCTGTGGGGGGGTGCTTCGGGAGTATGGGGTCCGGGGCTCTTTGCTAAGGGCTGTCCGGTCCCTGTACGAACGGAGCAGGAGTCTGGTTCGCATTGCCTGCAGTTCCCAGTGCGTGTTGGACTCCGGCAGGGCTGCCCTTTGTCACCGGTTCTGTTCATAATTTTCATGGACAGAATTTCTAGGCGCAGCCAGGGGCCAGAGGGAGTTCTGTTTGGGAACCACAGGATTTCATCTCTGCTTTTTGCGGATGATGTTGTCCTGTTGGCTTCTTCAAACCAGGACCTACAGCATGCTCTGGGGCGGTTCGCAGCCGAGTGTGAAGCGGCTGGGATGAGAATCAGCACCTCCAAGTCCGAGGCCATGGTTCTCGACCGGAAAAGGGTGGCTTGCCCCCTTCGGGTTGGTGGAGATGTCCTGCCTCAAGTGGAGGAGTTTAAGTATCTCGGGACCTTGTTCACGAGTGAGGGAAGGATGGAGCGTGAGATTGACAGGCGGATCAGTGCAGCTTCTGCAGTGATGCGGTCGCTGTACCGGTCCGTCGTGGTGAACAGGGAGCTGAGTCGAAGCTCTCGATTTACCGGTCAATCTACGTTCCGACTCTCACCTATGGTCATGAGCTTTGGGTAATGACCGAAAGAACAAGATCGCGGATACAAGCGGCTGAAATGAGTTTCCTCCGCAGGGTGGCTGGGCGCTCCCTTAGAGATAGGGTGAGAAGCTCAGTCACTCGGGAGGAGCTCGGAGTAGAGCCGCTGCTCCTTCACATCGAGAGGAGTCAGTTGAGGTGGCTCGGGCATCTGTTCCAGATGCCTCCTGGACGCCTCCCTAGGGAGGTCTTCCAGGCATGTCCCCTCGGGAGGAGGCCCCGGGGAAGACCCAGGACACGCTGGAGGGACTATGTCTCTCGGCAAGGCCTGGGAACACCTCGGTGTTCTTCCCGAGGAGCTGGCCGAGGTGTCTGGGGAGAGGGAAGTTTGGGCTTCCCTGCTCAGACTGCTGCCTCCGCGACCCGGCAACGGAGAAGCGGAAGAAGATGGATGGACGGATGGTGTTGCCACATCTACTTTACCTTTTTAGGAATTTGCCTATAGAGGTGGGTGAAAATCAATTTAGGGAGTGGGACAAATGGATCTCCAGATTTATCTGGCAGGGCTGTAAACCAAGGATTAAATATGCCACCCTTCAACTCGCAAAGGAAAGTGGAGGGTTGGGTCTCCCCTGCCTAAGGAATTATTACAATGCTGCACAGACAGCCCCCCTGTTATACTGGTGTAATGAAACATATATAGCTAAATGGAAGGAGCTGGAGTCTAATTTATCGACTCAGTTCCCCATCCAAGCTGTTATTGCGGGTAAGGGCTTAATATGTCAGTTGGAAAAGTTGGGGAACCCCTGGTTGAACCACACTCTTCAAGTCTGGCAGAAGGTGATTAATATCTGCGGGATACATAGAATGCTGAGAATATTTAGATAGTTTGCCTTTGACTCAGATTTTACTCCCAACAGACATGACTCAGCTCACGACAGCTTTAAATCATGGTCAATGTATGGTCTCACAACACTCATTTCACTTACTCAAAAAAACAGTGTGCAGCTTCGATACCTTGCAGGACAAGCATGGCTTAGCACGGATCGAATTCCATAGATACCTACAACTGTGATCCTATATTAATCACGAATGTAAATTAACTAAATTTTCAAATGCCGAATCAGAATTTTACCACATTTTAAAAAATGCCATGACCATGATCCCCTCTAAAGTCATTTCAAAGCTGTACACAGCTCTCTCCAATGCCAACAAAAATAACACTTTATATATGAAAGAAAAATGGGAAGGGGAATCGGGAATTGAGATTTCTGAGGAGGCTTGGGGCAATATCTGGTCCTTCCAGTGGACAACAGCCTGCTTTATGGACTGGAGAGAACATTGCTGGAAAAATATCATTAGATTTTTCAGGACACCGTATCAGGAAAGGTATAAAGGTGCTACTATGCCATGCTGGAGGCAATGTGGTTCGACAGCTGCTAACCAGTACCATATCTTCTGGGATTGTCCCAAGCTAAAAAACTTCTGGAGGGATATCCAGGCTTCTTTAAGCACAGTTTTTAACGCTCAAATACCACTGAGCATGTTCCTTTATTTGAATGTAAGAGAGAGATAAAGCTGCTGCAAATTCTCTTGGTGGCAAGTAAGAAAACAATTACTAGAAGATGGCTAAGTCCAATTCAGCCTACCCTAGAGGACTGGATTGAAATTATTCTGGAGATATTTAGGATGGAAAAACTGACCTACCAAATAAGACTTCAACAGGACAAATTTTACCAAATCTTGAACAACTGGATTTCATTCATTGCCCCCACGAGAGCAGACTTTACTTGATCTCACTGGCAACTTTGCTTTGTAATTTACTCAGCTAATTTGTGACTGGTTACTGATGGTTATTTTCTGTGACAGCGGCAGCAGGGGATCCCCCCCACGGATTATGTACATAGTTTTGTATTATTTATATTACTTTCCATTAAGCTGTATCAGAGTTTTTTCCATGCGAGCTACTCTGGGCAATTTACCATCATGGGTCTTGAGAGGATAACCGTGTTTCCAATGATACTGCTCTAGCACAAGTCCCACGTAGATTGTTACAGGAGAGTAGGATCTGCAAAGGTCAAACAGAGGTTGTCCCACAATTTGTGACTGCACATTCTTTGGACTTATCAGCCCTGATGGCCGATGTTGCACTTTTTCTATTCTTAAAACAAAAAACTGGAATGGCTTTTGTTTCTAGCTATACTGTTGATGCCATGTGGATGTACTCCTCTGTCCGTTCCAAATAAAGATACAATTTTAAAAAAAAAAGAACTCTGGTGAAAATTCCTGGATTTTTCCATATGCCAATATATGTCGCAGAATAGAAAAATATTGCAAGGTCAGTTTTTTCCAATGTCGTGCCGCCCTAGAGAAAACACTTCCGATCAGGCAGAAATCTCACCACAAATCCACACACATGTTAACTCCAGCACCCCTTATAAAGTGCAGCTCACAGTCCCAAACGGAGCAAGGCTGTGCTTCAGTTTTTAAATCACTTTGTATGCTGGTGTTGCATAAGCTGGGCAGAGTTGATTCACTCCGCGAGTGCACGTTATCAGTTATACATTTGTTTTTCACTGTGTGAGAAAATTGATGTGTGGCGTGACAGCATGTATAAAAATGTGAATTGCGTGAGTCTCATGAGACAGCTTTTTAACCTGACGAGAAATCTTGTCACTTAATCTCGTCACACCCCTTGTAAGAAACATTTGTTTGATTTGCACCTCTTCAAGTTTTGAAAGTTTATAGTGTATAAGAGCTTGGCACATTATGATCTAACAGGAAATCTGGAGATTTCCTAAACAATAACACGTCTTTTCTTTTTCTTTTTTTTATGCAGGAAAATGAGGTTGAAGAACTGGAGCAGACAACCATGGCGATCTTTATCACTGAGAAAGAGGATCCTCATCCACCCAAAGACATTAAGATTGTCATCGAAGGAACAGAGGTCCTGAACGAGTTGCCCTCGGTTGCAACAGCTTTTGCCATGGTCTTTGGGCTCATATACGCGCTCAACCTAAAATATCCGAAAAGGCTGCAGTTCACCTTTGAATTTGTGCAAAAGGTCCTGATGGAGCTTGATGGAAAAAGGATGACCCCAAAAGTCAATAGACTGAGCACCCAACTCTACAGCACAGATTAGGCAGAGCTGAATTGCGCGGACTTGCTTGATTTTATTTTCCCATTTGTGGTTCAATTTTATGGTGTTTCTACAGCCAAGACTTTGGATCCTTTCTATAAGAAGTTGCACTTACAAGGCTGCATTTTCACTGCATCATTTACAAATGTGGCTGCCCCAGTTCGATGGCTACAAGGCTCAAAGGCCAAAGAGGCCGAGTGTTCTCAAAAAATGTGTAAAAATGACTTTCAAGACTTTGGATCCTTTTGTAAGAGGTTGCACTTACAAAGCTGCATTTTCACTGCAGCATTTAAAAATGTGGCTGCCCGAGTTCGATGGTTACCAGCCTCAAAGGCCAAAGTAGGCTGAGTGTTCTCAAAAAATGTGTAGAAATGACTTTCAAGACTTTGGATCCTTTTGTAAGAAGTTGCACTTACATGGCTGCATTTTCACTGCAGCATTTACAAATGGGGCTGCCCATATTCGGAGACTACCAGCCTCAAAGGCCAAAGTAGGCCAAGCGTTCTAGACAACTGGAGAGACTGATTGCAGCGTATGCACAGATTTATACGGCAGATTTCCTGTCAGAAGAATGTTCCTATTTCAGTGTTCCTAACTGGTGATTCCATCGAGTGATACTTAAAGTCACCAACTTTGTGGGCTCAGAGTTTTTGTTTGAGCTATTACGTCTAAATTTGTTGTATTTAAATGTAGAGCTTACAGCATTGAATCAGAAACTCTGTGTCTTAGGAGTTCCACTATTCACTGTCTGAGGAGCAGTTCCAGGATTTGTGTCTGTTGTTCAGCTAAAAGTCTGTTCAACATCATATACATTTGAAACACGTGTACAATGCTGTCATAATAACATTTAATTCTATTTTAGGATGTTTTAGGGTGAAATGTGTTCTGTCAGGAAAAACCTTCCCAATTCAATATTACTACAAATGTGATGTCATCAAGTGACAATTTGAATTATGTAACAAATTTGTGGGCTCAAAGTATATTTGTGTAAGCCATTACGTCAAATTAGTTGTATTTAAGATTAACTAAACACATGGTCCATATGCTGCACTACTGGTTAATATTTTTACCCTGTTGCACACACTGCCCCACCACAATCTGTGATGTCAGAGTACCTTTTTTGCTATAGACAGATGTTGTTAGTACCTCCAAAGACCTCACAGATTAGGGTGAGGCAGTGTGTGCAGCAGGGTGAAAATATCAACTAGGGCAGCAATTGATCATGTGTTTAGCTGATAGTAAGGCTTACACCTGAATTAGAAAATGTATGTCCCGGTAAATTTGCCATGGGTACTGCATGATGTCTTAGGAGTTGTGCTACTATTCGCAGCTCCATAATTTGTCTTCTGGTGGCATCTATAATAGTCTCGTGTTCAGCTGAAGCAGACTGTTTATTTTCATACATTTGAAACAGATGTTCAATGTTATCAATTAATGGAACAATAAATATGAATGTGTTCTAAAGGAAAGTGTTCTGAGTAGTCATTGATCAAAATGTATTAAAAGCAATTTTTTCAAATTTGATTTACTATACATTTCAAATAACGACAACTGTTACTTTTTTATTTGAGATAACCTAAAATAATTAGTTTGCTCTAACCTAAAATAATTAGTTTGCTCTAACTTAAAATAATTAGTTTGCTCCAACCTAAAAATAATTAGATTGCTCCAACCTTTAAAAAGTGGTTGCATGGAGTTAAACTTTTCAGGTTAAACTAAATTAAATTATTTGCTTTGAGTCAATGTCAGATATTTTGTGTGATTGATTTCCTCAATTTTTTTACGTTGATCCAAGGTTTTTATTTTTTCAGTGTACACTAGCGTTAACTTTAGCTAACACATATTCAAAAAAATTACTTGCCCAGTCTGCCACTAACCATAATGAAAACTAATTACAAGTTTTCCTTAAACAACATAATTTTGATTTCTTACCTTGTTAAAAATTATTTTCTTGAAAAACCAGACTTCTTCACTCTCGAAGCGATGCAATGGCGGACAGCAGAAGTCGTGAAGGAGCGATCTGATGTGTCATGTGGTCACGTGACATGTCAAACCTCTGGTTTGAAGTGAAATTATCATTATAGTCAAAGTAATATTTTTAGTTTCTTCTGTGCGGAGCATATTTTGCTTTAAGCTAAACTGAAAAAATTGTGGTTTTTGGTTTAAACCAAAAACCACAATTTTCCATTAGTCCAAAGTAAAAATGTACTTTGACTAAATGACACAGGAATTTAACTTTTTTCAGTGCAGTTAGTACTGCACAAGTGCATCCTCAACAGCTAATACAAAATAACAACAACAGTAATAAAAGTATTTTTACTGTAAACCAGTAAACAAAATATGTCAAAATCTGAATTAGGCAAGTAAGAGCTAGTGTCGATAAAAAAATTTTAAAAAAAAACAATTAACCATGACGGTTAACCCCGTGAACAACATTTTACATAGATGACAAATCAAATAACCTCGAAGTGTAGCGGAGGGCAGCAGGGTAGCTAAGGTTGAGCACATACATAAGTCCGAACAGCAGAGCAACAGCTAATGCTACATTATCAAGATCTTGTAACACCTTGATGCCTTCAAGAACAATGCCAATGTCCTCTACTTCATCACTTGAAGCATGTTCTTTGACAACATAGATCCCAACAGTGGTGTCTTCAATGGCCTCATTGATGGTGTTATCCAGGCTCCGTACAAAACAGACAAAATGTAAGTAAACCAAAGTTAGCCAAATCAAAACTATTCACCAAGCTCCATCAAGAAAATGATAAACATAAAACAGTGACACTAAAGATCTAGGTAAGGTGAAAGTTAGAATCAAGGCTAATATAAACATTTAATAAAATGGAAGCATTATCTGTTCTGTGAGAAACCACTTTTAATGCAGTCTGAGCCACTTTGTTGCACATTTACAGATCCATGGCTGTGTATGAACACAGGATTCTCTTTCAGCACATACACAGATGAGACAGCTGGCGGGCCATGAGATATTTGCTGAATCTGACAAAAAATCTTGAGAACCGTTCATTCTACCTTTAAGTTCAATTAGCATCAACCAGAAACACTAAATAGATTTTTTTTGTATGAAACAGTAAGCTGTTGATGATGAAAATTATAATGAATATTATTTTAATTGATGAATAATTTCAGCACAAGTGATCAAGAATGAGAATAAGAGAAGAATGGAAGAAGAGTGTAAGCACTGATTCATATATATACCACATATTCCTGTAGAAGGTTATCTGGATCTTTGCCTATGTAGACACAGACTCCTTTAATGATCCACTCTCATCCAGCATCTACATCATCACACTGAAAGGACATTTTCTAGATTAGTGTCTTAATTCAGCTCATGTGCCTTAATTTAACATCGATTGGTATAAACTGTCCTGTGCACAGTATTTGTCTCAAGTTTCCTATGATTGTGGGAGCCTTGCCATGTACTCCATGGTGAAGGAAGATTGAAGGGACTACAAAAGAAAGAAGAGGTGGAATATAGAAATAGGCAAACTCTTTTGAGCTTTTCCCCTAGCTGTCCTCCTCTCCTTTGGAACAGCCTTGTCAGATTGTCAGAGTGGAGGTCTAGGTGAGCCAGGAACTTGGAC
Source organism: Sciaenops ocellatus (assembly GCA_033000465.1). Lineage (NCBI taxonomy): Eukaryota > Metazoa > Chordata > Actinopteri > Sciaenidae > Sciaenops > Sciaenops ocellatus. The sequence goes on along the minus strand of CP136871.1, from coordinate 29,483,858 downwards.
TGAAGTGGAACGGTGGTGATTCTCTTGAATTCAGCGTTGATCTGAAAAAGCACAGAGGACTCAGGGAGAATGTCACCATCACACATAAAAGCAGAGCAGGACAGTCAAGGAGGGAGATGAAGCACAGACACATGATGTGCTATTAGGTAAAATAGCAATTTGCCAGTGCACACAAGACAGTCCTTTCAACAGCCAATCCAAGTTAAAAAAAAAAAAGCATGAGATCAGCCTTACCTCACTGACTTCAAACAAAGCAGGCCATCTTGCCATGAAATCATCCACCATCGGTGCATCACAAACAACCTCATGTCTTCTATATGCGAAAGTCTTTTCCATCTTGAGCTTCACAGCCTCTCGGTTGTTCCTCTTCTTTACATCCAAGAGTAAAGCTTTCCGCATGGCTTCTAAACTCCTCTCAGTTTCAGCTGATGGGTATGTGGGACAAAAATTAACTTCTGCTCTCTTTGCCTTTTTGATGCCAAAGGCTGCTCTGCGCTTTCCAACAGGTTTGTTTTTTTAAAGAGTTCACTGTCACTTCTGGGCATCCCAGTTTTCTCAGGTGTATGCGGTAGTTAGTTTATGTTTTAGACTCGTCTTCCATCCACCATATCCAGTACTGGATAGGGGTGGGCGGATCGATTTAAAATATCGATAGTATCGATACTAACGTTGGTATTGGGTATTGATCGACACTTGTGTGATGAGATCGATTCTTAAGTTTCAGTTTCTCTTCTGTACAACTCCAGGCATTTACAGAGTGACCGACTGGCTGTACAACACCGCTCTTCTCTCACTTCACTCATGCTCAATTAGCCCCTCTCCTTTCCTCCGTTCCCCCCCTCCACTGCTACACTCACTCACTCACTGCAAGGCGAGCAGCGCACTGCTGTGGCTGCATGATGGCAGTGCGGAAGAGAAGCGCCGTTTGAAGCTTTTTTTACAGCTGAAAACCAAACCACTGCAACCTGCAATGTTTGCAGGAAACAAATTCGGTACTGTGGCAACACCACAAATTTATATAAGCACATGAAAACACACCCCAACCAGAACTCTGAGCTGCAGAGCAAACAGAAGGAGGAAGAGAGGGAAAGCAGACCTCCAGCACTGAGACAGAGGTCCCTTGCAGAGGCTTTTCAGCATGGGCAACAATATCCAGGTAGCTTATAGTGAATTGAAAGTAAGATTTAGTCATCTCCAGCATTAGATAGGCTAATGTTATTTTTCAGTGTAATTGGTCATCACAGTAATTTAGCAGACTGATTAATAGACTATTCAGACAGTCACATACGTTATATATTCAGCCAGTTGAAATAAAACTAAAGGAATGATTTCACTGGAACTGAAAAATAGATATGCTACCTACAAAAAGATATAGCTATGCCTCAAACCTGAAATATGAATATGGCTGAATAAAAGTGAATAAAAGTCTTAAGTCCTAAAAGGCCTAGTACTGGACCCCTTCTCAGTTAGACATGGATGTTTCTTGATGAGACTCCAGGCTACTTGTTCCATCTCCTTATCACTAACATAGACTTTATACTACACAATTTCCTGCACTTACCCATCAAGGATGGCTGACTTCAACTTGGGATCTGGAATGAGTACAGTGCCATTTTGAATGTAGACTAAACCTGCCAGCTGAAGTTTTAATTCTGCATCATAGGAGAACTTAGGTACATGAAACACAGCTGGCCAGGAGGACCGTGAGCTTGTAGACTCATTTGATGACAGTATATCTGTATCCACAAGTTCACCTGAAAGTGATGGAAGAGTCATTTGCTGAGCAAGGACTTGATGCTTGGAGGGGTAGGACTGTAGAGCTCTCATGTTGCATTGTGGGAGTTGACAAATCAATTACTCTTAGAGTCCCTCTGTCCTCTACCTCTGAAACTGAAGTTTGGTTCATAAACTCATTCCCAAACAACGAGTCCATAAACTGAAGTCTGATGTTTCCCTGAAGGTTACACTGTTTTTTGACTTCAGCCATAAGGTCTTCAAGAGATTCAGGGAGTCCATGTGCAAGCCTCAGCCTCTGACAGCTGGCATCAGTCAGTAAGATCTTCACGATCACAGGCATGGCCATCTTCAAAGCCCTTTATTCTGCAGAAACACAAAGAATATTAATCAGACATCAATATAATTTAAAATGTCAAATCCAGTATAAAATATAGTAGTATGGTGGGAAAAAATTAGAATAGTCAACTAATATTTATTTAATTGAATTTCAGACATTTTAGCACTTCAAGGACCTGAGGACACCCTGCACAGAATTTTCAAGCTAGGTTAGAACAAATTAAGACCCCATGAATTTAAATGTAAGACCTTTTAATCTACTTTTTCTATTACTTTTTCTAATCATCATTATTATTATTATTACTTTTCTACTTTTTAATTTTCTTCTTTAACATTTGGGCTTATAAACAATACTTAATGTATATGGAACACCATGTGTTTGGTACCTATAGATTCAGGAGAACCTAGGCTATCATAGGCATTCATGTAATGTGCTTATAAAGGAAGTATGAGTGAAACATCTACAATACACTAAAGAATTTCAAAATTGAAAAGTAGATTGTTGTCATTTTTTACTCAAAATCACACCTCAGACAGTACTAGTGAAGAGTTTTTGAATGAAAATCTTATTTTCCAATCCCTTTGCCTGACATACATATGCAGTTTTTCAACCAAATATGTGAAGAACAATAAAATAATGCCCTTTCAATACAAAAGGTCCCATGTGTTTTTGCCTCATTTTCTTCAGGCATGCCATGAAAGTTCTACGCAGTGGCATAGAACAACAAGGAAGTGTCGGACAGACACAAACCGCACATCTCCGTCTTCAGCGGAATCTCAGGAAAACAGTGCAAAAAAAACACATCTCTCTATCATAAACCATTTCGGAGATATTCACAGATATGTAAAACTTTAGACTTTTTGGGCTGATCCGCCCAATCCGTTCTCAGAGGGAGTACCTACCCGTTACAGAGCCTTTTGAATGTATGATATGCAAATGGGATAGTGTACGGAAGCGCATTGCATTCACTGGATAAAAAAAAAAAAATAGACACCTTATCTCGTAATTACGAGATATTTTCTCGTAATTACGAGAAAAGGTTCTCGTAATTATGAGATGAGGAAAGGTGCCACATTGGCCACTGCTTCACTCAGAACCACTAACTGCACACCCACGAAGAGGTAAATTCACATGTCTGTGAGTAAATTAAAAACTTGGTTTATTTACGACTGTGGCTTTATTACATTTTGCCATGTGACGTCTTTACCGTGGCAACAGAAAAGCTGACATGGCTGACATGCATGATTGAGTTGTTGTTATTGTTGTTAAGCTAGCATAGCTACAGGTAGCGTAGCTAACAAAGAGACTGACGATTGTTGATGAAGCAACAAAACATCTGTATCTCCAGGAAACCGAGGAAATGGCAGAGCAAACGTCGCATGACAATGGTTTATGGGATTTTCTTCGAAAGCGAGGTGTTGCAGAGGAAAACATTAACCGATTGCAACAAGACAAGGTAAGGTTAATTCCATGTTTCATGGCAAGAACCCAGATATTAGCGTTATTAACGTTATTAGCCATTAACAAGTTCTTAGGACAAATTTGAATTATGAGCTGACAAAGTCTGTGGACTAAAAGTCTGTGTATTACTCTTTGTAGCCTTTAGAGGTGAAGTTGTTGAATATGGAGAGAGAAGATTTGGAGTTTCAGAAAAAGAAAGGCTTTACTGAACAGCCGAAATTCTCCTGTAAGTTGTAGTATTGACACAATGAAGAACTTAATAATCCAGGACTGTGTAGTTTTACAACTTAATTGTGTCTTACTGTGGCTAAATATTTCTTGCTGGTAAAAGTTGTGAAATGACAATGTTGAAAAAAAGTGTGGAAAAGTCATGATTGCAGTTATTTGGTATATAATAGGGCTGCACAATTTAAACAATAATATATCTAATTGCAATTATGTAATATCATTTGTAAAATTAGAGGGGAAGATCATTTTAACACTATATCATTCCAATTTAAATTGAAATATGTATTATTGAATATTGAATATTGAATATGTATGGTTCTGATGCACAGTTTACAGGGATCTGTACCAAACAGATCCCTGTAAACTGTCATATATGTCAAATATGATTTTAGATCAGGCCATCTCTGTCCTGGAACAGGAGAGGAAGAGGTAGAGAAAGACAGGAGGAGGAGAGAAGCAGAGGAGGAAGGGTGAGGTTAAGAAGCAGAAGAGGAGGTGTAGGAGGAAGTTAAGATGGAGAGGAGGAGGAGGTTAAGAAGCAGAGGAGGAGGTGTAAGAGGAGAGGGGAGGAGAGGATGAGGTTGGCCAGGACATCACTGCAGAATCACAATGTTTACCTCTAAGATGCTAAGAGAATTGTAGAGGTTCATATTGCAATTTCAATTAAATTTCAATGAATTGTTCAGCCCTAGTATATAACAGTGATACTGATACTCAGGTACAAATTAACTGGCAGTTCATTTAAAGTTAGCTTATATTTTTTAATGTTTCTTCACAGATTGACTCATCGCTTATCAGAGAAATAGAAGATGCCTACCTTGCACGCTATATACCAGTTTATGGGGACAGGATTGCTCTGAGGCGATACTGTCTGGACAAAGAAAAACAAAAAGACAATAGTTCAAGGATGTCCCTTCTTGAAAAACTTCGAAAGAAACTAAGGACAGCAACAACAAGTCAAGATGAGGAGTCTGAACAGAGACCCTGGCCTGCAAAGAGTGCAAAAAAAACAAGCCGTGATCGTTCTAAAAATGCTGTTAAGAGTTCAAGAAAAATTGAGTTAGGGTGGATCCATGAGGGAAAACAAATGAGGAAGCGTTCTGGTGGTGGCACCAGGGTACTTGAAGTATCCAAGAATTCAACCAAAACAGACATTTTGTCACATGCCAAAGAACTGTTTTTTCCAGGTGGTGAATCGAAAAAAGGAAAATGGGAAGACTTCCTACATGATATTTATGACTTTAAGGAATCACACCTTGATGAGAGCAGTACCATTGGTGAGTTGTACACAGTGTCAAAATTTGGGATTTTACGGTTCTATCTAAGCACAACATGCTTCGTAGACTCATCTGACACAGAAGTGGACAGGAAAAGGGACAAGTGTGGTGTCACTATAGTAGAGCAGCAGAGACAGACCAATTCTGATGAGCACCAAGAAAGGCCAGCCAGACTGAATGAACCACAAAGAGAACAATCTGGTACAGTTGAAGACTCAAATGTTGTTGATCTCACCTGTGAGTCTGATAATTCAGAGGTGATCATTGGTGGCCTTGTAGGTGTATCCTCTGCAAGCCAGTTGGATGACACTGTTCCACTTTTCTTTTCCACTGAGGATATTATCAGTGTTGCTTTTACTACAAGCTCTCCTGTCTTAGCAGATGATATTGACCATTCTGTCCATTCAAGTGCACACTGTGACCAACTCTCAGAGGTCCAACTGAATGCCGCTGTTCCAGTCTTCACACCAGCAAATAAAGTCTTCAGTGTTGCCCTGTCCACATCCACTCCTGTCTTAGGAGATTGTGTTGACTATGCTGTCCATTCAGGCGGTAATGCACATAATGACCCACCCTCCGAGATTCAGCTGGATGATGCTGTCCCAGTTTTCACTCCAGTCGAGGAAGTCATCAATAGTGCCCCCTCCACATCCACCCCTGTGTCAGGGGACCATGATCAACATACTGACGACTACTCAAGTTTTGATGCAGGCTTTGACCAACATTATGTGAGTCTTAAACTTCACAGAGTAAATCTCATAGAGGAAATGATTTGTCAGTTCAAAGATGAGTCGATTTTGAAGTACCCTTTAAAGTTTGCTTTTATTAATGAAATGGGTGCAGATGCAGATGGTGTGTCCAGAGATGCCTATGCTGCTTTTTGGACAGGGTTTTTGGATTCTGCAGCAGAGGGGGCGGAAATGAGGGTGCCATCCCTGTCACCAAAATGGCAGGAGGAAGAGTGGAAAGCTGTGGGAAGAATATTGGCCAAGGGATTTCTGGATCAGGGATACTTTCCGTTGCGCCTTGCCCCAGCATTTACTACAGCACTGATATTTGGAGAGCATGCTGTGTCTACTGATTCACTGTTTGAATCTTTGATGCTGTACCTGAGTCAGTGTGAGAGAGAGCTCATAACCGCTGCCTTAGAGGGAGACCTTGATAGTGATGGCCAGGACGAGTTATTAGATCTGCTGGATCGCCTGGGAGTGAAAGCTGTTCCATCACAAGCCAACCTAAAAGCAGTCCTCTCTCAAGTAGCACACAAACAAATAATACAGCAGCCAAAGTATGCTCTTGATAATATGTCAGCAGTTGCAGCACAACTCCTGAAGACCACCATAACCACAACAGCAAAAATACAGATCATGTATACAGACAAAAAACCAACTTGCAGGAAAGTCCTGAAGCTAATTGAAGCAAGTCCAGAGACTCCAGCTGAGAGACAAGCCCTTGGATTTTTACAGCAGTACGTACGAGGACTGGATGAAGTAGGTCTCAGAAGGTTGCTGAGATTTGTGACAGGCTCTGATATCATCTGTGTCACAAAAATAGAAGTCATATTTACAGCTTTGGAGGGACTGCAACGTCGACCAGTTGCACACACCTGTGGATCAGTATTGGAGTTACCCTGTACATATAACTCCTACCCAGAGTTACGTGTGGAGATGGAGAATGTACTGATGAGTAACTATTACACTATTGATATTGTGTAGTGAGAAATGACATGTAATAACACACCAGGCAGGGTCCATATTGACATTCTAAATGTAAACTGCACTCTTCAATATTTTAAACCTCAGGCATAAGATTTGAAGAAATGTTTTGTGTCAGAAATGAAGTCCCAAAATGCTGAGTTAAATTGCACTTTTTTTATACCAGTCTCTTCTAGAAGTTGTACAGTTCATAGCTATTTAACTGTGCATAAGAAGCCATGAGGTAACCTCGAGAGAATCTTTTTTTTTTTTTTTTTGCAGTTTGCCATGTAGTTCAAATTGTTAAAACAAATTTTGATGTGAAGCTATTGCAGTAAGTAATGTACCTGACACAGAAAAAAATACTGTAAGTTAAAAACAAACTTGTGGTTATATCACATATCAGCAAATTCATATCTGAGCAATGTAAACATACTGTGTGGCTCAAAGGCTGCTGAGTTTGCTGGCAATGTTATATCTGGTAATGTTATAGTAAATCCAGAGGCCAGTTGTCAGTTATGGTCAGGTGTTTGACAATATGATTCAGTGTGAAAGTTTTATACACTAGAAAAGAGCAATTATGTCATGTTAATTCATACTTGTCTGCTTGTGCTCTTATAAGTGTGTCTTTGATGTGCCACAGCCCCTTAGACATTGATATGTTAATGTTCAGTTGAACCAGAGGTAATTTTTTTTTCAAAGTGATGGTTTCAAAGGCATGTGGCTGTCTCCTCACATCACATAACTTGAAAACTTGAAAGTACCAGCAGTGCGTTCTGTGGTTTTAATTCTACTCAGAGTTATTATGAGTTCTATTCGAATTATAAGCAAGAGAAATGTTTTATACAAATAATTTAATGGGTTGTTCTGGGTGGGGCCAATATTATGTTGGCAGGCTGCCCCAATAAACTTTTTGATAAATTAAATGTTAAATTACTATGTTCATAGTTAAGGCAAGCCCTGTTAGTGGTTGTTGTAAAATGAGTTACAGTGTCCTGACTTTATACTTCTTTAATGTCAATTGACTTAAGTGCCATTAATTAAATGTGTTCTTTACTACATCTTGTGTGAATTTGCTTTTGTGTTAGGTGCCAGTTATCAATATGTATTCAGTTAATACAACACAAACTACAAAAAAGTTTTTATTTTTTAGAAACTTAATTGCATTCAACAAAATGTCACATTAGTGATATTAGTGTTCACTCATCATTTGCTGTCTAATGTAATTGTTCAGCATTTTTAAGTGACCAATAATCCTGAAGATGAATTCCAGAGTGTTTGAATTTCAACATTATATCCAAAAGATTTGGGCACTGTTACTACCAGTTGGTCCCTTTATAAATGAGGTAAGCCCACAGTTTATATATATTATCTGCATAATCAAGGCTTTAAACACATACCTCACGACTTTCAATAATCTTCATAATAAAATGACATTCAGATGTAATACAGGTACATTTGCAATTGCCACTGCCATGTTGATTACAAAACATTAATTAGACAGGCATTAACAGACAAAAATAACAACTGACAGACAATTTTAAAGTTAAAATTCACTGGCTACTGTGTCCTCTAGTCTGGCAGATCTGAAAGTCGGTTATCTGTTCAGGTCTCTGTATGTCTGTGAACAGCCTGAAACACAGAAAAGGACACGGCAATGTTACTCTTTAAATGAGAACCATAAAAATCTGAATGTATTGTTGGTTTTAACCAGGTCTAGAATTATGACAAAGATTATAGTAAGTTGATTATTCACAAAAGAACACACAATAAAACCAACAACTCAATCATAAACTTTTTGTGTTTGTAATGTTTGTTGACTGTTTGTTTTGTGACTTGGTGGTAAAGTCAGTTTCCCCGTGGGGATCAATGAAGCTAATCTAATCTAATAAACTGAAGTAGTGTGGTCATTTGAGACATCTTATGAATAGTGTAAGAATCAAAGTAGTTGTAACACACTTTATTATCGTTAATACATGTTAATTGTTGACATACATTTTTTGCTTTTTGTTGCTGGTGTTAGTATACTGTGGTTCTAAGCCTACTAGGCCAGTGATTCTTGGTCTGGGGGTTAGTAGTCTGGAGAAGTCACTAGAGAAGTCACTGGATTAATCAAAAGGGTCACAGGATGACAGGACAGGATATGACACAGAAAAAAAATATTGTAAACATAATATTGTGATTTTTTAAAAACTTTATTATAATTTCTGCTTTATTTATTTCGGATTTTGGTATTTACCTCCTCAAGCCTCTAAAACTTATTCAGATAAAATAAAATAAGTCCTCTCTCCAGAGCAGCTGGGTCAGTCAATTATTTGATTAAGTCAATCGACAGAAGATCAATAAGCCACTACTTTGATAACTGAATAAGTGTATTAGTCTTTATCAAGCAAAGATGTAGAGAAAGATAAAGATAAAATAAGCTTGTTTTAGCTTCTCAATGTGATGATTTATTGCTTTTATTTGTGGAACTAAATGATTCACTGTATATCTTTTGGTTTTGGACTGTTAGACAAAAATAGATATGGACTGGGGAACTTTAACAGATAGGGTTATTAATGTTAATATATATATATATATACTGAACAAAAATATAAATGCAACACTTTTGTTTTTGCTCCCATTTTTCATGAGATGAACTCAAAGATCTAAAACATTTTCTATATACACAAAATAACCATTTCTCTCAAATATTGTTCACAAATCTGTCTAAATCTGTGATAGTGAGCACTTCTCTTTTGCCGAGATAATCCATCCCACCTCACAGGTGTGGCATATCAAGATGCTGATTAGACAGCATGATTATTGCACAGGTGTGCCTTAGGCTGGCCACAATAAAAGGCCACTCTAAAATGTTCAGTTTTATCACACAGCACAATGCCACAGATGTCGCAAGTTTTGAGGGAGCGTGCAGTTGGCATGCTGACAGCAGGAATGTCCACCAGAGCTGTTGCCCGTGAATTGAATGTTCATTTCTCTACCATAAGCCGTCTCCAAAGGCGTTTCAGAGAATTTGGCAGTACATCCAACTGGCCTCACAACCGCAGACCACGTGTAACCACACCAGCCCAGGACCTCCACATCCAGCATGTTCACCTCCAAGATCGTCTGAGACCAGCCACTGGGACAGCTGCTGCAACAATCGGTTTGCATAACCAAAGAATTTCTGCACAAACTGTCAGAAACCGTCTCAGGGAAGCTCATGTGCATGCTTGTCGTCCTCACCGGGGCCTCGACCTGACTCCAGTTTGTTGTCGTAACCGACTTGAGTGGGCAAATGCTCACATTCGATGGCGTCTGGCACGTTGGAGAGGTGTTCTCTTCACGGATGAATCCCGGTTTTCCCAGGCAGATGGCAGACAGCGTGTGTGGCGTCGTGTGGGTGAGCGGTTTTCTGATGTCAATGTTGTGGATCGAGTGGCCCATGGTGGCGGTGGGGTTATGGTATGGGCAGGCATATGTTATGGATGACGAACACAGGTGCATTTTATTGATGGCACTGTGAATGCACAGAGATACCGTGACGAGATCCTGAGGCCCATTGTTGTGCCATTCATCCACGACCATCACCTCATGTTGCAGCATGATAATGCACGGCCCCATGTTGCAAGGATCTGTACACGATTCCTGGAAGCTGAAAACATCCCAGTTCTTGCATGGCCAGCATACTCACCGGACATGTCACCCATTGAGCATGTTTGGGATGCTCTGGATCGGCGTATACGACAGCGTGTTCCAGTTCCTGCCAATATCCAGCAACTTCGCACAGCCATTGAAGAGGAGTGGACCAACATTCCACAGGCCACAATCAACAACCTGATCAACTCTATGCAAAGGAGATGTGTTGCACTGCGTGAGGCAAATGGTGGTCACACCAGATACTGACTGGTTTTCTGACCCCCCCAGACCTCCCCAATAAAACAAAACTGCACGTTTCAGAGTGGCCTTTTATTGTGGCCAGCCTAAGGCACACCTGTGCAATATTCATGCTGTCTAATCAGCATCTTGATATGCCACACCTGTGAGGTGGGATGGATTATCTCGGCAAAGGAGAAGTGCTCACTATCACAGATTTACACAGATTTGTGAACAATATTTGAGAGAAATGGTTATTTTGTGTATATAGAAAATGTTTTAGATCTTTGAGTTCAGCTAATGAAAAATGGGAGCAAAAACAAAAGTGTTGCATTTATATTTTTGTTCAGTGTATATATATATATATATTCTGACCTTTTATGGGTCAAACTTTTGGAACCGCTATACTGCGTCTTTACCGCTATACTTACTATTAAAGCTGAGTGTGGATGTAGGCCCGTAAGAAAAGGTAGAGTTCAACTGCCTCCTCGGAAGAAGTAGGTGGGTGCAGATAGTTTTCTGACATTGCAAGGCAACAAATGTCAAAAACAGTCTCATCACATGGATGTGGACCTCTTGGCAGGCATTCCTCTCTACAAGCCTGTATCTGCTGATGGGATACTGCCTTGATGTAGTCTGTGGTGCCAAACAGGTGGGGAAGTCTGTACATCAGTAGTGGTCGTCCACTTGGGGAAACTGCATTCCTACTGGGGCGAATTCTGTGGCAATTCCACAGGTGAGCAACATCCTGCAGCTCTCTCTAAAAGAAGAAAAGCAAACAAGGCAAAAAACAAATAACACTTAGCCTAAACTTGCACATCTTTTCAATTATCCCATACTATCCATACTGCAGTCATTCCACTCCCTAAAGAGGCTGTGAAGGGATTCTAATAAATGTGAAAAGGGACAATACAGTCTTTCTGTGTAATATTCATTCTAAATCTCAGCTGAAGCTCATATGAGGTTTGAACAGAGAAATAATTAAGCTGTTGTGAATGTGAGTCTTTTTGCAACAAAATTTCTTAAGCAGCTCAGGAAGAAAATACTATACTGGATTCATATTCACATTGGAATTGTGAATATGAACGGCATGGAGAGGAGAAATGATCACAGCTACAGTAAACGACTAGCGCAACTGGGCATATGAACAGTATTGTTATAATTAGTTATTGACAGAATAAAAACACAGTCTAGTCCAGTGAAGTTAACAATTAGACCTAATTCATTACTCATTTAAATTGTTATCTTAATTCAACCAAAAGGGGAGGAAGACTTACCTCAATTATTTCCAAGCATGTGAACTGTATGAGATTTTTGTCAATGAAGTCCCCTGAGAAATGGTCATGGTCCTTTAAATCTTGAAAAACATTGATCCAGTATTGAGCATGGTGCTTTCTTAAAAATCCCCACCACTGTTCAATTCTTTGGTTATGATTACTTGAGCCGGTAATGTAGCATCTCTCACTGAACTCGTCGTCATGGATACCTCTTAAAAACATCTGCATCTGCTCCACTGACCGGTTCTCAGTGCCCAGGTCTGCCCTGATTCGTGTGTGGGAGTGCCGCTCCTGTCTTCTACTTCATCAATGAAGTAACCAGAAATAACTCTGGGGTTGCTATTTGTGGTGTAAGCATGCAGCCACATGACCATACGCGAAAATCCATCAACGGCACCGTTAATACATATTCCATAAGGTTTCAGTTTGTCGTATGAATCGACATGCCATAAGAAGTTGGGGCCTGGGTTTATGTACAGGCGTCTTCTTAGACGGTTCCATTGCCTCAGCTGTACTCCTTGAGGATCTAGGATTTTTAACAGGTGCCGTACAGTTCTCTGAGTCACTACCAAACCAGATTGGATGCATTTCAAATGCATAAATTTATATCCATGAAGCATCCCGTGTTGGTTCAACTGCTCCTGTAGAAAGAGAGCGACATCCAGCACGTCAGACTGGGCTTTCCGCCTGAACAATCCGACTTGAGATGCCTGCGCAGTGTTGACATACTAATATTAATACCATCCTCATTTTTAAGAAACATCAGCATTTCCCAGTGTCTCAAACCGAGAAGGTAGTAATAGCAGATTAACTGCGATAGCGCCATCATTGCCACTGAGAGTCGGATTTACAGACGTTTCCTTTTTCTTTATCTTTTCTCGTAATTACGAGATATTTTCTCGTAATTACGAGATCCTGATCTCGTAATTACAAGATATCTTTTCTCGTTCTCGTAATCCTGATCTCGTAATTACGAGATATCTTTTCTCGTAATTACGAGATCAGGTTTTATATAATTTTTTTTTCATCCAGTGAATGCAATGCGCTTCCGTAATAGTGAACCTGTGAAAGAAAATATTTAGCATCAGTCAGGTGTCTCAGTAAAAAGAAAAACACACACACACACACACACACACACACACACACACACAATCCTTAACGTCATAATTTCATACAAGTTCTTATTTCCCCTCCTCCCCCATAGTCACAGTCTGGTGCAGAGGCGAAGTTCGATGAAATTCACTCAACACAGCCGGCTAGCGGCTGCTCTCCAGCGGCTGTAGCACTGTGGGCAGCAGCGGGATCGGGAGCCGTGGGCTCAGCAGAGAAACACACACTGACGCTTACTGTCTACAGTAAATTAACTAGCGGGTGTTAGCTAAAGTTCCCCAACATGTTATGCAAATATGCTATAAGTACACAGAGTTAACAGGCTTGTTATATTACGTTACTGTTTGAAAACATGGCTCAAGTCGACTGTCGCCCAACTTACTCTAACAGTATAAATTTGAAGAACTTACTTTTTCAGATATTGGGTCGCAACCTCTTGCTGCAAAGCATGGACACTTTCCCACAACATTCCGTTCGCATTATGGTTCGCAGTCTTTCCTTCTGAGAGGTCTTCTTCTTGGTCTATTTTTGGCATCCAACTACCGGCGCGTAAGCACCACCTTCTGTTCCAGAGGGATAACGACACTGCCTGGCGACATTCGAAAGGCAGAGACTAAACTCTATTGCAATGAGTTTGTTTTTTTAATTTGATTGATTTCAATCAACTTGCAAGAAACTAGTTAGTTCAACATTCTTTATAAACAACTTAAGTGTACTTGATTAAACCATGTTCACAAACAGAATATAAATTAATTGTGTTGCTTTTACTAACTTCACTTTTGTAAATTCAAAGACCCAGTATTTCCCTTTTTTCAGTGCAGTGTTAAAAACAACAACCACCTCCATTTTGCGTGAGCTGCTGCAGCCACACTGTCTTGTCTGTCTTGTGGCTTGTTTCTGGACACACTGTTCGGATTCAGAGCCCCTTGTGACATCATTAGTGGGCTTGTGAGCGACGTTTTCTCCGGCAGCCTCTCCCAGGCAACGTGATGACGTCACTCCCATATGTGCTGTTGGCACGCAGGGCGGAAGAAGGGGGTGGAATGAGCAGCAACTGGCAGCAACTCATTTGTATTTAAAGGGACATACACTAAAACCGGCAGTCTGAGCACAGAGCGCTACAGACAGGGTACAGAGAGGGCTGCTGTGCTTGATCCAGGAGGAATTTTGACCAAAGGATTTCACAGATTTCATTTGAAGCCCATTAAAAATAAAAAAAAAATAACTGTCTTGCTCACTCATGTTGTCTTTATAGAATGGTACACACAAATACTGCCAGGGGCATGTAAATTTATGAGCACAACTGTATCACACTCAGGTTGAGATCAGTAAGGCCATCATTTGGTCAGCTGTTGTCTGTGCAATTGTACTATCACCACATGATCATTACTAGTCTTTGTGCTTTCATTGAGATTATTACACCTACAAACATGTTTTGTAAAGTTTGCCAATCTGCTTCCACAAGTTTTACTGTGGTTTATAACAAGTTTAACCCTGTCAGAAGAGCATGTGCATAATCTTTGGTGGCCTGCACAGGTGAAGCTTTTAAAAGAGGTTCTTCAGGTTGGTTTCACCAGTCCTCATACTGATGTGTTGGACTGACCAAAAGAGAATTAAATCTAAATATTGAATTGAATGCAATTCTAACTGTTGCATCCTGAATTTTAAAGAACATGTTTTTGTATTATTATTATTTTACAAATAGCTACATTTATGATTGGAGTTGGCAATTCATAAAAAAATGACAACTGTGTTGGTTGACCTTCATACTACAGTTTAGACTGACATTCAAATCAAATGTAAGGATTACAAAGCTGCATATGAGATGTTCCTTTGTTTTACTGAGGGCCAACACAAACGTTCATGAGTTGTTGTTGTTAACAGATGTTAATAAACTTCCCACACAATGATAACCACACAGCTTGACATGAAAGATAACAGACTGACCTTGTGTTTGAATACTGAGAGAGGAAACTGTTGAAAATACAATGTGTTAACAAGATTAATAAATGAAAAATAAATAAATAAATAAATAATAATGCAATAAAATAAAAGTAAGTAAGTTATAATGCAAAATAAGTTAATAACTTAAGTAACATACACTCAAAAAAATATTTTGGCCACTTATGCATTTCGATTACATAGAAAATTTCCATCCATTTGAATCACATGGTGATTGAATAGTACTAATAAACTCAAAATGACTGCATTCATTTTCACTGTTGGGTTTGAGCAAACAAATTAGCTTTATTAATGTTGAATGCGTAAAACTGGCTACTACTACACTACTGTGTAGTGGAAGCACATTGAGTTTATTAGTACCATTACATAAATCTTATTATTTACATCAAATTAAGTTTATTAGTTAATTTATATTAAACCTATGTAATTCAAATGGATGGAAATTTTCTATGTAATTGAAATGCATAAGTCCTGCATTTTGGCCCAAAAGGTTTTTTGAGTGTAAGTCACAATATATCAGTTACAAAAATATGAACAGTAAACAGAAAACACATTTGAAAACAAATAAAAAATACAAATATGAGAAATAACTTTTCCTTGGTGTAATTTTATATAAATTTTTAATATTGATCTAATAAAAAACTTTGTACTTTGTTTGATCTGAGAAAAATACATTAGTCTAATAGTAGTCTAACATTAGTCTTGATTATGCAGTCAGATTAACTCAAGTTTCACATTTCTAACAGTTCTTTAGGCTGTTTATTTGTTTGTACAGTATAAAAACAGTTTAAATGTTATTGTGTCTGCACAGTGGTGTACACCGTACGTACTACAGCTTGCTCTTCAGAGATGTTGGCATACAAATAGCTTGTGTCATACTGGGAAAAAAGAGAAACCAACTGTAGCATTCAAGGATTCAAGGATTCAAGGAGTTTTATTTGTCATTTCAACACATGTTAAACATGGGATGGAACGAAATTAGTTTCCCTGGTCCCGGAGCAGCCCAATGTCACGAGTAATAAAATAGAACTAGCTAACTAAGTATAAATATTAAAATAAACAAGATAAAATATGCAAATTTAAGCAAAGTATATAAAATAAATACAGGAGTCTAAACAGTAAACAACAGTATAACACCATATTAGTGAAGGATTAACTGCAAATAAGCATGAAATGAAATGACATGAAATAACAATGATATGACAATGATATGACAACAGTATACATGTGCCTGTGCCATTGACGTAGTATTAAAGTGGCAATTGTGCTATTGCAATGTTCAGGTCGTGCAAAACAACTGCATTGTGCAAGTATTGCAGTGCAAGATAGTATTGTGTTGTCTGTGGTTGTCGGGGGGGGGGCTTTAACCACCCTCTGTAGAGCCTTCTTCTCCGCCGCCAGAGCAGTTGCCGTGCCATACAGTGATGCAGGAGCACATGACGCTTTCCACCACACATCTGTAGAAGGAGGTCAGGACTGAGCTCCCAAGTCCAGCGTGCCTCAGCCTCCTGAGGAAGTAGAGGCGCTGGTGTGCCTTCCTATTCAGACAGGAAGTGTTGGTGCACCAGGTGAGGTCGTCAGAGATGTGTACGCCCAGATACCTGAAGCTGGAGACCACTTCCACCGCTGTCCCTCCGATGTGCAGGGGAGGGGGGAGGTGTCTGCCCCTTCTGAAGTCCACGATCATCTCCTTGGTCTTCTTCACGTTGATGCAGAGGTTGTTTTCTCTGCACCAACCTCCAGGTGTTCCACCTCCTGCCTGTAGTCGGACTCGTCGTTGGTAGCGATGCGTCCAACCACATCTGTGTCATCTGCGAACTTCACGATCAGACAGCTCGGATGTCTCGCTGAGCAGTCGTGTGTGAGCAGAGTGAACAGAAGGGGGCTCAGCACACAACCCTGGGGGGAGCCTGTGCTGAGGGTGATGGAGGAGGAGGAGACGTCATGGATCCTCACAGACTGCGGCCTGTCTGTTAAAAAGTCCAGGACCCAGTTGCAGAGGGTGGAGCTCAGTCCAAGTTTGGTCAGTTTCTGAACCAGAGTCCATGGTCTGATGGTGTTGAATGCAGATGTGAAATCCACAAAGAGCAGGCGAACATAAGAGTCCTTGTTCTCTAAGTGGGTGAGGGCTGTGTGGACCACAGAAGAGATGGCGTCCTCTGTGGATTGATTCTTCCTGTATGCGTACTGGTGCGGGTCCACAGTGACGTCGATGCAGTCTTTGATGTGGGCCATAACCAGTCTCTCGAAGCACTTCATGACTATCGGGGTGAGGGCTACCGGCCGATAGTCATTCAGACCTGTCACTGTGGAGGTTTTGGGGATGGGGATGATCGTGGCGGTCTTCAGGCAGGTAGGGACCGCCGCCTGTTGGAGGGAGGTATTGAAGATGTCTGTCAGCACCTCCGTCAGCTGGTGTGTGCAGCTCCTCAGCAGCCGCCCGGAGATGTTATCGGGACCAGCAGCTTTGTGTCGATTAATCCTCTGGAGGGTCCTCCTCACTTCTGCTGGGGTCACGCTGAGGGGCTCTTCTCCTGGTGGAGGGGTGAGTCTGATGCTGGGGGAGGTGTTCAGGTCGTCAAAGCGGGCGTGGAAACTGTTGAGAGCGTCGGGCAGAGAGGGGTCCCTGGGGCATTGTGCATCTCTGGTGTTATAGTCTGTGATGCACTTTGTGCCCCTCCACATACGCCGTGGATCGTTGGACGTGAAGTGTCCCTGGATTCTCTGGGCATATGCTGCCTTGGCCCTCTTTACTCCTGCAGTCAGCTGTCTCCTAGCCGCTCTGAGTGCCAGTCTGTCACCTGACCTGAATCCCTGGCTTTCAGCAGAGACCGGACCTCCCCATTCAGCCAGGGTTTCTGTTTTGGATAGTCTGTTACTGTCCTGGTGGTGGTGACATCCTCTGCACACTTGCTGATGTAGCCGAGGACAGCCGATGTATATTCCTCCAGGTCTACCTCTCCCTCACAGGCAGCTGCCTCCCTGAAGATCTGCCAGTCTGTGCGCTGGAAACAGTCCTGCAGTGCGAGGACAGCATCACTGGGCCACACGGTGATGGTCCTCTGTGTTGGCGTGTGACGTCTGAGCAGAGGACGATAGGCAGGGACCAGTATGATGGAGATGTGGTCGGAGAAGCCCAGGTGGGGGTGGGGGACAGCTCTGTATGCGTCTCTTTTGTTGGTGTAAACACGGTCCAGCGTGTTATTTCCCTGTGTCAGTATGGTGACATGCTGGTGAAACTTAGGCAGAGTGTCTGTCAGGTTTACATGGTTGAAATCCCCTGCAACCACGTAAAACGCCTCCGGGTGCTTGTGCTGGAGCGAGCTGATGTTGTCGTAAAGCTCCATAAGCGCTTCGTTAGCCTTAGCACCCGGCGGGATGTAAACAGCCATAACAAACACCCCTGTAAACTCACGAGGCAGATAGTGTGGCCGGCACTTTACAGTCATATACTCTATTGCCTCGGAGCAGTGACTGTTCACCAAAGCACAGTTCGTACACCAACCTTTGTTCACGTAGACACATAATCCGCCCCCACGGGCTTTCCCCGACTGCTGGTTACGGTCTGCACGGAAAAGAAGCCAGTCGTCGATCTGGAAGGCTGGGTCCGGCATGTTGTCGTTCAGCCAGGTTTCCGTAAGACAAAGCACCGCACAGTTCCTCATCTCACGGGAAGCCCCCAGCCTCAGTCGAAGCAGGTCCATTTTGTTATCCAGGGAGCGGACATTGGAGAGGAACAAGGACGGGATCGGTGCTCTCCCGGCGTTAGCCTTTAGCCTGGTTAGCAGTCTGCCCCGTTTGCCCCTCTTCTGCTTCTGTGCGCACCGCTTTCGCTTGCCCTCTGTCCGGCGGACACCACTGCGCCAGTCCGGTGTCCTCAGGAGCAGCAGTCTGCCCAGCAAGGCCCTGAGTCCGAGGGCTGCTGTTGTTGTTGTTGGTGTTAATGCCGTTGTGCTTCTGGCCGAACCACCCCTTATTTTAATAAGTTCGGTTCGGCTGTACGTTATACGCTTGTTTACACAAGCAAAATGGGTGAAGTTGGCCTTGGGACCAACGGAAAAAGTACAAAAAGGGGGCTTGACCCCGGGAGCACGAGAAGCCGCTGCACTGCTGCGCGCCGCCATCTTTCACCTATTAATACATATACACTGAACAAAAATATAAATGCAACACTTTTGTTTTTGCTCCCATTTTTCATTAGCTGAACTCAAAGATCTAAAACATTTTCTATATACACAAAATAACCATTTCTCTCAAATATTGTTCACAAATCTGTGTAAATCTGTGATAGTGAGCACTTCTCCTTTGCCGAGATAATCCATCCCACCTCACAGGTGTGGCATATCAAGATGCTGATTAGACAGCATGAATATTGCACAGGTGTGCCTTAGACTGGCCACAATAAAAGGCCACTCTTAAACGTGCAGTTTTGTTGTATTGGGGGGGGTCTGGGGGGGTCAGAAAACCAGTCAGTATCTGGTGTGACCATCCTTTGCCTCACGCAGTGCAACACATCTCCTTCGCATAGAGTTGATCAGGTTGTTGATTGTGGCCTGTGGAATGTTGGTCCACTCCTCTTCAATGGCTGTGCGAAGTTGCTGGATATTGGCAGGAACTGGAACACGCTGTCGTATACGCCGATCCAGAGCATCCCAAACATGCTCAATGGGTGACATGTCCGGTGAGTATGCTGGCCATGCAAGAACTGGGATGTTTTCAGCTTCCAGGAATCGTGTACAGATCCTTGCAACATGGGGCCGTGCATTATCATGCCGCAACATGAGGTGATGGTCGTGGATGAATGGCACAACAATGGGCCTCAGGATCTCGTCACGGTATCTCTGTGCATTCACAGTGCCATCAATAAAATGCACCTGTGTTCGTCATCCATAACATATGCCTGCCCATACCATAACCCCACCGCCACCATGGGCCACTCGATCCACAACATTGACATCAGAAAACCGCTCACCCACACGACGCCACACACGCTGTCTGCCATCTGCCCGGGAAAACCGGGATTCATCCGTGAAGAGAACACCTCTCCAACGTGCCAGACGCCATCGAATGTGAGCATTTGCCCACTCAAGTCGGTTACGACAACAAACTGGAGTCAGGTCGAGGCCCCGGTGAGGACGACAAGCATGCACATGAGCTTCCCTGAGACGGTTTCTGACAGTTTGTGCAGAAATTCTTTGGTTATGCAAACCGATTGTTGCAGCAGCTGTCCCAGTGGCTGGTCTCAGACGATCTTGGAGGTGAACATGCTGGATGTGGAGGTCCTGGGCTGGTGTGGTTACATGTGGTCTGCGGTTGTGAGGCCAGTTGGATGTACTGCCAAATTCTCTGAAACGCCTTTGGAGACGGCTTATGGTAGAGAAATGAACATTCAATTCACGGGCAACAGCTCTGGTGGACATTCCTGCTGTCAGCATGCCAACTGCACGCTCCCTCAAAACTTGCGACATCTGTGGCATTGTGCTGTGTGATAAAACTGAACATTTTAGAGTGGCCTTTTATTGTGGCCAGTCTAAGGCACACCTGTGCAATAATCATGCTGTCTAATCAGCATCTTGATATGCCACACCTGTGAGGTGGGATGGATTATCTCGGCATAGGAGAAGTGCTCACTATCACAGATTTAGACAGATTTGTGAACAATATTTGAGAGAAATGGTTATTTTGTGTATATAGAAAATGTTTTAGATCTTTGAATTCATCTCATGAAAAATGGGAGCAAAAACAAAAGTGTTGCATTTATATTTTTGTTCAGTGTATAACAAGTATATATTATCCATCATGTCAGACTTACATTCTCATTTTGAGGTTCTTCTTCGTTTACTTCCTCAGAACCTGTGACTGAGAAAGACACACAAAGTAGAATAATTGTTTTCCATGAAGAACAAAAGTCTTCACTGTAAGCTAAGACTTTCACACATTGAAAAAGACTTTTAGAGACAAGCGTGTAGCGGCCCACTTGGAATAACCACACAAGATGCAGAGAGCTTCGACTGGTGCAACTTTAATTCTCTCCTCTTTTCACCTCGCATTCTGACACCGTGAAAACTATGTGGACAGAAAATACAAATGCCACAGTACCATATTATTTCCACGAATAATGTATAGAAATCATGTTTACCTTTTTAAACTTAACACAAATAATTTTAGTAAACAAAAAAATAATGACAGTTTCCTTCTGTTTTAAATGAAATGAACCACTTGTTTTTTACAATGAATACACTATCAGTCTCCTCCTACCTCCTTCTGCTTCCAAGGGCGCTAAGTTTGAGCTCAGCCTGCTAGCAGCCTATCTTCCACACACACCTCGCAGTGACACTCCTTAAACATGACATACAAACGACACAAACATGAAGCGAACCACAATAAATACCCTTTCACAAGTTTCCATGCAGAGTATGACAATTAAATAATTTGTTTGCATGTTTTACCAACTCTGGAGCAACGTGAACATGTTGTTACGACGAGACGGGAGCGGGAAGTCTAGCAACAGTAGTCAACAACAACAGGAAGTAGTAGAAGAAGAGCGGTGCTCTTCAAAATAAAAGCACAAAACGCAAAGTGACAGAACTGCTTTCTTTACCACGAACATAATTTGCTGCCATTTACAAAGCGAATGGGATTATTTTTGTTTCAGTGCAGTGGTGGTCTACCATAAGCTTGGTTACTTTCAATTAGAGATCAGTGTCTTGCATCTTTGTTCTATGCAAGCTGTCTGTTTACTACACTGGTTTATTTTAGTAGCTGTAACCTCTGTGAACTCTATTCAACTGAGAAATATGAAGCTGTTTCATTTGTTTTCATTCATGCTTCACCAGCTTTGTTGCCATATTAGCAGCCACAGCTGCAGCCATTATAGCCGGACTTGGTATAACGCGTGGCAATGTTGTTTGCTGCTGCAGCTGCTTTCACCAGCCTCCTCCCTATAAGCTTTTTTTGATGCTTTTTTCTTATGAGTAGCTGTTTAACTCTCAAATTTGTAAATATAAGGATGCAATGATTACCTCTATACCTAAATTACACTAAATTATGAAGCAAACTGTGTTTCCCCCCCAAAAATATAAAGAACATTCTATACTTGTAGTGTGTAGAATTTGTGTGAACCCTCATATAAAAACATCAGATTCTGACTGTAAGTTTAAGTTCTCACCATCTTTTCTTTTGTACCAGAAAATTCATCCAGATGACAGTGACAGTTACACCACAACCAGTGACAACTGCTACAAACTTTATTATCCACATTCCTGCTGTCAAACAACAGAAGGCATAAACAAGTGTCAGTTGCACAACATCAACAAAAAGGAAGACATTTGAAGATTGCAATACACATACTGCAATATCAACATAATTTGATTAAGTTTGGGCAATTCAAGTTGAGGGCATGTTCAGAATTTAGCATGTGACTACTTTTCTCTGTCAGTTTAGGTTGAAGAGATGCTGACAATTAAGAGGTAAACATGTCACATATTTAATGGCTACATTAATGTAGTCAAGTTATGAACAGATAATTAAAACAAGAGATAACAGAGCAGAGACTGACCTTGTGTTTGAATCTCAAAAGAAGAATCTGTTGGCAATACCATGTGTTAATAAAATAAATAGATGTAATAATGACACAATAATAACTTCATTCATTAAGCAACCAAGAAATAACATAAAATATGTGTGGTGCGATATACTATAATGGCTACATATTGTCAGTGACTCTACTTCTCTTTTTTTGTAATAAGCTTCATGATTAATGAAAAATCAATAAGAGGCTTACACATGAGGATGACAAACAACAGATGTCCAGCCATGATGAAGCAGAATACTGAGACTGTCCACAATCCTCCAAAGAAGATACTTGTGTGTCTGACTACACCAAAACTTTGGCATACTGAACTGTTGAACTTGTTCTTAGAAAAACCACAGATAGCATCAGAGGTGAATCACATTACAGACAGGCCGCACATGTATACGTGAGATCCTTTTTAAGTACCTAGTACATACATGTTTTATTTTGATCAAATCAACCACATTAGAGGCTGAACTCTGAAGAAAGATGCATGTGATGATGAAGAAAAATACCTTTTGATTTACAAGTGAAGTTTTCTTTTGAACTAAATGTAAAAAGTAGAAAAACAGGCTTTGTAAAGAGTGAGTCTTCATGATGTGACTGAAAAGAAATCTGATAAGACTGAAAAGAGATGGAGCCTTTCTGACCAAACAGTTGTCAATGTCACTGTTGTGACGGCCCCAGGCCTAGGTTCTGTGTAGTGTTATGTATATAGTGTACTGTCGGTGTGTTTGTTTGTTTGCAGGTCTGAAGCAGTTGTCATTAGGTTGACAGGGAGCACCTGGCCAGCATTCCCAGTCAGCCCTATTTAACCCCACCTTCCCGGACGCCAGCTCTCTGCTCTGCTCTCTTCATTTAGCACCATACCAGCGTGCTGGTTTTTGTCTTTTTTGCGTTGTCCTATTTTGCACTAACAACATGCACCCCACATTGACCATCGCACCCACACACTCACCTACACTCCTGATACTGATTTTCACATCCCATCAGAGTACCTACTTTAATAAACTTTGGTTTGTTTGTAATTGAGTTTGCACATCTCCTGTTTTGTTGCGGCCTACGAGCTGGTTGTAACACTGTTGATTCATTCATGTCAACACCTTCTTTGTGCTGAAGCACCGTATCCTCCTCCTCCTTTTCTCAATTTGCTGACTTACCAAGGATCTGCTGTGATGAATGTTTACAGTAATGTCTGAATTCTTTTTTGATATCATTTAATTAATATTTAAAATTTTTGAGGTTGTTACTTTTCCCAGCAGAATTATCACAGGTGCTTTGATTTTTAAAAATTTCTCAATGAACCTTATTAGAAGTAATCTAAGAAGTGCTAACGTGCCTCTAAACAAAGCACTGAACCTACAGCTGTACGAGTGGAGCAGCTCAGAAGCAGTCAGAAGAGGACTGTGGCTGTCCTAAGCAGCTGCCAAAATGAACATCTGAACGTGCACTTGTGAACTTGTTCTTAAGAAAACCACAGACAGCATCAGAGATGAATTGTATTAAAAGACAGACCACACATGTACACCTGCATCTTTTTTAAGTACCCAATACATACATGTTTTATTTAGTTTGAATCAACCACTGAACTGTGAAGATGTGAAGATGTCTGTTCACTCGTAGCTCAGTCTTAGCTTTTTCCATATTAGCAGATACACAAACTCGACAGTCAGTAGAGTCAGAGCCTGTCAGAGTGTAAAATACTTGTTAATAGCAGGACTAGAAAATAAATGAAGCCTCATGCTGACTTTTCCTGCACAGGGGAGATGCCTTTCCTCCAAAGACTAAGTACACACCAACTTCACCCCGTTAACCCCCTTTCACTTCTTACAGCAGACAAAATAACGCACGGGAGCTCGCCTTGAGACGCCGTGGCCAACTGTTCCCTACTCTATACTTTTTTTGTTGACTTCATCCATACTACTAACCCACTTCCCTCTTGCCTTCATCACTTGCTCTGTCTTCTCTCTGACGCTCACTCTCGCATGACCACACACCTTACGCACTGCCCTGATTCTCAAGGGAACTACACTACTCTTATCACACTCAGGTGGAGATCAGTAAGGCCATTTGGTCAGTAGGGGTACAGTTGTTGTCTGTGCAATCGTACTATCGCCACATGATCATCACTAGTCTTACTGAGACCATGAACACGAACACAAGTATTTTACACTAACACACTCACACACTGTACAAACTGTTGAGTTTGAGTTCAACCTCTAATGTGGTTGATTCAATCTAAATGAAACACACATATATCAGGTGCTTAAAAAAGGATGTCTGGTGTTCATGTGTGGCCCGTCTGTTAATATGATTCACCTCTGATGTTGCTTGTGGTTTTTCTGAGAACAACTTCACAGACAGACAGTTCAGTATGTCAAAGTCTCGGTGTAGTCAGACACACAACTATCTTCTTTGGAGGATTGTGGACAGTCTCAGTATTCTGCTTCATCATGGCTGGATGTCTGTTGTTTGTCATCCTCATGTGTAAGTTAAACCTGTTGATTTTTTATGATTAATGTCAGTTATTACAAAATATATCATACTTACACACCTGACATTAATATGTAATCAGCCATTATGTATCTGAATGTTTCCCACACCAAACCTGCTTCATCATTTTTACAATTGGTTTATTTATGAAGTTTTTATTGAGTTCATTTTACATTTATATATTTTATTACCACATTGTATTTACAACAGATTCTCCTCTTAAGATTCAAACACAAGGTCAGTCTTTGATGTGTTATCTTTTATGTCCAGCATCTCACTGTGTGGGAAGATTATTATAGTCTGTTATTCATTTGACCTTTTTTATACAGAGTTTATATATTTATATACAGAGTTTGGTTGTACGGTATCACATAATCATAATTTCTTATTCAGAATTTCTTTGTATTAATGCAGCTTTTAAGTATGTGACATGTTTACCTCTTAATTTTCCGCTCTTCTTTCTCCTAAACTGACAGTGAATCCACTGGTGATCACAGAGACAGACTCAGTCACATTGAACTGTCAGACTCCATCATCTGTTTCTGTGCCACAGTGTTATTTGTACACAAGTGGAAGAATTGGCAGAAGCTTCTCTTGTCTGCAGACACTGACAGGAACTGTTCTGCTTAAATTGTCACATCAGAGTTCACCTGCTGTGGTTGAAGTGAGATGTTATTACACTGTAAATGTAGGCGAGTTAGATTATACATTTACAAACAGTGATGCATCGTCCATCACCATACAAAGTGAGTAAACACTGCTGCTAAGGACTCTGTATATCTTTTATATTATAAAATCTAATAAGATAGAAAGTCTATAAAATATAAAAAGTCTATAAAATTGTGTTTTTACAAGTGATTTAAAAAAAGTCACTGACTCTGTAAGACTTTGCAAGTCAGGCAGGTAATTCCAAAGTCAAAGAGTCATGATGGCAAAAGCATGGTCACCTTTAGATTTAAGCCTCAAGTTTGGCACAGCCAGCAGGACCCACCTGAAGATCTAATTCTGCACACTGACTCATAAGGGGTCAACATCTCTGTTATGTAGCTTGGAGCCAGACCCAGATGAGCTTTAAAGTTGATCAGTAAAAATTTTAAATCAATAAACAGGAAGTCAGTGGAGAGAAGTCAGGATTAGTGTTATTGATGTTGACTGTTGAAACCAGTAAGAAGCCCAGATGCTGTATTCTGAACTAGTTGAAGGCATGACAGTGATTTTGGTTAATGTTGTTAAGATGATGTTGTTAAGAGATGTACTGCCATCTCGATGCAGATACAGGTCCCTGGCCTGTAAACGTGCTCTCTATGGCAGGAGTTTTGTACCTTCTGCCATAGAATCTCTAAACAAGGCACCCTGGTGACCGCCGTGGGTGAGTGCTATACATAGGACAGGGAGAGTTAAATGTGGTAAATGTGCTGCTTTGAATGTATTCTTGTTGTTATGTTGTGGTGTCTATATGTATCTTGTATCTATGTATGTATGTCTGAAAGCTATGTACAGACTGTGGTAACAAATTTCCTGTGAAGACAATAAAGTATCTATCTATCTTGTTTGGTCTGGACAATCATCATAAATACTTTCAAATTAATTACATTTTCAGTTAATGATGATTGATTTTAAGATTCAATCCAACATCTGCTTAAATTTTCAGCATCTCTTCACCCTGAACTGACAGTGAATCCACCGGTGATCACAGAGACAGACTCAGTCACATTGAACTGTCAGACTCCATCATCTGTTTCTGTGCCTCAGTGTCAGGGCTTAATTTGTGCCGGAACAGGATCCGGCACCTCTTGGTTTTGGCCTGCACGTGGAGGCTGGTGAGGCCGGTACCGCGGCAGCAGCAGGTCAGGTTGCCCGCCAGCCGGAGCAGGAGGCCGGTATCGTGGCAGCAGCAGGTCAGGTTCACCGCCAGCTGGAGCGGGAGCCAGCTACAGCGCCAGCAGTCAGCCAGGTGGTCCACCAACAGCCGGAGCAACAGGCGGGAACTGCGTCATCAGCTGGCTTGATTTCACAGCAGGATTCAGAAGGAGAGGAGAGTGCTTTGAGTGGAGAAGAGTGTGGGACGTCCAGCGACAGGTCAGGGATGGGATGCACACAGGGCTTAATTTGTGCCGGATCCTGCCGGAACAGTATCCGGCACCTCTTGGTTTTGGCCTGCACGTGTTCCGGGACTTATTTGGGCTGATCCGGTACCTCTCGTATAGAAAAAAAAATTAATATTAAAAAAAAGTTTAAAAAATGTATAAAATAAAACAATATTATTCATATAATAATTTACAGAACAAATCCCATGAATTTCATGTTGTTTATTAAGATAAAACAACATCATTTGAAAGAGTCGGAGATCCGTTGTTGATGCACTGAAAACTACTGGTCATCAAACCCCGCCTCGCAGACAAAAACTTTTAAAATTTGCCGCATCTGGGGAGCAAGCAGCAGAGAGGAACAAACAATTACCTTTTCAATGCAAACATGTCAAAAAGACAGTTGAATTTACTTTTAAAACCTCGACAAGCGGCGACAAGGGCAGTTGCAGCGGTCATGCTGACGAGCAAAACTGGCTGCAGCAGGAGACTAGCGTCGCAACCGCTAGCCAGCTTCACCGACAGCTAGCCAAAAAAATCAGGGTACTTGAGGCCATGTCGGATTGGCCAGAATGCTACACTGAACTGAGCCAGAGGGGAATTAAGGAAAACTCTCTCCATGGTGTCACATTGAATGGAGGAAAATCAAGTGACAAAACATTCGACCCGAGCTTCCTAACTGTGGCTAAGAACTTGGAGGACCGTATGTTATCTCAAGGAGGCCAGCTGCCTGATAAAACTGGATATAACAAGTTCATTGAGGAGCTGAAGGTGCTTTACGCACAGTAGTGGCCCGAGGACGCAGGTGCGCTGTATGCAGAGACTGAGGTTGAGTCGCTGTGCCAGCGCTTTAACATTGCCAACCCGCGCGGTCACTTATTATATAATATAGAAAACCTTAGCGTTTTAGTACCCTCATAGCATCTTGTTGCCCTGAGGCAACAAACCAAAATCTGGAAGGGGGGGTGGCAAGCTCCCAAAAACTAGGGTGAAATATTTTTTTTCTCCTAAAATAAAAAATCATGCCATAGAGGGTTAATATGTTTATAAGAAGTGATCATCCTGAATGTCAGTCAAGGTACATACTGTAAAGTGCTGATTGGTTACTCTGATAGTTTGTGATGTATGTGCAGTCGCTTATATGCACAATTATTGTGCAGATGCTAGCTTACATTGTTGAAGTAAAATGAAGTTGTTTAGCAGCACGTAACACTTTGCTGCTTTTTTTTTTTTAACCTTATTACAAAGGAAGACAATATATGGATATTGTGTGTTTTTGTGCCTTTAAGAAACAGGTACTACTGTGACCTCTATGAATCCAGAGTCTGGTGATGAAATATCAGGTACTATAGACTAAAGATTATTATTATTGCATCAAAATTCTCACATGCATTGCTGTGAATGTTTTAAAAACATTTGTGGCCATGCACTTACTAAGTTCAAGTGTTAGTATGCTGAGCACTAAAGACAGAGTAACCCCTCTGAAAACAGCTTCAGGTGAGTATCTGTGACTCCTCACACATACAGTACTACATATTCTGATATTAACATAGAAAAACACTTCATACTAGACAGTAATTATGTACGTTTTTCTTTGTGTTTATGTTTTTCAACAAGTCAGCTTTAGCTGTTGAAATGTCCCATGTTACCCAGGGTCAAATATTAGATGTGATGTTATTTGTGCAAAATGTGATGAAATATAAGATATTCTAAGTTTAAAATAACTCTCTCATCTTTAGTAGTTACACTCAAAAAAATATTTCGGCCACTTATGCATTTCAATTACATAGTGAATTTATATTAAGACCATGTAATTCAAATGGATGGACATTTTCTATGTAATTGAAATGCATAAGCACCCAAAATATTTTTTTGAGTGTACACTCAAAAAAAAAATAATAATCAATTTTTTGGCCAAAATGCAGGACTTATGCATTTCAATTACATAGAAAATTTCCATCCATTTGAATTACATAGTTTTAATATAAATCAACTAAAAAACTTGATGTGAAGCAAGTAATAAGATTTATGTAATAGTACTAATAAAGTCAAAATGACTGCTTTAATTTTCACTGTTGGGTTTAGGAAAACAAATTGAATGCATAAACCTGGTTACTACTACACTACTGTGTAATGGAAGCACATTGAGTTTATTAGTACTATTACATAAATCTTATTACTTGCTTCACATTAAGTTTGTTAGACTACACGTCTGACTGAGAAACTGAAGGAGAAGCACAGTGAGGAGTGGCTGCAGCACCTGGCAGGGTATTTTGGTGAGAGTGTAGACTTCGCTGTGGTCTGTCAGGAGAACCCAGAGCCTGCAGCTGCACCAACCAACAGCTGGATTATGACAGTGAATGTAAAGGACATCATGAGCAGGATGGACCACATAAAGGCCACAAACACTTTTAAAAATGTAAACCAAGAAGGTAAATTCAACTGACATAACAGCATTCATAAAAATAAGCATAACAGCTTGTTTATTAAGATATGAATACATTAATGATCCTTCTGCAGGTTCACCTACGGAAACCTTGTTATGACTTTTACTTCCTCTAGATAGTCAAGTTTGGTCATCTTCACTGCACTCCGCCAGGGCCATCGTCATAGAAAGTGTTACCAATAAATCTATTTTTTTTCTTTTTCTTTTTCTTTTTCTTTTTTGCAGAACTTTGTGCAACAGAGTACTCTCCAATTAATCATCTCATGACCGCTCAGATTTTTCTTGTCACTCTTTGGAGAAGCCATCTCAACCTCCGTACAACAACTAAAATGCTGCTTGCACATAAATGCATCAGTATTACCCATTTAACAATGTCATATACAATAATACATCAGTCATGGGGTTATTTTTCTGCCAAACAAATGTGTTAATTTTTGATACTTTAATTGTTGATAATACTAGTGTAGCAGTAGGACACGAGGAAGCAGCAGAGAGGAGGCAGCAGAGAGCAGAGAGGAGGCAGCAGAGACCAATCAGAGGAGACAGGAACTGAGGAGAGGCTGATTAATACAGGTGTGACTCCAGGAGTCACCTTCTCCAGATCCTTTGTGTGCACAGTGACTGTTGACTCTCTGCTCTGTGGTAAGATGGACTTTTGTGGGTTTTTAGCATTGTTTTATAACCAGAGTAGTATTTTATTGTTAGGGTAGTGTAGGGGTGCATGTGTGCACCCTGAGGTATCTGTATTTTAATGATTTTAATTGTGGGTCTGTCATTTGTTTGTAGGACGAAGCCTTGACTGTTTAAGCATAGAGGTATGCAAAATATCAACATTTAAACCTCATACTATAGTTATGTCCTACAAACTAACAGTGCTTCTTTGTTTTTTTAGGTACAGCACTGACTGCCATTTATTTTAGTTTAGTATTTTAGATGTTAGCAATATTGATTTTATTGTTTTTCTTATTGAGTCTGCTTAGTTTTAGGATTTTAACATTCTGTCTTCTTTTGTTTCTAGTGTTGCGGCTGGTGGGGTCCTCCATTCACCGGTGTGTTTGAGATGCTGGGAGTTCACTTTAGTTGGTGATATGGTTTGTGGTTGCACATTGAATTAGTGTGGTGTTTTTATTTGAAGTGTGTTGGGTTTGTATTTCCTTTGGATATTTAGTTACTCCCAGCGTCCTAGGCAGTGAGTGGTTGGTCTCCCAGCCGTGATATGACTGTCTGTCCTCTTGTCTTTCATACTGTGTTCTTTTAGAATTTTATTTATTGTAAAATAAATGGCAGATTGACCCACATTGACCGTTGTGGCCTCCTTAATTGAAGCCCCTGTGTGTTAGATCATTCCAAAAGGTTACACTAGCATTTTAAATGGGTATTTTTACAGTCATGTACTTTTACCTAAGTTGAGGATCTGAATACTTCTTCCACCAAGAGCAAATCAGTGTTTGACTGAGAGACAGGTCGAGACACAACAAGTGTTTGATAAGAGACTTTTATTAAGTCCACATCAGACTGGACTCACAACCCATCCTCACCCGCTAACTCTACAGTGTTTTAACGATGATTTCAGATTGAAGGGATTTAGAAGTTGCTGCTTTTACACAAAAGCTACACAAACTTTCTGTGAACTTTCCTTGTTTTTTTTTTTTTTTTTTTGCTGTGAATCTGAAGTGCAAATTGAGGTCAACTGATCAGACCACATACTGGGTCAGGACGCATTGCTTCTGGGTTATGGGAGGGCTAGTGTGAGTGGAGTGAAACAGTGCTGGTAACCTGACTGCCATGTTTTCATCTGCTGATTCTAACATGCTGCCCAAGCTTTCTTGAATTCCTTTAACGTGACATAATACAGACTCAAAACTCAATGCAGGTTAGTCTACAAAACAAAAAGTACAAAAGTATAGCAGCTTTAAAATACGGCTCCACAGAAAAGATTTTTTTTTTTTTTTTTTGTCTAAGCAGATCAGCGCTCCAATCCTACCAAACATGCGAGTGTGACTGTGAAGGAGCACTTGAAGACCTCGACCACACACCCTGCCCTCTGTGAGCGGACACAATTGAAATCTGTAAACACCCTGCAAAGCCGCTTTTCTTATTTTTTTTTTTTCTTCTACCAATTTTCAGTTTTTTGTAATCTCCTGATCAAATGTGCCAAAAGCTCCCTAAAGAATTACGAATGGTTGAAATTCACCATCAGAAGAATGGCATCATTAAGAGGCTTTGATTTGTAGTGGAGCTGCACTTTGAGTGGATGATTGCCAGTGAATTACTTCTCAAAGCGTTTGAAGATAAACACAGTTCCAGCGTGCACAGACGAGTCAGAGAGCTGAAGTGTTATTGCAAAAGATTAAATGCAAGTGCTTGGAATGGGAGCAAATGGAGATGCATTCACTTGACGAGTTAACTGTGGTACGAAACATTTTTGATTTAGATTACATTCTGATAGAGCAGAAAACAAAACACAAATACAATGCCAAAAGCGTTTTTTTTAAATTTGTGTGTGTGTGTGTGTGTGTGTGTGTGTGTGTGTGTGTGTGTGTGTTTAGGTGTTTCAGGATTTAAGTTTTTCTCAATTGCTAAAACACAATTTCTGTAACCTTGCTCCATTTTCTTAAAACATTAAACACAAAATCTCATCTTCAAGCACTATTTACAAAACCTCTGACTCCTCTTGCAAAATCAAACTTTCGCCTTAAAACAGTTTTACCTGTGCTCAAAACCAAACACTGCTCTCAAATCAGAAATGAAGCGATCAAAATGATGTACACTATCAAGCAGTCAGTAAACAATACACCAAAAAATAGAAAACACATTGTTTAAAACATATAGTTCTCAGGGAGAAGTACATTTTTAATCTCAAAACAAATTTCACATTTTGTCATTGTCTTTTGATGAACAAAAACATGTTCTATCATAGTAGCTCAAATTGATCAGAAATTACTACTCTGCTTTGCTCTTTGCAATTTTTTTTGTTCATCCTCCTCCTTGTACCCCTATTTTTATGGAAGAATTATCCTATCTTTATTCAAGAACATAGATTTTCAGTTTGAGAGCATGATTTCTCCTTCTCGTACTCAGATTTATTCTCCTCGTGCTCACATTTTGTGCTTGCACTCAGATTTCTGCTGCTTTCTTTCAAAATGTGTGCTTGCACTCAAAAATCACATGCTTGTGCTCACATTTCTTCTTCTTGGACACAAACATTTCGCTCGCACTCAAATATGTCCTGTGCGTGCTCAGATCTAAAGTCTACGCGCTCATATCTCAACTCTGCGCTCTCAAAACTTTTGTGCTCGCACTCAGAACAAGCACATCCTCACAGGTTGAGGTGTCTGCTCAGACTGAAGGATGTCCTGCCCTGCGCTTAAAATAGTGTGTTTCACCAGCCAATAGGGAGACAGCTAGAGTGTGGACCAATCTTGGGTGCGTTCCTTCGCCTTTTTGAGCGCTCCGTAGGGGCGGGTATATGGTCTGTTTGTAAAACTGCTTCACTGAGATTTGACATTTCTACACTAGAAACAACTTAGTTATGTTTTTTAAAAATATTTTTCTGTCTAATATATATAAAAATGGTCACTTATGCATTTCAATTACATAGAAAATTTCCATCCATTTGAATTACATTGTTTTAATATAAATAAACTAACAAACTTAATATGACGCAAGTAATAAGATTTATGTAATAGTACTAATAAATTCAAAATGACTGCATTCATTTTCGCTGTTGGGTTTGGGCAAACAAATTGATTTTATTAATATTGAATGCATAAACCTGGCTACTACTACACTACTGTGTAGTGGAAGCACATTGAGTTTATTAGTACTAATACATAAATCTTATTACTTGCTTCACATTAAGTTTATTATTTAATTTATATTAAAACTTTGTAATTCAAATGGATGGAAATTTTCTATGTAATTGAAATGCATAAGTCCTGCATTTTGGCCAAATTTTTTATTTGAGTGCACCTTCAACAACCTGTTTGCTCTCTAAACTGGCTTATATTGGTTGTGTCACATCATTTGAAACAAGTGAAATCAATTTTGAGTGGTTGTGTTTACAGTTTTTCTCGATTGCTAAGACACATTTCTTGAAAGCTGCTCTCCTTTTCACTAAACTGAACACAAAACCCAATTTTCAAGCTACATTCACAAAACTTCAGACTCTTCTTGCAAAACCAAACTTTCACCCCAAAACAGTTCAATTTGTGCTCAAAACTGAACTATGTTGTCAGATCGTGCCCCGAGTCAATCAAAATTAAAAACACTACTGAGCAGTCACTAAACACTACATAGAAAAATAGAAAACACAATGCTCAGGACATGAAGCTGGAGAAATAAATGTTTATTGTTCACTGTAGGCTAAATGCATGTTGCAAAACAAAAAACCTGTGCATTTAGCACTTGTACAAAAAGACAAAAAACAGAAATCTTGTGCATTTACATGTAGCACTTGTAAAAACAAACCTTAATTAATCTTATGCCTTTGCCACTTGTGTACAGTAAGCCCATGTAAAAATAAAGTACAAAAATATACAAATAAGTGCATTACTCAGCCACAGCATCATGTCTCTGTACTGGGTCAGGCCACAGGACTTCATCCACATCACAGGCCACATTTTGTCTGGCCAGTGATGAAGAAAATACATACTGACATATAGAAAACTTGAAGCCAAGTACCCGTCTGGGCCTAGCCTGTACCCCCTACTGGGCTGGTCCCTTGATCAAGGTAATACACATTGGGGGCAGTGTAGACTTGCTAACTGAGTAACCAAACAATGTCTAGGAATCACCCTAACCCCATTGTTTAGGTCTTGAACCTTCCTCACATACCAAATGTGTATTCTTGCCTTTTGTCTGTCTGGCTCCAACTTCCAGACCTCATGTAAATGTCTACCCTTTGTCACCTACCCCCTCCCTTCCCTCTACCCTTTGTTGCCCAATCCCTTCCCTTACCTTCCCCACCTTTTGCTCCATCCCTATTTACATATTGTGTAACCATGGCTGTTTTCTGTATAAAAGTGCTTCTCTTCATTTGCTCCTGGTCAACTCACTGGCTCAGACACCCTCTGTGACCGTCAGTTCACCAGTGTGCCGGCATGCTTCTTAATAAACACACCACCACAGCAAACCTCTCAACTGGACTCGATGATTTCTTCGACAATTTGGTGCCGTGACCCGGATGGCAACACACTTCCACGGAGACTCCTCTTTGCAGACCAAGAACACACCAGCGACCTGAGAATCCAAATTAAAGTAAGAGGTAAGGGGCCCTTTTGAAAACCCAATTCCTGTTGCTGTGTGTTGTTGGAGGTCTGTGAAGCTGGAGTCCCAAAGAAGTTGACGCCATCCAATTTTACGTAAGTTTTGCTGTGTGGTTGTGAATTAGTTCTGCTCTGGTTGGTATGTTTAGGAATGGTTGCATTTTCAAAATCTGAGAATCTGTCTTGGTTGAAATTGTTTGCCTCTTCCTGGCCTTAGAATCTGACTTGCCTCTTCTAATGGTGTAACATTAAGGTCTTAGCTAGAACTACAGAAAATAGAAAAGACCAGATAGTTGAATCTTGTGAAAGACCAGGTATATATGAGTTCTGTGATTCTATTTTCTTTGGAAGTCGACGTGTGATTTATGACTAAAAATCAGTGATTTAGAACACTGTAGTCATCCCGGGTGTAGTGTTGGGAACACTAGAAGAGACGTCCAGAGAGTGCCAAGAGAACACTGAAGATAGTGAGGCACTGGAGGCCTGGGGCCTGGTGGAAAAGCAGCTGGTGGGAAGAAGTAGGGATGACTCGCTCTCCCAGGGATGACTCGCTCTCCCAATACTTATGGATATATTTCATTTCTGTAGGGATCTGATTTACTCTCCTTACATGAATAGGAATGACTTGTATCTTCTGAGTAGAATGTTGATTCAAAGATTTGGCAAGTGAATTGTGGGTATGAGTATGTGTTTTTGAAAGTGTGTGGAGGGATCATTTGGAAGGATTTGGCGAGTAAGAGTTTTTGAAAGTGTGTGGAGGGATCATTTTGAAAGACAATGGGAAGGTATTTTAGTAGAAGGTCTGAGATTGGATTTACCGGTCGTGTGAAGTACACGTATGATAATTGTGGTACCAAGTGTTGTTTGTTCGTGTTAAATGTGTTGTTGTAACGTGTTGAAATAACGGTCTTCTCAAAATTCCCCAAAATGGGTCATTCGACCGGACCAAATTAGAAAATCTGAAAGAGAGATTAAGTTCTCGTTTAGATGAAAATAAGCACTTACATTCTCTCAGACTTTGGAGAGATGAAAGCAGGCGCCGTAATGCAGAATCTCAAAAAAAAAACTTCGCTTACAGATCAAAATAAGTAGTTAATGCACAATGAAAAATAAAAAAAATAAAGAAACACAACGCAGAGTTAAAACAGTGCAATGACTAGAACAAAATATTTTTTTTAAAAAAACCTGTAAAAAGTCTTCCGGAAGCAACAAAACAAACAATTAAATCAAAAGATTTAATTTGTAGAACTGTTTTGTCATTTTTGTTGATGTCTGTCACTTCATGTGTGTCTGTCTGTTGCTTTTGTGGAAGAGAATGCTTTCTATTCTTTTAATCTTAAAGGGTTATTTTGATAAAATGGCGATCTGAGGTTACAAAAAGAGTATTGTTGTATTACTGAGTATTGTTTGTGGGTGAAAATGTAATGGTTTTGAAGTGTCTCACTACACAGGCAGAGCAAGGAGGATAGATGGCAGAGGAACACTCAGGAGAAAGAAGTTCAAACCAAGCTGTGGGACTAGAAGTCATTCACACCTTGGACAAAGACACCTTCCTGAAACAAAAGCACTGGGAAATTCTTCAATTGGTCAAATTTTGGTGAGAAAATTTCTAAATTGCAAATTGCAACAACCCAGTCAAAAGCCTATCCTGTCTATGGCACCTCCAGCAGAAAGGCCAACTAATTTGATCTAGGCTCTTCCTATTAAATTGAAAAAGCAAACAGAGTTATTTTGAAGAT
Organism: Sciaenops ocellatus; assembly: GCA_033000465.1. Taxonomy (NCBI): domain Eukaryota; kingdom Metazoa; phylum Chordata; class Actinopteri; family Sciaenidae; genus Sciaenops; species Sciaenops ocellatus. The sequence goes on along the minus strand of CP136871.1, from coordinate 29,447,315 downwards.
AGATGAACTAGTTTAATTGACAGATTAAAGGTATTTCTATATGCCTACTTGTTTGTCATGTAAATTAGTGTACTATCTATTATACACCAGATCTCGCATTTCTAGACAACCTAGATAATACAGCGGTGTTAGCAGCCTTATCTTCTGCTATTCATTCTTTTCTGTTTTAGTCTATAGATTAGACTCTGACCAATCTTTCATACCTCTTGAACATGATACATGAGAAATGTGGGTTTATCTATCTGTTCTCACCCAGAACCATAACTCTTCAACTTTTCTTACAGAACTGTTGCTTATTTTTCCTATAGACTAGACCCTGTAGAAAGAGGACTTTCATCATAAATTTAACAGGAACAAGACAGGAAAATATGTTCTAACAGTCTCTTAACATGCCACACACACACACACACACAAACTATTCTTAACCCTGCTACACTGGTACCTACAGAGAATGATGTGATCCCCATAACCTCATGTTATTACATGTTCCTCTAAACCTTACCCTGACACTACATAATCTTCTCTCACAACTCTGATTTTGTTTTCTAAAACTGATGGCTCTACTCATAGAGAGAATGGAGTGCCTTATGCAGGGTATGCAATTTGTGACCATTTTTCAATCATTAAAAGCATTGCCCTGCCATCCTCAAACCCTGCCCAAGTAGCTGAGATATATGCACCAATGAGAACCAATCACCAGCAAAAGGTAAAACTGTTCATATTATAGCAGATTCCATATATGCATATATGTATCCATGTATTTTCAGTGTCTGCATTGATTGTTAACTTAACAATATTGGCAAACTGAGGATTATTACATCCTCAGGGACGCCCATCAAAAATGGCAAAACACTGTTAGATTGGTGAACTGTTAGGTGCATGCCAACCACCATCGCCTATTGCTGCTGTTAAGTCTGGTGCTAACTTCAAATCCAATGACCCTGTCTTTACAAGCAGTGCCTTGGGTGACCATGCAGCCAAGGAAAATGCCAGAATTGTCTTTTCTGTCTATATTCTATCCTATACCTGCTAACGACTTTGCTTCTCCTAATGATGTGGCCTTTTACAGGAGGCTGCTGATGTAAAGGAACAATAGTCTTAGTTTTCTCATGGTCGTAAATATGTAAATAACCTGTGGGTCCACAGTGACGGCCGCATTGTGGCTCCCACACATCTGTACCGTGGCTAGCTCACATGTCACGTAGCTTGTCACATGTGGCTAAAGGGGGGATGTGTCTGATAATGTTGAAAGACTGGTAGACTGGTGCTCCACGATTTCCAATCTATGCACTAAAGTAGTGTGAAAAATGCCTAATTTGTCATATAACCCAGGTACAACCGCATAGACAACGGTGTCGACACATCCTTCCCCACGGGAACCTTTTGAAACGATGCAAATGGATTTTATCTATACGCAAAAATGTGATTGATATGACAAAATTCCTGTATGTATGTGTTTTTGGTCAAACTGGCATGAAGCCAGGAATTGCAAGAAAACTAACACTGTTTCCACAGGAAAGTGCCTGATGAAAGACATTGTTCCCAGATTCAACATTCCACAGAGCATCAACTCAGACAGAAGTCTGAAACAGACGATGCTGGTACTTCTGGCCTTAGTGTCAATGAGTTCAGCACCCACTCCAATGACTATATCAAGCATGAAGAATATGGATCTCCATGCAACGGTTGAAGCCATAATGTTTTGTTCTGCTCTAACCTCTGCTGTTCAGCTGTTCCACAGACAAGTAAAAGCTGTCCAGTCTTCTCCTAGTGACAAACTGTGCCACAACATCCATCCAAGGGACTGAGTCTGCATCAGAGAGTTCCAAAGGAAGAACGTCTGAAAACAATGTTGGTCCAAAACACCAACACGTCCTGCTGACCACCAACATGGCAGTCGACTGTGAAGACCACTCCATTTGGATCTACACATCCATGGAAGACAATGTCTCCTCCATCAAAGATCAACAAGACCCCTTGTCACACTTTGGGTCTTCCTTCTTCATCCAGTGGGTCTTCACTCTTCATCCTATGAGTCCTCTTCCTCATCACCAACTGAGCCATAGGATGTTGATCACATCCCTGGGAAAGATCTCCTCCTCTAAAGGACAACGCAGGCTCAAAGGCCCAGAAGAAGATGTCAGACAACCACAGTCATCAGAGGAGCAGAAGGACATTGCAGGCTCAAAGGCCCAGAAGAAGATGTCAGACAACCACAGTCATAAGAGGAGCAGAAGGACTACGCAGGCCTAGAGGCCCAGAAGTAGACGTAGTCAACCATATCAGAGTAGCAGAGAAACAACCGGATTAGTCGTAAGAAAAATTCTCAGACATCATAACCTCCAGATACCATGAAAGATGCTACGAGCCACAATCCTAACCTACCTCCAGTTGGAAATATGATAGCCCAAACCCTAAGAGCTGTTATGTATGTGGATTCATCCCCACATTACAGGAAATGGACTCTTATTGATGGCTTTGCCATAAACCCCTGTGACACTTCAAACTTCAACGCCACCTATGGACATTGTACTTGTTCCCTCTCTTTACACACAGGACAATCATTCTGCAAACAACTCCATGCCAACTGCTTTTATTGCAACACTCCTAACCTTGTTACCATTTGAATGGTCCCAAAGACATTAAAATGGCATGTTGAAGGTAAAGAGAACCTCTCACCAAGGAACATTCAATATGACTCCACAGTCGTTTCATCAGAGAATTCAATTGTTGAGTCCAGAAGATGAATCATTGCTCTATACCAGTACCCAAATGGGTATACTGGGTTTGGGGCACAAAAGCATTTGGACATTTTCCAAATGATGGTCTGAAAATGTGGTCCGAGTGAAATGACACCAACTATGCCAATCCTCTCTGTGCCACTTACTATACCAAGAAACTGGTATACTATGGACAGTACAATGAATGGATGTCATATCTGCGACGTCCCCACAGGTTTCTGAAGAGCTGTTGTGAAGGTCATTGTGTTGGCTCTGACCCTCGTCATCTTGGCAGTTTTGCCTCTAACACCTCCCAACCAATCTAAACAAGCTAAGGCTAAGACAAAAATCGTAGTGGACCTGAAGTGGACCGAACAATAACTGAGTGCTCAAACAAGCCATTCATAACAACACCTATCTGTTAATCAAAACAGTCATGCTGTTGATTATGTTGAGCCTTAAGCCTGAATGCCATGAATTAAGTTCTATAAAATACACCCTCACCCTCAGTACAGTTAGACAGGAAATTCGCTACAGTGACCAAAGTAATTCTTTTACCAAGTTGTAAGCATGTTCCTGTAAAATTGTTTTGCTGTAAGGTTGAACATCTGAATATGGAGGTTGACATGTTCTGTAGCAAGATTCAAGTAGTTGTCTAACCACTGCTGTTTTGGCACACAAGCTTCAATTTACAGCCATAGAGGTTGTCACTTGAGACACACACACACACACACACACACACATGCATGCATGCATACACAGGCACACACCAATGGTAATTTTTGTTACCCTCATTCCATCTTATGAAGTCATGGTAACCTTAGATCATATAAGAACTCTTTCCAAGCAGTTTAAGATCTTGCAATTTCCACCACAAAAGAGATGAAATAGACAACAGACAGTAACAATGATGGCTTTACCAAACCATGCCAGATTAGATTTCCTACTGGCCTCTCAAGGAGAAAATTGTGCTGTCATCAAAACTGAATGCTATACGATCAACAATCTGAATAATACAGCCAAGACAATCTGGTAACCATTGGTTGGTTTGACTTTTAAGGAAAAGTTAGAGACAAGTGGTTATTTCATTTTTGTAATGGTCCTGCTTGGTTCTGTCATCCTCATTGTTATAAGCATTTTGATTGTTTGTCTCAAGACTCTTTTAACCACCTATCACTGAATGGGTTATTAGCACCACTACAACTCAACCTGTTCACAAATGGAAGAAAATTTTGAGTTTTGTTGTAATTGATTACGACTGAAAAGCAGAATTTTCTCTTGTTTTGTTAGTTTTGTTTGTTTGTTTTATTTGTTGTTTGTTTTAAGTTTTACATTTTTCTCATTTGTTGTATTCTTTGTTCTTGATTCAGTGTTCAAAAAAAAAAAAAAAAAAAGTATGGATTGATGAAGAAAATACATACTGACATATAGAAAACTTGAAGCCAAGTACCCGTCTGGGCCTAGCCTGTACCCCCTACTGGGCTGGTCCCTTGATCAAGGTAATACACATTGGGGGCAGTGTAGACTTGCTAACTGAGTAACCAAACAATGTCTAGGAATCACCCTAACCCCATTGTTTAGGTCTTGAACCTTCCTCACATACCAAATGTGTATTCTTGCCTTTTGTCTGTCTGGCTCCAACTTCCAGACCTCATGTAAATGTCTACCCTTTGTCACCTACCCCCTCCCTTCCCTCTACCCTTTGTTGCCCAATCCCTTCCCTTACCTTCCCCACCTTTTGCTCCATCCCTATTTACATATTGTGTAACCATGGCTGTTTTCTGTATAAAAGTGCTTCTCTTCATTTGCTCCTGGTCAACTCACTGGCTCAGACACCCTCTGTGACCGTCAGTTCACCAGTGTGCCGGCATGCTTCTTAATAAACACACCACCACAGCAAACCTCTCAACTGGACTCGATGATTTCTTCGACACCAGGCAACGGGGGAAAAAACCCCTGGCATGCCGTATCCAGGCTTGGCATGCCTCCACACCTATGTCACCACAAGCAAGTTCCATGGCTTGCAGGAGATTTACCCTGGTGTAAGGTTGGTGTTCATATACCTTCCACCGCCATGAGAAGAAGAATTCCTCAATGGGGTTTAGGAAAGGGGAGTACGGTGGAAGGCAAAGCTTAATAAAAACCTTGGTTCATATTGAACCACTCTCTAACCTGGAGGGCTCTGTGAAAACTCACATTGTCCCGAACAACAACATAGATGGGATGCTCATCCTGCTGCCCTAACAGAGCATCTCGCATGTGATTGAGGAAAATGAGGAGCTGGTGAGTGCTGTAGGGTCCCAGGTTGGTATGATGGTGGACAACCCCATGATTGCTGACAGCAGTGGCAGCACATAATGTGACATTGCCTCCACGCTGCCCAGGGACACCAACAATAGCCTGATGGCCAATCACATTACGGCCTCTCCTTCTCCTTTTGGTGAGATTACACCCAGCTTCATCCATGTAGATGTATTCATGGGGTCTTTCCATTGCATCCAGTTGAAAAACCCTCTGTAGAAATAGATATAGTTTTTTAAGTGATACAGAAAAATTGATTTAGGCCACTGCAGTAAATCACTACTTAGAGTAATCAACATTGAATGTGTCTGGATATATACCAACCTGTACATACTGGAATCTTTGCTCTTTGACTCTGTCTGAGTTGCGATCAAAGGGCACCCTGTACAGTTGTTTCATGCGCAGTCTGTCAGCTTGAGGACACGATCAACAGTAGAGAGGCTGACACTGTTGATACCCTCAAAATTTACATGGTCCTCAATGATCTTCTGCTGAATTTCACTCAGTTTAATGGCGTTGTTCTCATGGACCATATCAACAATTAGGGTCTCTTGGTGTGGGGAGAACATACCTGTCCTCCCACCCTCATGTGGCAGTCTTTCAATTCTACAAAAAGAGAACATGCAGTTACAAAAAATATACATGGAATACTAGGCCTACAAACAGTTAGACCAACCCTCCATTACAATACTACAGTACATTGGTACAGTGATGTACTGAAACATATTTACTTACAGTATACTGTGGTACAGTATATAGTATGTCATACAGTAATTGCTCTCAACATTTATATACTGTACTATAATGTCAAAAAAGGTAATTACCTGTTCTCTTCTCTAAATCTTCGGATTATGGTGGACACAGTGAATCTACTGATGCAAATGTTAACAAGCTAATTGAAGATGGCTGTCGTTTACTAAAGATCAAAATCAAGATTTGCAGCATTACAGCCTCACACACTTGACTAGTGTGGCTGTTAGTGTTGTATATATGTATATATTGGTGGTTGTTGACAGACGTCAGAGGTTAAACTCTGAACCAGAGCTCAACTCTGGTTGGAAAGAACACCTATTATCAGACAGTGTACAGATTGGTGGACTTCAGCTGAGTGAGCTGTATAGAGTGTATACAGTCTGTATCATCCTCTCAGATTGGGCCCCGACCATCAATCTATATGGTTACGGATATGCTTACATCAGATGAATGTGCTTTATCTTTAACTTTATCCACTCATATCTTAAGTCCTCTGAGGTTTGGGGCCAATATAGCAATCTTTGCTGGTCACTGCCATGCTTAGGTCTATGCTGTGACATGTCTGTTGCTTACGAGGGGAAAAAAATGGCAGATGTTCACAAAGGTAACTCTCAGGTCATGGGTGGAGATATTGAGAAGAAGGAGTGGGGTTATTCTAATGAGCCAGCTCCTTAAGTATGAAGGGGAGCAATATGTGAACAGCATGTTTAGTCACTTATATTCTGATTGGACAGCCCACAAAAAATAGAGTGGGTTGGATTATTTCATAATTGAAGGGTCGGTAGACACCGCAGATACATAATATGAACTGGAATGTGAAGGTGTTAGGGTAAGGGTAGGATGAAGAAATCCCGTCTATCAAGATGTGATAGATGTGTCTAGACACTATAAAGCTGATTTTAACCAATTCTAACTTGTAGTTCTTTCCTAAACTTCCACTGGCAGTGTTCGGCTGTTGATTGTGTCAGTAGTATCGGGTGGCAGAAGTTTTACGGACTGTGTGCCTCTCTTAATATGTGTGTGTGTGTGTGTGTGTGTGTGTGGACAGTCTCAGGCTGATTCCCTTCTATTGTTGTGTGTGCTCTGTTTGATTGACAGGTGGTCAGCCCTCCTGGCTGGGTGTTGGAGCTGACTGACCAGTAACATATGGAGGCCTTTATCCCTGCACGCTGAGCAGGACACACACTGCTGCTCCGGGACACCACTCTTTAACCCATTTAACACACTTGAACAAAGGAAGTGGACCCACCCATCTATACATGTTCCTGCACTACAGACCAGCAGCAGAATTTAACCAGCTCCTGGGGTCCAAAGTTAGAGCCAGTTGCTCTCTACCTGACATTGACTTTTTTTTTTTTTTTTTTTTTTGCAACTGCTAATACATTTTTCATTGCTTTGACACAAAATGCATTCATTGACCACATCTTTAAACTGTTTTTCAGCCAACCACTACCAAACCTCTGTTTATTCACACTCAATTTTGCATGTTCACATACTATTGTCAAAACTGTTACATTTACATTTACATTGAAAATCTAACTAAACTGTGACACTGAGCACCTTTAAACCTGGTGAGGAAAGGAGGCAGGTGATGTGGAATCACCTGCACTTTTACATTCCATCCTGGAATGATGTCACTTTTACTTCCACCTTACTCTCCATTCCTCAAAGAGGAGGAACTCTTTTCCTCAGGTAGAAAGTTTATGACCAGCAGCTACTTGACCAGGTGTACCTCTTGGACACAATGAATGCTGCGATAGAAAATTAAAAACAAAATGCAGAAGACAGTACCACTGTTGTATTTCTATCTTTGTAGCTGTCTAATACAGTTATGTATAATGAATACTGCTGACATGTTGGCATGTTTCCTTATCCAGCACACATCCTCATTAGCAGTCTTGTTTCTGTCCACTTTAGCTCTGTTTTGGTTTCCACCATCTCCTGAGAAAAAGATTTGTCAATCTGTAAATGTTCCTGAAGGTCCCGCCGTGTTCACCAGCTAGTTGCCAACATGGTCTGCTGTTTGTTGATGAGGAGGTAGTGTACAGTTTAATTATCAGGTGGAAATGAGGTCCATAAGAGAGCCATAAAAAACAAAACGGTAAGCTGCAGCAGTGATAATTCTCAGTGAGTTTGTTATGGTGAGGGTCTCCCTTCACCTCACACAGACTCATTTAACCTGTTGTTCATGAATATCACTCAACATTTTATACATTTTCCGTATTACATTTAATTTATTTTATTCTTTAAATTTCACCTGACTCTTGTCTAATATCTGATTGCATCATTCCAAGATATTAATTCATTAGGTAGTTTTTGGTATTTCTCTCTGCAGACTAAGAAATCACTAATGACTCATAAAGACATGCACTTGTCACTGGTGGTGCCTCAAAGACAAAATAAATCTTTCTGTCTTTATTATTTAGTTCTACATTTTATTATTTTAACATCTAACACCAACAATGATAAAAGAAATAATTAAATGCTGTACAGCCATGTTTGGTGAAATGAATTTCATATAAAACATGGATCCATAGTGTGAATGTCAACAACAATCTACTCACAGATCAGCATCACACTGCAGCTCAAACTGCCTCCATATTCTTTCTACAGTGCAGTGTTTTACAGAAATGATGTTTTCTTATAAGTGTGAAGAACAAACATGCTGCACAAGTTCCACTCAGATCTGGACCTTCCTCCTCCTTCCTCTTCCCTCCTTTTCTGCCCAGCTGAATAACCACTAAAGGTAAATTAGATCATAATGACCCTGCAGCATCCATACAAAACCTGATTAGATACGCAACCCTCTGCCTAATGAGCTGAAAAACTGCTGTGTGTGTGTGTGTGCTATGTGTGTGTGTCTGTGTGAAATGTCTGTATTTTGCTCCTTTAGTCACAGCTCTGTGTGGTATCTTCTAACACACAGAGACACTAGTAACCATGTAAACACACACACACACACACCAGAAACCTTCTGTTGCTGCATATAGGTGACGTGTTACACTTGCAACTCACCATCATTTAACCATACTGTGTGTGCATGTGTGCATGTGTGTGCGTGTGTGTTTGAGGTTAAACAATCACAAGACTGTATTTGATTCTTCTGTCTATCCTTATATCCTAGGACGAATCAGCCTCAGCATGACCACCATATCTGGCTAATACAGTTGGTATGTTTTATAAAATTAGCAAGAAACTGCCTATTGTCACAGTGGATATATACTTTTTGTTTATACATCTGTGCTGTACTGCATGACATTACTAATGAATGGCTTCAGTTTAGGGAAATAAAGCCTATTGAAGCATTTCTATAACAAATACAAAAATATATCCATGCAGCACAGATGTGCCTTTTTTTGTTGTAATAAAATTTTGATTTGTGCCAAAATAAAATAAAAGTGACTTTAAAGACAGTATTAATACTGCTGTTACTGTGTTTTAGGTCACTGTGTAATGGGTGAACTTTTCCTGTTGTGAGAGTGTTTTGGTTGAATTTGTGTATTTCTGATTAACTGTTCTGATCTTCATGTTGGTAAAGTGTTTAGACTTTAAAAGAATACTTGCTATTTTCAGTACATGAGTGCGTCAGTTCTGCCAAAAGTCAAGTGTACTGGAATTACCTGGATGGCGCACTCATAAGTATAAGTTGAGTGTGGACACTTGTTGTTCCCCAAAGTTCACCCATTACACAGTGACCTAAAACACAGTAACAGCAGTATTAATACTGTCTTTAAAGTCACTTTTATTTTATTTTGGCACAAATCAAAACTTTATTACAACAAGCTGGACACTTCTAAGCTGGACACTTCTCGCTCTCAGTGGTCACCATTTTGGATAAGTCAATATACATCAATATACAAATGTAAGTAGAATATATGTTTTATATTTATATTCTGATAGTCAAATGCTGGCGCTAATGCTCTGGTGAAGAAGAAGAAGTGGAGTATGGTGACTGGTGACTGGTTGTTGGTGCAGTTCAGTAAACAGTAAAAGTCTTGCAGCTCCGTTCCACAGACCATGAACTCTATGACTATGAAATATTAACAGCACTTTGGTTTGAAAGTTGAAGTAAAAGATCTAAAACATCTTCTCTGCACGCAAAAGATTTTGTTCTATCAAATCAGAGATTTGATTTGAAACAATCCATTCACCTGACAGGTGTGACACATTGAGGTGCCGATTAAACAGCAGCATTATGACACAGGTGAGCCTCGCACTGTCACAATAAAAGGAAACTCTAAAGAAGAGCTCACTAGCACCGATTTGTGGACAAAATATGAAAGAAATGAACTTTTGTGTGCAGAGGATGTCTTAGCTCTTTTACTTCAGCACATGAAAATTGGGTTGTGTTTATATTTTGGTGGTTTGGATTTTTAAGGATTTGTTTTCCTTTTCTATTACACAAGTTCCCAAAGACGTCCTTATTGTTTGTTACTTCTAATGTTGTTAATGTAGAAACTGAAGCTTATTTGGCTGTTGAAATCTATTTATGCCTTCTTTTTTTTCCCTTTTTATTCACCCTCCTCCCCCTGCTTTCAGCCCTCCTCCTATCTCCTCTCTCCTCCTCCCTCCCTCCTCCCCTCAGTGATAATGAACTGCCTGTCTTGCCCCTGTGAATCTGTTCAGAGAGTGTGTGTGTGTTTGTGTGAGAGTGTGTGAATGATAGACTAACCCCTTTCTGAATTATAGACTCCTAGGGGTCACCCTGTATCCTCAAGGGCCCATTGTTATTGCCCCACTCACAGCCTCTCTCAACTGCACTGGACAGCCCATTGGTGTGTGTGTGTGTGTGTGTGTGTGTGTCATGTGTTTCCTCTCAGGTAGAAGAAGCCAGCGGATCACTCCCTGTCCTCCAGCATGCCTCACTGCCTCTTTTATAGTTTCTCTCTCTCACTGAAAGGAGCCCGGTTACTTAAATCCAACTGTGACCCACTCCCACTAACCTCTCTTCTCACTGTGTGTTTCCAAGGAAGTGAGCAGCACATTTAGAGGAGGGGAGAGAGACACACAGAGATACTGGAAAACAAAGAGAAGAGCAAAGTGTGTGTGGAATAAAATAAGATTTAAAAAAAAAACAGAGATACACCAGAAATATGTTCATTACACCTTCACTGCCATGCACTGTAGGTAGCACTATGAGCTATTGTCAGCATCTACCTAGTGAGCACGGAATCAAAGACAACCTCCAAAACCAGCAGTTGCCAGTCTGGCAGGAACAACAGTCACCTACTGAGGAGGTTTTCTTGCCGGGTTTGGCTCCTGGCATCCTGGGACTGAGTCACCTCCACAATCAGCAGCAGTTCATTAGTAGTTAGCTACTTTAGCAAGTGGTTAGGCTAAAGTTATCTGTCCATCAGGAAACTGTAAGTTTTTTAAATCTGCTTTTAGCTCCCTTTTAGAGGAAGTTTTACATATTGTTAATCACTCATTACTTACTGGCACTTTCCCCCGGGTTTTAAAGATGGCAGTAGTCAAACCAAAACTTAAAAAAACTAACCTAGATTCCTCAGATTTTAACACCTACAGGCCAATCTCAACCCTCCCATTTTTAGGTAAGATTTTAGAAAAAAAATGTTTTTAAACAAACCAATAATTTTATTACGATAAATAATATCTTAGAGACTTTTCAGTCTGGTTTTAGAGAGCACCATAGCACAGAAACTGCACTGGTCAAAGTATTAAATGATATTAGAATCAATAATGACTCCAACAAACTCTCTGTTTTGGTTCTACTTGATCTTAGTGCAGCCTTTGACACAGTCGATCATAATATTCTACTAAACAGACTTGAAAACTGGGTTGGCCTCTTGGGGGTGGCCTTTAATTAGTTCAGGTCATATCTGACTGGGCGGGACTTCACTGTGACACTAGGTGATTTCTCGTCAGATATAAATGCTATAGCTTGTGGAGTCCCGCAAGGTTCTATCTTAGGGCCCCTTCTGTTCAACATCTACATGCTCCCACTCGACAATATTATTAGAAGTCATAACATTGAATTCCATAGCTACACAGATGATACACAACTGTACATCGCGGTATCTCCACACGACCTCACCCCAATTAACAACCTAGTACAATGCCTAGCTAAAATAAATGTCTGGATGGCAAATAACTTTCTACAACTTAATCAGGATGAGACAGAAATAATAATATTCGGGCACAAAGACCAGAGAGAACGCCTATCCCAGCACTTTCAGTCCCTGGCCCTTAAGACAAAAGATCAGGTCAAAAATTTGGGAGTGACTCTTGATTCCAACCTCAACTTTGAGGCCCATATAAAAATCATAACTAAAACATCATTTTACCATCTTAGAAATATCACCAAAGTCAGACCTTTCATCAACCAGGCTGACACTGAGAAACTAATTCATGCTTTTATTACCTCAAGGCTCGATTACTGTAATGCCCTTCTGGTCTTCCCAAAAAAACACTAGGCCGCCTACAACTGATACAGAACTACAGCCTGAGTACTGACAAAGACCAGACACACTGTTAAAAAAAATGTTTTTACGGTAAAAAATTGGCAGCTGCAGCAGAATTTTACCGTAATAATTACGGTGTAACTGTATCTAATATTACAATAAAAGGATGTTAGTACTGATGATTTTACATTTAAGGTTGGTGTTTTATTCTGTATTTCAAAATGTCTGTAGATTTTACGGTGAAAAACTGTCAAAACTTGACAGTAAAAGACCGTAAAATATGCCATGAAATATTTCACAACCTTTATTTATTCAACATTTTAAGGTAAATATAGTAGTATTTTATATTAGAGATTTTTAATGGTACAGTAAAACACCATAATATTTAATGAAATATTTTATGGTCAAGTTTTGACAGTTTTTCACTGTAAAATGTGCAGACATTTTTTACAGTGCAGAGGGCATATATAACCCCCATTTTAAAATCCCTGCACTGGTTACCCGTTAGTTTTAGAATTGATTTTAAGATTCTCTTATTGGTTTTTAAATCACTGAATGGCCTGGCACCAACCTATCTTTACGACATGCTACAGAAGTATGTACCGAGCAGGTCCCTCAGATCCTCGGCATCTGGACTCCTAGTCGTCCCCAGGACCTCTACAAAGAAGTATGGTTAGGCCGCTTTTAGCTACTGCGGCCCCCGTCTCTGGAACAGCCTGCCTGTGGATCTGAGGGACTGCACCTCTGTAGACATTTTTTTTTTTAAACTTAAGACTTATCTTTTTAGCCTGGCTTCTACTTAAGGTGCCTCGTCATTCACTGCTGAGTCTTTAGGTCATGATCATTCCCTGCTACTTTTTATCTCCTGTGCTTATTTACTATACAGGTCTTATTTACTTTCAACATTTTATTTATTTATTTATTTTTATTGTATTGTTTTATTTATATTTTTTATTTATTTTATTGTTGCAGTTTCTATCTTTGGTTTTTTTTTTTTTTGTTTTTTTTTTATGCAACTGTTCTTAAATTGGGCTTTTTACCTTATAGGTTTTAATTCACTTTTTATTTGTTTCGTTGTTGTAGTTTTATGCTTTTTATTGTTCTCATTTCTAGTTTTTATGCAGCTGTTCTGTTGCCTAAATAACTGTTCGCTGTTGTCTATTTCTGTTTTTATTCTGCTCTGTGAAGCACTTTGGGCTGCATCTCTGCGTGAAAGGTGCTATATAAATAAATAAAGTTGAGTTGAGTTGAGTAAATCTTGAAGCTGAGCAGCGGGACAACATCAGAGGGAAAAGCAGCAAATATATTGTGTATAAAATCTGATCCAGTTTGCCCAAAATCAGTGAATAAAGTTCTGCTTTTGTGCAATAATCAGTGAGGCCCGGCCATAGATGACTGTAGCAGCCCTCAGAATCACTCATACCCTTCTACCACAGCCTGCAGAGAGTCCTGGTTAACTTTGGTTCAACCTTCTGGTGTCAGTAACTCAGCACTCGTGCACTACTTATCTGTACACAATGTGGAACAGCCATTTGCATTTGTGCTTCTGGACTGGCCTTCATGTGCATAAAAGTTTCCTTTTCAGTCCAGACTGTTTGTGTGAACACTCAGTCACATGTAAGGCTTCAACTCAATCTGTTGAGACTGTGAGTGAGTCTGACATCCATGGGGTGCATGATCAAAAAAATGAAACATTCATCATACAACTCTGTATGTTCTACATACTGCTTGTTCAAGACATTAGGGGGGCCATGTTGTAGCGGCATCATCATCATCTACACCACAGTGGTGTTACTGCAGTTACTTAGTAAGAATAACGACTCAATCCACCGGGCACGGCTGCAACGTGTTCCAGCTGTGCCGCGGCTGCATTGTTTGTGGTGATACAGGTGATACTGCTCTACGCTTTACATATACAGCTATACTACATAGATCTATACTTGATGGATGCCACAACAAGCAGCACTGAGCAGATTGAGCTGGCAGGGAGTTAGACACAGAGACAGCATAGAGAATGTATCAAATTTCAAAATAAAACAACGTGTACAGACTCCTGATTGCCCTGATTGAAACCACGTGACCAAATTACTTACTTACATGATAGAAACACATTAACCAAGAGAAATGACCAAATCTGAACAAATTAACAAAATCTGATGGGTAATTATTTTTCACAGATGGAGATACTGGCATAGACTTACATAATGAAATGCTACATGACATTTTCTGTGCTGGCAAAGTCAAACCAACATTCTTTCTCATGTCATTCTAAAAAACAGAGAAGAAAACACTTTACGTGTTTTCACTCACCTTTCATATTAAAACACTTTAAATGAGCAGGGTCTAATTTTTAAAAGGCTGATTTGCTCGTACTATTGTTTTGGCTATTTTTCAGAGACCTCTCAGCACTTCTCCTTCACAAGCCTCCCATGGCCTTTTTAACAGGAGTTAATTAGTCTTTTCATTAACCATGAATGAGTTAATTGATTAATGAGGAATGGGAATGGCTTCATCTGTAAACAGCCTCTCATTTGCTTTCAGTGTCGTCCTCTCCGACTCCTCTGTTGTCCCTCTCCCATTATAACCCAGACGAGCTTTCCAACACAAGCTCTGAAGTGAGAGAAAGAAAGAAGAGGCTTGTTTAGAATTCCTCAGGGCGTTTTAATTATAATCCAAGAAAGGAGTCCGGATACTTATCGCTGGCACTCTCTTTGTACCCCTCACATCTCTACTTTGGTCTTACTCCACTTACACTGCCCCTACTCCTTCTCCTGATCCACTTCTCCCTTCATCTTTTCTTCGGAGTGGCAGACGGAATGGCCCTATCGTTCCTCCAGGGATCCCTTGTGACCTGACAGCTCGAACAATAAGAACCATTAAATACAATGAGAGAGAAAGACGGCGCTCTAATTTAAATCCCCTCCTCCTCTGCCTCTTAACATCATTATGGAATTAGTCATGAGCTAGACAGAGACTGTGATGGAGAAGGGAGAGAAGAGAAAGAGATGGATGAATGTGAGACTTCAAAGAACTGCTGCAGCGGCAGCACTTGAGGTGAATAATCAGCCGGGCACTCTGGTGGCCGAGGCTTGTATGTATGGAGCTCTGCGTGGCTTAGCGGGGCTTTGGGGGGGCCTTATAGAAAAACCTTCATCAGACTACAGGTGAGAGGCAAACAGAAAGGGGAAGATGGTGATGTGGCTTTAATTGCAGGTTTTACAGTGTTGAGCAAAGTCATTCCACAATATTGGAAACTTAAACAACACTCTAAACTTCAGGAGAAGACTATGAAATATTCTATCTATCTATTGTATCACAATAAAATAAAACATCTTGTGAGTGTTTTCTTTGGTAATCATTTTAGAGACAATGCAAGTGCAGGAGTAACCAACGTTTTTCAATTTTCCATAGCTGCTGGAAAATGTTTATCTATTGTAAATAACCAGCTGTTATCCTGTTTTATACGTCTGATACTGACGTGCATCACAGGAACTTTTTACACTTAATACCGGCGCATAATTGTATGAATATAAAAACAGAGAATCTCACAACAATCCATAATAAACTGATTACTTACAATATTCTTTAGAATAAAAAGCCACATAGTTTATTGATAGGTAGTTTGTGCAGCCCAACCACCACATTTAGTCATTCAAGTTGATCTTTTAGTAAGTGACAGTTTCACAAAAATATGTACTGGTTATTTAAGGAAGCATGACTTGGCAGCTGTTTTTCTTTCAGTCTAATTATTTGCTAATTTGTTCTTATTTATGGCAAATTAATTATGAGTCTAGTTATGCTTTTTCATACAGCAATTTTTTTGCACTAATTGGTTGTTCTGTGGACAAATTATGAGCTAATTCTTTTTTTCATTTCAAGTGTGAAAATTTGCTGTGTAGTTCCTGGCCTGTAATTTATTTTTTTGTTTAACAAAACATCACAAAGCTGGAAATTCTGTTAGGTGAGTGCAAGCTAAAGATTATGGTGTTGAGAAAAACACAAGAGAGAAGAACAAGAGATCAATTTATTTTGAAATTCTGCATCAATTTTGGATGAATTCAGCAACTAATGATGGTGTCACCGAGTGTTTAACACCTCCGCTGGTTTTACATGCATGTGAAACTATGGGATCATGGCAGAACACACTGTCAAACACAAACACACTAACTTCATTAATACTGCAGGAACATGCATCGACGTTTACCTTAGGTCCATGAGTACATCGCCCAGTAAACCAGGACAGGCCGCTGCAGGGAAGCAGCTTAGTTTATGATTAGTTTGTATCCAACTGAAATGAATTCAGCTGGGCCAAACAAACAAACATAATGGATGGCGAAAACTTGAAAATCTTCCTGAATAGAGTTGAGTGCTGTGTGCTGTGGATTAGATGTTTAACTAATCTGACTTTTTATGAGCGCCTCTTTCTCTCTCGAGGGAAATAGAGATGCGAGAATTATGTCAAAATACAATTGGTCGCGTAGGATTGCCCTCCACTTTTCTCTCTTTTCAATCGGAATAGCAACAATTATCTCAACACAAAAAGATGTGAATGAATGGATGGATGGATGGATGGATGGATGGATGGATGGGAGGAAGGGAAGGATAGAGGACAAGGGGTTCTTAAGTGAATGATGGGAATAATCATTTGAGGAGAATGTAGCGCTATGGGACATATGGTGAAGTGGAGCAGGCTGGCCAGGCTAGAGGGCTTTTCATGATTTTCATTCTATTACAAGGATTAGAGATGTAGGGAGGGCAGGCCACACACACACACACACACACACACACACACACACCACTTTCTCTCTCTCACACGCACACACACAAGGATGTGCATGAGGCCATGCAAAAGTTGCCGAGCAACAGCCCATTTGCTCTCTTCGGCTGAGCTGCCCCTCTGGAGGAAGAAGAAATGTTTTGTTGCGGCTGAAAATATCTGAAGTTTGGCAAATATAGTCACATATCATAGCATCCCAACTTTTATAAGCTTTTGATGTGTATTTGCTGAACCATATGACTGGTGTTTTTCTCCGAGGGTCACAATTCTCCTGAATTTCTCTCGATTTAACTACAAACTTTAACCTTTTTTTCTTTTTCCTTTCTGGCACTGTGATTCAGAAGGAAGCTGCTCACACCTCGTCCTCCTCAGTGAGATCGAGAGGTAAATGATCAGTACAAGATAAACAAAAACTCATTTCAGACATTCTAGGCTCGCTCCTTTATTGCAAATTAAATTTCAGAGGTCCAGCCCACGCCTACGCTCCCTCAAAGATGGTGCTGCAGGCTGCAAAGCCTAGAGAAGGTCGAGACATTAATGGAAACATCATCCCTCTGGAACAAATCATCAACTCATTTCAGGAAGTGGTAGAATTGCTGACAAACATCCCTACATACCAACATCACTATCATGGGCAGACATCAAATTCATTTGATCACAGACAGAAGAGAGTATAAGATATAAAACCTAAATCTATGATGCTGTAGCTAACCTTTCTGGACATGCCGGTCTTTAATGTGCTGTTGAAGTCAGGTGACATGGTATGGCAAGGAAGTGCAAACATACACATGGATTTCACCCAGGAGACTCTTGTTGTGTTCCATGTTCCAAAAGTCAACAATGACTTCTTTTAAATTCACATTGCACCATATCACGTTGCATTGCATTGAATATTCGTTTTGGTTCCTAAAAACAACCAAACTGTGACTGTTTAAACTCATTAAACGTGAAATGTTTCTCCGCAAGCTTTATCTTGACCAGACATTGCATATTAATTGTTGCTAGCTTGATCACAGATGGCATGGAGCCCTGGTGGTGCCTGCAGGATCCCAGTTTGAAGCACAGGGCCACCGACCAAGCTGATGTATTTGTCAGGGAGTTGAAAGAGGAGAAAGAAGAGTAATGCAACAGTCATGGCCTTCATTAAAACACAGTAACCCTGATGATCACAGCAACACACTGAACAAGGTTTTTACTTTCTGCATGTAGCCTTTTTTACAGCTTGTCATTACTGGACGTGGTAGTTCAGTGGAGCTACAGCTGCTTCTGTTTTAGTCCATGTTTACTGTTCCGGTCAGAAAATATTCAAAACACATTAAATTTCATTGAAGTTTTGAAGTCAGGTGGAAACTTTGACAAGCACTGAAGTGTAGAAGCACCTGGACCTGAGGGGCAGCTGGATTTACACATTAGACAGACCCCCATGAAATCACACTTTAACTCACTTACTGTGTGTGTGTGTGTGTGTGTGTGTGTGTGTGCATGTGTGTGTGTGTGTGTGTGTGTGTGTGTGTGCGTGTGTGTGCGTTCATGCTGGTAATGCCCATGGTAAATTGATATCATTACTGTCTGGTTGTGAAAAAGGCAGAACTAAATGACCGTTCCTGTGTTCCACCAGTCACTGTTGACTTTCTAACAGCTGTGTGTGTGTGTGTGTGTGTGTGTGTGTGTGTGTGTGTGTGTGTGTGTGTGTGTGCGTGCGTGTGTGTGTGTTCAAGAGATAGAGAGAGAGAGAGCGAGAGAGAAAGAGAGAGTGGCCTGTGAACATACCATATTGATTTGCATGAGTTGACACATCTTTCTTTTTTCTTTCTTTCTTTCTTACTTGTATTATTTCTTTCTGTTTCTATGACACCCGTTGTCCCTCCCTTCCCTCCCCCCTTTTCTCCTGGGTCTCAGACCTAGCCATGTATGACAGATATGGTTGATTGTGAGTAGATCAGAGCAGATCATTGAGGTGAATGGCTTCAGAGAAACTTCTCATTCAGCTCAGTCGAAGCTTTCAAAGGATCCCTGATATGGAAGAAATGGGGATATCCTCCTGGCTGATCCTTTATTCTAGTGTGTGAGTGAGCAAGTGTGTGTGGGTGTGTGTGTGTGCGTGTGTGTGTGTGTGCAGGGTGTTTTGCGTGGGCTGATGACTTCCATGTGAAATTATCAAACAAAGCTGAAATAGGAAGTAGAATGAATAGCACTCACGCTGGGCACCATGACCATAATCTGGTGTGTGTGCGTGCGTGTGCATGTGTGTGCGTGCACGTGTGTGTGTGTGTGTGTGTGTGTGTCTCTGTGCACACTCGCTGTATGAGAAAGAATGGCTGGACACAGTCTTCAGACAGGAAATGAAAATGTTTTTATCCTTTTCTTTATGTGCACGTTTCTTCAGTGCTAAAGGACATGACACTCTGCTTGTAGCAGTAATGGTGATTTGTCTGTGCGACTGTCAGTCCGCTTGTAATATGAAAACGTGTTTGTTTTTCTCAGAATGGATATTGAAATGAGTCATTTGAACAATTTGAATATCTTAAGTTAAAACGAACTAAAACGTTCTGCCCACATCGAGACCATGTGGTCTTTTTTTTTTTTTTACCTCAGGAAGTCACTGCTGCTGCTGAGAGGACAAGAAATGTTCAAACACTGACATGAGCATGAACTGCACAGTGTCATAACCACTCTCTACTTTAATAACTTATTTTAATTTCATTTCATTTATACACTTTTTAAGTCCATCATTATTGACCAACTGACTGATCCACTCCTGTTACACCTTATTCATTTAATGTTTCAATATACAAATGATGCATTACCTCATAAAAATACACGAATTGTCAAATATTGTCAATAAAATTAAACTGAATTTGTTTCTTGATGTTTAAGAGCCAAATGATTTTACAGTAAGAATTTTGGATTTGAATCAGAAAATACTGCCAACAGACATAGAAAATAGTTGATTACTTACATTAAGACAATTATTTTTTGTATGATAATGAGGCATTATGTAATGTTAACATTTGGTGAATCTACAGACACAAACAGACAAAGTGAAGACAAATAAATTAAATGAGGGTTTTCTTTTCCACTAAAAGAAGCAAAGAAATGTTCTGAAATGTTATGTCTAAATATGCAAATGAGGATGTAACATAAACAAAGTGAAGTAAAAAAAATGTCGAACTTGACCTGTGCATGAAAAAAAATGTTATTGCTTGACGTGTCTCGCCTATAAAAATACTCTGTTTCGAATAATAATTCAGCTGAAAAAGTTTCTACAAAATAAACAATAAACTCAAAAAACTGAAATACATTTTCTTCTTCTCCCTCATTAAAAATTGGGTTTAAGTGCTGGACACAAGACATCCCCTTTAACTTGCAGGTGAGCACAGAGAAACTCCCTGTGTGACGTTCTGCACGATGAACTTAGAAAAAGCTTTGTCAGGTTGAGGAAATGACCCTGATGATGTCATCATATATGTTATAGGTTATGCTGACATGTGACAGTAGCAAAAGCACAGTGTGTGTAAATAATCGCATGGCTGATGGCTGAATTCCATTTAGCTGCCTCTCTTTCAGGGTCCTGGCATTGTTCATACTGGCTAACTCTGACACCAATGCAATGGAGCATTTGTTAATATTATTATTATTATTAACACTTTTCTTATGATGACAAGTCAAAATGAAAAAGGCCATAAAAAAAAGTGACACGTTAGCTATTTAGCTTTTATAGCAAGTAGCATTGTGCCTTTATTCTTAGATAACTTAAAGAGGATCAAATTACCGCATCATAGAGTTTGAGTGAAAATGCATATTATTTCACTTTATTTATTCACTTTATTTTTTATTATTTGCAAAGCTCTACTTATTTAATAAAAATGAAAATAATAACTTTAGCATTGACTGTGCTAAAATTCATTCAAGCTAATAAATCAGTAAAGCTATCATAATATTTTCAATTAAAATACCTTTTTTGTGTGTTTTGTTGGACAGTTACTGTCTCAACTTACTCCACACAATCACTTGAATTTTATTTTTTTTCTATTTAATCTATCTCTCAACAGAATCCAGCCCCGCTCAAGACATGAGCGATAGATTTTGATTTATTTCTATTTCCCAGTGTGGAGCTCCTGCCAGTCAGATTATATGAGCAGCAGAACCCTGACTGGGTTGGATCTGACTGGATTAGCTGTTTCCTGCCCCGACCACAATAGAGTCCACCAGGAAACCAGATCAAACCACACACACGAATATACATGTGTAGACTGCGTGTATCATAACATGTGCATGTGCGTGTTCCCGTGTGTGCACATGCAGGGAGCAAAGAGCCAAGCTAAAGGGCCGAAAGCCAACAAAGAACAAGAGAGAAGCAGCAGGAAGCTGACTAGTCACTTTATCCCTCTTCCCTCCATCCCTCTCTCTCACTCTCTCTCTCTGCTTGGGCAGACGGCGGGATCAAGGGAGAAAGTTGAAGTTAAAATCAAAGGTTGAACCAGGGATTAGTCCTGAGAGGAGAAGAGAGGGGTGGGGGGCAGGCAGAGGACGGGTCAGGTTTAAAGAGAGCCGTAGAGGCAGAGGGAGGATGATTTGATCTGTCTGTGTTCCAGACAGACATAACCATTTCTATGTATTCATTTATTTATTAATTTATAATAGGCAGTCTGTTTTCTTAGGTGATTATTATTCCTTATTATTATTATGATTTTGAGTTAGATAAATTGAAATCTATTGCCTTAGTCAAGAATGGATAAAAGTAAAACCCAAAACAAAGATGACTGATTGAGATTTGATTGTTTTTACTACTTTGGGTCAAAGAACAGAGATATGTCTCGAGAAAAGTCTGTTGCACTTTGACTAGAAGACATCCCAGATAGCATGGCAACATTGATTCAATGTTGAAATTCCATCAGAATCATCATTTTGGTTTAGGTTGAATAATTAGTGATAAAGGCAACATTGATTCAATGTTCATTCAATGTTGGTTCAATGAAAAAACAGCGATTGATTTTAAGTTGAACTAACATTGATTTTATGTCTGTCTTCATGTATTTTTCATCATTGAAATAACATTATTTCAGGGTGCAAACCGGATGAAAAATCAATGTTATGTTATGTTATGTTTCAGTGTTGAGCAACGTTGATTCAATGACAGTTTCGTTGATGCATCATCATTGATTCAATGTTGATTCAGTGTTGGTCTGCTATCTGGGATTTTAGTAGCGATTAGATGGAAGAATCTTTGAAGCTTGTTACTTCCAAAAAGGTTTGACTCACTTTTGAATCTTCAAATTCAAAAGAAGACATAATAATCTGTTTATTTGTAATGTGGTAGCTTCATTCGTTAACCTTATACAGTATGTGAAGTCACATACTGGGGGGGGGAGTAATCTTGCCTAAGGCACCAAATTGGGTAGAGCCGGCCCTGGGTTGAGGATCTCTCTTCAGCCCCAGTGTGATCTCTGGACAATATGTTACCAATTTAATCATGCTTTAAAAACATGTGTTCTTATTCTTTGTAACTTTATGACAATACACGTACCTGGGCAACATTTTGAAATCTAAATTTTTGTATATATCAGACAAAACCACTGGGAGAAAGCAGTGAAACAAGTTTGGCATCAACTTTCTTTATTAAATCAGGTTTTCTCTATCAGGCTGTCTGCACACTCACATAAAATTCAGTGTTTGGAACAAATCCCAAATATTGAAAATATAAAACAAAATAAAATAATAGAAAAAATGATAATATATTCATTCTATTCCTCAGTGGATTCTCAGTGCCAACTTTAAAGTTGATACAGCAGATTTAAACATTATTCTCAGGTCTGTCAAATCAAATTGAAATAAACTTTATTGATTAAATTTTATGGATTATGTATTCAGTTTTATTTATATAGCACCATATCATAACAAAAGTTATTTCATGACACTTTTCATGCAGAGCAGGTCTAGACCGCACTCTTTAAAATATTATCTGTGATGAATACCAATACACTACTCAATTTTCTAATCTTGTTCTATTCGCTGCAGTACCAGCCAATCAGGAGCAAGCGTACAAACATCATCCAGTAGTCTGTAGCTGCTGTGGAATATTTCAAATGTTCATATCACCTGAAGCAAACAGCTGAGAATGTCATGCTGATTTAAAATCTGAAACTCTGAGCAGAACTTCCTCCAGAGCAGGTTAGGTGTGCAGCTAGTTACCATGGTGATCTACACTAAAAGAGAAACACCGGTGTGACTTTGAAAGCTAACTTTAGACTTAACAGAGTCACTAACCCATTAATCTCAACTCAGTTAGTCTCAAAACTGTCTTCACAACAGCAGCTAGCACTAAAGACAACATAGCTCATTAACCTTTTGTCCAGTCATCATTAAACTCTTTAGTTTTACAGAACTTCCTTCAGGCTGTGTTAATGGAATAAACCATACCAGCAACCCATAGGTGGCGCCACAAACACCACAAATGTGTATAAAACACAAAGGACACAATTTCACCAATTGTGGTGTGAATCCATGTTGATTAATACAAGTGGGTGTGGCCTATCATATACTTGCTTATAACTTCAATAGTGATTCAATTTAGTGGAGACATCCCACATCTTCTTCTGAATGTAAACACAGAGTTCTATTTAAATTTTAAGTGCACAGTTATTAAAATGCTGCACACACGTTTGATGATGAAACAAGTGTTTGACTAGTCTCACCCTTCTTTAATCCTTTATCGGGTGACAAACCATATATGGTCACTTCCACAGGCTTTAAATATTGTGCCCCACGTCTCTCAATAAAGGAGCAGAATCACGTGACTTTCTCCAGCCAATCAGCGAATGTCAGGCTACGTCACAGGTAGCATTGCTATGACCTCCAATGGATCCCACTCTAACCCTAACCCTAATATATTTTGCACTGTATCATGTGCGTGATATTTTGAAATAAGTGTCACAAGTTCCGTAAGACATATGTCTGATTGTTCATTTGGAAATAAATGTTCCACATATTTTTTGGAATTTTTTTTACCCTAGGTGGGCGAGTGACCGTATATGTTAACTTCTTTGACTTTGATTTGCAACCTAAAACTCTATTTCAGTGAGTGCCCTATAAAGGGTTAAACAAAATTAAACTGGCTGAGGTTTTGTGGAGCCTGAAACTCACTAACTATTTCATTCTGTTGTGGCTATATTCATTTATATTTATTTATGTTGTTTGTCTTTACTTCTAGACTGTCTAATTTCTATATTTCTATATGTCTAATGTCTAATTATCAATTTCCCCAAAGAGATCATTGAGATTAAGCTGAGAAATTCAGTCTCTGTATTTTGAAACCACATTTTAAATAATGCATTTCTAATGAAAGCCAATGAACTTCGGTTTAAACTTGCAAATCTGTTGCTAAATTAGTGAATGTTAAAATGATTCATTTGATTAAATATTACATTGATTACATGATGGAGTTTCTTTGGCAAAATAGTTTTGTATTAGTTCAGTGTGGAGGTCTAACAATGGAGAGATGTAACTGTGTTGAGATGCCATCACATAAATGATTTGAATGTGTAGATAAACAGCGGTACGCATGAGTGTGCTGCAACAGAAACTCTCTGTCTGCTGATCCGTGTGAGAACGCTTGTCCCTCAGCATATGCATATATAAGCCTACTATACACTTTCAATTACAACACTGTTCCTGTTCACCCGCTGTCTCTCTATCTCTCTGTCTCTCTCTCTGCCTCTCTCTCTCTCACACACACACACACACACACACACACAGGGACACTGAAAAGGCAGAGTCTCTTTTTTTTTCCCTGTTATGCAAATAACATCAGCCCTTAAAACGGTTTGAGTGAGAATTAAACGTGAATTAAATGAGGCTTGGCTCTTTTCTCTCCATTCTATCTGAATAAGGCAAAGTCCCGTCACCATGGGAGATCCCCACGCCGTTGCCATGCCTGTTATGGGATTGACAAGACGAGAAGTGACATAAATACCGTGGCCAGCGTTCAATCCAATTATGCGGCGTGGCCCGCCTCAATACCTGCTAGCCATGCAGTGCTGTGCTGGCGTCCTTGTATTCAGCCCGCCTCAGAAATAAGACTGGCCTTATTCATCTTCAAGCCTAGCATCAACCTTGGTCTCTTCACCTCAGCTAGCAATGAGTTTCTGCCCTCAACCCTATGCTCAACCCACCGGCCCGGCTTAATCCAGGCCTTTGGATGAGGTGCTTCCCCAGGCTCTCTAAAAAAACCCTCTGAACTACCCAAAAGCCCCAAGCTAGCCAAGGAAATGAATAGCTATTGATATAATAATATAAACACAGCACTGAGACAGGAAGTCTGTGTGGAAAGAAATTCTGTGAAGTTTCAATACACACATTTTACATGCAAGTGATGCCCCCAGTCAAATCAGTTTTAGGTCCATAGAAGATGATTGTTGATGATCTCATAATGTATGATTGAACATTCTATGTTGAATGTAGGAATAGCAGTGCACCGTGTATTTTGGAATAACTCTGACTACATTCAGCCCCAAAAAATAAGCCTTGTTTTTAGTGACTCTTAAAAGGAGCCCTGGAGATCCTGATGCCACTCATTGATATAATAATAATAATAGTAAAGTAATAATAAAGTGGAACCACCTTGAGTTTGAATATTTTTACTATTGCAGCAATATGTCTACTTTATCCATAATATCCACCAACTCTATTGTTGCAGCCATGAAGTCACAGATGTTAACACGTGATGGTCTCGAGCTTGTGGACCAGATTCACAACATACAAAGACAGAAGTGTGTACACACATTATTTTGTTTGATTGAACTGATCAGAGTCTAATCTAAAATGAAGTTTATAACTGTGCCTTTGAATGCTGTGTAGACTGCAACAATAAAAATGAAGTGACCTCAACAATGTCTTATCATAAAGTTACTCGCATGTTATATTTCACGTCCTCCTTCATCAGATCACTGCACCTTCTTTATTAATACCAGATTATGTGTGGTAAACATCATTTATACCTCTGCCCTCTGGTTTTCATTAGACCAGTAAAAAGTGAAACAGCAAACAAACAACAATGTTCAGTATATAGATTTGGTCGTAGTAGATGACCGTCTACCAATGAGCTCGGTTCTGCTTGAAGTTTCTGCCTGTTAAAGGAAGTTTTGGAAGGAAGGAGTGGTGAAAGTGCTGGTCTCTGTAAATAATATTATAAAGAGTACGGTCTAGACCTGCTCTGTATGAAAGGTGTCATGAGATTTTGTTAGGATTTGGTGCTACATAAATAAAATTGAATTGAATTGAAATATAACACATTGTTGAGGAAACTTTTGTGCCCTGCATGGAAATAAATACTGTATATCACAAAAAAGTATAGGCCCTATCATCACCATAAATGCAAACCAATAACATTAGATTTAAACCTGCAATAACTCATGTGTTCATTTGTTGCTCATTTGTTTTGATTCATAGTTGATTCAATGTTGGTCTGCTATCTGGAGATTGGTTTAATTAATGTTATTTCAGTGTTGGTTTAATTAATGTTATTTCAATGTTGGTTCAATGATAAAACAGCAATTGTTTTTAAGTTGAACTAACATTGATTTTATGTCTGTCTTGATCTATTTTTTCATCATTGAAATAACTTAACTCAAGGTGCAAACCTGATGAAAAATCAGTGTTATATTTCAATGTTGACCAACGTTGATTCAATGACAGTTTCATTGATGCATCAGCATTGATTCAATGTTGATTCAATGTTGGTCTGCTATCTGGGTAGTCCCTAAATGTGTCTGTCTGCTGCTGGGCAGTTAGTGTACAGTGGCTTTTTAGAGCTTTTTCACTGTAAACCTCTTCCTGCTCTGGCGGGAAAAGTGTATGCGAGCAATGAGAGTTAACCAAAGAGTAAAGTTGCAGAACCAGCAGCTCAACAATGAGCTCAAAATCACTACAAAGTTCTGCAAAACGTCTTGGGGAGCTGCATTTCGTCTGACTAGCACAAGAAAAAAACAGAAATAGGTAAACTGAAGCAACACTTACTTTTTCCCCACTGCACTGACAAAACTGACAAAAATGTAAACTGGACTTGACAACCAAATCGGTCCCCCTCCTCCTCTTCCCCGGCAGTGCTTGGCTTGTGTTTGGGCCCCAGAGCCCATTTTAACCACAGGCATTTACAAGCTCCCCTCTTAACAACCTGCCAGGTGCTTTAAGCCTCCCGCTGAAGGGCCGCAGAACATTATGAGACTCCAATAAGATTAGAGCAGAATGGGCTGTGAATGGAAGAATGGAAGCTCTTATAATGGGAAAGATTGTTAGCACAGCAATGTGTTGCTCTGAGCTCCCATGACCAATCTACAACTAATGAGCATTCAGTGAGCGTGCTCTATGTCACAAGTGTCCCGAGGCAGTGATGGGGACACTGGCAAGCAATTTCTCATATTTGTCAGCAACACGGGCTAATCGCTTCGGTCAAGTTTTACTTTTATTGTACGGATTCAATCTGCTGAGGACATTCTCACACTCTCACATGGCTTGATGAAAATTCATGGGGGCCGGTCGCTGGTGAGCGGCTATGTTACAGTGATGGTCATTTAAGCGTCCAGACATTCTGTTTGGAAAATCTCATATTGCTTTACAGCTGTGAAGGAGATTTTAAACAAACAACACAAAACTTTAGCTTCAGAGCTTTATTTTATTTATTTTTTTATTAAATTGCTAATACAGTTCTACTTTCATCCATTTGGCAAAAAAATGTACAGGCATTTATTTAGAATAAACAGCACCATGGTGAATAGAAACAAAACTTAGCCTCTGTGCTTTGAGCTAAATGCTAACATCAGCATGCTAACAAACAATGCTAACATTCAGATGTTACGGAGATATGGGCTGACAACAAATATTCTAAATTTGAATATAATGAATATATAATTGAAAAGTAAAAAAAAAATAATAATAATTAAAAAAAAAACAACAGATTAAAACGCAGAAATTAATATTCAGTTGTGGGAAAGGTTTTTTCTCTTGAGATTTCTTGTGTGAGCCTGAACTGCTGCACTGAATGCACACAATGTCACTTTCATAGAATGAAAATAAAAGTTTAGTCAAGTTGAACTTGTGAATAATTCAACAACAGTGAAGTAATAATGATGGTGGAGAGTTTACAAAGAATTTCAGCCACAGAGAGCACGATCCGAGCAAAATTGAAAAAAACTGCGGTCGGGTTCAGAAGCTACCCAGACATCACACTTTAACACTGTTAACAGCACAGTTGACACTTCTTTAAAAATCACTAATATGTACATCATGGTGATGCCAGGAGAAAAGTCAAAGCGTGGCCAAAATCATTAAAATTATCTGGAGTCATTACTGCTTGTATCAAAGTTTGTGTCCACAAGAGGCACCAAAGGAAGGGTTCATCATTAGGGTTCATCCTCTGAGGACCATGTTGTATGTGTTTAAAGAATGTGTTAAAAGATATTTCAGTCTGGACCAAAGTGGTGGACTTGCCACAGACCAACAATTCCCCTCCTAGATTCAATGTGTCTAAAAAAAGCACATAATCTAAAGAAACGTGTCACTCCTCATCTCATTTCAGCTCTGGTTTGGTCTCCACCAGAAAAAACATCTAGTTCTTGGCAGGTAGTTTACAGCAGGATTATCAGGCTGAAAACAGACACCTGCTGCTCCTGAAAACAAGGTTGATGATAAAGGTGAGACTGAATCATAAAGGCCATAAAACCAGAACATGGAGTTGAAAGTCATTCAAACACTGAAGGGAACAGCAGAGTTAGTGATATTTCTCTCTGGTATTTCCACTGAGTGACACATTTGACATTTCATCATGTAACAATCATTGATTAGAGCAGTTTTAAAACTTTCTTTGTTTACCTCAGACTAAAGCAATAATCTTAGAAGATTATTATTAAGCTTATTCCATTACAGTAAAATAAATCTGTCCCTCACAGAGAATCAATTGCTGTGACAGAATTAGGTGTTCTTTTCTTAACTTATGGGTTGTTAAATCATTTTTGGAAACATTAACAAAGACTTCATAGACTGCAGGAGTGATATTAAACATGGCAAACTACAGTGAGTCTAAATGTAACATTGTAACGTCATTCAATCAGCACTGTTCCCTACAGCTAAGTGAACAAGACAACAGGTGCACTGAGACACACACACACACTGTCTCTCTCTCTCTCTCTCTCTCTCTCTCTGAGCAGCTTTGTCCCAGGGCTGTGTCTCTCTCTCCCTCGACAGAGTGAGGTGATGTTTAATGGAAAGTTAATATGGCTTTAATGCTCTTTGCCGCACTTCAACATCGAAGGCCCCACTAATCCACTCTGTTCCACACTGCCTGGAAACAGACACTGCGGTCGGGAGAGAGAGAGAGAAAGAGAGAGAGAGAGGAGATACGATTGGCTTTTCATTTAGTGAGATAAGTATTCACTCAGAACACATAGTTTTCACAGTGACATGTTACCTTTTTACCATCCGCCCGGATCACTCTCTCGTGTCCGTTGCGGTATTGATGTGACTATACTGGAGTACACTTCATATTAATGTTGTTAGTATTAATATGAACAAATGAATTGATCATTTTATACACTTTTTATACAGTTGTGATGCTACATTGGATTTTTTTTACCAACTCTGGTCAGCTCAACTGTCAATTAGCAGCACAGTCGTATGACTGTGGCCTAATGCAGCGCAAAGCACAAATCACAGGAAATTCAAATGAGACACTTCAGTTGAACACATCATTATATTATATTTGTTATCCCTCAGACATAAAGTTGAAATATAAATATTGTTTAACATTATAACTACTATAATTATCTTCTCTTCATGCACAGAAATCAAAAATTCAAGACCATTAAACAAGTCATTGAAAAGTATGAATCACTAAGGTGTGCAAAAATGTAGTGATTAATATATGCACAATAATTATTAATTACTGTACTGTAAACAATTTATCTTTTTTTCCCCCTTCCAGGTCATGACCATTATTCATAATTAAAACACTCTTTTGTGCCGGAGCAAATCAAAATATGCAAGCTGGGCTGACATAGCAGGTTAGCATGTTTTACTTTTGGTTTTATGTCTAATGCTAACTGATAATAGTTAGTCATATTTTATATATGCAAATGTAAAACAAATGTAATGAATTATTACTGTGTTAGGATGGAATCAAAATGTAAGAAATAATCATAATCATATTCTTATTTCATATTTTATTATTTTTTATATTAAAAAAAAAGTTAAAAAAATACATGATTACCCATCATAGCTGAAACAAATCTACCAATGTGTAGTTCAAGTAGTTTTCTTTTGTTAGCCTTTAATAATATTTCTTGAACTGCATAATCACAGAAAATCTCAAATGAAGCTTTGCTTAGTCATAGTGTAATATTACTGTTAAGTCTATCTAATGACTTCAATTTAACAATACTAAATGATTTTATTATTTTCAATTGAATGCTGATAATAAACACTGGCAGTGTTGATGGAATGTGGGAACAGGAAACATTCATCAGCATAATTTTGACTCTATGGAGTCCTGCTTCTATTCGTCAGTCAAAGTGTTTTGCAGTTCATATGCATCAACATTTTGCCTGCTTATTTGTTTTATGTTCGTTAAGACTTGGCGGCTTAAGGCACTGACATGAGTCTTAACTGGTTATTACGTCACCATAGACACGGCCTTGGTTGTTTTCGCCTCTTTGCATGTGTAATCAGTTGAGGGAGGATTCATCTTGTAAGACTTCAAGAGGCTAATAGCTTTAAAATGAGTCTTAACTGGTGTTTAATTCACCAACAGCTGTTGTGCTGGTTAAGAATCGAGCAACGGGCTGGTCTGTCTGTCGGACCAGGAGGAGAAATTAGTTCTGCTGATGCCCATATTCCCTCCCAGGGAACCATCTGCTCAACTTCAATACAATAGAGGGATTTTCTGAAGGAATAAAATGCTTTGAACGCAACTATTTTTCTCTCTCCTTCTGAGAGGGGTTTTGGTTAAGGTGTCGTATTTCCCGGCAGGACTGCCACTCAGCAAATCTGCGGCACATTTAATGATTGCTTCCTTTTGTTGAAGAGTGGATCAGTTCATCATGACTCCTCCAAAATGAGTTTACAAGATTACACCAAAGTAAGATGCATTTAAATGCATGTAGATTTGAACCAGAGGACGATCAGAGCACTTACTCAGTTCAGTCAACAGAAATTCCTTAAAAATGAGTGCTGCTGTTCACCGAAGCTTCTCAACTGACGGCTGAGTGATGCTGCTGGAGCCTGAGAGCACCAGACAAATGATATCTGTAAAGTCTGGACAACTGAGTAAATTATGTTTTATGGTTTCTATTTTTTATGAGGTTTAACATGTTCATATATTTTAATATTTGTTCCCCTTTTTTCTACAGGACAGTCTACTGAAAAAATAAATTAATTAATGGATTTTCTTTCTTCCATTTCTCATTTCCACAGATTGTTTTGGGGCATTATTTTGTATTGTTTGTTTGCTTTTTTTTTGTTTAATCGTTGAATATATTCATGTGAAAAAAATCATGGATAATAATAGAATAGTAAAACAGAATTTGAGAAGTTCCAATGAAAACTGTTGACAGAAATGTTGCTGTTGAAGTTTAGAAATGTATTTTTATTTTGTGCAGTCACTTCTATTCACCTCTGTTGTGTTATGTTAGAAACAGAAATCTCAAATATTCACAAAAATACACAAATAAAACCCAAAGTGTGAATATATATATATATATTTACTATAGGGGTTGTGTATGATTAAAGAAGATATAGATCCTTCTAATGTAGATCTGTTAGGACTGTCAGGGAGGATGAGGAAGATAAATCACTTGCTTTGGCCTCCAAATATGTTGGCCTTTCATATCATCATCTAAAGTACTGAATTAATGAGTTATTAGTTTATTTAACTGTAATTCATGGCAGTTGATCCATGATATGGTTATAGCACAGTGACTATACACCTGTGTCATGTGTGCGAGTGTGTTTTGTTCTGGGTGCTGCAGAGCTCAAGGAAATAAAGGCACATGTTGCATAACTGCTGTTATTTCTGTTTGTTTGAGTAAAATAAGATCCTCTGGTTATAACTTAAAGACTGCTCCGGGCAGAGAGCTCGGACCTGAGTTCAGAGTTCAGATTATTCAGAGCTTCCTGTGTCCTGAAGCCTGCAGACAGAGTGTGAGAAATGACGCTTGTTTCAGAAAAATAGGCTACATGGAAGATGACCACAGAGGGAGAGCAGCACGTGCTAGAATGCCATTAGTCACAGGTCTTATCGAGGCCCTGAGGGACTCACATCTTGTGCCCCTCGAGTCCTGGACCAAATCTCAAAAAGAGAAAGAAAAGCTCCTTTGTCCATTGCTCACCTTTGTCTATCTGATACTCATCAACTGCACTTTATAAACACAGCCGACCTATTCCACAAAAACCCTGCGAGTTTATGATTCTCTGCTTTTAGGAAAAGGTCAAAGGTCAGAGTGATGTCTGACAAATCTGTAACGCTGGGTTTGTTTTTTGCTAACTAGAAAAAAGTTTGTCGTTTTGGTTTAAAGACAAATACTTAAAGAGAAAACACCTCGTGGAATATGACTCCTCATGTCACGTCACCTAAATTAGAAGCAAAACATTCAAATATTGGTCCAGACATTTAGTGTACTGGCTGCTATATTTGTTATATATATATATATATATATAAAATAAATATTTTTAACCTATATTTAACCAGGAAGGGTCCCATTGAGATTAAAAACTACAAGGGAGTCCTATATATATATATATATATATATATATATATATATATATATATATATATATATATATATATATATATATATATACTTTGTGTCTGCCTCATTTGCATATTTCTACATAAACTTTCTGAAAACTTATAACCATCTTTCATGTTTTTCTCGGACTCTCTCCTCTGACATCACTTTGATGACGACTTCGTCCACTGAAGTGAGCATGGGACGTTCAGGGGCAGTGGGAGTTCTGTGTGATTCTGAACTTTGACTCATTTTACACTCATTGAAGTCAACGGGAGACACTGAGACGATCAACGTGATCAAAGGCGATCAGAACAAAGCTGACTCTAAGTCTCTCTCTCTGCAAATCGTTTTAAGCGGAAAAGGCCACCTCACCCCACGGACACACCCCACAGTTGACAGTACGAGGTGATGATGATGATGATGATGATGATGGTGAAAATATTAGAATATAAATATATATTTATGTTTATGAGATATTATCTATCATGTTAAGTCCTGGCATTCATGTGAATGATGAGCTGATTGTGTGTGACTTGATGTGCAGGTTGTGGTCTCATGGTGGTCTCCTCTGGATCACTTCAGGATGCTTTCAGGTCGTTTCTGTCACATTTTTCATGAATGAAAACATGAAATAAAAAAATGAAAAATGATGCAGGTCTGCGGTCATATCATGGTGTGTGTCGGAGCTCTAATCACAGCTGAATCAGAGGACCGTTGACCAATCCCCTCACCCTGAACTTTGTGTTCAAAGAGCCTCGTGAAGCCCACCATCCACAGCCCACCGCTCGGGGTTGAATTTGTGCGCGTGCGTGCGTGCACATGTGCGTGCGTGCGTGTGTGTGTGTGTTTCTGTGCAGCAGTGACTGCCTTGTATAAAACCTCTCCATCAGAGCTCACAGAGCACAGTGTGTGTGTGTGTGTTGTTTGGGTTTTTCCATCAACATGATGTTTCCCTGCAGCGCTCTGCCGCCTCCTCTCTACCCGGGCTTACTGCGTCCTCCTGCGGCTCTCTCCTCGCCCCTCAACCGGTCACTCCCTTCAGGCTTTCTAGTGGAAGATCTTCTCCGGTTAAGCCAGCCTGTCAGCTACATACACCGGGCTTTCTCTTCCAGAAGTCCCGGGGACATTCTGCCGTTTATCCAGGGGCCGGACGTTTCCGCCCGGCCGGTGGGACCCAGCACAGAACGGTCTGTGCTACAGAGCTCCAGCCACCAGAGCCAGGGTGGTCCCGGCTCTCCGCAGACTGCCTGCCCGGACTCCGGCTACCTCAAGTTCGGTGTCAGTGCGATACTGGCGCCGTCCACACGGAGCGGTGAGTGTGATGTGATTAATATGACAGAACTACAGCTACTGTTATAGTACATGATCAGATATAAGGAAATATTTATTTATTACATATTTATTCATTCATTTATTTATTATAAGGCTGTCTGTTCATGACAAACTGACACACAGTGTATCAGAATACTGAATATAGAAAATACCATGTACCAAGTACCATGTTCTGATAAATATTTAGCACAAATAAAACTAACTTACTATATTTGTTATCAAATATGAATTCCTTAATTAAATACACACACACACACACACACACACACACACATATATATATATATATATATATATATATATATATATATATATATATATATATATATATATATATATATATATATATTATTTCTCCTGCTTTGAACAGATGTGAAGTCACTTTGTTTTCTCTGTTTGCACCTCAGTCCAGAGTTTTCAGACAAAGTCCCTCCCGCTGCCTTTCTTTGATGGAGGCCTCCATCCTTTCATCAGAGCTTCCTACTTCACAGGTTGGTGGATCTATCTATCTATCTATCTATCTATCTATCTATCTATCTATCTATCTATGTTCTGTTTGGAGAAAACCAAATACTCATATTATTAAATACATAGTTTTCCCTTTATCCTTTGAGAGAAAAAACAGAGAGGAAATAGGATGATGTGTAAAGAAAGGTAGAATACAGTGACACTCTGGATGACTCAACTGTTGCCTTTCACAGCTCACTTTCTGCACTTTGGTCTGCAACGAAATCTCCTCAGTCAGTGGAATTTTATTTTCCTCTTCCTCAGCCAACATGTCAGTGATGAGCAAACAAACAGCATCACAACATTTTTCAGCCTAAAAGATTAAAACTGTGGTCATTAGACTAAAATAATTAATCCAAAAGCAGTTTGGAAACTGAATTCCATGTTCATGTGCATTTACAGGTCAGTGTTACTCAGTCAGTGTTAGTATATAAATGTTACTAAACAGAAGCCATACAATAATGCCTTAAATAACTATGATTAAGAAGTAACATGTAAATAAGTCATGGTGCCACCACATGTGCCTGACAGTGAACATATTCATTGATTAGTCCTGTGATTGACTGGCGACCTGTTCAGGATGTCCATATTCAGCTAGGATCAGCTCCAGCCCACTACTCCCTAAAGGATAAGTGGTTATAGCTACTGATGGATGAATAGATGGATGGATGGATGGATATTAATGAGTTAATTCACAGATAATGATATGAATCGTCCACAGGACACTTCTGTGACGTTAAAATGTTCAAACCGAATAAACCTTCAAATGTACAATTTTGGCATATTTGCACGGTCAGTCCAAAAAGTTTGGATTTCACACATTCTGAAATTGTGTGTGAAAACACATACACAGTTTACCAGCTGATGTGGACGGTGACATCTCAGCCGGACGTTCAGAGACGTCATCAGCCTTTTAGCATGGGAATACCCTGGACAGCGTGGAATCAGCTCCGCCAATTTGAAGGCCTATTTAGGCGACGCACTGACTGCTGACATTAGCACCAGTTGTCCTAATCTACAAATTAGTCCAGTTTGTCACGCTCTAAATATATTAGTGCCGTTTGTCATGGTCTAAATGTGAGGCGGGTATCTTCCCAGCTCAGGAACTCAGGGCCTCTTCACGCGCCGTCGTTTTCCCACCAAGCCCCTCTGCCTGCCCACAAAGCTCCCAGCACCATGACCAATAGGAGCCAAAACCACACACACACACACACACACACACACACTCCTTAAAGATTGGAGTTGTTGCTCATATGATCTGTTAAATTCATTTGATTTATTTTCTGAGCTTTATCAGTTCATCAAAATAAATCTGTGTTGCATATTTACTCAGAGTGTCTGTAGTAACACTCAGAAGCAGGTGTGTGTGTGTGTGTGTGACGGTGTGAACAGGCCTGAGCTCTTGAGTGAAGCCTCTCTAACAGCTCTACATTATGCTGACCTGTCTTTAATGGGCCTGTAATATACTGGCCTGTCGACGGCCTTTTCCACTCAATTCATTACAACACAATCACCTTTCTCTATGCATTTGCAGCCCATACAATCCCACTTCATGCTTCATTAGAGGCAGTGTGAGCCGAGCTTTGGAGAGGCCGTCTAATTAGCATAGGCTCTGTTTCCACCGCTGGACAAATTGGGCTTTTAAACGGCAGATTTCAGGCAGAACAAGTATATTACGGGCAGCGTCAGGGAGCCTGTGTGACGATGAGGGAAACACTGACGGATGTAGAATATTTTCACAAAAATCCATGTTGAGCAGAACTCAGCATGAATCAGCATAAAACGCCACTGGTCATCTCTGAAATTTAAACTTGTATCTATTCAAACTACCCTTCTACCAACTGAGATGCTGAGAAAATGAATGAATTCAATCCACATTATATTATATTTTGAATTTTAAGCAATTCAGAATAGTAATTGCTCATTTATTAATGTTTAATGAATTGTTAAAGAATTTAATCTGGATGGAGATGTAAAGCATGTAACCATATGACTCTAAATTGATTGATAGATTGATAATAATAATAATAATAATAATAATTATTATTATTATTATTATTATTATTATTATTATTATTATTATTATTATTATTATGGTTAAATAATGAAAACAAAAAAATATAAATAATTCAATAAAAATAAGCCAAATCAATCAAAATCAGTGAACACTAACCTGACTACTCTTTGGGGTTGTGACTATTGGAATAAACATCAAATACATCAAAGATTCAATGCAGCACCACTAGAATTCTGTTCTTTGTATCAGGAAGTTTTGGGTTTTTTTTACAGAAATTAGAACTTATCATTTACTGGGGGACCTCAGACCTTTGACAACAGAACCTCAAAAAGTCCAGCTGCTGAGCACAGGGGCCCAGAGGGCCTTAATAAATTTCATTCACTTAGCCAGTGACAGGATGCATCAACAATCCAGTCCAGTGTTTGTCCACAGAATCCAATCAAATGGAGCTGGCTATTTAAATCTCGACTCTCTCTTGTGTTTTGTCTCTTCAGCTTCCTCG
This sequence comes from Sciaenops ocellatus, assembly GCA_033000465.1. Taxonomy (NCBI): domain Eukaryota; kingdom Metazoa; phylum Chordata; class Actinopteri; family Sciaenidae; genus Sciaenops; species Sciaenops ocellatus. Next base: position 29,410,208 of record CP136871.1, on the reverse strand, counting down.
TCTGTGGTTCCTGTACCAGGAACGTTTTCATGGCCTCTGGCCCCCAGAGGGAAGCCCAGGAGGGGCATGCTGAGACGGGCTGTATTCTCAGACCTCCAGAGGAAGGCCCTGGAGAGAACTTTCCAGAAGCAGAAATACATCAGCAAACCAGACAGGAAGAAACTGGCCAGTAAACTGGGACTGAAAGACTCCCAGGTACACACCAAAGACAAGCTATTTATGCTCCATTGCTCTTATATTGTGCATTGAACCCTCTGAGGTCCTGTCAGTGGCCCTAGCGCTTGTGTGGTTGATTATTTGGACTCCAGAAGGTTAAATCAGAGACATTTTCTGTGCATTTGTACCAAAACCAGCTGTGAATGAGGTTAGTAGCAGTGAGGGCATCAGTCATGTTGATGGACTGTTTTCTCTGTGTCCTGTGAAGGTGAAGATCTGGTTCCAGAACCGCAGGATGAAATGGAGGAACTCCAAGGAGAGGGAGCTGCTGTCAACAGGCGGCTGTCGCCAGCAGACCCTCCCCACCAAAACCAACCCCAACCCAGACCTTACTGATGTAGGCAGCACCTACTGCCACAGACTGGACAGACCCACCAGCCAAATACAGCTGGACAGCCAGGAGTCACATCTTCACCATCACCACCACCACCATCACCATCATCACAGTCCTTCTCCGTCAGAATCCAGCAAACAGTCAGAGCTCTCCGAGTCAGACGGAGAAGAAATCACAGTTTCATAGAAGATTCAGACATTTATTTTTTCAGTCCACTTGAATGAGATGCTGTCAAGCTGTGAAGGATGGCAGGACAAAAAGCAGTTGGTAAACAGAAGAAAACACCAGAAAGCTGAATCTTCTCTTTTCCCCTCAGTGCCATATTTCTGTACAGTGTTGTTTATATGACTTTTATATGTAGTTCAGTATATGTATATATACAGTGAATAAGATATACTGAGCTCTTTTAGATATTTGTAGATTGAAATGTTTGTTGAAATTCTTAAATATAAAATGGTTCTTTCTTTACATATTTGTATTCTTTATATTTTCTCAAATAAATGACTTTTCCAAATTTATTTAAGTATCCTGAACATTATGTCATGGAGGTGTATGAACATATTTATACCGTCATCATTAAATCACAGTTCAGCTAGTGATGTAATGTTTAGTTTTAAAGTGCCCAGCTGACATCCCACTGAAGTTTAACCTGCTGCACATCAAGAATTCAGTAGACTTTACATCTCATATGAAGTGATAACAAGTGTTATGTAATTACATTTTACAGGTTCAGTGTGTCAGATTTATGGGGCTCTATTTACAGAATAGAATATCCATAACTGTTTCCATTAGTGTTTAATCACCTGAAAATAAGAATCATATTTTTAGATCTGCAGACACTGCAGATCCACTTCCACTGAGTCACGTGTTGAACCGCCGTGTTTCTGCAGTAGCCCAAAACAGACAAAATAAACACTGGCCCTGGCATTTGACAGGGCCTACAGTGTGATGTGTTTCTGGGAACATTTAGCTGAGCTGAGAAAGTTGCTGTTTGGACACAATATTTCAGAAATGTATTCTGTGCAGCTCCCCAGCTAATTATTACCATAATGGAAGACAGAAGCACGGATCCATTTCAAAGTAACGTCTGAGCTCAGAAATATTTAGGCTGAAAAAAACGTGACATTTCTGTTCTTCTGATTTACAAAGACAAAAATATCAAACAGCTTTCCTTCATGAGATTTTTTTTTTAGAATAATGAACTTCAATTTCAGATGACAGTTTAGCTGGATCAGTTCTACACTGACACAACTGCCCGCAGATGAAAAGAAACATGTTTTAATAATCAGCAAACTCAAAGATGGATTGTTAAAAAAAAAACAAGACTTTATTGCCATTTTCCACTATGGATTATACAAGGAAAGCTGGAGAGCAACAATAGAAGACAAGTACTGACATTTGAATTAAATACAAAAACAAATGTTATTTATGGTTTTCTTTACTCAACATTCGGCTACACAGCAGATCACCATCATCATTGTCGTCTTCAGAGGAAAAACAATGACTTAAAGAGCAGTTTTATTAATGTAAACTTTATTTACATGAGAAATTAAAACAATCACAGACTTCATGCCATGCTCTTAAAGCCTACAAACACAACAGAGTGGCTGCTGTTAAATAACTGAAGGGAGGTGTTAATGAGGGCATTACATACAGTATTTACAACCCACAGCACGATCCAACACACAACCTAAAACACACCTGGACACGGCTCTGCTTGGTCCAAATTTCCTGAATGAAGCAGCTCAGCTGGCTGTTAAAGGGGACAGGTTCTCAGTCCCTGATTGGCTGAAAAAAGAATTGACGTCAGGATGCGCTTACTTGTGCCACTTATTCAGAATGAAATCTGGACTGGACAGATTCCCTGTGTAACCCTGACCAAACACCAGGTTAAAACAGACAAGACAAGCTTCCTTCAACATCAGCGTACAGCTGTGGCTGACAGGGCCCCGTCAGTTTGAACCCCATCAGAGGTAGAACAAAGACAGAGGGCTTGGTGTCACTGTGGAAATGCACTTCAACTCGTTTTGTGGCAGCAAAAATGTCTGAAATTGACAGAAATCAGACACTTTGGGATCAGAGCTGCAGCACCTAAATCAAAAGTCTGCCCCGAGACGTCGAGCCTCATCACCAATCAACAGCGACTCATCTGGAATTTTGTGAACAATTCTGCGATCATTACAAATCACTCGACGGCCTCGGTGCAAACAGGGCTTCAGCTGAAATCACTGATATGACAGTGTTCGACCACAAGGGGGCGGTCGCATGGTGCATTCACACAGCTGACACGTCTGACTTCAGCTCTTTACAGCAGTGTTAATCCATCTGAACGCAGCAGCAGCAGCAGCAGCGAGTCAGGAAAAAAAACAAGACCAGAACATTTCTGTTTCTGAACATTTGCTGTTTTTTTCCTGCAGCCACGTGAGAAGCGCTTCGTAACAGTTAAGTGGTTAACAACTTTTAAATATGTACAAACATTTTGTGCCGTGATACTAAAACAGAAGGAGGAGGAGTTCACTATTTCATCATTATAACATAGTGAACAGTGTACACAGGAGGAGGAGGAGGGGGCACCCTGATAGAAGGCTAAAGGACGGGGGTGGGGGGTGACAGTTGGTTCATCAAGATGAAACTGTACAGACTGAGAACTACGGCTGACTAAGTGATCCTGTACACACAACATCAAAACTCAGTCCTACACTCTGGATTCTGATTTTTTTCTTTTTGCCCTGATGATTTTTGACACTTGAGAACAAAAATGTCTAAACGTCTGTCAAGTTGGGATAGTAGCTATAAACACTGATGTGTGTGTTTGTGTGTGTAGAGGCTAAAAATCCCAGTCACAGCCTTAGTTGAATCCGAATGCACTCGATTACAATCAGATTAGGGTGCGTTTGATTTCTAATAACGTACAGGCACAGTGGGTGGAGTCAGGTTCTGTTGCTACCTGGTTTGTTGATACAGAGGGGTGGACTTTAGTGTCAAAGTGCTTTTTTTAATTTCCATTTTCCAGAGTAAGAATAGAAACACAGAGTGAGTTTAAAAAGGTTGGATTTTCTACCAGCTGAACTCCACAGGCTTTGCGGATGAGATGAGGCGGTGACGCGGCGCTCTTTTACTGCCGGTTGCTCTTTATTCTCTCCAGACGTTTCTTCAGGTCGTCCAGGTTGGTGGCTGGCGAGGCGGAGCGGGTGTGTGTGTGTGTCGGGGAGTGGGAGTGTGCGTTGTGTTCCTGTTGGTACAGCTCTCTGGACTCTTTGAGCTGAGACAGCTTGCTGTGGAGCATGTCGGTGGAGGAGGCCACCGACGGCTTGGAGGACAGCAGGGAGGAGATGGGAGGTCGCTGCTGAGGCTCGTCCTCGCTTCCTCCGACACCCTGCTGTAAACGGAGAGAGGCGTCAACTTCTGCTACAAACAGTGAACGTTACTCTGGGATGCTGCTGTTCAATCTTAAAAAAGGTACAATATGTCAGATATTTACTGGATTAAATCATAAAACGAATATGCTGTGTCATCAGAGATTAAGGATATCAGTATTCTGCAATCTTACATATTGTAAGAGTTCACTGATACTGAACCTGTTCCAGCAGAAACATGTTTACTTCACTCAGACTGCTGCACAACTGTTAATGATGCATTACTTTAAGCCTCAATATAATTAACAGCGCGTCCACTTTGATTGATTGGGTGTTTGGGTGCCGTTTGAGCAACCAGGTAATATTCAGCCTGCCTCGGCTCCACCCACACTCCACCTCCACTTCCTCTTTGTCAATCTTTGGATAAGGAGGAGGCAGCAGAGCATGACCAGAGCCACCACACTGAGATTCACAACGGCTCTTCAGAAACCTGTGGTGGATGTCACGGAGACCCTGAATGTGTACAATAAATACATAACCCTCAAACAGTCAGACAGGTACAAAAACAACAACATAGCACTTACCCTGGCGGTGTTTTCCAGGCCTTGTCTCTGTCGGAGGATCTTCAGTCTCTCGTAGTAGACGGCTGGTTTCAGCTCTTCATTGTTACTGCTCAGACTGGAGTCCACGCCATGCTGAGGGATCACTACCCACACACACACACACGTACATTAACACACTCACACACAGCTGACTTTATTATGACCAGCGTGCATAGAGACAGTTTCCGGTCATACCTGCTGAGGTCTGGATGCGAGCCTTGCCCTCTCTCTCGGACTCGATCATACGAAGGCCTCTCTCCACGTAGCTCTGGAAGAACTGGGATGTGTTTTTGAGGAACGGCTCCAGGTCCGCGTCAGAGTACTTCTGTTTGTACTCGTACAATTCTGTCAAACCCTGAGAAGATGATGGCACAAATTATTGTCACGCTGCTTCGTGTTTTTCAGGCTCTTTGTTTGATTTGAAGGCGTTTCATGGAGCTGACCTCTTTAGTGTTCTCCTTCGAGCCGATCTTCTTAAAGATCTCGGACAGAATGTCACTGACCTTAGCCTTTGACATCCGATCCTCCTGGGAACAAAACAGAAAGGACAAATCGTCATTAGTTCTGCGCTTAGTTACAGTCATCCTGAAGACGAGGCAAGTTCTTGATAGACCTTTAAAAAGGACACTAAGGTGTGTGTTGTGTTGCTCACCGTGCGCAGACCGCCCTTCTCGTTGCCGCGGTCGCTCTTGAGTCCTGACAAGTTTCCAGAGTGTTTGACCACTCGCCTCAGATGGGCCTCCAACTCCGACTCATTACGATTCTCTATCATTGATAGGTGGTCCAGGATCTGTTCAGTGCATTCACACAGGAAACACATTCAATAAGGACTAGATAACTCTGACCCAGGATCTGCGACAATTGATGCTCAGATCATGATTAAAAACATGTGTGTGTGTGTGTGTGTGTGTGTGTGTGTGTGTGTGTGTGTGTGTGTGTGTTACCTTAGCCCCAGTGAGCTTGCAGAGTGTGTGTAACAAAGTCTTGAGGGTTCTGTGAGGGACGTCACTCTTGAGCTGCTTCAGTTTCTCTTTGGGGAAAACCTTCATGAAGTTGTGGACGTCCAGTAAGATCCGGTCGAGGTTGATGCTGTTGATGGTCTCTGGGAGGAAGCGGATCATCCTCCACAGACACTGAACACACACAGAAAAAGTCGGTATTCTGCATTTCTAACCCTGCTGTCCATTTAAACAGAGCGTATCAGAACATGTCCTTACCTTCATGACCAGTTCAGAGAACATGGGGGGGCCAGCTGTCGTGACCAAACTGTCCTGAAGCAGAACCAGCAGAGCACTGCGCACAAAGAGGCAGGAAGAGAAGGAGTCAACTAAGGAGGCTCATAAAAGGAGTTGTAGGGAGGCTTAAGAGTCACAATAATACTGACCTGATCATGTTGGTCTGGTCAGACCTCTCCAGAACTCTGATAACCAGCAGGTTGACTGATCTGATGAGCTGCTGTCCATCTTCAATGTCCTCCACTCTGCCGTCCAGCATCAGAGTTATCAGACCATGCATAAGGTCCTTCAACACACCCATGGACGCCTCTCTGGCCAGGGCCTCCATGGAGAACAGCTGACAGGAGGAGACAAGAGGAGGTTTAGAGTTAGTGTCTTCTAATCCTCACCAGTGTGGTTGTTGTTGGCGGTGTGTCATGTCATGTATGAGGCAGCAGCAGGCAGGGACTCACAGACAGCATGTTTCCAATGATGCAGCTGTACAGTTTGATGATGTCCTTCTTGTCTAGCCGGTCATCAGCCATGTGCGTGCTGTAGATGAGCCTCAGCTGCATGAAGGTAGCGATGAGGAACTGATCGATGTGTCCCGACATGACCTCTGCTTTGTCCTCCTGCCGCAACACCTCATCGATCTACAGGGAAAAGCACACACTTTTATTCAAAAAACTATTCATTATCGTGGCTTTAAGGTTGGAATGACAATGTGACGGGTGTTGCTCGTAGTGATGAACCTACAGAGAATTATCACCAGGCTCTGGAGCTCACTATACACAGTTTAAGCCCATTTTTAGCTGTCTAGCCACAACTTTGCTGTTCTGGTTCACTCTTATTGCATCATTGATCAGAGATCTGTACACTACCTGCTCAGCACGAGAGACAGAGACGGGCTGGTGGTCATAATGCAGCATTTAGCAGCTCAACAGCCAGATACCAAAAACAAAGCTAAAAGAGACTGAATCCTGGACTCGCTTGTGGCCAGAAACACAACTTTGCATGAGTAAAAACATTGCTGGTGGAATTTGGTTCAAGGTTTGATTGACAGGTGTCTGCCTGTCACAGTAAGTTGTGGTGCTTACAGCTCACTCCACTTTAATCATTTTCTCACTCTGGTAACTGCTCTAATGACAGCGAGCAGTAAACACAAAGCTTAAAAGCATCCCTTCATGAGTGAAGCGATGAAGTAAAGTGTACAGATAATAATGATACCATGTCTCTGTAGTAATAAGAGTGAGAACAGGTGTGAGTGTGTGTGTTATACCTGTGCCAATGCCTGTATGCTGGTGTTAATGTCACCACTCGCCACCTGAGAGATGACAAAGTTGATGGTGGAGGCTGTGCTGTTGTGGAGGTCGTCAAAGTGTGGAGACACAGAGCGCATCCTTTCAACACGAAAAGCAAACATTAATCACGAGATGTCACTTTATCTGAGCTAAGTATTCGCTACAACGTCTGAGTGGACTTACTTGGGTTCGGGGATCATGATGGGCTCCAGGAGCTCGTCCAGCTTGTGTTGGACGAGGTCAGGCAGCTCACAGACTCGGCTCTGGTCCATCTCGATCATGTCCAGGTCTAACTGGAATTCCTTGGGGATGGACGGGTGGGAGGACTCGCTGAGTTGGGCGTTCTGACGGGCTTGGCTGGATGGAGATGGAAAGTGGACAGGACAGTACATTTAGTCCAGTGTATTATCGATCAGTGCTTTTTTCTCTCCAGTCCTGAGCAACACGAGCTCTCTGACAATATGTGGATGTATCAGAGGGTAAAACACGTTTAAAAATAACTTCCAAATTTGGTTCAGTGAGTTTACCTTTGAGTCTACTGAAGCTCTGTTTGGCACAACAATATTAAAAATATTGAAGTATTCAAGTGTGTGAATTGACCAAAGTCAGGACTGGAGCTGATCAGCACTGATCTGAAAACAACATTTAGCATTTGTATCCTTCAGAAAGGAAAATCAACAAACACACACTGAAAAGCTACACGAGTTGGAAAGAAAAAAAACATTTCCTTCAATGCGTGTCGGCCACATTAATGATGAATACTTCATTTATCATCGGCACAAAACAAACAAAAAAAGAATTCTGCTTTTAGCTTGATGACAGCTTACTAAACTGACAATTCTGTGACACAAACACAGGAAATTAGACAAATTAAGACATTAAACAAACTAATACTACAGGGAAGCAGCCATTACTTCTCCTGCTTCACCCCATTATTTAACTTTTTTTTTTTTTAAAGACATAATTACATCAGGCTACATAAGCTGAATTAAAGCCAACCGATCCCTGTAGCACTGAAAAAAGCTAAATCTGTATTCAAGAAGATTTCATTGATAATATTGAAAAGTTTATCACCAGTGTCATGACTTCTGTTCCTCTTGATTCAGAGGTAGAAATTTCACTCCATAAAACCAATCAAAACCTTTGCCAATTATTAAAAAAAAAAAAAAAAAAAAAATCCTTTTTGCAGCTGTCAAAAAGCTGATTTCTTGGGAACACAAAGCATCCTGGAATTTGGAGCTGGCAGGATTGGGTCCAGTTTATCACATTTCCACGTCCAGTATGCACAACATACACAGGTAACACAGGGGGTGCAGCAGAATGAACCGTAAAGAGTGACAGCAGGACATGTTGAACATTAGTCTGATTGACATCATGTGACAGTGGGGAAGAAGAACAGACCACGACAGCCTATCATGTCAAGAAGCACGACTAAAGCTCAAACTTTTCTGTTCATTAGCGTCATGGATGATTAGGCTGCATTCAGAGTGGAGTTACTGTTATAATGTGGACAAGAGGGGGACAGCAAGCGACGAGGAGGAGGAGGTACTCACATCCTATACGTGCGATACATTATTCTGCTCCAGAACAGAAGGCAGGCAGAGCAGAGAGGAGGAAATCACACAGGGAGAAAGATGAAGGGTCAAAGGGAACAGCCGCCACCTTTTCATGTGGATATTCAATCAGTGTTGATGGAAAATGTAGTCAGTGTGTGCTATATTGACGTGCAGTGCCTACGTGTACCAGGATGCATTGCGCGTGAGCATCTGATGCCCATGTCCAATGAGCAAGCTCTGTGAGCTGCAGGAAGCTGCTGAATGTTGCCAAGTAAATACATTCCTGCAGTTTGAGTGTTTCTTTTAAACATGTTAGCTTCAAACTCCACGCTAAAGTCGCCTGTAGTTCTTCTGATGCAAACTAGGTCACTGTATGTGTCACATGACAGAGCAGGTGCTGGAAGAAGAACAGATTTTTACAGCCATTTCTCTGTCAATATATTTATAGCTTCAAATTACTACACTTCCCATCAACACTGACTGGACAGCCACATAAAACGTGACATATTTTCCCTTTAAAAAGAGAAAGACAGGCAGCCAGCCCACCAGCCAGCCAGCCACAGACACTTCCACACTGAGGTTGGTTTCACAGACACAGTGGGAAGGATTTTATGTGCCAATTTTCAGTGTCTGTGAGAGCAACCCAACATGCAATGACTCAGTAAAACAAGACAGAAAGAGGACAGATTAGTCGTGAGTAGAACACAAACTTTTGAGTCCACAGCGTGTCCTAGAGCTGACACGTTAAAGAGGTGGTTGATAGGATGGATGACATGCTTATGAAAAACTGTTTTAATATATTCACGACATTTCACATCCAGCTACACGACTTAATTTTAAGAGTTGAACTGTATCAGTTTGAACGCAAGAATAGCTTCACGTTATTTCTGCACACATTTATAACCGAGGTCAAATTATTCAATCAAAACTAAACTATCTATAATGCTGCTACCTATAAACTGTAGCAGCATTACAGGTAGCTCCACTTTACACCTTCTACCAGGTTTATTCCATTTGATGTTTGTTCTCCATTCATCGATTTAGATCAGCAGTACCGTTTGGTGTGTAGGCTTTTCTTATCACAATTAAACTCCAACTCTTCTGATTATGTCTCGTTTCACATCGGCAAGGAGGTAAATGTTTAACATTGATATATGTAAATGAGGTTTATTTGTGCAATGCTGTCACTCCAGAAATCAAACAGCTGGATCTAACAAACTACCTCATTTGTTACAAAAACTGATGCCAACATGCTCACAGAGATTTGCTTTACACATTGTCCATGTCTAAAAGTCTGTGATTGAACATTGTAAGCAGCATAGAGTAAATATGCTTTTATATTGGCACTGTAAGATGAATCAGAGGACTGCTGTGCATTTATTGTCAGGACAATGCTAAACGATTGTGTCACTTGGCTGTCTTATTAAGTTTGTATGCATGTTTCTGTAATATAAATAATACTGAATGAATTATGCTGATCCATTTCATCTATTTAAAGCTGTGATCATTTCAAGGCACTTTCAACGCACTTTAGAAATGAACTGCTCGTTTCATCGGCCTCCTCACTGTTTTTTTATTGATGCGAGGTTAACGTATGCTACAGCCTCGAGTCAGAGGTGACCTACTTGAGTTTGTTGGGGTCCTCCTGTGCTGGCTTGCGAAGGAAGGTGGCGTTAGGGTTAGTTGGATGCTCTCTTTGAGGCCTCTCTGTCGCACTCTGCTTGGCAGGAGCTGCTGCAGGAGTCTTCTTGGCTGAACGCTTGATTCTCTCCTCGAGCATGCTCATTTCTTTCTCTGACAACTGGAGAGGACAGGGAGGGAGGAGAGCACGTCGTCATAAGACCCAAAACCTACTCTGTACAAACTGACATCCCACAAAGTATAAAGCATCATTTCAAACTCACGTTTCCTATTAGTTTGTAGACTTGGTCCCCACAGACGTTGTAGACAGCTACCACAGTGTTCAGGGCAGCATTGCGGACAGATGTGTCTCTGTCACCAATGTGAACGGCAATCTCCTTCAAAGACTTGGCTGGAGTCGGTTGGCATACATTCATCCCATAGCCTTCTATCAAACAACCCAACTCCTCCAGACATTCTGAGGACAGAAAGGAAACCACATAAACCCTGCTGCCTCCCAATAACTCTCTGTCAAAGAGGCTTTCAATAGAACAGGTCTGGACAGAGATCGGTGCAACTTGACCCAGTTAGCTCGCTGTCTGTAAATACCTACCAGCTCTCTGTTTGGAGTTCTTGGACTTTGTTCCGTCCATTAGGAGAGGGAAGACCTTGGATGCAGGGTAAACCTTACACAGCATGGTCAGTATGGCCCGAACATCTTTGCGGACCACATCCTTTGACTCTCCAACCTGAAGGAGGAAGGAAACCAAACTGTAAGTGAACAATAAAAATGAGCAGTTGTAAATCTTTCTTCTTTTTTTTTTTAGAGTTTGTGTGTGCTCACCTTGAGTATGAGGTAGGGGGCGAAGGAGTTGGCCTCATATTCAGTCAAGTGATAGTTCTCTCTGTTCAGCATGGCAAACAGCAGCTTTAGATACTCCAACACCTTCATCAGGACTGTGGTGTTGGTGTCAAAGAACCTCAAGGTAAACCACTTCAGGATCAGGTCCAGACAGCCGATGGTGGCTTCGCTCTCACTCTCCAACCTCTGTCAAATACAAACACGCACACGGGCTTTATTACTAAAACTAGCCTGTCGTAATAATCAGCGCTTTCAGAAATAAGACCGACCCCGTACCTCAATCATTACACTGATAGCCTTGACGTGTCTCTGGAAGTCAAAGTGAAAGAGCTCATCCTGCAGCCACTTAGCAAAGCAGGTGGACATCTGAGTTTTCAGCTGCTCCACATACTCGTCTCGAGGAGTCATGAAGTTCCACTTCAAAATCTAGAAAACAAACAGCTTGAGTTGAACTTTTGTCAGTAGAACACTCTTCATGTAACCAAGGGCGGTTTTTCAGTTGTCAGTCAGTTTAAGTTGACGCAGAGTCACCAGTTTAGACCAACTATTTGACTCGCTGGGAGGCGTGGTACCTATATTCATGTGCTTGTGGTTCTGCCTGTTTTTTTCTGCACTACCTTTACACTCATGAGAAATTTGATTTGATAGCACAGACACAGAATACAAGCAACAGACTATTAATCAGAGAAACACCCGCTCTGACGTGCACCATATGATTTATATGCAGATCGATCTCATCTTCAACAGATAGATTTGTTTCAAACTAGCAACTGAGTGTGAATATGAGGAGGAAGACTTAATCTCATCCTTATCAGGATGAAACAAGTGTACCAATATGTAGATTTTTACAGTGCACATTTGGAAAACTATGTGTTCTGATTGTGCCTTTTTAAGTTGCAGGTAATGCACTGCAGTAATTCATGGTAATACAAGCTGTGGACACACTCCCGCAGTTAATAACCTCTCCCATACTGAACTACTGGAATCATGACATGTTCTTCAGTCAGGTACCTTCAACTGCTTCTCCTCCTTGATCCTCTGTTCCTTAGCGTTGGGGATGAGCGTGAAGATTGGCCCCGACCTGTCTTCCTCATCCTTCATGCTTTTGGCTGCAGGCTTCTTACCAGCTGCACCCTGAGAGGGGAGGTGACAAAGTGTTTAAGGCAAGTGAGTCAACCAATGAGCTGTCTGAGTCTGGCTGTGTTCGTACAATATTGTGGAATCAGGTTTTCTAATGTTTTATTTTGTGTCATTTCAACAGTCAGTCAGTACAAACAGGAGACAGAGGGGCAGTTATGATCTGAGTGCAGGTTAATACATAAACAGAGTGCAAGAAACGCTGATGTGAGATTATTCCGAACATATAACACACACACTCATGCAGTGGAGTGACCTGAAACCTCAAAGTGACATGTGACCTCTGTAGACATGCGTACACTCTTTTTTTAAAATTTATGTCAAGTCAGCACGTCGTTTGCTGATCTCCATTCACCCAACAACTGTGTCCGTGTGCATTTGATTGTATAGTTGTATATTCATTGGCAGTGTTAGTGATTAGAGACAGGATTAGACTGAGCAGAGACCCGATCGGATCAGGGCAGAAGCTGGACAGGGGTTAACATCTGACAGGCCATTCTGGGCCGAGTTTCATCATGAGGACGGACCCTTGCTACACATCTACCTGTTGACTGCCAGCAGCAGCCTTCCCTTTGCTGGGGGGCTTTTTACTAGCATTACTGTCCTTGTCCTTGGAGGGAGGGGGAGGGACAGGTTCCTCAGGAGGGGAGGGAGGCTGGGTGAGTAGAAAAACCACATCATGTTTACACTTCACGGTCATGGAATGACTCATAAAAGCCCAATGTGTGCACAGAAAAAAGGAAACAATGTAACATGTACGTGTTTGATTTGTACGACTGACGACTAAAAATGGTGGATGTGTGAACATTTACAGAGACAGATCTTTTCTCAAGTGTCAAATTGTGAATGTATGAATTGAAATCACACCCAAAACTGAATACATCTCCCTACATTCTCTCTCCACAATGAATAGAAACCCAGTCTGTACGCACCATAAATCCTTGGGCAGACAATCTTTAGAAGATTTATTAGGCAGTACAAAGAGCACCAAAATATCAACACTTGTGTTCCTGTGTGCACACTGAAAAAAACAAAACAAAAACAGGAGTTGATCCAGACAGACATACCTTCTTAGCAGCCGCTCCTCCTCGAACCTTTTTCACTTCAGGTTTACTGTCAACGTCGTCACTAGCTGCCTGAGACCTCGAGGCTGCAGGGAAGAGGTTCACGTCATACAGGGGGAAAAAAAATAAATAAATAAAAATTGGGATTCAGAGTGTTGTCCGGGGACAGGGATTGAACCCTGTGATTTGTGGGTAGAGGAGCAGACACTTGGGGAACAAATGGGTGAATAAGGGGACCATAAACATGGCAGCTGGATGAATTTAGTATGTTGTGGATCTAATAACAATTTTTTTAAAATACTACATAAATACTACAGATATTTACATTTAGTCATTCAGCTGATGCTTTTATCCAAAGCGACTTACAGAGAAGGGAACAATCAAGGTACAGTGTGATAATAAAGTGTTAATGCAGCAGTAAGCGCTGTGGCAATTCTTAAAAGGGGTAGATTTATCATGTCTAGTTGTTGGTAGTGCTAGGAGAGGAGGTACTCTCTGAAGAGCTGGAGGTCTTCAGGAGTTTTTTTTGTTGTTTTTTAAAAAGGTAGAGAGGGATGCCCTGATCTGGCAGGAACTGGTAGTGCGTTCCACCAGAGTCTGGATTGCCTTGAACGAACGGGTGGCAGAGCCAGGCATTGTTCATTGGAAGAGGTAACATGTCTGTATGAGGGTGTTCAAGTAGGTAGGTGCAGTACCGGAGACTACTTTGTAGTCAGCATTAGAGATTTGAATTTAATGTGGGCTGCTACAGGTAGCCAGTGGAGCTCGATGATCAGCGGGGTGACATGTGACCTTTTGGGTTGGTTGTAGACCAGGCGCACTGCTGCATTCTGGATCATCTGAAGGGGTTTCACTGTGCAGGCTGGGAGGCCCGTCAGGAGGGCATTACAGTCATCTAGTCTTGGGATGACCACAGCTTGTGTCAGGAGTTGAGTTAGGTAAGGTCTGATCTTTCTGATGTTGTAAACTGCAAAGCGGCACAACCGATATGGTTTGGAACTGAGGATGTAATGAGTCTAATGGTGAGGTCATACATACCTGAAGCTGCTCTGCTCGTCTCTGCAGAGCCCTTTGCCCCCGCAGCTTTGGCAGGAGCAGCAGGTTTAGCTGGCATCACTGCCCTGGCCTTTTCCAACATGGCTACCACCTGATCCTTAGAGGCAGGCTGTAGGGAGACGTCATTGATTAGTGCAAGTAACTGGCTCTGGCTCTACAGCTGTTTGTCTTCTCACTTGTTCTTCTGAGGCAGAACATTAAACTAGCAAAATAAAAACCTGCTTCAACTGCTGATATTAACAACTTATTAGCCTACTTAGCATTAGAGGCTAACCACCGTTGACCATTTTTTCTGCTTACACAAGGATTTAATGATGGAACAAAACACTGCAGCTAGGCAATGAAATGTCAACTAAAACTGATTTAGTCATTTGTTAGTCATAGTGCGATTTGAGTTGGTTACTTTGAGTTTCCCCGTAGCTTTGACCATCTTCTCGTAGCCCAGGTGCATCATGAAGGTGGGCAGGGCATCCTGAGCCTTCTTCCTCACGTCTCCGTTTCTGTCCTCCAGGCAGGTGTAGAGATGAGGGACACACAGCATCAGATCTCCAGGTACCGTCCTCAGGGTGGGCAGCTTCTCTGCTAACCAGCCTAGCAACTGCATGATGAAGAGATTTTATGGGTCTCTGATTAGTATCATGTCTATATTTCAGTAATATTCTATTTTCTGAAGAAGCGGAGTGAAGTCGAGAGTTTGTGTATCTGTGCGTACTTCCTGCCGTAGAAAGGGATTCTCCCTCTTCAGCTCCTCTGATAGGTCTTCTCCTTCCAGCCAATCTTTCATGCCAGTGTGTTCCACCCAGGCCTGCAGAGTGGTCATGGCAGCTGCCCTTACATTAGGCTGCAGAGGAACAGAGAGACATGTCCATCATCACCATATAGTCAGGGACGTGACACTGTCCCCGAATCAACACATTTTGACACATCATCATGCCTCTTCATGCCATTTATTTGACCCTTTTCATCACGTCCCAGTAGTTCACACATTCCAGCATCATTCATTCAGCATCAGTATGCTGTACAATCATATACAGTATAGTATTGTCTTGTTGTTGCATTACATCGAGATGCAAAGAAATGAGCATCTACAACACAAACACTGCATTGCCTTTACTGCCGAGTGTGCGTTCTGCGTTACTGTGGGTTATGTGCATTTCTGATGCGAGTGTGTGTGTTACCTTGCTGTCTCCCAGTACAGTGATGACAGGGATTCCTAGTGCTTTGACATGCTGCTTGAGTCCAGGTCCCATGGCTGTAGCCAGCTGCTGCAGGATGGTCAGGGTCTGTTGGACCTGAAGAACGCAAACATGTCCATGTTATTGTGAGAAGTAGTTCTTCTATCCTTCTCTACAGTCAAACAGGATCTGGATCGTGAATTTAACTAACCAGGATCTTGTTGGAATCGCCGAGTCGTCCTTTCAGGGCCAGAGGCAGCTCTCCTATGTTGGCTGTGATGAATTTGGCCTCAGAGATGATGGCTGCAGTCTCATCTAGTCCCTCCTTCCTGATCTTCCAGTTCTTATCCTCAATTTTAGACACCAGATCGGACGTGATCTTATCACTTAAAGACAGGAGGGAGGAGAGAAATCAGGTACAGTGTTGTGCACGTAAATAAAGACAGGGTGGTCAAAGCTACTTTAATCTTGGAATAGGACTCTTGACTTAGACTTGTCCGGTCTAATCTGGTATTAGACTGAGCACAGCACACAGTGCTTTTTAATCCTGTTGTTTCACATTGTTGTTGTTGTTGTTGTTGTGGGGCGGCAGTAGCTCAGTCTGTAGGAACCAGAGGGTGGCTAGTAGCTTGAGAGGTACCAGTTCACCTCCTGTGCACTGCTGTGGGCACTGAATCCCTAAACCAATGTGTGGCTGTCCATCACTCCACATTTCCATGTCTATAAGCCCTTGGTGTGTGCGTGGTTATATTTTGTGCCTATGTGTGGACACATTGAGTGAAAAAGAGTTTCCCCATTGATAAAGCAAATCACCTTCTTCATAGTTAAATGATGTAAAGAAATTGTCCATAGATACTCAGTTCTCATTCATTTACATTTAGCAGACACTTTTATCCAAAGCGACTTGCAGAAAAGGGAACAATCAAGGTATAGTGCGATAAGAAGCGGTAGTGCAGTAATAAGTGCTAGTGACAGTTCTTTAAGGTGTAGATTTGTCATGTAGTGCTAAGAGAGAAGGTACTCTCTGAAGAGCTGGGTCTTTTTAAAAAAAAGTAGAGAGGGACGCCCCTGCTCTGGTAGGAACTGGTAGTGCGTTCCACCAGCGGGGAACAACAAATGAGAAGAGTTTGGATTGCTTTGAGCCAACGGGTGGCAGAGCCAGACATTGTTGATTGGAGGAGCGCAACGGTTGTAAGGGAGCATATGCATGTATGAGGGCATTCAAGTAGGTAGGTGCAGTACCGGAGACAACTTTGTAGGCGAGCATTAGAGATTTGAATTTAATGCGGGCTGCAACAGGTGTCCATTCACTGAGAACTGTCAAGCTTTGAGGACTTATCCACTCATCACTGACTGATTTCTTGTTCTCAGAAATAAGGCCGGAAGAAGTTTATCCTTTTGTTTGTTTGTGTTTGGCTACCTGATATCTGTTCGGGGCAGCAGGTCCATGATGTCCTGTCCTCCTCCTCCACCACCATCTTCTTCCTGCTCGTCTCCATCATCACCATCCTCCTCCGCTGCCGCCGCCGCCTTCCTGGTGAATCGGATTGGAGCTGGTGGAGATTGGCCCTGCATCTGTGAGGGTGACACGCACACACGTCTCATTTTATTTTCCAGGCCTGATCAGGATCAATAAATGGTGAGGAGACGTTTTTTATTTCCAGTACATCTTTGATTTTTCCATGTTAAACTTTAATATTTTTCTTATATACACCGTGTGTACTGTGAGCAGTGAACCTTCCAACAATGGAAAATAATAATAAAACTCCTATTCTCTGATCCACGCAGAGAGTGCCTACCTTCTCAAACTCAGAATCTATCTGTGAGAGGAGAGCAGGCTTCTCATCTTCAAAGAACATGCGCAGGGGAGCTCCCATGTAGAGGTACATGACTCCCAGCAGAGTGATGGCCGCCGTCCGAACAGCCGGGTTAGTCGCTCCAAGAGCGGTCTTCACATTATTGATGAAACCCTTCACGTTGATACTAGAGAGAGGAGAGGTCAAAGGTCAACAGATGCCCCTGACATGCTGAAAGAGCTTCTGAGCCACTTCCCATTTTCCTTCAAAAAATAATTTAGTGAATCTAAAATGCAGTTGAATTCTTCAATAATCATCATTATCATCATTAAAATAAAGATTGGAAATTACCCGGCAAAGCCGAACTCCTTCATGGCATTTGCCAGCCAGTTGAGAGTCTCTGCTTGATTTTTTGGGTTCTTCTGTGCAAACGCCATAGATACAACCTGACAAATAAAAAAAAAATAAAAAAATAAACAAACCATGTTAATACAGCATAACCATCATCAACATCTACTGACAAAGAAAAGATTAAGGGTTCTTCTGTCCAGAGAAAAGGGCTAAAAACCTGCTCTGCAGTCCACGGTAGTGAGCAGGCTTGTCCAATAGCAGTCAGTCCCTCTTTGGCATTCCCGCCACATTTGACGTCTCCGACCTTGTCCACCAAGCCGTCCAAAACCACGGAGGCTGACGTCTTTGAGAATTGTCCTCTCTCAGCTATGAGAGCCACGATGTGCAGCTTCATCTGCATCACCTGCACAGGGAGACGATAGCACAACATTAGAGTGGAACGAACTCTAATAAAAATAAATAATCATCTTTTCAGTCAGTCTACTCAGTTTGTGAGGCTCCTCAAGTTAAGCAGCTGCCTGCTGGGAATGCCCTGCGCTGGGTAGAAACTACAGTTTGATGTTGATATATTTACATAAGACCAAGTTAAACATTTGGCTAATACATCATTTCTATAAATTTAAAAACACTCTAATCACAACCTGGTTTATGGACTCATACAAACAGATTCCATATATTGCAATGCAATCAAAAGAGCTACTGTCAAAGTCAAACCCAACCATAAATCACCAAGTAAGGAGGACGGTGGAGGCCATGTTTCCACATCGCTTCAGGACAGAGTCAGTGAAACATCAGCTGCTGTAACTGAGACAATTACCTGAAAGTTGGTCTCCTTCCAGCCCGGTTTCTTGGCCAACATCCTGACTAAGGCCTGGCAGGGCATCACGGTCTTATCCATGGTCTCAACAGCCTAGAGGCAGAAATGAAAGCATGGATTAACATTCCTGTACATTACTGATTATTAACAGCTTAGTGACGCACCAGGCTTCGACGGATTTCAACAGAGTACTTCTCACTGAAAACTCAACCGGGTTCAAACATGAGTTTCTTCACTGATACACTGTCACATTAAGAAGCTGGAACAAACTATTGATTATCAAAATAGTTGAGATTAATTTTCTGTCAATCGACTACTAATTAAATTGTTGCAGCTCTTAACCCAATATATCAATTTGTGTCTTGTGAGGATGATTTTAATACTAAACAGATCAAAGTGATTGATGAAAGAATCGGTCATACATTCACACAGTCAGGAAAGAAAGAAAGAAAGAAAGAAAGACTTCACCCTCTGAAACTCCTCCATGCTGGCCAGTCTCTCCTTCCAGTTTGAGGAGTCCAGCTGCTGTAGACAGGAGGCAGGAAGTACACCTGCTGCCAGGTCCTCACACACCTCAGGCTGACATGACAACACAAAGACAACATTTAAATCAGCAGAAGTTATGACAGCGACATACTCTGAGAGCCAAATGATACAGAAGCAACTCATTGATGTTAAGAATGGAGAGGACGTGGGTGGCAGATCATTCATCATTGCTGTCACTGTTTCAGACTGACTGAATCAGAGCAATGAGAAAGTTAGTGCTCATCATGACAGAATAGATCCTTGCCATGTTTCAGAAAGTAGGTTTAGTGAGATGGTTAACCCTGAGATAAGGGGAAACTCTGGATTTTCTATTACAGAAAGAGAGGATTTAAACTCTAGGTCAGCTACCACAGTAACTCATCTCTTTAAACACACGAGAAGCGTTCTGGTTTTGTAGTCCAAATCACATTTGAAGACTTTTGGGTTTACAGTTTTTGCTGCACATACACTTATCAGAGAAAAATAAGAAAGAATAAAAAATGAGAACAATCGCTCCAACAGCGAGCTTCAGTGCTTGAACACCTAATGACGACATCAGCTAGAGAAAATCATTCTGATGGCTTCAAGAGCCTGATGAGTCTGACTGATGGAACATTAAAGAAAAATGAGAAGAATATAAAAGATGTTAGGGATTAAAACCATCTTCTCTCAGGGAACCTTCCAAACAAAAACATCAGTAGTCTGATGAAAAAAGGTGGGTGGGGTTAGCGGTATATTGGGATCTATGCTGCCTGCACAAGCTCCATGTGAAAGATAAATGTATGACTTACAGACAGTTCAGTCTCTGCGATGTCTTTACTCTCAGCAGCCTTCTTGTTTTTGCCACCGGCTGCAGAGGTTGCTTTTCCTTTTTTAGGTGGACCTGCTGCTGCCTGCAGAAAAGAGACCCAACATGTTCAGTTAGAAGTCATTTGGTCTGTAAACCAGCAAAAAACAAACAAACAAACAAACAAAAAAACAAAACAAAACAGGTGATTAAATTATTCTTTAGTTTTTTATACATGCATCAACCTGAATATACCTTGGTAGCAGTTTGAGCCTTCCTGGGTGGAGCAGAGGATTTGGGAGGACCTTCAGCAGCAGAAGGAGCTTTAGCTGCTGGCTTCTTGTCCACCCCTCCACCACTAGCACCACCACCTCCACTCTTTTTCCCCGGAAGCTCCACTTTATCAGCAGACTCCTTTATCTGTTGAGACAAATGATAGAGGACGGCGGTTAGCAGTTATTGATAATAAAAACAGGTTTGAATTGATCTTCTCATCTGATGAGTGTTTCTATTCCCTCCCTCCTTCGGCTGATCCGCACCTTATCCAGTTTGAGTTTATCCAAGTCAGCCAGGAAAGGGTTCACAGCTTTCTCTCCCACCACTTTCATGGCTGTCCCCAAAGCTTCAAAGGCAGCGTCACGCACCTCTGGAGCAGAGTCATTCACTTGCTAGAAAATTAAAGAGGAAAGTGCAGGTACATTTTAAAACAGTGCATTTGAAAGGGAAATGTGGTGACAGTGAAGACATCATGAGCCGGTGTTATGTGTACCTTGAGGAGAGCGGCACAGAAGGGTTTGAGGACACTTTTGGGCAGCGTGGTTTGTGTGCAGTGTCTGAAGGAGCGGGCCAGAAACAGAGAGGCCTGCTGCTTAATGGAAGGGTTCTTATTGTCCATCACACCCAGGATGTCCTCCGACAGGTTCTGGAGAGTGGTCTGGAAAAAAGATGTCGGGATGAATATGATACTGTATGAACTACAGGAACATAATCCATCAATGTATCTGTCTTAGATCAGGGTGTGTTCTGAAACGCATTAGAAGCTGGACTGGAGAGTTAGTAAAGTGTTCTATAAATAGCAGCAGTCGATATGTGAGGCTGTAGAAGCCCATCACGCCAAGCCTACTGAAAAATGATTTTTTTTTGGTGAACATTGAGAGTATTTGGTAAAGTACGCCTTCCAAATCTTACTGGCAACTACTGATTATTTTCATCATCAATTAGTCTGACAATTATTTCCTCCATTAATGGATGCATCATTAAGCAGAGGTGCAAAAGGTGACGAAGACGTTCAAGGGCACGCCCACCTGGAAAGTTTTTCAGCTTTCAAATCTTTCAGGATTTACAGCACGAGGATATCAGATAAAACTGACAGAGAAAGAATGCAATGCAACGGCTTCAACAGTATTGTGAGGAGGACATGTTCAGGGCACTTAAACAGACTCCGGGTCAGCGGTGTAGAAAAGTGAATTTCATCCACTAAATAAACTTTAAACAAAAACACTATATGCATAACGGAGATTAAAATGGAAAACACAGCTTATGTTAGATTTTGTAGAGTGATTTGATTCAATTCATCTCAAACTCATTAAAGCCAGTTGACTAGATTAATAATAGATAAATTTCACTACAATCCTACAACAGATAAATTGAACTGGATTAAACACCAACCTGATTATTCTGTGGAGGTCGTGATTCTAAAAATCTGAAAATCTCCAGGAGCACATTTTGCCGTGATGACAAACACACACAGACAGTGAAATACACCAATAGGTTTGTGCGAAAGTCTCTTAAAACAGAGGGAGTGACACCGGCACCGCGTCCACTCAGTAAACACTTTATAACTGGGCTGAGACTGAGTCTGTGTACCAACACCTGGTGCCTGTAGGGTTTCTGCTGGAATCATTTTATGTATAAGAGCAGCCTTTGTGGATTTCTTTTTTAAGTGAATGTACAGATGTGCATATTAAGGAGCACTGGCTCTCAGCCTAATATGCATGTTCAGGCCTGCCCACAGAAGTCCACATCCTACAGAAGCCACACAATCCAGAGGTGGAAAGAGATCAGAGAACCTCAGTGTCTGTGTTTTTGCCCTTCCTGAGCTCGTTTTCGTCACAGTAGCTGCTTCTTCCATTACTTCTGCTCTTTCACATTTCACTGGATGGTTCAAGAAGACCTGCTTGCTACTAAATATTTCATGGAAGTATTGAGACTATACTTACAGTGAGGAAGATGGCGTCAATTGCCTCCTGGAGGGCTTGGACAACCTGAGGCTTCTTCTCCTTGAACTTCTCCAGAATAGTTGGAACCACCTAAACACACACAGAACTCTATTTTAGCAGCAATCAATGACTTTAAAATTTGGAATAGTACTGTGATTCAGCTGTTTTACTTGAGTGAGACCATTGTATATCATTGCACAAGTCAATATTTGAATAGTCATGGCAAGAATCAGCTGATAAGATGAATGACACTTCTTTGGAGCGTTAGAAAGTTGTTAGAAGTAACAATATGGCAGTCATAATATGAAGTGATTCCTTTAACTTACTTGTCCTGCATATGTCCCAAACTTCTTCCTGAGACCAGCGGCCAATCCAGCCAGACATTTAGCTGCCACTGACACCAGCATCACGTTAGCATCTTTCCCCACAACCTGTGACATAAAACTAATTAGCGTACAACGTAAAGATCCCCTCGACCAAAGAAACTTTGATGGCTCGTTTTTTTTTTTTTTTGTTTGTTTTTTTTTTACATGTCGCTGTGTGAAAATGTACAAAGTACTTTACCTTTTTCAGTGCTCTGACAAGGTCTCCATAGTCTCCATTCTCTAGTTTGGGATTCTTGGTCAGAGCCTCGACAGCCTCCAGGGCTTCTTTTCTCTCCTGCCACTTTTTAGCTTCCTGCAGAAACACAACGTCACATGGTGCAACGTTTAGGGCTCAAAAGCTTCATTACAAAAAAGTTACACACTGCACACTTATCATTTTTCCAGTTCTGAGAGTTTCGGTAGTGGAAACTAAACTAAGCAAGTCACTAAGAACTTTGTCTTTGGATACCTTAGGAGGCAACCCAAGAGGAGGCTGGGCCAGTTAAAACAGAGTCATCTGCATAGTTAGGTAAGCTTACTATTTTCTCAAAGAAGTCTTTGGGCATCTTGGACAGAATCTCCACGGCTTCCAGCAGTTCATAAGGATCCACTGCTGCTACCGTGCCCGCATCATCCTCTCCTGAAAGAGGAACAGAAAGAGATGGTACCGGACGGTAACTCAGCAAAGGAAAGCAACAAAGGAACATTTGTACGGATGAATGAATTACCAGCTCAGTAAGCAGTCAAACCTACCATCAGACTGATCTGCTCCTTGGGCTTGTTGCTGTTCAAACTTTGCCTTCATGTCCTGCTGTGAGCGCAAGAACCGGCTCTGCTTGGGAGGAGATGAAGGCAGCTTCACCCACTCCTCCTCCAGCTCCTTCAGCTGCATGGACAGAGCAAACAGCCATTGTTTAACTTGATTCTCAAAGCCGAGTGTTAAAAGAGTGAGTGTTTATGTGTAATGATGTTGAGTGTGACCCACCTGCACAGAGTTAATGTTTTGCAGTGGAGGTCTCAGGGCATCTCTGATCCATTTATAGATCTCCACAGCAAGAAGCTTGGCTTCGTCTCTCACCGCCTTCTCTCTGGACTCAAACTGTTTGGGTAAAACCTTCACTACAGGCTTCAACGTCACGATCTTCGATCCAAACTCACTGCAGGTGATAAATGGTTAGTGTCACTGACATAACATAGTGTGTTTATGTGTTTACATGAAGGTTTTCTTGTGTGTGGTCAACCTGGAGTCTAGCACTGACCTGAGAGCCTTCCTGAGCGCCTCGATGCAAGCCACCACTATCTTGGGGTTCTTGTTGTCCAGTCCTTTGAGGAGCTCATCTTGAACCACCTCAGCCTTCTCTATCTCGATGTACATCAGACAGATGTCTGTGCCCAGCTCCTTAGCTCGGGCCTTTGGCTGGTTGAACACTTTGGTCACCACGCCTGACACCACCTCTCCTGTCGTCCTGTAGCAAACACATACATACAAACGCAGCCTGTGAGGACACACTGGACAAACATATGGATGCAGTCTTATGACCAAGGTTCACATATGTGGGCGTTTCCAAAGGTCAGAGACGTCTGGATTTTACTGCCAACCATGGTTTTGTTGATAATTTTCTCAAATAAATCAATTATTGTTCATGACATTAAACGTCAGAAAAATAACATGCTGATCAGTGTTTCTTCAAATGTCTTGTTCTGTCCACAACCCAAAGATGTTCAGTTTACTGTGATGGAGGAGCAAAGAAATATTCACGATGCGCAGATTAAAGCAGTTTGTGAGTAAAAAAACTAAAATAAGCTGGCACTGAGCTGTCTCCACCAGTAGTTTACAACACATACAATTTTTCATTAAAGAAAATGTACTAAAATGTTTATGCTGTCATTTGGAGTTCTTTGAAAGAAAAATCTGAATCAGGAGGTCAGAGTTCTGTTTTTATGATTTTTAGCTGTGGCTTATGGATTATGATGATGTTCAGTTGCAAATGGTTTTTGCATTGTTACTTTGTCAGAACTGCAGCTCTGAACAGTGGCTGCAGACTTGTTTGTAACCTCATGTAGCCTGGTTAAGTATTGTAGTTTTCATTCATTCTGTTGTGCGTCAGTAAAGACGACAGACGTTCACATGTTCAGGCTGTGCTATAGTACAGAATGAGCGCGTCTCATCGTATAACATTAGGCCTGCACATACAGGGACAGAAACTCTCAACAAGATGCATTAATGTGCAGAGCTGGTTAGTTCTGACTACCAACACAGCAGCCACACAGACTTCAGAGGTCGCCTGCTTAGGTGTGGCTGCACCATTGTGCTCAGACCAGTCACACAGTGGACCTTTTGACTTGACAGACAGAGCTAATATAATAATAGCTGCATGATCACTTCCACTGTCTTTGTAACTATTGTCTTACAAGTAAATGGTGGGTGGGGTTGTACTGTCAATGCAACTGGGAACAGCTGGGCCTAAGGCTGGGTATCATTCAAACACTTTTGATACCAGTATCATTACCAATACCAACTCTGATACTCTTTCATGAACAATACTTTCAATCCTAATTTCATAAAGTTCATTTCAACAGTTGCTGCCATAATGATTTACAAGAGGTGTAAATTCATGTCTGTGATGATTACAAAGTTATGCACTGTTCTGGTGTACCAGCATCTGATAAACCTCTAAGTAATCTGTAACTCCGACTGGACTGTATTTCATCGTCTTGCTGGTACCTTAAACGACACCCACCCACCTTTTAAACAAACTTGCAGATGTAATTCTTGTTGACACTATTACTTACTTGCCAGCTACATGGGCATTCTCAATGAAGGCCAGGGCAGCCTCCAGGCCTTTGAGCTGAGCCACAGCATTAGAGTCAGTGACAAACTTCTTTATCAGTCCTAGGTATTTCCCCCACTCTGGACTCTTCTCGTCTTCTATCCTCTGGAACAACTTCAGAGCTTCTTCATAACCGTTCAGACGTGCTTTCCACACCTGAAGAAGAGAAACAGTCAGAAAAGGGTGAATAACTGAATGGGTGGTGTACAAAGTTCAATCAACAGAGTTTGTCTAAACTAGTCAGTCATGCTCAGAAGAAAGAAACATGGACACAAATGTCTTTCCATTCCCACTGGGAAGATGGACATCTGTATAATGAATGAGGAGGAGGTGACCTACATCCACAACGGCTGAATATGGCCATCATACAGTATGTTGTTCTTTGTCCCGTGCACACTAGACAAATTGTTTGCTGGCTTTTCTTCCTGGGTTCATTTGTGAGTTTTAAGCAAAGGACTGCTCCAGATTAAAAAAAGGTCTTCAGCATTTAAAAAGAGCATTTAGTAATGTTACATGACAGCAGCACAGGAAATTGAGTTTAGCCTGTGGTCAGTCTGCTTATTATTCTTCTTGCTATGGTTCCATTTTAACACTGATCGCATTTGGCTGTAGAGTCTAAATTTAACTCTGCGGCTCACATGATCAGGAAGTTTAACAATACATGCTGGAAGTAGTAGTTGTTGTTTTTTTTTTGTTTTTTTTTAAATATCAAAATAATTATTTGTGCTTATATTTGTATTTCACACACTAAAATAGATTCTGTGCATTCATTTAGAACTTGCTCATGTATACAGGGGTTAAAGTAGGAGCGGCTGAATCAACACCCATCTGGTCATCCAGCACGTGAGCAGGGTTAGGGTGTCCGATATAAAACGTTACTCAAGCAAGAACTAGTTTAGTGATTACTGTAGTCCCCCATGTGTGATCCTCTATGTAGCATTAGAGACCAGTTAAACTTAGTGGGGGGTTAGTTTTTATGCTGTGGCTAGAGCTTTATGAGCTGGCTCCTTACGTAGGAGGGGGAGCTAAAGCAGCCCATTAAAAGCCAAGTTTTCTGACCAGTCCTAAAAACGCTGGCTGGGTTGTCTTCATAAGCTAGCCACTCTAGATACCAAAATGTACGTGCACAAACACTGAAGGTGATTTTATTTCATAAACACATGCCCTTTAACCATCCAGACAGAATGTCAGATGCTGCTGCACTGTATAAAGCAGCAGAAACTAGCTGGGAGGTCAACTGATGCAAAGCAAAACCAAACACTAAAAATAACCAAAGAATTAGATGGCATTGTATTGTTTGCTGTTAAGATGCTTACAGTATATCATATTAAGACTGAAGTCACGCTCGATTGGTTCACAGGGCTCTAATGAGACTTGGATTAGATTTATAAGTTAGTTAAAGCCTTTTGGGAAGAAGGATTATTAGCCGGAAACTGTACACGCACACGCTGGTTTAATTCATAGTGAAGCTTAGAAATGAATAATTTTATTGTAATGTTCAATAAATAGAGTCACGGGACTAAAGATTAGCTGCAGTAAAATACTAAGAATGGGAATTTTAAGTAATTTTCATGTTCACATAAATTATTAAATTACTCAAATATTCACAAAAGAAAAACAATACCTGACAGGAGCTGTGAGCCGGCTAATCTTCTCTGCTCTGACGGCATCACAGCTACTCATACTATGCTTCTTATCTGTGTCCGGTTACTCAGACTAGTTATTTAATGTTACATACAATGTGACATGCAGTGCAGGTTCATGTTGTTGAAATACTTCCAAATGTCACTAATGCCTGATCAGATTGAGTGCTGTGTGGCTGCGACTAAACATAGCTACCATTTCTTATTTATTTATTTATTTATTTGATAAGTGCTAATAAATAAAACCAATCTGTACAGGGGCAGGTAGAAAAATCGACTCATTTCATTTGAGCAGGCAAATGAAAAAACAGTCATGGTGAGCCCTGAGGGCCCTCGCGTATTCTTTGGAGGAGATATGACCAAATATAATATTACAAAGATCTCCTGTCATTACTTGATTTGAAGTCAGCTGCAGAGAGGACATTGGGGACAGTAAATCAGTTACCTTGTGTTCACATTTCTGGTCAATGGGAAGCTTCATCCACTCACTATCGTCCCCCATGGTGGCCGGTCGGGGGGGCGGGCTTCCCCAAAGGTACTCAACTGGAGAAACAAAAAAAAACAGACGAACAAAAAAACATTACTGAAACAGAATTACATGTGATGCATTTCATCTGTGGTCTACAGCTGGAGGAATAATATATCATCTATATATACTATTGATAGCCATAACTGGCCCTGCAATGGCTTACTGCAATTTCCAAATTGTCAGGGGATCCAACCCGATACGTAACACCATCCTCACAGCATATTCTGCTGCTGTATGCAAATAAACATGATATTTTATTCCCTCATGTACAGCAAACGAGATCAGTGCTTTTCAAACTTTATCAAGTGACTCAAAGGAAAAGTGGAACATAAGAGCACTTTCCATTTTTCCATCAAAACAAGCAAACACAAGAAGATTTAAACCAGAGTCTGACCAATGATACATGTGAGGACAACAACACTACTTCAGGGTAACAGTTCTAGTCCTGTAAGAGTGCTTCAGAGATACTTTTGTCAATAAAAAGAAGTGTAAAGTCACTTCTTCAGTTGGTATGTCACTCACTTTCACTTGAAAGCCAGAGCACGTGATTGTCTAATGCACATTCAGGGAAGGGCTATAGGTTCATATTTCATATTGATCCATCTCAGTCTAGTAAACAGGCTAAGGGCATCAGCCGCATCTCTGCAAAGTACCGTCTGCTTGGAGCCAGTCTTTACACATATGCAATGCTTTCAAGTAGTTTTGGGGCCAGATTATTCCACAACAGTATCCTTAAAACTTCACAACACTTTTTACAAACGTATGACACAAAAATAAGAGCAGATCCCTGGACGCAGTGCACCAAATACAGTTTAAAAACTTACTTCAATGTGACCTGGGTATTCAGAAAAGTAGGCACTCACCCTTTTTGCATCGACTTAAAGCACTTGTCTCATCAGTAATGTTCATTATCAATGAACTATAACAAAACATTTAAGTACAACATCATAACAAAACCACAGAGGACAACTTGTCACTATTACAACACTGATTTGTCAATACATTACAGCTGGTGACCCCAGTTATATACTGTTTCTTCACTATGACAGCTATGAGTGTATGAACGAGGGCGGCTGCAGCAAACCGCCAGAACTGACTGAAATTTTGAACTGCGTGCAAGAGTGAACACATGAAGGCTGCAAGTGTCACTGAATTTAGACCGGGTTGACTAAACACTTCAAATGTGGGTCCACATACCCAGACAGACAGACGCACAGCTATCCTTCGTGCACGCAGAAACTAGACTGCACCCTCAAACACAGCCCGTCATAACCGATTAGGTTAGCAAATGTTTGCAAGCCGTGCCATCATCTAACCACTTCACTGACGTTAATTGTCATAAATGCTGTTTTCAGTTCGCTCGGTCAGGGAGTGGTCGTCATCATCATCTTGACTAGCTGTCGTTGGTTAGCTAGTCAAGATGAGCGCCATTGACTAGCTAACTTGGCAACCACACTAACAGTTGCTACGTTAGCACGTTAACCCGCTCCTTCTGCCCCAAGCCGCTCCGGCGAGAAATACGTACAGGTCTCGTTGTATGCGTAGCCCGTTATCTCATACGGTATAAACGTATTAGGTCCGGTAAATGTCCACACAGCGGGGCCTCATTGTTTGCTAGCGGTCGGTAGCCGCTGTTAGCTGCTTAGAAACAAGGCTACGAGCTAACCTTCCATCCGCGCCAACACAGCCAGACAGGCCTAACAACGCAGTTCACAACAGCTGCAGACACAGAGCAGCTTAGCATGCTAAGTCAGAGTCAACCACCAGCTTTAGATAAAATAAATAACTGATTTTATATTATATGATACCTGTTCGCGTCTCTCGGAGACAAATCGATGCTGGCTGTCCAGTTGGATGGGGTTGATAGTGGGATCACTACTACAGTGAAACCCAGTCGAGCTTTATACAAGCGTTGACAGCGTGAAGACAAACCATGACTTCCGTTTCAAAATAAAACTGACAGACGACGCAATGTTTTTCGGTTACCGCGACAACTCCATTTAGTTCATGTCATCTGTGTTAGTTAACACCTGACGTGAGTTAACATCGTGGAATACGGTTTCAATTATTTCAGTGTCTTTCTGTTCAATTGAGAAATTTCGCGCTCTTATTTTAGACAAGAATGTGCACCAGTTTCCGGATGCGTCACTGCTGCCTGCGTCCAACTTGTTGCAGCTTTTTGAAAAACCTCCAAGGGCGGAGAGACAGTGGAGGGCGGAGACAGCGGCACCACCCTGACTACATCACTCCTGTGTCGAGTCATAGACTTTATATACAGTCTCAGCGCGTGAACTGTTAAATACAGACTAGGGAACACAGCACGCGCCGCACACTCTTGTATATGAATGTGTCTGCAAATCAATGGCTTTACGCATTTACTATTTATTCATTAGCAATAATTTAATGAGCTTCCGTAGTTGTCATTAGACGAAGCCAATGATTGGCTGCATTTGAACTTTGGTCCGCCCCCAAGATATGAAATTCCTTTGCTCATTGGACCATTTCATGTATCGTTTATAATTGGAAAAGATCTGATTGGCTGCACTGAACTCAAGCCCTGCCCCTAACTATGAAACTCTTTCTATTATTGGTCTATTTTATAATACCTTAACACCTATTACATTTAAATAAATATACAGCGAGAGACCAGGCAGAGACATGTTAAGTCTAATTTCACAGGCACAGACTCAGTAGACAATTACCATTCAAATACTGTTTTTCTGAATAATATAATAATAATCAAACAGGTTACATTTAATATTCGCTACCTGAAACTGTAAATATGAGTACCTTGTACAGAGTATTTACTGTGTACCATGAAGAAAACAAGAGCCACGTTGGAGATGATGTTGCTGTTATTAAACTAAATATTATTATTTTTTTATTAAAATGGAAAGTAAAGACTGTGCCAAAGAGAAATATTTTGAAAGTTCACAACCACCAACAACCTTATTTTAAAATCCTCCCTCAAGTTCATGAACAACACTACGAGGCAACAAACTGAGGTTTGGATATAAGAGACATGTTTCTGACCTAATATTTATTAATTATGTATTATTATTATTACGCAATTTAGGATACTGCTTTAGGTATTAAAGGTAAAATGTGCAAGATTTTGGGCCTTTATTTTTAGAATAAAGCAGACATGGAATATAATAGTCATAACTATGCTTTCATGCATGTATAATAAGAATATTTTTTATTTTTGTTACTTAAAAATTATCCTTTTATATCTACAGTGGGAGCGGGTCCTCTTCCATGGAGGCCGCCATATTGAAACACCGTCTATAACACTGACTATGCTGTTCATACTGTTTATACTTAGATCTACACTGTGAATATCTTTCTATATTTGCCATATTATTCTTAGATATCTTTAAACTTGTTTTATATTTTATATACATGTCTATTGCTGTTTGCACCATTCTCTGTATGCCCTGTACATATGGCAGCATTGACAATAAAGTTGACTTGACTTGTGATGTGAGGAGATTGCAATGCAGCGATTACACCACTAGATGCAACTAAATTCTTCACACTGGCCCTTATATAACCCTATAATGACTAATTCTATGATTTCTTAATTGTATTTTAACTGACAACATAATATTTACAAATTTAAATTAAATACACATTAAAATATATATTTATAATTATCATTATAATTACCAGTAGTAGCAGTTGTAGTGATAGTAGTAGTTTGTGTGCAGAGGAACCTTTGTGTGCTGCGTTGTTCGGGGGCATTTAATGAATGTAACTCACAACATCCCGCTGTTTCCATGGCAGTCCTCTATGTCAGACAGGACGAGCTCACAGCTAGCAGAGCTCACACATGAAGTCATTCAGCTAACTGGACAGGTTGGCCATTAAAGCTTCACACACCTGAACTTCATCAATGTTCATTTCAACGTTATCTCCGGAGAGCACGAGCACAATGAACCGGTTTAACTCCATCGTCCCCGTGGACGAATACCTCGGTATGTCCGGTGTTAGAGCTCTTTAGCTAGCTCCACCTTTGTGCGTGTTTTCACTCGACAGTCGGTTTGTCTCATTAAAAATCAATGAATGCATTGATTTATTATCTATCAGCTGACTGCATGTGTGTCTCTTCCTCACAGCGGACAGTAATGTGTTGTTTTACCTGAGTGACGCAGTGACCCAGCTGCTGGAGCATAAGGAGGAATACACCCAGTTCGGGGTGATCCGCTACTTTGCTGAATAGTGAGTCACACAGCACACATTCATTCACTTTTACAGGGAGGGGTCCTCTGTAAGACAGCAGGCCTGGGAAGATGTTTTTATTATTATGATATACTGTTATTAACAATAACATTACCATCATATCATCAGTACTATTACCATCATCTTGCCACTACAACTTCTATGCACCTTATCTAGCTGCTTTTTAAGTGTCCTTGTTCCACTAATGGGCAAGTATTGTATTTAAGTATACTTGGATGCTGCTATGATGACCTATTAGATCTGTTAGCAGTGCTAATATATGATCACATGTTCACCTAACAAGACACATTTGTACACCTGAACACACTCTGGTGTATAAAGGGTTGGAATAATGAAAGGAATAAAAACATAAGCAGTGCTTCCTTGGATCCATCCTTTGTGAATGTAATAGGAAACCAGTGATGTACACTCGCCTCTCTCTGTTTGTGCTGAGTATACAGGATGTATACAGGATGTTGGAGTAGGGTGGAATTGTACTTCCTTTTATAATCGTGTTTGTGTGTGTGTTTGTAGTTTCAGCAGTGTGAAGAACAGTAACCACGTCCTCTTCAGAGAGTATAACTACATCAGAGCCACTCTTCATAACAGAGCCTCCTTCATCAGAGTCTTCTGGAGATGCTACAGACAGATCGGCAAGAGTGGAGGTGAGCTGCAGCACTTATTAAATACATGACTCT
Source organism: Sciaenops ocellatus (assembly GCA_033000465.1). Taxonomy (NCBI): domain Eukaryota; kingdom Metazoa; phylum Chordata; class Actinopteri; family Sciaenidae; genus Sciaenops; species Sciaenops ocellatus. Next base: position 29,377,933 of record CP136871.1, on the reverse strand, counting down.
GGACTCTCTGCATTTATGTTATAGCACAAATGTCCTAGTATTTACAGAGTGTTTAAAGGAGCAGTGTCTGTAGATATAAAAGCCCCATTTTAAGGTTACAAAAAAAAGAATTCTTATTTTCAGGTTGATTGCACACTAATGAAAACAGAGTTCTAGATATTTTATTTAATTTATTCCATATTCTGTAAACAGAGCTTCCTAAATGTGACACACTGGTCCTTTTTGGGGTTGTATGATGTACTTATCCATAGTCAGTGTATTACTAGACAGCGGTAAGCGTGCTCCAGTTTGGAGAAGCAAGAAAATGTAATTTTTAATATCTGATTAATATCCGTACAGTGAGCATATTTACGTATTCCTTTGCATAAGCCCAAGTGCACTGTGCACTGTATCACACAGCAGTTCAGCTGTTTGGATCAGAGTTATGGCAGAAACTGATCACGGCAGCAGTGATCCCTCTAAGTTTCGTACCCTAACTGCTGATCTGTGGTGTATTACAGTGTGTGGCACAGCTGGGATTAATCGTAGGAACATAGAAGTTCATGGCACAGAAAGAGGCTGTTTGACAGCAAAGTGAAGCAACGGAAAATATTCTTAATAAAGCATACAACAAACACATATATGTAGGTAAAACAGATTTTCTTCTGCTGACCCTGTCCACAGCAGTGCATAGCTCCGCTTCTCCAAACATCCTTTATCGATGTGAAAAAAAACATGTGGCTTGACTCTTTGACTTTGTTAAACATGGTGGTTCACTGATGTATATTCTGTAACGTGAGCTTTATGTCTCATTGTGTTCCAGACTTACTGTCCATGCTGGAGTACAGGTCTCTGCTGCAGTTACTGTGTCCAGACTTCCCAGCAGAGATGGTGCAGAGTGCAGCCAGGTCAGTACACTGACACACTCAGTGCAAGAGTTTACTGTAAATGGTAAATGGACTGTACTTATATAGCGCCTTTCTAGTCTTGCGACCACTGAAAGCTCTTTTACACTACATATCTCATTCACCCATTCACACACATTCATACACTGATGGCACTGGCTTCCATGCAAGAACTTTGGAAGGTATGTCATTTTAAGTTTGTGGGAAGATTCATGCATTTATTCCTCCCACACTCCATTTTGATATGAATCTTGTCATTTGAATGAATAAAGAGCCAATTTCAACAGGAAGTGTGTCCATACCTAGAGCTGTCTTTGGTCCAAATGTTTGTAACATTTTATTTAACAGTTCACTTTATCGTGAGAAAGTTGTTCTCATAATGACCATTTACCACTGGACTTCACTGGTTGACAGCAGTCTGTTGGTAACTGTTGTTCTTTCTTTGTCCTGTAGGATTGTTCTGATGGACGATGCCATAGACTGTCTGATGTCTTTCTCTGATTTCCTTTACGCCTTCCAGCTGCAGTTCTACTACCAAGGTAACTGTTGTGGAGAAATAGCTGAAGTCAAAGGTCAGTGGTGAGGTCAGGAGGAAAGAAAGTGTTCAGGAGCCTCTGATGTCTTATGCTGTAATATTTATTGACGCTTGGCCAAGGAGAATTAGAGACACTCTCAAAGTACATCAGAAGTGTCTGAGTCGGTCTCACATTCTGCCCTACTCATCCTGGTGGTCAGACTTTAAACCCCAAGATAACACCACAAATACTATACGCCCAGAATTAGTCAAAGAGAATGTCTTTACCCATGGAGGTGTTATTGTCAGCATATTCTAGTCTGGAGACACAGATGTCTGTAGATTTGAACGTCAGCGACCAGTTATCTATTATGTCTATGAAGGCAGCAATAGGTCTCTTCGACCCTGGACACCACAGTGTTGAGATAGACTGGCACCTACTGTTCCCAATCAAAGCCAAACAACTAATACTGCTGAGGACCTCAAGGCCCACACGTGACCTCGTGTAACCTAAGGATAGAAAATTCCATAACACAAACGACTATGCTGGCTATGTACAGGTTGTCTGTAACCTTCATTAACACATGTATTAATGATGACCATTTGCAGTACAATCCCATTTCCAACCAAAAGCTAAATAAAACAGAAACCACCTGACTTCCAACTGCCTGTTACCCCATGTGTCTGTAGAGTTCCTGGACAGCGTACTGATGATCTACCAGGATCTGTTATCGGGGAAGAGTCCTAACACCGTCATCGTCCCCACGTCCACCTCCATCGAGCAGCTCCCCTCTGTGGCTGCAGAAGACAACGACAGGGAGGAGCAGCAGCAGGACGGGGTGGAGCCGTCCACTCTGGCTCAGTGTATAGACGCCCTCTGTGACAGAATTAAACGCAGGTAAAACACACACACACACACACACACACACACACACACACACACACACACACACACACATTCCAGTCCTCACTCACCGAGACCACACGCTCTCCAGAAATCTGCTCTTTGATATTATAGTGTTTATATCATTTACAAGAAAAGACATGACTGCCAAAATATGGGAGGCCAGAGAGGTCAAAACAGGTGAAACTGGCATCTGAATTTACACATTGTCATGTTGCTGACGACTTATCAACACATTAACGTGGAAATTTGATGTGTTAATTACACATTAAGAACACGTTAACATGTTGACAAATCAATGACAACTTGACAACACATTTTAAAGCAACGTTTTCTCCAATAAAATAAAAGATGTTAAATCATTTTGCTGACTTATGAATGGTCAATGGTGTCTCTGCCATTCCCACTCTGTGTCCCATATGCCTGTTTCTACACTATATGTAGTTTGTGATCTGGGTTCAGTCTCTCACGGGAAGTGTCTAACGCTTTACGGCACACACCACCAACTATTTGACTGATTTTGGTGAAACTGGATCATATTTTATGGAGAAAATGTTTTCTGGTTTTCCCTCTGATGTCCTCCGGCTGCTCCGCCTCAGCTCTCTGTGATTTACAGAGTTTCCTAATGGACAGTGAAGTAAACTGCAGACAACTGTAGCTGCTGTTAGCTCATGTTAGCTCAGTTTGTTAACCGAGCTGCCCGGACTGTGTGTGTGTGTGTGTGTGTGTGTGTGTGTGTGTGTGTGTGTGTGTGTGTGTGTGTGTGTGTGTGTGTGTGTGTGTGTAGTCATCCTCCCAGGTCCTGTATGAGGGAAGCACTGGAGCAGACTGACAAAGTGTCTTACTACAGCTTCCTAATGAGCCTGGCTAAACATGAAACCATCAACCAAACTATTGGTAGGTTTAACATCACACAGTAATTGCTGCTTTCTGCTACTGCAACCACATCCAAGATGTTGTTAAAATGACATACTGTATGTAGTGTAAAGTTTAGGAGGATGGCACCAAAAAATCTTCCTTAATAGCTGTATGTCAGCACCTCATCTGTATCTGGCCTCCAGTCAGAGAGATAGACACATTAGCGTTAGCATTAGCTTTTGGCTTGAGATGAAACGTGTATTTGCTGCGAGAATCAACCAACTTGTGCCTTGACTCATAAATACTGAAAAATGTAGTATTGTGTGTACTTTAGCCATTAATAACATAACCACAGTGTGCACACACATCTCTATAACCTAAAGCACACTTTCAGTTGTAGCTGCTTTAGTCTCCCCTCTTCATGTTCAGCATATCGTCTGTGTTCTTCCCTCCTCTGTAGAAGTGATGTATATTCAGAGAGAGGGTGTGGCTGCTTAATGTGTAAAGGATTAGTGATAAAGTAAATATCTATTTAATAATATAATTATCCAAACTGCTGAAAAGAATGTTTTACAGTAGCAGCTTCTTGTAAACACACAACATCTTCAGAGTGCACTTAATTATTATTATAGTTGAACCATGTTAATTAAAATAAAGCTGCATTCATTTATTTTACAAACTGAAAACACCACATCCAGTTTATGATCACATTATAAAGTCATTATGGGGAACTTGGCAAACATTTGCTTGTATACACACTCTATCGTTCATTTGTGTTCACCTGATCAATATTAACTCTCTTTATGTCTCCTTCAACTCCTGAGAAACAGTTCATTTTTACATATTGTCTGCCAGCTGTTTGGTGCTGAGCAGCTCTTCTACAAATCATTGGAGCTTGTCTAGCAAACAGACGGTTGCAGCGGTTGATGAAAGTGATGAGACAGAAACGCTGAGTCAGTTAACGCGCTGCATTCTGTTATGACTAAGTTGTTGTGTCTCCTCGTGGTCACTTCAAGAATTGCAGGATGTTAGTAGAGGGAAGAGTCATGTGACCAGTTAGCAGGGAGTCAGGTGAGCCTAGTCCTGAGAGCTGTTTTTATTTGATCTGAGCTGATCCCATTGATTTGATTTATGGTTATCTATGATTGTGGGTGATTTTTTGTATAAAATTATATTTTGTGACGTTTTTTGTTTAAGTTTAGCGTGTAACAAATTATAAAAGACTGCAGTGCTCCTGGGCTATTTAAAGTTCATACACTAAAATACAAGCAGATAAATAAATAAATAATTGATGTGTTAAAATATTTACATTTGTTGTTAAACACAATAAAACCCATAAAAAGCCATGACATTTAATTCATATGAGTGATTGAATATTTAAGTTGTTTATTTGTACATGTTTAAAGCTGCATATTGCTGATTAGGCTTTGTATGTTTATTTGACTGCCAAGCTTATTACAGCGTGTATGATGAGGGCAGTACATGCTCTAAAAACATCAACAGCAAAACATGTTGTCTTCCTGCAGGAGCGCTCCCCAGCAAGGCAGAGCTGCTCATTGACCCAGAGATGGACCAGGAACTGGACAAACTGTGAGAGCGCACACACACACATACACACACACACACACACACACCTGTATCAACAGGCACATACAGTATACTGTATACACACCTCTTCTCTTTATTTGCTCTTTACTTCCTGTTTTCTTTGCTTTCTTTTTTCTTATCCTCTGCTTCGTTCTCTTCTTTACATCTCTTTTTTTTGGTCCCATACTGTTCAGAATCGCCCAGATCTCAGTGAGCCCTGGCAGCAATAGCAGTGGCAGTGCTGTGGGGGGACTGAAGGAAGTGCAGAGGAAGGCCTCCCCCAGGAGGAACATCCACCACAGGAGGAAGATGGAGGTGGAAAGCGACGGCTCAACAGAAGAGACCGACTCCTCTGAAAACTGACCTCTAAGCATCTACCACTCCATGACACGTCAAGTCCAGAACACACTGTGGCTGTTTGGTACACATGAAAACTTCTAGTAGTGGATAAGTGCACATCGGTGATCACTCCACCCCGAGACAGAGTACACCATCGTCTTTCTTTTCTCCAGCATTGACGCCCAGAAAAGCAGTGAGGGACTGACTGAAATGATAATCAGAACACCTATGATTGCAGAGCAGCACTCTGAATCACTATTGTTCCTTCTATGCTGTGTGGTCTTGATAAAGTCCCACGACAGTCAGTGTTGGTTGGTAGTGATATCATTTTTCTTGCCAGTAATGAGTAGTATAACCACATTTAGCAATCACACTGTAGTTAGCACTCAAAGACACATTTTCCCTAAAATACAGTTGTTAGGTTGGAGAAGTCTCTGAAAAGGCATTTATACCACAGCATCACTAAACTAAACAAGTATAAGAGTAAGTAGGTACTGTAGCTGCTCCTTATTAAGAAATACAAAGAGTTTTTTTGTTTGTTTGTTTTTTTTATAAAAAGCTGCACTTTATGTTAGCAAACTAACCTCTCCTATTAACTTTTCATCACACTGGGGCGGGCGTGTTCCTGCTGCTGTTAACAGGTCGGCCACAACACTGGACAGTAAAAGTATTCTAGTAAGTCCATCTTTACCTGCAATAGTAGACATGTATTCTCTGTGTTTCTCAGTTTTTTGTGCAGAGTTCTTCATTCTGCTTGTTCATGACCTGCACAGTGAACAGCTCAAGCATGAACTGTATTCACTGCGCTCATTTATTTATTACTTTTTTATTGATAAAAATAATGCCATTAAGCTTAATATGTGAATGTGATGTTACATGTATGAAGATCCTTGCTCACACTGTGAATAAAAATATGTAACTATATATAAAGATGTAACTGTGATGCTTTATTTGGATGGTTTCTGTTGGTGACTGCTGACTGACATCGGACTTAGTGGTCTCTAAGGTATGTACTAGTAGTATTTAGAGTTCAGTTAGAGTTGCATCTGTTCAATGTCAAGACATTGAAAAGATTATCAAGTGCTGGATATATTGATGCTGGTGAGATGAACTGGAAATATGGCCAATTAAACAGAGTGGCAGTTTGTTTTATCCATCAGTTTTTTATGCTATATAGTAATGAGAAAAAACAAGTTTAAATACTGTATATCGTGCCCACATAGATTGAGTTGTGTGTTAGATCTCCAACCTGCCAGAGGGATTTGTTAGATATAACAAGATGTCATCAACGTATAGACTGATTTTCACAATCATGTTAATTGATTTTAATGCCTGTAACGCCGCCATTCTGTGTCATGACTGATGCAAGTGATTCTTTGGAAAGTGCAAAAAGTTATGATGACTTGTTGAATAATTTGCATGACATGGAGAAGTGATTGAGGTCTGTTCAAATCGCCTATAGGGATAACATGGAAATTGGTAAAGTTGAGCTAATTCTGTCTCCCATTCCAGTCCATCCAGAGCTGCTTCCTCTCTTCATCATCGTCCTCTCTTAGATATTCCCAACCCAAATAGGACAACTCAGATTAACAAAATAACACAAAATATGCTTGCTTGACATTGCTAACTATGAATGGTACCCCCACCTATTCACCCATTCTTCATCTATTTTTTGATGTCTTTGGTTTGTCTTAACATCTTTATGCTTCTGTTATTGTTTTTTAAACTTTTAACTATAATACTTATTGTGTGTTAATGTGGTTACTATGAAACAGACTTACACTCAATATAAAAAGGTAATTTGGTTCCTACTAAAAACATGTATTGTAAGTGCAGTTGTAAATGTGATTTATTGACAAGAATTACCACCAATCTGTGCATCTTCTGTGTCTTCATTTTACAACATCGATATCATGCGGCGTTACACCCAGGTTTTGGTCAAACCAACAGCATACAATAACAACTCCTATACAAACATACATACATACAGTTTTTATACAGGATGGATAAATATATGGATGAGTCATGTACAGTAGATCACCATGGTGGTAGAAAGTGGAATACATGGAAAGGACACAAGGACACTTTCAACTTCCTGTGACCTTCCACGTCAGATGGCTGGCATGGAACTGAACATATGGTGGACACACATTACATGAGCACTTTTAAATGAGAACTAAAATTTCTTCCAGGTTGCCATTGGTTTTCTTTTACTTGTGCTCCCGTGTAAAAATCAAACAGCAACAGACAGTCCTATAATTTCTAATTCATCATAGTGGATTTCTTGTCTGATTTGATGTAAAATTCCTGTTGCATGAGTGACTTAAAAAAAAAAGGTTGTCTTATGGAAAGGGTTCAGCTGATACAAGTTTTGGAGACCAATACCACTATTTTCAGACAGAAGCTGCATGCCTTGTATATATATTCAGTTCCTTTAACCATTTTCATGCATTTCAAATGTAAAAGTATTTACCATTTGCCCTGCATTTTTATCCTCCCTAGGCTACAAAAGCAGCAAGATCAAGGGACAAAATAATCTCAATAAAAATATCAGCAAAGACTATTAATATTGCTAGGACTAATGCTACTATAATCCTAATGATGATTTTTATTCACACAGACTTGCATAATCTCACCAAACTGTTGCATTGCAATCTTACATGAACATCTTCCCATAGAAAATTGGTGTAGTTCTACAGTAAATATACAATCAAACAGCACTGGACCAGAATGACTGACTGAAAGGCAATACCAGCTCCATATACCAGCGAAACCCTAGTTGACCTAATATAAGCTCTCTTTAATGACATTATTTAACATTCCATGGCAGCCATCTTTGGTGTACCAAGTCATATTCAGCTACATGATGACTCATCTGAAAGCGACTGGGTGTTCTATTTAGATTCTGTGATTGGAGACATCTGAAGTCAACAGTTAATACAGACGACGGTCACCATCACCACACCAGAAAAACTCAAATAAAGTAGGCACTGTTTTTTAACACAAAACATTTCATGATTTGTTTCCATTGACCTGCTCAAATCCATTCATCTGTATCTCAAAGCTGAATTGATTTTTTTGGCCACTTGAGGGCAGCAGAACAAGCTGACACATCAGAAAGAAACATTGCCATGCCATAAAAGCAGTTATGGCTATTGTGTTTGTCTCTTTGTCTCTTCAACATTACTTTGAGTCATGAGTTTCAGATGACCTGATAAATATAAATGTAAGCCTTCTTTTTAGCCATGGTCTGGTTTCCACCTCCTGAGAAAAATATCTGACTCATTAGCTGATAAATAATACAGGATGTTCACCTGCTTGTTTCTAACAAAAAAAAAGTCTTCTGTTCAGTGCTGGAGCTGGTAGCTCAGCTTTTTAGCTGAGAATAGCTGCCTGCTGCTAGAAACAAGATGTATTTGGGTAATGTGCGTAGCTATAAGAGGCTAAAAATTTGCATAGAACTGAGGGTAAATACATTGTTGGGTTATAATTATTTGTGAGTTTGTCACTATGTGTGACCATCTGTTCAGTATTTACTTTGAAACATATCTAAGCAAAAAACTGGAAGTTTATTTCCACATTGACTTGACCCCAATTTTGGTCCTAGATTTGAACAGGCAATGCAAAAGAAGTGTGAGCTCAAAGTGATGTGGACAGACTTGGATATGATGCACAGTGATCCACCAGCTCACCAGCCACTCCTACACACATACTTAATTGCACAACGTCATTTGGGCCTCATTATTACAGAGAGTTGAATGAATTATGACATCGCTCGACCAGTGAAACCCTGCATGTATTTGGAACCACATTTGAAAGAAAAGGAACATTAAGCAGCAAAAAGAGAAATTAAGCACCTTAACAGCAACTCCAAAGGTCTTCAACAGTAGATTGTCAAGTCAGGGGGCTATAAGATATAGAATTCTTCTTACATATTTTTTGGAAACATCAATCTGTCCTAATTTTGTGCAAAGAAACAAGGAGGTCCATTTGCATTATATATTCCTTCAAAACACTGCCTTTTGTTGCCCTTAAAGTGAAGGATGAAGCTAATTTAAAGACAGAAAATTTACTTTCTTTTCGTGTTGTTCTTAGATTCTCATGTGTGCGTGTTTGTAAGTTTACATACTTGCCTTTCAGGCAGTTGACCTGGCTGTATTCAGCAACATCTTTGAAAAAATGAAATGCTTGTCTCACCTGAAACTGTTGCATGCACATGGAAACATCTGTAACTGGAATTCTAGTCTATGGACTTCAATAGCTACTTGTTTACCCAAGTGAACACACTCTTCACTCTTCATCAATCATGACTGATCTAATACGTGTATACATTTAATTTTGGTCAAAAAAGATAGATGTAGTTATGTACAGGAGACGCTCACCTCGATCTGTTAAGTACAAATCTGACATAAGTGGCTACGTTATGCTACTTTTCCTAACTCTTGAATTCATGCTTAATTTTAAAAATGTGCAAGACTTTCATACATTTTCCTTTTGGTCAATGAACTTGTCACAATTTTACTTCTACATAGAAGTAAATGATAAGTTTGCAAACTGGAATTAAAGATTCAGAAGTGATCATGTGACCCTCAAAATGAGTACAAACCAGTGGCGGGAACTAAAAATGATGATGACTGTTGTATGTATGCAAACTTATGGAAGCCGAGAACAGCCATGCTTGCAAATATTTTTTTAACCACATTATGTTGAGATCACAAGTATCCCGTTATCTCAAGCTCATTTTCTCGTCATATCTTGGAATAATTAACAAATAAATATTAATAATTAGCAAATATTAGCTGACATGGTAAATAAATGGAATGTAATGGTAAACATTGTCACTGTGTGTATGTTTGCATGCTGACATTAGCATTTACAATAGCTAAAAGCACTGCTGTGCCTACATACACACTCCTGTTGTTTGGTACATGACTCAAATGGTTAATCAGTTACCAAAAGTGTCACTGCAAGTTCACAAATTGATGATATAAACATTCTGTCATTAAATTAACTCCATAGTCCTGAAGGCTGCCCATATGGTTTTACGTCCCATATCTATGTATAGTTACATATAAGTCATTTTAGCCCATAAAATAAATTTGGGTAGATTTATGTTACATTTGTTCTCACTGTACGGAACATCTCGTGATCCTGTCCATCCATAGAGGTATTTATATTGTGACATGGTGAAAGGGAGGAAAAGCTCGCTGCATCACTGGATGCAGCTAAGAAAAGAAATCCACCATGCAAGTACTCTGACAAAGATATATCTGTGGTCCAGTTTGTGGTGTAAGGCCAGGCTTACAAGCACAAAGTGAGTATTCAGTACATAACGTGGATGGAGGAAAGGTGTTATTCAATGAAGATGTCTTCAGTGGGACAGGAGTAACCGATGTGTTCCTTGTAATACTGCTGGAATGCCCTCCTGTGGGACACCAGAGGAGAGAATTAGAAAATGAACTGACAAAACAGAAGAGATGATAGCACATGTGTTTAGGTGTATACTCATCGACCACTCTTTAGTTTGGATGGAGCCATGTTCTGAGCTTGCCCAAAGTTGATACAGTTTTGGTCTTTAATTTTTGATTTATTGATTTCTTACATCTGTGACAAGGAGATAAGCCCAGCTCCTGAGATTGCAATATTTGGTGTTGCCAAATTGGAACTACTTTCTACTGAAATAGTGCCTATGTTAATACTTCTGTGTGTTCATGTGCATGGACAGATACCACTACAGACAAGTCAGAAAATCTGTACAGAACATAAAACAAACCCAAAAAAAAGGTCTTACCCTACAGACTCAGCCAGAGGATGTAATGTTGTCTCTGACATCATCACATGACAGGCAAAACGCTGTTGGTCAGGATGTTTGGTGATGAAGCCAAAATACCTGCAGTGCAATAATCACACACTCAGGAAACTCACAACTTAGAAGTTTACGAATATTCACTGATGCAAACCCACTGTAGAACACAAAGTACGAATCATTTAAAGGAAGTTTTTGCTTGCAACTGTCGCTAAGTGCTAACTCATGGTGGGAATTGTTGGGTCTCTGTAAATAATATTTTAAAGATAACATCTGTTATGATTTGGTGCAATATAAATGAAATTAAACTGAATTGACTGAAATGCTACTAAACAGACTCTGAGAAATGGCACAATTTAAGAGTTTAATAAATTCTTTCTTTTTGTTTGTGGGTGAAGATTGATTACATCAAAAAGGTAGTTCAACTCACTTGCTGTGTTTTGGATGACAGCCACAGAATGAGATGTTCTTCAACTGGAAGAAATGGAAACACTGGTCCCCCTGAAGAGATACAGACAGAGACACAAACACAGACAGAGACACAGACACAGACACAGACAGAGTTAAATGTAAAGTTTGAAGGTCCAGTTTGTCTCGGTGTGTGTGAGGATGCTGAGTTTGGCTAAACCTGAACAAATCCTGGAATGTTTATCCAAAGTGTCAGAGTACTGACTAGACTATCAACTTTTTGGAGTAGCTTGTAGTTACTGCCGCTGTTGCTCGCTATACACCTTATTACAGCAAATTATTCTCATCCTACATCCTAATGACCTGCTGCAGGTTTTCCATCAGTTGTGAAGGTATGTAGGTAGATATGTAGATAAAGTAGTGCACATACCCTGTGAGCAGAGTGACACTGGTCCTGGACACTGATCTTCACACCCTTCACACTGACCTCCAGCACACAGGCTGAGGGAGGCTGGCCCGCTAACCGTCTGTTACATGCCACCTGTTAAGACAAACAATCAAGAAATCAGTCAATAAATATAACTGCAGAGCTTTGACTATCAACACCAGGAGGCCAGACTTAAGGTCTGGTTGTGCACAATCAGAACCAGTTCCAAAGCAGGTTGACCAATTTGGAAATCAAAAAAAGTGTTTATAATTGTTCGAAGAGCCACACCTGATTGTGGAGTGAAAAGCCTGGATGTTATTCAGTGTTGCACTCAGTTGTTCAAATGAAGCTGGAGAAAAAAGTTCAAACTTCTCTCCTTTTTCAACCCCACATAACTGACCAATCATAGTGTGAAGTGTGTTTTTCTCTTCAGTTAGTCTATACTGTGAGTTTAACAGTTTTTTTTTTTTTTTAGTTTTTTTTCATTGATTCCATTCAGCATTTTACATCTCATACATACGTTTTTCAGATATACAAATACAAATGGGGTGAAGCAGCGAGTCCCTGACGAGCATTTCCAGGAGGCGGCGTGGTCCTGGAAGGTTGATCGGGATGTTGTTGCTGGAAATCAGCAATAAGCTGGGGTCGAGGATGTGACTAGCAGGAACCCAGGATCCCCTCCCAGTCGACCAAATATTGGAGACCACGACCCCGACGACGGGAGCGCAGCAGGTGCCGAACAGAGTACGCAGGATCTCCATCAATGAGTTGGGGAGGTGGAGCTGCAGGCACATGGGGACTTTCCTTGACTGACTTCACTCGGGACACATGGAATGGAGAGTAACGATCTGCAGAGCGGAGGAGGGAGGCTCGTGCTTGGATCCAGGTGCAGCGACAGTGGCGGATGAAGGCTTGGACTGACGGACAGGAAGCCTCCCTCTCTAGTGCAGGAAAAATGGGAGGCTGAAACCCATAGGTGCACTGGAATGGGGACAGGCCCGTGGCAGAGCTGGTCAGGGTGTTGTGAGCATATTCGACCCACAGGAGTTGCTTGGCCCAGGACAAGGGATTTTGGGAAACCAAGCAATGGAGGGCTGTCTCCATCTCCTGGTGCATATGCTCGGTCTGACCATTGGACTGGGGGTGAAACCCGGAGGACAGACTGACGGTGGCCCCAAGCAGAGCACAGAATTCCTTCCAAAAAACTGAAGTGAACTGAAGGCCCCAATCAGACACCACATCTACAGGGAGACCATGATGCAGGACCAGTTGGGCTGTCTCTTTGGCCGAGCGAAGATTGGGTAAGGGCACAAAATGAGCCAGCTTACTAAATTGGTCCACTACAGTCAGGATGGCCATATTACCCTCGGAAGGAGGGAGGCCAGTGACAAAGTCCAAGGAGATGTGAGACCAAGGACGATGAGGAACATGGAGGGGCTGCAGGAAACCAGCAGGAGCCAGGCGAGATGGCTTGTGTTGATTGCAGACTGGACAGGCATTGACAAACCCCCAGAGGTCGTCCAGAGTGGCCCACCAAAAACGTTGCTGGACCATGTCTCTGGTTCTCTGGATTCCCGGATGACAAGAAAGCTTGGAGGCATGAGCCCACTGGAGGACGTCGGGCCGCAGACCCAGAGGAACAAACAGGCGAACGGGGGGAACGTTGCTGGGACCGGGCTGATCCTCCATGGTGGACCTCACTCTCTCCTCGATCTCCCAGGTGAGGGTAGCGACCATGCAAGGGGCAGAAAGGATGGGAACGTGCCCTGGGTTTGCATCCTCCTTCTCCTGGAACTGGCGAAACAAGGCATCAGGTTTGATGTTGCGAGACCCTGGTCTGTAGGAGAGGGACAAGTTGAAGCGGGTGAAAGAGAGTGACCACCGGGCTTGTCGGGAGTTGAGTCTCTTGGCCGTGCGCACATACTCTGCACACACTTGAGTAACTCTCGTTTTCCAATGTCGTAGTTTTGTTCAGCGGCCAAGAGTCAACGAGTGTTAAAGGCAGTCTTCCACTCATCACCCTCCTGGATCCGCACCAGGTGATAGGCATTGCAGAGGTGGAGCTTGGTGTAGATGGTGGCCCCCTGAAGAAGCTCAAAGGCAGAAGAGATGAGAGGAAGGGGGTAGCGGTTCTTGATAGTGATATCATTTAAACCCCGGTAGTCTATACATGGTCTCAGAGTCTTGTCCTTCTTGTCAATGAAGAAGAACCCCGCCCCTGTGGATGATGCCAGCAGCCAACGAGTCATTGATGTAGGCCTCCATGGCCTCTCTCAGGGGCAGACAGGGAATACAAGCGTCCCTTGGGAGGAGACATGCCGGGTTGCAGGTTAATGGCACAGTCATAGGGACGGTGAGGAGGCAGGGAAGTAGCCTTGGTCTTGCTGAACACCTCCTTGAAGTTGTGGTACTCGAGCGGGATCCCTGCCAGATCCATGACGATGCTGGTAGAAGGCGAGTGCTGTGGTGCGGTGGCTTATTTCAGACAGATCTGGTGGCATGATGAACTCCACCCTAGGATGACCCCTGTTGTCCAATCTATATGGGGATTATGACGACAAAGCCAGGGAAAGCCCAGGATGAGCGGGATGTGTGGTGACTGCAGGATGTTTCACCATGAAATTGGATGGTTTCATGGTGAGTCCCAGACAAGAGGACATGGACAGGGGTGGTCTGATGGGTCACTGTCCCAAGAAGATGACCGTCAAGGGCACTGGCAGAAACAGGACTAGGCAACAGGACACGGCCTATCCCCAACTGGTAAGCGAGCTCCTCATCCATTATGTTGGCATCTGCCCCAGAGTCATTGAAAATGGCAAGGGTGTGACAGTATCTAGGAAGGAGGAGCTTGGCCTGGAACAGGGGTCGTTGACCCAGGGAGGTCCGAGTAGAAGAGTGGCTCACCAGTAACTCCCCATCTACTGGTGAGCCCTGTCTTTTGCTGGGCACCAGGAGACAAAATGGCTGGCCAGGCCACAATAAAGACAAAGGTTGGCTTGGCGACGCTGCTCACATTCCTCTGGAGAGAATCTGGTGTGTCCAAGTTGCATCGGTTCCAACCCTCCTTGCTGTAGCCCAGTTGTAGCAATGTAGCTGGCGGTAGCGGTGGCCCCCTGCAGTCGGAGTGGTTGCTGATGTCCTGACGTTCCCCGTCGTCTCTCCCATCTCGGAGGCTGGATGTGTAGGCTAGCTCTATCAACCCATCCAGCAAGGAAGGGGGTTCATAAGAAACCAGTTCATCTTTTATATAATCTGCAAGCCTGTGCAGAAAAGCATCACGGAGGGCTGCGGCATTCCAGTCACTCTGACGAGCCAGGACACGGAAGTCAATGGAGTAGTCTGCCACCGTCTGGTTCCCCTGGCGCATGTTCATGAGTCTTCGAGTGACTTCGGTCCCAGGACTACCATGCCAAACACCTTCCGGAGCTCCTCAGTGAATGACTGGAAGGAACCGCAGGCTGGAGTGTGTTTGTCCCACTTAGCAGTTCCCCAAAGGCGAGCTCTCCCCGTCAGATGGCTTCTTCTGAGGAAAACGTGTAGGGTCGCGGGGCAAACAAAATTGAGCAGTTCGTCAGGAAGGGACTACAGCTCTCAGGGTCCCCAGCGTAGTGTTCTGGGGTTCCTATCTGAACCTCGCGGACAGGATCTGGGACAGAGATGGCTGTGGCCTGAGGTGGCTGGACTGGAGGAGGTCCTGGAAAAGTTGCCTGGGTTAAAGCAACTGTTAGCTGCAGAACTTGTGCAGCTAACGCCTGCTCGTGGGCTGCTGCTGAATGTCTGACTTCAGTGGTAACAGAAGTCATTAAAGCCTCATGCTGCTGGAGGATGGCCTCAATCTTCTCAAAGCGGTTCTCTGGTGGGGTGATGAGTGCTGGGTCCAATATCTGGCCAGATTGTACTTTAACGGGTGTGTGAGGACCCAATTGCAGTAACCCGGACCACAGGATAGTTTGGTAATGAGCCTTTAATCTCTTCTTCCATAGTCTTTTCAGCAAACAGGTAATTATGAATGCAGTCCAAAAACAGGCTTAAACACAGAGTCTCATACAAGTCCAGCAAGTTGATGAAATCCAGCAGTGTAGCAGCAGGACGCCACACCGGCAGGCAAACACCAGGAAGGGTTAAGATGGAGATCGTGGTCAGAGACAGAAAGCTGAAGAGTTTACAGGGAGAATGACAGGGCAGGTTAGTCAGAGGCAGGCAGGGTCAGCAACGGGAGATCAGTCCAAGGGAGAATGCTGGAGAGTCTTGCATGGAGCTTTACTTTCTCTATATAGTCTCCAACATCTCGTATCCTGAGATTTCTGTTGTGCTGCTGTAATAAAATATCTCACTATGTTCTGCCAACCATATTCTCTCCATGAGAGGGAGCGTGTTGTCTTCCATTGTTGTGCATTGATCTCCTGAGTTTAACAGGTTCACAAAAATAAAGACTGACTTATTTGAAGCCTAAAAAGTTTAACACCGTGCCTCCAGGCGAGCTGATCTCAGAGCTGTTTCCAAAATGATTTCAAAGCTCCATCTACTGGACTTTGTTTTGTATTGTTACACTCTTTACTGACTCACATTGCTCGAAGATGAAAACATGAAATTACTCCAAATGTGTGGTAAATTAGTCTGTCAGGTAAAAATCAAACAGTGTGGTGTGTTCATCTTAGATAAGTACATAATTGACGCACATTAGTGGTATCTCTGTATTTGTTTGTTATCTACTGATTTATTTTTGACTAACCTAACCTTTCTCTGTTGAAGGAAAATATGATTTATTGACTTTAAACAACTCATTTTGCACATTAAGACACCTGATATTAATACTATACACTTGACATTTGCAGTTTTTAGTGTGTTTTGCAGACTTCTCAACTGTCAGAGGTCAATCATTCACCTAATCAGTATTCAGAACCTTTATTTGTGTTCCAACAATCAGCTTATTTTACCACAGGAATCACTGAAATCCCATCTTATGTCTTATATAAGTGAGGCGAACCTGTTGCACAGTAAAAAGTAAAGTGTGGAACATGAAGTGAAAGGAGAGAACACGTCTCTTTACACACTAAGCCAAAAGCTAAAGTAGCCACCTCTGTGCTGTAATGTGCTTAACAAGGATTTGGAGCTAGTGAAGGATTTAGAGAAAACACAGTGATTAGCTCCAAGGTACAGCTCCAGTCATGTAACAGACTCAGTTAAAGGAACAGTTCACCCAAATCTCACAAAGATTTTGTTTTATTTGTCTTGGTTTTGAGATTTCCGCCTCCGTCTCATCGCACTGGAGATGAATAGAATCTCACACTATTTCATATGGTGTTGCAGTTCTTCAGGATCATCAGAGACCTCATTCTGAACAGTTTCTTCTGTTTTTTTCCTCTTGAACGAAACCTGAAAGACGCCAAAATACCTGCATGGCTATATACCACGTGGTGTGAATGAAGGCCATAGGACTGGTCGGGATAGCTTGACTAATGTTATGTTTAGCAGTTAAATTGGAACACCTGGAGGAGTATAGCCAATCAGAGGCAGATTAGGGGCAGGTATTCCAGCAAGGCATTATGAGTAGGAGTGCCTGGCTAGTTAATGCTTCCCATTACAGAACTATGTGAGCATGGTTTCCATGGGAATACAGCAGTCAAGGCTCTCATCATAGAAAAGTGGACGTGGTTTTATCTGAACTGGGTTGGAAAGATGCTGCCCTGACATATTATCATCCTATAAATTTGTTACAGATAATATTGTTAGCAAACAGTACAGACTGAGCTGAGATGAGCTATCTCAGCATATTGGAGTTGTGTTTGTGTACCCCTGAAATATCTGCTCTGATATGTTTTTTTGCTAGTCGCTCAAACAAAGTCAGCGACTGTCTGTTGGTGAAATGCAATTTGGTGCTGGGCAGTTACTGAGTCGCAACAATCAGCTTTTTGCATGGTGTGTTCTGTTGTACAGTGTGTGTATTTATGTACCTTCTGCATTGCAGCACACAGCACGTCATTGCCTTTGTGGATGGGGACCTGAACTGAACCCAGGAATCGCACCAGGAACTGCTCTATACAACCGTCTTTCTGAACTGAGAGAGAAACATCAAATTATAAAAAGTTGTTTTTGATGGTGATATTTGGTTTTTACAGTCCAGCTCTTTGCAGCGTACCTTGGCTAATATCTTTGGCCAACCTGACAGCATAGAAGGCAGGGAATATGCCGGTAGCTCCAGTCCTCATGTTGTAACCCTGACACCACAGGTCCTCAGACTCGTTCAGCATCAACACCGGGTCATCTGTCTCGAGGCACAGCTCATCTGCATGGCGAGGCACAAACCTAAAAAAAAAGGCATTAAGAAATGTACAGAGTTCAGTCTGATGTGTTTATCTGGACAAGTCACAATTAGTCTGTGTGAAATCATATGTTTTAACCTGTAGACCGCTCTGTGACTCTGCTGTCTCTCCACTCCATCCAAAACACAGGAGAACAGACCAAATGACCCAGCACCTGAATGATACAGCATTAATGTTATACTTAGCAGCATTTTGTATTTTGTTTCATTATTAAAGAAAAAAAATCAACATCTACTGAGGAATGGAGAGCCCAAATGGCCATCTCCATGACAACGTTAAGAGTCAATGAGTGCAGGATTTGGAAAATGCTGACTTTGGCGACTCCTTTGAGTTTGATGGTATTATGAAAATGACATAAACGCACACTGTTATTCCCATCCTTTCAACATTGGGCCCCTAAAATGAATGAACCAATAATTTAAAAAAAAAAAATCAACAAATAATTTTTTAAGTGAACACTTTTTTTGTCAGTAGATGTAGCCTGGTCCCAGACAGACCTCTGATCTCAGATGTCCAAAAAGTTCCAGTGTTGTTCTCAGTAAAAGCTGTTTCTCAGCAGTAGGAGAAGCAGTTGTCAGATTAAGGTATTCAGTATGAAAATGTAGAGATGTATTATGATAACTACAAAAACTTTTTAGATCTTTACTAGACTAACTTTACAACTTCCTTCTGTGATGGCTAACATGCACAGACATTTTGAGGGACTGTTGTTATGACCTGAAACACATAACCCGTACACTGCTGTCTATATGTTACCTAGCTAAGATTGGTTCATGATAATAAGCAATGTTGCGCAATGTAAGGCGTACATGACGAGTTTGGAAATTTGGAAGCATATATGGAGATTTTCACAGGTCATTTCATGAGGTTATACCATTTGTCATTATTTTTTTTCCACGACTTAACAAGACTCACCTGGAGCCCTCACACAACAGCAATAGCTTGTTTAGATGCTACAGTGTCACATGACAGGGCCGTATGCCAATGATTTGTGTCACTTATTTTTCATTTATTGTTTTACAGCTCTGTGTCCTGAGGAGGAATGCCTAAGTAATACATTTGGATGTATGGCAACTTCATTTGGTATAATTTAATTTACATGGGCTAGCCACAACAGCACAAATACATTGTTTTTTTCTCCTCAGCTCAGCCAAAGATGGCAAATGGGCTGTTGCTCGTGTCATTTCTATGAGGATAGCTCATTGTCTCGAGTCCTTTATGTAACACTAAACTCTATTCCTGCCCCATAGCGACTAGTCACTGTAACGAACAATAGCAATACATGTAGCCACAAACAATAGCAGTCACTATACTACAGGGGACATCATCTCTACTTAACGGAACTCATGAAAGACAAATGGTGAAAAGCACAACAAAATGAGAAATCAGTGATTATCAGGACACACCAGATGGTGGCTCAGAGAACATCACCGCCTCCATGACGAACTATTAATAAACCACCAATGTCTCTAAATCAGGGTTTTTCACTTCATACTCTGGTATCAATAACTAATTTCACTTCTTCCAGTGTGTTTTTGGTAGGTATTTTAAGAGGAATCAATCATCTTTTAACATATATTTGGTATTTTAGCCTAAAGTTTTTTCATTAAGACTTCAAATATGTGGCACTGGCAAAGATAGCAACTGAAGTAACTAAAGTATAAAGATTGTAGGCAAAAATACACGTAGAGGTGATTAATAAACACATCAACTCAATCAAGACTATATCATGTATTTCTTGTCCTGGCGTTAATGCATATACTGATAACCATAGATTATATTACCTCTGTATTTGTCTTCACTATCCGTACAATATGATAATATATAATATAATAATGGCAGAAGTGACAGTCTAAAAGATGAACAGGATGTATCACAGCAGACAGAAATATTTGTAGAATATACAAACCAGTGGCACTGTAATGATTGCTGTTGTTGGCAAACAGGTTGAGGAACTTCCTACTTCTGGAAGCTCCTGCTCTTCCTCCATTAGACTCGTCTTCCTCTGAAGTTGTGGTTGATGTTACCTTGGACTGCTTGCAGACCCTCGCCACAACTTCCCTCCTCCTCTTAATCTCCTCCTCCCTCCTCCTCTTCACATCCTCTTCTCTCCTCCTCTTTGTTTCTTCCTCCTCCTTTCTTCTCTTTTCCTCCTCTTTCCTCCTCTCTTGGACCAGAAAACAAGAAAAGTTAAACTGATAGCAGCAAGAACCAATGAACCCTGCAAAAAGATGGTGTAGGTTTGATTTAACAATTATTTTTAGGGATATTTACTGCAAACATTAAATCTATTGTAGCATAATTATAGTTGATACATTTGTGCCATGAGACTCTATGCATTGAAGCAGTGAAAGTGACTCTTTACCTTAGTAGTACTAATCTACCTTAGTTATTTGATAGTGGTTAACAGTGTGAGTTTCTCACGCACACTCACCAATGTTTGATTTTTTGCATGGAGAGGAATATTAATTGAGGAAATCCTTTTATTACTGCTTATTTCATCTGTACCTGATGAAATTGGAGTGTGCAGCCTTGTCTATTATCTAAAGTGAAGTGCCAAAAACTGCAGTTCCTCAAACTTCCACTTGAGGCTGGCTACAGAACATGTCAATCTCTCCCATGTTAAAATGTCTAACTTCACAGCAGAAATAAACATGTTTACAGCCTGGTACAAAAAAATGATTTATATACTGTCTATGGTGCACATAGTGGACAGCCCAGCTGAGCTGAGTAACTTCAGCAGTGAACCCAGGAAAATCAACTGATATTACTGGGCAAGTTGACTACAACTAAGCTTGTTACTGTATGTGCAATCAAACCTGATCAACAACTATAAAGATAATGGATAGTGAATGCAGGTGGCCATTTTTCAAGTTAAAACAACATATTTGTTAACCCATTAAATAATTTTAGACAAAAGCTAACGTTATCGTTTCATAGTATTACACAATCTGATATGAAAGGCATCAGTTATTGACTGCAGTGTTTGTTCCAGTAAGCACAAAGTCACATAGACTGAACCAGAACATGTATGAGGTTTAATTACTGAACATCCAGTGTGTGTTTTACGTCCAGGCTTAGATATATGTGTCCAAAATGTGTGCTGACATTTCCAAATTCATTCACACCTTTCCTATTGGCATCACTGGATATGGTAAGTAATTTATCAATGTTTGTTCAAGTATACATTTTCAGAAAAGCTATGTATGTCCACAGACTCCACCACTGGTACACTGTTGCACACTTAAATGTGCTCAGCCATGTTAAAAGTGAGTCAGGATCATTACCTTGCTTCCTCACTTCCTCTTTCCTCTTCCTCTCCTCCTCGTACTCTGGGTCTTCCTCCTCATTGGCTGACTGATAGACTGTCTCTGCATCACTGTCATCATTGTGCTCATTGTAACCGTGCAAGCAGGTCTTTAGGCTAACCAGCTCCAACTGAGCGTGTTCATCGACCACCAGAGTGTATTTAACAGAGTCATAATTGAACCCTGCTGTAGCTTCACTTGTTGGTACACCCGCACGATCTCCCTGACCGACAGAGCTCGTGCCATCCACCCCAGTGTTATTGTCACCTTTTTCTCCCCATGCGTCCACCTCTGACTTGGTATAGTCCATTTTTTCATTATCTGCAAGACAGTGGGTTGGACCATTCTGGATGTTCATGCAGGGAGTCGGATCTCCCTCCCCCTCTTCTTCGCTGATGTCAGGGTTTATTCGGTGGCATAGAGAAGGATGCAGCGGCCCTGGTGGGGGGCCCTCTGTGTCTGAACTGAGGGACATTCTGTTTGACCCTCCCTCACTGCTGGACCTGGAGAGGGCAGGGGGGTTGTCCTGGGTCCTGTCATGGTTTTGGCCTGAGAATACAACATAGGGACAGTGGGTATATAAGGAGTAAATAGAGCAATTCATGAGTTGTTTGCAAGGTATTTGTGCACCACTTCACATACTTTCACATACCCTTAGTCTGTGATCAGATATGATTAGATTAGATGTAACTACTCACAGAATTTCACAGCACCACTCAAGGTCTTTTCGCTTCCCTCAATGGCTAGTAGTTAATTCTGATACTACCATACTTAAACATGCTATTTGGAGTCCATAAGTATGTCAAAAGTCAGTGTACTGTGAGTACCCGGATGGTGCATGGTGCTCATAACGGTCAAAAAGTTGAGTGTGGAACGCTGGACTCGCCCTCAGTGGTCACCATTTTGGCTAATTAGTGGGAGGGACCACCAGCATTATGCAAATGGTGGCTGGGGAAGCTGCTGGAGCTGAAGCAGTTGCAGAGCAATATACAATGTAATATACCAAAGTAGTACATGTGTTTTACATTTAATCTTTAGTCAAATGTTGCACCACACGGTTGCAATTTGGAAGGAAATAAGAAAAACTGGTAAAATATTGTGATTGTCTTTTTCAGTAAGTTCACGACAGCCATACTTGAATTGAGACAACACTACCTCACCATAATTACGCACTACACCAGGAAGTACACAGTGTACACAGTGTACTACATAGAAGTTTACTAAGGGAAGTATCTGTATTGAGAGACAGCAACAGACTGTGGTTACAATCACAGTTGGACTTTTATATTAACATTATGTTCTCTTCTCTGTAATCTGTGTCCATGTGACCATCTGATCTTCAGCTACACCAATTCATATTTTTATATTAACAATGGATCAGATAACTATGTGTAAACACCCAGAGAGAATGATCATCAGCTCTACATATCCCCTCAGATCATACCGATTACTCTGCCCTCTAAATGTGGGTTCAGTACCTTGGTCTTCGGTCTTGTCCTGGTTTCTTGGTGCTACAGGTGTACGCGGGACCACCATGGCTGTCAGATAAACTTCCTCTTTGGCCAGCATGTTATTTGGCTTGATTCCCATTGCTCTGTTAGCTCCTTTAGCACCTGCTTTTCCCTTTCCATCAGCTCCTCGACTTTTCAGTCCATTTGCTTCTCTTGGTCTCTGATGTCCATTTCTCTCTTTCTCCTTCGCCTTGGACTCCTCACAAATCTTTCCTCTTCTTTCTTCCCTCCCCGCTGTCACTCCATCCTTTCCTCTGATGTCGCCCAGGCTCCTCTCTTTCATCGCTGTCACTCCTTTTCCTCCACCTCTTCCTACTCCTCTCCTTTGATTCCTCTGTGTGCTGGAGGACAGTGTGTGTGTGGCCCCGGAGCCCTGTTTTTCCCGTGGTCGAGCGCGTGTGTCTGCACTGGTGGCAGAAGCCTGAGTGTTGGCTCTGCTGTTGGCTCCATTGGCAATGGGTGGTTTTGGGGCCAGGCGGCGCGTGCTGTGCCGGACTTTGTCCTCTGCTTTTGGTTGAATAGCCGATGGTGTTAGATCCCCTTAACACACACACACACACACACACACACAAACAAACAGATTATGCATTAGGCAACCAGACATTTGCAAAGAGATTAGCAAAGTAGCCTAAAATAAGTTATTTATCCTGTGTACGAGTTACAGGAATAGAGTAAAATCCACACACAAATTTAAAATATTTCATATTTCAAGAACACATTCTCTTCATTCTCTTCATTTTTATACATCATTGCAGAGGCAATGATTGATATCCTATATATATATATATATATATATATATATATATGTAGGCAAAACACCAAAAACAATCTTTGATTTCCCATTATTCACGTCCATAGCATTTCATATATAGGCTATATCTAAATAAATCCACAACTCTGCACCTCAATGCCCCTGTCTGCGACACAGGCTTTGTGTTCTAAATTTGTGGTCTCAGAGCACAAGAGAAATAAACCACGATGACATCATCAGTGTTGATTTCTCAGGTTTGGGAAATCTACTCTAGCAACACGAAAAACATTATCAAACTTATTTAACAGCGAAGTAGTGCTCCTCTGACGGGTAAGCTGTGTGCGAAACTGCTAGACGTGTTTCATTTGCACTGGCACATGTGTTTCTGAATGCAAATCACAACCATTTATTTTATATATGATTGACAGAGGAGTGTCACGTGATACATTTCGTTGCTCTGATTGGTTTGTGTGAAAAACTCAGATTAAACTATAAATCCAGGCAGAGCTGATAAAAGATGGACCAACATTCTGTTGCATTGCTGATTATCTGATGAGAAAGTGGTGCTGGCACCAGCAGCATGCTGTCCATTCAGGTTAATGTCCACAGGCCTGTGTTGAATGTGGTTACACATCGCAGTGGTTATATGCCAATTTACACAGTCTGCATACCTTATTGTCATTTTCTGGATCAAATACTGCCAAAAATCTTTGTCCCACTTAAGACCTTTGTTGTTTACTGGAATTATACATGAATAAAATATTGCTAATTAGATTAACTGAGTAGTATTTCTGGTGCTGAGCAGCAAGTAGTGAGTACTCGTCGACTGATCACACATATGTAGTGTCTATACCTGTGATGTGTGGGGAGGAAGAGTGGGAGTCCTTCCAGCTGTCCTTCTTGCCTAAAGAGTTGTTGTTGATGGAGTCCTGGACAGAGTTAATGAGACAGAGCAGCAGTGTGAGGACAAGACACAACACATGATCGGGTCATCTAACACACACACACACACACACACACACACACACACACACACACACATCCCTCAGACTACAACAGGGATATGGTAGTAGTAGGTAGTCATCTTGAATGAATCGCCTCTGTGACAGTTGTATAGATATAACAAGTCTCCCTAGTTCAGCATATGACGAATTTGCAAACACACACACACAGACACACACACACACACACACACAAAATAAAAAAAATTAAAAACATCTGGAATAAAGGGGAATTAAATACTAATAATAATATTAATATTTAATATTTCACCACATTCTCTCTCTCTCCCTCTCTCTCTCTGACGGTATCATTGCCAGGAAGAAGGAAGAGCATCGACCAGGAAGTGTGTAATGGTCCAGCCTCATTCACGCAGAGCGCTGACTCACTTGCTGACATCCCATCATGCATCTGCTTTCCCTGTTTCACACCCCATTCTGTTACTATGGTTACTCAGTCTCTCGGTGTGTGTTTGTGTGTGTGTGTCAGAGAATCAAAGCATCTCTCTGTGTAAAGCACACCCCTCTCTCCGATGAACATCCTCCCTCAGTAACACTCTGTGGTAATTTCAGGGTGCACACAGATCATCTATCATTTTCAGACGTAGTTCTTCATATCTTTTGAAGGCAAACAAGTTCCTTGTTGTTCTCGTCACTTTGAGCAGGGACACACTGACACTCAGCATCCTCTTCGGTAAACCTTTGTGAAGTATTCATAGGTGGTGATTCAGTGGTGGTCCTTTTAGTGGTATTGCTGTATTGAATTACACTGAGGACCGTCCCCTTGTGTAAATTATATGGGTGGACAATATATTAGAAACACCTCTCAATATAATTTAGTTTGGACCGCACAGGCTAGCTGTGTCCCCATGTCTTAAATCTTTATGCTAAGCTAAGCTAACTGGTTGCTGGTTGTAGCTTCATATTTAGTGTACAAATGGCAGAGCAGTGTCAATCTTCTCGTCTAACTCTGTGGCGACGGGTTTGACCCCCTAAATAACAGAAAGCTGGCAGCATTTTCATCATTTACCAGCCAAAAACATGAACTCCCAAACAGTGTCGAATCAACAACAATGTGACATTAATCAGACTGGAGACTGTCCAAGAAAAACATTAGCAATGATTTCATTTAAAGCACCTCAGCTGATCTGCTAGCGTTTTCCGGACAAACTGTGTCTTGCTGCCATGACAGACTCTCTGCTGTCTACTGTAATTAACAAAGGCAGAAGTAGTGTGATGATGTTACACTGTTGCTTAACCTATTACACATACACTCCTAAATGCTGGGACAGCAGTCATTGTGAATGGGAACTGACAATGCAACCCAGTGCTGCCCACTGAGCTCAATATACCCCAAAGGTTCCCAGCAACACTACATGGGAAAGTTGGGAGAGGCTTAACTTAATGTAAATGTGCGCAGTGTGAGTGACAACCAGGAGTGAGCCAACTGCATTTGTTTTAATGACAGTAGAAACAGATGTACAGAGCAGTTTAGAACTCCTACAGGGTCTAATTATTAATTTTACCTCATAGATAATCATAAAACACTTCAAACAGGACAGAGACTAAATAAAACTCACCTAAACATTCTTTGCTAATCTTTCCACACTCTTGTTTGGTTGGAATACACCCTTCAGTTCATCAAGTTAGACGTGACAATACAAATAATTATTTCAGAAATCTACCTTTTTGTTAAAGAGTAGGATCCATTTTGTTTAACCAAAAACAGCCATTATCACTTGCTACCAGACAGCAAAAGACAACACTTTTACCATTGTAACTTTGTAACTTGGTTCAAACTGGACAGGAACCAACTCATCTGGACAGTTACTAACTCTGGCTTGTTACCAACAGTCTCACAAGGAGGGACTTCTGCGGCTGGGAAGCACAACCCAACTTGGGGAACAACACAACATTGAGAGGGACACCATTACTCCACCATATATTTACATAGCAAAGCTAACTGCTGCTATATTAATGTACTAAGTCTCATATATTACCTCAAAATAGGATGAATGCACAACAGGCGGCAGATCAGAAAACACTTAAATGAATCGTTATTTGACAGGTTTTATAGGTTATTGTGAAAGACAAATGAGAAACAATCTGCTTTGTGGTTTAGTTATGACAAGTTGTTATTCCCTGCAGAAGTTCAATCTGTGGATGTTCTATTTGTGAAGATTTAAGGCTAACTGTGGTGCAACGTATCAAATGGTAACATTTATGTTTAATATTGTACATGGTCTTTTTTCTACAGGGTCATTCACTGAACAGAATTTATTGGATGATGTTAAATTGGAACGAGTAAGCGAGCATTCAGTTAAACTAACTGACTGTAAATGTGAAAAAGACCAAATTTTGACCTTTCAACAACAATCATTTGCTGGCAATCACGGTCAGGCCTGGAGGAGCAAAGGCAAAGCTGAAAAAGCAAATAGATGAAAAAAGACTGTGACAAAACAGTGATTATGGTTATATTATATAGATGAACAGTCATCCTGTGAACATTGTACTGTTGTTCATTTTATCACGTTGTGCTTTTGCACCTTAAGGAAAGTCAGGCCAATGAAACAGCCACTGAATTTAATTAAAGAGAGACAGAGAGAGAGAGAGATGATAATGAGACACGATGATAGGAACAAAGAGCTAGAGAAAGGGTGTAGAGAGTGTTCCAGGGTGTAGAAAAAGTGGAGGAAAAGAGACTCTGAGCTGTGCATCATGTTCTGTCATGTTAAAGTCTGTGTAAAGTCAGAATAAATATGTGTACCGAGTTTGTCAGACCAAAGAAGAAACTGTTATTAACCATCCAGTCAAATTTGAATGATTAAAAATATTGACAATTTTATGAAATTAGGTGTCAAAATCAGGTCAAAATGAATTCTCAGCTCTAGGACTGTTGGGGCATGTCCATTGAATGTGCTGAAGCCACGCCCACTCGTGGGAACAGTCAAGCAGCCATTTTGAAGCGACTGAAACGTGTCAGATGAGTTCATAAAATGACATGACTAACTTTGAAACACTCTGAGCGAGATGAATGAATCTCTATCTCTCTGCTAGGGGTGCAGGGGTATGCTCAGGGTGGCCTCAGCGTGTCATCGAGCCACACTTTAAGGACCGCCCACAAAATCCTGGACTGAAAACTGGTGAAAAACTGTTTTAACTCTAACTCCACATTTCACTAATATATCGTTCAAAGTCTTTTCACATGTTTTCAGCAACTATTTTCCAACATATTTATTGTGTTTTGAGAATTTCAGAATTGCCTTTACACGTACTTTAACGTGCCTGGCTTGATATATCAGGAAATAGACATTATTTTTTTCCGCATCCTGCTAATGGCATGCTTTGATGGGTGCTATTGTGGGCCTGTTGATTGGTCCACTAATTTGTCAGCACTAAATGGTCAAAGTAGACAGCTAAAAGTAATGGATAAATGGTTGAAATATTTAGGTTTTTCTGTGTCGCTCCAAGTGATAGTATGAATGCAACTCTATTGCACTGACCCCCTCATATGGGCTGACTGTCGGTCCCATATTACCAAAACAAACTGAGGACTTCTTATTGGTTAACAGACATTGTCATGTCATTAGCTCTTTCCAGACACCAGACGCCTCCTGTGCAAAGTGAACTTAAAATGACTTTCGGACAGACATAACAGATCAATGTGGCTGCCTGTAATGCAGAATCAACAGCCTCCTCTTTTAACAGCAGTAAAGAGTATGGAGGCAGCCAGTCGCCCAGAGGCCACAGAGAAGACCTATATTTATTATTAGATGTGTATTTCAGAGTTTCTTTCATGGGCCTTACTGTCTTCTGTTGCATCCTCTATCGTATGTCCACCAATACCTTCAAAAACCCCATACATACCAGAGGGACAAGAGAAAGGACATGTGTCAAACAGCATCGCACCACACTGTACGGTAACGTATGGAGCTCTCAAATGTACATTCTCCTTTTCAGCATGTCCATGTCTGCTTATTGTGTGTCCACAGGGTTTGAGTTTTCCATAGCAGAGCAAAGTCAGTGCTCACTGTTCATATCTCAGATTTCAGCACGTGAATGCACCGTTGTTCAGATGAGTCTGCATATACAGCTGCTTTACCACATCCATAAGTCAGTTTTCATTGTGTGCTGAAATAAATGGAAAATATAAATGCCTGCATGGTAGATAACAATTTATTGCAATTGCAACAATTTATAGGCGCTATATAGCCTCAATCTACGCGGAAATGCACAAAGCCCATATTCAAAAACTGGGCCATCAGGACTTCGGGAAGGTTGCGATGTCACAACTGTACAGTCACCACCCTCAGCCACACCCCCCAGCACTGCCCTACAGTCCATGTGTTACTCAGAAAACAGACAGCCAATCCGAAAAGAGGATCATCAATATTAATGAGACAAAACCCAACACAAAGCGCCCTCTTGACACTAAAGCTCCAGAGGGAAGTGAAAGAGGAGATAGAAAAACTCTGTCGAGATGGTTCTGGTACTTAAAACTACAAATATATCTTCTTATAAACTTCAGGAACAGCAGGAAAGTGCTCAGTACTGGATTTCTAAATAACATTAACATTAGAAATGTGACATAAACATGAGTTTTCCCACAAGACTTCCCTATAAAAATAATACAGAACACATTGTTGTTTTAAGACTGCATGATGTCCCGGCTGGTAACTAGCAAATAGCTGCAACTTTCATGATTACACCAACCTTCACAACTTTGTGGTCCCCTCAAAGGTTCAAAAGATAAATCTGAGTGGTGACAGGATGAAGAACATGTTAAGAAATAAAGAAGAAACAAACATATTCCACCATTTCAGCTCTCTTCATTATTCAGTCTGACACTGTGTTCATGTTAGCCATGACAGGTATTTGTCCGATCATTTCCAGTTGACACAGAGGCTGTAGCGGGTACTGGGAGCAGTTAGCTGGAAGGAATGGCTCAAACGCACTTTCTTGCTTACAGTTAGATGTCTGTGCAGTAAATACAAAACTGCAGTCAGCCGGTTAGCTTAGCTTGGCATAAACTGGACACAGGGGACATAACTAGCCTGGCTCTGTTTGAAAGAAACAAAATCCACCTGCCCACACCTTTGATGCTTATTAATTAACACATTGTATCACATTTGTTTATTCTATAATAATGGTGCAAGGAACCATGTGGGACGACTTATGGTCAAGATCAGTGTTTAGGTGGATTATTTTGGTCCAGTTCTGACAGCTTTCAGACAATTCGAATGACGCTGATATAAACATTAAACATTATTCTGCTTTTTGTTTGCACAAGGACTGTTTGCTTACATCTATATATTTTAATCACACAAAAACAGCCTGATACCACCTCCCTAACACACACACACACACACACACACACACACACACACACACACACACAAAAGTCAGGGCTTACAGTCACACATGTTAAGTAAGTCCAACTGGAGAGCAGGACAGGTTAGTGAGGACACAGTTTATAGCAGCCAATCACACGGCTCATCAGAATACAGCAGGTTTGATTAATAGATGCAACGTGTCTGATGACACGTGGACTCAGGACATGATCAATGTTTATGTACTGATTCTAATACCATGTCATTACTGTATGAATATGTATTTACATGTATAATATGGGGCTTTTCATCCTGCCGTACATGCAGTAACATTATATTATCTCTTAGTATATAAATGATTTGTTTCTTTTCAGGATAAACCAGAATCAGATTCATTGCAAAATATGTTTTTACCAAGAAATATTAAAAGGTGTAATGTAACGTTAATGTAACGTATAGACTACTATATCCATACAAATCAGTGTCATTATTATGTCAATATTATTATGCTAATAAACGTTACAGAAAGGGTTCAGATTGAAGACACGACAATATTTCATTTGAAGCTGAATCAGGAGGTCAAACATTTGCTGCTCAGAGGGAATTTTATTGTTCAAGCTGTGGTAACGTTATCTATCTTTATTCTGCATCTGTCTTACATTACTGTTACTGCACCCACAGTGTCCGTGTATTTATCCTGCTTTGGTTTCTGGCTGTTTTTCCTCAAAATTAGTCAAAATTAAAAATGAAAATCCAAGTATTCACTTAAGCCCTGGCTATTTTAAGTCAAGTCAATCTGTCACACTTGATAAAGTCAGCAGAATACTGTTGAATCCCTCCTGTAACTGTGTCTGTACCTTTATATCCACACGTCCCAGGTGTTTACAGTGCTGCTGTATTAAAGACAGCAGGCGCTCTCAGCAGCATGCAGCTTCTGAAGGACTGAACTGAAGACACATTATCCTTCTATATCTGCCTGTCAGCACCTCGTCTTCCTACTCTGCCAGCTCACAGTGGATCATTGACTGTTGAGTGATCTGTTACAGTCAGATCATTACTGATCTTTACTTACTTACTTTACTTACTGCGACAGTACGTCATGCATTTCACGCTGTATAATCATGCTTTATGTAATATTTTGTTTGTGGGCTTTAATGTAGACTATTTCACACAAGGCCAATACTAGTTCGGACTGTAAAGTTAAGCCAAGTGGTGCAGATTTTTTACAGCTACAGATTTTGGAAAATTGCATTAGAAGAGCATGTGTGAGTTATGATGATAAACTTTTGAGTGCCAAATTTCTTTAACTTGTTAATCTCACCAAGGGCGTGAGTTTTACGGTGTTTGTGATAGATTCGTAAATTTGAAATATCAAACCACCAATAGACTAATTAACACAAGAAATGAAGCTGACAAAATATTAGCCCGGGTGCTATTAAAAATATTTCAGCTGTCTCGCTACCTTTTCTAAAAAAAAAAAAAAAAACTGTCAAGTCCTCTGAACAAATCAGTTTCTTTAAATGTAATTAAAGAGCTGCAATACACATAGGGGGGAAGTGCTGGTCATACAGGAGCGAATGGATCGAATTCAAGTTTCTTGGAAAGTTTGTGAAGTTTATTAAAGTTTTGATGAAGGGATTTTGACTTGTGAAGACTTGAAGAGAGAAGAGTCCAGAGTTTGGCCTTTCTAGAGCCAGACGCTGCAGTTCTCTGCAATTATTTCTGATACTTTCTTACTAAGAAGCTCAGGAGGGTACAGATGTTATTTCAATGTCAGCTACTGCTCTGTTAATTAACATTTCATAATTTATCCTCTGCTGTTCACCTCATCTACAACTTTTAAACATAATTAGGTTTCTGCCTCCTCAGCTAGAAAAGGTGATTACAGGTGTTTTAGTTTGAACAACTCCTGTTATTTACAAATGTCAAAAGATAAATATGGCTAGATTTGATAAAGGTTTAAATACATTCAAAGAAAAAACACCAGCCTACTGTTTGTTTAATAATATATGGCCAGATTTAACCATCTATACCATATTTCTATTGTCTTATTATTTGGGACTTAGCACCCAAAAGCTGTCACAATAACAGTAATTTAAAATGATGTTTCAATGGAACTTGAAGGGACTTCCTCTCTGTGCTGAATTGCCTATCGTCGATCATGATTTAGCATCTAGTTGCAGCCAATGTTTCAGGGCTTCTGTAACCAGCAGATATTAACATCTATCAGCAGATAGCTAAGACGTCCTCCGCAGTCCGATTAGCAACTCGACAAACAAGAATGACATTTTGGCTAATATCTATAAATAGATAGCCACATTTGAATGCACAGACATTTTTAAAAAAAGCTAATAAAGAGCAAAATTGTCATCAGACAGTCGATGTATTCTGCGATGGCATTTCGCCCGTTGTGTTCCGCCCCCTTTGCTCTCCACACAAACTATTTACTTGCATGCAAGCCCGCCTTAAACGCGATTGGTCAACACTACTCGGACTACAAACAGAAACCAGAACGCTTCCCGTGCCAAAATCTTGGTACCTTGTTAACAGATTCTAAATTCATATGCAGATAAGTGTTTATAGAAACAAACTGAAGGGAAACCCAGTTTATGGTCAAAGGACTGTGCTCTGATCTGTACTGACACAGTAAACAGGATACAACTCATTTAAAGGGATACGCCAGGAAACTACTACTGCTACTGCTGTCTCCCTCCAGAGAGCACTCATTACTGAGCACTGCCTGAGGAGCCAAGGCTAACTACTTCACTATCATCCACTTCAATATTCCTCTTTTGTCTTGGTCTTGTAAATATTCTTCTGTCCTCTTACTAGTAGATATTACTACAGCCGGTCCATCTTTAAAATAAATATTTCATGAAATGGCAGAACAGCTCGGAGGCTCTCATTTTAATAACACAATCAGGGTCAATTCCCATGACAGCCACCGTGTTCTGTCAAAGTGTCCTTGAGCAAGTGACTGAACCCCTGGCTGCTTGTCTGCTGAGGGTCTGCTGGAAAAAGATAAAGCAGCTACATGACTGACTCATGATACGCCTATTCATAATCGAGGTATTCACCAAGAATATTGTGACAAACAGGGACCTATTTACTGAAACAACACAGCAACATAAAGCCACTGCTGAACCATTTTAAGATTTGACCCACTGCCAGCGACACACACACACACGCACACACCTAACGGCACACACATACACAGATAAACAGCTAGCCAATGCTGTCTCATTCTGAAGACAGCATCCTCCCAGGAAATACACACTCTCGCTCTCTCTCTCTCTCTCTCTCTCACACACACACACACACACACACACACACACACACACACACACACATACCCACAGTAACCCATTTATTCAGCCTGATGTTACTGCTGTATCATCCTAAACACAGGATCCAGGATCCACCCATGATCACACACACTGTAACCCATTTGCCCAGCTCATTTTAAACACAGGGGATCCTCCCAGCCTCCCTACCTGGGTGCCGGCTTGTGGCAGCTGTGGAAACAGAGCCAGGGTGGTCGGTCTCTTTGGTCGATATTTGTCCATGACAGCACAGGTTGATCCCCCTCTGACAGGTGACAGCTTCCTCCCTCCCTCCTCCTCTTCACCTCCTTTATTAAGCCAGCGCAGGAGCTCCTCAGCTCGGACAAGGCCTCCCCCACCCTCCTCAACCTCCCTCTCTGCCTCTTCTTCCTCCTCTGTATTCTCAGCATCAATCAGCTCCAAGCTCTGCCTCTGGACACACCCCTTCCACTCACTCCTCGCGTGATCATTGGCCGGCCAAAGTGTCACATCATCATCATCACCATCATCTTCCTGGCAGGAGCAGAGTGGAACGAAGAGGAGGGATGGAGAGACAGAAGGAGGGAGGGAGAGAGAGAGAGAGAGCCAGAGAGGTGGGTGGTGTTGAACAGAGATGGGGTGAACGAGGATTGACAGAGCAAAGAAGGCAAGGAGGAGAGGGACAGAGATGCAGAGAGAGAGGGGGAGAGAGAGGGAGAGGGGGAGAGAGAGGGAGAGGGGGAGGAGAAAGTCAGAGCCAACCAAGAGCAAGGCATGACATCATCAGCTCATCTGCCTGTGGCGTTTTGTGTGAGCTAAAGCTA
The DNA here is from genome assembly GCA_033000465.1 of Sciaenops ocellatus. Classification (NCBI taxonomy): domain Eukaryota; kingdom Metazoa; phylum Chordata; class Actinopteri; family Sciaenidae; genus Sciaenops; species Sciaenops ocellatus. The sequence continues at coordinate 29,343,859 of CP136871.1, read as the reverse complement.
ATAAACACAGTGTGTGTGTGTGTGTGTGTGTGTGTGTGTGCATAACTCGGTCAAATAAGATTATACAGTAACAGTGATCCCATGGAGAGACAAAGGCAACAGACCAGTCAGTAAACAAGCCAAACAGTCTTCTAGTCTGTAAGTCAACAAAGCAGCCAGCAAACCAGTCATTTAACCACTCAACCACCAATTAACATCAAGCCAGCCAACCAAGCAATCGACAAACAAGACACTCAGACAGACAGTCAGCTAGCTACTTTTTTTCAGTCCACCAGCCAACAGTCAACAAACCAGTCATCTTTATCCATAGTTAGCCAGCAGCTAACAAACAAGTTTGGAATTCAGTCCATCAATAAACCCGATTACTGAGCCAGTCAGCAAAAATGAACAAACCATTTGTCATTTAGTCAGTCCACCCACCAGCCAACTACTAAGATCACACAGTGGACCAGAAAACAGTCAGTCACTTAATCTGCAAGCTACAATGCTAGCTAACATTCCAGTCAGTCAATTTAAATGCTACAGATCAGTCAGTGAGTCACCCTGCCAGCCTTGTGGCCAGCTAATCAGTCAGCTACTTAAAACTTGCCAGTTTTGAAGAGGTGTGACAGGCAACATACATAACTTCCAGAATTGTTCGTAAAATTCTACGTCAAATTATGTGAATGCAGTCACGCCATATTGGCCATATTCTCACAACGGCCATTTTCCTCTGACATCATGCTCAGGGTGGGAAGCTCAAATAGTGTACTGCTGTGTTTCAGGTGGCACGCTGTATAAAAGCAGCACACGTATATATCCCACTTTTGCAAATGTATGTGAAAATACGAGCGTATGTGTCCGTGTACGTGTCACTTGTTACAAGAGGGCGTATGCGTCCACCGCCAAGATTGCACCTCCAAAGTGACCGCCTGTTACAGCAGCTCAGTCAATGCTGAGCTTTTATTTATTAGGCTTAAATAAATGTGTCTAAGATGTGTGATGATATTTCAGAATTAAATTAGGGCTTTTCTATCATATCGTTTAAATGGCACTAGGAAGTGGTTGAATGCTAACATTAGCTGTTGTCTCATGTTAGCTAATACGTCATCAAATATGTAGTTTTACCTTGAAATACGGCTCCATGTCTCTCCGTATTTCACTATCCATTGTCTTTTCAGTTAGCTATCATTCAGGGAGAAGTGAAATGATAATGATTTGTCAGACTCCCTACGTTTATACAACCTGCAACCTGGAACACAGCCTTACAACATTTGAGCTTCCCACCCTGCAATGAGGGCCTTGTCACAAGAAAATGGCTGCCATGTGAAAACGGTTAATCCTCCACAGATATCAGAAGACAACTTTGGTACAAACTTCAGTTATGATATAACTACCAATAAACTGACCAATCACCATTATTATTACATGATCAGTTGATCCCAACACTACATGGGAAAACTGATCTAATCAGTGGCACTATTATATGTAAAGAGCAGGAGATGTTTGTCAGACTGCCATGGTAGACTATCTCTAATTTCTCTCCACAGCTCTTGGTGTCCTTCAGGCTGTCCATTGTATCATAAAAGTAGTCAAATATTTGCTATAATGTAGGCGCAAGGTGACCAAAAGCATCAGATGTCAATATCAATGCTACACCTTCCCATTTCTTGCATACATATTAAGTTAAAAGACAACAATCCAAGCACTTCATTGTGGAAGCTAAGGTTGGCTGTGCTTGCGAAGTGATCAACCATTTATTATTAATTTCCCTTAATTTCTTATTAGAATGATCAGAGATGAGGATTGCAATGCCAGCTTGCATAGATAGCATCTTGACAACTGTAGCAACTGATTTAAGCTAAAGTGTCCTGGAGCATCCATTATTGATCGACACATCAGACTGTATTTCAATCAAGGTCCAAGACAGAAATTACATTGTGTCTCTGCATTAGAAAAAACATTCAGATCAGTCCTTGTCATTGAGGAAGAAGACTAGGCCAGCTGCAACTTCACAGATGAGAGCACTTTTTTCATGATAAATGATGTTGTTACCTCGAGAATCTGCCATTTGCTTTCTCGAGATAATCAGATAAATTAACCAGTTATCACAGGAAAATGAGTGTTGCTATCTCAGCATTAAAACATTACTGCAAGCATGGCACATTCTCAGCTTCTGTACTTCCTGATTGATCAAATGCGCAAATACGTTACAGTTGATTTAATGTTAATTTCTCTCTGCCTGTGAGAGAGCAGCTCGCTGCAATAGGCGCGTGTTGTTGCCCTTTTTAATGGTCAAATCAAAAATATTAAATGAGCATTATGGTGAAAGCAAGTATCAGAAAATGTTAGGATGGTTTATGTTAATGACACATGGTTTGTTTAGCAGACTGATAAAACATTTGCAAAAGTGGGATATATACGTGTGCTGCTTTTGACTGGTTTCAAGTCTAGCTTGCTAGTACAATATGTTGGATCAACCGTGCACGCAACAAAATGCTTTGACTCTGTTGATGCTGTTAGAATGTGAGGACTATAGAACAAAATCAGAATCAAATTTGGACCAAATAAATATTTTCTTAATGCTAATTAGTGTTTACTGAAGACTAGTTAGTCAGATATTTACCAAAGGTCACCAAACTGACCAGCTGCCACCATGTTTGTTACATTTTTATAAATATCTAAATGGTGCATCTCTCCTACCTGATCGTGGTATTGATCTGTCATCTCAGTAAGTTCAGACAGGTCTTCATCTTCAAATTCATTCAAACTGAAGTCATCAGTCAACCTGAGGAGCAGAAGAAAACATTCATATGTCCTTCTTACCTGTACTGTATGTATTACAATTTATCTCTCACATTCAAGCCTGGAAGAATATTGTTATGGCATGTCAGACACCTCTTAAGTGGACCATACAATTTCTAAACCTTGACGTCAGTTGAATATTTTGTCTGACTCTCATCATTGCAGTGGACTGCATCTTCATTAAAGTCTATGCTCGTGTGTACTGGTGCAAGCCAATGGAGACAAGTTTGCCACAGGATAATGTAAGTAGTTTCAGGATAATCCAGCTAGTTTAATAGACTTAACTTTTCTTACCTTCAGATTGTCCGTGTATACTAATGTTACACAGCTTCTAACATTTGACAAATTTTACCCCCAAAACCAAACTTTGTCAGCTGCTATCTTATCTTGAAAATAGTCTAACAGAAAAAATAGATCCATAATGTCCTAGATCTTTTCCATTTGAGCCACGTTTCTCACTTCTCACAAAGAAATCACTCCAGGCTTTTGAGTCCTATGTTATTCATTCATTTTGGTATTGGGACCAGAACACTATCTATAATGTGAAATGTTCATATCACATACACTCAAAAACTGAACACTGGCAAACACTGTGACAATGGAATACCATGAATATTGCCAGAAAACATTCATTAGTGCCAGCTTGTTGACAGAACCTGTACATTTTTAAACTTCTGGCTACTAATTATTGCCAGTAGGGACTTTCTTTGAGCAGTGTGGTTAGGAATATATACATACAAAGTTATAGTTGGAATGTATACATCTGTGCAGTCTTCTATGTCATTTCTTTATTCTGTATTTTAAAAAAGCAAATTTTTAATTAATTTATTTTAATGAATTAATGAATTTTTAAATAAAAATGTACCAAACATTGAATGTCATAGACCCTTAACTCAATTATACGGACAAAGAAAAAAATTGAAATAAGAGGAGCCATAAGTTCAAAAATATACAAAACCCATTAACAAGCTGGCACCAGTACCAGTTTTTAAACAGCAGCCAAATATCTTCTGAAAATATTTATAGTCTTCAACAACTTTCAGGCAAAGAAGTAGTGGCAGAAGAATGGGATAGTAAGGAATGGGTAGTGCTACTCATGGTAAGTTAAAGAACATAAAGAATCAGTGTACCATTTCTCCCACTGGTCTTCCAACTTCTCCCCATCCTCAGCAGGGTCCATTACCAGAAACAGCAGCATGGACTGGACAGGTAGAAGGGGCTCAGCGGCCACTCTGGATGGAGCTAAATTTGGAGTTCTCTTTGCTTCCTGTATGTCTAAAGGTAACTGGGATTATTTTTAGGCCTGTCCCCTGTTCTAGAACTTCTCTTTGCTTTGTAGCTGGCTTCACTGCTGTTGGCTTTCTGGATCCACAAAAGACAATATTGCAGCTACTGCTGGTTTATTGGAGCAGTATGTCAGGTCTGGTTTACTGGAGTGGACCTAGGTTGATTGAAGAGATGGTCCCTGTAGATGGTCCCTGTAGTAGCAGTCAGGAAGAGGTCCTGATTCTACTAGATTTGCAGTCCTTGGTCTACCAAGATGTGGTCCTGGGTCAGTTGGAGCAGTCAATCTGGGACAACTGAAGAGGTGGTCCTGGATCTACTGGAGCAGGACAACTAGGCAAATTTTAGAAGTGGTCTCCTTGAGCAAAGACCAGGTTGTATTGAAGAGATAGTCTACTGAAGTAACCCCCCTGAGTCTAATGAAGAGGTAGTTCTGGGTCTACTGAAGAAATGATGCTGGGCTTGATGAAGCAGAATTCATCGATCTATTGAATGATCCTCTGTCTACTGAAGCAGGGTCCATTGAAGAAGTTGTCTTCAGTCACTTAACAGAAGGTCCGGATTTACCAAGAAGTGATCCTGTGCAGAAGAGCGCTAATGAAGTGGTGGTCCTTGGTCTACAGGAGGGCTAAAGCAAAAAAAGTTGTCTGTCCTGGTCTGTTGGTATAAAGAACTCTTTCCTCTTTCACGGTCTCAGCACAGTAAGGCAGAAGCATGCTTCTCTCTCAGAGGAATCCAGTGAATGCCCTTGGTGTCCTACTCTTTCTCTCTCTCTCTCTCTCTCTCTCTCTCTCTCTCTCTCTGTTTCCAGGATAGGAACAGCTGCTCTTCTGATCGATCAAACAACCATTAACAGCTACTTCCTCTCCTCCTCCTCCCAACACAACAGCTCTGCACATTTCTCTCTCTCTCTGTCTCTCTCTTTCTCTCAAATGTATACCGAGGATAGGTACAGATATCATCACTAAAATTTGTGCTTATTAAAGTAGTAGTCAATACACATACAAAAAGAAGCTGTGTGCACCTAGAGGTACACATCGGGTCACAGCTGAAGCCGGAGGTTGGTCTGTAAACTGTGATGGATGTTTACAACAGATATCACCATTCATCTATGTTTTTTTCTACCATTTAAAGCAACTTAAAGGTTTAGTGTGTCAGATTTAGGAAGCAGAATGGAAATAAAATATTCATAACTGAGTTTTCATTAGTATTTAATCACCTAAAAATAAGAATCATTGTGTTTTTACTTTACAATGAGCCTTTTACATGTTGGACCCCTGTGTTTCTACAGTAGCCCAGAATGGACAAACTAACCACTGACTGGGGCTTTCATGCTTTGCGGCCGCCGTGGTTTTTCCTTCACCTTGGGAAGGAGAAGGTGAAGTGAGGGGGAGGCCACTAAATCCTACACACTGGACCTTTAAGTTAACTTAATTTCACTTTTTATTTGGATATAGAAGCCCATTCACTCATTACAATTCTACATAACACCACTACAATAGCCAATAGCCTCCTCTTTACCTCTTTGAAAGTTGTTCTTTTTTTTACCTGTGTCGTGCAGAGTCCAGTCATCATTAGCTGCTATCTAGTATGAAGGTCACCCCCATTTGAGTGCATTAAGAGCTTGGTGATGGGGAAATAGAGGGAGATGATGATGATATACATCAGTCAGGTCTAATATGAACACACAGAGAAAATAAATTTTTCCTTGGATTTCAAATATGTGCTTACAGAAATATATGTTGTGTATACATTAACAACGAGGATCAAGTGTCAAGTTCAGATTGGTGCAGGGTGAAATATAAGTTGGGATCTACTTTTGGATTTCACACACACACACACACGCTTTGTCCTGTTCTGACGGTAAAGTATCGAATAACACTAGAGCAGATCAGACTGCAGCAGAGTCCTGATATTCTTTACAGATTATGAGAGAAGGCTGCGGCCACAGAGCCACTGCACACTGGAACACTGTAAAAGGGTGATGGAGGGATTCATAGAAAAAATGACAAAGAAGGATGGAAAGAAGGAGCTAGGAGGAATGAAAGTACTCATGAATGAAAGGTAGTAGCAACATATCGTTAGAGAAAATGACACCTTTTCCAATAAATTACTTGTTCCCCAGTTTATCACCTTATGGCTCCACTGTACACACATTGCTAAATATCACTATTGGACACGGGACTGCCAACACCAGGGTTCAAATTATGAGCAGGACTGAAGAATAAATGGACAAGATAGAAGTCACATCAGGCTTTTGAGTTGTATCTTACCCATTCATTTTGGTACTGGGACCATTACAGGATCTATAATGTGCATTGTTACTCTATGTCTTCAATGTTAGTCAGACCCAGGCCCAGATGCTGTATAGTGGTAACACACATGCCTACCTCTTTGGCATGTTGACACTGTCTTTGGTTCTGGAACAGTATTGTGTGATGGGTCTGACTTGGTGGCAGGTTTGCTCTAGAATACTTTGTTTGTGACCTCTAACTACAAAAGTTGTTGTGTAGGACGTGCCACAACGGTTTGACCTGCTGTCCTCTGGTAGACACTTCAGTTCTATCAAATCACAGACAGACTAAAAAAAAAGCTTCTTCTTCTTGCCAGCAGGGACTTTCTTCAAGCATATAATGCCCCTGCACACTAGAACACTGTAAAAGATGATGATGGAGGAAAAAATGAAAAATGAAAGAAGGAATGGAGAGCACTCAGAGGACAGAAAGAGTAAAACTGTATTTGAATGTGTGATGCTTTACAAGCAGATTATTACTGAAGACAAGATGTTTCACAATTATATTTATACTTTTCATTTTTGATTAAATCAATAAGAAATAAATTGTATGTATGATATGATGTAAATCAAATTCATATACATTTGTTTCAATAACCTACATTTATAAGGGAATTAAATAAATATGTTTTTATTATTTGACAAGACTGCTTTGGTTGATTGGTTAGCAATTTGCTAATTAACTTAATTTCACTACTCAATGATCAATTTCTGTCCTTTTTGCTCTTCTCTCTCTTCTTCAGCCATTTTAAACATGCAGCCCAAACCCGATGACAACATAAAGTATAGGCTTTGGTCTGGATCGCTGCTTAATGACAGTAACTAGGAGGAGAGTAATTACAAGAATTAATCATGAGGTTCAAAAAAAATCATTATTACTACTGAAACAATATAATAAAGACAAATAGTTAAATACCAAATACATACAGTACATACATCTGAGACCAAACAAACATGTTCTATTAATACACAAACAGCTGTTCTTCATTATTCATTATTCATTATTAATTAACTCTCATTATTTTATTCAATCATCCATAATTAAATCTAGTATTTAATCAGTTTAGGATTAATGAGTTCAGGTGCAGGTGAAATACTTCAGAACCTCAGTGCCTCCCTTCAGTATGGATCCTGTCTGTAGAGCGACAAACCTGCAGGATTCTGGATGCAGACCACATGTTCTGCTGGACATGACACATGCAGATTCGGATGTCACAGGCAGAATCAGGCCTAAAAACCCTGGAAATCCCCTTTGCAATCATTCGAGTACTGGACCGTCCGCTGGAGACAGACCTCAGCATGACGTCGCTGCAGCCACGCTAGGTCTGCTACTCCCAGCCCTCGATGACACGTCAAATTGGCTACCTTGACGTCACATGTAAGTTTTCTATTCAAGACAACTACACCCTGTGGCCAATGTCGAGACGATCCAGTGGCTCCAGCTGATAACTCTCTGTTTGCATCTTCGGCATGCCAGGTACTCAGATGCAACAAAATTGCCACCACCTGCCTTATCTTCTGATACAGGCCAGCTGAGGTCGGAGCTCTTTGTGACAGTCTGGATAAGGACAGGTCAGCTTCATTTGCCACAGCTTTTGTGGTGTCCACAGCAACAGGGGATGGTCAAAATAATTTCCCAATGAAGAAGAATCACTGGTCTTCAGTGGCACCTGCAGAGGACACCACCAAAGGTATGAATTACCCTTTCAGCCTTTCAAATAGTACTTTGTATGAAAACACTTTTTGAGAAAGAATACTGAAAATGTTCTAAATGTCTAAAAGCAGTTTGTTTTGGTGGCTTTTATGTCTCCAGTGCACATTTAAGTATCTGCTCAAAGCTTTTTACGCTCTGGGATGATGCTTAAGCAAAAGTATTTTGGTTTGTGTCCTTCAGGTACTAACCAGGCCCGACCCTGCTTTACTTCTGAGATCAGGTGTGTTCAGGGTTGTATGGCCTTAAATCACAGTGGAAACTACAAACAGTCTGTTTATGGATGCGTAAAATCATGTTTTCTCACTGTAGTGGCTGTAGATATCACCTAACTTTAATAAAAATATACACAATACACAAATGTTCATGGCAGTGATGATGGACACTTACAGTGATACCACCCTGAACATGCTCGATCACAGAAGCTAAGGAGGGTCAGTCCTGATTAGTACAGTACTTGGATGAAAGACCGCCAGGAGATGTCTGGTGTTGTCAGCTATTTTACTTTTCTCTACAGACAGCAGAGGGCGCTGCTGCTTCTTCAGTGGAGACACATCTGAAAAACAGAGCAGCTTGTCTGAGGAGCTAAGTGACCTTTGACTGCCTGTGTCCATATTCTGCATTGAGCACAGAGTAATAACCATCATATGACAGTGTATCATAGTATAACAGCAACAGGTTTGTATTTTACTGATTATGTCTGGATAATTTAACTTATACCATTTTGATAGGTGTAGACTGGCTGTGCAGTTATGCCCTTTAACTGCAAACAGGAACAAAACATTTCTTGACATTCTCATGAAAAGTCACTTTACACTAATAATCACTTTACTTGAGGTCAACGGAATTATTCATTATACAATTGTCATGCTGGTCATTTTTGTAACTACTTCTGTTGTGTTTGCTATTGTTTCTGTCAGTCACTGATGTTTCTAATTATTGAGAACAGACTTTACAGTCCACAGTCCATCCTGAGGAAAACTCTGTTTTTTTTTTTTAAAATCGTCATGATGCGTTACGGTCACTCAGCTTTGCATAAATGGGAAACTGAAAATGTTTTCCATTTGTTATAAACACCAAAAATTGACTAATAGAGGTGTTTTGTCAGTTAGAATGGGAAAAGATCGTAATTCGAGCAAAAACCTGTTTTATAGTAATTTGTCATGTATCCTTGACCATCGATCACAGCTCGACTAGACGTCTCATGCTGTTCACAAGTGGACTTATTCCAACCTGCTGATGACACTCTGTGACACTCAGCGCTCAGTGGTAACTTCCTCTGAGTACTTCCTGTTTGAAGCCTCACACTGACCAGGTACTGTTGATGGATTGTTAGGTGTCGTCTTGGTGTCATGATGTCACAATGTGAACAGCATGATGAAGAGGACAGTTTAAATACAAACTGTCATTGAAGCAGAACATTAAGTGGTCCATTCATGGATCACACACTTATTGTGATTTTTAATCACCTTCTTAGAGAACAGCATGTTATGCAGTAAGTCCTGAAACATTGAACAGTTGGACATGTGCATTCGAAAGTTTAGAGAAGGTCAAATGAAGTTCACCTGTAAAGGTTGGAGTGCATTTTAGGTGCACTCTGAAATTTCATCTGAAAGCTGAATATCCCAAACTTTTTGTGAGTAGTGTATATATAGGACTTCAACTGCCAATATCATCAAAATAAAAAAGAAATGAATGAAAAAAATAACTCAATAAATACAAAACAAAAACATTTATAAAATGTGGCATAAATTAATATTTCTGTTTTAATTTCCTCCAAAGGGAGGCGCCTTCCTTGTTCCGGGCCTGTCCAACTGGTAGAAGACCCCGGAGCAGACCCAGAACCCATTAGAGGGACTACACCCCCCCCCCCCTTTTGAAATGTGTTGCTGGGGAGAACGATGTCTGGAACGTCCTGCTAAAACTGCTGATACCACGATCCGACCCCAGATAAGTGAAAGAAAAAGGATGGATGGATGTTTTAATTTTTGTTTTTATAATTTTTAATCTTTATTCACCTTCGTATTGTTGTCTCACAGTCTTCAGCTCGTCCTCAGTTCAGCCGACTGCGTCCAACTTGTCTAATTTTCAGGTCCAGATTTGGTCAAATAGTGTTACTCTACTAATACAGAAAATAACACTCAGGATTCATCAGGATTGGCAGCAGAAAGAGCTCTTTATTATCTTTACAGACAACAAGAACCCGAGTCACCCATGGATGAACTGAATTCGCCGACTCGGGGCTTCACCTTATATACTCTTGAGAAATTCATGCAAATTTCATATGTCCTGCCTTTTTTTGACCGAACCTTCTCTATGACACAATGGTGTAATTTTTCATGCTTTTGGACTCTCAGGGGCGGTCCCAAGTTTGGGGAGTTTCTATTCTAATGGTGTATTGCTCCTCCTAATTTTGCTCTGTTTGCTCTTATCAACTTTGGGGTTTTTCCACTCCTACCAGGCCACGATCTTTTCTTTTTGTTTTATTCTTTCCTGGATAACACCGTTAGATTCTATTTTGCTGTGAGTCTATCTTTTAAAAACCCTTTATTGCTTTTCCTTACACCATTATGTCACAGATCTCTTTGACTATATGTTAGGGACGACCACAGCAAAAGAATACCCAGGCAGGATTGTCGAGTGTCACAGACGAGGTTTTTTTATTGTTACATCTCAAGCAACATGGCAACCACCCTCCACATCATGTAGCAACCACCCCCACTGGTCACAAAATGGCGCCTTATATAGGGTGTCTAGCCAATGAGGGAGAACCCATTCCCCATGCTGACATGCTCTCCTTTTGACAAACATTGTTGCAATGTTGGACCATGTCTCATGGTCCAACATTGATTAAATCAAGCACTGACCACTCTGTGTGCTACCTTTAGACTGTAAAGGTGTTACTGCAGATGAACCTGAAGATATTTCCACACCCTCTGCCCTCTGTACTGCTGAGAGCTTTTACATTTGTCACCGATGACTTGACAGTTCATCCAGGTGCAACCAGTTGATCAAACAAATCCAAACTACATTGATTTAACTAAAATATTTAATCATGTATCTCTCCCCTGCACACTATGTCTCCTTTCTTCACGTTTCATCAGACTAAACTAAAAGTGGACATCACTAATAGATAAACACACCGAGCAGCAGACTTTTCAGCTGCTACCTCACTGAAGTTAACCTCTGTGATGAAATTAGAGCTCGCAGTGCACTTTTTGTTAATCATTTATATGATAAACCCTTTTTATATTTATATAGTTATAGTTGTCAGTGGTAGAAAGAGTACTGATAATGTGTATTCAAGTGGAAGTACTGTTACATTACTGAAATATTACAAAAGTAAAAGTATTTTTCTCAAAAAAAGACCATTGATGTTTAATAACTGATCAATAGCAGGCATTCAATGGAAGGTAATATTTAAGGTATCAATGGATCAAACTGAGATCAACAAATATACAGTTAAAGCAGGACTTTTGTCTACTAAAAATGTTTCTGAACCATCTTAGAACACATGTATCGTATAGAAATGTCCCCCAATGCACTGAAATAAAACAGCAAGGACGCGATTCACAACTCCTCCTGTGTTTTCTTGCTAGATTTGCTTGCGGTGTGAGGGAAAACAAAAAAAACAGACGCAGAAACTATCTGCAGATCTTAGACAGGCCATGGAGCTCTTTCTCCACAACGTGATTTGTTTGAAGAGCCAGTGTCAGTGCTTCAGGGTGCTTCTGCCTCCTGTGTGTTGCTGGCAGCTGCAAAAATTGCTCCAAAATATTTCAATAATGCCTCTGAAATGATTATATGTTATATCATTATTATTATATTATTGTTTTTTAAATATAGACTGGTAGAGATTGCATAGCTTTATTACATATGTCATCTAGATTTGTTTTAAATCTACCTGTCACCTTTTGCACTCTGTACCCCAACACTCCACTCCAAATACTGGAACATATACTTCATATCTGTGATATGTGTTAATATAAACCATATTGATATTATATATCATATTTATACAATATTCTAATTTTGCACATTCTATTTACATATTTATAGTCATAGTATATTATTTTAGTATATATTTATAGTATTTATTATGCATATATTATACATATACTACACTACACTATATAACATATATCATATCTTGTGTATATGTACATATATTTATTCATGTGTACATATAATGCAGTTGTGTATAGTATGCACACCTTGCACAGGCTAAATATATGACACATTTCTATGTGTATCTTGTTATGACCCTGGGTCATTATGTTGTGAAGATGTGATACTACTCTGTCCCTCCTCCTCCGAGTGTGTGAGCAGTTGCCTCTGTGTGTGTGTGTGTGTGTGTGTGTGTGTGTGTGTGTGTGTGTGTGTGTGTGTGTGTGATTGACAGCAGGTTGGACCTGCTGATTGGCTGTAGGAGCCTGATTGCTGCTGCAGGATTGGCCAGAGTGAAGAGAGGAGCCTTTTTGAAGCACCGACTGACTGCAGTCTTCCTCTCTCTCCACCGATTCACCCACAACCAACTGGGTCTAGTGTCTGGCTTAACTGCTACTTCTGTGTGTAAGAAATTAGTTGAATCTACAAACTGAGTGTCTTTGTAAATATTGAGAAAGTTAGTAACCTGTGTGTGGTAGCCCTGTAGGAGGGAGAAGCCATTTACTTTAAACATTTTTCTCCTGTTTTTCCCTTAGGAGTTAGGAAAGAGTTTGTCTTTTTGTTAATCTTGGATTGCATAGGGAAGGTAGGGATATAGATTCTTTTGTTTGTTGTTTTGGCTTTTGTTCTCCCTCTGAAGATAAATAAAAGGCTACTTTAAATATAAAAATTCCTGTGGACACTGGCCTTCTTGGGTGTGGGAGAATGGGGAGAAGCAAATCATGTTATGTCTCTGATTCCCCCAGACCAGAGGCGTAACAATCTCTATAGATATATTGTTATTATTGTTGTTGTTATTATTATTGTTGTATACTGTTATCATTTATTATTATTATTATTATTATTATTATTATTATTATTATTATTATATACTGTTAATGTTATTAACAATAACATTACCATCATATCATCAGTACTATTACCATCATCTTGTCACTGCATCTTATCTACCTATTTATCTTGTGTTTTTTAAGTGTCCTTGTCCCATTCTGTGTTAATGTAATCACAAAACAAGTTTTATCCAAGTAGGCAAATTATCCAAATATGTCTAAATAAGATCTACAAAAATACAGTACAAAATAAAAAACTATTTTTTGTACCAGGCTGTAAAAATGTTTATTTCTGCTGTGAAGTTGGACATGTGACACATATGGAGGCTTATGGAGACTGACTCGTTCTTTAGCCAGCCTCAAGTGGACGTTTGAGGAACTGCAGCTTGTGCTTCCTGTGTTGGCTTCACTTCACAACCTCAAAGGTTGCAGCTTGGGTCAAACAGTCGGTGAGAGCAGGAGGGAGCTTCATGTTTACAGTCTGTGGCGGAGTGGAGATGAACGCAGCGTGTCTGTCTTCACACACTACTGTAACATTAGACTTTATGTGGACACTTCCGCTCTGTCTCCTGAAGACACACAGCGCCCTCTTCAGTGACAGACCACTCAAAGTGGAGAACTGTTGTTGTCATTAACATAAAGAGGAAAACTACGCCATGACTATTATCGAGACGCTTCAGTTTTTGCACCTGTTTTCCCGCCTTTGCCATGTCAATATGTCAGTCCTGGTCTGGAGCAGCTCGTCTGGTGTCCTGTTGCTTACCCGTGGCTGTGGTGGGAAACTCTCCAGGTAAGCAGGCAGGCAGGCTATTACGTAACATAATGTGGAGCACCACCTACCTCGGTCAAAGTTAAAGAGGAAGCTTCGCAGGGAGGAGGCGACACAGTGTTGTAGTCCACAGCAGAGAGGAAGAGAGAGAGCACCATGGAGCTCCGTGTCAAGCAAACCTTCTTCTGTCTGTCTGTTTTATTCCTCCATGTTGCTGCAGACCTGCCCGGTGAGTAGAACAAAAACCAGTCAGTAACTTTCACCTACACACACACACTGCTGTGATGCTGTGCAAGAACATGAGTGTAGTGGGCCTATGAGTGTAGTGGGCGTGTGTGTGCGTGTGTATGTGTCTGTGTAAATCACTCAGTTTGGTGTCTCATCTCCTTAAAGGGGAGGTTTTCTAATGCATTGCATAAATGCGTTCAGTGGGTCACCGGTGAACTAGGGTGTAGCTCTGCTGCTGGAATAGCAGCACGGAGCCAGTTTGAATGGGTTTGTCATTACAGTCGAACTGGATCCACCAAAAGTGTTGTGCATGAACAATGCATGAAATATCAAACTAAAAAAGTTTGCTACCTTAATGTTACAGAATAACAATTGTTTTAATTGATTAATTAGTACATTTTGATGAATCATTAACTAAATGAATTCTAGTTTGAACAGACCAGTGGAAAATTTTAAAACTACCCCAGAGCCCAAGGTGAAACATCAATGTGTGTGTATTCAGTAACCTACACAATTATTCTGTGAAATGATCCGTCATGCATATCTGTACACTGTAAAGGTGTATATAACTCTTATATATAACTCTTATATCTCTTTTATATCTAGTATTTCCATATATCATCTATGAGCATTTGTCATCCACCTTCTGTATTGGGAGCTGCTGTAACAAGTGAATTTCCCTGGTGTGGATCAATAAGTGTTCTCAAATGGTTTGACATGTCAGAAATCAAATGACACTTGCCTGCTTGTAACATACAATCAGGACCCCAGCCTCTGGATGTGTTTGCACTTTGGGTCTACTTGTGTTCTCCAGAACAGATACACTACAACCAACCAACTAACGGATGTTACATATAGAAATTGAACTGGTAAATGGTGAAGTGTCATATGAGGACGATTCTAACTCAGCCCTAATATCCCGACAGCACCTGAAGTTCATACAAAGCTCGGCAGCTTGAGAGGTAGTTACGTGAACGTAAAGGGGAAGGAGTCCGGGGTCCATGCCTTCCTGGGTATCCCATTCGCCAAGCCACCTGTAGGCCCTGCTTTGAGACTGACTGCTCCTCAGCCGGTAGAGGGATGGGAAGGAGTGAGGGATGCCATCCACCAGCCACCAATGTAAGGCTGCATTCACATGCTTCAGTTGTTGCGTATCATGCTTCGAGAAAAGTGATGTCCAGTTATGATGTTCTACTTACTGATAAAACACTTCTCTTTTTCAGGTGTGTTCAACATAGACAGTTTACCCTTGATCTGCTAAAACAACTGGGTGGCATGATGGTAGAAGTCCCAGACATTTCAGAAGACTGCCTTTACCTCAACATTTACACTCCTGCAAACAGAGCTCATGATGCCAAGCTCCCAGTAAGAAGCCTTTGTTGCAGGTTTGGATGTATGAGTGATGGCATCATATTTAGAACCAGACGGCAAAGGGATTATCTCTGATTAAAGTCAGAAAGTCTTTGTTTAGTTTAATGTAGAATAAAATAAAAATGTTTGTTTATGCTTTGTATAAAAGTTCTTTCGTCACCTCACCAGGTCATGGTCTGGATCCACGGAGGTGGGTTTGGTATAGGCTCAGCTTCACTGTATGATGGCTCCGCCCTGGCTGCATACCAGGATGTGGTTGTGGTTCTGATCCAGTACCGCTTAGGATTTCTGGGCTTTCTCAGGTAAATAATAATAGTTAGAATGAACATACCATACACACTCTGCTACTTTTGATCTGATTTGTGCCATGTGAACAAAAATTCAAATCATTTTTACCAGCTAGTGTAAACGTAGCCTGACAGACAATAATTGTATGTTGTGTTCAGCACTGGAGATGAGCACATGTCAGGGAACTTTGGCCTACTGGACCAGGTCCAAGCTCTGAGGTGGATCCAGGAGCACATTCACAACTTTGGGGGAAACCCGGATTTAGTCACCATAATGGGAGAGTCTGCTGGTGGAGTGAGCGTTTCTCTCCAGGTAAGATGTTTTTGCAGGTATTACAGAGTTAAATCATTGCTGCACACACAACTCTAATTTTATTTCTGCCTACTGAATCAACAGCTCCTCTCGCCGCTGTCCAAAGGCCTAGTCCACCGTGGCATCGCTGAGAGTGGCACTGCTACAATGGACATACTCCTGACAAATGATCCTCTTTCGATGGCACAGGTTGATCATCAGTGTTTCATTTCTGTGTGTAAACTTTCTTCAGTGCACAAAATTGAGAATATCACAACATCTTTGTCTTTTATAAATTGTTGTCCTCAGGTGATAGCAAACATATCTGGCTGTAGCATCGAGAGCACAGAGGAGATCACTGATTGCATGAGAAACCTCGATTTGAATACCTATGTGAATCTTACGCAGGTGAGATACTGTATGCAAAACTCATAAATTAAGCTTTTTAAGTTGTCTTAATGTTTTTTTTCTTTTACCCATTTTATTCTCTTAAGGATGCAACATTGAGATATGCCATCAACATTGATGGACACTTCCTCAAAAAACCTGTGGACGAGCTGTTCAGTAAACATGAACTCCTCACTGTACCATTCATGACTGGCGTTAATGATGATGAAGGGGGCTGGTTACTTCCAGCTGTAAGTGTGAATGCTAAATTGTTACAGATTTCCCGATGAGCCCGTGAAAAGTTTTTTGTTTTGCTCGTTCCTGAAATGTTCATTCCAACTGTGTCTTCTTGTAGTTCTTCGCGCCTGCAAACTGGACAGAGGGAATTGGTCAGGAGGATTTCATGAAAGTACTTTACATGTTCTTCCCTGATGTAAGACAAGCTGCCTGGTGTTGCAACATTAGTGTATTTTATCATTCTATATTGCTCTAAGTTATCTGACAGATGTGTTGCTCATTTTCCCAAGCCCAAAGATGCAACCTTGAGAGATTTGATCATAGAAGAATATACTGGAACCGGTGAAGATCGTGTGAAAAACAGAGATGGCTTCACTGAGTTGCTTGGAGATCTCATGTTCAACATTCCAGCCATAAAGGCTGCTAATGGTCACAGAGGTTTGTTTACACAAGACTATGCAAATCTATTTTCAACATGATTGTACTGCCTTCGCCATACATGCTATATTCAGCTCAGCAGTCAGATAAACTCCTTCCAAAATATCAAGACTCTGAAGACCGTTGTTTCGTTGTCCACAGGTTTAATGACATGAGGAAAGGTGAAACTAAAACATACAAAGAATAATCAGCACTATGCAGCTTTAAACATGTACCGATAAACAACTTAAATGTGCCAGTTCAAACCCTCACATGAATTAAATAACATAGCCTTTTACTGATTACAGGTTTTTACATATTTATTCCTTTTTAACAACAATGTAAATATTTTAACCCATCAATTATCTATTTATATATCTGTTTGTATTTTAGTATATCAACTTAAAATGGCCTAGGAGCAATGCAGTCACTCGTAACATAAACTTCACAAAAATATAATTTATCCAGGAAAATAATCATGTGCAATCATAGACAATAAAACAAACCAATACATACCAACAATGCCATCAAAGGCATACAATGTAGGTAGATGCTGCTGGATCAGCTCAAGATAAAATAAACTTTCTGCTCTGAAAACTAGGCTGACTGACTCAGTCACACAGGTCACATGACTTCTCCCGCAACCAACATGCTGCAATCCCCAAAGTGGCCACAGGGAGACATAAAAACTAGTCAAAACAGAACAATGATTTGAAATCTGTTAGTTTATGTGCGAATAGTGACACAGCGTTGCTTTAATATTTACCACCATGTCACTCATAAACAAGCTATATCACACCCATTTGTCTACAACTAGATGCCGGGGTCCCCGTGTACCTGTACCAGTATCAGCATTCCCCCAAATTCCTGCAGGCAAACAGGCCGAGCTTTGTAGGGAGTGACCATGGAGATGAGATCTTTACAGTATTCGGAATGTGCTTCACAACATCACATGTCACATTAGCTGGTAAGTGCAATATAAAAATCATTATGTCAGCAGACCATTAGTTTTCTCTTGTGCAGTGTTTTACCAGACAACTTCATTTTAGATGTGTGCACTGAAGAGGAGGAGCAGTTGAGCAGAACCATCATGAGCTACTGGGGCAACTTTGCTCGCACAGGGTAGGAATTAACCGTCATTATAAGTTATGATACATATGAAGACAAGACAAAAGTTGTGTATAATATGTGTGTGTGTGTGTGTGTGTGTGTGTGTGTAAAGGTCTCCTAATGGGGACAATCTTGTCCACTGGCCAAAGTACGGAGTAGAAGAAAAGTACCTGGAAATTCGTGCAAAGGAGCAGTCAACTGGTCAGCACTTGAAGAAGGAGCGGTTTGTCTTCCTGACTCAGACCCTCCCAGAGAAGCGCCGACAAGCGACAGAGAAGGAGCACAGCGAGCTGTAGAACAGTCACGTCCTCTTTGTTTGATTACATCTTTAACCACTAACAAGTCAAACTGCATTACTGACTTACTGTGAAACCACTGTTCAGGTAATGTGATGATATCTGAACAAAGTATTTAGTATACAAAGCACATAACATTGTATGAAATTTGGAAAGATTTTTAAAATGTGTCTTCAGAGGATTTTTTTAATTCCACTTTTAACCTTAAAAATATGTGTTGTAGCAGGGTAAAACATGCAATAGCCACTGTGTACATACTTTATGAATCCATGCCAGGGAAATGTACAGTACACAGGATAACACTGTCTGAGCACACAATTTTTGTATTATCTTTTAATGATCTCGATTCAAATATAAAATAAAAATCTTTGAAGATGTGTCGAATGTTCTTATCCAGTTATGATTGTATCTACCAATTTCATTCTCCACACACACACACAAGATTTATGTGAAATATTAACATGGCCTGTATATGCCCAATGACTCCCGGATTGACAAAACCACTATGGGAAAAGGGGCTGCCGGACAACCAAAGGTACTAAAGGCCCAATGGCTCCCAGATCGACGGACGGGCTGCAGGGACAGGGGCTGCCGGACAACCAAAGGTCTGACCCAGGTAGTAGATACAGCAAACAGTAGTTTTCTGTATCTCACAGGGTGTGAGAAGTGCTACAGATTTTATTACACATAACCATAACTGACCATAACCAACCATCAGTGGCACTTCAATAAAGCAGTAGTGACAGATGAACCATTTCAGATGATGGGTGAGAACAGTTTACTTGAGTGACAGCAATGGGATACACATAAAAACAGATTTCACAAAAAGGTTTTCAGTTTTGTATTTTTTTTTTTTTTATTACTGAGAAGAGCGCTTAAGCTGAAAAGCTCCCTGAAGTCTGATGTGAGCAGTTCAATAGGTCAAAGTAAGTTTGTTTCCACCAAATCAGGCGCATGGCATTGAAAATAGTACAAAGCAACATTTTTTTTTAAAAATGCAAATCATTTGAGTAGCAGAGGGAGAATGTAAAAAAACACAAACATGAATAATGTTTTAGCAGATACTTTTTTTTTTTTTTTGCAAATGTTAGTAAAGCTGCAGTCTGATATAAAAGTGCTGGCCAGTGGTTTTGAATGATTCTCTATACCGCCCAGAAAAGTGCACTTGGAGTAGGAAAGCTACTGGGCTTTACCATCAGGCCGTAATGAGACATACAGACACTTACTTGGTACTTTGAGCTGTTGGTTCGTAGAATGTTGAGCTAGCCTGGTCTCAAGTTCCAAATAAATCAGGATAACTGGTGAAAAACAGCTTTGCAGGAATAAAGCCAGGCAAACGCCACGCCAGCCATTTCAACAAACAACAAATGCGATACATTTCAGAAGGTAAGAGATGTTTGTGTTTAACATCATCATTATATGAACACATAAACTGTAGAATTTCCATTTAATCCAGCTCATGTATAGGTTATGTTATTCTACTGCAGTACAATACATCTTTCCAATTTACATAATATTATGTTGGGTGTATGGCTGATGAATCACTGAAAACAATATCTCTTAAGTACAAAGGGCAAAAAGTCAGTCTGGCTAAAGACCGGCTGATGGAGCTCCAGTGTTAGATAAGACAGCAAATCCTCTCTTGTCAATGATTAGAAAATTGCCCAGTTGTAAAACTTTTTATTGGACAATTCAATAAAACCTTTTAGTTATACACATCAATACTTTTTCCCTGTTTTTCACTGACGTGGCGTAAAGAGAAAAACACCTGAGTTGCTGTCTTTAAATTATGATGTCTCTAAAGCTAAAAAAAAAAAAGCAACTAAAAAGCAGGGCATGCTGCTTCATTGAAAATAAACATCATGTTTAGAGAATGGTTATGTGTGTAATACGCTTAAATCTAATTAAAACGCAGCATGCAGTTCAATATGTTGGGCACTAAAATCAGTATAATACTATATAGTAGAATACATTGGACACCTTTATCTTTTTCAAGCACTACCAAGTACAGACATGTTTTAGAATCAGAGGCACATACAGTTTGATCTGTAATAAGTGGTATGAAGTATCATTCCTTTTCTCCTGCAGGGAATAAATAAATAAATAAAAAAAAGGTTAATGTGACTCTGTTATCATGCTGCACTTGGAGGGTTATGGTCATACAGAGCTGAAGTGATAAATGGTGACTTTGGGGCCTTTCAAAGTGCTTGGGGTGATAAAACTAGCTTAATTAGTAATAAAACCCAATGTGTGTGAAACAGATCTAGATAGTACCCGGCGAGTTATCGTGATAGTAGCGTTGTCAGCAGAGGACAGAGGTGAATTCGTGTGCGATGGTTGTTATTATGCACCCTATAGTGGGAGGAGACTTAAAGCGTGATGCATCAGGATGTCCAGGACTGCATGTTGCGCAGCATGGCCTCAAATCGCTCCATGTTTGGGGCGTGAGCATGGGCTAGGTGGTCCGTCAGGCGACTATACAGACTGAAAGACTTCAACTCCAGCCAGATGAAACCAAAACGGTCCTGATCAAACAGCACAAAGAGCCCCGGGGTGCGCTCTGGACTTGTAAAGCCGTGCCCGGCGATCAGGCCTGTCCCGTAGAAGCTGAAATGGAGGAACACCAGTGTGAGAACAGATGTCAGTGTAACATCAACATGATTTAAAATCTGTTAGCTGAACATCTGTAAAACTATTAACTTCAACTATAAACTAACATTCATCATGCACACTGACCAGCATTCATTAGAGGCTGATAGGACTTCCGCTTGTTGGCCATGAACTTTCAACAACTTCTAACAGCTCAGGAACAAAAGTCACACTGTGTGCTACGGGGGCAAAGGCAGCTACAATCAATCCACCTCTACATTGTGGACTGTGGACATTTTCCAAATGCCCTTTTAGCCGAGTTCTTACCATTGCCTGCAGGTACGAGGGTACACCTCGTTGCGAGCCGTAACCCCCAGGGGCAGGACGAAAGGCTGCTCTTCAGGGTGATTGGTGGTGCTGTTGCTGGGGCCAGGCTGGCAGCTGTCTGAACAGGCACCCCGGTCTGCCTCCACACCTTCTGCCGCACCGTCGCTACCGCAGGCTCCCTCGGCTGCACCGCTGACCGTTGCAGAAGTGACCATGGCCTGTTGTTCTGCTTCTCTCTGTACCTCCTTGTGTACCCCCAGTACCAGGCGGGAGAGCTCCTCTATGTTGCGCTGTTGCTCTAAATCTGGGAGGACCACTGGCCGGCTCAGGTCAACGTCCAAAGTGAGTTGTCCTGCAGGAACATTGGGGTCTCCCTGCAGAAAGGAATACAATTATAGTCTGTGCCACTCGCAGAGGAGTTTGTTGGGTCAGTGTTACATCTCTGGGTCAAATGTGGGAATGTTCCATTCAAAAATGACCTGGTTGTGTAGGTGTCCATGTTAAGAGGGATTTTAGCTGAACAGTTTGTTGTTAGAGAGGAGGAGGATGACCCAGAGGATATTTACAGGATTTTATAGGATTCACAGGAGAACAGTCTTTCTGTAGAAAATCAAGTTCAGAGAATTGGACACCTGCGATTTCTTTATACTGCAGGGCTGAAATGTGTGACAGTGTGTCAGTTAAAAAATGTGTTTCTTTTTAAGCCTCTGATCGTGATTATTCACTAACTTACAGTTAGCTTGGTGGCTCGTGCGGAAGTCTCGTGGAAACTGAGCATGACAATCTCCAAGCCATGGCTGCCATAGGTGCCTTTGAAGAGGCCTGGCTGCAGCAGGTCAGAGGGCATCGCAGGAGGCAGGTAGATCCTCCGGTACGTCAAGCAGTTACTGTCGACAGAGAGCAGGTGAAAGCCACAGCTTTTAATCGGAGCCTCTGCCAACAGGCTATCAGAACTAAAGCTCTGGAAAAAATGCAAAAATGATCAGTTTCAGTTGTGTTTGAGTAAATTACTGACAACGTTTCTGCTACATTCCAAATAAAAATGTTGTCATTTAGAACATTTATTTGTAGAATATGACAACTGGTCAAAAAAACTTCCACCAAATATTGATTTCTGGTTTCTGAACTCTTGTGAATCCACAAGAAAAATTAGAACCACCTTTTAAGACTATGAGCATTCTCATCACTGGTGTTTAACCTATAAGTTACACTCATCGACACTGTGTATTTCAGCTGCAGAGGTTGAGCAGTGTGATGGAAGGAAGAGGCTCATACTCATATTGACTTGTGTAGATGAACTTCATCAGGATGAGCTCCTGCATGTGCTCATGGAAGATTTCTTCCAACGTCCGACCCCACTCTTCCTCCAGCCATGTCCTGAACTCCTACACACACACACACACACAAAATTGAACAGCAGCCAAACAATATCAAAGTACAGAAACAAGCGAGATAAGCAAAATATTTATAACAGGTCATCAACTGTTTTCATGTATCAGATTTGACCCACCTCCTGTCTGCCCCCTGGCATACGGTGATGATCAGTCTGGTTACATTTAGTTGAAAATTCATCCTTCTTCACGGTCTAAAATTAACACAATATGACACATATTAAAGGACGACCTACTTTCATTAGCTTCTAACGTGAAGTTGAAGTATTCTTTGGTGCACAGAGAGGCTTCTGTGCTGTGTAAGCGCCTGTACCTGTATGTCTCCTTTGTGGGGACCCTTGTGTCCGTACATACACTCCACCGTGGCCTTTTTGCTCTCCCACATGTGGATACGGAAGAGCGGCCGTCTTCTCATTGGATCTTCCACGCGGGGGTCGTGAGGTGGCAAATACATCCAGCCAATGATGAAGAGCCCGTCCACCTGAGTGAATAATTTAATAATAACCCACTGAATGATCCTTAAACTCTTGTTTGGTCTCCTGCCAGCGCTGCATGAGCAGGATTTGTAGTTTTGTAATACAAAAGAAATCAACACTTCATGCAGATATCTTGACTGAGAAACAACACTTACCACAACGTTGAGCAATCCACCATAAGGTCCTATGTCAGGCTGCCATAAGCCCAAGATATGTCTGTATGGGTGAAGCACTGCAACACACGAGCACAACATCACACCACATGATCAATTTCTGCGATGCCACACCCATCGTTTACTATGAGCTGCACTGTGCACGGTTAAAAACACAAGAAGAGATGTTAAAAGCTGCAGACTCAACTGTTTGCTCATTGTCTGTCAGGACAGAGTCTGTGAAAGGGAAGAAACTGACCACGTTCCTGTCAGTCGATCTTAAACAACACACAGCACACCAAATGATCCCACCTCCCATTTCACCCCTAATATGAAGGCAAACAGTGCCGAGGAGAAGTGTTCACACAGGATGATGCATACACACCGAGTTCTACTCACACACAATCACACAACCCCTCATGCTGCAGCCATCCACCGTGAGGCATATGTACATACGGTGTGAGTACACGTCTTTATAGTCCATGTGCTCGTAGTCCGGGAGGAGCTTCATAAAGCGCCCAGACTTCACTCGTGGGTTGACACCTGGACGGGCACAACATAGGCATGTGTACAGCAGCCACCAGGGCCCGAGCTGGAGCTCGGTCCAACGCAGCCATTTAACGAATGCAGTCATGTGCCAAAATAATCTATTTGAAAAGAGACAGCACATGCCACAGGTTTGCCTGGCATGTTTTGTGGCAGCTGGAATTTCAAACCGCAAAATGAGCCCGATAGCTCTGGTGATAAACAGAAGAGGAACAGACGGGAGAGACTAGATGAAAAAAACAAAACAGTCTGACTTAAAGTGGAACAGACACAAAGACACGACAAAATATGAGGGTGCAAATGTCGGGTGGTAGAATAGTTGATTGGATTGATTCATATGTGACATGAAAGCAGGTCAAACTCACGTTTAACGTAGAGGTCCTGGCTGGACACTCCTCCCACCTCCATCTTCCTCAGGTCGTCCTTCATACCAAACTCTGCAGAGTAAAAACATTTATTATTGTGATATCGAGTGTCAGTATTAGCAGTCAGATTTTAAAAACTGTAATCAAATATCTTCATATTCATGGAATTCATATTGTGAATTGTTGTCTTACACATCATGGTAGATCTAATCTAACTCATGTCATCACACTGAGAGAACAGGAAACTAACTAGATGTGACCACACCATAACCCGATCACAACATTTCTGAAACACACAGCCGGCCTGAAGCAGAAGTGAACTGTTCAGAGCTGCATTTGAAGTTTTCTCAAACATCCAGAGATGAAGAATAAAAAAGATGAATTCTTTGATTTCATTCAGTCATTTTAATTACTTATTGTTCTGCACCACGTGGACTTCCTAGGAAGCTTCCTAGCTAACTAAAAATGCCCAGTATGTTGTTGTTATGTAACTTTTTAGTACACAGCAGACAAGGTCACCGCTTCTATCTCAGTTAGCAGTTTGTTAAAGTGCAGAATGGTGACCACAAATCCCGAAAATTTCCTCCCCGGAAACCGCTCGTTTTACTGCAGATAGTATTTAATTATTATCAGTCAATCGACTCTTATTATTCCAATAATAGCTTTAAAGTCTGACCCGTATGGGAGTTTTGAGGCTGATGTTAGGAGGAAAATTCACTCATTATCAATATAGCAGCCAATGTAGTTTTTCAGTGGAATTTTAAGGTGGAATGAAAATAGACCTTTTCTATGTGGATTTGCACCCATGTGACTCTCAGATGGCTTCTGTCCTAAACAAAGAATTTATTCAAGGACATTTAAATTAAATGCTAATTTTAAGTTCAAAGTTCTTTAATAAAACTTTTAACTTTCCAGAGACACCATCAAATATTACCACAAACATTTTTTCTGCATCATATACGGGGAAAGTATCACCACAGAACTTTTAATCTATAAAATGACAATGTCATAAAATCAAACGTTTGACATTGAAAATAACGGACAGAAGCAGTGAATATCAGCAGATATCAAGGATTTTTCTTAATGAACGACTTCAGGTATTTCATCTGTCTGCTGTGAGAGATGGTGCGGCACCATTCATGTGGCAGCATCCATACTGTGAAAGGATGTGGGTGTAGCAGGCTTTAGTGAGCAATGCTGCCCATCAATGAACATAACTGCTTTGTTGCAATACCGGATCTTTGTTTGGTCATTTCATCCAGTGCAGAATCAGTGATGTGTTTGAATCACTTCAACAGCCTTTCACAGTTATCACTGTTTTTCTACACGGGCCTCTCCGTTCATTGTAAGTGTCTCAGTCCTGAAATGTTTGAATCCTGTTCCAACTCTGAGAAACGCTCTAAGTTTTAACTGTTTTGGAAGGTGCTGCAGATATAAAATATATGAATATCTATTATTAACTATTTGATTTACCAGAAAAATTGTGATATCACAGAGTCTATCATGACATAAAATTACATGTGCTTTAATTTAGGATGTATGGTTCAGTCTCTCATCAGAAATGACTAGATTAAAATCATAATTCATATTTTTTTCTACAGAGTCGTTACTTGTTCCAGCAGTGCTGCTCCATATGGAATGATAAATCATCTGCAGACAGCTGCCACTGTATCTTTATGTTTATGTTTTACATAGTATTCATGTGCAAATATTCTGAGGCATGGCCACAGTGCAGTCCACTGATCCAGTAATGCTGGCCCCCAGGAGGCTCGCTCCGGCCCTGCATCAGCAGTCTTATCAGCTGCTGCACAGAATGGCTGACATGGGCCTAATAACACCGGAGAGGCCTCGGTCTGTTTGTCTTTCTGTTTACGGTCATTTCCTTCCCGGTTCCCGTACAGATCAATATGAATGCTTTTACATGGAGGACATTTCCGAGGAGGCGCAGCTGTGCAGAGAATAACCTGACCTGGAGGAATCTCAACCGATCTGCTGCACATATCTACACATTAACGTGACTCAACGCTTTAGAATAAAGCTTGTATTTACCCTCCATGCACCGCCTCCTCCAGATGGTCTCCGTGCTGAGGATTTGTTTGAATTTCTTGCAGACGAGGCCAACGTTTGGCAGCGCTGTTCCTGGAAGCAAAGAGAAGATCTCCACTAAGAGCTCTGGCGGTAAATCCGCTAATGACTGCGGGTGTGCAGGTCCCGTGCTCCGCAGACAGCCTCTTTTGTTGACATGACCGCTGCCGTCGCTCGGCCCTGCAGTGTCGGCGCCGCTGTCCGGGCCTCCAGCGCCTCCAGCTCCGCCGCCGACGTCGCCTTGCTTCTGGCCCACGATCCGCTCCTCTTCTTCCTCGTCCATATCGGAATCGCTGCCCTGATCCTGCTGGTTCTGCCGCTGTCGCCTCCTGCACCTCCGCGACTGCCCCACTCCGCAGAGCCTGGCACAAACAGCCATCCGTAGTCACCAAACAGGCAACATTACATCACTACAACACATCTATCAGCTGCAGTCTGGCTCATCTCCTTCTGTCCTAGCGAGCATGAGCGGAAACCATTCGTTCTGACGTCACATCGGTGCACGTAAAGAGCGTAGCGGCTTTCACTCTTACATATTGCTCTTGCCTGACGTCGTGACGTGCGGTACTATTCGGTTCTGTGTCCAGTCCAGAGGCCAGAGAGATGAGATATGAAAATATGATTTATTATTGTATTCTACACTGCATTTAGTCGATGTCCCCAGTGTGCCATAGATAGATAGATAGATAGATAGATAGATTGTGCAAACAAAATGTGCATTGTGTAATCTTAGTCAGTGCAAGATATGTGTCATATGTCATATCCCAATGAGTCTCTTCTCCCTGCACAGAGAGGAGTCATTATTAAGTGTGGGGGCAGTGTGAAGTGTACGTGACCCGAGATCATTACTGAACCACAGCTGAGGTGCAGCTGAGCGCTGAACCTGCTTTTCTTTGGGCCGTCTCTGCAGCCACCTAGCGGTTCGACTGCACAGTCTGCTCTGCAGCTAACCCCACACCACACCTCTGTCTGTCTCTGTACTGAATTTTGAAGAACAGCGTAGCCAGACAAACACCTGCACGTTGCATTACTGTGCACTTGACAATGAAACAGGAACCTGTTCCTATTTAAATAATTTTAACCCTTTAATGCCATTTTGGGAATATGAACCCACATGTTTGAAATGATAGAAACACAAAATATGAAATATTTTCTATATACTGAGTGCAGACTGGATTTTTTAAGGGGTGATTATTACACCCTGGACTACAGCATGGACTACCCCCCCCCCCCCCCCCCCCCCCCCCCCCCATGCCTGCAGGGCACTCCTCAGGGGGTGCCCATCACTCCACCATCTCTCTCTCCACATTGCATGTCTATGAACTTCAACAGCCTTTCACAGTTATCAGTGTTTTTCTACACGGGCCTCTCTGTTCATTGTAAGTGTCTCAGTCCTGAAATGTTTGAATCCTGTTCCAACTCTGGGAAACGCTCTAAGTTTTAACTGTTTTGGAAGGTGCTGCAGATATAAAATATATGAATATCTATTATTAACTATTTGATTTACCAGAAAAATTGTGATATCCCTTGAAAGGGACCAGCTGTTCATCAACACATACATTATTTATTATTTATAATTATTTTTATGAATGCTGTTATGTCAGTTGAATTTACCTTCTTGGTTTACATTTTTAAAAGTGTTTGTGGCCTTTATGTGGTCCATCCTGCTCATGATGTCCTTTACATTCACTGTCATAATCCAGCTGTTGGTTGGTGCAGCTGCAGGCTCTGGGTTCTCCTGACAGACCACAGCGAAGTCTACACTCTCACCAAAATACCCTGCCAGGCGCTGCAGCCACTCTTCACTGTGCTTCTCCTTCAGTTTCTCGGTCAGACGTGTAGAGCTATTATCCCATGTTCTTTCCCTCATGAGATGTATGACACCAATGTGACATTTATACCTACATATGCAGAAACCACAGAAACAAATGACAAGCAACCAGAAGTCAAGGGAC
Source organism: Sciaenops ocellatus (assembly GCA_033000465.1). Lineage (NCBI taxonomy): Eukaryota > Metazoa > Chordata > Actinopteri > Sciaenidae > Sciaenops > Sciaenops ocellatus. The sequence goes on along the minus strand of CP136871.1, from coordinate 29,315,510 downwards.
TGTGACAAAAAAAACAACAGTAATGAATAAACAAATATAAACCCATGAGGTTAATTGTTGTGGTGGCTTTTAACCAGCAGAGGGCAGAGTAGAACCAGCAGATTAATATAGAACAGGACACATGATAAAAGGTCAACAGGTCAGGTGATCAGTGGGCTCTTTTTTACTATATCCAAAAAGACAAAATTAATGTATTATTAAATATAATAATAATATAGTACAGGCAAGCGAACCACAGCGTACAACTGGGGGGATTTAACAGGTTTAATACTGTACTCAGAAGTGTGAATAACTTTTGATTTATTTATTATGAAAAATTACAAGATGGCTTGTGTTCATAAGCTAACTTCCTCAAGTCCATGGCGTAGTGTGATGGGCAAACTAATTAATTAAGTACAATAAATGTTTGACCAGTTCAATACACAGGACTTGCCATATATAAATCACATCAGAAATATGAATAACATTTGATTTATTTATCAATAAAACTCTGCAATGAGTGTTTGTTCCTCATCTTCTCTTGTCGGTACTGAGGTAGCAGCAGGTACTGAAATGGAATCTGATTGGTCAAACCAAGTCAGGTGTGTCAAAGCTTTTAGTAAGAAATGGAGAGAAGTGGTGCTTCAGGGCTACTTAATATTTGTCATTTCTGATTTTATGAACAGGTTATTTGGATCATAAATCATTACCACTAACGTTCTTATGCAGGCTTACAGTAGATTTATGAGTACAATATGTCTGTCATCACGGAAACTATCCAACATACAGTAGAAAACTTCTTCTTAAAGGAATGATCATTGAAAACACAGCCGTACATAACCAGAGTGGTTAAAAGTCCAGTGTGTCACATTCATGGAGCTTCAATTACAGAATATGGCAGAAGTGGAGTATAATATTCATAACTATGTTTTCATTAGTGTAAAATCACCTGAAAATAAGAATTATTGTTTTTTTCTTACCATAGAATGTTACCTTGTTACCTATACTGCTTATATGTTTAAGAACAGACAAATTAACCACTGGCTCTAGGTAGGGCCTTTCACACGTTTTGCAGCAGTCAATCCTTCATGCTAGAAAAGGAGAGGGTGACACGAGGGGGTAACAATCAGCAGTTACACCAGATGCTGCTTAAAATAAAAGAACCACTGATTGCTTTAGTAGTTTCAAAGCATCCCTTTTTATTGCTGTTATTACACTCATCCTTTTTCATAGAGGAATATGTCTGAGCCAGAGTAATAATGACAGATTTATAAACAGATGCAGGTTATTATATTTTCTATTTTTCTATGAACAAATGTTAATCTCTAAACTGCTTTTGCAGCAGTTTCTCCATCAATGAAAATGGTTAAGGATAATATTTTTTAATTTTGATATTAGCATGAGTGGTTATAATGATGATAATTAATTATTATCATTAATAATTTCCAAATGACATCAATACCAAATTTAAATACAAAACTGTAGATATATGTCATAAGATCAGGTATAAAAAAGTGTGTTTTTGTTCTACATCTGACAAATGATGAAAGCATTCAGGAAGCATTCGGATGTTACTTGCCAGACGCCATTTTCTGATATCATGGTGCAGCCTGTATCCACAATGGATTTGTCTGGCTGCCCTGCTCCCCATTTGGTAAAGGTCAGAGGTCGGTTTTTCATATCTGTCTCAAAATTCCCCTCTGCTTTTTTATTGTTGACGCTGATCCAGGCCGATTTGTAAATGTCTCCAAAGAACTGAGTCAGTATGTTGTTCTCCTCCTCGCTCTGGGGCAAAGCCAGCTCTAAGCCTCGTTGTGAGCAGAACTCGACGGCCCTGGAGAAGGAGTCTCTCTCCTTGTAGGACACAAAGTATTTCTGACCAACTCTTCGGACAAAGTCATAGGTTATAGCTGAAGGAGAAAAAAAATCATGCAGCAAAGCAGGAATGGACAAATTAGTTGTTTTTATAAATATCATATATTGTAATATTGGTCATGAAAAATAAATGAAACTTGAATAAATATATTTAAAAAATCAAATAAAACTGCAAATAAGTACAACAGAATAATTAGAATTTGATAAAAAAAAATTTTCAATGGTGTCTCTTGAACATTTGTAATTCATCACCACCCTTGTAGTGATTATGGTACTTACCAATCTCTAACTTAGCAAGGCTCTCCTTTGTGGCTTTGAGGTCCAGGCAGCTGGAATCACTGGCATCTGGATCAAATAGATTAGGTTTAGTCACCAAACTTTGCAACAATATGGAGCTCCCATCTGTGTCCACATGTACAAATGTGCAACCTGTCTTCCATTTTCAGTCATTACAGCAGATTTAGGTGACAGTAAACAAGGGCGAAGATCAGCACAGTAATATGCGCACCTTAGTTGACTACTACTACCTGACTCTCTACTTACCTGTTGACTTCAGGAGCAAGACACCTCAGACCACACCGGTGGACATCCAGAGATTTGATAATGAGAAGGTGGGAGCATACAAATACATGTTGGTCAGACAACACACATGTCCTGTACAAAAAAGGGCCAAAGTTGTCTCCGCTTACTGAGGAGACTGAAGTCCTTTGGATTGTGCAGGACTCTGTTAAAAACTTTCTATGACACTGTGCTGGCATCTAAATTATTCTATGCAGTTGTCTGCTGGAAAAGGGGAAGCACGGAGAGAGACAGGTAAAGACTCAACAAACTGATATCCATCATGAACAACTCCTCTCACCCACTGCATGAGACTGTGAGGGCATTAAACAGCTCCTTCAGCAACAGACTGCTACTTCCACCATGTAAGAAGGAGATCTACCAGTCTACCTTTATGAAACTCATAATAATAACCTTTGTCCTGGGTGTGCCAGACAGATTTTTATTATTTTTTAGTCAATTAATTGAAAATGAGTCACCCAAAATTCTGTAAACTGAAAATTAGGTTTCTTAGTAAAATATATATATTTTTCTCATTTTTGTACAATATATAAATGACACAAGAGCGGTTTAATACAGCCCGGCTATCTCAGTCGGTAGAGCATGAGACTCTTAATCTCAGGGTCGTGGGTTTGAGCCCCACGTTGGGCGAAGGAGGTTAGGGGCGGCAGCAGCTCAGTTGGGAACTGGAGGGTGACTTGAAGGTGCCAGGTCACCTCCTGGGCACCTGAGCAAGGCACCAAACCCATCCAACTGCATGTCTATGTGCATTGTATGTGTGTTTGGGGTTAAAAATGCATGTAAAATAAACTGAGTGAGTATTCTTCTCTTCTTCTTTAAATAGTTCATTAAAACTAGTATTAAACAAGTTTTATCCAAATTAAACACAATATGCTACTTTTAATGACTACGGCAGTCTCAAAATTATTCAACTCCCTGAATAGAATCCCTCATAAGAGCACACATTTGAAAATCAGGTGTTGTCTCAAGCACATCTGATGTAAATAATCAAGGGCTTTATTAGTGGCATCAGTTGTGCTTGAGATACAACACATCAAATACCTGGACTTGGGTTTGTTGACGGTGATCTTTGATCACATGTTAGAAATATGGTCCAGAGAATTGTCCAAAAAAGTAGAGAGAAGAGATCATTGCATTGCACAAACAAGGAAAAGGATACAAAAAGATAGAAAATGCGTTGAAAGTTCCTAGAGATACAGTTTGAAGCATAGTTCACAGGTTCAAAGTTAAAGGAACAGTGGTTACACTACCTGAACATGACAGAAAGAGTGAGCTATCACCAGATTCCTGAGGAGGCAGGTGGTCAAAAACACTCCAGTGACTGCAAAAGACCTACAACAAGTCTTGGTGGCAGCAGGCACTGAAGTTTCAGTTTGCACAGTAAGGTGAATACGCTTAAGGGCTCCATGTCCGAACTCCAAGACGTGCACCACTACTGACCCAAGAATCGGCTCAAATATGCTCAAAACGTAAATAAGCCACAGAAGTTTTAAGATTCTGTTCTGTGGAGAAATGAAACAAAACTGGAACTTTTCGGGCCTATGGCTCAGTGTCATGTCTGGAGGAGGATAAATGAAGACTGTACTGAATAGAACACTCTGCCTACAGTGAGGCATGGTGGTGGCTCTGTGATGCTTTGGGGCTGCTTTGCCTCCTCTATGACTGGAAACCTGCACCGTGTAGAGGGCAAGATGGATTCAGTCAAGTATCATGAAATACTAGGAGGAAACGTCATGCCATCTGTGAGGAAGCTGAAACTTTGGTGTCATTGGACCTTCCAACAGGACAATAATCCCAGACGTAACTCAAAGTCCACCAAGGCTTAGTTTCAGAAGAAGTCCTGGAAGATTCTAGAGTGGCCGTCACAGTCACCTGACTTGAACCCCATCAAAATTCTCAGGTGGGATTTGAAAAAGGTGATCGCAGCACGCAAACCCAAGAATATTAGTGAACTAGAGGCCGTTGCCCATGAGTAATGGGCTAAAATTTCCTCGGGAACTCTGCCAGAAGCTGGTGTCTGGCTATGCATCACGGTAGGTCATATCAGCAAACGGTGCTCTACTAAGTACTAAAGACGCTTGTTGTGAAGGGGTTGGATAATTTTGAAACTGCAGTAATCGTCAAAAGTGGCATTTTGTGTTGAATTTGGACAAACCATTTGTAAGTTTTTAGTTTTCTTGAGCTATTTAAATTGTTCTTGTTTGATTTGTTTATTGCAAACAACTAAAAGCTTGTTAATTTTGTCAATAAACCTAATTTTCAATGGGGGTTGAATAATTTTGATTGCAACTGTATATTACCTTGTCTACACATTATGGGAGGTCCACGTGGTCCAGGTTCTCCATGCATTCCTGGTGCTCCAGGCAGTCCAGGCACTCCATGCACTCCAGGCACTCCCTGATCCCCTAAAGAGCACAGAAGTAGACATTTGGCAAAGCCTGTCTGGACTGTCCGGACATCAGTGTAAAAGCCTTCTTACGATGTAATTCAAGGACCATGTGTGAGTATTCATTTTGAAAGAGCATGGCCAGTGGGGAATCTCCAACACAACCAAAGGTATAACCTCATCACTCACCCACTCAATAAGTCGGTGATGGACTTTTGTGTTTATACGACACAAAGAGCCAAAGGATCTAATTTGGAATGGGACACAGGATAATCTAGGAGAGATTGTAGGTACAGTAGATTGTTGGACTGTGGCCAGAAAAAAATCAGATTCAGAGTTTGAAAGATGGCCTGAGTTTGGTCAAAAATATTATTATTCCTTAGAACACGATTGAAGTGGCGTTGAAGGTACCCACCTTTCAGGCCTTGTAGCCCAGGAGAACCATTTATCCCAGGTGACCCAGGTGGTCCCTGGATACCGGGATCTCCTTTCTCACCTTTGTGACTTAATATAATTGCCTGTGAAATTAACAATAAGTTCTGCGTTTGTGCACAGTAAATTATGGTATACTGTAGATTCAGTTGGACTCGGAATCTAAATAAACTGACTCATTGTCTTAACCACAAAGCTACACATTTTGTATATTTTTTCATGGATAGAACTATAACTATAACTGTTCTTCCTTCTCTTAGACTTAAATTCTATGTTATATTCTATGTATGCTGTAAAACAAATTGTATTCAGTCAAATCTTGTAATCAAAAACTTACTGTGATTTTATTCATCACGCAGAGGATGGAGAATAACAGATGCAGCCTCATCCTCTCAGTGGAGAACTCTATAACACAGTCAGAAAATTAAATACTGAATGCTGTGTGAAACGTATAAACAAAAATAGAATGCAGATGTTTGCAAATACCTTTTTAAGCTATGGAATATTAAATTGAATTGCATTCTTGCTCAGCTGATTTAGTGAGCATGTTAATCACCATGGAGAACAGGATCACAGAGACAGTGCACCCTGTTATTATCCCAACCTTGATCTTATGCCAGTCTGATGTGACTGCTCCTTACAAACTTCTCCTCTGCAGCAGAGGTAACTTTTGGTCTTCCTTTCCTGAGGTGGTCCTCATGAGTCAATTTCATCATAGTGTTTGATGGTTTTTGCAACTGCACTTTAAGACACGTTCAAATTTCGAGACTGACTGACCTTCATATCTTAAAATAATGATCATGATGACCATTGATTCTCTTTACTTAGCTGTGCAGTTCATGCGGGTCATGATATGATTTACTATTAATTAAATATAGAGCTGAATAGCGCTATTTACTGTATGCCAACACTACCTCTGAACAACACAACTGATGGTAAGAAGACAAGAAATTACAAACTCATCTCTTAAAAATCATTCCAGGTGATGATCTCATGAAGCTGACTGAGAGAATGCCAAGAGTCACCAAAGTTGTCACCAAAGCAAAAGAAATAAAATATAAAACATATTTTGTTTAGTTTACACTTACACTAATTACCACACGTAATGTCTATGTGTATTACGTCATAGTTTTAATGTCTCAAGTGTTAATCTACAACGTGGAAAATAATCAAAAATAAAGAAAAAACATTGAATGAGAAGGTGTGTCCAAACTTTTGACTGGTACGATATAATGACTAATATGTCAAAGTTAAATACGGCCTTAAAATAGTGGAGTGTTCAGAAAAGTCATATATTTTGGTCAACTATATAAACAGCAGTAGTGACATCTTTCTCTATTTTTTATCCATTAGTATAAGTTATTTCAGAAAGTCTAAATAATACAAAATCAAGCAAAACACCAAACAATAATGAACAGAAAGGAACTCACTATATATGAACTTGCAGCTGTCTGCAGCTCTTCTTCTTCTTCACTCCTTCCAATGAAAAATGACTGCGATATTGCATAGAACTCATGTATGAGGGATTCAGGCTTGAGTAAACAACAGATGTGTAGCCTCATTTGGGAAATAACAGAGAAAAATGATTATCTGAGTCCAAACACCTCCCTCTTTTGAACCAACAATGGCAGACTGTAGTAATGAAACAAATATCTTTTAAAATGTATCACCACATGTTCAAATAATTGATCTTAAACCTTCTTTCTTTCCTGATCTGTGACGGTTTGACATTGACCTGACATGTCTCTGATATTATTATATGACCTTTAGTCAAGAAGCCATGATGTCATGTCATTTGGGATACATGTCCAAGGTAGAAGTATAGTGCTATGAGTAGTCAACAGTTTCCAACCAGTTTTGGTTGAGACATTGAGCTCTTTCTTTATCCTGGCCAGAGTTTGCAGAGTTTATGAGTATGTTGTTATGCACTATGTTTTTCAGTATTACTGGGCATCAGCTGGAAAGAGGTGGGGTTTAATGTTCTGCTGAATGGGACGAGGGACATTACTCAACACATTCTAAATTTCCTCTGGGGGGAAACTGAAAGGGTGATCTCTCAGAAATAAACAGACAACAAAAGTACAAAAAATACGCCCTGCACAACAACTACCAAATGAAATGAAAAACACAGCTTCAGACTTTACAGATTAAGATACTACATGAAATGACTATATAATGACACAAATATTCAAATAAAAATCATCATTATTTTTCATTTTCTATTTCATTTGAGTAGCCAGTGAAAACCCACACAAAAGCCTGAGGACACTATGCAGACAACACACTGATTTGATGAGGCAACAGTGTTAACCACTGACCCATGCTGCTGCTCCCATGAACCCAGGGAATGGAAGGATCCCAGAGTGTCTTGCTGTCGGGTGGCTGGATGATAGATGTCTGATGCAGAATCAAATAGGAGACATCCTAGCCCAGTGATAAAGCTTGGCACAAAGTGTGCATATAAAGAACGCATGCCAAAGTGAGGAGGATGAGAGAGTATGTGACGAAAACCATAAGAAATTAAAGGATAAATTTACCGCCTGGCCAATAAGTTGTATGATGGAAAAACACTGCAATCACTGCTAATGCCACACAACATGCAGCTGATTTTGTCATGGAAGCAACAGCTTTGAAGGCTCTCGGTGCAGCTTATTATTCCTGTTGGTGCCTTGTTATATGGAACTGAAATGATTTCGACCCTGGGCCCTGCGAGCAGCGTCCACAGTTCCTGCTTGTGTCATGTAATATATTTTTTTCATCAGTCATGATTGCTCTAGCACAGTGTTTTTCAACCCTGCTCCTCGGGGACCCCTGCCCTGCATGTTTTAGATGTTTCCTGCTCAGACACACCTGATTCAAATAAGTGGCTTGTTATCAGGCTACTGCAGAGCTTGATGACGAGCTGATCATTTGATGTGTGGTGGAGGAGGAAACATCTAAAACATGCAGGGCAGGGGTCCCCGAGGAGCAGGATTGAAAAACACTGCTCTAGCACAAGGGAGAACTACAATTCCAAAAAAAAGTAGCTCCTGTTTAAATATACTAATTTCTCATCAAGTCTCCAACCTTCTGTATCACGTTATAATACTTGAGTGAAGGAAGTTCAAGTCTTTCTGGAGGATGAGGTTGCTGAGGTCGAGGCCTGGGAACCTTGGCAGCATCGCGCATTACTTGCGTTTGCTGTATTTCCTCACACCTTACGACATCCTGAACGGCTGAAATGGTGGCACAATTAGGAGGATTATTTGGAAGAAGGCTTATATTTGGAGGTAGCAGATTAATGCACTTAAAAATGTATATAACTGGTCCTAAGAGTTGGAAGATTTATAGTACTGTTTTGTGCAGTGATGTTACAGAATTTCATGTTGCATGCCCTGAATAAAACCATTAAAAAAGCAATATAGCAAAGAAACTTTGCAAACAAAGAAATGAGGCAGACTTGTTGTTCCTGATAAACCAAACATCAGACATGAAGATGTGGCTAAGGCCTCTGATACAGTTCCAAATCAAATTCAGCTCTGACACTTACATGGCTCGAGGCATAAACATAATGACACCATTTAACACATCCCCCCTCCCTTAATGCTAATAAAAAAAGAGGCTGGATGTTTTCCACACTGTGGCAATTATGTTTAGTTAGCAGCTGTGTGTGTCATTATGTTATGCTTATACAACAGCTCCTGCAGGCTACAACCTAAAGATATGAATTTTGAAGTAAATTACCTGCTCACTCAGAAATGTCCTGGAAGTCTTTAGTGTGTTTGTTTCACTGTGATCATATAATGTATGAAATGTAGCATGCACATTATTATTTTTGGTTGCTAGACTCATTAGATGGACCTAAAGAGAAAAAGACAGAAAGAAAAGGGAACTGAGCAGGAAGGGAGTTGCTCATTGCATTCAAACGTTTAACTTCCCCATTGTGCATACTGCAGTGAAGGATACTTGCATATCCTGCTGTTGTTGTACACATAGCATTTTAGTTAGTTGGTTGTTCTCTGTAACACTGGGCGAAGTGTCAAGATAAGGGAAGGGTACACCCTGTCCCCCTGGTTTCACTTTGGTTGGAGAAGTAACTTGAAAGTTAGAGAATTATGACACAGGCAGAAGAAACGGTTCTCTTTTACTAAAGAACTGTAAAGACAGAGGCTTTGCAGACAGGAAATCTCATTTTACTGACAGTGTCAAACCAGACATTTGACAAATAACAAATTGGCATTCAAGAGACACAGATTAGTTCAAATTAAGACTTCTGTAGCACACATAAAGATAAGGATATGACTACAGAGGTATAAAAGATTACAAATCATATCAGGAACAGAGAAACAGGCATCTCCAGGCCATAGCAGCAGTCAATTCCAACACATTTCAGTTATCTGTGATTGTATGTCCTGGAGGTTGTTCTGGCTGCCTGTACGGACGTGACAATGGTTACAATCATGCAAATGCCGATGATGATGGAAGCCAGGACTGTGGCCCAGATGTTAAGGCAGCGTGCAGTGGAGGCGTGGAGTCGAGCACCCTCCATATCTCCAACCATCTTCCGGTCTCTGGCCTGGGAGGACCGAAGAATATATATATTTTTTAAAATCATTGCACTCAACCTAAGGAACCTAGTGATTGTTGTCCTGTAGCCTTAACCCCTATTGTTAAAAAAACCTTTATAGCGCTATACTTTATAAATGGAATTGAAGCGCAGAAGATTGTAACACTGATACACCAATATTAAAGAATTTAGACAAGCCTAAAATTACAGCTAGGACTCTCCTCTAAGATTCTACCTCTGCACAACACAACACAAATCAGCCAGAGCTCTTCCTGGAGGATTCAAATGGAGATTAAACCTCATCTTATATTATTCATTTGTTAAAAATCAAGTACAGACAGTTAAGGTTTATCAGACATATTCAACTTCAAGAATTGATATGAGATTAGAGATAGATTTTTCTTCTGAATGTTATAATAGACAAATGATTGGTGCATAAATGATGTTCCTAATCATAACTGCCAGTCATAAACTCACCTTGATAGAGAAGATCAGAGCTGCCAGTCCGAGGCAGCAGGGGTTTGAGTAGACAAAGCAGCAGAGGGACCAGATGATGTGGTCCTTGGGGGGGGTCAGAGACGATGTTCACAGTAGTGTATGGAACCACTCCAGGCTGTCCAGGGTTCCCTTCATACCTCCCCGGCAATGGAGCCTCACCCGGGTAACCTGCAGGATTCATCGCTGTCAGCTCAATTGATTTGGAGTGTGGGCTGCAGGAAGGTGTGCAAGTCTCTCTGTCAGTGTTGATTTCCTTTTTGGGTTATTTGATGGTTAGCACAGACCTGTAAGAAACATTGACATTTCCCTTCTTACTTAATACAAGCACTGCCAGGAACGGGCAAGAAGGTCAATCATGTCATATTACATCTGATCAGATCTGTACATCTGTTGTGCTACCAAGTGCATACTCATATACAATGTTTTACAGTTTCTCGATTGCTAAGACACATTTCTTGAAAGCTGCTCTCCTTTTCTCTAAACTGAACACAAAACCCAATTTTCAAGCTACATTCACAAAACTTCAGACTCTTCTTGCAAAACCAAACTTTCACCCCAAAACAGTTCAATTTGTGCTCAAAACTGAACTATGTTGTCAGATCGTGCCCCGAGTCAATCAAAATTAAAAACACTACTGAGCAGTCACTAAACACTACATAGAAAAATAGAAAACACAATGCTCAGGACATGAAGCTGGAGAAATAAATGTTTATTGTTCACTGTAGGCTAAATGCATGTTGCAAAACAAAAAACCTGTGCATTTAGCACTTGTACAAAGACAAAAAACAGAAATCTTGTGCATTTACATGTAGCACTTGTAAAAACAGAAATCTTATGCATTTGCCACTTGTGTACAGTAAGCCCATGTAAAAATAAAGTACAAACATATACAAATAAGTGCATTACTCAGCCACAGCATCATGTCTCTGTACTGGGTCAGGCCACAGGACTTCATCCACATCACAGGCCACATTTTGTCTGGCCAGGCAACGGGGGAAAAAACCCCTGGCATGCCGTATCCAGGCTTGGCATGCCTCCACACCTATGTCACCACAGGCAAGTTCCATGGCTTGCAGGAGATTTACCCTGGTGTAAGGTTGGCGTTCATATACCTTCCACCGCCATGAGGAGAAGAATTCCTCAATGGGGTTTAGGAAAGGGGAGTACGGTGGATGGCAAAGATTGGTTCATATTGAACCACTCTCTAACCTGGAGGGCTCTGTGAAAACTCACATTGTCCCAAACAACAACATAGATGGGATGCTCATCCTGCCGCCCTAACAGAGCATCTCGCATGTGATTGAGGAAAATGAGGAGCTGGTGAGTGTTGTAGGGTCCCAGGTTGGTATGATGGTGGACAACCCCATGATTGCTGACAGCAGTGGCAGCACATAATGTGACATTGCCTCCACGCTGCCCAGGGACACCAACAATAGCCTGATGGCCAATCACATTACGGCCTCTCCTTCTCCTTTTGGTGAGATTACACCCAGCTTCATCCATGTAGATGAATTCATGGGGTCTTTCCATTGCATCCAGTTGAAAAACCCTCTGTAGAAATAGATATAGTTTTTTAAGTGATACAGAAAAATTGATTTAGGCCACTGCAGTAAATCACCACTTAGAGTAATCAACATTGAATGTGTCTGGATATATACCAACCTGTACATACTGGAATCTTTGCTCTTTGACTCTGTCTGAGTTGCGATCAAAGGGCACCCTGTACAGTTGTTTCATGCGCAGTCTGTCAGCTTGAGGACACGATCAACAGTAGAGAGGCTGACACTGTTGATACCCTCAAAATTTACATGGTCCTCAATGATCTTCTGCTGAATTTCACTCAGTTTAATGGCGTTGTTCTCACGGACCATATCAACAATTAGGGTCTCTTGGTGTGGGGAGAACATACCTGTCCTCCCACCCTCATGTGGCAGTCTTTCAATTCTACAAAAAGAGAACATGCAGTTACAAAAAATATACATGGAATACTAGGCCTACAAACAGTTAGACCAACCCTCCATTACAATACTACAGTACATTGGTACAGTGATGTACTGAAACATATTTACTTACAGTATACTGTGGTACAGTATATAGTATGTCATACAGTAATTGCTGTCAACATTTACATACTGTACTATAATGTCAAAAAAGGTAATTACCTGTTCTCTTCTCTAAATCTTCGGATTATGGTGGACACAGTGAATCTACTGATGTTTGGTTGTACCTTTTGTCCGGCCTCCCTCATGCCCATACCATGGACAAGAACATGGTCAATTACAGTAGCTCTTCATCAGATATTACTGTTCTTTGTCTTCGCTGACCACCTCGACCTCCTCGACCTCCTCGACCTCCTCGACCTCCTCGACCTCCTCGACCTCCTCGACCTCCTCGACCTCCTCGACCTCCTCGACCTCCTCTCACACGAACTCTTCCTCTCAGATTTCAATCCATTGAAGGGCCTCACAAACCAGTGCTCTCTGAACTGGCTTATATGTTCCCTCACATCATTAGCCACAAGTGTGATCAATTTTGAGTTGTTGTGTTCAAGTGGTGACACCTGTGCTTTAATTGTGTTTGACTTTTGTCACCTGTGCTCACCATTATGCAGCACGGGTGCATCACAATGAAAATGTGTTTGCAAGTTGTGTCTAAACAGGTGAAAAGTGCTTATGGTTTTGCCAAAAGAGTGATTGATTCGATCAGTGGGTTCAGGCAAGTGAGCATTTGGTTCAGACAATAGGGTTTAGTGTTTTAGCAATTGAGAAAAACTGTATTATCCTCAAAATGTCTAAGCACACTTTAAGTGTTAGAAAACAGAAAGAAATATTCATTTATTTCTTTAATTTAGTGACACGGTCCTCACAAGATATTCAAACTTATAAACATGGATTAGTTCAATTTCAGACTTCTGTAACAAATAAAAATGTCTTTTTTAAATTGTCTTTATTGAGGATATAAATAAAAAGGCATAAAAAGTCACAAATCGTCTGAAGTGCATTAAGCAGAAAAAACAAAACTATTTCAAATGTAAAATGTAATGTAATTAAAATGTAATTAAAAACTCTAATTGTATGTCTGTGTGGTATTCTTTGACTGCTGCAGCTGCCTGTATGGACAGGGTGATGGTTGCAATAAAGATAATGAGGATGCAAGCCAAAACTGTGGCCCAGATGTTGAGGCAGCGGGCAGTGGAGCTGTAGTGGGCAGGGCTCAAGAGGTAGAGCGGTTCGTCCACTAATCAGGTGATCGGTGGTTCGATCCCGGGCTCCTCCAGTTTGCATGTCGAAGATGGAGCGTTACCAACTAGATGTAGTTGGGCTCACCTCCACATACAGCACTGGTTCCGGAATCAAAATCCTGGAAAGGGGCTGAACACTCCTTTTCTGGAGATGCCCCAGAGTTTCCCAGGTTAAGAGGCGCCAGGCGGGTTAAAAGACAAGAAGAACTGAATCAGACTACAAGAATCACACCAACGAGTCAAAGAGCAGCACGTGAAACTGAGAAGCAACATTTCAGGAGAATCTGTTAAACATGATGTTTAAGAAATTAAACATGAAAATAAATTAAACCTGTGTTATGTAAATTTGTCAAATCAAATCATTTTCAACCTGATGTAAAAGTGTAATAAAACAGGCTGATACCAATACTGTCTAAACATAAGAGGTTTAACTGACACAAATGGACGACTAACAGCAGGTGACCAGCCATGATGAAACTGAATACTGTGAATGTTAAAGACTACTTAGAAATACAGAAGTGTCTGTTTGCAGAACAGGAAAACCACAGCAAGCATCAAAAGACAATTACATGAACAGACAGGGCACAATATGAGTGGCACTTAATATCTAGAAACCTATCACAGTAATGACTGACTGTTTCAAAAAATGTTTGTTTTCATGTTATGTTGCTTTCTTTTTGTTTGTTTTACTTGTTGACTTTTTTTTAATGGCAGGGCTAATGGTATATGTACCTCAGTTGTTATTATTATTCATAATTAACCATAATTCATATTGTTAATCAGTTTTTAATAATGTTTTATGTTTTAAACACTTTTCTTTGCCTATGTATGTAAAGCACTTTGAATAAATGAAGCTGCCTTGCTTCAGGTGGAGATCAGTAAGGTCGTTTGGTCAATAGGGGGAGCTGTTGTCTGTGCAATCATATTACCGCCACATGGCTATTGACACACATCAAGTTTAAACACTGTGTGCTTTCTTTGAGATTATTGCAGTTTTTCTCATTTGCTAAAACACAATTTCTGAAACCTTGCTCCATTTTCTTAAAACATTAAACACAAAATCTCATCTTCAAGAACTATTTACAAAACCTCTGACTCCTCTTGCAAAATCAAACTTTCGCCTTAAAACAGTTTTACCTGTGCTCATAAACCAAACACTGCTCTCCAATCAGAAACAAAGCGATCAAAATGATATACACTATCAAGCAGTCAGTAAACAATACACCAAAAAATAGAAAACACATTGTTCAAAACATATAGTTCTCAGGGAGAAGTACATTTTTAATCTCAAAACAAATTTCATATTTTTCTGTCATTGTCTTTTGATGAACAAAAACATGTTCTATCATAGTAGCTCAAATTGATCAGAAATTACTACTCTGCTTTGCTCTTTATAATATTTTTTGTTCTTCCTCCTCCTTGTATTTTTACAGGACTGTACCCTGCATCTCACAAACTTGCCCTTTGTCTATGTGATACTGTAATTCTTGTTCTTTGTTGATATGAACCTGCAAAAAAAAAAAAAAAAAAAAAAAAATATGAAATGCAGGCACAGTTAGGCCACTGATTTTTCAGAGCCATGACCAGAGCCCTAGATTCAGATAAAGGATTGGTAATTTAAATTAAAAATGTAGAATGTCAGTATGCAGTAGGAGTACAGGTATTGTCAGAGTCCTTCATTCAAAAGATGATACTAAGACATCAAATATGTTTGTTTCTTTATTGTTAAGAAAAAATGAAGGCTAATGTAAAAGTCTGCAGAATGTCAAACTGTCATAAAAATAAAATGTAATAAAAATAATGCAGAGCAGTCTATATTTTTGAAACTACATTGCTAAAAACAAAAAACAAACACACAATACCGTCATAGTTTCTTTCTTCACATCGATCATTTTATTGAAATGTTATTCTTATTGAATTCTTTTTGATGTGTAACAATAATATGGATCATGTCAAAACAACTACATAACGACATACTCCTAACCAGCTTTACTGCTTGTGTTTGATGTGGTGGTGCTGGTTTCGGATGGTGCATACATCATGGAACCATAAATGAAACTAAAAGAGACAAAGTCAAAGATATATTCATATATATTTTATGCAGAATATAAAACATGAATAAGACCAATGGAAATGAAAGTATGGTATTATTAAAAGACTGTGGGATAAAACATATAACAGTGTGTACAGTATGTATGTACAGGAGCAGGAAGGTACATTTTTTTTTCATGCATAGAAGTCAAAATATATCTAGTTACAAAAAATATGAACTTTAAACAGAAAACACATACGAAGACAAACAAAATGCATTAAACATGAGAAAGAGCTTTTTCTGTAGTTAAAAAATAAATAAAACTAAACTGTTTCCATTTTATTTTGTCGGCATGGTGGCTGTGACGTTGACTGATACCACTGTGGGTTTCTTCAGCACAGAGACGCAGAGAATGATGACTGATTGACACGTTTATTTAACGTGTACACAGAGCACCCAATGATTTGAGCTGTTCGCAGTCTGCTCGCATCCTTGCAACACTCCGGACCACCACGCTTTTGCTGCCGACTCTTGGTGTGTCTGTGTCTGTCTCATCTCCCCAGGTGCAGCACGCTACTGTCTTAAAAAGGGGAGACAACTAAATACAGATGTGTTGATCACTCTCACCTGGCGCTGCTCTCCTGAGCCCTCTCCACACCTCTCCCCTGCAGCTGATGCACCACGCCCCCGTCCACAGTGGCGTACACAGTACTCACTACAGCTGGCTCCTCAGAGATGGTGGAGTTCAAATGGTATGTGTCAGACTGCGAACAGAAAGAAACCATCTTAACGTGATAATATGTATGACAACATTAACATGGCATCATTAACCTCCTCTCTGAAGGTTAATGATGCCACAGATTCACTCTGCTTTGCTCTGAATTCATGTCTGAACAGACTATGTCCTTTATCTACGAGGCCTGCTCGATCCAACCAATCCCACCCATGGTTGAATGATACCCTCCGATCACAGCGCACCAAACTCAGAGCTGCTGAAAGAAAATGGCTTAAATCCAAACTAGCCGATGACCTCAAAAGCTACCAGTCACTCTTATCCTCCTTCTCAACCAGCGTCACTTTTTACAACGATAAAGTCAACAGTGTCACTGACACCCGGAAACTTTTCTCCACCTTCAAATCACTACTCAACCCTCCGCCTCCTCCTACTCCTACCAGCCTTACCGCCAATACATTTGCATCAATCTTTACAGGCAAAGTGGCAGCAATCAGCAGCCAATTCTCTGACCAGCTCTCTCTTCATCCGCAACCTAGCACAGTTGCTAGCACTTCATTTTCTGGCTTTACACCCCTCTCTGAGAGTGAGGTATCCAAACTGCTGACATGTAGCCGTCCTACTACATGCTCGTTGGACCCTATACCAACAAACCTACTTCAATCAATTAGCCCAACCATCACTCCAGCTATCACACATGTGATACATGAGTCACTGACCTCCGGCACTTTTCCCACCGCATTCAAAGCGGCTCGGGTAACACCTCTACTCAAGAAACCCTCTCTCAACCCTGCCCAGGTCGAGAACTATCGTCCTGTCTCGCTTCTTCCATTCTTATCCAAAACTATTGAACGGGTGGTCGCTAAACAGCTCTCAGAATTCCTCCTACAGAACAATCTTCTTGATCCAAATCAATCTGGTTTCAAGAGCGGTCACTCGACTGAAACTGCTCTACTATCTGTGACAGAAGCCTTAAAAGAAGCAAGAGCAGCAGCAAAGTCCTCTGTCCTCATTCTACTCGACTTATCAGCTGCCTTTGACACAGTTAACCATCGCTTCCTACTCTCTACTCTCTCAAACATGGGCATCTCTGGCTTGGCTCTTTCCTGGTTTGAATCCTACCTGACAGGGCGCTCATTCAGTATATCCTGGCTTGGACAGCTGTCCACTTTGCATCACCTCACCACAGGGGTCCCCCAGGGCTCAGTGCTGGGGCCCCTGCTATTTGCTATCTACACCACCTCCCTGGGTCCGATTATCCGCTCAAATGGCTTTTCCTATCACTGCTATGCAGATGACACTCAGCTCTATCTGTCATTTCCTCCTGATGACCCCTCGATCTCTGCACGGGTCTCTGATTGCCTCTCAGACATCGCCACATGGATGAAGGCATATCACCTCCAGCTGAACCTCTCTAAAACTGAACTACTGGTCCTCCCAGCCAAACCTACGATACACCATGACATCAACATCAAAATTGACTCCCTATGTCTCGCCCCCACCAGGGTGGTGAGAAACTTAGGGGTTATGATTGATGACCAACTAACCTTTTCCAATCATGTCGCCTCAGTTGCCCGGTCATGCCGTTTTGCACTTTACAACATCAGAAGAATCAGACTTTACTTAACTCAACATGCTACTCAACTCCTGACACAAGCTGTCGTTATCTCAAGACTAGATTACTGTAATGCCCTCCTGACGGGCCAGCCAGCCTGCACAGTGAAACCTCTTCAGATGATCCAGAACGCGGTGGCGCGCCTGGTCTACAACCAACCCAAAAGGTCACATGTCACCCTGCTGCTCATCGAGCTCCACTGGCTACCTGTCGCAGCCCGCATTAAATTCAAATCTCTAATGCTCGCCTACAAAGTTGTCTCCGGTACTGCACCTACCTACTTGAATGCCCTCATACATGCATATGCTACCTCACGACCGTTGCGCTCCTCCAATGAACGACGCCTGGCTCTGCCACCCGTTCATTCAAGGCAATCCAAACTCTTCTCGTTTGTTGTTCCCCACTGGTGGAACGCACTACCAGTTCCTACCAGAGCAGGGGCGTCCCTCTCTACCTTTAAAAAACTCCTGAAGACCCAGCTCTTCAGAGAGTACCTTCTCTCCTAGCACTCGACAAATCTACACCTTAAAGAATTGTCACTAGCACTTATTACTGCACTAACGCTTCTTATCGCACTATACCTTGATTGTTCCCTTTTCTGCAAGTCGCTTTGGATAAAAGCGTCTGCTAAATGACTAAATGTAAATGTAAATATATTTAACATTTGACCTCATGTCAGACTTACTTCCTCATTTTGTGGTTCTTGGTTGTTCCCTTCCTCAGAACCTGTGACTGAGAAAGACAGAGAAAGTAAGAGGGAAGTTCATAATGAAGTCTGCCATTTCATTATAAAGATGTTTTATCTTAAGTCTTCATATCAAATATACATTTCTCTGAATAAAAATAAGAAGTATTCACTCCAGCTATTTAGATTCAAGAATTTGTGGGTGACGATATGCTTTTCATGAGTGTACTGATTCATAAATATGGACAGCATTAATCAAAAAAATTCTACTAAAATTCTACACCACAGAGATTATTTTTGTCTTTGTGCAGTAGTGGTCTACCACATGGTTACTTCATGGTTACTTTGAGAGATCAGAGTCTTGCTTTGTTCTATGCAAGCTGTTTATTTTCAGTGTTTATTTTAGTGGCTGTGACCAGTGTGAACAGTCTAATGCTGTATCAAAAAAAAAAAAAAAAAAAAAAAAAAACCTGCAAAAAACCCTGCTCAGTGGCAATAATGTTTGCTGCTCCTTTCAACAGTCTCCTCTCTGTGTGCTAAAAATTGAAATTTCTGCTGGATTCTTTGAGAGATCGCAACATCTAAGGAAAATTTAACTCTATCTACTTTAAATGATCGAGTTCTTGACGAGTCCTTGAAGTGTCTCTGACTGAAGTAGTAGCTTTTTTGGTGCTAATATCTCTTAGTTTAACTCTCTCAAATTGAGTAAATATCAGGATACAATGATTGTGAAAATGGAACCTCTATACCTTATGTTATAAAAATTAGGTTTATACTGTGTTTCAGATGTCTTAATCCTACAATGTGTACATGAGTTCCTATTTTTTACATGTCTCGTTTGCACTTCTCTAAGGAGACCTTGTTGCTAAGGCTGGCAGGGTGAAATAAAGTTCAGGTTAATATATAAATAGAGGAAGTTCTGTTCAGGGTCAGAGACAGGCCAGAGAGGTGACATTTAGGTTTGAGGATATGTTGACTACTGATTAAGGGAACTGAAGAAGATGCTTGGATGCTAAGTATGTAAATTGTCTGTTAACAATTTGGAAGGGTCAAGACGTCCCCCTTTATCGATTGTATAAGAACCAACTGTTAGAGCTCCACAGGGAGCCTTTTTCCTCTGTAACCCCTTCTGGGTGTTACACTGTTAAACGCTCCTTCTTGTACAAGAATATTAAATTCAACTTAAACTTTGATACTTTGAATCCGATCTTCTTTATTGAAGGGTCTGAAAAATTCTTATAACACCTTACATCCATTTACTTCAATTACTTTCTACAATCTGTTTCCCCAAAAACATGGTAAGGATTTTAGATTTCTGTCATAATATTCTACACTTGTATGTGTGCAGGGCCGGCTCTACCTAATTTTGTGCCCTAGGCGAGATTACTCTCCGGTGCCCCCCCGGAAAAATAAAAAAAATAATAACCTGCTGCAGCTTGCATTTTCATCACTTGGCTACTGAATTTCAGCACAATATCAAACGTGATAAGACAGTAGGAGAACTAAGCACCAGCAGCAGCAACTGTGTCAGTGGGCACACAGTTGTTAATATACTAGTGATGACTATGGGAAAATTAATTTTCAACTCGACCAAACATAATGATGACGTGATGAAACTGAAATAAAATACCAAATCAGACCGGACATACAGGCAGAGATGATAACTAATGAAAACTCATCACAAACATAAACAGCACCGATGCAGTGCGCATGCGCAAACACGATGTAGCTAGTAAGCAGAAATATGTGCTAGCTCGCTAGCACAAATAAAACGTCTTCACACAAAACGGCATAATTAAAAAAATGGTACAGGCTAATGTTACCTTTATATTGCAACTTCCTCTTCTCTTTCTCTTTTCTTCTCTTTCGGTTCTGCGCACCCGAGGGCTTGGACGGCCTTTTCATGTCGTAAATAACAAAACCATCAGCTGTCTGTGACCTGACCTCTGATCCCTCTGACCCTGAGGTGCGCACTGCACACCCGTCATGTGATTCAGCAGCACCACATTTTAGGAACATCATTGTTTATTCATTTGTTAATATTTATTATTTTCAAGAGAGAACACACAAAGGAGGGCGACTGGGCATAGAAAATTATTTTTATTTTTATTGTTTTTAATTTTTTATTTTTTTTCCCTCGAGGCCAAGGGTGCCTCGCGGCGCCCCTCCAGCAGATGGCGCTCTAGGCGACCGCCTATATCGCCTATGCCAAGAGCCGGCCCTGTATGTGTGGACCCTCGTATAAAAAAAGCAGTTTCTGACTTAATGAGACAAAGATCTCACCAGCTCTGCTTCTGTACCAAAGAATTCCAGAGACAGTTAGTCCACAAAAAGCTGCAACTGCCACAGACTTCCATATCTTCATTTCTGCTGTGAAACAACAGAAGAAATAAACAAATGTCAGTTTGCTTTACAACATCAACAAAAATATATTTTACATATTGCATCTACCACCCATACCAAAATAGGCAAAATAGATAATGAAAATCAAAATATCGCTTTGTTACTGATATAAAGTTACTGACTAAATACTGTTTTAAACTTAATTTAATCACTGAATTCAAATTGAGAGAGTTTTTCATAATGAAAATTATTTAAAATGTATTACTTGACTTGCTCTTTTCTTTCACTACAGCAGCGTGTGACTACTAAAGATAAAAGAGACATTTAAGATCTTCTATTTTGTCACATTTAACATGAATAACATCATGTCTAACATTTGACAACTGATTTATGATTTGAGCAGCTCACACTATCAACTCACACTATCAATGACTAGTGACTTGTGTGACTTGTCTTGATGGGCCGGGCCGTCTGTTTGTGTTTAGTTCTGTGTGTTTTGATCTGGAGACCGTCCACAATCCTCTAAAAATATGTCTAAACCATAAAAACCACAGACAAAATCAGAGATGAATTGTATTAACAGACAGGCCACATATGTACACCTTATATCCTTTTTTATGTACCTGTATATACATTTTATTTAGATTGAATCAACCACTGAACTGGGAAGAAGTCTATTTACATGTATACAGCACAGAAACTCTGTTTCAGCTTTTTCCATATTAGCAGATACACAAATTCAACAGTCTGTAGAGTCAGAGTTTGTCTGACTGTAAAATACTTATATGTTCATGTTCATGGTCCACTCTAAGTAAATATGCTGTTATTTCTCTGAACATTCAACCATTTTTTTTATAAATTAAGCTGCAAAAGCTGTGTTGGTAAAATATCACAATGGCTGAATTATTATTTTCATTGGTTTTAAAATTAGTTTTTTTCTTGCATACAGCTGTGAGTCACTCAGTGTTCATTGTTTCATACTGTTTGATTTGTGCTGTAGGTGTCGTTGGATTTTTCGGCATTTTCTGTGAATGTGAGTTGTTTTAATTTGTGCACGTGTGGTCTGAATCACTCCTCATGTGTAAGACACTTTGATACAAACATGTTTTGTGTTTAAAGAACTATATAAATAAAGATGAACCTGAACTTTAACTTTACAAATGAATGAGACATATTTTTTAATACTTGAAAAATGTTTTTATTATTTAACCATTGCAACACACAGTTCATGTTATCTTCAGTCCTAACTTCTGTTTGAAGCAAAGTGAAAAAGATGCAACTAAAGCGACGTCTGGAGTCCTGTACACTGTACTAATAAACTCAATGTGTTTCCACTACACAGTAGTGTAGTAGTAGCCAGTTTAATGCATTCAATATTAATAAAGCCAATTTGTTTGTCCAAACCCAACAGTGAAAATGAATGCAGTCATTTTGAGTTTATTAGTATTATTACATAAATCTTATTACTTGATTCACATTAAGTTTGTTAGTGAATTTATATTAAAACTATGTCATTCAAATGGATGGAAAGTTTCTCTTTAATTGAAATGCATAAGTAGCCAAATTTTCTTTTGAGTGAACAGTGTACATACAGCAGTAAGTTGTACATGCATATAAATGTATTTCTAGTACACACAGTGTCACATAAGTACAAGATAAAATATATCCCATTACAAAAGATATGTTCAATATTAAACAGAAAACATTTAGAAATAGAATGAATGAATAGTTATATTTGAATAAAACTAAATACATTTTCAATATTTTTGAGGGTTTCTTATTTGGTCAGTGACAGCTTGAGAGAGACAGGAAGACATGCAGCAAAAGGTCACAGGCTAGAATTTAAACCAGGGAGCTGTGGTCAGGACTCAGCCTTAAAACACAGAGTCCATGCTTAAACAGCTGAGCTATCAAACCACCCCATACATCTTCAATTTTGATCTAACCAAAAACTACATTAAAATGCAGGTTGGAAACCATGTTGTTATTTGCAAGTCATAAACCACAAAAGTGGAACTGGCTGTAAAACTTTGATAAAGGTTTGGGTGATCAGAAAAAAAACATTACAGGAGCAATACTAATATAAATATTGGTCGCAGTTATACACGGTTAACTTTAAACACAATGTTTACACTCCAACAGTTCTTCAGGCTGCTGCCATGTCCTTGTCCTTCAGAGCAAATTCAGCTGGCTTCTCAGAGATGGTGTAGTACAAATGGTATGTGTCAGACTGGGAAAAGAAAGAAACCAACTGTAGCATCTCATAATATATATTACAAATATATTTCATAATATCCATTGTGTCAGACTTACTTCCTCATTTTGTGGTTCTTGGTTGTTCACTTCCTCAGAAGCTGTGACTGAGAAAGACAGAGAAAGTAAGATGAAAGTTTAAAGACAAGAAGAGGAGATTATTTTTGTCTTAGTGCAGTGATGGTCTACGTGTGGTTACTTTCAGTTACAGATCAACATCTGTGTTCTACACAAGCTGTTTATTTTCACCCTGGTTATTTTAGTAATTGTGACCTGTGTGAACACTTTCATGCTGTATCAAATAATTCTGCAAATTAATTTTAAGATCCAAGTCAGAATGTGCTGGAAAATTAAGTACTCTTCATTGACCTACATGCTGCAGCCATTATAACCAGACACTTCCCACTGATTTTCTACTGCTGGTACCTTTGAGGCAAGACATTTACTGCTGCAGCTCCTTTCGCCAACCTCCTCCCTGTGTGCTCAAATTAAAATTTCAGCTGGATTCTTTGAGAGATCCTACAGACAACCCCATGTCTTAGAACAATTTAACTCTATAACTATCTTCTATAAATGGTCAAGTCCTTGACCAGTGTCTCTGACTGAAGTAGTAGCTTTTTTTCCCTCTGAGTAGCTATTTAACTCTCTCAAACTGAGTACATATCAGGATGCAATGATTGTTAAAATAGAACCTCTATACCAAACATAGATTTAATTATGAGACAAACTGTGTTGCCCCCAAAAATAGATGGAGAAGGTTTTAGAATTGTTGTGAACCCTCGTATAAAAACAGCACTCTGACTTAATGAGACAAAGTTCTCACCAGCTCTTCTTTTGTAACAGAGAATTCCCAAAATCAGCAAGATGACACCAACAACAATTATTCCACAACCAGCCACAACTACTATGAACTTCCATATCCACATTCCTGATGTGAAATAAAAGAAAGCATAACCAAGAGTCAGTTTGCTTGTCACAACAAAAAAATATGTTAACCCTCAACATCAGTGCAATATATAAAATGCTAAGCAAAGTATTGCTTTGTTACTGACATTACATTACTGAATAAATTAGGTTTTAAACATAATTTCATGATTGAAGTATGAGGGAAGTTAAGGGCATGTTAAGAATTAAAATTTCTTTTACTACAGCACTAACTACTACTAACTACTGTAACTACCAAAGATGAGAGAGTTATTTTTAACTTAGAATATCTTATATTTCATCACATTTTACACAAATAACATCACATCTAATATTTGACCCTGGGTAACATGGGACATTTGAACAGCTAAAGCTGACTTGTTGAAGAACATAAACAAAGAAAAACATACATAATTCATGTCTAGTATGAAGTGTTTTTCTATGTTAATATCAGAATATGTAGTACTGTATGTGTGAGGAGTCACAGATACTCACCTGAAGCTGTTTTCAGAGGGGTTACTCTGTCTTTAGTGCTCAGCATACTAACACTTGAACCTATTAAGTGCATGGCCACAAATGTTTTTAAAACATTCACAGCAATGCATGTGAGAATTTTGATGCAATAATAATAATCTTTAGTCTATAGTACCTGATATTTCATCACCAGACTCTGGATTCATAGAGGTCACAGTAGTACCTGTTTCTTAAAGGCACAAAAACACATTTACATTAATATTTATAGATATATCCATATGTTGTCTTCCTTTGCAATACGGTTATAAATAATAAGCAAAGTGTTATGTGCTGCTAAACAACTTCATTTTACTTCAACAATGTGAGCTAGCATCTGCACAATAAGTGTATATAAGCAACTGCATATACATCTCAAACTTTTAGAGTAACCAATCAGCAACCATCACATTACAGTATGTACTTTTTTTTTTAGATTTTTTTTTTTGGCCTTTTTTTGAGCTTTATTTGACAGAGACAGCTTGAAGAGTGACAGGAATGTGGGGAGAGAGAGATGGGAAATGACATGCGGGAAAGAGCCGCAGGTCGGATTTGAACCCTGGGCCACCGCGGCAAGGACTGAGCCTTTGTACATGGGGCGGATGCTCTACCAACTGAGCTAAACGACACCCCTCTTTACAGTATGTGCTTTGACTGATATTCAGGATGATCACTTCTTATAAACATATTCAATGTTTTACATGTGAATATATTGTACATATCAACATTTTGTAATGAATCAGTGTGAATCTTTAAAAAACGTGATAGTCATGTCACCTGATGCTGGTTTCACTGGCACTGGTGAAGTAGAGGTAGAACCCCCAGTATTACTTTGTGTGCTAACAGGCCAAGCTGGTGGAAAATCAAACAATAAATAAATAAATAAATTATGATGATGATGATGATGAACTAATGTCACACCTAATATATCTGTCATTTTGTTACCTGGTGGTAATTTTACAGGAGTAGAAGCATCAGACCTGTAAACTTGTAAACAAAATTTCAAGATACAATAATGTTCTGGACTGCTATCTAAAATTTCATACCTGTGGTCGCAATAAATGATGGCATTATCTGGGTCACACTGGATTCTTCTTCCACAATATCTACAGTAAGAGAAGATGGATTTTGGGGGTTGATAAATTTCCAGTGGGTACAAACAAGTCAATATTTATGAAGACATTTATATGTGACACCCTTATTACACTGGACAATAAACTGGACTGGTCCACCAACACAGAGGCCGTTTACTTCCTGAAGAGGCTCAGGTCCTTTAATGTCTGCAACAAGATGCTGCAGATGTTCTATCAGTCTGTTGTGGCGAGTACCATCTTCTTTGCTGCGGTGTCCTGGGGTGCGGGCATCAAGGCAAAGGACCCAACAGACTGAACAAACTCATCAGGTAAGCAGAGTCTGTTGTTGGCTCTAAGTTTGTCACCCTGGAGGAGGTGGTGGAGGACAGGATGCTGGCAAAACTGCTGGCAATCATGGACAGTCCCTCTCACCCCCTCCACAAAACACTGGACAAGCTAAAGAGCAGCTTCAGCAACAGACTCATTCAACCCCGCTGCTCTAAGGAACGATACAGGAAATCGTTCCTCCCTACTGCAATAAGACTCTTTAACTCATCTACCTCTGTCAGAGCCACTATCACTATCACAGAACTGGACTAAATCTACCTGTCACCTTTGCACTGTGTACCCTGTACAACACTCCGCTCCAAATACTGGAACATATACTTCTTATCACATGTGATATGTGTTAATATAAACCATATTGATATTATATATCATATTTATACAATATTCTTGTCTTTTTGCACTTTCTATTTACATATTCTTATACTCATAGTACATTATTTATTGTATGTATATCTTGTATAGTCAAGTATTTATTTATTATGCATATATTATACATATACTATATATCATATCATATCTTGTGTGTGTGTATAATATATATATATATATATATATATATATATATATATATATATATATATATATATATATATATATATATATATATATATATATATATACATGTGTACATATTATATTTGCAGTTATGTAAGTATGCACACCTTGCACAGGCTAAATATATGACACATTTCTATGTGTATCTATATTACTATTATTATTATTATATACTGTTGCTGCCATTATTACTATATACTGTTATTATTATTATATACTGTTATTAACAATAACATTACCATCATATCATCAGTACTATTACCATCATCTTGCCACTGCACCTTATCTACCTATTTATCTTGTGTTTTTTAAGTGTCCTTGTCCTATTCTGTGTTTTTATGTTTTATTTTTTCCACCTCAGTATTTTATTCTTTGTATTTTTATTGTATTTAAATACCGGACTGCTATGACGACTTGATTTTGTTTCTGATGTCAAAATTAAACTTGGAATGGCACAAATTTAAAACAGACAATACAGCCAAACGATAATGTACAATATCGCTCAAAAGTTAATCAATGGTAAAATAGCCATCATTCAAAAAAGAAGAAAAACATCAATAAAATAGATGACCCCAAACTTTTGAGTGCTAGTGTATGTCTGATTTACACAGTCACAAACTGGCTTCACTAAAACATTGTTTGTTTCATTGGATGATGTGTCACATACAGTAAAGTCAGTATAGCAGTATTCATGTCTTCTCTGACTTACCAGTCAAGCTGTGTCTATCACTACGAGGAGACAAAGAGTTGGGTTCACTTTTCAAACTGTAATCACAGCTCGCATCACTTTGTGGAACTGAATGTAGATGTCTCAGCAAATCATCAATTGTGACAGAAAACTGGCAGAACCACTGATTGGTTGAGGTTCTTTTCGTAGTGTAGGTTGTTGTTATAACTGGACGCCTTGATTCTCCAAAGTACAGGTTACATCGCGTATCATGATCAGTAGATCCAGGCAGAGAGCAAATGAAGAGAACATGTTCACTATGAAAATGTTGAAGACTCATTTCTGGTTTTTGACCTACAAGAAGATGAATAAAAAGTCATTAAATGCAAAGAACTATTCTGTTATCTGTTATCTGTCCTACTGTGATAAAACTCGACATAACAACCAACAAAAAACATATTGTGACATTCTGACAACAATTTGTTGAACTAACAAAAGTCATGTCACTATCATCTTTGCCAAAAACAAATGAGCACATGAAATATGACACCACACCACTTGTCTTAAGCTGATTCTGTACCAAGACAAAATGATCTTAGTAGAAACAGTTACTCACTGTGTATGGTGATGGAGGATGTGTCACTGTGTGGAGATGGAGAATTTATCTCTTCAAACTTTACAGTGTAATAACATTTGACTTTAACCTCAGCAGGTGAATTCTGATGTGACAACTTCAGCAGCTCAGTTCCTGTCAGTGTCTGCAGACAAGATCGGTCTCTGACAGTTCCTCCACTCACTGTGTAGAAATGACACCAAGGCACAGAAACAGATGATGGAGTCTGACAGTTCAATGTGACTGAGTCTGTCTCTGTGATCACCAGTGGATTCACTGTCAGTTTAGGTTGAAGAGATGCTGAAAATTAAGAGGTAAACATGTCACATATTTAAAAACTGCATTAATGCAAAGAATTTCTGAATGAGAAATTGTGATTCAATGTAGAAGAAATAAAGGAAAATATACTGTACAACCAAACTCTGTATATAAATATATAAACTCTGTATAAAAAAGGTCAAATGAATAACAGACTATAATAATCTTCCCACACAGTGAGATGCTGGACATAAAAGATAACACATCAAAGACTGACCTTGTGTTTGAATCTTGAGAGGAGAATCTGTTGTAAATACAATGTGGTAATAAAATATATAAATGTAAAATGAACTCAATAAAAACTTCATAAATAAACCAATTGTAAAAATGATGAAGCAGGTTTGGTGTGGCAAACATTCAGATACATAATGGCTGATTACATATTAATGTCAGGTTTGTAAGTATGATATATTTTGTAATAACCGACATTAATCATAAAAAATCAACAGGTTTAACTTACACATGAGGATGACAAACAACAGACATCCAGCCATGATGAAGCAGAATACTGAGACTGTCCACAATCCTCCAAAGAAGATAGTTGTGTGTCTGACTACACCGAGACTTTGACATACTGAACTGTCTGTCTGTGAAGTTGTTCTCAGAAAAACCACAAGCAACATCAGAGGTGAATCATATTAACAGACGGGCCACACATGAACACCAGACATCCTTTTTTAAGCACCTGATATATGTGTGTTTTATTTAGATTGAATCAACCACATTAGAGGTTGAACTCTGAAGAAAAATGTTTGTTCACACAGCAGCTCTGTTTCAGCTTTTTTCATATTAGTAGATACACAAACTCAACAGTTTGTACAGTGTGTGAGTGCGTGAATGTAAAATACTTTGTGTATTTGTTCGTGTTCATGGTCTCAGTAATACGGATCCACAGTTCTCTTCTTAATATTTCCTGTTTGGAGCCATTGGAATGTTACTTTTTTATTAATCTGGTGTACTGCACCTAAACAACTACTGCTCCTGTAGGGTAATCAATATGTTTTGTTCACAAAAGTACTAAATAAAACTCATTTTCAAAATATAAAAACCGTGATAAGGAAGACATCAATACAAATTCCAGTGCCAACAGAAGTTATCTCTTACACACTGTTCGTGTGAGCAATTTTCAAAGAGGCTGGTACTTTTATGAGGTAAACTGCAGACTAGTTTAAGAAAACAATCTTTCTGTGTTCTACATAAAGTATGGAAATTTAGATTAACCGTAACCCTGTTACATTTAAATCTATATTAATATTTTTATATTAAAATCCTCATACTAGACCTTTAATGATGAACCATCCTGACTTAATAATAAGAGAAAACAAAAGGCAGTAGCAATAGTAGCAACACGGGGAGAACATGCAAGCTCCACACAGAAAGTCCTCACCAGGAACCTTCTTGCTGTGAGGTGACAGTGCTAACCACTGCACCACTGTGCTGCCTAACAGACAGACACTGGAGGTGAAAGGCTTCTTCACAAGACAGAAAGAAAGAAAGAAAGAAAGAAAGAAAGAAAGAGATCATGGCGAGTCACGTGGGTACGGTGTACAAGATGGCGGCTGATTAGGGATTCTCCGCTCTCCAACATGTAAAGCTGTGATGATTCCAAAGTATAGGCTCAAGTTATATTAACAATCTACCCCTGTTTCGAGGGGTAAAAAGCTAGCGCTGTTTTGGGAAACTGAAATAATCTCATAACATTTCAAAGGCACAGGCCACATGTCTACTCGAAAAAGCCCTCCACATGAAGAAGAAGGCCCAACAGGTGACCCACCTCCCAGTCTTGACAGTCTGTTTACAGAAATGACTAAAATGAGCACCACACTGCAGACCGTTGCTACAGATGTCTTAACTATCAAAGAGACGACAACGGAGTTGAAAGCGACAGTGACGGCAATGCAAGAGAGTCTGGCGAGGCAGAAACACACATTGAGCGCCTAGAGGAGACCTCAGAGTGGCTACACACTGATGGAGACAAGAAAAGTAAGCTAATGGATGTAATGTGGGACCACATTCAAGCCCTGCAAAAGGAACAACGTGAGGCTCATAGGCCTGAAAGAGACTTTTGGGGCCAATGGGACGAGCTGTGTTCAGAATTCAAAATTTTGACGGAGGGGCTGGGGGTCCAGGCTGATGCCAAGTTTGAGATTGAGAGAGCACACCAGTGGCTCACACCGATGTCGGATCCAGAGCGGCCTCCACGACTGGTGCTGATATGGGTGATAACGGCAGCTAAAGAAAAACAGGGCTTTATATGGGAAGGATGTCGACTGTATGTATTCCCCGATATGACAAAACAGCTGGCAGAGAAGACGAAAGCCTTTGCCTCTGTGAAGCGCAAACTGCAGGAGCTGGAGGTGAAGTACACACTGGCCTTCCCGGCCACACTGAGGTTCAAGTGGCGGGGGAAAAATGTGAATTTCACTACGGCAACTGCGGCGGATAAATTCATTAACGACAGCGACCAGGGTAACGACTGAACATTCGACGAGGGGGACAAGAGGATATTTATGTTTGTATGGAAGAGCCACACACATGTTGTGAAGACAGGTGTCGGAGGAGAGAGACCCGTCTGGTAAAGCTGCCACGGACAGAGGACTACAGGTGGGAGGAGAGGTAACCCACAGACCAGATAAGGTTTTATTTTAGTTTTTCATTTTAAAACTGCACATTCAATTCAATTCAATTTTATTTATATAGCACCATATGACAAAAGTTATCTCCTCCACAGCAGCAGCAAATCATTAACTAACTATAAGCTGTAATGGAGATATGGTAACAATAATGACAGTAATAATATATGTAGTGGACATCGTGCAGTGGACACTACAGCAGCAGCCACGATCCATGAGAACCTGCTGGACGAGAGAGCACAGAAACTCAGGGGAAGAAGTTTAGTTAGTAACATGCATTAACGTGCATTAATGAGACATGTATGTTTACAGATGGAGGTGGTGATGGTGATGGAGGGAGGGAGAGAGAGAAAGAGAGAGAGCGAGAGAGTGAGCGAGAGAGAGAGGGAGAGCAGGTTTGAGTAGAGTTTTCAGTAAAGGGAGATGTGACTACATCTTCAACCGATACCGTGCTTGACTAGGCATAACCCTGAGACAGGGAGGGAGAGAGAGAGAGAGAGAGAGAGAGAGAGAGAGAGAGAGAGAGAGGAGGGAGGGGGAGTCCCCCTGCAGTCTAGTCCTATAGCAGTATAACTAAGGGATGACCTGAGCCAGCCCTAACTATAAGCTCTATCAAAAAGGAAAGTCTTAAGTCTACTCTTAAAAGTGTTGACCGTGTCTGCCTCCCGAACCCAAAATGGTAGTTTGTTCCACAGGAGAGGAGCTTGGTAGCTGAAAGCTCTGGCTCCCAGCCTACTTTTGGAGACTAGAGGAACCACAAGGAACCCAGCATTCTGAGAGCGCAGTGTTCTAGACGGGAAGTAAGGTACTATGAGCTCTTTTAGATATGATGGTGCCTGACCATGAAGAGCTTTGTATGTAAGGAGAAGAATTTTAAATTCTATTCTAGATTTAACAGGTAGCCTATGCAAAGAAGCCAAAATGGGAGAGATATGATCTCTGATCTTGGTTCCTGTCAGAACACGTGCAGCAGCATTCTGGATTAGCTGCAAAGTCCTAAGAAACTTATTGGAGCAGCCTGATAACAAAGAGTTACAATAGTTCAGCCTAGAAGTAACAAATGTGTAAACTAGTTTTTCTGCATCCGCTTGAGATACAATGCATCTGATTTTGGCAATGTTACGCAAGTGGAAGAAAGCACTCCTTGAAATTTATTTTATGTGGACATTAAAGGACAAATCCTGATCAAAAACAACTCCAAGATTCTTTACGGTGGAGCTGGAGGCCAGGCTGATCTCGTCTAAAGTAACTAAGTCTCTAGAAAGAGAATTTCTGAGGTTCTTGGGTCCAATTACAAGAACTTCAGTTTTGTCTGAATTTAACATCAGAAAATTGTAGGTCATCCAACGTTTTATATCCTTAAGGCATGCTTGGAGTTTAGTTAACTGATTGGTTTCATCAGGCTTGATCGATAAATATAATTGGGTGTCATTGGCATAACAATGAAAATACAGGCTGAGGCTTAACGGCTGGAGGAGGGGTCAACAGGGTAAAGTGACGTCCAAAAAGGAAGAGGAGAGCACCCCACTCACACAGCAAAAACGTGATGTACACACAAAGAAAATCTTGAATCACCGCCACCCAGGAGAACCACCACTACCGTCGGCCTTAAGCTCTAGGGAAGATAAGAGGCACAGTTAAGAGGGCTCACAGTTAAAGAAAAACAAACAAAATATCCCATAACATAACCAAACTGATGAATGATCAATTAATAAACTGAAGAGTAGTAATTCGAATTAATCAGAAATCAATCAAACAAAAGAAAAGGAAAAAGTAAAGAGTCTCTGGCCAGAGATATTAACTCAACAACTCAACTATAATTAATCCATTCTGAACACAAATAAAGGAGGGTTCAAATTGAGAAGTTCCCCTCCCAACTGAAATTAAATAATTACAATAAACTCCCAAAATGAACAATTTGCCCAAACAAAATAATAAGCAACCAAACTACTAAAAAATTACCAAAAAGAAATTCTACCACTAATCAGAAAATAAATAAACAAACTACACCACACCTTTAAGAGATTAACTTTAAAACACTCACACACACGCGCACACGGAGCTTGTAGTGTCCAACAAGCAGCAGCTACACACATACACACACACACACACACACTACACAGCGCCACACACAGCAGCAGTGGGAAGCAGAGTCAGCAGCAGAAAACAAGTTGACCAAAGACGGCCGACAGGACCACGAACCAAGCCGGCGAAGCAGCAGAAGCAGCGAAGTAGCAGTAACAGACTGGCAGCGAAGTAGCGGTAGCAAAGTAGCCGTGGCTAAATAGCCGTGATTACTTGGGGCTCTCCTTACGTAGCTTTAGTGTCCATAAACTCCGGTTTACAGTCCGGTTAATTGGCGTCCCTTCCAAAAAGGGAGAGGGGTGAAGAGGGTCTGTGTAGCAGGGGAGACAGCCACCACGTATCATGCGACCAGCAGACTATGCTCCGGTCAGCGGCGATAAACGGTCTACTCTTAAAAGTGTTGACCGTGTCTGCCTCCCGAACCCAAAATGGTAGTTTGTTCCAGAAGTCCTCTGCTACATTGAGACATGGCATTGAATTAAATACTGAAGGAATCACTTCCTAAAATTTGGCTACAGCACTATCAGATAAACATCTGCTGTAGGAATTTCTGCCAAAAGGCTTATAGTCCAGTAATATGAACTCAAAGGTTATTAAAAATGATCAGATAGAAGAGGATTCTGTGGAAAGACTATGAGATGGTCAATTTCAATGCCATATGAGAGAACAAGATCAAGAGTGTGGTTCAGACAATGAGTTGGTTTATTTACACTCTGACAGAAGCCAGTTGAATCTAAGAAAGAGATAAACGCAGCACTAAGACTATCATTGTGGTTGTCCACATGAATATTATAATCACCTACAATAATTACTTTCTGTTTTAAGGATCAAGCCTGATGCAAATTCTGCAAATTCAGATAAAAATTCTGAGTAAGGACCAGGAGCACGATATACTATAACAAATAGAACTGGCTGTAATGTTTTCCAGGTTGGATGAGTAAGGCTAAGAACAAGACTTTCAAATGAATTATAATTTAGTTTAGGTTTAGGATTTATTTATAGACTTGAGTCAAATATGGCTCCAACTCCACCACCTCGACCCGTACTTCGAAGAATATGAGTATTTCAATGACTGGGAGGAGTGGATTCATTTAAGCTAACATATGCATCCTCCTGCAGCCAGGTTTCAGTGAGACAAAATAAATCAATATAATCAGATATTAATTCATTGACTAAAACAGCTTTAGAGGACCTGATATTCAAGAGTCCACGTTTAATTATCTTATTTTGAACTGTTGGTTCACAGTTTCTATACTAGAGGATTGGGTAGCTGCTCCAATGGAGGCGCAGAGAAGCGTGTAAGACTGCAGCTCTGCTTCCTGGTCTCAACTCTGGACTGTCACGGTTTTGGTCAACTAATAAACTTGGCCATATTTCTAGATATGACAGCAGCTCGTCCCAAAGTGGGATGGATGCTGTCTCTTCTAATCAGACCAGGTTTTCCCCAGAAAAGTGTCCAATTATCTATAAAGCCCACATCGTTTGCTGAACACCACCTCGACAGCCAGCGGTGAAATGACGACATGCGGCTATACATGTCATCACTGGTCACATTAGGCAGGGGTCCAGAGAACACTACAGAGTCTGACATGGTTTTGGCGAACGCACACACCAATGAAACATTAGTTTTAGTGACCTCCGATTGGCGTAACCAGGTGTCATTACCGCTGAAATCTAGTAAGAGTGAATAACAATCTTACTAGATTTACGTTTATCTTTAGCCAGCAGTTTTAAATTAGATTCGATGTCGCCCACTCTGGCCCCTGGGATGCATTTAACTATGGCCCCCGGTGTCGCTAACTTCACGTTTCTCAAAATGGAGCTGGCAATGACCAGAGTTGGCCTCTCAGCGGGTGTGTCGCTGAGTGGGGAAAATCTGTTGGAAACGCAGAGTGGTTGGTAGTGTACCGTGGGCTCCAGTTTGGGGCTATGCCTCCTTCGGACAGTCACCCAACCTCCCGGCTGCTTGGGGGCTACCGGGGGACGGCTAGCTGAAGCTACCTTCTGTGGTACCGCACCGGCTACAGGGGACTTGCTAACTATAGTAGCAACTGACTGTTCGGTGGTGCAGCACCGTGACTCTAAATCACTGAGCCTCGCCTCCAAAGCAACAAATAAACTACATTTATTACAAGTACCGTTATTGCTAAAGGAGGACGAGGAGTAGCTAAACATGTGGCACACCGGGTAGGAGAGAGGAGGAGAAGAGAGAGCAGGAGAGGAGAAAGCAGGAGAGCAGAGAGAAGCCATTGCTATAGCTAGGCTAGTTAGTGTGTCTAACAGAAACTGGTAAAACTATCGGTTTTAATGTGTTACTTAAGTTATGAGACCTATTTGTGCACAAACAGAACAAGTCTAACGCGGGATTTACACAGGGGACGTAAGCGCCGCGGAATGGCTGCGCCGCAGAACGGCTCCGTCCTCTGCCCGGCGTCAACTCACACCGGGCGCGTAACGGCAGCGTAGCGCTGCCTTGCGAGCCAGCCGTATTCACGCGAGATCACGAGATCATGCGATAATCCTGAACGTACGCGAAACCGCGAGATCCCGTGATAAACTGTGGAAACAACAACAACAAACAGCTTACTTTGCTTCTCTGACGTGGAAGAGATTATAAAAAGGATCTGTTGTGTCATAAATTATTGGGTGTTGTTCCACTTCAACAATTACTCTGTCGTCGTCCATGTTGAGACCCTTTGATCGATTGACTGCTGACCTGGTGCCACCGGTCATGGCGTAATGTTGATGTGACGTTGTGATAGGCTACATGAACGGCGTATTGTGTTTTATTTTGAAAGGGGGCGGAAGTGTATTACTTTGATTCAGTGTCGGACTTCCTGTCTGGTGCAATCTGCTCTGTTGAGCTTGACGCGAATCAGCAACGGCTCCGTCAAAAATAGAAGTGCTATGGAATGCTCGCGCTGCAGAGCGGAGAGACGCTGCTGGGACGCTGCTGAGACGTTATGCGGCGCGCCCGGTGGGAATGGTCTCACTGACTAGAGTGGCAGCGATCAGCTCCGGTGACCGCGGCGCAGCCGTTACGCGGCCGTTACGTCCCCGGTGTAAATTAGGCGTTACGCCTGATTTACACATGGGCTCGCAAGGGCTCGCAAGGCAGCGCTACGCTGCCATTACGCGCCCGGTGTGAGTTGACGCCGGGCAGAGGACGGAGCCGTTCCGCGGCGCAGCCGTTCCGCGGCGCTTACGTCCCCTGTGTAAATCCCGCGTGAATTAGGCGTAATATGAAAAATATACGAAAATCTGTTTAGGTGAGCAGAGCAGAGAGCACCATGGCAGTAACACAGATAACCGGAAGTGACAGAATACGCTTACCGTAGTACGTCTGTACGTCTGCTCTTCTACACTTTACATGTCAGCTACAGGACTGTCACGCTTATTTTGGCTCGAATTTCGGTTTTTGCTTTTGGTTATTGTTTTTCTTTTCCGTATTCTGTACTGGAAACGTTCTTTTTCCAGGTTAAATGTTAGTGTTAGTGGTCAAGTCATAGCAGGGTTGTCCGGTGGTGGGGGGGTGAAGGGAGTGTAGGTGGGTTGCCGTGGGTGTGTCTATACATGCTGAATGTAACCGCTGTGAAACAATCAGGAAATAACTTTTTATTTCTCTGATTAACAGCTTTACCGAGGCCGGCGCTCACTCTCTGTTATTGTTACTCTATGTCTCTTCACCAAAGTGCTCGCTCTCTCTCTCTCTCTCTCTCTCTCTCGCTCTAATCATTGGACACAAATCAAATTAAATTTCTTTGTGTCATTATTTTGCGGCATAAATTGTGAGTCAGACTCAGATTTAGAAGCTGGTACATAAAATAAACAAAGTCAGTTTAGTTAGTCCATGAATCCACCTGGATAGTCTCAGTTTCAGAGACATTTCAGGCTGTCTGTGGAGGTTTGACAAATCTGAGTATCTGATTGGCTTGCAGAGTGTGATGTGGGGCTCTGTTTTTTCCAAAAGTTGGATCTGGATCACCTTCTGTCCCGCACGCCATTGCGTTTTTTTGCGGCAACCCCTGCATTGTGGACTGCCAGTGTGGAAACGGACGACCCCCACTGAAATGAATGGAGAAAACTTCCCGGAGCACCTGATCCTGTGTGAATTCGCGCGAAGGCTGGGTGAGGCATATTTTTCACAGCTCAGTCTCAAGTTCCCGAAACGGGGTGATGATTTTGGTTAACAGGAGGATACATTTTGTCTTGCTTAAAGAGGTTAAAGATGCAGATGGATGATATGTGTGCAAGAAGGTATGCAGATATTATGTAATATTTATTCACCTAATAAGGGACACCCACACTTCTTTCATGAAGTGACTAAGGCTTTAGGGGAGATGAATGGGCAAATAATACTGGTGGGAGACTTTAACCAAGTGATGGATCCTATTTTAGACAAAAGTAAGTTCAAAGGTCCACTGATGACTAAAGATAGGGAAGCAATTCATATGTTAAAAGATGACATGGCGCTTGTGGATGTCTGGATGCTTACTAACCCTCGGGAGAGGGAATACACATTTTTTTCTTAATTGCAAACCCCTGAAGAAACAGTGTAGTTAGTTAGTATAAGAACTATTGCTATCACAGGTCATGCAGCGGTGGAATTATGTACAAACACAGATTGGACATGGGTAAGAAGACTAGATGGAGAATTAATACATCATAACTACAGGACAAAGGCTTTAGGACATTGTTGGGAGAGGATTTGAAATATTTCTTTGAATTAAACATTGGCAGCCCTAAGCGAATTGCAACAGTTTGGGAGGCCTCTAAAGCATATATAAGAGGAAACTAATTGCTCACGCTGCTCACAAGAAAAAAAGAGAGCCTACACAAAATCAAAGAATTAGCAGGTGAAATTAAATTAAAGTAAATTTATTTAGCGTACATTTTTCAGAATCACAATATCAGGACCTCTGTAAGCTTAAGTTTCAACTGCATGAAGTCTTTAACAAAAAAGTAGAATATTCCTCATACAGATTAAAAACACATTTTTATGAAGGTGGGGGGAAAAAAGGGAAAATATTAGCAAGACAAGTGAAAGAAAAAGACTCCTCAAATATAATCTCAGCTATCAAACAGGGATAAATTAATTCAATTCGATTCAATTTTATTTATTTAGCGCCATATCATAACAAAAGTTATCTCCTGTCACTTTTCATACAGAGCAGGTCTAGACCATTCTCTTTATAATATTATTTACAGAGACCCAACAGTTCCACTATGAGCAAACACCTGAGATGGAAGGTCAAAGGCTTCTTCACAAGAAAGAAAGAAAGAATCTTGGGGAAACCTGGTCAGCCTCAATGTGTCCATGGTTGACGCTGAAGGTGAAAGGCTTCTTCGCAAGAAAGAAGGAATCTTGGGGAAACCTAGTCAGCCTCCATGCATCCATGGCTGACGCTGGAGGAGAAAGCCTTCTTCACAAGAAAGAAAGAATCTTGGAGACACCTGGTCAGCCTCAATGCGTCCATGATTGACGCTGAAGGTGAAAGTCTTCTTCACGAAAGAAAAAAAGAAAGAAAGAAAGAAAGAAGGAAGGAAGGAAAGAAAGAATCTAACAATCCTGTGGAAAGCTAGTCAGCCTCCATGCGTCCATAGTTGACGCTGGAGGTGAAAGGCTTCTTCACAATAAAGAAAGAAAGAAAGAAAGAAAAAATCGTGTGGAAAGCTAGTCAACCTCCCTGTGTCCATGGCTGACACTGGAGGTGAAAGGCTTCTTCACAAGAAAGAAAGAATGAAACTTGGGGAAAGCTAGTCAGCCTCTATACGTTCATGGCTGACGCTTGAGGTGAAAGGCTTCTTCAGAAGCAAGAAAGAAACAAACAAATAAACAAACAAACAAACAAAGAATCTTGGGGAAACCTAGTCAGCATCCATGTGTCCATGGTTGATGCTGGAGGTAAAAGGCTTCTTCGCAAGAAAGAAAGAACAAAAGACATAAAGAAAGAAAGAAAGAAAGAAAGAAAGAAAGAATCTTGGTGAAACCTAGTCAGCCTCCATGTGTCCATGGCTGACACTGGAGGTGAAAGGCTTCTTCACAAGAAAGAAAGAAAGAAAGAAAGAATCTTGGGGAAAGCTAGTCAGCCTCTATGCGTCTATGGCTGACGCTTGAGGTGAAAGGCTTCTTCAGAAGAAAGAAAGAAACAAACAAACAAACAAAGAATTTTTGTGAAACTTAGTCAGCCTCCATGCATCCATGGTTGACGCTGGAGGTGAAAGGCTTCTTCACAAGAAAGAGAAAGAAACAAACAAACAAACAAAGAATCTTGGGGAAACCTAGTCAGCCTCCATGTGTCCATGATTGACGCTGGAGGTGAAAGGCTTCTTCACAAGAAAGAAAGAAAGAAAGAAAGAAAGACAGAAAGAAAGAAAGAATCTTGGGGAAAGCTAGTCAGCCTCCATGCATCCCTGGCTGACACTGGAGGTGAAAGGCTTCTTCACAAGAAAGAACAAAAGAATGAAATAAAGAAAGAAAGAAAGAATCTTGGGGTAAGCTAGTCAGCCTCTATGTGTCCATGGCTGACGCTAGAGGTGCCAAATGCCAGGAAATACCACTGCCTTGAAGAAAAGATTATTTTTGGTTGAACAAAACAAAGCCTTCACAACATGATGTTATTTCATAATGTTCATGAAACATCCAGATGGTTACTCTGAGCACAAGAAATATTAGATGAAGTTAGTCCTACTGTTTTTATCCACTTTTAACTTTAATATTTCGTATGTCCACCTTTTGTAGCAATTAAAGCAGCACATCTCTCTGGCATTGTGTCAATATATTTCCTGAGAACTTCAACACTAATGTTATCCCATGCCTTCTGCAACTCAAGCCAAAGGCTTTCCTTTCAATGTACAATAGATCTATCCAGTTTATTTTCCAACTCACCCCAAATTTGCTCTATGGGGTTGAGGTCCGGACTTTGAGGGGGCCAGTCCATCGTTTTCAATGTTTCAGCAGATTCCTTCTGTCACAGGTAGTTCAGACAATAGTTAGAAGAATGTTTATGGTCATTGTCCTCTTAAAATAAATCCAGACCTAATAAGATAACTCCCAGATGCTATTCTGTGTCTCACCAGAATATTGTGGTATACTTTCTTATCCATGATGCCATCAATTTTCACTAAGTCACCTGTTCATGAGGCTGAAATGGCAACCCACACCATAATACTACCCCACGTAAGAGATTTCAGTTGTTTTTGTTGAATTGATCATTACAATACCTGTAAAACAAATGAAATATCTACAATGTCATCATTATGCTCTATGAACCATAGAATAGAGCCATCATAAGGAGATTTAGGTCATTTTACTTAAAAAAAAAACAAAAACTAAAACAAGCTAGGCCTGTCTTGAGATGCAGTCCAAGCACTGTAAAGTACACTTTAGACCGCCATGATGCCACCAATTCACACCTGAACCAAAAAGGGAGAGGTAGAAAAAAGAAACTTTCAGACAGACAAGTGAAGCATTTCAAAATTCTCAGTCTTAAGGACCGAAGAAAGACCTCACGAGAACTGTGTGACGAGATCAACGCCACAACGACTAATGGTGCAACAGTGTCTTCAAGAACTGTATCGGAAACTGGGTGAAGGACTTGTTGGCAGAATAGCAGCAAAGAAAGCATTATTGAAAGAGAAACATAGAGTGAAACCTGAAATTAGCAAAAGAACACAAGAAATGGACAAAGGAAGACTGGTATAAAGTGTTGTTTGAAGTTTGAACAGTTTGGCAACAAGTGAAGAGTGTATGTTGGATGAAGGGAGGGGAAGAGATATAAAAATGAATGTCTCTTACCAGCAGTTAAACACAGAGGGGGTAGTATTATGGTGTGGGTTGCCATTTCAGCCTCATGAACAGGTGACTTAGTGAAAATTGATGGCATCATGGATAAGAAAGTATACCACAATATTCTGGTGAGACACAGAATAGCATCTGGGTGTTATCTAATTAGGCCTGGATTTATTTAAGAGGACAATGACCATAAACATTCTTCTAACTATTGTCTGAACTACCTGTGACAGAAGGACTCTGCTGAAACATTGAAAATGATGGACTGGCCCCCTCAAAGTCCAGACCTCAACCCCATAGAGCAAATGTGGGGCGAGTTGGAAAATAAATTGGATAGATCTATTGTACACTGAAAGGAAAGCCTTTGGCTTGAGTTGCAGAAGGCATGGGATAACATTAGTGTTGAAGTTCTCAGGAAATATACTGACACAATGCCAGAGAGATGTGCTGCTTTAATTGCTGCAAAAGATGAACATACTAAATATTAAAGTTAAAAGTGGATAAAATCAGTAGGACTTCAACTGATATTTGTTGTGCTCAGAGTAACCATCTGTGTGTTTCATGAAAATTATGAAATAAAATCATGTTTTGGAAGCAAAAATGTAAAAAAAAAATTATTAGGGCTGTCAAGCATGACATTGACCTGCAGTCCATTTTGCAAGGGAGGTCATTAATCAGTCACTAGTAGACTTCATCAGTTTGCGTCTGAATGCCTGGTTGAGTGTAGCTTGGCGAGGCTGGCTGCTAACACTAGCATCAGATGTTGCTTATCATCTGCCTCCATCATAACAAAGCAGGTGTGGGCGGAGTGTTTTCCAACTCAAAGGTGGCACCAGCAGGTACCACGCGGCCTGATTCTTCTTCTTTTATTTAATGGCAGATGGCAACAAGCGTTTAATTCCACTAGTAGACGCAGCCTGGTTAATTTGCGTTATTTTTTTTTTTATTGCATTGTATATATATATATATATATATATATATATATATATATATATATATATATACTGACTAACGAAGTCCCTCGCAAAATGGACTGCGGGCTAATGACGGTGGTAGAGGACAGGCAGAGGTCTTACAGAAAGCATCCTCTGAGCTAACTTAAGTTTATTTTGACACATAAGATGCTGGAAAAAAGTCATGATGTCAAAGAGACTGTTACTGTGTGTGATTAATTAATCACAGAGCCTATAATTAATTAGATTAATTTTTCTAATCGCTTGACAGCCCTAACATATATATATACATATACTGTATATACATATATATACATTTTTATATTTCATTTCTGCAGCAGGTTTGCTTGATAAAATTGAACTCAGACTTACTTTTCTGTAGGGCGTTTGAGATGAACAAGAACAAGTCGATGAAAGTCTCTGACGTGAACAGAGGCACCTCAAAGTCACTGCACCTTGGCTCTCCCTGTTCATCGACTGAAACCTGACAGTAAGAGAAATAACCAGCCATTGTTTACACATCAACAAAACACTCTCAGTCTCAAGCTGTATGCATTCAGAGAGACTACATAAAAGTCTGTGCCTTTCAAGAGCTCGTGGTCCAAATACACGTGTTGTCAAACACTATCTTACCTTGTTATCCATAGGGATCGACTGTTCCTCTGCCAAAACGTAATCAGTTACGTTCAACATTGTGCCTTCTCAATAGTGTACTCGCAAGTGCACTCAGTGAAGGTCAATGTTGATCTGTTGACTTGTCTGAGTGAGTCTGTAAGTGATCATGTAGAATGGAATTTACTAACCTCATAAAGGAGCAGAACTCCAGAACTGAATCTATGGAATTCAAAAGTTCCACTGATGTCCATATATGGTATGCTATTTGCATACAACCATTAATGTGGATAAACCCCAGTATATTTTAATGGCTGATATATATTTATTTATTTGTGCTTCAAAAACTTTGACATCTGTGCATCTAAGTACAATTCAGTGTATTCTCATTGTTCTTATCTGTTAACATATTTAAAAGTTAGAGTGTATAGTACCAGTCAAATGTTTGGACACACCTTTACACTGAAGACATCCCAACAAAAATGTGTGTGTTGATGGTTCAAGTGATTTCAAGTCAGTTCACGTGTTGCTCTTATAGTAACCTGGACTGTGTGTCTGCCGTTCATCATTCCCAACTCCCTTCTGACAATTAATGTTTACAGCAAGCAAGTCAGATAAATCTGTGCTGCAACTTCAGGAAATTTCATATTCAAATAAATAAACTGAATAAAACTCTTTAAATTCTATACAGTACATGATAACATTTTTAAAGTAATGCCAGTGTATACACAAAAAAAACTATCTTTTATCTTCAAAATCCCACAAACACATTTCAGAGTTACAAAATACAAACTTAGATTTATTGACAGATGAAACTGATCTTGTTTCACAATTCCTGAGACAGGCCTGGAAGACAGGAAGTCTTAAGATAAATAAATCAAAGAATTCAGTTCCGCACCAAAAAAGCTGCCCCAACTCTTCAGGCACTGGCTGGAGCTCTAGTTCCAAGTCCTTTTGATTTTGCTACCATCTCCTGGTACACCGGATTATCACAACTCCCCCAAAAACGCACTTTAAAGGGTACAAAATAAATCAATAATAAAAGTTCACCCGTGTCAGCTTGACCTGACACATTTTAAAAAGACAAACTTGATGGTAGAAAAAAATATATATAATTTATTCATTATTTATATTAATGTGCTGCTCACAGAGCGCTCACGTGGCAACAAAGACTGTAAAAGTTGTGATTCATTGTGAAATGTTCCGCTAGACTGAAACACGACAGGGAGTGAGAGGGAATATAGGGCAATAAAACTTCAGCTAAATAGAGACTTGAAAAGAAAATCTTGAAATCAACTCTGTTGTTAACTAGGAAGCCAGGACAGGTGTGATGTGATCAATTTTCTTTGTCAGAGTCAAAAATTGTCAGAGTCAAAATCCTAGCAGCAAAGTTTTGGATGATCTGACGAGAGAGGGATTTTTACTGATGCCAGAGAGCAGTGAGTTACTATTATTTATTATATACTATTACCGCTGGCAGGTTATGAATGAATGACAACTTGTCCTGCAATGGAACAGTCGCAGCCAGCAGGATCAGGGCCGTTTCTTGCTATATGCGGACTATGCGGCTGCTTAGGGCCCCGCAGCCACCAGGGGGCCCCCAAGCTGCAAGTTCAGCCTCATATTATATTATATTATATTATATTATATTATATTATATTATATTATATTATATTTTGGGAGAATTAAAAGTAGCTGTCTCTGTTTGTAGCCAGACAAACCCCCTCATTTGTTGTGTGAAACACTTATATGCTTAAAAAAGTGTTTGTGGGGTAATCAGGTCAAAATCACCTTCCGGCTGGGCTGTCACGTAGTAAGTGACGTCTGCCGACAGGTAAGACGGGATGATTGACAGCCGCCCACCATCCATTCACTGAAGTGAGAGAATAACGGTAGGCACCATGAACAACTGCATCAAAACGAAAGTATGCGTCTGGTGCGTCTGCGATATCGTCGTCCAGTGGGTGTCGTATCTAAAGCATAGACCTGTGTTACTGTTTTATCAATAAAACCAATTAATATCAGACTAATTATTGTTACTGTTAGTAGTAGTAGTATAGCAGTGGATTATTCATATAGGACTATGAAATTTAAATGATCAATGTGCCCAGAAAGTTTGTCTCTCTGCTCTGTTGTATTTTTATATCCTGTGGTTTGGTTACTGGACAACTCTGCTGACTTAGTTGAAGTCCCTTTAGCCAAATTTATTAGAATATTTATTGTGACGGTGTAGTTTGTTAATTTGAACAAACCTGCCTTTATTCCTACAGTAGACTTAAAGTTTTGGATGCAGTATTTTCTAATTCAAAAGAACTATTGTAACACAAATTAAAGTCACTTTAAAGTGT
The DNA here is from genome assembly GCA_033000465.1 of Sciaenops ocellatus. Taxonomy (NCBI): domain Eukaryota; kingdom Metazoa; phylum Chordata; class Actinopteri; family Sciaenidae; genus Sciaenops; species Sciaenops ocellatus. Next base: position 29,270,882 of record CP136871.1, on the reverse strand, counting down.
ACTATACTGCATACGTTAGATGCAAGTTGTCCACTTTGTAATGCACCACAAAATATATGCAAACATCTATATCATATGGTGCTCAAAACTCATTTACCGTCATTTTTATTACTTAACGAGTATAATGTGGAGATAAACACAGAAAAAGTCTGAAAGTGATAAGTTTGACACTGGTAGTATGCTTTAAAGGGACACTGTATATTGTAATGTTTAATATAAAAACAGATTCGGAATTTTTGCATTAGTACAAAACAGCTGCAGTGATATGATATGAGTATTTGCTTCTGATCAGTTTTGCTTGGTAACCTAAGGAGCTTTGTCTTCGCAGGAGCAATTTTCAATACTTGCTCCCAAGTATTGAAAATTGCTCCTGGAGAGCCAGAGGGATCTTCAACAGCTCCTGACCAGCAAGCAGCAACATAACTATATAACTATTCTTGCTAGTTTCTTGTTTTTTATTGTTTGTACATTAACATGGATGCTGCTCCATTGTATACATTTTATTTATAAAATCTGAATACTCAAAGACACTTTACATAAAAAACATCAAAGCAGCAAAACAACATAAAACAGTACACTCTTGTCTCGTTGTTTGTTTTCGCCCTTCTGTTTCATATCAGAAGTTCATCATGGTAAAGGAGCCAGTGCGGCACGCAGCCATAAATAATTGCACTTCGCCGGTCATAAGTGAAGGTATCCGGGGGAGCGAATGTCGGACATGGCCAAGATGGACCGGAAATGGCCGGCGTTTGCCGAAAGTAGTGCAGCATTTGATTGACAGGCCCTGTCATACGGCTCGTATGTGCGTCTCCTGCTGTCACCGCCAGGTGGTAGCACAGATTTTTCTTTATCCTTTTTTTTTCTGTCTTTATATTATTTACTTTTTGACAGTATGGATACCAACTACTCATATTATCTGACTGAGATATTCCTGTTCTTTCTATGTGATACTCTGTGTGAAAAATACAAGTGATGGAGGAACATCAGCTTAGTGGACCTACAGGGCTGATTAAATAATTGACTGCACTCAATTCTCTTCTGAAGTTGTGGTCTCCACTCTTCTCTTTATCTTGAGTTCTATTAGTGTATTTGTTCATGGGAGACTGTGTGTATATAGTTGTGTTCAGGGGTTTATTCTAGGGTTATGGGAGACAGCGCAGCAATTTTATTTTTGTTGTTGTTTTTTTCTGGTCACAAGGTATGGCACATGAGGGAACTAGATTATGGAAAGTATAATGCATACAGACTTAAGGCAAGGACCGATCCTTGCTATATTTAATTTTTTTACAACTACCATGACTAATTCTATATTTAAGGTATGTACATGGAATATTAGAGGCATACATCATCCTGTGAAAAGAAAAAAAATACTGACATATCTAAAAAAGAAGGGGTTGATATAGCACTACTTCAGGAAACACACCTAAAAGACATAGATCATGAAAAAACTTAAACAGGAATGGGTGGGACCCGTTTTTTTTTTTTTTTTTTCGACTTTCACGTCCAATAGCAGAGGAGTTTGCATCCTTATTAACAAACGGCTTCCTTTTACACTAGGATCCTGTACTAAGGATAATGCAGGAAGATATGTTGCAATAAAAGGACGCCTGTTTGGTGAAAATATTTCTATTTTAAATGTCTAAGCCTCACCAGGTCATCCTCCTGATCTAATAACAAAAGCTTTTTCAGAATTCGCAGAGTTGGACTGTGCTCAGTCAATTGCTGGCGGAGACTTCAATTGCATATTAGACCCTCATATTGATAAGTTACCTGCTGAAGGAACTAACCCTACTAAAGGGGCACGAGCAACAGCTGATGTATGTGAAGAACTAGGCTACTTGGATGTGTGGCGAGCTCTAGAAGAGACTACTTGTTTGTCCCTAAAACAATGTTGTATTCTGTTTTATCTTGCAATATTGGGAGTATAACAGTATCGGAAATTTCTCACATGGAGAGGCCCAACAACGATCAAGTAAAGGGCGGTTTAATAATCATCTGCTGAATGACCTAAATTTCAGACTGAGTTCCAGCTATTGCTTTCTTGTAATAATACACCTGAAGTATCACCTTCTATTTTATGGGAGAGGTGTAAGGCTTATTCACATGGTCTGATTATATCTTATGAAAAAAAAGCACAAAACAAAAGCGTCAAGAAGAGCAACGGAAAATAGAGCTACAGCTATTTGAGTGTGAGAGGGCATAAAACCAGAACCCTACTTATACTAATCTTAAACTGTGACCACAAGAGCAACACTTAACTTGTTGCTCACTCACAAGGCAGAGCTTAGTATAAGATTCGCAAGGCAAAAACTATATGAATTCGGCAACAAACCCAGCAAGTATTTAGCCAGCCTGGTCAAGAGTAGATCTGACTCTCAGAACATATCTTCAGTTAAAGATGTCTCTGGGCAGGTGAAAATGGATAGCAACAGTGTAAATAAGGTATTTACAGAATTTTATGAAAAGTTATATACGAGTGAGCAGCCAGCAGGCGTCTCCAATCTAAATCTGCCCAAGCCTAATGACCAACAAAAGACAGTATTGAATGGACCTATAACACTGGAAGAAGTGACTGAAGCAGTTGGTGTTTTACAGTCAGGAAAGGCTCCGGGTCCTGATGGCTTTAGCTCTGATTTTTATAAACGTTTTAGGCCGTTGTTGGTGAAGCCTTTACCTGGCATGTTTAATCACTCCTTTGAGAAGAGAGCTCTTCCCAAAACACTTACAGAAGTGAACATAAGCCTGATTCTTAAGAAGGATAAACCAGCGGATGTGTGCTCATCCTACCGACCTATCAGTCTACTAAATTTAGATTTCAAGATTTTATCAAAATACTAGCCTTAAGACTAGAGAAAATCTTTCCATGTATCATTAATAATGACCAGACAGGGTTTATTACTGGAAGGAACCCATGTAATAATGTTAGAAGGTTACTCAGCATTATTCAGCAACTATATGTATATATGTCAGCAAAATAATCTTAAAGGTATGGTAGTGTCATTGGATGCAGAGAAGGCATTTGACCATATAAAATGGGATTTCTTGTTTTTCACTCTCAAGGAATTTGATTTAGGTAAAGATTTTATTGAATGGGTCAAGTTGCTTTATCATAATCCACTAGAGGCTGTTATCACGAATGGTAAATGTTCTCCCTACTTTGCTCTGGGGAGGGGCACGCGTCAAGACTGCCCCTTATCACCTGTTATTTGTAATCGCAATCGAGCCACTGGCAGAAGCCATTAGAACACACTCCTCTGTTCACAGTATATCGATTAATCACAGACAACGTAAGATTTCCTTGTATGCTGATGATGTTTTATTGTTTATCACTCAACTGGAAATATCTATTATCAGTCCTTACTGTTATTAATGAGTTTAGTAAGCTTTCTGGTTACAAAATAAATTTCATTAAGTCAGAGGCCATGCCATTGGGTCAGGTGCACCACTCCCTTCCCCCCGGCTTGTCACCCTTTAAATGGGCAACAGAAGGTTTTGTTTATTTAGGTATATTATTATTATTATTATTATTATTATTATTATTATTATTATTATTAGGTATATACTCCTCTGCTGCAAAGGATGTTTAAAACAAATTTTCAGCCTCTGTTTCAAGGCATCCACGATGACCTAGAGAGGTGGTCTTCTTTACCACTCTCGATGCTGGGAAGAATCTCTTTGATTAAGATGAATATTTTACCAGGGCTGCTCTACAAATTTCAAATGATCCTAAATTAGGATTATGTCTTGATACCTAAATAATAATGCTATCAAGACGGTGAATGGTTGGTTTAGATAATAGGTTCTCAAAGTGCGGAAACATTTCTGGTGGCCCGCAATGAATTACAGTTGATAGTTTTAATACAACTGTACATTGCTTTGAAAGGATGAATCTCCGTTTCGTGGTCTTTAGCGACATCTATAGGAATACGCGGTAATTACAGGTGTGGTTTAGACCTCAATGACTTGTGATGGAGTTGGAGCGGGAGCCGGAGCCGGGCCCCTCGAGAAAAAAACGTTTCGGCGAGGAGAAAAGGTGCTTCCATACAAGTGGACAAACGCGTACTTTGTCGTACCTCACGGGTCAAGTCATGTGCCTGATCTGCAAGCAGGTTAATGCAATGCTCAAGGACTTCAATATAAAATGCCATTATGATACCAATCATAAAACCTATGACAAATTTACGGGCGAGGAGCGCACCAGTAAGCTTTACACTGCATAGCAGTCAGTTTTCACAAATCTGGCCAAATCCGGTGAAGCTGTGACACAGGCTAGCTACGTGGTAGCTCAAGAAATAGCCAGGTGGAACAAGCCGTTCAGTGACGGACAATCTGTGCGAGACTGCATTTTGAAAGTGACCGACATTGTATGCCCGGAGCAAAAAACAAAGCTCCGTGACATAAGTTTGTCGAATGACACAATGACACAACGAATCGAAGATCTGGCCAACCATCTCAAAGAGCAACTGAGACACCGGATGAAAGCACGGACATTTCCGATACAGCGCAATTGCTGATTTGATCATGGACATTGTTGTGAAGACCGTTAATTTCCTCAAATCTTGAGGTCTGAATCACCGCCGACTCAAGACTTTTTTTGGAGCAATCAGAGGCAGTTTTTGGTGACGTCATATACTTCCCTGCCATCAGGTGGCTGAGCAGAGGCGCCACACTGAAGCGTTTTTTTAACCTGAGGAAAGAAGTAAGAGAGTTCATGGAGTCAAAAGGACAAGATGTGACAGTTAAGTGACACTAAATGGCTCTGTGACCTAGCGCTCCTTGTTGACCTGAATACTTGTCTCAGCGATCTCAATGTGAAGCTGCAGGGCCATGGGAAGCTCATTTCCACACTATTTGACAAGGTCAAAGCTTTCCAGTGAAAACCTGAACTGCTGCAGGGACAGCTCAAACAGGGAGATGTAACCCATTTCCCCGCCTGCAAGGCGCTGGTAAATGACACAGACCGTCACCTGCGTCCAGACAAGAACCATAACCTCATAAAAAAAAACTCAGAGAGGAATCCGACCACCACTTGTCCGACTTTAGGGACCACAAGAAGTCATTCAGCCTCTTCCAAAATCCTTTCTCATGTGTCCCTGATGTAGAGCCTGCAGAAATGTGGTTTGAGCTCATCGACCTGCAGGAGAGCTCCGAGGCCAGAGCAGCATATTGTGACAAGAACCTCATCGAGTTCTACAAAGGACTTTCCCCATCCACATACCCTGCACTTCGCCAGCATGCTATCAGAATGGTCTCTTTCTTTTTCGGAAGCACATACATTTGTGAGAAGACCTTCTCCACCATGGCCATCAACAAATCCATGCAGAGATCCAGGCTGACAGATGGCCATCTACATGCTGTCCTTCGTATTGCAACAACGGAGATGGAGCCGGACATCAGAGGAATCGGGGCCAACCGAAAACAGCACCACAAATCCCATGCCAATAGAAAAAGGTATGTTGAACTAGTAACAAATATTCAGTGTGACTTAATGACAAGCTTATTGATGACAGGCAATGATTGATATTGACGACGACTTGTTTGGTAAGCTTCTATTTTAAAGGTCTCTCTTTCTCTCTCTTTCTCCCCCTCTCTCTGTGTGTGTGTGTGTGTGTGTCTGTCTGTCTGTCTGTCTCTGCAGGTTTTCCTGTGGTGCTTTGGTAGCTGGAATTGCTCCTGAATAAGGTCCATGCTGATAAGACAGGAAGCAAGGCACACTGAGACTGACTGTTTGTTCTAAATAGGTTTTTACATATATTCTGAAATGGACTGCACACAGGACTGTTATATCCCAAATTTGACTGTAGAGGGCAGAAACCCCAGGGATTTCATGTGCATTACAATGTTTCTCAAGGTTTTCTCAAGTTTTGCCAGGTTTAGCCTCATTTATTAATTAAAATGTGTTTATTGCACATTACTGGATACAGACCAATAAGTGTAAACTGTAGAAATGCCACCTGGTCATTAAAATAATTGCAAATGGGATTGCTTTCTGTTTTTTTCCTTTTTTTTTTTTTCTTTGGCGGCCCTCAGTCCAATGTTGGGTTCCTAAATTGGCCCTCAGCTATCAAAACTTTGAGAACCCCTGGTTTAGAGCATTTATATGGAACTGCAAAAGACCACAACTTAAATTAGCAAAATTGCAATTGCCAGCGGCACAGGGAGGATTGGCAATCCCCAACATTAGACTGTATCAAGTGGCTTCTCAATTTCAATGTCTAGTAGATTGGGTACGGAATGACCCGGACTCTGTCTGGCTTAATATTGAAGCATACAACTTAGGTAAACCATTACAATTAGCTAGTCTCCAATTGATCCTGAATCGGAATAAACTAGAGGTTGAAGATGGTAATTTCATTGTTAAAGCCATACTAAAGGCTTGGGACATGATTAAGAAATGGGGAAAAAAGAATTGATGTTTTATCTCCTATTACTCCAATGCAAAGAAATACAGATTTTCTCCCAGGAATGACAGATAATGGGTTTGCTCTGTGGGAAAGTGCTGGTATCACAACTTTGAAAGACTCTTTTGAAGGGGACAGAATGATGTCATTTGACCAGTTAAGACTGAAATACAAGCTATCACACACACATCTTTTTAGGTTTCTACAAGTCAGAAGCTATACACAGAATCCAATTCTGCATAAATTTACTCTGGAAATGTCACCAACTGAACAACTACTATACAAAATACATAGCAATAAGGCTATAGTGAGATGATGCTATGAGGCCTTTTATATTTTTCCAATAAGGCTAACAATACAATTATGCAAACATGGGCTCAGGACCCTTAGGGTGGTAATAGATGAAGCTAAGGAAGCAGACATATGGGAGCACGCTAACAACATATCCATATGTAATAGAGCAAAGGAATCACAATAGAAGTTACTGCATCGCCTTCAGATATCACCTGAACTCAGACATAAGATGGACACAAAGAAATCAGCTTTGTGTATCAAGTGTAATAACGAAGTTGGTAGCTTTATACATACTGTATGGACCTGTGTGCATATCCAGGATTTCTGAGTAGAAGTGGCCTTGAAATTAGATCTGGTTTTGAATAAGGAGTTGGACCTGGACCCAGTATGTCTGTTGTTGGGATTACCACACACACAAATAAAAGGATCTCATTGTGAAAAATGTGGACTGTTTTAACATACGCTGCACGTAAAGCTATATTGCTGAAATGGATTTCAAATAAGCCACCTACAGTTTTAGATTGGCATAAGGTAATATTTGACCTTTTACCCATGGAATATCTGACATACTGGTCCAGAGGAAAAATTGGTTTCTTTTATCATATATGGACCCCCATTTCTCAATTATGTAGGACCTAGAATATCTGCCATATTTTGGAAGGTGTTTCCCAGACCAAGGAATAACAGTTAAATGTTAAAGGAGATAAAGGAGAGGTTTTGCTGTCTGTATTACTATTTTTATTTTATTTATTTTATCTCTTAATTATTGTAATGTATACTTATTTCCCCATTTATATTATCGAGGGGGGGTAAATGTAAAAAATGGTGTATATGTGAATAAAATGTGACACATAATTAATAATAAAGATATACTTTAAATAATAATAATAATAATAATAATAATGTACAGTGCAATTCAGTGGAATAATCTGCCCACAAATCTGGATTGGAGTGTCACAGATCATGTTGAAGAAATGGTTACAAGATTGGTGGTTATCATCAGTAGTGGAATCCTGCCCTGTAGCAGTTATATTGAAATGTGAAGAAAATGATGTGTGTATAATAAAAATCGACCAGCCACAAACGGTACAGGAAACCAAGCCAACACACTGTGAACATGATTTGTACTTTTTATTTGTACCTTTTAAAGCCAGCACAGTTAGAAATGAAAGCTTTTATATTTCTGTGAGACTGGGTTGCAACACCACAGTCATGGGCTAAAACACAGGGCAACTCCTTGATATTAACAGCAACATTCGCAGAACGTTCTATTAAATATACAATTTCTAGCTGGGTTGTAGTAACACAGTGAAAATATAACAGTGTGTGTCTTTTTTATCCTCAAAATTTCAAAAGCACATTTCAAAATGTCACAAAGCAGAAGGAAAAGGGTTTATTTTATATACTGACAAATGAGACACAGGCCTCACAGACAGGAAGTCTCAGTTCAATTACAAAGTCTGACATTCAAACTTGGAAACATGGATTAGTTCAATTTAAGACTTCTGTAACACAAATAAAAATACATTTCTGTGCTGCGTGAGGATATAAGTATGAAAGGTTACAAATCATATCAGGAGCATTAGGCAGAGAAACATCTCAACATGTCTGATACGATCAGAAATTCGAATTTGATCAGAAATTCGAATTTTTTGCTGCATGTAAACGTACTGTAGGTGTTCTTATCCAATTTTGAGATGTCCGTTATGGTCCGAAATAGGTCCGAAGTAGGTCGGATTAAGGTGTTTACATGCATTTTAAAAGTCCGAACTATGTCTGATACGATCAGAAATTCGAATTTCGCTGTACAGACACAATGATGGGTACAATAATGGAAATGAGGATCATAATGGAAAACAGGACTGTGGCACAGATGTTGAGGCAGCGTGCAGTGGAGGCGTAGTGTTGGGCACTGTCCATATCTCCAGCCACCTTCCGGTCTCTGGCCTGGGAGGACCGAACGAAGAATATTAATTTGTAAAACTGATTTTCCTCATGCTTCAGATTCTTGTTTGCTTTACGATGTTTATCCCTCCCAGCTATCTCTAAATGAGTCTTATTAAGGTCTTGGTGACGGCTGTGTCTAACTTAATAAGCTAAAACTTATTTTTTTTATTTAATAATAATTTTATATAAATACAAATTTCGAATGATGTTCATAATCATAACTGTCACTCACAAGCTCACCTTGATAGAGAAGATCAGAGCTGCCAGTCCAAGGCAGCAGGGGTTTGAGTAGACAAAGCAGCAGAGGGACCAGATGATGTGGTCCTTGGGGGGGTCAGAGACGATGTTCACAGTGGTGTGCTGAACCACTGTAGATCCTCCAGGCTGTCCAGGGTACCTGTCACACCTCCCCTGCAATGGAACAGTCTCAGCCGGGTAACCTGCAGGATTCATCGCTGTCAACTGTGTCTCACTGTCTATTTGGAGTGTGAGCTGCAGGAGGGTGTGCAAGAACTCAAGTGTCTCTGTCAGTGTTGATTTCCTTTTATTTTGAGGTAAAAACCAAGCTGACCACACAAGCACGAACAGTTTATGACTGCATAGTGTGAATGCACTGAATGCAGATCAAAGTAAAAATTAGAATACATTCTGCCTGTTAATCTGAACATTACACGATCTTTTAATTTAATAATTCTCCTGTCATATTTCTAAAGTAAGCCTACAAAAACAGTGTTAGTAGAGAGGAAACCACATGTGACCAAGCTTATCTGTCAGACTTCTTTTTCTGCTGGACATGAGACAAATTGTAGGTTTGTTGTACTTCCACGTTACTTTTCAGACCTGAAGGCTCCATCTATTTATTATACAGTCTGTACTGTACAGAGTCTGTACTCTTGGTATGGCAGTGTCGGTCACGTGAAAACTACACTTTCTCAAACGTCTACTTGAAGCTGGCTACAGAACGAGGCAGTCTCCATAAGCCCCCATGTTAAAATGTTAAATATCACAGCATAAATAAACATGTTTACAGCCTGGTGCAAAAAAGCCTGGTGACTCTAAAGGGCCGGTAGATGTGAACAGGTATATGACTGGCCACTTGTCCAGGGGTACCCTGCCTATCACCCAATGCCAGCTGGGATTGGCTCCAGCCCCCCACGACCCTAAGTGGTTATGGAAAATGAATGTAAAGACTTCTCCTATGACTTTTCTTGAGGGTGATTAATCCCAAAAATAACAGTTTCTACATATTGTTGCTTTAAATCAGGAGTCTTAAACGTTTTTCAGCCCAAGGACCCCTTGGATGAGAGACAAACAGAACAGGGATCCCCCAAAGGTAATTCATTATGTAAAATGTTTCACATTTGTGCACGTGGAGTGCCAATGCTTCCACTGTTTCTCAATTATCTGCATCCTCACATTCATCAGTATTTTGGTGAAAATTGTCAGTTATTATGACAGAAATTGGCAGAACCCTGCAGTACCTCTGCAGTACCTCCGTGGGCCCCCTAGGGGTAGTGGACCCCTGATTGAACACCCCTGATATAAAGTCATTGCGGGTGGGGGTCAGACAGCTCCAAAGGAAAAAACGAAACATAAGCACTACATCTAAGACCAACAGTTTGTCTCTTGGTGAAATTTGTCAGTAGCTTTCCAACATGCAGCTTGGTGGGATTATGACCTGTTCATATAATGATTCACTTTGTTGATATTTTGCACCAGATAACTGCTGGCTGGGTAGATTCAGCCTACAGGTGAGCTCATGTCTACTGGTTTAACTGTTTAACTTGGGTAAAAAGCACCAAACAGATAAAGCTGTTTTGCTGTCAAGAGATTAAACCAACTAAGATAATTTGATTTTAATGTGCAACCAGCTCAACTGCATCACAATTTCACTTCACAGACGGTGTCAAAAGACCCACAAAGACGCTGACATGTTTTAAAAGAAGGAAGTGAAAGCTATCGATAAGCATCGATTACAATTTAATTCATACAGGCATTAATACACTTCTCATCTGTAACTAGAACATTAATTAAAAAAAAATCTGTTGCATTCAAAAACATTTGAGGAGTTACAAACAGAAGCAGGTTACATGTACAATTCATACCGGACACTGATACCCTTTGATTGTTGGCATCCTGTTGAGGATCTTTGGAGTCTTTTCCAAAGATAAAAATCATATGACATGGTATCTTTAGATCAGGCTCCTCTCCAAACTTTGTCAGATTTTGTCATTTGCTTTTGTTTTTCAGTCATTTATTAGTCTTACGTACATTTACTGTCAATTTAGATCTTTAACCATTACGTTACTAATGGCACAAATGTCAGTTCATAGCTGATTCTTCAGGATTATGGTTGAAGTTATCTGGATTGGGTAGTTTTTGTACACACAAAAAAGACAAAGGCACTATGGAGTCGTAGTTGTGGTGAAAATAATCGCTGCTCTTTTCTTCTGCTTATCTGACCACATGCAGACGTCCACATGGACGTTTTTTTTATTCAATTATTTCACCTCTTTTAATATGAAGTATGTCAGTGGTGGTTCAGTCATGCATGAGGACCACAGACACTGGCATTAGAAAAGCCACAAGCCAATCCTGCACAACATATCAAGGTGTTTTACCAACGTGAACCCAGGCTCAGGATGTACATGTCAGACATGACACTTTTTTATTTTACAAATTCAAAGTATTTGAATGTTGACAAAAGTAAATTTAAACAGTTGCATTTGTTTTCTTTAAAAATACTTGGATCTTCACATCATAGTAGTATACACTCAACCTGAGGAGCTATTAGAAACAATCATAGTACTTAACAGCAGTTGGGGTTAAATGATTTATGCAGAATAAAAATAAAACTTATAAATTACTTTCAAGGCTTTATGTGGTAAAAGTCAAGCACTCACATTGGTCATCGGTCAACATTAGCATGATGGTATGTTTTTATGTTTTATGCTATGTTATGTTTTGTTTTTTTTTCCAAAACAGCTGTTCAATCAAGACAAATGTACCTCACAGAGATCGAGAGCCTCCTGAACATTTCTAGCTTTGACAACGATTTGCATTGCCTGAATTAAAAATGACCAAACCCCAGTCTGGACACTACAATGTTAATATTTCAGACTCATCACTGGCTGTAACTGGAAGTCAGGTCCAGTCTTGTTATTGGTAGTAGCAGTTGATAATCAATAAGTGCATTTGCGCTTAGATAAATGAGAGGGTTGTCCACAGTGGCATTTTAAGGCATCACATCTTTGAGGACGTGGCGACAGCCGAGGCTCCTGGACGGCTGTAAACATGAACGTTTGTGTTCTGAGAGAGACGGAGTGGAAGGAAGAGAGAGAGAAAGATGATTAGCTATTTTAATAAGCCAGCATGATGAACAACAGACCGGGTCTGTGGTAGTCATGGTAGTGCTTTGAGCTAAATGCTAACATCAGCATGCTAACATGTTCACAATGACAACACTAATACACAAGCTAATGATTAGCAGGTAATGTTAGCATTTTTGCAATCTTAATAGTCACAGTGTGTTAGCATGCTAACATTTGCTAGGTAGCATTAGACTTTGAGAACAAAGCAAGGCTAACAGGAAAATAATAAGTTTTGAAACTATTACGCTAACGAGGACTGTGTTTACCTTCTGGGCCTCTGCATTGTACTTGTTGAGAAGGGTCTGAACCCTGTTTCCATAGTCTGGATGGACTGCCTTCAAGTTCTCCACCTGCGTGCAGAACAAGACAATGAGACTTGATGACCCTGAACACATTCTTTCTCGATCAACTTTTTACTACAAGTAAATTTACAACAATTATCTGCCAGACTTAGAGAGATTTTTTTGATATTACTAAAGAGATTGTGATTTCTTTTTTCCTCAGTGGTCTTCCTGCTGGTTTTAAGTCAACGAGAGAGATGGAAGTAAAGAGTTTCTCACAGGCTGACAAAGTTTCACGTATTTAGTGGTTCATTCTGTGCAAAGTTAAAACCCAACAACCTGACCACAGTGCACGTATGTACGCCGAATGAAACGCTGAACTCGCTGCAGGTTTGTTTGCTGTGGGTTGTTGTTGGTTAGGGTTTTAAAACTGAATGTGTGATTTGAAGATAATGGACTCAGTTATTGCATAAGTGAATAAATAAAGAAATTGACGTTTGTCATATTTGCATTAAAATATTTACTATTTTGTAACCTCTCAAATGTTTTTATTTTATTTAATATCTACAAGATTCTGCTGCGTTATAAAGCACTATAGCAACTGTCGATCTATCATAGACGGACTGGATGTCTCACTATGTCAGCACAACTCAAACTCTGACTGCTTCTATATAAATCACTAAGTGGCTTTCCTTTAAATTCATTTCTAATCTGTCAGACCTCTCAGGTCCTGTGGAGAAAAAAGAAAATAGTTACGATGTGTCATTCACTATTATTATTTACTGCTGCCCTCTAAAGTGTTCATTTATTTTTATTTTGTCTGTTTGTCTTTAATTTTGTATAAACGTCCACATTGATCATGGACATGCCAGACCACACTGTTTTCTTATAGATGTTCTTTGCTTTGTACTTGTTTTAGTTCATCGCTGTGTGAAGCTTTGGTCAATGCTTGTTGTGTGCGCTATAAATAAGCTTGACTTTCGTCCACAACAGAACCACATTTCCTGAGCAGATGCACGCTCATCACACGACACGACACATTTGATACATCCTGTGGTTTATGGCTCCTGTTCCAGTTCTGAATACAATGACGTGATGTGGACTCACCATGCGTTTCTGGATGAAGAGCTGGGCTCCCTTCAGGGCCCCCGCCATGTTCTGGCAAAGTCTCTGGCGTTCCTCTTCGTTCAGCACCTGAGTGTAGAAGGTACGAACCTGCAAGAAAACAAACAAGAGTTGACAGCCTGTTCAAAGATGATCAGTTAAAAATGAAATGTGCTTTTTATACACAAAGTACAGTTAAAGCTTTTTATGAGAAACATCTGTGAAAAATCATTTTCATGAATGATATACAAGAGAGCTCTGGTGATTTGCACAGGCATTTACAAGGCGTCAGACACAGCTAGTTAAAACAAAGAAAAATGAATGAATTTATAAGTTTGTTACAGAGCAGAGGCCTCACTGCTTTAACACATATAGTTAGTTCCTCTTGGGAAGATAAATTTAATATTTTAACATCTTGAATAAAAAAGAATCCAAAAATGCCACTAGACACTTATTTTAAATTCACACCTGGAACTATAATGTTGGGAGTTCTGAATGAAACATAATTAATTCAATTACTCTGTTTACTAAAATTCTATTTAAAAGCACAAGTATTTTTTTTTAAAATAATCAATAAATAGATAGAAAGAAAATGTTTTTTTCTGGCCACTTTGGGGCAGCTGAAGAATCTGTAAACATATCATCACATTGCTCTAGAGAATAATATCCTGCACTTTAGCAGTTAAATGCTCCACTATGTTCACTGCAGTTTGGTGTTGTGCAGGAAGTGTACGCAGCTTCTTGCAAGAGGCCCCCCCAAAAAACTAACTCCAATCAGCTGAAACTGATATTTTTCTGTAGATTTAGCACTGTGTGACATCTCTTAATATTCCAGGAGTCATTTGATCCATTGCATGTATAAAATCTTGATATATTTGGTGCAGCTTTAGAATAATATTAAACTGAAAATAGAAACATACATGGATGATTTTACAGCAGCAGAATAATTATAGAATAAATATAGATTATTATAGCACTGACCAAAAAGGTTGAGGCAGAAGTCAGCCCTTCTTACAATACAACATTTAGAACAAACAGCACAGTCCAGATATCTTTGGATAAAACAGGATCATTGTGCTAGGTTTGGTGATTTTTTTTTTGTGTTTGCAAATGGACGATTTTCTTTTTTATATATTTATATATATTTATATATATTTATAGGAAGGCTATTGAAGCCAGTCAGCAAGAAGCAAGAAAACAAAGGACTGCTGTCCCTTCTGTCCAGGGCATCTTAATATTCTAACTTAAAGTATAGTCTACTCAAATGGCTTCGCCCTTATTACCTGTGTGACGTTATCTTCATCTCCGCTGTTGTAACGTGCCACATCTGGAGACACGCTGAACTTGGACTCCATAAACTGAGGCTGGGTCTCCGGGGCACTGAAGCTGTTTGGATAGTAGTTTGGAGCTCCACCTAGAGGCCGGACAGACCAAACACTGGTGAGTTGAGTAGGAAGAGGTTCAGTGACACCATGATGCCCAACACATCAGGCACGTCAGCTTTAAATATGACATGCTGTAAATATTATTTGTGCGTGATGATGGGTGAGCTGGGCAAATAAACACCACATCATATAAAGTATTGAACCAAACAACTGTGCTGAAACTGGTTGAGTTGAATTATTCAATATAGTCTGAATGAATGGTGACATCTGTTGGGTAACTCGTGGTATTGCACAATAATCTACAGATCATATGAATCACTGAGCCACTTCTTGTTGTGCAGTAAGCATAACAAGAAGTGTGTTCGCAGCCATAGAAACAGAAGCAGGCTAGATTATGGCTCACCTTGGTTGTCAAACATACACATTGGACCATCGCGCTGGTAGTTGGCCACGCGGGCCCTGAAGGGGCAGTTGACGGGGAGCTGCAGGTAGTTGGCTCCCAGACGGTGTCGATGCGTGTCTGGGTAGGAGAAGAGGCGACCCTAGACCGAGACAAGACAGAGCGTGGTTACACACTTGTAGCTGTGTGTGCTGTCACAGGGGGAGTTGAGTAAGCACTAAACACATTTTGAACACTTTATTCTCAAGCATTTAGTCCAGCTTCAATTGTGCTGGAAGAGCAGAACATGACCTTCAACAGAACACCACAGAGACCCAGAAAGGCCCGTTCTGGCTGTTTATGGTAAAAAAAAAAACACTTCAACATAACTACATGTTTTGATGTAACTATGACAACTTCTTTTCCCAATTTTACAACAACAACATAAAGACAAATCTGTTTTTGTGTTACCTGCAGCATCTTGTCGGGGCTCGGCTCAATGCCTGGTGGCATGTTGCTGGGGTCAAAGGCCAGCTGCTCCACCTCTGCAAAGTAATTGACTGGGTTCCTGTTGAGCACCATTTTGCCCACAGGGATCAAGGGGTATTCTTTATGTGACCAAACCTGAATGAGAAAACATACATACAACAGGTTAGAAAGAGTACGGTCTAGTCCTGTTCTGTTTGGAAAGTGTCATGAGATAACTTTTGTTTTGATTTGGTGCTATATAAAATGAAATTTAACTGAATCATTTGACTGTGGTACCTTGGTAAGATCGAAGGGGTTGAACTGGAACTTCTCAGCCTGCTCAAAGGACATAACCTGGATGTAAAAGGTCCAAGACGGGAAGTTCTCATTGGCAATGGCGTTAAACAAGTCTCCGATGGCATAATCTGGGTTGGTGGAAGCCAGGCGGTCTGCCTCCTCGACCGGCAGATTCTTTATTCCTTGATCAGTCTAAAAAAAAAAAAAAAAAAAAAAAAAACACATGACAAATGACAAACAAAAAAAAAATGTAGACTCCTGTAAAACATTACAGGAGTTGGTTCAATTTGGGTTAAACTTGGGCTCAAACGGACTTTGTAGTGGAACTTGCAGTAGAAACGCTCGCCGTTGGCGTTGACCAGTTTGAAGGTGTGAGAGCCGTAGCCGTTCATGTGACGGTAGCCGTCGGGCAAACCTCGATCGCTGAACAGGAAAGACACCTGGACAGGAAACATAAGATAAAAAGTCCATTTGGGTTTTCTACGCCAACTACCGTCAATGTAAACCAAGCGACTAGTGCAAGGAAAGATACAATGAGGCAAGTGCCATCAACTAAGTCATTTTCATTTTTGAAATATTCTTCTGTACACTCCGCTAGAATCTGTTCACAACAACAGCCTACCTGATGCAGACTCTCAGGCCTCAGGCTCCAGAAGTCCCACACCATGTCAGGGTCTTTCATGTGGGTTTGAGGATTACGCTTCTGGGAGTGGATGAAGGACGGGAACTGCACGAGGTAAAGGGGACGAGTCACTGTGATACATTCTACACTCATCAGCTGATGTCAATACAAAGGTTGTTATTAAATGTGTATTATGCGTACTGTGTGAGATACAAACTAGTTCTACAATATGTTCCTATAATTATTTGCATGTTTAATAAAAACTTCAGACTACACTACCCACAGTACACTCACTCACCAGCAGAGCGTCCCTGATGAAGAAAATGGGGGTGTTGTTGCCCGTCAGGTCCCAGTTGCCTTCCTCAGTGTAAAACTTGACTGCAAAGCCTCGGGGATCTCGCACGGTGTCAGCTGATCCTGATTCGCCAGCTAAAATGAGATCGGAGATAACAGTTCACTCACAGAATTTATTCTAATCATGTCATCAATCTAATCATGTTTATTGATTAATCAATTAGTCCGCCCACAGAAGAACTAGTTTGATAATCATTTTGATTTGCTGAGCAGGTGCTTTTCCTACAAAACTGAATATTTTTGGGTTGTAAACGACTGATCCGTCTTTTCTAAGACATTATAATGGACATTTTTGATTTTTGTGGCATTTTATAGATCAGTAAATTAATCGAGAGAATAATCAGCAGATTAAACGTTAATGAAAATAACTGTTAACAGCAGCTTCGTAAATGTTGAGGCTCATTCATCAGATCAGCTGAAGCGAACACTTCTAAGACACTTTCTGGTGGCACGTGTGCTAATCTTATTAAAACACCCGGGCCAATACTGAGGGCACAACCCACCTGCTGAACAGAGAACCAGAGCGTTGCCAGTTTCAAAGATCAACAACCATAAAAATTAGCTTACAATTACTGCTGTCATTACACCGTTTTATCTCATTATCTATTATTTATTTTATTCAAAAAATGTATAGTATATCATTTGACCTGATACAAACCAAGTTTTAAGATCTTTGAGAATAAATGTCTGTCTGAATATCATATTTCTGCACTACTTTATAAAAGCACACATCACACTCGATTTTTAATTAGCACATGTACTGCTACGACAGTCACTCTGAGTTTGTGTATATTCATTGGGCAGCACGATGAGGGGGAGAAAGACCTTTCAAAATTGTAAACAATGATAAGGTAAGAATCATACGTAAACACATGACATGGTGTGTTCTTACCCACAGTGGAGAAGCGAACAGCGATGGGCGTAGTCTTGCCGATGTGCTCAAACACCTTGGCCTTGCAGTAACGGCTGATGTCGTGAGTCACCTCAAAGTAGCCAAACGCCCCTGCACCACGGAGGAAACACAAAGATTTGTTTGTTTGGATCACATACTCATATCGGCTTAAACAACATCAACATGCAGCATGAACCCCCCACCACCACCACCACCACCACCACCACCACCACCACCACCACCACCAGGGAAGGTCAACAAACAATTTGCTGAATATGTGCTCAAAGTCTGAAATGCTTGTAAAGATTAACATTTGAATGGAGCTAATCCACAAAAAACAGAATGAGGCCTGTTTGTTTCATGTCTACTTTTTTTTGCCTGTTATTTCTGTAGACTTTGCACTAAAGTCTGAACTATTTCCAACCCCAAAAAGTTACTGAATATTGTGCTGTATCAATATCAAAACTCAGGCATTGTTTTCATGCATGTATCATTTAATTGTATCTTTATTTGTGATGGGATATTGATACACACAACAAAGAGGTGAGACTGATCACTGGCCAACACTCACCTGCCCCTTTGGCGTGCACCACTCTCTCTGGAATTCGTTCCCTGTCGAAGTGGGCCATCTCATCTGTGAAGACCACATCTTGGACCAGCAGAGGACCCCTGGGACCTGCAGTCTGTAGGTTCAGCTTGTCTCCGACGGGATGGCCGGCCCCTGTGGTCAGTTTGTCGGGCCTCTGTTGCAAACAGATGAGTAAACATGGATTATGTTTACTCATACACTCATTTACATGACACATACGTTTGCGATCCCCGTGTGCATGTATCGCCTAACGCAATCACATTGAACACCAAGGGCATGGAAACAAGTAACTGATGCACATTTCTGCAGCTGGCATGGCACTGATGCTTGTAGGGTTGCAGCAGAAGTACTAAATATTTAAAACCACCAATATAATGTGCAGAAATCAAATTCAATTATTCTCTTCATTATTTCACACCTGTGAATGTCAAAGGTGCATTCTGCTTTATAGGATTATTGCACAGCTGCTCAAACATTAATAAAATTATATGTAGAGTACAAAATCCAAACTTCAATGCAGCTGGACTACAATAGGGACTATGTGAGGTGCTAGCTATTTGCACTGGTTATATAACTCAGGGTTGAAGTTCAAACATGTCTCTGGGCATTGACCCACTTCACTCCTTCACGCTGAGCTGCTCTCCTTCACGCTGAGCTGCTCCCCTTCAGGACGTTCAGCTGTGTGCGGGTTTGTTGACTGTGCGGGCCTGGGAAACGCTGACGTCACTCAGCTAACGCTCTTTTTATTTCTTTAGCATGTAACGTTAGCAAACCGTTAGCAAGTTAGCTAATGAGTCCTTCGAGATAACAACTCGTTTACGCCTCAAAACAAACACTTGCTACAACTCAAACACTTAGAAACATTTTATTAACGTGTCTGCAAAGTCAGGCTTCAGTGCTGAACGTTAGCTCGCCCGCTAACATTAGAATTCGGACGTTAAAGCTAGCTGGTCACCTCAGACGACCTCTCACCTATTTATGCCAAGACCCGACAGCACTGCGCACCAAAACACTTGATTTAAACTCAGTGCATCTACAGACCTGAGCTCCACGGCCGTCCTTCCACATCTTCATCTGGTCGGTAGTTTTATCTCTGTTGTCAGCCATCTCGACAGGTCGGTGCTCTATCACACTGTTCGTGCAGTGTTACGGAGAAATACGTTTCCTTTATATAGCAGCGCCTGAACAAAATTCTTCCTGGACTTTGCTCAGTGAGTGTGGTCCCGCCCCCCTCCAGCGCCCCCTTCTTCTGATTGGCCGAGAGCAGTAAACTGACCTACTTTCGGTACAAGAGGAGAAAGCCCCGCAGACAGCAGACTGTGTGACTGCAGCATTGTCTTTAAGACAGTCTCATACGACTGTTTTGACTCAGTTTTCCCAAAAGAGTTTCAATTGGCAAAAAAAACTCTTGACTAAGTATGACTTGGCTAAATTCTTAAATGCTGTCCCTAGTGAGGACACTAAATCTCACGCTCAGGACTCTCTCATCTCACATTACCCTTCACTCCGCATTGTTACAACCTCAGTTGTTTATTACTACACATGCATACATCAGTGTGACGTATGAATGCAGACACTTCTCCTTATTTAAAGACTGATAACATATTACAATCCAATTTTCCAAAAAGTTGTAACACTGTTTAAAATGTAAGTAGAAATAGAAATGAGAAGTTTGATTGTTTCTGGAAAATGATACGCCCATTTTGAATGAATGCCTGCCATGTTTGAAAGATGTTGGACAGGGTCATGTGTATTAATTCTAAATCTATCTATCTATCTATCTATCTATCTATCTATCTATCTATCTATCTATGTTTACCACTCATCAGCTCTTCCTTTAACAACACTCTGTAAACATCTGTAAACTGAAGAGACTTTGCTGTCATCTTCACAGTGGAATGTTTTCATATCCCTGCTTGTTGTAGGATTTCAACTGCTCAACAGTTCAAAGTCTCCTTTGTCGTATTTCTCCTTTCACAATGCACCAAACATTTTCAATAGATGACAAGTCTGGAGTGCAGGCAGGCCAGTTTAGCACCTGGACTCTTTGACTACAGGAATAATATACAGAACAGGGTTTCACCTCATCCTGATGAAATAAGCAAGGCCGTCCCTGAAGCAGCATCTTCTTGGTAAACCTGTATATATTGTTCAGCATTAATGGTGTCTTCACAAATGTGGAGGTTTCCCATCATGCAATAACAGATGCTGGCTTTTGAACTGTTCTGATAACAAGTGCACTGCACTGTGTTTCAGAAGTACCTGAAGTGACTCTGCATGTAGACATTATGCTGTTGACCACACGTTTGTGCATACATTGTGGGATCTGTGAGGAAAAACAGAAAGCAATTCTTCTTCAGATGACTGAGAATGTCACTGCAGGGCGTGATCAGACTGTCAAAAACAACAGTCTGATCCACAACCACAAAGAGAGGAGATTATAGTCAGGCTGCAGTGGATAAAGCCATCATTATAAAGATGAACACACATTTGAGAGCAGAGATGTTGAAACAGGTGATCTGGTTAGATGATTCATCCTTCACCAGATTCTCCACAAGTGGATGAGAGCCCTAGAGAATGGTACAGGCCTGAATGTTTGACCCCCACAGTGATTTTGCTGCCATGCTTTGGGTCCACTTGCCCCCTCAGAGGGCTCTACATGGTTTGACACCTTCATTTGTCACCCCTGTTTATTTTGCATTCATAATCAAAATCTGCAAAATAACTTAAATTTAAACTTAAAATAAAATCAAGTCTTCTAAGCAGAGGATAACCTGATAGGGCTATCATATTATGATCATATGCATCATATAAGCACAAAACAGATATAATTAAGGTTTTAAAACTAGATTAGTTTATAAAGCAGGGCCACCTTAAGGCCTTTATCTTATAACTGCATAATACCAAACAAAACCAGTTGACACACAGAGAGCCTCACGTCTTTGGTGCTGCTGGACAACACCTATACAACATTACCACTCACTATACCTGCTATATGTTCTACTTATAGCAAGTTTTAATACTTTACTTTTACTCAATTTACCAAGAGCTACATTTTCCCTTGCCAGAAATAAGGGCAGTGTGAGACATCTTTTTTTCCCCTCCTCTCACATTCCAGCAGTTCCAGGTCATTCCAACAAGATAAACATGAGGTCAGACTGTTACTGTTGAATTGCTTTTATTTCAAACAGCATTCACACAATACACTGTGTTCTTGAGGCACATTCACATCAAGTGCTAAATAACTTCATGCATGGTCAAATGTAGGCTACAGCTTTGTTGAATCGAATGCAAATGCTGATTGTAAATGAAAATATTGCTTCATTATTTGGCACAGTAGGAAATATTGTGTATTATATGACCACAGGTGTGTTATTTTTGGATAGATTTTCAAAGTGAGGTGAGGAACGCGTTCAGAACTCGACCGAAAATGTAGAGTACGTTCTGCTCGAAAAACAACGGAAATCACAACAATGCATGAGGCTGATGATGCTTTCAGAGTTAGCAGGTATTTCACATGATAATTCACATTCAAAAGTTACAACAAAACAGCACTATTGCACAATGTCATAGAGAATATCTCAGACAGATAAAAAGCCACCTTGACATTCTGACTTTTTCAAGACTTGTCACGTAATCTTCATTTTAACCACAAACGTTTTTAGCAATGTTTCCACTCAGGCTTCGATCTGCAAAGTGGCTCCTCTTGGTTTCAGCCAAGAACAGCATCAGTGCCAACGAGAAGCTCGCAGGTATCTTCATGACGAATGCCAAAATGAGTGTGACGAGTGATGAATTCAGAATATCAAGGTGTTTCCTTTAACATAAAAGGAACTGTGAACCCATTTAAAGGGGTTAGTATACTTTACATCACAAGTTAAATTCCCAGAGGTGTTTTGATAATAATTCATTGATCAGCAATGGTATAGGTGTTAAATATAGTGTTGTATAAATGAAGCTGGAGTTTGATGTTTATTAAAGTGTAATACTATGAAAAAACATGATCTGCACCCAGAATTTAGAGGAGAAAATGGCAATGATAAGACTGTTGTAGTACTATTTACACTGTTAAATATGCTTATGCAACTTGTATTGCATTAATCATGGTAAAAATAGAGCAATGTAATATGATATTTATATGCTAATTACATCTGATTTGGCCACCCTGTAACAACTGCTACAAATTACAATTATTTCACCTGGATAAGAGTACCTGGATTTTTTTTTTCAAAAGCACAATAAATACTGAACATACCAAAACCTCTGTTATCTGTCAGTCTCACTGTTAACAAATTACATAAGCAAATCCAACAACTCAGCTTGGCTCTAAAACCACTACAAAATCAATCACGTAGGTGCAATCAATGACTGGTTTGAAAAGACAAATGAGTGTTTTCCTGAAAGAGCAGTGATCTCACTCCTCCGCCCAGTCAGTCATTCTCTACAACTATAACAGGCTACAACCAGAGGAGGCACCATGCAGAGAGGGTCACGCCTGCTGAGGCTGGCCTCCTTTCTTTAATTAACTCACCTTTAAAGTCCAAACTGAAATTTCTGATCAAGATTTTGAAAAGGGGAAAAAGTATCCACATATCCACGTCTCCTTTGCTGTTGTTGCAGTGGCGATTTCAGCCTGGATCTCAGGACATAGGGTGAAGGACGTATAATCAACACAATTTAGGGTAATTTGGGATATGGTACGGTGGCCCTGAGAGCTCAACACACTGCAGAATACATATGCAAATAGACAAAACACAAGCAGATAACAAAACATCTGTCCAACATTTAGACAAAATTCATGCTGCACAGAGAGAAAACACAGAAACACTGCAAGTAGGATTAGAAATGATTTCCAGGGGATGCTATAGAGTAACGCACACAGCTGAGACTCACTTACTGTGCAGCCTAGCCTTCAGAAAAAAAAATCAGCTCTCATTTTTTCTTCTTTTTTTCTTACTTTTGGTTGTGTTTTCTAACTTTGTAGCATTTTCTAAATCCTGCACATGTGCTGTAAACCTGGCAACTTGTTTTGTCTATTTGTAGACTGTCTCCGACTGACTATATTTTTAAGATGCAGTGTGTTAAGCTCTCAGGGCCGCCATAATATGTACTGCTCCCTCCTAAATGCCACCTTCATCCATAATGTACCCAAGCCAGAATAAAGCCGAATACTAAAGACAGGATTTAAACATCAAGCTGATCCAGGGAGCAAAGACACACCCTGCTCAGGGTCAAACACTGGCTTTTCACTTTCCTCCCCCTCACATGGAGTAACAATTTATTAATCAGCAGCAGAGCAACATACCACACAGCCACTATCCTCCTGTGAGCTACAATCTCTTATCTTACTCACACAGTGTAACAGATTGGCTCCAAATAAGGGGGAGCGGAAAGGCACGTGAAGAAGCGAGCGTTTTACTTGAAACAGGTTGGATATGTACGAGGGGCAAACATCCTAGATCCTGCGCAGAGGGTGCCACATGGACACAGGCTTCCTCAGAGTGGCCAGCATCTGGTTCCAGTGGGTGATCCCCATCCCGCTGGCCTCCGGGCCGATGATCACGTGACCCAGGTTCTCGCCCCGCCCATCGTCTGTGGTCTCTGCCACCGTCACCCTCAGGGAGAGTTCCTGCAAACAGCACGACATGTTTACAGAACCTGCTGTGTGAGCATGACTCAGCAACTTCTTTACAGTTCAACCAAATCAGTTGAATGAACATTTGTCATTTTTAAAAATTGTTTTTGGCTTTTTTACTTCATCACCTTTTACATTTTATGTAAAAGACTTATCCATGATTTTTAAAAAACACATTTTATACTGAACCAGAATTTTTATTAATGATTTTGTCATATTTTGTTTATATGTGGCTCTATGGATAGAAATGTCGGTCTGTCAGTTGTTGCACCACTTGGGTCCTGAAGACTGAAATATTTCAACAACTACTGGAAGTTTTATGCAGACATTTAAGTCCCCCTAATGATAAATAAAAATGACTGATTAATAATCCTCTGACTTCTCCTATAGCGCCATCATTAGATCATAATGTTAATTTGCCTAACATTCATGAGCCAATACCAGCAAAATAATAAACATTAAACCGGCTCAACATCAGCATATTAGCATTATCATTGTGAGCATGTTAGCGTGCTGAGATTAGCATTCATGTCAATGCACCGCTGCACAGGCTAACAGAGCCACTGATGTCTTATCGCCTCATATGTATCCATGCTAATTTTCTGTTACTATTCATGATGCTGGTCTATCATTCCGTTTTTCATATTATATTTTATCTTTCTTATGTTTTTGCTTGACCTGAATCACCCCAGTCACAGTCTAAAGCGTCACCTGCAGGACAATGGACGGCACAGAGAAGATCATGGCTTCGTTGAAGATGGGGTTCGTGTCATCCCTTTTGGTGGAAGTCTTCTTCTTGCTGATCTTCCTGCCGTCTTGCAGGAGATACACTTTGACAAATGGATCTGAAGCACAGTCATGTACACACAATTAGCACAATGATAATGTTTCTGTAGGTGACCTTTATCAGTACAGTGTTAGTGTGGAACGTATCTGGATATTTAACGTGGTTTAATAAGTCCCATCTGCCTTACTAGTCAAGATAAATGTATCCTCTGGGAGTTTAGAGTCTTTTATTACTGTGTCATTTGTGATCATAGAATATGAATGATTTAAAAAGATTCATACTGATTGCAAGGCAGACAGAGACGGACAAAGAGAAACATACCCTCGAACACTCATGTCATGTCCAAATAAAACACACATAACAACAAAAAAACAAAAGAAACAAATGTCTCTGACCTGCAGTGTTCTTGCCATTGGTCCACACCAGGTTCTTGCACTTGGCCACGACCACTGTGAGGCGCTCTGCTGTTGGCAAATAGCTGAGAGACAAGAGGATCTCCCCAACTGCATCCACAGCCTGTGGAGACATTATATTATCGAAATTAAAGCAATCACAAAATGTTAACTGTAAATGTTCATGCTGGAAGCAAATGAATTGTGGGATGGAATATGAAAGGAAAGCATATATGTAAATGTTTGAGACAGAATGGAAATTAATTTAAGGATCGCTTTTATAGTTTTATTGTTCATAATTTAAATGCTAATGTAATTAATCATGTTATATAGTTAAAGTCAAAGTAAATGTAAAATCTAAACGTATTAACTGATTATATTATAACATCATAGAAGCCTATAATTATTCCATGAATCTTGATTACGCCACACACACATAGATGATGTGAAACAGTCCAGACATATTTCTAGTGTGCAGTACATGTGCAGCAGAGAAATAATACACAATCAAGCGAACAAATAAACTGTATAAAAATAATAGTAATCTGCAACGTATGTACTCTGTACTTTTTTAGATTCCTGTAGTATTTCCCTTTTGTCATTTTACTCCTAAACATTCATATAAAATACACTACTCACAAAAAGTTCGGGATATTTGACTTTAAGGTGAAATTTATGGAAAATGTAAAAAGTTCGTGCTACAGTGATATTAAATCATGAAGGTAGGGCATTTTATTAGAAGCATAGAATGGTAATTTCTTCATCTCAAACTATTTATTCAAACAAAAAATTACCATAGTGTATACCACAACAAAACATGTCAGTGTCTCAGTAACTTGTCATGTGACCTTGACCATCGATCACAGCTCGACTAGACGTCTCATGCTGTTCACAAGTGGACTTATTCCAACCTGCTGATGACACTCTGTGACACTCAGCGCTCAGTGGTAACTTCCTCTGAGTACTTCCTGTTTGAAGCCTCACACTGACCAGGTACTGTTGATGGATTGTTAGGTGTCGTCTTGGTGTCATGATGTCACAATGTGAACAGCATGATGAAGAGGACAGTTTAAATACAAACTGTCATTGAAGCAGAACATTAAGTGCTCCATTCATGGATCACACACTTGTTGTGATTTTTAATCACCTTGTTAGAGAACAGCATGTTATGCAGTAAGTCCTGAAACATTGAACAGTTGGACATGTGCATTCAAAAGTTTAGAGAAGATCAAATGAAGTTCACCTGTAAAGGTGAGAGTGCATTTTAGGTGCACTCTGAAATTTCATCTGAAAGTCTAATATCATAAACTTTTTGTGAGTAGTGTATATTGTTTAAAATGAAACACATTTTGGCTTGTGACAAAACAATGACAAATAGAGCCTCTTGTCATGTTCCAGATGTCTCACATAGTTTCCTTAAATAACTACTAGAAGCATCACTGGTGCATCACCGTGCAAGCATAGTTTTAGTGATGCAGCATCAGTATTAATCTAATAATATCATATTTTTGAACATGCCTTTTTTCCCCTGCAGAAATACTTTTTCTTTTTTTAAAATTGTCTACCATTTACATTTGTTTGTTTGCGCTCAGTACAACTTGGATTATTTTCACCAGTGAGAGCTCACTGGCAAAAGCATCAGTGTTGTTGCCATGGTAACCATCAATCATATGTACTTGGTGCACTGAATTAAATGATGTGTTTTTATTATAACTGACTGCATCATTAATAACACATTTTATCAGATAATCTGTCAATCTGTTGGTAATTCACTCAGCTCAACTTTGATTGTCATTTATTGAACGTGACATGTTCTGCTGAATGTCCACCAGGGGTTCTCAGACACCACCATCCCTCCTTACACATTACAGTATATACAGTATTTAGATACTTTATCGTTAGATATTTAGATTTTATTTAGATAGTTTAGTGTACTGTAACTCACTTTGTTGACATCTTGAAGGTAGAGCCAGGCATTGAATGGTCTGATAGTCAGGTCCAAGTCTGACAGTTTGAGATCTGCCACCCCAGCACTGATGTTTCTCTCGTCAGCATCGATACCAAAAGCAGCAAAACGCAGGCTGTACTCCTCCAGCGTGGACAAGTCCACGGGAATGGAGTAACGCTCATCAAAAATGACGGTGAATGCATTGGTCTGGACCTGTGAGAGGCACAGAAAAGTAGAAATACAGGATGTTAAACTACATTGTGTCAGTTTGAGGGACATCAGCAGACAGGATGATCTGAGCTGAAGTTGATTGCTCTTTAATGAAACACAGAGGCAATGAAAGGCATTGTCTCCAATAAGTAAGTAAGGCACACATAAAGACAATCAATCACATCACTTCAAAAGGTAAGATGGAGTGTGTGCTGCATCTCTGTTTGTCTCTTCATTCTCTCTCTGACTCACCCGACTTCAGAGACAGCATGTGAAGCACAAAATGACCAAACACAGTTTCAATTTATTAGATCCAATAAATCCAACTGTGAGAAACCTCCTGGTCCACGTGGACGACATGGACCTGTGTGCATCAGCTGTTTTCTTATTTTATATAATATGATATTTTCATACTGTCCAAAGCATCGCATACAGCCCTCAGACAAAACAGCTATGTCAATGTTTCTATTTATTATAAAGAAATGATGCTCAGTTTTTAGACCTGGTGAGAGACAAAATCAAAAATCTAACCATGTTGATGACTGTATTAATGTAAAGCCAGGAATGTGTTTAAACTATCCAAAGTTGCATTCATAGCTTGACAGTCAGACGTCGAGTAACATGTTTGCTTTTCCATGAATGTTTGGAGTCTGCACTGTTGAGAACATGCACTATTTTAAAAAAGATTTTTCCCACCATGTCACGTTTCCAACATATTCCTTCACAATGTGCTAGCTTGCTCCACCCAGGTGAAGAGTTGTTGGCGTCATACTAGACAGTACACTCTCCTTCAATGCCCATCTGAACAGTGTGTCTCGCAGGGCCTTTTTCCATCTTCGCAACATTGCAAGACTGCGCCCATCCCTCTGTCAGCGGAGTGCAGAAGTCCTTGTAAATGCCTATGTTACATCCCACACTGACTACTGCAACTCCATCTTTTCTGGTATACCAAAAAAAATCACTCCACCACCTCCAACTAATCCAAAATTCTAATAACATGCTCTATGTCCAAATCCTGCTTCCTACACAACCATGCTCCCACTTACCTCTCTGACCTCCTTGAGATCTACACCCCTACCCGCTCACTGCGATCCTCCTCAGCTGGTCTGCTCAGAATACCTAAGATGAACCTCAGTACCGTCAGAGAGACAGAACGTTCAGCCACATTGCTCCTAAGCTGTGGAATTCACTTCAAGATGACACCAGGTAGTGTGAATCCATTGCTGAGTTTCAACAGATTTTATTATTATAATAATAATAATAATAATAATAATTATTATTATTATTATTATTATTAGTAGTAGTAGTAGTAGTAGTAGTATTTATTTATTTATTTTTTTAAATATGGGACTGCTATTATTTGAATACTTTTATTATCCTATTTGTTTAATTTGTGAAGTGACCTTGGGTGTCCTGAAAGGCGCTTGAAATAAAATGTATTATTAGTAATGGTTTATACTGGTATCATCATCTGAAAAAAGATCTGCAATGACATGAAAACAACATTTTTAGGTTTTATTTTTGACATCCAGCCTCAAAACTGAGTGGATTCAGATTACTGGTCACTACACAGCTTCTTTTCTTGGCAGCCGGAACAGCTTTTATAATGACAGTCTGAAGGCAACACCATGACTACTTAGATCAAAGTGACAGACTCAGTTCCCACACCAGAGTAACCAGCATTTGCCTCATGGCTAGTGCTGTTTTTATAGCATCAGATGCTAAAGCACATGCTGAAATGAAGGTTTACAAAGCAGTTGGAAGTTACCAGGCAAATAGTAAATGTGCGGGGGTGGGAGTAGATCTAATAATAGCCCCTTTTTCACACCAGTGTTTGTTCTTGAAATGTGAAAACAACGAGGAATAACTCTGCTAAATATATCTGGAATAAACACTTTGCTGTGCAGGAGTTCTTTGATAAATCAACAACTCATTTTGCAATAAGAGAATTGTGAATTCAGAGCACAGGGTCTGCAGATCAGACTGTGAGGCTGACTTTGGAATGTGCCTCATATCAAACACCTGAATAGGATTATAATCAAACATCTAACACCTACAGAATCCAGAAAAGGTCCCACTGCTGCAACTCCTGCTGCTGCTGCTGTGTAAGTATATACATAAAGAAATAACACATTCAAAGCAAGCAGAATCTCTCTGCCAGCCAAACACACAGATCTGCACTCCGTACACCATGTGAGGCAGCCTGTCTGCACTGTCTTATCGCTTGGGGGCAGTAACAATGGCGATGTGTGCGGTGAGAATGTGGCAATAAAATCTCAGAGGGAGGTGTGTGTGTGTGTGTGTGTGTGTGTGTGTACAGTAGACAAAAGGAAGGAGAGAAGAGTGGCATGCACAGAGAGAGAGAGAGAAAGAGAGAGAGGTTGTCTTGACCATCGAGTGAGAGAGAGCTGATGTCAGCATTTTCTTTGCTCCTCGACATTAAAGAGGGAACCACTAAAGCTGCTGCATCAGTGGCTGCTTCCATTATTATTACACCCAGTCTGAACACATTAATACAACAACAAGCTCTCGACTGAGGGGAGCCCTGATGGGTCTGTGCGTCGTCCCCATCAGCCTGCACAAAGTGTTCAGAACCGCAGCGACACAAGGCGCGATTCCGATGACTCACAGCCAGCCAGGCAGGAATTACTGACATTTTCTGGCAACGTCTCACTGAGAGCAGAAGGCGAGTGGCAGGTGTAGCAGATGGAGGAATGTAGGCCTGTACTTTTCTTATCAGAACGGCCACTCCACATTAGATTCAAGCTTTTTAAGAAAAACTAGAACAATCCAGACACATTTCTGTCTGCTAAGTCAAAATTATGAGACAAAATATTGATTTATAATTGATAATATTGATGACGTATTTTGATGATGATTGTATTTTTCAGATGATGATAATAAGTCACAATTGTTAACGTATTTACTACGGCAATTTATCGCAAAAAATAACTTAAAAAAGACTAAAAACAACAGAATCATAAAACATAAATAAATAAAAATCAAGTGTTTAAAGAACCGATTTAAATACATAATATAGTCAGATAAAGAAAAAGTATGTTGGTGAAATCATCAGCATATTAAATGTGATAAAATCATGATACTCATGATTTCATATTCATATTTTCTATTATATTTATATAAATATAAATGTTATATTCTCAAGTAATCCATATAATACGTAAACGAATCAATGTACTTCAACACATTTTGTTGCTCATTGATTTGCAGAGATATTAACAGAATAGTATTGTCACATTCTGGTGTTTTAGACTGCCTCACAGTATACCACGGCTTATTGTGGCCATTCTGTGCACGAACACAGGTTACAAGTTACATTTCAAACTGAGTGACATGAAAGTCAATCACATCTACTCCTGGTGAAGGTACAGGATCAAATGAAATCAACCCTCCTGACTCCATTCAGCTCCCAGGGGGCTCACCATTCCGCCAATGAAATGGGCCCTTCCATCAGACAGGAAAGGATTGGCTTGTCAAGCTGCAGGATCAAGGCTCTCACTCTGTGGGATGTGTCTGTGTCTGTGTCTAAAATTCAACCAGGGCCAGAACCTTCAACACAGTTCAAGTGATCCAAAGCTGCCCCATGAGCATGAAGGCTTCAGACACTACAGCCTCTCTGCTCGCCCACAACGTCAGGAGCAACTTTTATCTTCAGTCCTCTGCCCAAGTTCAGTCATCACAGCTTAACTGCTAATTAACCATCTGAGAAGTTGTTCCTTTCACCCCCACCCCCCAGTCCTGAATCTCTGCTCCATTAGTAGTCTATCGGCAGTTCTGCTGAAAGTCTCCTGTCCACTTTTTGTACGCTAATGGCAGATAATGAGGAGCTGCCTCATCTTTAATGATGGTATGTCTGACACACTAAAAATTTTGCACTTAATGTTAAAGGGCAACTTCAGTATTTTTCAACCTGGAACTTATTTCAGCATGTTTTTGTGTCAAAGTGTCTATTAGGAAGAACTAATTTTGAATTTGGTCCAGTATTGAGTGAGAGAGCTTTGAAACAAGCTACAACACAATCCTTGTGGGCAATTGCACTCCTAAAATAAGTCCATTAAAAGTTCTTGTTTCTGTCAGACACTTAAATAACAATCTGATCCGGTCAGTGGCAAAACTGACTCACAAACACTTTTAATAGATTAATTTCGACAAAAACACATGAGAAAATAAGGTCCAGTTTGATAAATACCAAAGTTACCCTTTAAAATGACTGAATGTTTGCACACGCTATAGTGCTGAAGTGAGGATTTGCAGGTTTTCTTGTTTTCAATCACTGTGAATTAAAAACCTCTGAGTTTTGGGTTGTTGGTGACAAAATAATCAATTTGGCCTTGTAACAGCCATTTTAGCCTTGACAGCAGCACGGCTCTAGGGATGACAATGTCAGTCTGCCACAATACATTGTGTGTATCCTTGAAGAACAAAAAGTGATGAATCGATTTCTTTCCTTATAAAAACAGATTATTTGAACACTTTGAAACTTTTTTAATGTTAACTTGCTAGCAGTCTTCTTCTTCACTGCCTTTGTCCTGCTGCATTTCCCCCACTACCACATGTAGATTGATGGAATAGTGTGACACCATTGACAGAGCTTTGTATCGTGTCACCTGACAAGTAAACTGGAAACCCACTAAGTAGCTCAACTAGTGATCAAAAACTTGTAACTCTAACCTTCTGATCACAGCTCTGTCCACCAGATGCAACCCAAACATGTTCAGTCTAAACTCGAAACAAGGTGAACAGGCTAACATCCAAGTAGTAGTATGTCGAGATGAGCTATGTCTTATCACACTGTTTGTTTGTTTCTGTCATTTTGAAGACCTAACATACTCATATCAAGAACATAATAGCTTCCTTACCCTTGTGACTCCCACATTGAGCTCCTCTGGCCCCAGGGAGACTCTGATGAAGCAGCCAGGGAAGTCTCCCTCTTCCCTCTCCAGCAGGTCTTTGCCCTGGTGCAGAGTAATGTGGAGCATTCCCGTCCCCTGGCCTGGATGCCTGGATGGCTCAAACTCAAGCGTCACCTCCAGCTGGCCAACCGTGAAGTCATGGCCAAAGTTGTTGGCAATGGAGGAGATGGAGCTGAGTGAGTCGGTGGAGATGGAACGGTTAAGCTGGGCCATGCCAGTCGGGTCCAGCTCCCTGCTCATCAGCTCCAGGTGGCCCAGCTCCCTGAAACCATCTGGGGTGTCACCGAGGGCCAGGCTGGGTTTGCGGCTGGAGGTAGTGGAGGTCCGCCGGTGGTTGTTGGCAGCCACTCGCTTCAGGAAGAGGGGTAAATGAAGGATCAAGAACATTTAGAACAAGTACTGAGGCAAGAATTGAATTGAGTTTTGGGTATTAGTAAGAAGCAAATCTGGCTCTTCAGCTGCTAAATGCTTCCCTTTGTTCACCAGCTAGCTGCTAACTGTGTCTGTTTGCTGTTTGGGCCTGTGCAGGTAGTGTACAGTCAGTTCTTAGATTTTTTTTGCTGAAAAGAGCAGCCTGCTTTGGCTGGAAACAGAGCTATTAGAGCAATAAACATGTTATGTCAGCATATTCCCAGATCATCCATCATAACTGATAGATATGATGGCCAAAATTACAAAAATAAGACCCAAATTGAAATAAACCATAATAATCTTGTAGGGTAGAGATAATCAATCATGTGCCACTGAGGCCTAAGACTCAGGTCAAACTGAAAGCTGACCAGTGAATTTAGAAATAAACCTCCAGCCACATGAAATATGTTTATAATCAGCTGCTGAAGTCTTCAGTTGGAAAGAAAACCTGACGACTCTCGACCCTCCACCACATGACTGCTCAACACTTCCTCCAAGTAAAGATTTCCTGTTGATTTTCAGTAGCATGACATGTAAAATGTACCTTTTGCCTGACTTCTGAGAAGGAGGTTCCATATTTTTCTTGCAGATATCGATAATCAAAGTTGGGGAAGGGGGATGGTGCAGGGAACGTTCCAGATTTCCACAACTTCCAGATGTTGAGCCCGGCCACGCCAAGCAACACGAAGAATCCCACCAGGTAGATCCCCACCTCCCAGCCAGGTGGATTACGCACCACTGAAACACACAAAACAAGTGCTTAAAGCTATCCTCACTTCCATGTCATCAGTGCATAAAGTTTGGCCTCATAAGTGTGTGTATTTTTTATTTGATGGAGGAGTTTGTTCACTGGTGGAAGTGCACAGTTTGAGAGAAACTTAACTCTTAACAAGCTCACAGTACAGCCACTGTTTCAGGCCCTGTCATTCAGCACTGACTGCTGAGACTACTTTGGGAGACTTTGAGATGCATCAAATTTTATGTAAATCAGATAATAGGTCGGGACAATATATGACAAACAACTTGAAATGCCAGTCTGAATTAAGTCAGAGTGTCTGAGAAGGATTATGAGCCTGTGCCGAGCCGCCTTTCTCAAGATGAATTGCGTCTGTGGGCGGACTTTGACAGCTTTATCTCTCCTTTTTAACACAAGAGATAAGCCAATTATAGGGCAAGTTAAAAATGTTTTGTAACATCGACGGCCTTCAGTGGGGGACGAGGCCGGAGGCGTTGTAAAGCTCGTGTATAAAGGTGTCAAAAGCTGTCAAATAGACCTGAGAGCAGACACATAAATCCACAGCCTGCAAACAAACAGCCTCATCGCACACACACATACATTTACAACAGTGTAAATAAAATCTAATGCAGAAAGAAATGCTAAAGGAATATGCGGGAGGTTTGTTGTCCACTCACCACTCAGATGGTAGCCTGATATATCCCCACTCTGAGCCGAGGACATGGTGCTGCAGCCAGCCTGAAATAAAACATTCAAACAATAATGAGTAGTGGTCTGACACACAGAGATTTTGTATTAGAGAAAACTGCACAAATAAAGATCAGAGAATTCATTAAAGATGGTCATTTCATTGATCATTCATAGTAAAATAGTTATTTTCCCTCTGGAATATATTGAATATTTAGCCTTAAATTTTGCAGTTTATAATTAAATAACATTTTCCTACTTCAGACTAATAACAACATTTTGAAATCTTAACATTTTTATAACCTCTCTGTCTGAATCTTTTGTCTTCAACATGAACAAACACAGCTGAATGAACCTGCTTTGGTCCACAGGGCAAAATGTACCACAGGAACTTAATGACTCCTGACATCCACTGCTGCACCAGATACATGCACAGGATGCAGGGACAGGCACAATAACATGCATACATAATGAGAGATGTCAGGGCAGCCAGGAGAGAGCCAATGGTTTGGTTTGGTTTGGTTAGACAATTCAAATTACTTGATCAAGGTTACAGAAGGATTAAAAAGAGTTCACTGATTTCACTGGACATAGGACAGATTTATTTAATTTATTATTGTTATTTTTTAGAGGTTTATTAATTTATTTCATAGATTGTGCTGGTGGCAGCCTTCAGACCATTGTGAGGGTGCCAGCTCATCCTGCAACTCTCAACCTTTAGTTAATTTTTAATGTTGTTATAACAGAATATATTAATAGAAATAGGATAGTAATGGAAATACAGACATAGTAATAATAATAACACATAAATAAATAAAAAGGAGAAAAATGATTCATTCATACATACATATGAATATAGAATCTAGTTAAGGTTAAGTTAAAATGTTGGTGACATGAGTGGTTGCTGAGAGATTTGTGTGTGAATGTGTGGTGAGTTTATGATGCCTGTCTATGAGTGACAGGGTTAGTTGGTGGTTCGGCGGCATTTGTTAACTGGCATTCACAAAATTAAGATTGAGGTTTTTAATAATGGAGTTCCATGTTTTCAAGAAGACTGACCTTTGTTTCCTTAGAGAGGCAGTTATTTTTTCCATTGAGACGTGTTCGGTGAGCAGATTTAGCCAATGGTTAATGTTTATTGACTGTTTAGTTTTCCAGTTTGTGAGGATTACCTATCCTGGCAAAAGCTAGAGAAACTAGTGTGGGTTTGGTTTGACTTGGGGGGAGTATAGTGCTGGAGAGAGGGGAACACTACAACCCAAGACTGAGGAGAGTTTCTATGCTACTGAAAATAAAAAGTGGTGTACAGGTGGGCAGAGCCATAAGGAGTGGATGTAGTCATCTGTAGTGCATTTGTGCATTGTGAGTATTACTTATTATAGTGATTTTATTTTTAATGACTAATCGAATTTGAAGACATTGCAGAAAGTTTCCCCCTCTGACGCCGTACCTCTGGATCAGGTCTTTGAATGAGATGAATGAATCATTCTGGAACAGATGGTGCAGATGTGTGATTCCCTTTTTGTTCCCATGTGGTAAAGTGAATTGGGGATGTATTGGGCTGGGTTGTGCCAGAGAGGTGTGTACATGCAAGGAGTCAGTTGTGATTTGTGTATCTCAAGTGTTTTCCACCAGGCTGTCAGAGTTGAGGAGATGAGTTGGTTTTTGAAGCAGTTGTGCCTTTTTATGTTTGAACCAATGAACAGTAAATCAGAGATTTTTATGTTCTAGTTTAATCCATGTTGTATGAGCCGGGTTGGAGTGGATCCATATAACAAGATACTGTATTTGGTTTGCATGATAGTAGTTCAGTATCTGCAATCTTATGAACAGAATTGGCGGACAGGAAAAAGTTGATTCGTGAGAATGGTTTATATTGGGAATAAAAGTAAGAATATTGTCTTGTAGTTAGATTTTTAAGTCTAGAGCAAGGTTGTCCATGTATTTTTTTATTGCTGTTGAGGATTGAGAAATTCTTGAATTGCCTGATTGAGATGATCTGTCAATGGAAGGATTGAGTACAGTGTTGAAATCACCTCCGATTATGGTTAATGAGTTAGTGCTGTTATTGTGGGTAAAGTGTATTCTTTTATGGATCAGAATAGAGACAGCTCTTTGTTTATTACTGTAGGTGGATGAGTAGGCTAGATTGCATTGTGAGCCAGTAAAAATGTGTTGTTCCGAGTTATTCAAGTGAGTTTCTTGTAATAGGGATATGTTGGCTTCCAATTTAAAGAGATGATTAATGAGTTTAGAAGAAAAAATTTAAATGTCATTAGATGGACAAACAACCACAGACAAAACAGGATGACTTCATCAGGAGAGAGAGAGAGAGAGAGATGAAGAGAGAATAACAAGTGACCAAATTAGAAAGCATGATTGTAGTGTAACAGTGGGTAACCCCGAAACCCCACCGGGCATGTGTCTGTCAGGTCACAGCGCTATTTTGGTCCGTCCTCTACCCGACTTCAAACCCCACCCCCAGACTTTTTTTCATTTTCAAACTTGTAAGTCTTCAGCTGACTCATTTGACATCACTTGAGGAAATTTATCCATAGACTGTATGAAACATGGATGTAGCCTCCATGATGTCACCCACAGGTTTCTGAAGAGCCGTTGTGAAACGGCACGTTGCTGCAGTGGTTAGCGCTGTCGCCCTAGGCCCGGTACTCCAGCTTCCTCCCACAGTCCAAAGACATGAACCTTAACAGGTTCACTGGTGACTCTAAATTGCCTGTAGGTGTGAATGTGAGTGTGAATGGTTGTTTGTCTCTATGTGTCAGCCCCACTCAGTGTCAGCTGGGATCTGCCTCCTGTGACCTTGATAAGGACAAGGTTATGGAAAATGGATGGATGGATGTATCCAGCCTCAAGTGGCTGTTTGAGGAACTTCACAGCTGTGTGGAGATTACTGCTTGAATTTATCAGATTTCATTCAGCTCCCTCTGGAGCTACAAAAGGCTTTATTCAACTTTCTTTTACAAATGCAGGAGCAACCCCAAGACCTGTAAACAGACTTTGATGTGTAAAACCGTGAAGGTCCCTTTAAAAAAACCAACTCGACCACTGGTTTACAGAAACGATGTAAACTGTCATGTCTGATATCAAAGTTAGACCCTTTGTACATGACCTGACTTCTTCCCTGAGAAGTTTTGTGGTTGTGTGGAAGAAAAACCAAAACAGAGGTCGCTAGTGTTGGAAAAAATGTATGACGCTGCTGTATTTATATTGAGTGGAGGACATACTCTACACAAACAACTAAATAAATCTCTAATATTTCACATAATAATAATATGTCATGCAATTTGTTTGTCAGTGATTTGGTTTTAGCTCCATGAGCGTGTACAATAATTTGTCTGAAACTGACAAAACTGTAGATTTTGGGGCCCTTGTGGCCCCGAGGATTATGGTTTTCCTGATACTGACTTCCTGTTTATACATAGCACAGATTATATATACTGTACATATGAAAGATATACCATTATTTACAATAAATGTAATCAGTATGAGGCTCCTGTGTTGTTTTCATTCAGTGTAGGAGCTCACAGTTTTTAGGTTTGTTATTTACAGTAGAAAATCAATTCAGGTTTCATGGTACAGCAGCCAGGCCAACCCTCTCTTCCTCCGCAAACCGCGAGAAAAAAAAAAAAAGACGGGGCGCTGGTGTGTGACTCATTCATCCACCCAACGTCCCCTCCTCCCCCGCTTGTTGGAATCTCCCCATATCTCAGTGGCTCGGGGGGGAATGGGAGCATTACACTAATGATATAGAAAAAAGCTGTGGGGGGGGGGGGTTCACTCAATTCTGCTGAGCGCTTTGCAGACCACAGCCATGCAGGCCAATTAAAGTGGCTGACGCAGTGCAGGGTCCAGTGACAGCTGCTGATATGCCATTAACAAAGCAGGGGGGAATCTCTGGCAGAGACACAAGCACTGAGCAATGAGCCCCCCCCCCCCACCCCCCCATCCCCCCACCACCACACACACACACGCACACACACACACACACCTAACTCGCTCAGATCTGGTCAGCTTATGAGTGTAGAGGAGGTCCAGAGAAAGCTTAAAACAAGGAAGAAGAGGAGGAAGAGGAGGGACGATCAATGATGGGGAGGGGAAGAGCGAGAGAGAGAGAGACCAAGACGGTGTTTCAGACAGATTCAGTAAATAACAATGAGGCAGCGTGGGTGGCCTGAGGCCTCCGTGGGCATAAGGAGGCAGGATACTAACGATAAAGTCCAACTTTTCTGAAATAGAAATACATTTACAAATAAAGAGGCCCGCTCCCTGCAGCTTTTTAAAGTCTGTTCATTTGAGTTCAGTGCCAGCAGATTTGTGGTATTCAAAGTAATTTGATCAGCCGAAAAGGTTCATTTGTCATAGTGGTTTCCAATTTGTTATCACTTCATCGATAACCAGAAGTTATCTTC
The DNA here is from genome assembly GCA_033000465.1 of Sciaenops ocellatus. Classification (NCBI taxonomy): domain Eukaryota; kingdom Metazoa; phylum Chordata; class Actinopteri; family Sciaenidae; genus Sciaenops; species Sciaenops ocellatus. Next base: position 29,232,328 of record CP136871.1, on the reverse strand, counting down.
CAAATGCAGGTTTTCAACAATAATGATTACCATTTTATTTTCACTCAGGTGCCACTTTATTAGGTACACCAAAGGACAATTAAGACAATGTTTAAGAGCCAGCAGCTGCAGTTCCTCAAACATCCACTTGAGGCTGGCTCCAGAAATGAGTCAATCTCCATAATTCTCCATTGAGAATCACTAATCTTGAACAGATTAAAGTTTTGACCTCAAGATAAGTGAGGTCAATAAGCACAAAGGCAGAAACAAAGGAAAAGGATACAACACCATCACTACTGCAACTGTTCTCAAACTAATTTTGGTCAACACGTGCCTTTTATCCAAGTGGAAAAAGTTTCGGCCGTTTTCTTGAAATTTTAAAATATGTTCACGTTCACAAAAGTGTGAAAGAAAACATCTGCACACATGACACCTGTGTGTATTAAATGAAGACCAGAGAAGCCTTTCCCAGCCTTAAGGTGAACACCCCTCACACTGTCTTATGAGAACAGTCAAGCCTGTGACCTTTGCTACTTGTTTTCTCCTTTCGTTCACATTTTCCCTGTTTCCACATAAAATCTAAGCAGAAGTGTCTAAGATAGGGAGGACGGGACACGGAGGCTGAAAATAGATTGTGTAATAAAGTGAGACAGGGAGAAAAAGAAAAGCAGACAAGGAGATGGCAGCATGAAGGGGAGGAAAACAGCAATGTGGAGCAGGCTGAATCTTCGTACTCTACATTCAGACTTTTTCACAGCAGCAGAAATTGTACTGCCTCAACCTAAACCATGATGTCTTATTCCCATGAAATCAGTCATCACATATCAGTGATTTATATCACATCTATTTTCTCCTTCAGGTTTGACACTTTCCTCCAGCTGACAGCTCATTAACACACTGCTGCGGAAGGAAAGGTGAATATTTGCATCAAAGCTTTTTCCACTGACATGTAGTCTTCATGCCCACATGATTTCGACTGTCTCACACTTAAATTTATCTTGTGGATGCTGCAGGGATTCTGTGTCTGGTAACATTCCTTGTGATGCCTAAAAAGACCGTGTTCTTCCAGTGCACACAGAGAATTGTTTAATTACCAAGATATGCATGAAATGAATATCTTGTCATAACGTCGGCGTGCAGAACAGGCTGTGATGAGCGTTAAGTGGCATGTGAATAACGCAATGGCACAGTGCCTGTGGAATCTGTGAAATACAATTTTCCAGCGCAGTAATGAGGCTGTCAGACAAGGAATCAACACAAAGACAAAGTCAGAAATAACAAACATGCACAATTATCAAGAATGAAATGCCGAAACAAGACAAATATTCTTCTGTGTAATAAAACCTGCAAAGACATGTTAATATGTCAGACTAACTGGCTTTAGTTACTGGAAAAAAAAATTTCTTCCTGGCAAAATTTTCCTCCAGGTCCTGAGCAATCGGAAAGCAAAGCAAATGGAGGTTGAAATGTTCTGCAGCCAGCCTCAAGTGGACGATTGAGGAACTGCAGTTTTTGGCACTTCCGCATTGGCTTCATTTCCCAGCCACGGAGGTTGCCACTTGGTCCCGACTGTGTGTGTGTGTGTGTGTGTGCATTCCCCAAAACACCTGCAGAGATATTAGATGATATCCATGTCAATATTTTATTTTATTTTATTGAACAAATACTGTAATACTGTCTGTAGTACAACCTTTGAAGAGTAAAAGTACAAGCCATGAATCCAACACTATGACATTTCACTGATTCTGTCTCCAACTCTGTCCAAATGGATTGTAAAGCATCAAAGAAATCAGATCGTGGAGTTGTAAAACTCTCTCTAATATATCAAATATATCAAATATGCTCCATCAGTATTGTCCTTTTCCAAAGATACACTTTCACAGCCGTTCAAACTGAACAGAGTACGGGTATCCTCTTTCTGATAGCTGTATAATTACTTCAGGTGGTTGAAAAAACAAAAGCAGCTCATGCATTAAAGTGGCAGATGGAGTTTTTCTTTGGAACAGTTTTTCTTTTACCGTGTCTTCTCAGCCTTGTTAGCCAACAAGCCTGTAAGATAACAGGTTGTACAAAATCTTTTCACTGTACTGAGTTTGAATATTTTGCTTAAAAAATATTCAATAAATTCAATAAAAGAGGACGCCCTGCACCTCGCAATAATCAAGCAGTTCTGATTATCAGTCAGACGAGATAACAGGAGCAACCTTCATAAACCTTCTCTCATCTTATTTTTTCATTTTTGTTGTACCTCTAAGACCTCGACAGCACAATGAAAACTCTCCTTACAAGACAACCACAGCACCTCTTTCAGCTGTTATAACACCAGAGCTTTTTTAAAGACTACCAGTGCTGGAGTGTTGCAGAAACTGCTCATTTGTGTCACATTCACTCTATCAGGGTTCTTCCATTAAGGAAAAAGCCTTTTGTCCAGTCATATTATCATAATTCTAAGAGGGATTGTCTACTCTAGACCCCTGTATCTAAAAAAGCTTCTGTTTCTTTGGTTTCTCTGTGGTCTGCTGCAGGGTTCACCAATAACAACCAACACGACTAGTGAGGAAAAAGGCACATATATACGAGGCAGCCTCTCCTCTGTGTCCAGCTGAAGCAGCTCAGACACAAACAGCAAAAAAAAACCTCCAGCTCAGAGAGCAGCACGTTGTGCACACGGGATGTAAATATGCCAAAGCTGCCGCTGTTTGCTGCTAACAGCCAGGAAGAAAGAAAACAAGAAAATCCCTCTATTGGAGCTGCATGTTAAAACAGGTCTGATCAATAAGAACAGACACACTGATTTATGTCCACACACACACACACACACACAGAGAGAGAGAGAGAGAGAGAGAGAGAGAGAGAGAGAAGAAAAAGAATGGAGAGGTTAGATAAGAAGAGAAGCAAGACACTGATGACATAATAGAAATAAGTGATGGAGGAAAAGAAGGATGATCATCTGTGTTGTGATATAAAGCAGCAGCTGGGAAGAGAAGAAGAAAAAGGAGAAGAAGAAGAAGAAGGGGGAAGGGATCACAGACCTGTCAGCTACTCTCATCTGACTCTTTCTCGCTCGCTCTCCCAACAACTGATCAATCAACTTTGCTTTTAATCTCGCCCAATGACTCATAATCAAATTAACTGCCTCGCTGCCACGCTCAGTGAAATGGCCTGATAGAACACTGCACAGCAATCTGCACAGGCAGCAAAGCAATTTGTCTCTCTCTCCCTCTCCTCCTCACATATCTGGCTTTTCCATGCCTGCTACACGTTGAGTTTCTGGTTTGGACAGCTCATTTGGTGCAGAGTTAAGTAAAAGTAGCATCACACCGGCTGGCGCCGGCTTTGAAATGTCAGCCGTGGCGCCAGAAGAGACGGGAAGAACCTGCAGGCTGCAGCCAATCAGCTCAATCACTCAGGGTTAAAACAACAAACTCAAATTTTCTTTGGCAAGGCTACATCACTTCTAAAGGCTGCTCAAAGATACAGAAACAACCACAATGCACAGAGAATGTTGAAACCAGAGTTTACAGTCATGCTAGCAGCTCTGTGAGGCTGTATGAGGCATTTAGCTTAAAGCTTCTTTTAGCTTGGTAAATAGTAAATAGTGGTCTGTAGCCTACTTATATAACACCTTTCTAGTCTTCTGACCACTCAAAGCTTTTTTACACTACATATCTCATTCACCCATTCACACACATTCATACACTGATGGTACAGCCTTTGGGAGGGTTCAGTATCTTGCCCAGGGACACTTCGACATGCAGACTGAAGGAGCCGGGGATCGAACCGCCGATCTGATTGGTGGACGACCGGGTATAATGTTTACTAGCATGCTAAAATTTGCTAATGAGCATGAAACAGCACAGCTACAAAGTACATCTGAGGCTGATGGAAAGTTTTGCAGGTATTTGGACAAACTGAAATGTTGAGCAAATGATGGTTCGAGAATAAAAGTTATTATAATGAATCCACAGTGATCTATCGGTCAGTTCAACGCGACTGAGCGTGCAGACAGAAGTACATCAAAGTAACAGTATGCCTCACAGACGGATGTTGTACATTTGACTAAAGAATGTCAGTCAGCAAATGAATGAAGTAAAAATAATTTCAATAAAAGTCTAAAACATTGTCAATATTCTTTGATTTACTCCAAAGCTGTTGAGTTTTACTTTTTACAGTGACATCTGTATTGTATCACTTAATCTCAATTTTTCAATCTCAAATTCCCAATGTGTAGGACTGGACAATCTGTGACGAATGGCTGTTTGTGTTCTGGTGAGATTATTATTTCAATAATAAAAATGTAATGCACCAGTTCTTGAATTATGGGTCCATCTGACTCATCTGACCAACTGAGAAGAGACATAATGACACTGCTGTCAGCGAATTGTACAATATGCTGTTTGTTCTGTCTACCACGACAGTCAAGATAAAAAACAGACGAGAGGACGCGACCCTGCAGCAGGCCAGAGGAAGCACAGACTGAATCAGACGCTCCAACATTTATAAACCACTGTGTGAGTTCTGTTTGTGAGAAAACAGATGACTTGATGATCTAAATGTAAATCAGATACAAGCTTTCTTACCAGTATGTGAGGTTACATTGTATTTAATGCTGTGGCAAAGTAAAAAAAGTATTTTTTTATGTTCATGAGTTCAACATCTCTCCCAGGCTTATCTGCAAACTACAGTTGGTCGAGAACTGGTCCAGTCACATCTGCAAGTTCTGATTTAAGAGTTTTCATGTTGATGCTATAGGACACAAGTCATAGAGGATTTTACTGTCTACTCATCTACTGAATGATGTTAGAAATCTTCCAGATTTTACAACAACCCCACAGTCTGAGCAGAGCTGGAATAGTCTTTAACATATCACACTCAGTTCATCAGCACAGTACCTGGACATCTTTGCACATATTCTATGTTCACTTTGATCCCTTTCAGATGTTTACTTACAGACTGGGTGGAAACTTATCTCATCTCTGATATTCTCTACATGGATGCAAATAGACTCTAAACATCACCATGGTTCTTCTATCCTAATGTCAAGTTTCATGGCAATCCATCCAAGAGTTGTCGAGACCTTTAACTGAAAAACAAAAATGTCAGCCTGATGGTGCCATCTTGCCTGGTGAAGTCTTAATTAATTTGGAGTCAGAGTCTGCACAGTAGACGCTGCAGTATTGAGGTTGTCAATCATGACGTGAAACCCCCTTTTTACATCATTAAATAACTCACCAAACCAAACTTATCAGTAAACAAACATCATCTGTCATGTCTTCTGTCTTATATGTCTACAGTCAATTGGACTGACTGACAATCACCAAGATATGTTTCGTTTTCATTTTCCGATCAGTTAGATCATAAAATAGATCTTTTAGTTGCAAATACTATAACAGAGACAGAGGCTTGACTATACTTTGTAAAATACAACAACTGAAATTTGATTTGTCTCCAAAAATCTGGAGGTTAAATATTGTCTTTCCTTCTTACAGAAAAGCTGTCTGTACAGTTTGTGATGAGCTTATGAGAAAAACCCTGCTGACTTCACTCTAAAGCACATCAGCTGTCAGAATGTTGAAAAGGATAATATACAGAGATGACAAACAATAAAAATCAGACAAACGGAGATGGGGTGCTTGTTTGGTTGATTTAACTCTAGAATAATTACATTAAATTATGTAAATGACGACAGAACACGTGTTGTTTTCCAGAATCAGCTCCATCACATCACAGAGTCTTCAGGTGATTATGGAAGTTGCTGAGTATGTCCCATTTATTTCCACACCTGAGTTCTTTTTTCCAGGCCACTGATTTTTCATCACTTTTGTAATCATAAAGTCTCAGTCTGGAACCCCAGTGTCTGAAAAGCTAAACCATGTGTGATCATTGCTCCCCCTACCAACACGCTAAATCATTATACCTACTATTTATTAAATGAATAACCTCACAATTGGGCTTAGTCAGAGCCGACTTAATGTTTTTTGATAAAGGTTCATTCACTCTCAGTAATGTGAAAGTGGGTGGAAGCCTAAATTCTCCAAAGTGGGGAAGCGTAGTCAGTCGAAGCCAAGCCACAGCTTCATTGATTAACTATTGAGTAACTGCAGTCAGATCCAAAGGTATCTGGACTGTAACAGCTTCCACCATGCATCTTCTTTGTAGGTTAAAATTTACTGTAAATAGTAAACTTGCAGACTGTCAAACTTATATTTGGACTCTCTCGCCCCTCTGTACCTTGTACCAGTTTGTACCCCCCCCCCCCTCAGAAAGTCGTGGCTAGCTAGCATAGCTTGCTAACCGCTGCACTTAATTTGGTGTGAAGAAATCACAGCAGCAATCTGTAGCAACTGATAGTCAAACAGCAGTAGGTAGCGCAGAGGCTGCTAAACTTCAGTTTCATGTTTTCAAGTGCTGCAGAGACAGGAGAGCACCTTTTCGTCAAGCTGTGTGAAATGTGTGTTTAATAATCTGTATTGTGTATGATGCTTTGTTTACTTTTAGATTCAAGTTGGCATAATGACATGTTCATATCGGAGTAATTACTGTAAACCATTTCACAGTAGTATACTGTATATTCAGTTAAAAACTAAAGTAATTATAGAATTACTGTAAAAATTACAGTAACGCATCATTCAGAAAATTATGGAAAATTATGGTAATAATTATGGTAATAATTTACTGTAGAAAATTACACTAATACATCATTTACTGTACAACATCACAGCAACCAATAATGTACTGTAAAAAATTACAGTAACAATAACGTACTGCAAGTTACTTGTCAACAGCTGCCAGTTACTGTGAATTTCACAGCAACTGGTTAATAGAGTGCATAGTATTTGAATCCTGACATGATCAAATCTGTAATCATAAAAGAATCTTGACATTAAAAACTCATTGATAACTCCCTGTAGCTTAGCATGAAGAGTGAAAACAGCTAGTCACACTGTACAGAGGCAACAACATCTGTCCAGCAGCACCTGTCAAGCTCACTAATCCACAAATGACTGAACGAGTCTGTCACACAACGCTATGTAATGTGTTGTGAGCTTTTTCTTTACCTGTGGCCATAGCCAGGCTAGCTGTTCCCCCCTGTTTCCAGTCATTATGCTAAGCTACGCTAACCACACCTAGCTACATATTTTACAGTAGCGAGAGTCGTAAAAATCTCCTCATCAAGAAAGCGAGTGTTTCCCAAAATGTCGACCTGTTGCTTAAGTGTCAGTAAAGCAGTTTTATATGTTGCCAACACTGTTTAATGTTCTTATCTCATAAATATGATTCATCATGCCACACTTTTGAATTTTACAGTTCTCTCTCAGCCTGCTGGTTTTTTAAGGCATCTTCAAGAGAAGTGAGCTGTAGCAACATTCAGCAGCTCGGACCGCAGGCATTCACCACAAAATGAAGCCAATCCATTACATGATCTATTCTGGATTAATTAAGGCGGAGGCCACCTCTCGATGTTAGGAAACATCAGAGGGCCTTCAGGTGTTACAGTTGACTCACAGAGTCACATGTCTCCAGTGTTCTTCTAAGCGTTCTCAGTTTTCTTAATGTAATAACACTTTTCTTCAGAGGAGTTCAGCTGGGACACAGGGAGGGGAAGGTAGAGTGTGTGTGTGTGTGTGTGTGTGTGTGTGTGTGAGCAGGGGAAGCCCATGACAGAGAGAGAAATAGAGTTGGCGTTAAATGAATGGCTGAGATGATTGCGAGTGCTGGTGGAGGAATTGAATTCTGAGCAGGTCGTATTTCAGCCTGGAGAGGAGGAGGCGAGAGTCCCAGTCACACACACACACACACACACACACACACACACACAGACTTCCAGCATCATTAGAAAGCTGCAGGGATCACACTCGAGGACTCAGAGTGTGAGATCATGTTAACAAGAATGAATTTTTCTTCCCACCATCTCAGATTGAAACGTCCAACAGCAAAGCCGACTGTTATCAACTGAACGTTCTTTTTTTTTTTATCTTTAAAGTGCTTCATCATTTCAAAATCACAGCTGTGAGAGGCAGAATGTCTCATACCTCCTCCTCCTCGTCATCTTTTAACTGTTAACTGATACTAAAAGCTTTCCAGGTAATTACAACTTTGATTTTTTTTAAGATGGAACAAAGAAGGAAAGCCAAGAGGTAAAAAAAAATCATCAGTGTGTGGGAAACAGGACGCCCATAGAGCCAAGAGAGTGTTGGAGGGACAATCAGTCAACTTTAGTTACAGTAAACAGGAAGACGCATTTCACCAAATGTCACAGACTAAAACCTCAAAGACAAAGCCGTCATCACTCTACAGGATTAACATCAACATTCAGAACACATGAACGCATCTTTATCTTCTCAGTGAGGCAACCTGTTTGTCTTCAGACCATGTCTACTCACTGTCATGGATTTCATGATGTCTGAGTGATTTGATCAAAGTGGAATAATCTTTTCAGATTGTTTCATTTGAGTCATTTTTAGAGGCTTGAAGTTGTGAAACTGGTCAAAAATTAGGAGCTTAAAGCACCAAAAATAAACACCGAGAGCATGAATCTCATTCTCACGTCTCCCCACCTTCATTTCCTGTCATCTCTCTACCATCAGCTGCATAATAATACATAATAATACTGAAATATGTTGTTTTAGTTTCCTGACTCCCCAACACACTGTTTGAGCACTGATCAAACTTTGACAGCTCAGCCACTCTGATCACATATTACTGCAGTCCATGGAGACAAAGTGAGTTCTTACACAGCTGTCAGTGTTTTTCCAGTGCAATGTATTCATATTCAGCAAAATTAAAAAAAACAAACAAACAAAAAAAAAAAACAAACAAAACAAAACACAACTCATGAACTGAAATTGAAGCAAAAAGTCTAAATAAATCACTCCATCCTGAACCCTTCAGGGTACCCTGTGTGATGATGGCCAGCAGCAGTAAACTCTATCCTGTAAACAGATCTGACTGTTCTCTGTCCTCACTCCACATCAAACCTGCACTGAGGCCACAGTTCTCAGCTGGAGCAGAGTGCTTCTCTGAAGGGACAGCTCCCGCTGCTCGGGGTGCCATTTGTTACCCCTGCTTAAACCCCTCGGAGCCACTGAAGGCATCAATTCACTCTCACAGCCAGCAAACTGCTCCTGGATCAGCTCGAGCAACAATGCGAATCGATATTTGGGGTCGACTGAGAGAAAAAGAGGGGAGAGCCGGCTCACATGCGTGCACAGGCGCAGCCTCACAGCTTTACATGAATCCCTTCATAAAGAAGCAGAGGAGAGAAAAAGACGCATGCAGGTCTCAAGTCTCGCCATGATGCATGTTGCGTGTTGTGCAAAGAGGAGTGCGGCAGCTGACGGCCAAACGGCCTGAGTGAGCACGCATTTCTTACCCGGAGTTTTTTTTTTTGGTGCAGTAGGGAAGAAGATGAAGAAGAAGAAGAAGGAGGAGGAGGAGGAGGAGGGTAGAGCAACTCCACCGCTCTCCTTTCTTCAGGCGCCTCTCTCCATCCAATGACACCGGTGCCGGTCCGGTCTATGTATCCCGGAGGGGGTGGAGGATGGGGAGGGAAACGGCGTTCACACTCCGCCCGTTTCAGCGCATCCGAAAGCTTTCAGACGGGGCCAGCTGGAGGAGGAAGAGGAGCAGGAGGATGAAGAAGAGGAGGAGAAGCAGGAGGAGGAGGAGGAGGAGGAGGAGGAGGGTTTATCCTCCACTCTGTCTGTTTGTGCTGCTGCTCGCTGGAGTCTGGAAAGATGCTGCCAGAGGCATTTCTGTGTGAGCCGCAGCTCAGCCCCGACCCACCGACTGCACAAACAAAGTCCCACCCCTGCAGAGAAACTTCCACCGCCGGTCCGCCGCTCAATAACACGACCACCGCCTCCTCCTCCACCAGGGCTCCTGCACACACACACACACACACACCTACCAAGAGCAGCACTGAGGAGGACCGGCACGTCCGTGGGCGCGCACACACACACGCAGCCTGCTGTTACGCAACAGGGGTAACTTTCTCACCATCCCACCACAAGTCAAACTGACGACCTCAGAAACCCTCTGACACCACGTTCAGTCATCATCATCATCATCACTTGTTAGGGATGACTCAGTGTGAAGTTACATAAGTGTGTGTACTGGAGGTGGGCACAGTGCTGGATGACACCTCTGACAACAAACCGGTGAACAAACTCACCTGAAGTCAAAACTTCAGAAATGTTTCATTTCTTCATGACTTCACACATAAATCACTTCATATTTCTTCATAGATCAGAGCAAAAGCAAGCACGTTGAAGCAAAAGGTATTTTAATAACTTGGCAATCAAAGGTTTTGAATGATTACTGATCTTTAAAGCTTTAATTATGGATTTAATAGTCATAAATAAAGACCTTTGTTACAATTCAACGTCCCTGCTGGAAAACTCTTCTTTCAGGACTGTTTGCTTTTATTTGTCTTATTATGAGACAACACACAAACTGACAATTCCATACTGTTTCACTGATTTCTGGACATTCTGCACCACAAGTCATGATTCACTTTGCACCATTCATTTTCTACAGTCTAATTTCAAATCAAATCAAATCAAATCAAATTTTATTTGTATAGCCCAAATTCACAAAACACATTTGCCTCAGAGGGCTTTACAATCTGTACAGGGAGTGACACCCTCTGTCCTTAGACCCTCGGTTCGAGTGAGGAAAAACTTGCCCACAAAAACCCTTTAACAGGGAAAAAAGGTGGAAGAAACCTCAGGAAGAGCCACAGAGGAGGGATCCCTCTCCCAGGACGGACAGACGTGCAATAGAGGTCACATGTACAGAACAAATCAACAGAGACATATTGTACAATTACAATGAATGATAAAATGATTACAGTATACAGAGTACACAGAGATATGGTAACAATAATGACAGTAATAATATATGTAGTGGACGTCGTGCAGGACCACAGCGGCAGCCATGATCCATGAGAACCTGCTGGACGAGAGAGCACAGAAACTCTGGGGAAGAAGTTTAGTTAGTAACATGCATTAACATGCATTAATGAGACATGTATGTTTGGGGATGGGGAGAGAGAGAGAGAGAGAGAGAGAGAGAGAGAGAAAGGAGGGAGGGGGAGTCCCCCGGCAGTCTTGTCCTATAGCAGCATAACTAAGGGATGACCTGAGCCAGCCCTAACTATAAGCTCTATCAAAAAGGAAAGTCTTAAGTCTACTCTTAAAAGTGTTGACCGTGTCTGCCTCCCGAACCCAAAATGGTAGTTTGTTCCACAGAAGAGGAGCTTGGTAGCTGAAAGCTCTGGCTCCCAGTCTTCTTTTGGAAACTATAGGAACCGCAAGGAACCCAGCATTCTGAGAGCGCAGTGTTCTAGAGGGATAGTAAGGAACTATGAGCTCTTTTAGATATGATGGTGCCTGACCATAAAGAGCTTTGTATGTAAGGAGAAGAATTTTAAATTCTACTCTAGATTTAACAGGTAGCCAATGCAAAGAAGCCAAAATGGGAGAGATGTGATCTCTGATCTTGGTTCCTGTCAGAACACGTGCAGCAGCATTCTGGATTAGCTGCAAAGTCCTAAGAAACTTATTGGAGCAGCCTGATAACAAAGAGTTACAATAGTCCAGCCTAGAAGTAACAAATGCATGGACTAGTTTTTCTGCATCCGCTTGAGATACAATGCGTCTGATTTTGGCGATGTTACGTAAGTGGAAGAAAGCACTCCTTGAAATTTGTTTTATGTGGACATTAAAGGACAAATCCTGATCAAAAACAACTCCAAGATTCTTTACGGTGGAGCTGGAGGCCAGGGTGATCTCGTCTAAAGTAACTAAGTCTCTAGAAAGAGAGTTTCTGAGGTATTTGGGTCCAATTACAAGAACTTCAGTTTTGTCTGAATTTAACATCAGAAAATTGCAGGTCATCCAACTTTTTATATCCTTAAGGCATGCTTGGAGTTTAGTTAACTGATTGGTTTCATCAGGCTTGATTGATAAATATACTGGGTGTCATCAGCATAACAATGAAAATTAATGGAGTGATTCCTAATAATGTTCCTTAGAGGAAGCATATATAAACTGAATAGAAGTGGTCCTAGCACAGAACCTAATTTAAATGTATATAGTTTTTATCTCCATCGTTTTCATATATATATAATTTTATATTTGTATCTTTGCACAGGTTTCATTTAAATTCAAATGTTTCTTTATAGCTTTGATTTTAATGTATGTTTACATGCTGCTACTGAATGCCTGAATTTCCCTCTGAATCAACAAAGTGTCTTATCCATCTATCTATTAACCTGCCTCTGCTATCAAAATGCAGTTTATGTCTAAAATGAAGTTTCTTTAGTGTTTTTTCTGCAGTTTGACGTTAACATCAAACCTTTCGAACGCGTCCTGTTGATTCTCCAGAACACTCTCTGATTTACCAACAGAAATATTTTCTCTCTTTCAATCTTGCTGATATTTTACTGAAGTTGAATATTGATGAGGTCGTTCTTCTCTAGCCATAATATCACAAAGATACTCTGACTTTACAGAACAGATGTCGGTACCTCTTTTATTGTTTCCTGCTGAGGAATCCTTACCGACCCTTGCAGAGACCCCTGGTGGTCCCCTGAGCCCCAGTTTGACCTCCACTGACCTCATTCAACTGGATTATTGATAAAGTAATGACTCAAAATACAGGTCATCTACTGGAGCATCACTCTGATGAACGGAGGATTACTGTTCGGTCCTGAAGAGATGCACCAACACTGAAGATGTGTGCAGCAGTGAATCTTCAGGTAGATAAAGCAAACAGCGATTTGAACCTGGTCTTCATGTTGAGGACTTACATCAAAAGTATGCATGAAGTAACATGAAGATCTGGAAGGATTTATCACACAAATGAAGTAATAAATCATCCTCATAATCGCAGTGCAGTGTAGAACACAGGAGAGAGGAGAGGAAGGATTTCCTGAAATGTCCTGCAGAATTCACACAGCTCGTTTTCAGCTGGAGTTCAGTCACACTGAACACAAACAAGGTAAACACTTTGACAGTCAGTGTATGAGGCTGAGCAGCAGATTAGTGCAGTCTTATTATTCTTTGCCTTTTCAATGTCTCCATCTGGTGGTGGAGCTGCTGTACTGCAGATAAATATTGTAAAGTAAAAACAATATACATAACATCAGCTGTACTGAGTCTGTGCTGCAGAGTTTCAAAGTTTTACAAAGGCTCTCAGTCATTTTAGCCACTTGACAACAAAAGTCAATCAAGTTAGTTAGTTAGAGATGAAAATACACTAAAGTTCATTTTATTTCCATAAAGATCACTCAGAAAAAAAACATCATCTCCATTTTGAAGCTGCTGAATAAAAATCCTCAAATTTCCCTCATCAATAATGAGCTGGATAGAAATGTGGTGCTTTGGGGTTTCTGCTGAGCACTAAATCAGAGAGTGAATGTTTCAACTTTAAATCTAATATTCTGAAAAATGTCCATCGATCCACGCGGACAGAAACATCAGAATATTAGATATTTAATTAATAACTCATCAGCTCTGTGGAGTCAGAGAGCAGGGTGAGAATCTCTTCATCTTTAAGATATATGAGCTCCTCAGAGTCACCGGCAAAGAAACAGGACTCGAGTCAGATCGCAGGTTTCTCCCAGTTTCAAAGATGTTCCAAATCTTTGAGAAGATGAATATGTTTCCAGTTTTAGTATGGCCACTGTAAATAATTTAAAGGCTCATTAGCAGCCCGAGGCTTGAGGACGGTTCTTATTTTGCTGTAGCATTAATCCAGATCCACGACGACTGAAAACAAACTGTCAAGCTTTCACAGCACTGATCGCTCTAATTCCTACAAATCTAACTCAAGTATGAAATAAAAAAGTTGAAAGGCAGAGAGAAAGGTACAAAATGAAAAAAGAAAATGTCATAAAAACTGTGTTTAACCTTCTGAATACAAGCTGAAACTCTGAGCTCTTTCCTTTGTCTGTCCACTTCCTAGAAATTCTCTCCCGGAGGGTAAAATCAAGTGTACGACAACATGAATAAGACAAAGACACAGAGTGTATATATATATAAAAACATAGATTTATTGTTCTGTTACTGTTGGTTAACTTGATCAACAATAAATGGCGGCAGGCCAGGAGACATACTGTACACATGTTCATAGAACGCCTCAGAGAGCTTCTGTTTCTCCGTTCAGTGGCATTTAACAATGCAAAGAGAAAACCAGAGCAGAGAGAGAAAATCAACAAGACTCACTGCAGGACGTACAGATGATGAATGCTGGGATGTCGTGGTGCGCTCAAAAGTCATCCTTCAGCCTCTTTTCAAAGTGGTTCATCTCCTAAAGCAGATAACTTTACATGAGGGGTAAAAATACTGTACATTGTTCTGTGTATTAACGCTCCTTATCATGTGGGCTTGAAGATTAAAAGACGTGTTTCATTCATCCTTTAGAGGAGGACAGTGACCACCACTCACCTTCTGATTCTCCCCCAGAACAAGCAAGGCTGAAGAAAGTCAAGTAAAGCTTTAAAAATGAATCTAAAGACAGAAATAGAGGTGCTCCGTACTCGACAAAATAGTGTGTGGGTTAAAATAGATAAAGGTTATATTTATATTTATATACTATATATACTATATAAAGGCTTAAATCTCTAGACACAAGGACAGCCACCAGTGCTGTCCACACACATTCCTCAGTACACAAACCCTTTAAAACGCAGAAACAAACTCACACCTGCTTCGTCTCATTTTCACTCCATGGACCATTAAAAGTCTTGTATTGTACGTCTGCAGTAAAACGATCAATCACAGGATCCTGATCCCAAAAGCAGATTTTTTCCCCCTGATGACGAGCTGCTGAACTGCTACAGTTTCCAGATATGAAAAGACAAACTTAAGCAGAGCAAAGAAAGTCAGCTTTTTGAAAGCCTTTCTGCAGCGTCAGTTGGAAAACATCGTCCGTGCGGAGGACTGTAGGTTCAACATGTTTTTCAGCGTGTTTGATCATCAGAACAGTTCCGTATTGTTGTTATGGGGGAGGGCTGAGGCTTGTGTATTACTTCCACTTGACTCCAGGCTGGAAGGTGCTGATCAATAACAGAGAGTTCATTTCATTGAAGAAGAATAAATGTGAGTGAGAAGCAGTGAGCAGATCAGAGCAAAGAGGACGAGGGGGAACAGGGCCGGAGGAATGGAGGCAAGTCTCAGTGGTTGAGTTTCTCTTCAAGGCGGTGCTTGTGAGTTCATAACAAAGTGGTTCAGCTGGAAGATGAGTATGTTTTGTGAAGCAGATGAGACCAGGTCCAAAATGTCTTGTTTCAGTCCAGGCAAACTTTTTTTTTACATTCCACACACTGCAAAACAAATCTAATCCAGTTCCTCGAGTTAACAGGAACCTTTCCCAATCAGTCTGTGCTGCATCGTCGTGCCGTCAGTCTCCATCGAGGAGTGCCGACGTTCAGACTGAATGTGCAAATGTTGTCCGTAACGCAGAACCGTTCAAAACAACTTGACAAAAACAACAATAGACAAAGAAGAACTTTTTTGCAGTCCCTGATACATCCGTCCTCACATCCACGGTGAGAAGCTCTTCACACAGAACTTCACTTTGTTTCTTAAATTGCAGGATTTGACTGAAAGGAGTCAGTTTATGTGCCACAAAACTAATGGAAGAGAGGATTAGCCAAAGACTGCATCATGTCAAACAAATGTTCAGAAGCTCCAAAAGAAAAGAACAAACAATAAAAGATACTAATTGCACATACTCTGACATGTAACCAAACCAACAGCCGGGGCTGTGTGTCCCATTTCAACTTTGAAGCATTTAAAAAGTGTTAACTGTGCTCTGAGAACTGCTCAGTGTTCATCATCTACCTCCAAATCCTCTGCAGGTAAAGTGTGCTAAGATACGACAGCACTGAAGGTCGTTTCAGCTGCGGACCGGCTTTTCACTGATTTGAGTCTGAGTCTGTGCAAATGTCAAACATCAGGACTTACAGGAGTTACTGTGATCCTGTCAGACTGCATTCTGTAATAAAGTGAAATAAAGGTGTGATAAAAAGTGTAAAAGAATCTCTAAGTGGACAATTTGTGGCTTCTTTGGCTTTGCTTGTAAATCCTATTTTGCATTATCAGTCTAGATACAAAAAAAAATGATTTTGAAGAATGTTTGTTTCGACCAAATTCCCTTCATTTTTCTTTTTAGTCTTCACAGATTTCAAACCTGCAAATTTAAAGAATGAATTGTTGCTTTAAATGCATTGCTGTGTAATAATGCACGTTGAATCTACATTTCTGAAGCTTCCTCGAGTTTCCTCCTCAGAAACTAAGAACACCGGGGGAATCCAACTGTATCTCTACATGTCTGATCAAACTTTTCTACAGAATATTCATATAAAATCTCTGTATGTAAATGTAAATGTATTCCATTTGACAGCCTCACATGAAATCTGGAGACCTGCCATGCAAACTAGACGGCTATCACAATTCTGTGAAAAAACCTAACAACCAAAAGTTCCCTCATGTTTTTGATCTTGAACTGGAAACTTGAATGCTTCAGTTGGTCTTGGACTGGATCTGTTGGACTCCCACTGTTGTTGATGAGCGCTAAGAGGAACCCTGACCTGTCTGACTGGACCTCAGCCTCTCACTGTCCATGAAGGAGACACAGACATTACACGATCAGCTGTTTAGTTTTAGGTGAGCGCTGCGGCTGTTGCAACAACAAAGCTGACTATTAGCTTACATCACACATTAGCAGTGGCAAAGGAACCACACGGGGGAAGTTGGATCTGTTGCCATAGTAACAGCTGGGTAGAAAAAACTCAGAGAGGCTGTGACTGAGTCAGGTGGAGGGTGTGTGCTTGATGTGTTTGATTCTGTGCTGGGTGCGCGGGTTGGCTCTGGTTCTGGGAATGAGGATGCGGTTGCGGCTGCTGCAGGATGTGCACCACCCGGCTCAGGGTGTCCGTGGTGGCGAACGCCAGATACTGGCAGCACAACCAGTCCTCCAGGCTCACGCCGCAAGCTGCATCCAGCGAGCGCTCCGCGAACTTGATCATCATCAGTGTTCGCTTCAGGTCCAGCCAGTTCTGGAGGGTGGCCTCGCGCTGGCTGGAAGTAGCCCCTGACATGGGGCCTGTGCTGCTACAGCCAAGCGCCTGGAACAAGTCCTCCCGAGGGCCCCAGAGCAGGCACTGCAGGCAGGCCCGGGCCTCGGACATGCGGATCCTTTCGGAGGGGTTGACGGTGAGCAGTAACCTGGCCAGCTGCTGCAGACCCTGCGAATACAGCGATCTGACAGGAAGCGGTGGCAGGTCAGCCCAGGTGTACTCCCGCTCCTTCAGCTCTGGCGTCTCCTCGAAGGGGTTGGGTCGGTGCAGCATCTCGTAGATGAGAATTCCTGTCTGGAACTCGTCACACTTGCGGTACTGAGTGGCTGTGACAATTTCGGGTGCCAGGCGTGACTGGTCACGCAGCGTACCGGGGTCGGCGGTCATGAGAGTGCTCTTCTGCTTTGCTTGGGAGAAGTTACTGATGATGAGGCGGGCGGGGCAGGTGGCGTTGGCGGCAGCGGTGGCAGCACTGGCTGAGGTAGCACCAGAAATGTTGCTGCTGCTGTTGCTGTTGTTGTTAGGCTCAAGAATGTCCAGATTCCAGGGGTTGCCAGGTTGGCAGTGCACCAGCAGCAGGTTTTCCAGGCGCAGGTCACAGTGGGTCACGTGATAAGGTTTCATGTGCTCCAGCCCGGAGCACAGCTGCAGCAGCAGGAGACACACCTGACGCTCGTACAGCTCCGGGTTATGAGCATGTCGTGCCACACCTTCTCGGACAAAGTCAGCCACCGTCTGGAAGGGCACCTCGCGAGTGATGACCACCACTCGGCTCTTCAAGCGTCCAGCGGTGTTCATGTGACCTGCTGCGGGGGTTTCATCCAATTTACTGTTTGGAGCTTTGGAGTTCGTTGCCTTGGCTTCAGTCTTGACCTCTTTCTCTTTCTCCTTCGTCTCATTTACGTTGTCCTCCTCGTCCTCTTCCTCCTCCTCATTTTCTTCCTCTTCCCAGGGGAGCAGGCGGGTGGGGACGTCGGCCAGGAAGTGTCCGCAGTCTTGCTGGATGTTGAAGTTCACGGCCAGGCTCTGCCTCACTGCAAGGCTGTGGAAGAACTGCTGCTGGGTCTCCTTCACTTTGCTCCGACAGATCTGGAGAAAATAAAGACAAGAGTCGATGAGATTAACGTCAATATAAAGTTTGTGTCTGAGCTGAGAAACCTCTTGTGATGAAGCTATTTGCAACTTATATTTGCCTAATGACCCATACTGCTATAAAGAAAAACATTAGCCTGTTTGCTGTTCTTTGTTTATTACTAAGAACATGGGCAACTAGACGTCATCATCAATGTGTATTAATCCGTGGCTTTTTTAAAAATGAAACTTTACATCTGAGACCTGTTTTAAAGATTTGCATCTCCGGCTTGGTTGAATAGTTTTGTCAGCAATCAAACGTCTTCTGAACAACCGCATCCGAGGGCTGGGTGCAAAGCCGCCCATTGCGGAGACACGGTACTGTTAAAAAAACGTGGATAACAGCAGACACGAACAGTCCTGGAAGACATTCGTAGTGCTGCACTCGGTTGTTCTCATGTGAAAGTGACACAAATAGTCGTGTAAAGAATATAAAAATAGAGACAGAGAGAGCTTCTTTCTCACCTCCGCATGGCTGGCTAATCACAGTGTGAAGTGGGTGTGAATGTCAGATCGGTGGTTTGGGAAAGTTACATAAACAGTCAGACACAAACCCCCAAATCCATCGTCTGAAAGGTGTGTGTGTTTTTGTGTGTGTGTGCTGGATGAATAAACTGGCCCCTGGGGTTTGTAAAAAATATGAAAAAAACAAAATGGCTTTAATCTTGGTCCGACCGTTTCCAAGTCATTATGTTGAAATGATCAAAGCTGGATGTATTTTTGTTTATCACTTTCTTTCTCTGCCCAGGCTTGGCCCTGACTTCTATAAGTCTTTCACCGTTTGATATTAACAGCAGCCTTCTGCAACATCAGGAACAAAACACACCACGTTAGCAGAGAATGCACAGGAGAGCTCAGAGATCAAAGGTGTCGGCCCCGCTCCAACATTACAGCTCGTGGCGTTAATGATAGAGCTTTGTGAAGCAGAGACTCCGGACTGTCACAGACAGCAGCGAGAGCATGTCTGTCTTCTAAAGCGCAGTGACAGCCTCTGCAGCTCTTTGTCTTTCTGCACTTTGATCACGGCACAGAGAAGAGAAGCCGAGTCAAGGATATCATCCGACACTGCAGACGTCACAGCGCTCACTAAAATACCCACAAAGGGAGAGAAGTCACAACATATTACTGGGATATTTTTGTTGGTTTAACTTGGTTTATTTATTTATTTCATATTAGTGGTGTGAGTTAATTAAAAATGATGACACCACTGACATCAGCAGACATTTCAGGAAGTAAAATAAGATGCTGTGAGGACAAACCAAATCCATCTGTGAAGCCTGGCATCGTTAGTCACTTGTATTCGTCAGTGCTCTTTTAAAGCGCACTGCTGCACTTTTTATTTGTTTAGACATGATAGATGTGATAGACAGTGAGCACTACGTATGCTGAAAATGTCTCCAGTCTTCAGGTATCAGAGGCTGAACTTTTTTTCTCAATTGTTGTTCATATTAGTTGGGAATAAAAATCTCGTTATGAAATTGCCTTTACTTGGTTTTCATCTTGGTATGAAAACCAAGTGAAGGCACCCAAACTGACCTGAGCCAAGCCGTGCTATGTAGTGGACATACAGCATAGCTCTATAATTAATGGTTGATCACCACCTTAGAGCCACTCTTGATTTAAATCCTGACATGTTACTGTAAATGTATGAAAAATGTAAAAACATTTGTAACAACCTGTCACATTATCATCCTGATAGGAGTCAACTACTAGTCAGTTTATGATGATACTGAATTATCAGCGTGCTCTTCATTAAACTCGTCCGTGTGACCTCAGAGTAACATGAACGAGTCTACAATAAACTGTGAGTGTTCTTTTATGACTGCTGCTACTTCAGTCACTTCACTTTATCACCTCTGTAAAGACAGACTTTAACCTTGGAGCTGTTTGGCATATTTTAAGCACAGTTTATTATTATTATAGAGTGTGGGGTGAAGAACTCTGCAGCAGTGCGCAGTTTTGTATGTAACTCTTTAGGAATGTGCGTGTTCACTGGATGCACTGGTTTAGACATGTTGTTTCTGAAACTCCAGCTGCCTGCTGAGCGTTCTTCAAGGAGGCTTTCTCTGTTTTGATGTTACATTTTGCGCTGCTGGTTAGAACACACAGCTCCAAGTTAACAGGCAATCAGTTTCACTTACGGTTCCCTCTTGTTTCCTTAATGCCGACATTTCAGAGATACTTCAAGGCTTTTAAAGCACACACGCTCACTTCGGAATTCCTCCGAGGGTAAAGGATTCACACAGACATGCTCAAGGTGGATTATGAATAATTAGCAACGCATTAAAAATATCACAGCGTGTAAAATCTCATTTGCAGGAGGATCGACTACACTTACAAGGTTAAGAGAGGCAGGAGCACAACTGGGCCACATTAAAATGGAGTTGGGGGAAGTTTAATTGGGCCTGTTTGTGTTCTGCTGCTTCTTCTTATTTATGGATGAGCAGCACAAAAAAAACAAGACTTTCTCTTGAGCCTGGTGCTAATACGAAGGCGAGGCTTTGAAGTGGAGAGCAGAGAATTATATCTGCTTTGTACTTCACTTCAGAACTCTTCCGGCAAGCTCTGCCCTCCATCTCTCTCACTGCTACCCTCATACAATTAAATATTGAAAAAACAAACCCTAATGCAAGCACACACAGGTTTTATTGCACAAGTTTGTGCCCTGAAGGCTCAAAGTTTAAGTGCTAATATTCCAGCACAAACACCTTCTTCAGCTCGGCTAGGAGTGGGAGGAGGAGATTCCTCAACACAAAAACAAAATACAAGGATTAAACAAAAATCTACTGCAAGGACAGCGAGCAGCAGACTGATCCCAGATCCTTGTTTCTCCAACAACAAACCAACAAACACAGACTAATGATGCTGAAAATGAGATGTTTGTCCTAACTTTTGGTCAAAGCATCATAAATCCTCAGAATGAACTGAAAACTAAATACTTTGACTGGAAAGTGGGACAAATTAGCTTCAGTTAGTTTGTGTTTCACATGAAACTATTTTTATTATTCATTATAGATAGAGATACTTTATTAATCCCTCAAGGGGGAAATTCTTTTTTCACTTTTTTTTTTACATGCATTTTAACCCCGAAACACAAAACACAACCACACATGCAATGTGGAGAGAGACGGTGGAGTGATGGGCAGCCCCCCAGAGGAGCGCCCTGTGAGCAATTGGGGGGGTTCAGTGCCTTGCTCAAGGGCACCTCGGCAGTGCCCAGGCGGTAAACTGGCACCTCTCCAACTACCAGTCCACCTTCCATACTGGCCACCCTCCGGTTCCCAAGCCAAGTCTCTATGGACTGAGCTACTGCCGCCGTTAATCTAATAATTATTAACTTTACCACAGACAGATTTAAGAACTCTTTCGTCCCCCTATCCATCAGACTGTACAACAGTTCTCAGTCATGGCAGGAGGGACAATAGACAAAATCATTCTCTGTTTGCACTATTTGCTGGACATTCTGTCTGACTCCATTTGCCTGACCTCTGCTCTATGCTGTGACTATTTAATTGCACATAGTCCTTTATCCTCATTTGTAGTTCTATTTCATATTTTT
Source organism: Sciaenops ocellatus (assembly GCA_033000465.1). Taxonomy (NCBI): domain Eukaryota; kingdom Metazoa; phylum Chordata; class Actinopteri; family Sciaenidae; genus Sciaenops; species Sciaenops ocellatus. The sequence continues at coordinate 29,210,570 of CP136871.1, read as the reverse complement.
ATAAAACAATTTTATTTCTACTTTTACTTTCTACCTTTTGTATAGTTTTCTATTTGTACAGATGTTAGCACAGGTTAACTTCTTAACAAATTTTTAATTCCTCTGCATATATTTAATTTTTATAGTGTAATAAAACTGAAAGGTGTCTAAATCTAAATGTTTTCATTTGGCAGAACAACCTCATCTATAATCAGAAGTAGACACCTCACCTTGATGGCATAGTTCACCAGTGGGTCCTTGGCGTAGGAGGCGGTGTAGTAGACAGCATCCCCTGCCTCACAGCAGGGTTTCCCGGTGGTCAGCCTGAAGTGGGACCAGCTGTCAGTACCAAATCTCAAGTGGTCCTTCTGACCAGCCATGAAGCGGTCCTCGCACTTTGTTGCCAGCTTCCGCAGGGTGTCTGTGTGGAGTCCCCGGATCCTTCCCACCACTTCATCCCAGCTGTCTAACCCCCTGTAAAGAGCAGGCCTCTGGGGTTTGGAGCCTCCTCCTCCTCCTCCAGCAGCAGCAGCACTGCGACCTGTTGTCCGACCCCTTCCAGCCAAAGATTCTGTACTCGGGTAGACCCTCCTCTCTCTGCCAGTGGTGTCACTGGGTGCAGCAGATACAGGGTGAGGAACCTGGGAGGACATGTTGTTATTTGGGCGGCCCTTGTTGGTGGCCATGGCAACTGATGGCCTCTCCAGTGAGTCACCGCTCTCGTGGTCGTGAGCTCGATGAGGCTCTGAGCTCAGAGAGGAGCTCTGACTAGCTGTCTCCCAGGTGGAGTCCAGGTCGTAAAGAGGGTTGGCCACACTCAGGTTGGTGCCTCCAGGTTTAGCCTCAGCCCGAGGTCTCAGGGCTCCCTGCGCTGACTCCTTGCCTCCGAGGCTGGGCTCGTTGATGGGACGGGGTACAACCTTTTTGGGTAGTGGTGGTGGTGTGGCCTTCGCAGCTGGCTGGTCAGCGAGGCTGTCCAAGTCGATGGAGGCCAAGGTATCGTTGGATGCTTTGATGTTCCGTGGCTGTTTCAGTGGGATCATGTTGGCTCTGGACTGACCTGGAGGGAAAGAAGGAAAATAACATGTGTATTCCATGAATAAGAGTCGATTCAGGCACTTACACCACTGAAACATATTAAACAGGGATGAGAACATATTGGTATACATGTGGCAGGTTCAAACAGCTTAAATAAATGTAGAGTTTATTAACCAGAAGGTAAAATTATCAGACACAACTGCTCAGCGATGACCAACCCAGCAGCCTGCATTGATGGAAATGAGTACATTTACTTCAGCATTGTACGAGTTTAATTTGTGGTACTTAAGTATTTTCATTGTGTGCTACTTTACGGTTTTACATAAAGAAAGAAAATTACGGTTTTTACTCTTATTTTGTTTTTTCCCAGCTACATTGTTTTATAAATAATGGTGCATTGATATAGATCAAACTATCTAACTATTATTAGAGACTAACTATTGTTGAGTATTTTTTTTAATATTGTATTGTTACTTTTATTTAAAAGGACCAGTATGTAGGACCAGGATTTAGTGGCGCCCTTCTTAGTATGAAGGAGAAACTACAGTGGGAGTTTCATTCGCTCCGGGCTTTTCAACACCATGTGGAAGATGATAAGAGGAAGCTATAAAAGGGCTCATTCTAAGGCAATAAAAACAAATTTCATTTCATTTCAGGTGATTATACACTAATGAACGCACAGTTCAGCATATTCTATTCCATTTATGCCATTTTTTTGTACACTGTACCTTTAAAATAGAGCATATGAAGATGAAAAAATATAATTGGAAGTTGGCGAGTTCATCTCTTGTCTTGTCATGTCAGTTTGTTTTATTATTTTTTGATCATTTATTTCTTTTCCTGCAGGCAGAAATCATTCAGCGTAAAAATGTCAGCCAAAAAAGATTCAGGACGTGAAAAGTGATTTTTGCTGTCAGGACTGTCTCATAAAATGGATCTGAATGAATGTGACTTTCACAAAAGTCAAATCAGAAATCCTAACAGCTGATAAAAATGACACCAATGACATAAATCACTCTGCGCTCCTTTACCGCCATCATTCATCCTCAGTTTCTTGTGTCTCCGCACGGCCTGTTCCAGCCACCCACTGGCTTGCTGCCTCTTGTGAAGATGACAGGCCGACACAAGGTTTTGTGTGCTGTGGCACGTGAGGGAACTGGTGGCCAGAGAGCAGGACAGCTGGCCACAAGTCGTCCCTCCAGCCATCCAGCTGCCCTGACTCAATCTGCAATTCTGCTCTGCAGTGAGGCTTAAAGAGGCAGCGTGGAGAGAGAGCACATTTATCAGGGGCTTGAAGTGACCTTATTTTTCTGGGGATGGTGGCGGGAGGGAACTGGAGGGTTGAGGGGTTGATTGAACTGTCTTGATGTTCTCTCGAGTTGAGGACCACAGAGACAGACAGGTCAGAGACATGTGCCTGATACCAAGAAAAGAACAAAGGTGTTGTGCCGCTTGCATGATGGAATAAAAAAGCCTGGTTTAAACTGAGTGGACGCACAAGGTCGCACACGACCCTAATGCACAGCTTTCACCAGGAACACCCCAATTTCCTGTAAGATCAAGACAAGAGGCTGCTGAGTCTTATGAGATGATGTCTTTCAAAGTCACATCTCCTGCCAAATGACTTTTCTTATCCCTGTGGTAAAGGAGTCTGCCTGAACAAACAGGATGAACGCTACTGATTGCAAATTCTTGTTAAACGGCATGAGTCTTCACGTGTGCGTCACGCTGCCATCATCTTTAGGAAAGCAGAAGAAGCCTTAAGAAAGAGCAGTCAGGATAAAGTTAATGAGTCTGGGTAATCCTCCCTGGGACGGGTGTATTTAATGTGTTCCTCCACCAATCTGCAGTAATCCATCCAAGGCAACAACCGTCTTCCTCGTCCAGTCGTAAGGATCTTCTATTGCAGCAGTGTGGCTGTTACATAAGACCGACTCATTTCAAATGCTCAGAATTAAAATCAGGGCTGTAGAAATCAGGTCAAATACTATTCGTCACTGTTTTAAGATGGTTTACAAATGAGTGTTTTTTTAAAGTTTGAGTCAAATTCAACTCTTGCTGTTTACTGAGCATTACGACTATGACAGGTCACAACACAACCTTACACCACCCCCTCCTCTCTCCCCTTCCTTAGAAGTCAGCATGGCCTCTGTGCTGCAGGCTGATGACAGTAAAGTGCTGCAGCACGCCCATACACCCACTGCTATAGACATTTAAATGTTGGTATAGACATACGTGTGTATATATGTGTGTGTGTGTGTGTATATATATAGGTACAGACATTTTTTTTTTTAGAATTTACAATATCGATTAATCCGCCAATTATTTTTGAATCTATTGGCCTTTAAATGTCTTCTCTTGTGCGATAAAGGCAGTTGCAGATTACTTTCAATAACACAAAGTAACATGTCTAGCATGATTTGAATTTCACAGAACTTTTCAGTGTTTAACATATCCCTGTGATTTTCTCATCTGTAAGAGAAGCAAGCAACATTAGGTTTGAAATATAACCTGCATCTTATCTCTGTTATTTTGCATTAAATTAAATTGAACTGAACAGACAACATGTGAGTTGACATGTGACAGATGCTGGTAAAAGTAAAACCCTAGTTTTTAAAAAAATGGTGCATAATAATTGAAACTAACATTAATACAAAGTTCTTTTCTTAGAGATACACATCTTTTCACCTCGGGGAGATAAAACAGTAGACAATCTTAATCCCTCCGAAATCTGCTCAGGATTAAGATAACTGCCTTTTCTTATCCTCTCCAGCACATAGCCTGATGTGTCTGAAACCGCTCTTCTGATTTCTGTTTCCTCAATCCAAATCTGAGAATTAATGCCTGCATTGTCACATCATCATCAAAAATCAAGTGAGTGAACACACATGAGAAGTTACTGAGTCAGCTGCAGTAAAATGTCTTGTAACACACATTTTCTAGTATATCTTTAGAGAGAAATGAAACTCACAAACTGTAGACAATCACTTACTGTTCAGTCATCTCCTCGTAGACCAGAGGTGATACAGCTAGAACGCCTTTATATACACTGAGTGAAATAAAAAAGGATCGTTCTTGATCTTGATGGATATAATGTATAGAAAATAGCATATTAAGGCATTCCGTTCACAGTTCTAATGACCGGTATTGTCCAACATTTGTTAGCGAGGAGATGAAGGAACTTGTTGCCGCAGCAGAGACTGTTGAGCCGCCGTGCTGCAATAAAACTCTGTACGCTGTAACAAGAGGAGGCGATGGAGGAGGTGGGCAGAACGAAGAGGAACGGAGGGGAGGAAAAAGGCGAGAGCAATGGAGTGGGTGGATAGAGGTGGTAAAACTGAGAGAAATGATAGATAAAGAGAAACACAAAGAGGCGACACCTGATAACAGAGAGATGATGCAGGAGAATGGAGGAGGGAAAAAAACGAGGAAAACAAGCCTACCTGGCTTCCTCTAACGGCTCAAAGTTTTTGGGTAAACGCTGTGCAGCGGCTGCGCAGGGAGGCAGAGTGAAAAGCTCTTCTCTGCTTCCATCCCTGAGAGAGTGTGTGCGGAGCCACTGGTGCCAACAGGCTCGACGCTCCCACCAATACTGGAGATTTCTCACTGAGTGAGACAGCGAGTGCTCTGCCTCCTACTGCCTGATGCTCTGATTAAAACACAAGTGTGTGCATACTGTATGTAGAGCCAGTGAGAGAGAGAGACTTATGCTTGCTAAAGTGAATGTGGTTCTCCACTAAAATGTGTGAACAGAGAGCCGAAAAGTGGACGGCAGAGGGAGTGGAGGCAATTCTGATCTATTTCTGCAATACTGACGAGTAAATAGACCAGACAGAAATGGGAACTTCACGCTCAGCGGCTATGGGATTAATCTTCAAGGCGACATACTCCCTCCCAAACAAAATGACGTACTGTACTGTACAATATTTGAAGGCAGAAATACACACAAACACACACTCCTGCCTTGTTTCTTATTAGCAGTATGCAGAGGAGTAAAATAAAGCTGCAGGCTGCAGGCTCATCATGCATCATCTAGGGAGCTCTTATTACAATCACAATACACACAGAAACACTGTGCATACACACACACACACACGCACACGCACGCTTGTAGAAACCTAATTAGTGCAACAATGACACACAAACACAAACAAACACTTTGGCTGATGAATCCTTTAACAACAAAGTAAAACCCACACACACTTTTTAAACCTCTCATGAGCAGATGTGTAAAGACACGGCAGTGCATCTGCTCCACAAACACACACTCCTCACTCTACCACTTTGTGTTTCTATTTCCTTTTGTTTCACACACCACTTGATCACAGCGAGATCCTTTCCCACACGCAGAGAGCTTCATGTTTTAAGTGTCCAGCTATGTTTGACAGCTGTGCACGCCTCTCTCCTCCTCCTCCTCCTCCTCCTCCTCTTTCTTTCTCGTTGTCTTGACGTGCTTGTCGTTCCACCACCATCAAACTACCTGATGTCTAATGATGAAGTCCAACGTCAACTGGTCACACACAGGCTCCAAAATAGAGACTGTAGAAAAGGCATCATCATGATATTAAGAGGAATGTAAACGCAGTAGTATTATAATTCAGAGTGGTGGTATTTGGGCCTTTTAATACTGATCATTTCTCTGCTGAGACAAAAAACGCAGTTGTCCTAAATCTTCATTTTTATCCTCTTGAAAATGTAGTCAAACAGAACGAGACAGGAGTGAGCTGGGTGAATATTGTCTTTTTGGGACAGTAGATGAACCTGCACAGGATTTATACATCTGCTTTTATCTCATGATGATTGTCTAATAATTTATTGGTAACACCAAAAAAAGAAACTGTTTTCTCAGTTCTATCTACACCATTCCATTGCTTCAACTGATGTCACTGAATAAAAATAAGAAAACAAAAAGAGAAGTACACTATTAAAACACAGGTTTTTGCAACCTATTTCCTGCATCCTTGGAGTACAAGCAGCAGCATTGAACCTCAGCCCCTCTTCACTGAAGCTGCTTAAGGTGCTGCTGTTTAGTGCAAGGAGATGTATTCTTCTACAGTGGATTTCAGGCTCTGTCCCCACAGTCTCACACTGGACCCAGAGTGTTATGGAACTTCTCCCCCTAGAAGCTATAAGCTTCTGGCTTAAGGACAAACCATTTAAGTTTTTTCACATCTGGGACCCCTGGGGCCCAGGCTCTCCGGAGTGGTCTCTGTGGCCTAGCATGGACTGAGGTTTCAGGGTACATTTCCAGGTCTAAATATGCTGTCACCTTACTACTATGTCTGATCCCCAGTGTTGAACCAGACCATTAGGAATTCAGAGAGAGAAGACAATCTAATGATTAGTTTGAGATAAAATGAGGATAAAAGCTTTTATGATATTAATAGTAATACTGTGGTCAGCTGTGCAGTATGTGTTCTTGTAATGCGGCTATTAGTGTAACCCCTTCTCAAACTCATCAATCAAATCAAATAAGACTTTCAGAAATACAACAAGAGCAGAAGATGAAGGCAGAGAAAGAGCAGAAAGGAGTAGTAGGAGTATTTATGTGCTTAAGCAAATGGCTCTGATGACAGCTACATCAGGACAAAGATTTCTACCTCTAGCTGAAAGAATAGATTTCAAGTTCTTCAAAGTTGCAGCCTGTGGGTGACAAGATGTGATTTTGAGCTCCAGCTGTTTTAGCAGAGAATAAATTATGACTTGTCACATGTGGAGGTGTGCTGATGCTGAAGAAAAGTTAAACCAGCTATTCAGGAGTGAAGTACAGCCACACGAGGACTAGAGATTCTGGCAATCATCTACTAAGTCCAGCTCTCTCATGCTTAACAGAGCCTCAGTAGTTAGTATAGTATAACTTGTTTTAGTGCTCTGAGGGATTGTGGTGCATAACTAAAACATACAGAAGAAGGACCTTGTTCTAAATTTTGGACATGCAGCACAGTTAAGTACCGTTTTAAGTAAAACACACACATATAAACACACATTTAGGAAACCAGCAAATCATCTTGCATGTGTAATTCTTACCCAGGTTGCTGTATGTGGCACTGCATTGGCTTGAGGCGGTAGAGTGGGAGTGATGGGAGTGATTTCCGTCCTCCTCCGGCTCTCCGAGACTGGCGCTGCCCTCGCTGGCTGAGGCTGGCTGGTTAGCGTGGCCATCTTCGCCCTCCCCAAGCACCAGCCCCAGATTCACTTTGGCAGGCAGGGAAGCGGCACCTGGCAGCTCCCGATCCCTGGCATTGCTGGCACTGACTGGTACCTGGCTGCAGATGACACAGAGAGGCATGCCTCTTTTAGTTATGAAAACGTGGCATCCTTGCTCCATTAACAGTCTAATTAAATTAGTTTTCTTTCCTTTGTTTGTAATTTATGATAATATTTTTCCCACTGCTTTGAGATTGTTCATTATTCTGTTGCTGATAAGGTTCAATTCTCTAAGAAAATATCTGCAAAACAAGTCAGAACAATAACGAGTTCTCTCGTGGGAGCAATAGTATCTGTAGATGATAAACGGGCTGCTATTGATAAGGGCTTCAATCGGTCATTGTTCATTTAGTCTGCAACAGATAATTGTATCTAACATCACAGGATATGAACAAAACACAAACAACTTTTTTGTTTTGTTGTGGTCAGTTTTATCAATGTGTCGCCTCATCAGATCACTTCTCAGAAAGTGATGAATTGGAGGCAGCACAGCTGTAAGTGGAGAGCTTTTGAAGCCTGTGTTTCATATGTAACTACACGTGTCGCACATATGTGAGGGAAGGTGGGAAAAAAAAGCAGAGCAAAAGCAGGGCACAGCGATGTGTGATAATATGTTTTGACGATCATCATGTGACAGTCAGTGGCTCTGACTTTAAGGTGTTTAAAGAGGTGAGGTGAATTTCATGTCAATGTGCCGCTGCACGTTGATCAAAAGGTGTGATGGTAAGGCTATTAGTAAAGCTGCAGGAGTGCATTGAGACATTCCGTTTGCCCTGTAGAAATGAATGAAGCTTAACAAGATCGACTAAAGAATAAAAACTCCAAAACAAATTCGTTACCTTCTTGTCTGCTAATGGTCGTATTTAAAGTGCAGCAGCACTGATGCAAACTGTCACCTTAAGAAATGTGCAGGAGCATTATGGAGCATGGCATGATGAACCACGATGCCTGTCCTCTTTATGTCCCTGTCATAATGCTGCTGTGCAGAATGACTGACAGCAGATGAGTGCATAATGTTTAGCATTATAACAGGACACCGTACGCTTCATAATGCACTGACAGAGGAAATCTGGGTCATATGTTACAGTTACTCAGGGTGTGTTATCACTCGAGAGTTGAGATTGCACGGTGTGAAAGCTCTCTGGGGATGTTATGAAGAGACTTGTCATATCCTGTAACTCGTTGCTGCCAGGAATGTACAGGCGATCTGCAACATATTTGTCTCCTTAAGGAAACAAGAGGAATGCAATTGTCCGTGGGGCCTGTGTGAATCACTGTATTATTGCACCGTATAAAAACATCTTTTTTTTTTTTTTTTACATGAAACCAGTAACAGGGCTCTGGATCAGCTCTTTTTATGCTGCTTTGTTTGTCTTGTACATGTGCAGAGGACAACAATGCAAGCGTACATGCACATGGATGATGCAATACAAATTCCTGCCAATGGTTTTACACTATTTCAGTGATCTACAGGTGGTGGTGACATGCCAAAACATGCATGAGCATAAATGTTGTAAATGTTGCATTGTAAATGTTTTGTGTGGAATTTATTAGACCTGAACTGAATGTAAACATCATTTGCCTAAAGATCTTTAAGAACAGATCATCCAAGGAAGCTTAACACACCATATATACAACCCAGCTACAAGCCTTTCCTTAATAAGTAACTGACAGTCATGCCACTTTCAAACATAGCAAGTAAAAAGATGACTTCAGTATATTTAAACTATAAAAGCATTTCCTCATACAGTACGTCTGCAAACACACAAAAACAAGTGAGTAAAGCCCAAATTCCTTATAATAGCTTTTATTTCCATATGCATTGGGAACACTGCGCATTCTATTCCAAATCAAAACACAAAGAAATTTTTATCAAATTTGTTATTAATTTGCAGAAAGTGAAGAAAACAGAATATTAGGGTGTTCAAAAAAACAGCAGTGTGGAGTTCAATTAGTGAGATCATTCATTCTGTGAAAAAACAGGTGCAGAAAATGATTGGCTGCTCAGCTAAAATGATCTCAAATGCTTTAAAACAGCAACCAAAACCAAAAAGACGTGGAAGAAAACAGAAAACTATCATTCAAATGGATCGGAGAATAGCCAAACTGGCAAAGACTCAGCCAATGATGAGCTCCAGGGAGACCAAAGAAGGTCTAAGTTACCTGTGAGTATTGTAACAATTAGAGGACACCTGTGTGAAGCCAAACTATCAGCAAAGTCCCATTGTTGTAAAAACGACATGTGCTAAAGAGGTTACGATTTGCCAAAGAACACACTGACTGGCCTAAAGAGAAATGGACTGTTACGTTACGTTTGATCTGGTAACAGTTCAGCTGCGGTCTTTCAATGTGACCTGGGTGAGACGTTATGGCCTCACGCCACTGGGGTTGTGACCACTCAGGTTGGGTGACATTCTAAACTACAGAGGACTTTAGCACCCATTGTAAAAGAAAAAATATTAGCTACTAAACTCTTGAGGAACTGGCTGGCCCTGCCATTTCACTATATCAGCGCTGCAGTTTGAATTGAATCATATTTATCTATTCCTCTTTCCTGTAGAACAAAAAAGGTCACCAAAAGTTCACAGAGCTGGTTTCATAGCCCCCTGTGTCATCATGGGTGGGGCATGTTACCAGTCATGTTTGTATTCTCCTGAATGTGTCATTTCCTCTTACTGTAATTATGATTACACATGTTGCTGATATGACTAATGATTTATGTGATCGTAGGAACAAGAGTCCCAGCCAAAGAAAAACAAAGCTCAAGACATGACAGGGTTTTTGAGTGTTTGGGGCCGGTAGCACACAGTTTCACAGCATCTACAGCCGGTCACAAAGAGTGTAAATCTCAAGTGCTAAAGCCTTCCTGTGTGCCTTGATTCTAGTTATATAAAGAAATTTAGGCACTTTCCTGTGGTGTTGAAGATTTGTGAAGAAACACTGAGTCAAGTTTAAAATTCACAGAAATCTAAAAAAGATGGTAAAACAATCCTTTGTTCCTAGAAAAGGTACACATCCTCAACAGAACAAGAAGATTAATAACTACATGGATGTTTGGCCCAAGAGATCTTTTTGGTCATTTTCTAATACACTGACTTATTTCGAATCCAGATACAAAAACAACGGAAGCTTATCTGTGCAATTGTTATTAAATGTTTTGGAGACGAGGGCTTCATATGAAAGCAGCGGCGTTGTTCTTCATGTGATAGAAAACTGAGCACTCAAAGGAGACACCCAGCTGCTCGTGTGTCTGTCTCTACCCCGGGGCACTGTGTCTGAGGAAAGCATCAGATCTGACATGTTTATGATCCGCCCTTGTAGACCATAAGTCCTCTGTTTCTCTTTCAACAAGGGTTGATCAATAGCCTCAGAGTTGCCACGGTGCATTGCTTTAGCACTTGCCAGCAGTAGACAGTTGTTGTAAAAAAGCATCACATCACAGTGTTGTGAGCCAACTAGAAAACAAAGAGTAAGTAAACTGTGGAGGCATAAAGACGTGTAGTAATGCAGAAAAGTTTGCTCCTGGCCTGATGTGTACATGTTATCTCTGTTTCCTCTTTATTCTTCCCAGTTCTGACTACATCAGGACAAAACATGAGATGCTTCTGGTTTTGACTAACTGGACAAACTAACATTGATCTGAATGAAACCCAAAGTTTTAATGGGCAGCTACAAAACAAGCCATGAAGAGTACATCATGTACAGACAAAACATGCAGTATGGATACACACCTGAAGTGGCACAATAAATACCTTAAAGGCTTCTACACAATTCAATGTCAGGACCTGACTTGTTCAGACAGCGTAAAGCTGTCTCAGTGCATTTTACAGTTTCTCAGATCTCTGCTGCAAGAAATGAATTATCTCTGATGCAAAGCACAAATCACAGAGCCTCATACACCTCTCCTCCCTACTAAGTCAATATGACCTGGATGGTCACAGGTATTTACACGAGTGAAGGAAAGAGAAGGGTTTCAGTTCTTACCTACTGTACTGGCTCACACAGCTCCCCATCTGAACACCTTGAATACAAGGCAAAGCTGAACTCACATTGTAGGTAGAGCGGGAATTGCAGGCTGAGACACAGTTGTGAAGGATCAAAACGTCTTTTCCTGCATGTGTTATGTCCTTATCTTCCGTGTTTGAACGCTGCTCTTACCTGTCTCAGGTAATGTGTGTTTGCCAGTGCTGAAGAGCACGCCCACTGTTAGCCAATAAAACCACTTCCAGTCAAAAAAAAAAAAAAACCTGTGGTGTTAACCCCTCGTCTACCAATCAGAACAAAAAGATCTGCAGAATGACCTGTGTGACCAGTTCATGCATTCACTGTTTTGGTCTGTTTATCCAGGCACAGAGAAAAGTCCTTTCACTTACTGCAAAACACATTTGGAGAAAGACAACATTATCATTTGTCAGCAATAGTGGCTAGTGCAAGCAGGAGGCACATTTTAAAGAGCAGGGATTTGTTACATAATGAATAGCAAATTTGATAAACTGCTTAGGTTGCAGAGAATCCAACTGTTCAGACTTTGAAGCTCCAGTACTTTGTAAAAGCAATGATTTGTAAAAATAAAATCAAATGCATGAAACCAGCTTCAAAACTGGAGGTCTGCAGTTAATGCCTCCTATGCTTACTAAAACACTGCGAGGCATTTGTTCACATTCCACGAGCACATTCTGTCTGCAGACTTTGTCACATCTTCCTCCACACCAACAAAGGAAGCTTAAACACAGAGGAAGATGTTTAGCTATTTTTCTGTTTTTGGGTCAGCTGAAAGCAACAATACATGAACAAACACGAGAGAGAGAGACAGCGAAGTAACTCTGTAACCCACTGCCAACACACCGAGTGAATAAAACTCTAACTGACAAACAGCAGGATCACAAAACAATGTTTGTAAAAGACAGGCGTGAAGAAAATAAGGCAGACTAGACCAAAAGTGAGATGCTTCAAAGTGACGCTTAAGTGTGATGTATTACATCCAGACTGCTTAAAGTGATAGGCTGATATGTCTGTGGCTATGTCAGTATGTGAATACAGCAAAAACTCATTCTAACAACTGCTTAATCAATGATTCAGGAGAACGTTTTTAGAAAATTTGATAAAACTTGAATGTTTTTAAGTTGAATGAACTGAATAAACTGTTCTTTATTTTAATGTTGAGACAAATGTTGTGTGATGTGTGTGTCAATATACACAGGAGAAACATTTAGTGTGCTGAATCAGTTCTGGAGACTAAACTTGGTATTGGACAGTAAGTTATTTTACTCACGTTATCAACTTAGTTTTGAGGGCACAGACAAAAAATAAATAAATGTAAGATTTTTTTCTTCATTTGAGTAATCCATCATCGTCTGTGTGACTGCACCAACTTTGCTCTGACGAAAGATTTGTAGATTTTGGCATCAAACTTTTGGGTTATGCACTTCTCCAGTACATGCAGTACACCATCTCATACCCAGTTTTAGCACAGCGTTACCTAGACATCCCATATTAATAGCCTAGCGCATACTTGATTCTTGTATCACTTGTTTTATTGTGAGAGAAGAGACAGGAAGTTCTGGAAGAAAGAAAAGATGACTAGAGCTGAAGCTCGAGGTGGAAAGAAAAGGCAGGGAAGCTAGACAGCGACAGAATGGGGCCAAGCTCATGACAGGATAGAAGAGAGAAATATTCAAGAATTCACAGTGCTTCGAACTCAAAGCGAGAAAATGTGGAAGGAGCAAAAATGACATGAAACAGAGAAAGTGATGTTGGAAAGCCAAATACCTTGAAAACAACCCAGAAGATGATATGATATGAAGATGGTAGGGGTACAAAAAGAGGAGAGGAACAAGTTGTGCATAAACTAAAGTGTATGTAGGTGTGGCAGTCGTGTGTGGCAGTGAGATGAATCTCTTCACATCAAAATGCTAAATAACAATTTCCCAATATAACCTCGAAAATATATCAGAGGTCCAGATGCTGCGCAGCGAGTTCTGTGTTTAATTACGTTCAAACAAAATAAATTGGAATGTGCCAGAAAATAATGACACTCCAGGAAGAGCCAATGAGGAAACACTGTAGAAAGTACTCAGCTCAAGTAGTGTGTTCTAACTGTGAACGCTTTCATTCAACTCTGAAAACTGAAAGCACTGCTGATAATGTGAAGTACTAATCACTAATCATTTTCAAGTTGGTTAATACACTCTGAAAACTTTCTCCATCCATTTTGTGTCAGTGTTTTAGCACACTGTTTGTTAATCAGGGAAATACATTGGAACTTCAGATCCTCCAATACATGACTTGATCTAAAGTAGTTCAGCTCAGTGGGGTAAAAAAAAATCTGACTCATCCTGATGAATCAGTTAGTTTGAAAAATTCAGTCATGTCATTTCAGATGTGAGATATTTTTGATGTGTTGCAATAACGGGATAATTACTGAATGTTTTGTTAACGTGGCGAGTGCAGCAAGCAAAAGAAAAGGCTCTTATGTTGAATGAAAGCGTTAACAGTTTCATGCAATTTGAGAAGCTCATCTAAAGTGTTGATTAATAGAGTAAAGGTTGAGCCAACTGCTGTTGGATGACCTGTAACACGGTGAGGTCTCCTCCTGATAAGAGAGCCGCTGAGCACAGAGCCTGCTGTTCGGGTAATTGATGACATTAGGGAAGAGACCACATAGGGCTGTGCAGCCCATGCAATGGGCGAATCAAACACCTCTGGTATCTGAGATGAAGGACCTGTATGATGGGGGAGAAGCACCGCTGGCACTTTGGAGGATCAGTGGGAAAAGGCTGAGCATCTTAATATTAAGCTGTGTTCCATGAATGTTCAAGAAAACACATGTGGGTAATGGTAATGTGGGCACTGCATGTAAAATAATGGATTAGATCAGGAAGAGATGATGAAGGAGGAACAATACCTTAATTCCTTGCTGATGAGATCACATCCAGTGGTGTGTGAAGGTGGTGTTCGCCCTGGACTCAAAGGTCTGGGTTCCTTGCTCTCCTCAGGTGAAAGTAGTGTATTTTCTTTGCACTCCTCCACTCGTAGTTCTCCTTCTCCATCACCAGGTGTACTGCCACCTTCTGGTTTGTAGGTGAAGATGATGGTTGGCTTCTGGGTGGGATCCTCTGGTTTGGCCTCGGTGAACCAGTGATGATGTTGGATTGGTGGTGGTGGAAGCATGTGAATGACCGTTCCATCAAGCCCAACCAGCTTGCCTTTCTCCTTCTCTCTTTCCACTCTCTCTCTCTGTTCATCCTCATCTTTCCGCCGACGAAAGAAGCTCTTGAAGGAGATCCAGCGTTTGGGTTTGGAACTATCTGTTGAAATGCGTCTCCCCTCTCCACCTGGACTTGTTTCACCTTCACTGGGTCGCACAGGAGAACTGGATGCCGAACTCTTGGTCCAGTTGGCAAAGTGTCTCTGGAGGATGTTTGAGGCATGGTAAGGGGAAGACGTAGATCTAGGAGGAGGGAAGGGGGCATTGGGCTCTGAACGCGGGCTGGAGAGTGGGACAGCAGCAGAGGCACTCTGGGATTTAGACAAAACTTTCGAGGGCGTGTCCTTCTTGGGCTTGGAAAGACAGCCATCAGTTGTGGAAAAGAGGGACTTGGGTCGGGTGAGTGTCTCTTTCATGGCATCAGGTGGTAGGGCATACAGCTCTTCTGAACTGAAGGTTTTGGCTTGTGCTGAAGGCGACTCTGGAGGAGACTGGGGAGGGTGAATGGAGGCCACAATCTGTAAAAGCACAGCACTGGCCTCCTCCCTTTGGCTTACTGCTGACCCAGAAGACAGATCGAAGTCTGTATCATCTTTACTGCAAGTAGGATCACCACTTGTCTTGCAAGTGCGTATAACAGCATTGTTCGTGGGGCTGGTTTTAGGTAAGTTCGCAGTGATGGCAAGAACGGCAGGGGAATTTGTTGGTGTAGTGGGAGAGAGGGCCCCAACTGTGGAGCTCATCACAGTGCTTGTCACAGTGCAAGAGTCTGTAGTGGTTCTAGGTTGTAAATTTGGTGCTTTTGACACTGCTTCAGGTGCAGCTTTTGTCTCTTCAAAAGAAGTTCTCTCTGATGTGCCACGACCAGAGATAGTTTTCTCTGTTGAGGAGGACTGGACACTCTCAGACGATCCAATCTCTTCATAAGTATGGCTGGCTACCCTACTACCCACCCCCTTTGGCTGTGGCAGTTCCCCACTAAGTCCCAAGAAGCTCTTGTACACAGCTAGGTTGTCATATGCACTTGGATTGATAACGATAGGTACTTTAACAGCATTTTTGGAGCTGCGGGCATAAGCTGGCTCATCTCTAATAATAATAGGGAAAGGAGGCATGCCTGCATTATTGAAACTGTTAAACTTAATCTCTGATAAATTGGGGGATTTCACAGGTACAGTTCGGGAGGAAGACAGCCCAGCAATGGGAGATGTGGGAGCTGACTTGTGGCTGCAGTGTTGCATAGGGATGGAGGAACCGTGATTACTCCCAACTCCTAGATCCACTTTGGGTATCTTTTGGCGAGGACTTGTGCTTGAGGTCCACACTTCTTGGTAGCGTATGCTCCCTGGTTTCTTTCGAGAGGTACCTGACAGAGCTACAGATGTGGGTGATGTAGGCATCATAGGAGAAGATGGAGAAACAGGGGAGGTTGGAGACAAGGGCTGACCTAAAGGAGTGCTACAGAACGATGTAGGGCCTGAAGGCATTGACAGGTTTTTAGGTTTTGGTGTAGAGTCTGGAATTTGTTCCTCTTTGTTGGCCATAGATGCTGACACATCCACTACAGTGTAAGGCTTACAGATCAGAGATTTTTCCAAATTTACTACACGGTATGGTTTAGCTTGCTCCTCTGTGGGACTAAAACTGATAGTGACCGGTTGACCTGGAAGGGCCTGGGGCATTGGCATGCCTTCTCTGCCATCTTGATCTTCTAGTCTAATAGCCAGGACAGCCTTGTGTGTTTCAGTCACCTTGAGTGGACTCAGTGCTCTCTGGGTGGGCTCCTTTTTTGGAGAAGTGCAGGGGACAGGTGCCTTAGAAGGTGTAGGAGACTGCAAGACTGCACAGGGGGCACTGCTCCCACTGCTGGAATTTGTTCGAGAATCCTCTGGTAGCGAAGACGAGGACTCTGGAGAAGTGGTAGACTCTGAATTTGATAGGAAACCACTGCCTTGCATGTCATGGTGCCCATAGGGAAGAAGTGCTCCATTGGAGTCCAAGGAGGGGTATCCATTCAAGATCTCATCATAGCTATCATCGTAGTCCACTGCACAAATTCGCTGTAGTGAGCGGTTGCGAAGTGGCACAGTATTCCACTTTTTCCCCGCTGCAAAGGGCACCGGAGACAATGTAGCAGCACGGAAATTTGCAAACCGTGGTTGGCCTCGCATACGTATCTCCACGGCTAGTAACTCTTCATCACTTTCATCCCAGCTCTCATGTTCATCATCATCCCTTTCAGTGTCTTCCTCCTCGTCCTCGTCCTCGTCCTCATCATCTTCACCCTCACTGGAAAACTCTGGGTAACAAAAGCGACCACCCTCTGTGCTGATGATCTCGTTGCTATCGCTCAGAGATACCCTTTTTTGACCAGTGCCACCGCCACCACCGCTGCTGCTGCTTCCCATGGCCAGACAGCTTGAGGCTGGAAGGCCTCTTTCCAAGGAACGTCGGTATGAACTGCTGATTCGTCCCCAAAACAAGTCCTTGGACCCCGACAGGGGTGGTGAGCTAAGGCCAGGGCCTAACCCAGCAATCTCCTTTAGGACATCTGTGAGTCCACTGTTATTGTTATTTCCAATAGGGGTCCTTGGGCTTAGTTGCCCATAACCCTCAATCTCCTCACTGCCATCTTCTCCTTCGTTGTTGTTGCTGGGCCCACCAGGCCTCTTACGATTCAGTCCATTTCGATTCCAGACTGTGAAGGCTGATGTTTTGCCCTGTTGAATCACATTTGGTGATCTTTGCAGGCTGACGTCTGAATCCAGTCCCGCAGAGGAGCAGGGCAGCATCATAGTGGGCTTAACGGCAATGGTTGGCTTCTTAGCCACTGGTGGACGGAACTGTCCTGAACGGGTAGATCCACTGCCAGCCCTTTGGGAATTGTTGGTAAGGCTAGGGTTGGCCCTGGCCCCGGCAGGGGGTGGATTCTGTTGCTGAGTTGTTGGAGGCCTCTGCTCAGAAGGAGGCTTCCTTCCACCACTCTGAGCCAGACAGTGCAGACTCTTGGGTTTAAAGCAGTTCTTGCACTCACCCGGTTTCCACACATGCTCGGTGAAGGTGCTGCAGGCGGACATGGCTGCTTGTCCAGTAAGGCAGCCTGCTGGGTCAGTGGACAGGAAACCCCTCCATGAAGCTTCAGGTCTCAGGTACTAATTGGAGTATAACAATGATGAGCACTATTCAAGCCTCAAATGGGTACTGGACCTGAAAAAGAGAACAGGAGACAAAGATATAAGTTAATTTTAATTTATTGTTTATTTAATCTATTTGAATCTATGTGATAAATACTATAAGAACTAAAGTAAAGAGGATACACTGTGAGAGAGAATAAATCAGGACTGCAGTACTACACTATCTCCATATGGTGGCAATCTTTCTCTACTTAGCAGCTACTTATCTTATGGGTCAGTTATCTGTCTCCTCCTAACCCTCAACTGGTCATGTAAGACTCAAAAAGCAGAGAGGCAGAAGTGAAGAGGATTAAGAGAGCTTATTTCTGTATTCCTGTCCTGTGTTGTTGTTGGCCATTTCAGCCAGGCTTAGGTGAGATAAATGTGCTGATATTGTCACCGAATCAAAACCTCAACATCCCAAATCCTGTCAAGTACATCGCTTACAAGGAAAATTGAAATCAAAGCTTCAGCTGACTTCACATGCACTGAAGTCTGACAAGTGGCATGGAGGCAGAGCTTTTCAGGCTCCCATATTTACTCTAAAATCTGAAAGCAGAGCAACAGTAACACATTTTGTTCTTCTGTTTTGTTTTGGCTCTGTAAAACTGCAAACTGGACTGAAATTTAACAACAATGTTTGTGGGTGCATACATCCATACTGGATGGACAGTGTAGGACAACTAGCTCTTTAATCAAGTGTGGAACAATCCAGTAAGACAATGATCCTAAGCACGGCAATACAAAAGAGTAAGACCAGGCAGCAGATTGTCCATAACTGGCTATTTCTACTCTTTATATTGAATGTGAATGTAAACAACCTTGAATCTGAAGTTTCAGATTTAAAGTGAGTACACTGCCAAACAACAACAACAAAAACAACAACTCTTTTAAAGGTGCAGTGTGTTTGAAAATTGGGGGCCTTTATTTTCAGAATAAGGCAGACATGATATATAATATTCATAACTATGTTTTCATTCATGTATAATAACCTGAAAATAAGAATGTTTTTGTTACTTAAAAATTTTCCTTTTATATCTACAGTGGGAGCGGGTCCTCTTCCATGGAGCCCGCCATGTTGGAACACACCGTGTTTCTAGAGTAGTCCAGAACAGACAAACTAAATACTGACTGTGGACTCAGCCTTTTAAATATTGTTTCTCCTTTACACTATGAAGGTGAGGGTAATGATTGCAATGCAGTGATTACAACACTAGATGCAACTAAATCCTACACAATGGACCTTTAACTGCACTACATATAAGCAATAAAGATGTCTGTTATCAATATTCAGCAACAACAACTAAATAATGTATGTGGTGTGTCCCTTGTTTAATAAGTAAATCAACCTACATCCAAAAGAAACAGCTTTCAAAATTCACACTATTCAGTCTTAGTAAGCTAACAAAGATTGACATTTTAAAACTTGGGCATGGTCCCAGGTTACATATCAGACGTATCCTGTTTTCTTGGCCCGCCAGGTCAAACTTTGTTGCATTAGGAAACCACATCCTTTTGTTTTTTTAATTACGCAGTGCAAAAGTACCCTATTCTATACAGACCAACATCCTTTGGATAAAATCTAAAGATATTCAAAGTGTGAGATGGAATAAAGCCTCTCTGTGAAACACTTGTTGTTTAAGGCCCACTTCAATGCAAATCATAAATCTATTAGATACAGAGAAAATCCACCAGTATTCAAATTTGCTATATCCTGATTGACCAGTCCACTTTCTCTCAACCAATTACAATAAGCTCTTGAATACCACATTAACATCAAATCCATGGATAATAAGTGGTGTGATGTTAAGATAACCAATTAAATCAAGCCTTACACACAGGAAACTTTGAAGCCTGCTCCAGGCAAATTCTTTAGTGGACACACAAGCGTTGCAAAATGACCTCATGAACATACAATACATGGGTTCAATATAAACACTGGCATTCCATCTCTTTATGAACTAAATAAATATCACCTTAAGCCACAGTGTGTATGATGATGATTCTGTCTGGGTGACCTAAACCTGGATTTCATCAAATAAATCTCAAGCCGTGACTCACTGAAAGGCTGATATCGACAGGGGCGGGTGACTCTGTCTTCTCATCCATCTAACAAGGTCACGGGTGTTAGATCCTGTACGGAAGGATGTTACCATGACAACACCCAGTACCTGCCCAGGGATAGACACAATGAAGCAGGAACTCTTGAGTCAAACTTTGCTGACCAAGCTGTGATGGGTGTGGGGGGAAGATTTATCCTGCTACGCCGCCCAGGCCACATCCTCACAGGAAACAAAGACTGTGCTGTGATTCAAACAGTATTATTCAAAACCTGACAGTAATGTGACATGTAGGCATGACATCACTGTGACAGGCTTTCAAAATTTCATGGATGACCACAAGTACAGCCCAAAAAAAATGAATGTCTTTTTCCATATAGGATGCTCCCTCGTAGTATTCTGCCCATTTACAACAATAGCATTTCTCAGCTCGAGGCCCCCGTCCTCCTCGCAACACGACAGGATGAATTTAAGACTTTGTTTTGCACAGCTGTAATGCAGCTGTTGCACAAATATTTTTCATATGAGAAAAAAAAAAGGAAAGCAGAGAAAGTCATAAAACAAGTGGCATTAACGTGTGCATTTGAATCATTTTTTCCACACTGAGGAAAAGCTAAATTGCTTTTATGAGATCTGCACCAGACAGACTTTCTTTGTAACTCCATTATTTCTGCCCTGACAGACAGACAGAGCAGAATGGGTGGCAGAAGGACGAGTTCTCTTTTGAAATCAGGATAAAGCCTCCTTATTGTGTTTACTTTCCTCCGAGCAGCTAGAGGGAATTATGAAAAGCGGCTCTCAGGCTGCATTCTAATGCGATCATTCAGTTTTTCATGCCTTTGTGTTTCTGATCACACTTCTGAGAATCAAGAAATATCTGTTACACAATATGTGTCACATATACTTTTCCACCGACAGAAACCCCCAGCGGTGGATCTGACAGAATTCTTTATTTTTCCCTGAGCCATGCTTAAAATTCGATGTTGTTTTGATTTCATTTCCCTTCCCTCTGCAGTGGGGGCTGATATGACACTGCCTCCACCAGCCAGCTAAATGTACTTACTTTGAATATTTGAAATATTGAAATATTTTAGTTTCTCATTAGGCCGAGGGCAAAGAAAAAGTAGTGCCATGTTGTTACATTTAATCTGGGATGACAGTTATGCCTCGAGGGACACCAACAATCCCATCTGCCCCAAAAATTATTTTCTAAACCACAGTTTGGAGTTCAGAGCTCACAGTGCAGGGTGGATCATTAAAATATGATAACTGCAGACACGCTGAAACAAGCAGCCCCTCTTCTTATGTAATCATCTCTGTCATTTTTGTTTGAACATGAAAATGATTCTATCTGTGCTTATATTCATGTTCTAACTCATGGCTGTCAGCCAAATAATGGACTGCTATTTCTGTGTTACTTTCATTATGTAACAAATATTACACAACTGAAATATGATGAATTACAACACAGCAAATGGGTTTCAGTACAAACCCAAAACATTTGCGGCACAACAGACGGGATGTAGTGCATAAACAGAAAACACACTCACACATTACTACAAAGATTAGTTTTCTCCATCCCTGTTTGATTGTTCTATGATACTGGCAGTGTGTTATCCACCCAGTCTGTGTGTGTGTATGTGTGTGTGTGTGTGCGTGTGTGTGCGTGTGTGTGCGTGTGTCCACAGTGTGACTCTGCAGCAACTTTGATTGGAGAGATGGGACGCAGCAGCGAGACACGAGCCACAGGGGATTATTGGAAAACAAGGTGCAGTCATACATATGTTCTTTAGATGGCTGCCTGTTTCTTTGCCCAGCATTCTCTGATCTGACTGTCAAATATTCTTTGAAATCACTGGACATAAACCTGATTTTACACTGCGTGTCATGTCTCGAAAGTTTAGAAATACATTTATAAAATGGATAATTCCAGTCAATGATTATGATTGGCTGAGCCGTGTTTGAACACACACCTGTGACTGCATTACAAACAAATTAGTGCAAAATGTCAGATTTTGTTGGTAATTTTGCGTAACTGAGTGGCTAAGTGTGGATGAAAGACGGACAGGATGGAGGAGGAGGATAAAAACAAAGAGAGACGCTGAAACTGATAGCAGAAAATATAAGAGCTAGAAAAGTAAAAAAAAACGAAAGCTGGGACCGTTAAACGGGCAGAAGTATGCAATGCTGTCAATAGCATTTGCTGCTGCCCAATCCCCCGGCCTTTTATCTCCATCCAAAGGTCACAAACTCCACCAACTATCTGTGGTAAGTTGATTATGTAACTTTAGCTAGTTTGCAGTCCACACTAACCACTGCTTGTGAAGCACCACTAGCCAAAACCTCTCTGATGCCGGAGAAATCATGTCAGTGATGGGACCCTGCAACATTGTTCGGTGGAAGAGTGATTATTTCTTATCAATAACTGATTTCACTTTCTGTTGCTGTGTATTTATTTCATGAAATGTTATTAGGTATGTAGTAACCTTTTTATAAAATCAATAATCCATGCGAAGCTGTGATTTACAGTGACTTTACAACAGGTAAGCAGCGAGGTGAGCCACAGCCTCGTGGGGCTTATTGCTTCTAAAGCATACAGGCTGTAATCTGTCTACACTGGTGAAACACTTACTGCTGTCTGCTTAGTTATTCTCCTCCATCTTGTTTTTGTTTATCACTGACTTGCTCGCCATGCATATTTAATGAGGCCATGGCATTAGTGTCAATGATTTAAATGGATCCTATTTAGACTGATGACTGTCTGAAGTGGAGCAATGACTGCTCTCCATCAAAGATATGATTGTATTCTGTAAAATGAAATTAATATGTGCTCAGAAAGATGGAAAGTACAGAATCTACAGAGACATCTCTATTCTAAACTAATGTGCAATATATGATTTCCATACACTGTACATTTGTGAGAGTTCTGGTAAGATTTTATTGCTGTTTGTATTTTAGATTCGTCTTCAGTGTGGCAGACACACAACAGTACTTGCTGATCTGTTGCCTTTAAGTGTAATAATCAGGTATATGGCTGCACTTCGATTGATGTGTTTTTATGCTGTTTAATGAAGTAACCATGATGGAATGTCTGCCAGTGGTTCAGAAATCTCTCAGGAGAATGTAGAACTTCTAGTTCGTCGTCATTTATGTTAAACTGAACCAATTAATTCATTACAGTGGCAGCTTGAAGTTGGAGTGTGGAGCTGAAATCAGTCTCATGCATGGGAGCCTGGGAATCAGCACAGTGTGTGTGTGTGTGTGTGTGTGGGAATGAGCCAATCATAAGAAGAGCTAAAGCCCACTGTTTGTTCATGCTGCAGAACGCTGCATCCACCTGCGCTACACTTTTGTAAATGCTCAATTACACGTATCCACACAGTGGTCTCTGCTCTGCATGTTATACTGTCTGTTGAGGAGCAGACATGTTTAGATTTCCTGCCACTTCAAATGAAGATGACCAATTTTACATTTTCACTCTGTGTGCATGGAGAATTTAGTTTTGGATCATTCTGACAAAGAGTCGGTAAAGAAATTCAATGAAGTCTTCGCAGCAAATCTTAATGTGTTGAGTCGTACTAAAGCCTCTTCATGGTTAAATAAATAATAATAAATACACAGTACTTGTGGACGATAACAAACTAAAATCATACAAATAAGTGAACATTTGATCACTATAAATGATGTGCCAAATACCTTTATCTCTTTTAGTTACTTTACAACCACTCTGGGTTTGCGCTGCACATTGTGTTTTTAAAATGTTACTTATTAAAAGTGAACTTATCTAAATCTAAATCTGACATAAATTAGCAGAGGAAAACTTTACTAATAGGCACATTGGAGAAATTATACAAGTGATGATCTTTGGTGTTATTGCCACTGGTGACAACCAAACGTGTTCAGTCTGAGAAAGACAAGATCATGCACCAGTCAGTGCTGTGTCTTGTGTTCTGCTGTTCTGTGTCATGTCTTAGCTTTGAGAGAGATCTCATTCCTTCTGGTGTGTCAGCAGGTTACCTACAACATGAGTGAGCGTTCAGCACACATTCTCTGTGCAACTCTAAACACGAGGACCACACAGCGAATTGAGTGCTCGCGTCTAAGTGCATGTGTGTGGACCGCCTGCGGTTTAGAAGCATTCAGTGAACTACGATAAATTTGGAGAATAACTTGTGGCCTGTGTGAATTTGATCAAAATAGCATTAAACCCGGCCTGTGTGCAACACACTGACATGGACACAAAGACTTCTTTCTAGAGGAAGCAGCTGTAAAAAGTGAAAGGTGAGGTTACAGATGCCTCTTTGCAGAGGCTGTACTCAATATCCCTGTTGTTAACCTGCCCCTCAGTGTGTCCTCCTCTCCAGCTTAACTTCTTCTCTGCACTGACTGAGGCTCTTCCTTCTCATCTCACTTTCTTCCTACTCTATTCTCCCTCTTTCAGAAAATGTCTTTGTTGGTTGTCTTTGCCCCTCTGGCTCTCAATTTCCCTCTCTTCTCTCTCCATCTTCTTGTTCCTACCCACTCAGTTGTTATTCAGGCTGCTTTCCTGCAGGCGTTTTCTCACTTTTGCTCTCTCCTCTGAGATATGTAAATGTGCCTTCCCTCTGTCCCTCTCTGAGAACAACCATCGCCAAAACCTAACATGGAAGGTGACCACACACAAATAAACAAACTCTATTACTGAGCCTTGACCAGCAAACACAGCCTTGACTTCATAACTTCAAATCTATTTCCTGATGTGTAACTTTTGCATGCAATTCCATCACATATGGACATATTGTGACCTCAACAATAAGCCATTGCACGCAGAGCACTCAGTATAGCACAAGACCCCACGCCACCCCCTCAACTCATCATTCATACTGCTCCCATCTGGTTGCAGATACAGGTCCCTGGCCTGTAAACGTGCCCGCTATGGCAGGAGTTTTGTACCTTCCGCCATAGCATCTCTCAACAAAGCACCCTGGTAACCGCCGTGGGCAGGGGAGCTATGCATATGGGATATGTATTGCATATTCCTGTGGTTATGTTGTGGTGTTTCTGTGTATCTGTGTATCTATGTATGTATGTCTGAGGCTTTGTGCAGACTGCGGCAACACATTTCCTTGTAAGGACAATAAAGTATCTAAAAGAAGTCAAATACAGTAAATAAAAACAATATCAAGCCTTGAATGAAGAACATGAGTAAGAATATGAACACCTGCTTGTCCACAAAGACACCTAGAGACTTACAGGAGGAGACGGCATCATTTGTCTTCCTCTGGATAGAAATCTTGATGGAGACTTTGAAGACAAACATAAATAAACACTGTGAATCATTTATTTGTTCACACAGTAAGCCGTGTTGCTGTTTGCCTCTGGTTACATAACACAATTTGGTCCTCAGCTCCTCCCGTGCACATGTTAAAAAGCCCTTGAGCAAGACACTGAACCCTAAATTGCTCCTGATGGTTAGGCCGTCACCCTACTGGATAGCTTGCTGCAACCGGTGTGTGAATATTAAAGTGCTCTGGATAAAAGTGCAGTCCATCCATGAACTGTAATGATTTCTGGATTCATTCCCACTGCCACTTTAGCTCAAATCTGCAGCTAATGTGTCTGATGCACCAGCGTTCCATGCTCACACACACACACACACACACACACACACACACACACACACACACACTAGTGTGTTACTGTAACAGACTCCTACAACTGATAACTACAACTGCTTATCAAAATAGTTGCAGATGTTAACTCTTCTGTCAATCGAATAATCCTTCAACCTCTAGATTTAATAACTTCAGCTGCTTCTTTCATTGTTTTCTTCACTCACTTTGGTTTCATCTGTTTTTTCAGTGGAAGTGAGCGCTCCCATCTGTGCTGTCACACATCCTCATCTGTGTGTAGGCCACAGGAGGATGTAAAGAAACCTCACAGCTGTACGAAGACAACTGAATCTGCTGGCTTACACAGAACAATACACTCACACACACACACACACACACACACACACACACACACACACAAACACACACACAAACACACACACACACACACACACACACACACACACACAGGGACACACAGACTCATGCTTCCATGATTCAGCCAATCCTATAGTCCATCTGAAGTGCTGAAAATCCAGTGGTGGCTTGTGGCTTTCTCTCTCTCTCAATGACAAAAATGCGGTCACACAGATGACAAACACCACACAAACCAACAAAGCTTTGCCTCATTAAAAACAAAGATTTGATGGGAGGTTCTGCTGTTTTTTTTCATTGCTTGCTGGAGAAGAGTTAGCCGTTCAGATGAGATGCAGTGTTGGCCCTCAATCTGCGACCATCTGCTCCTAATTTGATAGCAGCAAACACTTTCTGGTTTAGTGCCAGGCAAGATCTCACGCAACACCTGATGCTCGATGCCACTACCACCAAGACACAAACCCCGTGGGAGTGCCGAGTGAGACCCAGACTTGTACTGAGATAAGAATAACTTCTGAGGAATGAGTGATGGGAGGAGAACTTTATTTGCTGAAAGCTGCCCATGTGAGAGTAATGCATAAAACATTTCCCTGTGTGTGAGTGTGTGTGTGACTTTTTACAAATGAAAAAATAATACAAGAAATCAGTTTAGTATGCAGCGAACCAGCCAAGATCGGAGCAATAAGGTGAACGCAATCACTAGCCAATGTGCAATAGGAGAACAATTCAGAACGACAACCTCTCGGTGCGAGCTCTCCATTTAACCCTCCAACAGTCACGCAACAAAGAAAAAGAAGAGGGCAAACCATCAAGAATCTATCAAATATTGGTATTAAGATTAAATGCCTACCCAATTTAACTGGAGACAAATATGAGTTAATTTTACAAGAGTTTTAACAGCACACAAAACATAGGAATCTTAACTTTCTCTTCCTTGAATACGTACTTATTTTTTACATAATTCTATTTGACACAAAGAACAGACTTAATCAAGTATTGTTGCTCTAATTGCCAGCATTTCACATAATGTTAAACAAAGGTAAGTTTCTTTTCTAAGTCCCATCCTACCATCCATCATCTATCCTATACACCTGAGGCCTCCGCCATCAGTTATAGTTCAGTGAACTGACATGCCAGAGAAATACTCATTCTGAGGGAGATGAAGCATTTGGGACCTGTCAGAGGATGTCATTGCGCGTCTGGCAACCCACTCCAGTTCAGCTGGAGAAGAGCATCAAGCACTCCACCCTCATCTCTACACCCCGTTTCCACCTGGTTAAACTGATCCTGACTCCGGAAGACCAATCTGTCTGGTTGTTTGACTGGCTAGACGGAGAGATGGGGAATCGATAATGGTGGTCTGGGGGGCGTGTGTCAGTGTGTGCTTTTATGTGTGAGTGAGTGAGTGGTGGGAACAAACTGTGCCTGAATGTGAGTTCGTGAGCAGGTAAGGCTGTTGTTTGGTTTCCATCCAAATGTAGAATCTGAACTGAGTTTTCTGAAAATCTGCAAAAGAA
Source organism: Sciaenops ocellatus (assembly GCA_033000465.1). Lineage (NCBI taxonomy): Eukaryota > Metazoa > Chordata > Actinopteri > Sciaenidae > Sciaenops > Sciaenops ocellatus. The sequence goes on along the minus strand of CP136871.1, from coordinate 29,183,423 downwards.
AATGCAAACGCTGTACAGATTTTAAGAGCTGGTTCATGGAGATAAGCAGTGGACTGTAATACCACTGTAGAAAAACAGTGCATGATGAGATGATGCAGTTAAAACATGCCATCCATCCCTTTCCTGTAACTGCTCATCCTTATCAGGGTCGCAGAGGGCTGGATCCTATCCCAGATGACAAAAAGAGCGACAAGTCTAGTCAAGTCTAGTGGGTTTCATGGTCATTTCAACAGTATGCAGAGTACACAAAACTTAGTGCGGACAGGACTACATTAAAGTGCACACACATTACAACCAAGCAGCAACCTCCGCTGCTGGGAAATGAAGCCAATGCAGAAGTGCTAAAAACTGTAATTCCTCAAGCAGCCTCTTAATGCTGGTTCCAGAAGTGAGTCTGTCTCCATAAGCTCCCGTATTAAAATGTCCAACTTCACAGCAGAAATAAACATGTTTACAGCCTGGCACAAAAAACAGTTTTGGTCTCTATAGCTAATTTCCCCGTTCATGACAACTGTACTGAGGGTGAATTTATATACAACTCACCTGTTCACATTATATTCAGGCTCGAAGTTGCACAAAAATAATAGCGTCACTGCTTGATTGACAGGTATGTGCCGTCACAGATGGCTTATCAGAGCACCCAGGCGGCATTAGATCCGCCTCAGGTCCGCCGATGATCCACGCCGATATTTAGATTAACCGAGAGGCGGACGGAACAGTACATCCAACATGGCAGCGGCCAGGGGCGCATATGTTCAGCTTCAAACAGCTCTTCAGAAGCCTACGGATGACGTCACTCAGGCTCTGTCCATTCTTCATGCTGTCATTGATTACAACACAATATACAACAAGGGCTAGATAAGGTGCTGACACTGCATACAGTGCAGTATATCTACACAAAAAACACAGACAGACAGACAGAGTGGAACAGACTTGGTGGTGTATTTACATATGCTACATATGGTTACATAAAGTGTGACTAGAGTGGGTAAATGCAGCAGAGGTGAATGATTCAGGTGAATTCAGTAGCAGTAGAGATAAAAGGTGCATTGTACAGACTGTTTTTATGTTTGCTGTTGTTTTAACAGTCTAGTAGTAGTTGGAGCCACACACTCACAACGCCTCATGTCTTTGCAAGTTACAACTCCAAACTCTCCACTGCTGACAAGTGACTTTTGTCTGGGGTGGAGGTACATGGGGTGAGGAAGCCAATGTGACGTCATCTTGTAATTTGGGGGTGTGGAGCAGCAGGTAATGTCACAGTTTTTTCCCGTATTTTTCAGGGTCTACAAGGCAGAAACATTTGATCTCCTCTGGAAAAAAGGCACCTCACAATAACTGCAACACACAGCTCGGCTTGTTTTAGTGACAACACAGGAATGTCGTCTTCCCAGATAGTTTTTTCTTGAAGGCCAACATGATCTCACATTTCAGTAGCACACCTAAAAGGCAACAGTGTTCTTATTTGGACAACATGTCCTGCACTGAAGAGAAGGTCAAACTCACATGTTGCATCTGAAATTGTTATCCAACACGCTGTTAGAGATGCCAACCAAATGCTACTGTTGGAGTATCATTTTAACTGTGGTTTATAGCCCTATTTAAGATAATTAGAGTCGTATTTATGTGATACATTTAGCCCTGACCAAGCTGGTCACTACATAGGCTCTCTGAGACTGTGTTGCTAATACAACATTTTTAAGTAGCATTCTAATTTACTGTTAATTGTTCATGCTTAATTACCATGTTTCTCTGTTTTTTGCTCTTGTGTTTACTACATAAATTCTGTGTTGTCTTCCTGTGGCAACTTCATGTTTTCTTTCACTGACAGGGCTGTACCCGAAAAATTCCTGCAGTACAAGTGTGCGTCCTGCTCATAGTTCAGGTTATAAAATGATAAAATTGTAAGTAGAAGACATCCTGAGACATACAGTGCCAGCGAGACATAAAGAGCCGACAAAAAATAAAACAGAGACTGTCGGACAGAATAAGAGACTGAGATGTAAAGAAGTAACGTATCAAAGCCAGACAGCACACTCACGTTCAGATTCCAAATCAGATTCTACCACACTCACCTCTCCACAGAGATGCAACGTTTCTCCCTTGAGAAAAAGTCAGTATGCTGAGGACAGAAGCTCATTTCCCACCCAGAGCACGTTTGCAGAGAGGGAGTGGGAGCTCACTGAGCCTGGTACATAATAGTGGAATAACTGAGGCTGAAAGCTGAAGCCATGAGGAGATGGGATATGGGATTTTCTGCTGCTTTGTGGCAGAGGACTTGAATGATAAGACAGCTGTGGGAGAGAGAAGAGCAGAGTAGATATGAAATAGGAATGAGAGTGCAGAGACAGAGAAGCTGGGCAGCAGAAAGCTGTGAGTTGTTTTTTTAAGTCAACAGTAAGCTTGTGTGTGTTCTTTAAAGCCATCATTTATTCTTATATTATATATATGTTATATTAAAAGCTGAAAAGCTGAAGGGGGGGGGGGGGGGGGGGGGGGGGGGGGGTCTGTAATTTTTCCATGGAAAGTTAAACTGGGGAATTTTGGAAATATTCCATGGATATTTTATGGGAATTAGGGCTAATTTAAACAAACTGTATCATATCCAAAGATAAATATAAACATTTTGTTTTGTCATAAGCAGACATTCATGCAAAATAATACAAGATGTAGGGATGTAGGGGTTTTATTTTGAAAGAGTTGCATACGATGGAACATGCCAGGGAGTCGGGGTGTGGATTAGCTCAGTTGGTAGAGCATCTGCCCCATGTACGAAGGCTCAGCAGTGGCCCAGGGTTCAAATCCGACCTGCGGCCCTTGGCTGCATGTCATTCCCCATCTCTCTCTACCCACATTCACTCTTCAGCTGTCTCTCAGCGCTCTCAAAAATAAAGCTTGAAAAGGCCAAAAAAAAAATATATATATATATATATATAAAAAAAAGAAAATGCCACTGACAAAAAAAACACGACATTTCAACAGATTATATCAACAATATTATGTAGTCCCGTACTTATTCTGCCCATCTATAAATCATTTCACATGCTCATAGCAGAGTATATCAGGAACAGCCACAGTTGGAAGTACATCCAGTACAACTATAGGCTCTGAGCAGCGGTTCAGCACTTTGGTGAAGGACACCCTGACAGGAGTAAATGAAGTGCAGGCTGCACTTATTGCCTCCTTTCCTCAGATTTTCTCAGCTCATCCAGGGATTTCGACTTTATTCCAAATGAAAGAAGTGATGACCTTCAAACATTTCCTCCAGCCATTCAAGCACTGACACCTCAAAGTACAGTCAGTGGTGCCATGGACTAATCTTTTCACTTAGTCATGGGTGCTGATGGTGCGAAGCAAGTCTCCTTCAGCAAACTAGGTCACAGGACAGACATAATGTTAGCTATGAGACAATAGTTTAGAGAAATCTTCCAGAGCCATGTGTGTACACGTGTGTTTGAGTGTGTATGCGTACATGAGTGTTGCTTAGTTTCAGGAGCAAAGCCACTCGGAGTAACAGCTGACTTGTTCATATGATTCCCAATTTCCACCAAATTTCAGCTTATGTCCACAGAGTGACTGTATGTCAGCCCAGCTTCAAGGAGCTTTTCCACATGTGACTCTCATTAGCTGCTCAACTGAATTTATGTTTAGAGTAAAATCAACTACTGAGCTGACATTAAACATGTTCTCTCATTTATGTGTAAAGTGCAGATTTAATGGACTGAAAAATAGTCTTTTTTAAAAAGAAAGTGGAGAGTCATCTGCATCATTTGCTTAGTGACTTTTTCTCTATTGAGAGAGACAGAATGAAAGCTGAGAGGTACAGAGAGATATATGTGACCCCAGTAACTAAAGCAAAGACTGTTATTCTAGTGAGGAAGATGAGAGAAAAGGGCTGAACCTATTAGATGACCTAGGATGAGGCCTGCATGGGCAAGGGCCAAGAATGAGATATACAGTTAATACACTAAGCCCAATGTGCAAATAGATATAGAGACAGAGATAAGTACAAAACAAAGCAGCAACAACATAAAAAACTGTCAAACGCTATATAGACATTCAGAGAACCTATAGATAATGTTTGGAAACAACAATGTGTTCAAAGTAGGAGAGGAAAGGCGTCCATGCCTTAAAAATACATTTACTGAGCCACTTGTGGAGCATTTCATTTGTACCATAACACTTTCCACCCATTTACAGTGTAAACATGGTTTGTAGTGAATCAACACTGTCAGGCATCACACTGTAAGTGCAAACCCTCCAGGAGCTCCTCTGAGTGATATGATTCCAGGATCTGCTCGTATCTCTTTACTACAGATATTTGAGAATGTTTCAAAGCTGGCCGACTTCATGGGCTGCTAAAGTTGAAACAAACACTTACTCCAGAAGTATTAGCCTCTAGGTGATGTTAGATGGAGGAGGGTGGCATCCCCAATTAGAGTCATTGAGGCTTGTTTTCGATCTTTATGAGGGAGATGCCCAAGTTCACAAGTATTGATTAAACCAAGGCAAGTGGAATGGATGGATTCTCACAGTGAATGGGAAATCCCATCAAAAATATATAAGTTCCTATTCAGGCAAGATTAGGAGGTAAAAGATTGACTAGAAACTTCATGGAAACAAGCAATAAATGGATCAACTTGAGTCTGAAAACTTGGCCTACTTGAAGAGATAAAGATCCTGAGATGGTCTTCGCATGAACTCGACTTTATTCCAAATAAATGAGATATTAGCTGTAAGAGAAGGGCTAAACAAGGTCTCTCTTCATATTGCACCTTTTTCAGTCAGGGGTCAGTGAACAGCTTTGAGGCACTGAAGAGACAACATGGTTTAAACAATAGCAACTTCTTTAGATTTCTTCAGGTGCGTATTACGTCATCATATTAACAGTTCTATTCCTGAGAGCCAAAACGTGTTTGAGAATGAATTGTTAAATGTTTTTATTAGCGCCTATGGGGCTAACTCAGGGCTTTACAAGACTTAATAACACACTTCAAGGTGTTAAGACAACTAGTAGCACCTACATTAAAAAAATGGGAAAGGGAAACTAACAGCTGTATTACAGAGGAAATCTGGATAAAATATTGTGAATTTCAATGGAAGATTTCAAGCTCAACCTCTTGGAGAGTGTTTGGCTGGAAGAGTCTTATCAGATATTTTATTTCACCTGTTCAGCAGTCTCATCACTCAGGTTCCTCCAGTTGCTGGAGGAAATGTGGCTCTCAGGAAGCAAACCATTATCACTTGTTTTGGGCCTGTCCAATCGTAAATGCTTTCTGGCGTCAGATCTACACAGAATTACTGACGGTTTTTGGGACAAAAGTTCCTTTTTATTGGGATGAACTGCTCTTTGGGTTTCTACATTCAACATCTGCTAATATTAAAACAAAATACCTGTTTGGTTTACTGAGTGTAGCAGCCAGAAAAGCAATTACAAAAAAATGGCTAAGGCCAAACAGTCCATCTATAGACAGGGCTCCAGAGTGCGACCAAAATTTTTAAGAGTGCGACTAATAATTTTTCTAGGTCGCACTGGTGCACCTGACACTGCCCGGGTGAAAACATAAATTCATTTCGCAAGCGCATCATCTCTCTGTGTTCTCCTGTACTCACACTCATGGTAGGATCATATCATGGTCTAAACCAAAAAGAGACAGAGCTCGGGTGGGTCTTTGCCTCTGATTGGCTGTGGTCCTGTTCACTGCTCTAAGTTGTGTGTGTTAGGTGCCAGAGTAGCCTAACTGAAACGGAAAAAGAAAATAAACGCGACAAAACGAGGGAAAATGAAGAGAGCTAGAAACATTGAAAGTTTTTTCATTAAGAAAACTAAGAATACAACCAGCCCAACTACTGTCATTCCATCCATCCCCACTACTGAGAGTCCATCCAGCCAAGACACGGAGCCCTCGGTCCCTGGAAAGATGCCAAGCCCCGGTCCTTTGGCAATAACATCAGACTTGGAACCAGAGGAGACAACCGAGTCTGAGATAGAGCCCGGCCCCGAGACTCAAATTAAAAAACCCAAAATTTATTCTTTCAGACAGGTACGACAAAGGACATAATGCAATGCACTGAGTTTACTGTCAGGAGTGTGGTCAGAATATGGCCGGTAATAGTGCATTCGTAAGCGGGTCAACAACGTTGTATCGAAACTTTGAAAAACACAACATGTCTAAAAAACACTATATGCCGTGACAAGTGTGTAGAGAAAGTGGCCCCTCTCCCAGCTACATTTCAGCGGCACGCAGTAATAATCAGGTCCTCTGAGGAATCAGAAATGATAATCAAATTTAATGTTGCATACAACATTGCCAAAGAGGAGTTGCCGTTCACCAAATTTAAGCACCAGCACTTTTATTTGGAAATGTTTTATTTTGCTTCATGTTTTAGTTTGAAATGTTCAATTTCAGCTCAGTGAAGCACTTTAAATACTTTTTCTTTTTATATATAATTGTGCTTCAAATAAAGACAAGCATTTCTCTACACCTTATCCTTGTTTAAAAATCATTCACATTATATGAAAGTTATGGAGAGTGATAAAAAAGCGACCTTATGGCGTTAAAGGCGACGCAATGAAAAATTTGGGTGCACCTAAATTTTGTGCTGGTGCACCTAAAAAAAAAAGTTAGGCGCACCAGTGCAACCAATGCAAAGTTAGTCTGGAGCCCTGATAGAGGACTAGTATGATATCATTTATGAAATCTTTGTGATGGAAATAATCACCTTCTCTGTGAGACTACAGAAAACCAAATTTGAGGAAATTCGGGAAAAGTGGAAAAGGTATATTGTTCCTAAACGCCCTTCTTTTGTTTAATTTTTTGCGGTTTTTATTTTTCTTAATATATTTTTTCTTGAGCAAATGTGAAACACCCCATGTTCTGTTCTGTTAATTTGTATATTTTATTTTAAAAAAAATGTGTAAAGCGGGATCACTGTGTAACTTTATTAAATAATGACAACTTTGTAAAGAGTTGATAATATGTGATTCTAAATAAAGACAAAAAAAAAAAAATTGAGTTCCATAGAACAGATAAATGACCAACCACTACAAGCAACCAGTTTGCAACAGGATTCATTTGCTGAATATGTTCATGAGTCTGACTAATTTGGTTATGTGTAAGTCATACCATTAAAGTGTATGTGATCTGCACAAAATGCTGCAGAGTGAAAAAAAAAAAAAACAAAAAAACAAAAACAAAAAAAAAGAAGACATGCCAAACTACAGGCTGCACCATGAGAGTTATGCACCAACAAATGAGGGGTAGTGAGTGGTATGTAATCCACAGAATTTCCCCAGAGAGTTACTTTCACAATCCAAACAAGTCTGTGCGCTGACAACACACAGACCACCAAGGCAGCCAGACAAGAGACAGGAGGTGAGAGGAGGCGCAGAGGACTCTGTTTATCCACATATTTCAACTCCACACAGTGCTGAATACTGGCACAAAAGACAATGTCTTATAGGTCAAAATCTCTTCCACACTGCAGTACAGGACCTGGTGAATAAGGCCGGATAAGTTAGTAATAGCATATGTTGGAACAATCTTACAACAGATGGTGGACAGAAATTTAAAGATGTATCTTGTGTAGAAGCAATAAAACACTAACAGCTTTACAAGGTAAAAAATCCTCAGTCCAGACATCAATGTTGTGCAAACCGTGCACGTGACAAGAAGAGGGAGTATTAGATGATGTGAGGACCCATTTTTAGAAATGTATTTATCACATTATACTACTTATGCTACGGTAGAACCCAACATACCTGGACCATAGGAACATCTATCAGCAAGCAATGGCCGTGCCTCGTTTGTATTTGTAAAATTACATTCTGGTGTAGCAAACAGTTTGCTCAGATCTCCTTCAAAATGATTACAGTGCACACTGTAACATTTGGGGACAGTTGATGATATATATATATAAAAAAATTGACAGCCTCAGTGTAACATAAGATGGACTTGAAAATGCTTGAGAAATGGTTTTCATTGTGGACTGGCCTTTCCAGCGTTCAGGCTGCATCAAGGGTCCATCCATATTAATGAAACACAAGATGGACTGAGTGTAATGGACCGAGTCCACTGTGATGTACTAAGTGGTTAGACGGCCGGCTCTGCCTGTCTGTCTGTGTGTGTGTGAGTGAAGGATAGAGGCTTGTGTATGCTTCAGTATGTGCTCGCAGAGGTTTAGTTCAGCTTAGTTTAGTTTAATTCAATGGACAGTCATAAATAATATAACAACAGACAGTGTGTAATAAGTATAGCCAGTAAAAAGAATGGATGTCGTGTGTGTGACATCACCCACAGTCCTGCCTTTGCCAGCTCCCGGGCTAATCTAATCAAAAATCTAATTAAAAAACTAAATAAAAATGTGGTTATGAAGCTTATGAAGACTGACACATTCTGTATCCAGGCTCAAGTGGAAGTTTGAGGAAATGCAGTTTTTGGCTTCACTTCACACGGAGGTTGCTGCCTGGTACCAAACTTAGCGGATCTAATGGTGCTGAAAACATGACGTTCACGGTCTCCAGTGTAGTTCTGTGTTCGTGGTACCAGCTGTGTTTTGTACATATACACACATACTCGCACGCAGGGGGAAAAAAAAGTTTTTCCTGAAACATTTTGTCAGTGCAACAGTTGCTGTGTTACAGTGTATCAGCTGTAGCATACTAGTCGGCTTGTATTAAGAGTTTAGTCACAATGTTTCCTTAAATTCCAAACTGCAGCTGACTTAAAAGAAGTAGGAAATATTCGTATGCAGTCCTACCCAAAACAATCAAACACTAAACCAAGGCCTGAGCCAAACTGTGGATTTGTTAGAACTTGGGTAAGGAGCAGAGAATATATTATCCTGATGAAGTTCAACATTTAAGCTTGGTCTTGTTCCTGTATTTGGGAGTAGGGAGAAATTATAGATTTTTGTGAGACATATGAATGCCTCTAATCTTTGGACGATATCAGCGGGGAAAGAATGTGTGGAACTAACAGTGAATGAGCTTCAAGGCCCTGCTGTTGTTTCTGTCGTGCCAGTGAAACATGACGGTCTATTTTATGAAAAGTCAGTTGTCTCACTTGTCTGAGCTTTCAGCTTGTGATAGCTGAACTGGAGCTTTAAATGGATGGTGGGGCTGTACTCCTTGTGCTATTTACCCTATACAATATACAGTAGACACAATATTTGCAGTGTTCATTACTAGTATGTTCACTGCCAAGTGAAAGCATGAAGGATAGGGGAGTGGGTGAATTCAGTTGCTTTGCAATCTGAGCACACATTTTAGCCACAAGATTTACTGGGCCTCCTCTTTAGTTCCATCAAGCCTCAAGTCTTACCAAAGCAAACAAACTAAAAACACGGACTGTACGAGCCCATTTAGTAGTAGTGTTGACAGACGGCGATGAGTAATGTGACAACCAGAAGACCTCGTTTTAAAGCTCACCTCACAGAGCTGATTCACTGACAGATTCAACTTGGAACAGCCAATGCAAAACCAGATGATCCTGTCAAAACAATGTCCTCACTGCTGTCGTAAGGCTCAGTCATTAGCCCTTGGCAGTTCCAACTGTCAGTCCCAGTCGTTCAACAATCCCACAACATGGTAGGATGCAGTTTAGATTCAATATAGCCAGTGGGGAGCTCCACTTTAAGCTCTTAATACTCCATGGACAAAAATCTGCTCTACATGACTTGATTTTTATGTAGCTGTAAATATCAAGTTTCCATTTGTGCCCCAAAAGTATGAGTATGTATGAGGAGCATTAGATGTCATTTTCATCTATCTTTATCCTTTAAGCCAAGGGAGTAAGAACAAGGGTGAAGGTACCCACCCAGTGAGACTCACTGTGTTAAATCTTTTGACGTAATCTACCTCTCTGCAGACTGAGAAAGACACAAAGAGAGAAAGGCAGTAGCAGAAACTCATTGACAAAGAGAGGGTGAGGGACAGCAAAACTAAAAAAAGAAAGGTGAGATAGTGAGAGAGAGAGAGGGAGAGAGAGGGAGGGAGAGAGAGAGAGAGAAAAAAAGAGAGAGAAAAGCAGCAACATTCCAGCGCAGTGTTCAGTATTGTGCAAACTCTGGGAGAGTTGTTGCAGTCCGGCCTGGGAAAGAGCCAGTGCATGTCTCAGGGGAGAGCAACCCGCTGGCCTCCAGACAAACACCAGCAAAGTGGCAGAGCAGACACAGCCAGATGTGTGGGAGTGCATTATACACACAACACAACACAACACAACACAACACACAACAACACACAACAACACACACCTTCATAACAAAGTAAATAAAATCCAAAAATAAATCTCTCCATTTGGAAAAGTGAAATGAATTATGTAATGATAGTAAAGTTGTAGAGTGTCATAACACCTCTACGGAGAAGCTTAACAGTATTGTTATTAAAAAGGTGCTGAACATTTGGTTTAAGACAAAGAGTTCCAGCAGGAGCTGCTGATGTAAAACTAAAGATGCTGCTCAGCCTGAACTGTATTCTATTAAACCATAGGTAATACAATTAAAAAGCAATGACTGTACGCCCGGTGCGTGGCGTCACCCTCAGGTTTCTAAAGAGCCGTTTTGAAGCTCAGAATTTGTGGTGCTGGCTGCCGCCATGTTGGAAAGTCCTGCTTCTTCCGCCTCAGACTAATCTAAAAATTGCCAAAGACTGAGGCGGACTGAATGACGCCTGGGTGCTCAAACAAACCATCTGTGACAGCACATACCTGTCAATCAAAGCGTCCACGTTCTTAATTCTGCATACCTTTAAACCTTGATATCATTTGAACAGGTGAGTTGTATAAAAATTCACCCTCAGTACAGTTGTCATGAACGGGGAAATTAGCTATAGAGACCAAAGCTGTTTTTTGTACCAGGCTGTGAACATGTTTATTTCTGCTGTGAAGTTGGACATTTTAACATGGGGACTTATGGAGACTGACTCGTTCTGCAGCCAGCCTCAAGTGGATGTTTGAGGAACAGCAGTTTTTGTCATTTCTGCATTGGCTTCATTTCTCAAGTTTGGTTGCTGCTCGGTTATACAAGAGTATTTCTACTTGCCTGATTGACTAAATCCAAATATTCTCTATTAAACATGAAACTATTATGTAATTAAATAAAATGCTGCTTCTGTAGAGCTCCCCGAGTGCTTACACAAATTTATATGTGCATAATTTCTACTTGATCACATAAATTTAGATGAGGAACAAAGTGTTCCTTGTATTCTAGGGAAAAAAAAAAAAAATCACGGTGCATGCTGCCTCAGTGTTCACAAAGTCCTCGTCACTGGAGCAGGTAAAAATGTGCAACATGATATCAGATTAGAGACTTGGCACTGTGCTCTTTAGTCATTTGTGTAGAGGAAAAACATCTCAACTGTCCTGGCAAATTCCACAGGATGATAGATTTTTCCCTTAGTAACACTACTCTGACGCTCCCTGTAGTAGTAGCAAAACGAATGAGAGCACACACAAAAAAGAATCCTTTAACATAAACCACAAAGAAAACAGTCAGGAGGAGGGCGGTCAAACATATCTGGAGTCTGCTCGGTGTGAAAGCCACAGGTGCTTCGCTCGCTCCGGTCAAACATGAGCCGCTCTTCTTTGAGCACGTTTAATAACTTGAAGCACTGATGTACAGTCAGCCACTGCTGTGTTACTGTGCTGGTCATGGGAAAAAGGAGGGAATGCACATGTTTTTATCTCCAGTCAACACATAACAAACTGAAACATTCAAACCTTGAATTACTCACACACACACACACACACACACACACACACACACACACACACACACACTCACACACACACACACACACACACACACACACACACACACACACACAAATGCAGCGCTGTAGCAGGTTCATATTAATGCACAATCCAGCTGTAAGGCTATAAATAACAAGCATGTCATCATGAGATTTTCTTCTCCCTCTTACAGTTTTTTTTCTCCTCTCACCCACTGCCATACCAACACACACACACACACACACACACACACATACACACACACACACACACACACACTCTCACTCTCTCACTCTCTCTCTCCACACTGTGGTGTAAAACTGACACGGTGATTAGCCAGGGGCAGGTTGGAGATGACTGTGGAGAGCTCAGGTTTTCTCCACCCTGACGAATATCCTCTCTGCCTCCATGAAGTGTGCACAGCACAGGAAGTGTGCTCAAGTTTGTTTTATCTATTTGTTTGTTCAGTTTGAACCTTTAACAAATAATCAAAGAAATTGTAACTGATAGATTATTTAAAAAAAGAAAACTTACTCTCAACACTCTAAGGTCTTCTACATTCAACACAAGCCCACGCAGGTCTTAATTATTCCTTCTGGAGTAAAAGCATGAGAAAAAGAATATATGAGCAGAATATATAGGAAGCTACAAAAGACAGAAACAGCCCCGAGCTGCTGGAGAAACTAGGTCTACTTTCTTGGAAGAACAATTGCCTGTTTCTGCTACAGTGCTTGAGTTGAGGAGAAACGAGAAGGGGGGAGGAACAGATTTGATAACAGTTCCCAATTACCACCAATAAAGAGCCAGAGCATTTTCGTGAGGAATTCTTCCTTTTCCCATGGTGGTGTTGGACTGTTTCAGGCTGATGGTAATGGAGGACAGGCTTATTTCACTAATGATTTAACCATGGCTTTGTCTGCCTGCTAACTGCGCTCTCTCTCTCTGGAGAATGGCTATGCTAATCCAGAAATCTGGCTCCAGTTTGGAAAAGCATTCACAACTGTCTTTCTGTGTTATGCGAAATCAGGGGTTTTCTTCCAACATGTGACAGACTTTGATGTGGAAAAAAAAAAAAAAACTCAATATGGGAAAGCAAAGAGATAATAAAATCATTGTCCTCATTAATGAGTTTCAGTTTTATATCAAAGATTCACTTCACAAGTGAATTTACACAAGTGGCTTCACTTTATTTAACAGTAAAGTGTCCAAAAAAGACATTCTGCAACAGTGGTGGGCCCAAGCAGCAATCTCAGCGGCTGGGAAATGAAGCCAAAGCAATTCCTCAAACGTCCACTTGAGGCTGGCTCCAGAAGTGAGTCAGTCTCATAAGCCCGAAACCCCACTGGGTTTGCGTCGCTGTTTTGGTCTGTCCTGTATGTGCTTCTAAATATGCTTCTACGTGTGTAAATATGCTACATAGTTAATTAGTTTCTCTTTTGTCTGTTTTTACGACCAGCAGTTTGCATGGGGTATTTTATTTTGAAAATCCACCGGCTTCTCTATGCTGTTTCTGTGTCTGGCTTCCTGTCAGCTCGAGGTGCTCTGTGTAAATTGACGCGGGCTGCTTGCGGTGCCTGTCAAAAATAGAACAGCCGCGTGTTCAATGCGGAGCCGAGTGGAGGCTCGCTTCTGGGACGCTTCTGAACTGGACCGTGGCGGAGCCGGTGGGGTTTGATTGGCAGCATCATGCATACACTGTCCATTCTTTATAATGTCATTAAAGAGACCCAATGTGCATCATCAAAAGGGTAAAGCAGGCTTTACTCCTGCAAAACATAGGCATTTTTGAGGGTCACACAAGAGAACCCCATCCAGGTAGCTCGCTGGTAACTATCAAAAATGTCAAAAAACAACAACAAATATTTTGTTACAGAATTAATCTAGTTTTGGACGGACACATGGCTTAAATTTTTACAACATGAGCAATCGTTTCTCTTGAGTTTTAAGATGGTGACGAGAGGTGGGCCAAGAAATGACTGCAGGCATCAAGAGCCTGAAAAGCAATACCACATCATCCAATTACGTCGAACACAACACCTCCCTGCTCTTAACTGCCAAGTGCAAAACAAACTAAACGGCAGCACAAACTAATGGATACTGGAGAAGACAGAGGCAGCGAGAGGAGGCTAATGCCATCCTACGCTGCTGACGCTTCCAGGTGAAATGCACGCGGGACGAAGGCGAGCAGCTGCCTGTGGGTCAAAAGCTTTGAAGGAAGCAGCTTATGTATGCTTTGTACTGCAGCTCACACAAGGTACACTACCTCTGAACAAGCATTTCATCCTTCCAGCTAGAGCTAAGCAGCCCCCAACCATCTGAACTGGTGCATGTGTGTGAAATCTCATTAAAAAGGGAAAAAATGTAAAATATGATTTCACGCACTTCCTGCTTATGAGTGGGAGTTTTGCTGCCAGTCAGTGTTTGCTGCTTACTACATGTCCTTTGATTTATTTATTTTTATATTTATATGCACTAAGTTGTTCCGGTATCAGTATGAATCAGCAGTACCTCCAAGGAGTCTTTAACAGTTATCAGAAATTCAATATTTAACTTTTTTAAACTTTTTTTCTTCATTCCATCACAATTTTTCTGTGCTAAGGACTTTCTTTCCCACGTAGCAATTGGCAACCTCACACTATGCATTGTTCCAAATAAAGTCCTCTGATTTATATCGCAAAAGAAAAAAAAGAATATGTGTTTTTTTTTTCAGCCCGTGTCTTGAGTCTCAACACAAAGCTCCAGAGAAAAGCAAATGTTGCAGACAAAACTGATTGTCTGGTGTTCATTTCTTAAAGGTCAAGTACAGCACGTAGCATCTATTGTTATTGTACACACACAGTAACATCTGTGGTGGGAGCTGTGCAGACCGAGCGCATGCAAACAGAGGAGGACCCAAACCTGCCGAGACACAACAACACAGATGGCTGCTTTTTACCCAGCTGGCACTGAGGCATATGGAAAACAGAGATCATTAGCGAGGTAATAAGTGCATGACAACGTTCGCAAAGGTAAGTCATCAACAAAATCCTCACGAGTTCAAAAAGAGTTAACACGTGTGGATGAGCGTTTCACAAAACGGTAAACCTACACTCATCAATATGTAGAGTGTAAGGTTGTCACGATACCAGCATTTAAAACTTCGACATAATAATACTATTAGTAATACAACAGCAAAAATAGTCCTCTGCACAAAATAAGACTTTTCTAGCATCCTGCAGTGCTGCTATGGAAAAAGTCACATATGGAGGACCAGTTGCAGCATGGGTGGGTTTTATACTTTATTTGAACACATTCATGTATTTCAAGGAGTTAGTTAGTCTAATAGTACTTGCTCATCCTTCCCTTTTCCACACATACTGGCGGCTGTGGCTCAGGAGGTAGAGCGGGTCGCCCACTAATCAGATGATCGGCGGTTCGATCCCCGGCTCCTCCAGTCTGCTTGTCGAAGTGTCCTTGAGCAAGATACTGAACCCCAAATTGCTCCTGACTGGCTGCACCATCAGTGTGTGAATGTGTATGAATGGTTAGCAGTTGGCACCTTGCATGTCAGCTAATGCCATCAGTGTATGAATAGCTTTTACTTGAACTATTTTAAAATATATTTTCTGTTTAATTTTCACTTTTATTTATTTGTCTATTTATATATATCTTAAACTTTATTTTTAGCTATCTGTATATTCTATTATGCTTTATTCTTTTTTATCTAGCTATTTACACGTTTACATAATTAGTTTTACTATTTCACTATTATATTTGTTTTCTTTTTATTAATTTTACTTATTTATTTATTTTGATTTATTTCATTTTTAACCTGCCTCCGGTGTTTCCTCACTGCAAGACGATGAGATGATGATGATGATGCTTCCTCAGTTTGTGTCGTGCTTTGTTTAGAATGGGATGGGGTGGGTGGTGGGTGTTTTTATGTTTTTATGTTTTTATGTGAAGCACTTTGTGTGACATGTTTTGTATGAGAAGTGCTACACAAATAAAGTCTGACTGATTGATTGATTGATTGATTGATTGTGTGTGAATGGGTGAATGAGATATGAGTGAAAAAACACTTTGAGCGATCAAATGTGCAAATAACAGAGATTGTATCAATTTAAACGTGTGATATGAAAAAAAGAATCGAAGTCCTGGTACTTTTGACAACCCTACATGTATCGTCAGCACCTACCTCCAGACTGCAGACAGCTAAAACAGCAATAATCTGAACGTACCCGCCACGTGCCAAAGGAAACAGACATGGTTAGTGACTGGCTGGTGAACAGACTGTGACTGTAGTGGAGCACTTTGCTGATAAAAAGTCATGTCTGTCACTTTTATAAGGCAATAATACAGTCACATACATGTTTCACTTCCCTCAACTGGCCAAAATTACACATCACATAATGCAACACCATCCATTTGTTACTGTCAAAGATCAATACAAAACCATTAAGATCTCATTTCTGCCATGTTACAAGAACCACAACTCACAATTGTATGGAATAAGATATTATAATCCATATTCACATAATGTTCCACTGCAAGCGTCAGCTGTAGTGCATCTCATCTGCTCCTTTAGCTATCCAGATCATTATACCCAATGTTAAAAACAAACAAACAGTACTATACTACACCGCTGTGTATGCTTTATGTCAAATATGGACAGAGAATGTTGTTATGAAATCATTCAAATACTCAGTATCACAGCCTGTCAGTGATTAAGTTTGGAACATTGGCTTCACGCATGCCGTTTTTCTTTTGGAGAAAGTCAGCGTTGCCACACTAACGCCAGACTGTGCTCGAGAATGGAATCAGCAGAATAATGAACACAACATGAGAGACTAATCACAGCACGACTCTGGTCCACGGGGAGTAACCAGACTCTCTTGGCATCAGTTTTTAGAGTCACAAAAATGTATCTTCGCAATTCAAAACAGCACCACAAACAAAGTCACAGGGAGGCATCCAGTGCAGAGGATAAACCCAGGGTTTGGTGTGTCATTAATTCAAGTGGGCATGCTGCACAGGCTGACTGAACAACCAAAAAAAGCCTACGAGGACATGAGAAAAAACACAGATGGACAAAGACACACACACACACACACACACACACAGGAAACAGAAGTGAACTCACAGTGCAATGAATCAAGCGGCAGAACTGGCAGCCATGGATTCCCAGTTGGTGGAGCAGAGATCACCTACTTCTGGAACCTACAGATGACAGAGAGACAGAGACAGTCAGAGGAAGATAAACAGAATGCATGAGAGAAAGAATGAAGAGGCCGGGTGACGGGAAGGGAAACAGAGAGAGAGAGGGAGAGGAGAAGAAAGAGCATTTTGTTAGTTTGCCTGAGGCAGATCTCTTAACATCACGGCTCATTTTCAGAGCAGCGCATTGTTCTGGCATGGCGTTACAGGACGTTATCAGATTTATTGGTACATTTAGCACCTGGGAAGATTCATCTGAAAACAGATACTTCAATATATTAGAGGGCAAACACCAGTGGAAACAACTTGATGCATATAAACTAATTTAAGCTGCTAGCGGCCTCCTCAGACCTTCAGTTCGACTACTGGAAAAATACAAAGTGAGATGAGCGCAACAAGTTAATAAATGTCAGAAGGAGGATTAAACATAGTTTGTTGCTAATGTGAGCCAGATAATGTACGTTCTGTTTAAATAATGTGTTACAGAGTGAACTACTGCTGGTGGAAGTAGAGCAGCTCAACAGAAGTAGCATCATTAAACAAAAATTCGATTTAGTGGTAAATTTAGCACCCAGGGAATTTTATCTTCATCTTCTGTGCAGAAAAGCTGTTGTTGCATCAGAACCCAAAACAGAGCACAGACACAAGAAATGTGGAATGACTCTGAAAACAGCTGGACCATTTACACTGAAGCATGATGACAACAGCTCGACAAACCAAGTCTGGATGTTGCAATACAAACCCAAAGCCAGACGCAAATGGTGAAATGATGATAGAAGCAAATAATAAAACATTTGGTGAATCAGTCTGTATGATCGGATTGATCCAACTCCATTTCAGTCAGTTCTACTGTGTTTCATGTAGTAAAGAGTTACATTATATTAACAAGTGACACAGCAAATTGAGCTATCCATGGTGATCCAATGTCTCTCACAAAAACAGGCAGAACACAGAGTTATAGACAACCAGTCTCAAGCGTGCAGCTGTATGTGGCGTTTTTCAGTCTGGTGTCTGTGTCAGAAACAGACGTAGTTCTGAGGCACATTTTCTTCCAAAATACCAACAACTTGCTTTGCAGTTCCTCATCTCAATGAACCTCCCACCTGTGCGCTCTGCACTGGGCACCAAAACACCACACAGAAGTTTGAAGTGGATTTCAAAGTCAGGAAATGACCCAATGGTCATGGCGTTCGAAGCATTGGTTGTTGCGCTGCCACAAAAATAGAGCCCTAAATGTTTTTCTAAAGGCATAATTCTCTGTTCACAGTGTGTCATATTTTACATTCTTATACACAATGCTCTATGGAGGAGCAAGTAAACATCTTGTCCTGTTGTCCTGTGTGCTGAAAATAAACTGGACCGTAACGCTTCTCCTAATCCGGTTGGTGGATTTAATGCCAACTGTGAAGGGGAGGACATCTTTTCTGTCAGTGCATTCAAACTGCTCGGACCATTTGCAAATCCAATCCTCCCTCTGCTTCTTCACGATCTGTTCGAGGTGTTGTTATTTGGAGACAAAATAGGTGGCTCCATGAGTGTTGCTATGCAACCGAGGGAAAAACTTGAGGAAATAAGGCAAAAGCATCACGTTAAGGATTCTATCTTAAAAACCACTCCGCATTAATTCATCCGAGGACGAAGCATCTTGTTGAGGATAAAAATAGCCACAGTCATCTCCGGAGCCTTGGCTTTTTTTTATGAGCCTATTTACTGGCTTCGGAATGGAAAAATTATCTCTCCTAATGGGAATGTGGAGAGAAAATCCTTGGAAGCTCTGTGGTGAAAAATGTTGTTGTACATTAGCGAACTACATTATGAAAAATCCTATTTGGTTTATAAGAATAAAACATTCATTAGTGTGTGTGTGTGTGTGTGTGTGTGTCCTCCCTCTCTACCCAAGACATTCCTGATTGTGGAGATTTCTGTCTCTTTTTCCACTTCTCACAATAATCTTCAAATCTCAAAGGTGTTTTTATCTTAGGTTGACCTGTATGAATACACGGTTTGACCAACATTATGTCACAGTTACACTGGAACAATAGTAGTTCAAGTGATGATCCTGCAGATCTCTCTATCACCCAACCCCCACAGCTTTGATGACATCTAATGAACATTCTGGGACCGCAGACGCACACACTGGAAGCTATTTTTGGACTTCTCGCCATCATTCTTAATGCTTATGTTTACATTTCTCTCACTCGGTTCAGTAGGAAAGCAACACAAGCAAACCTTTAACTTTATTTTACTTAGAAGAGAAGACAAAAGCGCATTTTATACAGTATGTGTGATTATCTGATCATTGGTGTTGCTTACCCTGCTGGACTCTGTTCTAGGGATGTTCATCTCATCATGGCAGCAATTAACTTGATGACTAAAAGGTTAGAACAGTCAGTAACAACGGATGAAATAAACCTAAGGCTGCTTTTTTTTTATAAATGAAATGTGAATTTCTTTTAACAGTGCAGGGCTGAAGATTTAAGTCCGGAGATATTATTCAGCTAATAGTGATGATTGTGTCATAAGTGTCATGTAGAACAGCTAAAGGGTCAGAAGCCATGCGCCACACGGTTCATTTTTGGTGAAAGATGTTGAAAGTAAAGTAGAATACACTTCTCCAAGAGTTGCACATGCCTGCAAACTTCCCAATAAAACCAGTGGATGGTGGAACAGTTACATTTTCTGCTTCATTCTGTCCCCTCCCTCATAAACAGGATTATCAAACCTTTGGTTTACCACCACTATGTGTTTTGGCCCTCAGTAACAGTCCAACACTGTTTGTTTTGCACGTTTCAGGAGACTTGAAATTAAAGTGTGCTGTTTGCAGGTGCCTCTGTGAATTTAATTGACCACAATCGGTCCCTCCTACCCAGTAAACAACAGCTGGTTCCCATAGTCCACCTGCTACCTGTAAATTCCCTTCCACAGGAGTCTAGTGTACTATTGGTTTGTCTCGTCCGAGAAGCCGGGGCCACTGTGAGTGTGTGCTGCTGCTTTGACGCCATAATAACAGTTTGAGATTTCGTCTGGCACGCTCGTTGGTAACCAGGCTTTTAATTGACTGTCTGAGTGCTTTGTTTTTTTCAAAGCATGACTGGGTGGCTTGAAACTGAATGTATTGTTTACTGCTACGGCTCTTTTCTGCAAGTTAAGTTGAACATCTATGCTGATTCAAGCTTTAGATTTTAGTCTGTTTATGTCTGTGTCAGATTTCTGTACATGTTTAGACCATTTTGAGTTCTTTGTTTGGTCCAGTATGAGTCATTTGCACTGATTTGATGGCATCTTGTAAGATTTATACCACAGGTCACTAATAGGAGGACCACGGAAACAACATATCATTGATCTTATTTAGTTTTTATTCAGTTTTGGTGGAGATTCCATTTTGACTGGCGACTCTTTTTGCTGACAGTGTTTCTACACCGCTGCTCAGCTAAAGGGACATCCTACCTGTCTTTGATCGGCCAGTACTCGTTGCCTTCGTGGGTTCGAGTTGGTTGGGTTTAGGCGTGAGGACGGAGATTGGTCAAGGGGGTAAGAGCGGCAGTGACAGAGACGGAGAGAAAAATATAAAGGAGTGAGGAGACAAGAGAGAGAAAAGAGGTCAAACTGAGTCAATGTGCCATGGCGTGTGCTAAACGGAGGAAGGTTGACACAGAAAACTGACTTTTAATCCAGAAGACTGCAGCCAAGTCAGCCAATAACTTATTATTATTATTATTATTATTATTATTATGAAAGTACTTTTTATTTATAATTCTGAGTTGAATGTCAAATTGACTTTGCTTTGACTTTTCTTATTTATTTGATGTATTATTTATTATTGTATGTAGCTCTCAGAGTCCAGAGTGTCACTGAAAATAAATATTGTTGCCATGACGTTGAATTATAGCTTTCTTTGTTTGGTTTGAGTCGTTGTCTTCACACAGTGCAGATGTTGATACAATGACAATGCTGCTTTAATATATATAAAATAATTGTAGTGTATAACTAAATTATAATGCAATTTAAACATGATGATGCCTGATGACCTGAACGTGAGCAAATTTTCTCTATCTGGACCTCCTGAAATCAGAATTAACCCCTGGTTTATACATTTATTGATCCCTGTTAGGGGAATAGTATAATAATAGTATATAGTATAATATAATAGTATCAGTATAAATATATACTGTATAGAGATTTTCACCTGACTCCCAGAGCACCTTCACCTTCCCTAGTTCATGGGCAGATTCTGTGCTGACTCACAGTCACTGTTTAACACTGGCTGCAGAGAGGCTGAGCTTATAGCTTACAGTGGAACAACAAGTAAAAAAAACGTGAGAAACCAGACCAGGAACAGAAAAACAGGACTTAGAATGAGTATCTGTGTTTGGTACAAGCGATAGCAAGTAACCTAAATTGTGCATGACACTGACTTCAAATCAGGGTTACGGTATAATGACCCTATAATCCATCAATCGCACACATGGCTGTCAAGCAAAACACACAGAGTGACCACATTCACTAAGCTAGGTGGTGATTGCATGTGTTGTTTCTAGGTTACCCTACGAGGTATCGACAAAACATGATGACAGTGGTCGACTTTTCCGTCTTTCTTAACGTCAATCCAGCGGTACTATCTGATCCAAATACATGTTTTGTTAAGAAAAGATGAGAAAAGTGCACTGAACGTGGTGTGAAAGGTGCTAAACTGCTATTAGTCACTCCAGTTTTGACCATCCAACAATAAATTTAAAGGATTGCAACGCGAGCATAGCTTCTCATGAGATGTAAGACCTGTGTTTTTCTTAAATATGGTGTGTTGAATATATAATAAGTCTGTGGCTGAGTGCGTAGACACACAGGAAGCTTTTACACAACAACAGGGCTCAGGGGAAGACCACAGACAAATCATAGTTTCAAATCCCGAGCTAAGCAGAAGAGTCGACAGCACACGGACGAGGAAGTGATCGCCAACGGCTGCGACTTCCACTGAACGCGCAGTGAATATGTAAATATGCACACACAGTCCATCCCAATCATCAGAATGGTTGTTATGCTCGGTCCTCTCTGTGTCTCATTGTTATCATCGCTTCCTGTCATCCTGCTCTACCTTGTCCTCGTCTCCATAACAACCTCCAAACTCCCATCTCCAAACTACTCTGACAGGCTCGGTGCTGCTGCTGGTGACAGCTCTTCATTTACAGGAAACACAACACAGACATGTGGGCAAATCAGAAGAAATCAGAGAAACTTTAATTAACCAAATCTGCAGACTTATTTTTTTTTTACATTATAAATGTATTTGGATGCTTTTAAACTTCAGTTAACTTCAAATGAAGACTGTTTTTATGTGGGAGCTGCAGTCTCTCTGAGTGTCAGATAATGGTTTCTAAATGGTTTGTTTCCCGGTCGATTCAATTTGTCGCCTGTCTTCTTCCTTCAGTTCTTTGAGTGGGTGAAATGGGAAGAAGGAAAGGTGAAGAAACATGCCAATCAACACCTGAGCCTGAAAGTCTGCTTGGATTACTTTGCAGCTCACAGTCAAACATTTCAAACTGAGAAAAAAAGACGTAGACCAAGGTAAAAGAATACAGAGGTAACACGAGGCCAACTCCAACCGCTGCAGGTACTGATCTCTGTTTTCAAGTCACCTATGACTTCCAACTTTAAGGCTAGACATCACAAAATGAAGTGAAGTGTAGGCAGGTCAAAAAGCACAATAATGCTCCATAAAAGAAGTTTCACAAGCTTCTCCTCTGGTCACATCAGTGAATCACTGTGAGGTTTCAGTTTGAATCATTCTTCATGCAAATGCACTGCACACCAATATTTATGAATGGACTACAACTACCACTGCGCTGTGACGTAAACACTGATGATGGGATTGAAGACATGAACAGAACACAAATCATCTAACACGTTCTATGGTCAGACCTAAAAGCATTAGCCAACACGCAGATGTGTGTGTGTGTGTGTGTATGTGTGTGTGTGTGTGTGTGTGTATATATTGTGTCTTCCTGCATAGAGCTGATTGGAAAGAAATGTGTTGCAGGTGGTGGTGGAGGATTATCCAACATACGTATCGCAAAAATAGTCACAGAGAAATCACAAATAACGTTGCCTGAACTCCAAGTTACGAATCCTTTTATTGTGGCTGGAATTTCTACACAGACAGTAAAGGACTGTGTTGAGAATGAGTCAGTGTGCAAACAACAATTCCTGAAAGCAGATAAACCTTTGAAAGAGTTTTTAAGGTGAGCAAAGGAAGAAATAAAAGAAGCACAAGCTGCTCCACCATCACGCCGAAGAACAGAATCTAACAAGACAGAGTAACATAAACATCTATCTTTGTCTCCAAAAGGTGTTACATGAACACATCCAAAGTGTGTGTGTGTCTGAATGAGCACAGACTTGAGTGTAATGACACACTCCCATTGTTGTCCAAAACACTGAACTGTGACTAAGAAGCTGCAGCTACTCCAGTGTATAAAGAGTTCTCATTAACATGTGAGCCAGCTTGTCCAAAGCACACACGTCCTGCTCAATTAGAGGGTGTCCCATCAGCGGCCAGAGTCCCCATCTCTGATCGCTCGACACACTCTAGACAGACGATGATAATAATGATGCATGGACCGGCTCTCCCTGACTTCAGTTCATCTAATCCGTCCCCCGTGCACAACCTTTTCCTCTGTGGATCCAGTGTGATCATCCTCTCCATCTGTGCCTCTGAGCCTGGCAGTATGCTAAGCAAGCATTTGCCATACTGAGCAGACAGCAACAGTTGTTGGAGCATTGAAGAGCGGTGCAGAAGAAGAAGAAGAAGAAGAAGAAGGATGAGGAGGAGGAGGAGGAGGAGAAGGTGAAAAGTAAACATGGCTAGCTACTTACAAAGCGGCAGCGTGTCCGATCTGTAGCCAGGCGAGGCGAACGGGGCACAGAGAGCCACATGACAAACGTAGACGATACGGAGCCGGTGCATGAATGAGAGACAGAGAGGGAGGGAGGGAAGGAGGGAGGGAGGAAGAGCTTGAGCTATGTGAGGAAAGAGGGAGGGAACAAGCACGAGAGTGATTCATGACGAGGAAGCCAAAACATTATAGAAGAGAGACAGAGGGAAGAAGAGGAAGGATGAATCAACTTGGGTCCTTAAATGTGAAGAAAAGAGTTGACAGGAAAGAAGCTGGACTTTCTCCTTCTTTAGCAACCCGTTGTGTTCAGCCACCATGCGTGCCCGGCTCAGAGCATCTAGGCACACTGAGAACTTTTCATGATGAACAGAGAGGAAATTAAAAAAGAAAAAGAGAGAAGAAACGAGAGAGAGAATGAGGCTGAGCTGAATTCTCCCCGTAGGACTGAATTCCCAGAGAGGCCTATCAGTTTCATGCAGGCAGGACGAGGGTCGAACAGCTGTCAACCCCCCCCATAGATATGGACATGAGTGAAGGCAACCTCCGGTTTGTTCAATACAGATTTAGTAGACGTTTCAGTCGCCTAATGGTACGTAAAGTGAGCGAGTCTAGACGGAGAAAGTGATCTCCTCTCCTTAAACAACTATCGTCCAAGTACAAGACGTGAACCAGTGAAGCAAATCAGCAGCCAGGAGAAGAGCGGGATTTTCTGTTTTTTTTTAACAGTTATCCTCCTCAAGCCTGCGACTGCACCCCCTGGCTGTAGAACTAGATAAAACAGGGCGAATCAAAGACGGAAAAAAACACAACATCTGTGAAGAAAACTCCATGTGATTTACGACTTTACCTCTTCGGTTAACGTGCACGGCTCAGAGGCTGAGCTACAGCTGTGTCCAAGGCTTCAGACAACTATTACAAAAGTTACAGTGACTGAAATATGATTTCAGTATAACAAAGGAATATACAGATAGTGTGCCAAACAGCCTGAGTCACATGTTTTCACATACAATCAATCTCTGATACTGGATCTAAACAGATCTATTTCATGGCAGACAGTTTGAGGAAAAGCACAGGTGAAAGAAACCTCACTAACAAAGGCTCGGTAAGCAGCAGCATGCACGACACCAAGACCCTGTAACTAGTTCACCTAAATGGAATGCAGCCGGATTTAATGTTACCAATTACACTTGTCCTCCTCCTGCTCGGACGAGCCAAAATGTCTGCCGTGAACTGAATTAATAGCTGCAAAGGTCCGTCGAGGATCATCTCTTTTCCCACGCGGAGAACAAAAACTGTTGGCAGTGCTGCTATCCAAAGTCAAAATGGAACTTATTTCTTTGCAGAGCTGGAGCCTTGAGTACATTATAGTCTCATCAGCCTTGTCTGTGTCTTCAAAGTTCATGACCCATTTACTGGACGCCTGTCATAAGTACACGCTTTTATTAGAAACTTCATTTCTAGGTCAAGAAAAGTGATTATCAAAGAAATTCCTCTGGTCTGAGTGGAACAGCTATGAACCGAGTATACTGACAACTTTGATGTACAAGCTTGTAATTGTACAAAATGTCTACCAAAATGCTTTCACATTTCACAGCATGGGAAACTAGCATCTACTTGATAATGCAGTACCTTAATTCAATCACTTTCATCAGAATTTGCCACAGTAGATACAGTCAGAGGATATGGAAGTGATGCTTTGGACTTCAAGACAACCAACCAAACAGATCATATCAAAATGATGCTGCTATTAGTTGCAAGGAACTCTTTCCTGTATTGGACATCTTCTTAACATAGATATATATTTAATTTCTATGCAAATGTTTTATCTATCTATCTATCTATCTATCTATCTATCTATGCCTCTGTAAAGTAGTAGCAGCTATTGTAGCATTCCCTGCTAACTCAAACATCTTCAAGACGATGCGATATCTACACTGTGGTTGTCAACACGTGTACAGCTTATGAGCCTGTCTAAAAACAGCCCAACCTAAACAAAACCCATCAGAGTTTCCACATCTAGCGCGCTCAGTTTCCATGGCTGCCTCCATAGTTACTCACTGTTGCTGGACCTACAAGACATTTGTTCAAATTAGCTGGGCCCTCTGAGTGACTGTTTTACAACCTAAACAAATCGGAGCCGTTCCTGCTTCACCATTCTCAGCTTCTATGCAGTGTGTCTAACGATGAGGAGAGACAGTTGATGACTACCAGCTTTTTCCACTGTTTAGTCTCGGTAACACAGCGGCACTAAATTAGCTTAAAAAAGGCCATTTCCTATTGACCAAGAAGGTACTACGCATGCAGATGTCAGTCCAGTTGGCAGATGATGTGATGAGGTCTATGTGGCCCCGTCATCTGTGCTGACATCTGGACCATATGTCTTCTTACACTTAGGGACTAGGGTCCAAATTCTGAATAAAAACAGTGTACTGTGGAGGTGGAAATAGTCCAAGGAGCCACAAGGGCATTGGCTGTAAAGAGAGAAAAATGCTGGTAGGTAGTTCATTAAATAGCAAGAGTAGCTTTTTTACAAGGCCCTACAATGTGTGTGATAATTAAGTTATCAACGAAATATGCACTTTATAGCAGGGTACTTCATCATTTTATGAATATTCTGTAAACATAAGAGAAGACGGGGAAATGAGAAGTGACACAGAGCAAAAGGAGAAGGAAAACTCTGCCATGCCTTTTCTTAAAACCTTTAGCTTGTGAGGGTGATCTCTGGAGGGATGGTGTGGAGAACGAGGAAGAGGAAGGAAGAGGATGAAGTCAGAGATGGGAAGCTGGGAGGATATGAGTGAAGGAGGGGGATGGAAAGTCAAGCCAGAGGGTTGCCAGTAATTACCCACCTGAATATCATCACGAAAAAAATAAAAAAACAGATAGCTGACACAAGCATGAGTTTCCCGGGAGATGGATTAAAATAACACAGAACGCCTTTGTAGCCTTTGTGGCCGCTGACGCTCCCCTATCTCAGGGATCAGATTAAGCACGGCTCCTTGAAAATATGACTGATCCATGTGACTATGGGGCACAGTGATGATATTGTGTTTTGCTCAAGGATGAATTCTATACTCTGGATACATGAACGCTACAATGCAGATGGAAACTCAAGGATGTAGGATAACATTACTTGCTGCTCATTGTGGAACAGGCAGGATGAAAGAGATCTGAGATTAAATGTAGCTTTCATTCACAGAGACCGGAGAGCCTACAAATGATTCACAAGGAACTGTGTTAAAGGGATAACACCTATTTACTAAAGTCAGCTCTGAATCTTCAGCAACTTTTAAGTTCCCATGAGTCAACGGTTACAAACAGTCTTTGACCAAACTTAATGTCAGACGGATTCAAAGAAAAATGCCTGTGGTTAGACACCATTATGTGCGGCCAACCTGCCATTAAGCTTTACTGCCTTTCATCTGTAAACGCGTGCTGCGTATGTGTGAGGCGCATAAATATTGCTGTCGTGTGTGTATTTGCACACGAACATCTCTTAATCCTCACCTAGCAGATGTTTTTCCATCGCCGCCCTCACACATCTCCCACTTCATTGTCCTCCGTCCTATCAGAGAGGATGAGACAGTCCCTCACTGACTTCCTCTTACATGTTGTCTCCCATAGTGATAAAGTAAGTGAGGGATGCCCATTGACCCATTATTCTTCCTCAATGACGATTTACAAAGAACCTCAATAAATCAATTTTCTCATAAGCTCAGCGCTCATAAAAGTCTATTTTAACAACATTATTAAAGTAGAAACCAGAGCAGGCCATCGATCAATGATTTCAATGACTCCTGAACTAAGAAGGATAGAAGGAGTGAAGCTGGGATGACAGCTTTTCTGCCCTAAACTGTACTTACTTTTGCTACATGCTAACCCCACCGGACATGTCTCTGTCACATCGCAGCAACTTCAAGCTTTCAGAAGTGGAGTGGTTAGCAGGCCAGACTTTGTTAACCTGCTCAGATTTGGTCATTTTTCTTGGTTTAGCTGCTTCTAAATATGTAAATATACTACGTAGTTAAACTGTTTCACTTTTGTCTGTTTTTACGACCGGCAGTTTGCACGGGGTGTTTTATTTTGAAAATCGACCGGATTCTCTCTGCTGTGTCTGACTTCAGTTTGAGCTGCAGATTGACCCGCGCTGCACGCGGCATCTACCAAAAATAGAACAGGCATGTATTCCCAACTGAGCCGAGCAGCGGGGCTGCTGGGGTTTGAAACATTGACTAGAACTGCCGTGTATAGCTCCGGCGGCCGCAGTACACACTTGACGCTTTGCATCCGTGCCTGGTGGAATTCAGCCTTAAAGCTTTCTCCATAACCGCTTGACACACAACTATAAATCCAACTTGAGAGGAAGGAAGGGCCACAGCTCACAATCACTCTGAACTGATGATAATCGGTGAATTCATTGAAATATATCAAAATCACAATATGACCAAGTGCAAACCTCAAATTGCAAGGGCTGCAATTTTTTTAAAGGTAAAATGTGTCAAAACATTACAAACGAAGCAGAGCCCAGCAATCACATCAACATTTTTAGATTTTTTTCAGTGAAAATCAAATTAAAAAATTACTATTTCCACTACATCTGTCAAAATAATCTCAGTACGAGTTGTTGCACATCGTTCAGCCATAATTTTTAGCAACATTTCAGAGTCATGAATTGACAGGAGGTGTGGGATAGATTACTGTCTCCTACTACATTCCACCCCTGTCAATCAACACGACAGTGGTGGTTAGTAGGAGAAAAGCACCTTCAAACATCAGTGTGAGTGATATTCAAGCTCTTTGTTATACTTAACACGCTTTTCAGGCATCAAACAATTAGCTTCCTGCCTCTCAGTGGAGACATGGAGACCTTTTAGCTTTCTGATCACGACCCTAGTAGCCAACAAGAGGCCAGTATGAGCTCCAGTATCTATGGAGAAATGTAACAATGTCATAGTAATCTATCTCCAACCCCGGCGGAGGGAGGAGGATGTAGAAACAGTTGAGCTCCTTGGCTCGCTTTCACCCCCCGGCCAATGCTTTCCTTTATGACCTTGCCAGGAGACCAGTAGGGATGTTGATTCCAGTTGTGGTCTGAACCGATCCAGAGCAACCGTAGATAAGAGGCCGGTCCAAGAGGGAAACGTTTTCCAACAGCAAAGGACGGCAGGGATGAGATAAGACGTTCAGAATTCATCAAAAAGACATCAGAAACAGAGTGAAATAAATGGTATGGAGTGTGACAGTGAAAAATGCATTCTAATATCAATTCAAAGATTTAGGAAAAATAAGTTTCAAATTGAACAATTGTTTATCAGGACAGCATTGTTGTCCTTCGGCACATACTGACAGATTTAGATGAAACCTTGAGGCCATTCACTGCCTTTCCATATTCAGTGGAAATGTCTGGGAAGGACAACACAGGGTTGTTGAAACTCCCACACCACATAACGTTCCAAGTCTTCTGCTCCCCCCCCCTCGTTCTCTCATTGCCACTATCAGTGCAGAGCATTCTGGTGCTTTTTCAATCTGCCCTCCTTCTTCAGCTGCAAGGCAAATAATTATTAAAAGGATCAAAGCGTATGAAAGGGCTTCTGCGTCAGTGAGGTTGAGCTTGGGGAGCCGGGTGACTGAAAGTGATAATGGCAAAGCACTGAATTGTTTTTGCTCTCTATATGCAACGCTGGAATGTCTGAGCTCTGCAATTAATACTGCTGGAATTGAGTACTGAGAACGAACGGTCTAAATTATTCAAAGTTAAATCCATTTCTGCTTTCATCAAATTCTGTATTCAGAACTATTATAAACTTGAAGTCTTTGCTGAGAAGGCATGTTAAATTCATGAAACAATCAACATGAAAACTAGTAATAACTGTCTATAGGGACTAGAGGTGCTAGTTCACCTCCTGGGCACTGATGATGCGCCCTTGGGAAAGCTCAAACCCCTAACTGCTACATGCAGTTAAAATTGTAAGGCAACAAACCTCAGGCGGTTTTTAAGTTAGGAAATTCAACTTAACTGTTTAAGTTTTTCTAAGTTTGTTCAACTTCCATTTCTAAGTTATCTCAACTCACCTAGCTTAAGTTGTAGTAACTTATAATTTCACATTATCTCAACTTTGCATCCTTACTTCTACTAACTCTACTCAAGTTGGATTGTGGATCTCTATGTGTATAAATCTTCCAGAGAGATAATATAAAAATGGAGACATACAGTTAAACATAACAGCCAGGAAAAATGGAAACAGTGTAGCAGAAATGAGCAAAACTATTATCTGTAACCAGCTGCAGGCCTCACTGTATATCTCTGCCAGCTATCACATTCTCCTCAGTGAATGGACATTATATTTGCATATCCGCTGGGTAAATGTATATGATGGTAAAAAGCGCTCTGGCTTAGTTAATAGTATTCTCCACCAGCCGAGTTGGACTGGGACAATTTGGTGCTTGACAAGTGTATGTGGACAGCTGAAGACAGTTAATAAGTGTGATGGACACTGGTGTGCATTTCCTGTAAGTGGTGAGCATGGACTTGCGTGTGCTTAAGAGCCTGGGGTCGTGCAATCGAGCTAAAAGGTTGTTGACGTGCAAAACCACTGTACATCAGCATGACAAAGTGACAAGGTGTAGTTCACTTAGTGGACGACTTGTTTGTGAAAACGATGCAGTACATTCCAGGATAAGATTTTAGAGTGAGTGACACTTTGATCCAATCATAGACTGAGCCTTTATTCGTGTGTCAAGGACAAGACATTTGCATTCCTTGAGGAGATGGCAAACCCCTTGAAGACACTCAAGAAGCACAGTAAATACACTTAGATTAACAAGCAATGCCCTGTGCTTTACAGTTTCAACCTCCAGCCTTAGTCATCATAGATGCCCTAAAACAGTTAAAACACACCCTGACTTCATTGTGTATTTCAGGAAGGTCTGCTCAAAATCAGGAAGCTCTGAAATAACAATAAACACTGTCATCTAAGTATAACTTGACATGTTATTATTTATGTTCTTTACTTCAGCAGACATCTGATACATCATCCATCAGGTTGCCTAAACATACATTGTTATGGTTTGGTCAAAATTGTGCAGAGTTGATGTGAAGGGTGGCGCTCCGTGCTGTGCAATGTGTACAAGGGTTGAATGGAAGTGAGGGAACTGAAGGGACATGGCCTGGAGGAAAAGTACAGGCAAGTCTGTGACACTGTAACAAAGAAATATGGAGGAGGAGTGTGTTCAAGAAAAAGACGTCGGCATGCTAAAGACTACATGTCATGGCTGTTAAGGTAATATTACAGTACAAGTCTGAGTCTTGTTTGTTGTTGAGGTGTTCTCATACAGAAATAGTCACTGAACTGTCCTTGACTGTAGGAACAACAAGTTGAATGGTATTACAGCTCCTATAGCCTCATCTTATAGTTTCGTTTTATTCAATTGTTTATAACTACACCACTGCAATAACCATGTAATCTAAAGCCGCTAACATCTCATCCAATACAATTATCTGCTGATGAGATACATATGGAGGAGTGTGATTCATTTTTCTTCTCCTGAACCTGAGACAGGATAGATTACATTACATTTATGTCACTGCTACATAATTTACAAGGTCATTTAACTCTACACAAGCCGCTGTGCTTTTACTTCTCAAGAGCACAGCGATGATTTAAATGAATATTTTAGATGATCATTTGATCCCATTAAATAGTAACAATGACAAAATCGCAGAATCGGTTGTACTTTAAAGGGCAAAGGCCGGCGTCACAGAGCGACCACGACAGCTCAGCTTTGACACATTTTCACTGAGCCGGAGGAAGGCATCGTGTCGTAAAATATTCAGGAGCAAGGGATATTTGATAGCCTAACCCGAGCAGGGAACATAAAGTGGTGAGGGTGATGAAATGGTGCAATATCAATCTGTGACCATAAAATACTGAGTCACAGTTTAAGTATGCACACATGTTGAAAGCCTTAAAAAACAGTCTTTAACGGGGCGAGCATGGCTGCCCTGTGAGAGCATCATGAGGGAGGAGGGACAGTCTGAATGGTTTAAATTCCATATTCTGCATGTTTGTTCACTCCCTCTTCAGTCTGCCTGCTGTATGCACTTGAATAACCTAAAATGTGGATTCTTCATTGAAAATCACTTGGAACAAATACCCTAAATCAGACGATGGGCACCAATATATGCAAGGTAATATAATATGGAATCAGGCCAGTGTGAAGATCATTTGAAAGTAATGAAATGAAACTCATAACATGATCCAGCAAGAATTATAGAAAGTGCTGCCAGTGTGCTATGTGCATCTATATTCTCTATGAAGCAGTGAGTGTGTATACACAGTATATTCTTGGATGCATGTGTGTCTCTATTTTTGTTTATCTTCTATTTTTAAAAGTCTGTTTAGGTAATAAATCTCTGTCTTCAAACAAAAGTAATAATTCAGAAAACAGCTACGATGTTTTAAGATAGTTTGTCTGTCATCTTCTTTATGATTATGGATATGGACCAGTGTATGTCTGAAGACACAAAAGCCTCATTCTAAGATAAAAAACAAAAACAAAAAACAAACAAACAAAAAAAAAAAACATAGTAACATTTATTTTCAGGTGGTTACACACAAATGAAAACATACTTATGAAGATTGCATTCCATTTCTACCATATTACCTGCTAAATCTTACACACTGGACCTTTAAAGGAGGTTTGGGGAAACAACAGAAAGCAATAAAAGTGTAGACTTATCACACCTGTAGTGATGTTTCATAGTGTTTCCAGCTGAGCCTCATTAGAGGTTCAGACCACTGAAGTCATGCTGTATTCACATCTGAACACAAAGCAAATCAAGTTTTCCCAACAAAACATGGCAAACAGAGAACAGCAGCTTAACTCTCTGCAGTGATCAGCTATCCACCTTACAACCCATACAAAAATGAAATCAATGGAGGCTCACCGGATGTTACAATAGAAAAAGACGCGATACAAACAAGACAAATAAACTGGAATTATTAGCCAGAGCAATATTAACATCAAGTCATAGATGAATGCTAAAACACTTACAGGAGAACTCTGAGTGAAGAGCGTTGTATTTCCACACACAGAACACCAGTGTTACCTCTAGGCCATCATTATCAGTCCCTGCCATGCTCCAGTTCTGATTCTTGCATACAGATCCAGAATCTGAAATCTGATAATGACTTGTAAGGGCACACCTAACAGGCCTTGACCGATAGCCTGTCAGCAATTCATCAGCTTCAGACCAGTAAATGTTGATATGTCATGCATCAGAATACATTACTTCACACCTTATTCCATCACATGAATGGAGAAGGCTGAAACTACTGTGTCTCAACAAACACAATGAAACAGAGAGACCAGACTTTACACAGCTACATCATAATATGTGACACAAACAGACTGTCAGAGTTCCATTTCTCATAATCAAATTAAAATCATAACATGACCTGCCCTCACAAGATGTTAAGATTCATCTTTTCCACATGCAACTGCTACATCTGTTTTTTAATATCACAGAGTTCTCTCTATATCCTAATTATTATCCTTATCATATATAATTAGATATATTGTCATGGAAGTGAGACCCGCTGAGTGCACTTGGGTTTGCAGAATATAATTAATGACACTAACAGTGTCCAGTTAACCTGAACGTGTCGGGTGGTTTGGGTGACGTTGTTGGGAAGCCATCGTTGGTTTGAAACAGTTTGAAAAAGGGCGGGCACTTTCAAAAAAGACAGGCCAGGTGACTGGACCAACCATCTGTCTATCACCACCTATCACAGGCAAACTTCAACCAATCAGATCAATCAGCCGAACAGGAGAAGAGTAAAGCCTTCAATGGCGTTAGCATGATCTAGACTAACTGCTTTAGCCACTGTAGTATTCAAGCAGTCATTTCTTACCAAGCAGCAATGTCCATGGCTGTGAAGTGAAGCCTATGTGGAAGTGCCAAAAACTGCAGTTCCTTGAACAGCGACTTGAGGCTGGCTCCAGGAGTGAGTCAGTCTCCATAAGTCCCCATGTTAAAATGTCCAACTTCACAGCAGAAATAAACATGTTTACAGCCTGGTACAAAAAACAGTTTTGGTCTCTATAGCTAATTTCCCCGTTCATGACAACTGTACTGAGGGTGAATTTTTATACAACTCACCTGTTCAGATTATATTAAGACTTAAAGTTATGCAAAATTAACAGCATGGCTGCTTTGACTGACAGGTGGGTACCGTTACAGATGGTTTGTTTGAGCAACCAGGCATCATTCAGCCCGCCTCAGGTCCGCCGATGATCCACGTCTTTCTCGATTTTTAGATAAGCCAGGAGTTGAAAGAGGCAGGAATACCAACATTTTGAGCTTTAAAATAGCTCCTTCAGATACCTATGGGTGACGTCACACATGCGTTGTGGCCGTGATGCTATTTTGGTCCGTCCTCCACTTCACACCCCACCAGGAGCGTTTAGCCCGCCAGACCTTGTTAACTTGCTCAGATTTGGTCATTTTTCTTGATTGAGCTATTTCTACATTTGTAAATATGCTACGTAGTTAAACTGCTTCCCTTTTGTCTTTTTTACAACCGGCAGGTTACACGGGAGTTTTATTTTGAAAATTGACTAGGTTTCTCTATGCCGTTTCTGTATCTGACTTCCTGTCAGCTCGAGCTGCTCTGTGCAGATTGACGTGGACTGCTCATGGCGTCCTTCAGAAATAAAGGCCTGCTTCTGGGATGCTTCTGACACAGACCACAGCAAGACCGGTGGGGTTTGAAACATTACCTAAAACAGCCACAATTAGCTCCAGCGCCCGTATTGTACATGGAACGCATTAAGTACAGACAGTTTTGCACTGATGTCCATTTGGAGAAGAAATGTGACATATAATCCTGATTTAAAAGGGTACATTTGAGTGAAGACAATATAGGAAAACCATACATTCAGCTATTAATGACATATTTGATACATGACACTATGATGACTCATAATTTTCATGATTTACAAGAGTACAGTGTTGAGATGACAGCGGGTGAATACAATGTGCACAATGTTAAACTGACACCTACAGCATATTATTCGGAATAATGCAGCCATGCTAATATTATAAAATATTCAATGGGTAAAATAATGACAAGCCTATGCCGACTATCAACATAAGCTATTTGGTATTATATCACCTCACTCCCAACTTCTAATCTATGCATTATGTCCTTATAGTGGAACAACTGTCATGAAGATCTGAAGATTTTCCACTTCCCACAAAAGTTCTCATCTTTGTTCAATGGTTGGGCACTCTGTTCCTTGACAAGCTGTAAATATTTCAAATAATTCTTTGGCGCTGCATTTACTGGAACTAAATTCTCCTGGATCAACTTTCACGACAATGGGCACATCTGAGAGAGAAATGAATACCACCGAGCAAAAACAATGAGCTGCTATCAAAAGCAGTTGGGAGAGGTGAACAGAGGAAGAGGGGCGGGATGACAGGAAAGAGAGAAGAGTGTCGTGATTGTTGAGTACAGAATAATGCCCTCTGTGTAGCCTGCTCGTGTTAGCTTCCTGCTCTGGGCTGATTGCAGCAGGTCTCTGAGGGCCCGTCTTAGACTAAACACGTGATAAGAAGCTGTGAATGAGAACGAGAGCAGCAGATAAATAGGAGGCTGAGGTAGAAATTCAAATACGCTGAGGGAATACAAAGTAAAAAAGAAGAGACTCTCTCTCTCCAATCTGTTGGCTCCACAATAGACTGCAGTATGTATGCTATCCAAGGGAAATCTAATGTACAATGGTGCACACATCATTCAAAAAGGCTTGTAAGCAGGCATGTTGACAAGGGTGATATATTTCTAAAACTTAAACATGTAAATGACTTATTCTGATGCACTCAGATGTTGAAAGAGGGAAAAGATACACGATGTTCGTTATAGCTGTTATGGGGAAAGGAGAGCACACATACAGTGTGGTAAACAAGATGGTTTCTTCAACTTTGCCACGTGCTCTGTCTTTCCACTCGACTCAATGAATCTCCATCGTTTCAGTGCAATGCACAGGCCGTGTCTCGCAACGAGGTACGGTCACCAGGATGTGCCAACTGGGGAGCAAACGTTGAAACTTTTCTGGAGAGTTGCGTATCAATGAGGACAAACCACATATACTAAAGCGTCAAAGCACATTACTATGCCACCGTGATTTTGCATAAACAACAGGTGTTTTGATTGTATAAAACAAGGACGTAGTATCCATAACCAGTGTTTCCCCTAGATTTTTTTTCAGCGGCGGTGCTGCTGTGTCCATGAGGATGTGACGTCGACCCGTATTCACGCGAGTGAGAATAGTTTCAATTAAAGTCTGTGTAAAGGCAATTCCATGTTTTCTTTCAAAATACAATACTCAAAACACCTTGGAATCCTTATAGACAGGATAATACAAGTTCGTATTTTGTCTCAATTTACAGCTTTTGACATTTATCTGTAGAAAATATTTTAAAAATGTAATGCTGCATTTATTTAAGTCAGAATACTTAATGACACAGCCTACATGCAGCCTGTGAGCATTTGATTTTTCTAGGCTTGTTGTAAAAAAGCTCCAGAGCTCTTCTGTAGTGGAGCTCAGCAGTGGGGCGGCCATTGATGCTCACACGTATGCAAATGGCCAGATGCTCTCCCTGTAGTCTGTTCTCAGGTCAGTCTTATAGAAATACAACAAATACAAACAGTACTTGTGGAAATCATGAGGGTGAGGCCAGAAATCAATTAATGATGATTTTTTTTTTTTAAACATATATTTATTGTTTTTTGTGTTAATAGAACAACATCCAACAATCAAAACATCCCAAACATATGGCAGCAATGAAAACAATAATTAAAATATCAATAATACTGAAAAGGACCAAAACAAATGAATAATTAAATAAATCTAGATAGCAAAAAATGAATAACAAAAACAAATAAATAAAATTAAAAAAGAATAATTAAACTGTAGTAAGTATTCTCAATGTAGGTTACAGCGTACATTCCCAACAACAAATCAGATATTTTTCATTATCTTATTGTCCCACTGCCTCCTCCATATCTCCATTCCTCAACAGTTCCAGAAATATCTTCCAAATGTTGTAAAATTCAGAAGCCCTCTTTCCTACAATATAGGTCAGTTTTTCAAGAGCCAAACTCAATGTTAAGTTATTTAACCAGTGGTTAAAAGAGGGGCAACCAACATTCTTCCAACATAATGCAATACAGCCTGTAGTAAACAAAGGTCAACCATTTTTCTTTCCTTACAAGATAAAGTACAGTGATCTGGATAAATGCCTAAAATACATAACTTAGGGCAAAAAGGTAGGGGAAGTTGTGATCTGAGAAATATACTTTAACACTGAGCACCAAAATTTTTGAATCTCTTCACATTTCCATGAACAGTGATATAATGTACCCTGGTGACTGTTACACTTACAACATAGATCAAGTATATGGATCAAAATTAATGATGAATTTTATTAAAATGACCCTATTCGGTGTGGAAAAGTCTCTAGATCCTGCTCCTCGCACCTCTCCTTGCATCTTTCCTTGCTCCTTTCCTCGCTCCTCTCTCTGCTCCTTTCCTCACTCCTCTCTCTGCTTCTCTCCCTGCTCCTCTCCTTGCATCTCTCCCTGCTCCTCTCATTACTCCTTTCCTCTCTCCTCTCTCTGCTCCTTTCCTCTCACCTCTCTTCTCCTCTCCTTGCATCTCTCCCTGCTCCTCTCTTCACTGCTCTCACTGCTCCTTTCCTCGCTCCTCTGGACACACACAGGTAGTAATGACAAGCAGCTAATTAATGTAGCTAACGCTACTTAGCAGCTAAAAAATGTACTGTTAACGTTAGCTTGAGAAGCTGTAGCATTTATTAACTGACAAACTTCCTGCTAATGTCTCCCTCTGTACTGTGGCTGCTCCGTTCGCTTTTACTGCTTCACTGTCACTTTCTCTGCTCGCTCACTTGTTGCACACTGACATAAGGAGCTACGCTACTCTACGTTATGCTGCCTACGCTACACGCTACTCGCTACTCTAACGCATAGACCGTGTATAAACTTGAACGTTACCTTTTACGTAGATGTCCTTTGAAGAATGACAAGAGGGTCCAAAAGAATTTGAATGAATATAGGGGAAACACTGATAACCCTCACCTAATGGTTTCTGAAGAGCCGTTGAAGCTCAGTGTGGTGACTGTGGCTCAAGCGACAACCTCTGGTATTGGCTTCCCAGCCACAGAGGTTGCCGCTTGGTTGTGACGTGTCTCATATGCCACAGGACCTACATGTATCGTGCAGGTGCCTCATTTTTTTATAGCGCTGTCTGCCTTTGACATTCAAATAGTAATGGATAGTTACTCCGTAGGTGGGAGAGGGAAAGACAGGTGATGAGAAAAAACGGTGAGACAGCATGTCAAAGTCGTTACGTCATTTTCTGAATGCTTTATAAGTCACATAGCTGTTGACCCTCATGATGAGCACTACAGATGT
The DNA here is from genome assembly GCA_033000465.1 of Sciaenops ocellatus. Lineage (NCBI taxonomy): Eukaryota > Metazoa > Chordata > Actinopteri > Sciaenidae > Sciaenops > Sciaenops ocellatus. The sequence goes on along the minus strand of CP136871.1, from coordinate 29,145,110 downwards.
GATGACTGAGTCATCACAAAGAACAGCGAGGCATCAAAATCCATCAGTGCTGCTCCCGATGCATAGAAATGAAGTCATTAGATTGGTGAGTGAAGGCAGTCCTTGCTGTGTTTTACAGCCTCGTGTTGCTCAGGTCTATTTATAGGACATCAGGCCCGAATTAGCCCTTTGAAGTGTAATTCGTAATATTCACCAGGTACCAAATAATGAGGGAAGTCACTGCTAGCTACACTGTGAATCACTGTGAAAGCAGCGTTTGAGCACGAAGAAATGAAACGTGTCTTTAGAAATAAGATGATGAGTTTGCAAAGGAAGATGCTGCCAAATCATTTTACAGATTGTATGAGCTTCAGGTCTCAAACAGTGAGACAACAAGGAGATCAGAGAAAGTCATATTTCCACATTAAAATAATGCTTCTTTATGCAAAGATGATGTTAAACACTCATTAGTTTTAGGAATAACAGGTTTTGGATGTTAAGTAGAGGTGGTTGACATAACAATGGAAATTCTCATCTTCTGCGATTCTGACTCGATTCACGTGTACCAAAAATGATTTTTGGAATAACTTAAGCAACAGTAACGTTATGTGATGATCACCTTCAGACTAACGTTAGCAGAACAAAGCACCAGACACACACAGCAGCACTACACAAAACTTCAACCAACCGTGGTGGGGCGATGAAAACAACTTCAGTTTCATTTCATTGCGCCTGTACAGGATAATGATGCCTTTTTCCAGCACTACTGGTGTTGCAGCAGAGAAGCTGTTCTCCACCGCTTGACGTTAACAACAACACAGATTTTCTCCTGCTATACTCCAGAACCCATTTCATTATTTTCATACAGAAGAAGGCTGTAAGATTCATTCATGTCTGAGCCTCATCAAGACCAGTTAGTTTAACTGTCAGTTATGTTTCATTTGCAGCTCAAACGACGGGAGTCAATGGAGCCAAAATATCGCGAAACCCTTTTCTTTTTATTGAATCAAGAATCACTTCTAAACCAAGAATTGGAATCGAATCTGGAGACTGCCAAAGATTTCTGTACCATACCAAACCTACAAGTTTCCCATTACTGTGCCGACACCCCGTGTGTAAATCTGAAGCATTGTTATCGAAGCTTCAAATTCTGTTTTGGGAAACTCATGAAAGCCTCTGCAGACATGCCTGGTTGCTTCACTCTGGTGCCCTGAAGTGATGCACTCTGATGCTCGCACATCTATGCCACTCTGACGAGAAATATTTCAACTCTACCAGCCTCACATTCCATAAACAGCTGAGCTTGTGAGAGACATGCAACAACAGGCAGCCACAACACCAGCCAGAACCATGGATCAGGCCATGGAGGCTTTAAGAGCCGGATCACGTTGCAACCTGACAGAGTTTGGGGATTCATAATAATGTAGCTTTGGACGGCTGTGAATTTTACCCTTTGAAATGTCATGATGAGCTTAAACCAATGCAGTCTGTCATGTTACATGAGACCAACATCATTTGGAATGCGAATCTGACTTTTTTTAGAGTTTGGTTGTGGTTTTAGGGCTGCTTAGTAAGTTACAGTTAAAACCAAATGTGCTGCCACAATAATCTAGACAAAATTAAGAAAGATACGGCAAAACTGTGGCTAACTGTAGCAAGCCATGTTCATGCTATATCATCATAATGTGTCACTGTAGATGAAGAAACAAGGCTGCTGGGGAGGCTGCTGCAGAGAACTGTGACTAATGATCCGTGAACAATCTTAACTTCCACGAGCAGAAGAACAACATCTAAAACGCTGAATGCAACTGTTTGCATCCTGAGGACAAGATGGAAGAGATGATGGTGGATATATGAGCTGCCATTTCTACAATTTATCCGGAAATCAAACACACATCAGATGGCCCTCACACCCATTCACACATCCATCCATATTCCCATTTTTCATGTTACATACACCCTCATTCCATCTCCTTCATCTTAAATCATTCCATATTCAGACTTTCTTAAGAACATAAATCTCCTGCAGTGGATTGCCGATTCACGTTGCATTGCACAAGTTTCTTTTTCACCTTGATGGGTTATTGCGAGATATTATATTTCTGGTCAATTTCTACCCCTGTCCTACTTTTCTCTCCTAAAATAGTTTTCCCAACCCCCCTGCCAAGCTCTCTAAAATCTAATTTAATTTTGGCCATTTGGCATCTGAAGACAGATTTGGCTCTGCGAGCCTTCTGGCAAGAGATAACGCACAAAGTTTCTAAAGAAAAGGGACAGACTATCAATCCATGAACAGAAAGCTATTACCCCGCGACAATGTAACGAAACAATCATAATCCTAGCTCTGAAGAGACGCAGCATAAGAGTAATGTAGTGTAAGGTAGTGTAATGTAATGTAATGTAATGTAGGGTAGGGTAGTGTAATGTAATGTAATGTAGGGTAGGGTATTGTAGTGTATTGTAGGGTAGGGCAGTGTAGTGTAGTGTAGTGTAGGGTAGGGTAGGGTAGTGTAATGTAATGTAATGTAATGTAATGTAGGGTAGTGTAGTGTAGTGTAGTGTAGGGTAGGGTAATGTAATGTAATGTAATGTAATGTAGGGTAGTGTAGTGTAGTGTAGTGTAGGGTAGGGTAGTGTAATGTAATGTAATGTAATGTAGGGTAGTGTAGTGTAGTGTAGTGTAGGGTAGGGTAGGGTAGTGTAATGTAATGTAATGTAATGTAATGTAGTGTAGTGTAGTGCCATGCTTTTGGTACAAGAACTGAAACAAAGAAGGTAATCACTGCGTCTTAATCATGTCTCATTCTTTCTCAGTGACATAGCTCCATGTTACCATCTTGATGACATTACCAGTTCAAGTCTCTGTCTGGTTTCTGCCTTTCTCGGAGGAACACTCATTTTTCAGTGCTGTCAGTCTCCATCATACAAATAGCCAGTCATGTCATTAGTGTTTGAACTAAACGGCAATATGAAAATGTGATTGATGAGTAGAATTTACCTGATGTGATATTCTTTTGTTGTTATTTCATTTGGGTTAATCAGGTATGTGTTCAACTAGTTCTCTTTGTCCTCAACTAATGCCCCAACGGGCTACATGGGGTCAGATGCAGTTTGACCCGACCGAATTATGTCACTACTGCAAGGGCAGGGGACATTGGAAAGCTGAATGCCCTGTTAAGTCTAGTGCTAAAAGTGGGTTTGGTAGTGCGTATGCCAAGCCTGTCGCCCTTGCTGCTTCGGTCGGAAAGATGAGTTCTCCCTGTGTCATTTCTTCATATGAAAAGATGGAGCCTAGAGCGGATTGCAGCCTGGAGCAGCCTGATTTCTCAGCTTTTGTGTCAGATGGCCATGTGTCGCTAGTAGGGAGTGGTATCAAGGTGCCGGTGAAAATCTTGAGAGATACTGGGGCCTTTGATTCATTCATTGTGAGTTCTGCACTTTCTTTTTCTAAGGAAACGGATACTGGGGATTACATTCTGATGCGGGGAATGGGTCTAACTGTGTTGCCTGTTCCATTGCATAAATTGGAGCTTGACTGTGGGTTGGTTCAGGGCAAGGTGGTTATGGGTGTGCGTCCCGCACTACCAATCCAAGGCATTCACGTCATCCTAGGGAACGATCTGGCTGGTAGCCGTGTGTGGGCTGACGTTCCGCCAGCTCCGATAGTAACCCCTTCTCCCTCTGTTACGGTACCTGATGAGAGTGCGCAGTGCTTTCCTGGTGTTTTCACAGCTTGCGCAGTTACACGGGCTATGTGCCATGAGACAGAACCTGAAGTTGAGCAGAGTAGCGTAGAGGACAGGGGACCCTTTTTTGTGTCTATACCCGACTCTCTCTTGTCGGTTTCCCGTAGCGAACTGTCGGCAGAGCAACGGGCTGATCCTACGCTTAGTGAGCTGTTTGACAGAGTGCTTTCAAATGTTGAAGGGCAGAGTGCTGCAAAAGGTTATCTGCTGCAAGACGAGTTGCTGGTGAGAAAATGGGTGTCACACGGGGAAACTTTTGTGGGTAGTCCTGTTTTTCAGGTTGTTGTCCCGTCCAAATTCCGGGAAGAGGTTCTGAGAGCGTCGCACAACCAGTCCGGACATTTGGGGGTCCGTAAGACGTACAACTATATCCTCAGGTATTTTTTTTGGCCTTGTGTGAAAAGGGACGTGTCTGGATATATTAAAACATGTCATACTTGTCAGATGACGGGAAAACCTAATCAGAACATTAAACCAGCTCCTCTGTCTCCCATCCCAGCAATTGCACAGCCATTTGAGCATCTGATAATTGATTGTGTTGGTCCCTTGCCATGTTCAAAATCTGGAAGTAATTATTTGCTTACAGTCATGTGTCAAAGCACGAGATATCCAGCTGCTTATCCGTTGCGTACCATTACTGCTAAATCTGTGGTCAAAGCACTGACACAGTTCCTTTCAATCTTTGGAATTCCAAAAGTGGTTCAAAGTGATCAGGGTTCTAACTTTTCATCTCACTTGTTTGCCCAAGTGTTGAAGCAGCTCCGAGTAAAACATAATCAGGCTTCTGCCTATCATGCTCAGAGCCAAGGAGCACTGGAAAGGTTTCATCAAACCCTGAAGTCTCTGTTGCGGGGATATTGTGTTGAGTTAAATCAGGATTGGGAGGAGGGGCTGCCCTGGTTGTTGCTAGCGGCCAGAGAGGTTGTGCAGGAGAGCACTGGGTTTAGTCCAAATGAGCTTGTGTTTGGACATACCGTGCGTGGGCCATTAGCTCTGCTGCATGATCCGGTCGCACAACCCATACCACCTCAGAATCTGATCGATTATGTTAATGGTTTCCGGCATCGGTTGTACTTGGCTGGGGAAAGGGCTAAAGAAAATTTAGCCTCAGCGCAGACAAAAATGAAGCAACTTTATGACCGTAAAGCTGAAATTCACCAGTTCAGTCCAGGCGATCAGGTTCTGGCTCTGTTACCACTTGTTGGTTCTCCATTTCAGGCAAAATTTCACGGTCCTTTCACAGTTTTGCGTCAGGTTTCTGAACAGAACTATCTGTTGTCGACACCAAAGCGTAGAAGAGACACTCAACTTTGCCATGTTAACTTGTTAAAACCCTACTACACCCGGGGGTCACAGTCTTGTGCAATGGGGGAGAGTCGGCAACAGCAGACAGTTAAACCGGTGTTAATGTACGGATTATCGTAAGGTAAACGGGGTCACTAAACCTGACGCTTTTCCACTTCCGCTCATAGAGGATTGTGTGGATCAGGTGGGTTCAGCTCAATTTGTCAGTAAGTTTGATTTACTCAAAGGTTATTGGCAGGTTCCACTATCTCAAAGAGCTAGAGAGATTTCGGCTTTTATAACTCCTTTTGGTCTTTTCTCCTATTCTGTGATGAGCTTTGGGTTACAGAATGCACCAGCGACCTTTCAGCGTCTCATGAATATGGTTGTGTCTGGGCTGGATGGTTGTGCGGTGTATCTTGATGATGTCGTGATCTACAGCGATACTTGGGAAGATCATGTTGACCGCGTTAGGAAGATGTTCGACCGACTGCGTGACGCACACCTGACAGTCATTTTGGCTAAGTGTGAGTTCGCCAAGGCTACAGTCACCTACCTCGGGAAGGTAGTGGGACAAGGGCAGGTGCGGCCAGTGCAGGCAAAGGTGACTGCGATTGAGCAATATCCAGTGCCCGCCACCAAGAAGGAGCTTATGCGTTTTCTGGGCTTGGTGGGTTACTATCGCAGTTTTTACAGAAACTTTTCAACTGTGGTAGCTCCTTTGACTGATTTGTTGAAAGTTAAAGCAAAGTACATCTGGTCAGCTTCATGTCAACAGGCTTTTGAAAATGTTAAAGCTGTCTTGTGTTCACCTCCTGTCCTTGTAGCACCCTGTATGGACCGTCTGTTCGAGCTGCAAGTGGATGCAAGTGATGTAGGTGCCGGTGCGGTGTTGCTGCAGTCTGACCGAAATGGTGTTGAACGTCCTGTGTGTTTTTTCTCTCGGAAATTTAACTCGTATCAGTTAAATTATTCTGTTATAGAGAAAGAGACTCTTGCCCTTGTGTGGGCGTTGCAACATTTTGAAGTTTATGTGGAGTCCAGTGCTCCTCTGGTGGTCTATACAGATCATAACCCGATAACTTTTCTTCATTCTTTGTGCTGTCCGAACCGTAGACTGATGCGATGGTTTTTGTTTTTGCAATCGTACTGTTTGGATATCCGCCACATTAAGGGCTCAGAAAACATTGTGGCTGATGCTCTGTCAAGAGCACCTTGTTCTTGAGAGATTTACTGTTTGTGATCTTCCTGGTCTCCCCTTCCTTTTTCCACTGCTACTCTTAAGGTTGTTTCTCCAGGTGCTCCAGGGGTACCGGGTTGCAGGGTGGAGATTGGCTAGCTGATATGGGGAGGATCACTGCAAAAGTCGTGAGTATGGGTTGCAATATGTAACAGGGTTATGGGACCAGAGGAAGAAATTGGTAATAGGTAAATTATAGGGTTGAACAGAGCAATTTCTGAATGATGAAGTATAATCCTGTATTGCTGGTTAAAAAATAAATAAATAAATAAATAAAAAAAATATTGGTTGATTATTGTACTGTTGTCACGGTGTCTGGGTTTCTAGAGGGGAACCCCAGTTTTTTAAGAGGGGGGGTGTGACGATCCCTCCACCCAGGCACTAGGTGTCCCTGTTTCTTTTGAGTTGTGTTTTGCAGGTGCTGAGTGGAGGGTCGTCAGCTGCATGAGTAGCACCTGGGCCAGTGTGCTCTCTGCCTATAAAGACCTTCCTCATTCTGCGAAAGCTCTCTCTGGGGGAACTGATTCCTGCTCACCGGCAGGCCTGATGGCAGCACTTTTTCCTTGTTTGTTTTGATCTGCACATACATTATCACACATCCATACATGCTTTCATTACTGATACTGATCCTTACACGTTTGCCTTGGTTGACTTGAAATAAATACCGCTTGTGTATTAAAGTGAGATTCTTAGGGTTGCAAAAGAGTGGAAAGTTTCTGTCAAATTTCCGGAAACTTTCCATGCTCTGGTATTTTGGGAAACTCCATGGGAATTATGGAAATTTATGGGATTTAACTGTAAATTAGGGGTAATTTAAACAAAATGTATCATATCCAAACATAAATCTAAACATTTTGTTTTGTCATAAGCAGACATGCAAAATAAAACAATTAAAAAAATTCAACAGATTTATTTGTAAGTAGAAATTTATCAAGTCTGAATTATTTTATTGAACAATATTATGTAGTCCACAAGCTCAAAAGTGTGTCTTCAATAGTCTCCAGTGTGGTCCAGGTACAGAAATCACCTGCTCTGGTTGTTTTAGTCAAGATTATGCTAAAATATATTTTCCCAAACTATATTTAAGTCCCCTGTTAAGGACCAATCTTCAATTTTGTAAATTCACGGTTTATTCCGATAAATTCCTGTTAATTCCGATGGAAAGTTTCCAACTTTGAAAATTCCTGGAAATTTGCAATCCTAGCAGTATGTGGACTACTCTTTCAAACAGAAATGGTGTAAATCTAAATTATTGACTAAACTGTCATGAATTCAATGAAAGTCTTCAGCAGCTCATGTTGCCACCTCACCTTAATATCACAGCACATCTCATGTGAATGACTTTTCCACTAAACAGTGTCTGTGTAATTATATACTATTCCCTGTACACCTCAGGTACTTCCAGTCAAACTGTGATTATCTCAGCCTTGGTCTGCGCCAGTGCTTGTGGGCAAGGGTAAGTCCCACTGTTCCAGCCTGGCCCACAGTCATAGGATCATCAAAAGTGGTTTATTCACGTTTATTCTCATACATTCCCGTTAATTCCCATGGAAAGTTTCCAACTTTGAAAATTCCCAGAATTTTGCAACCCTGCTCCTCACTGACTACTACTTGTAATGCATATTACATACATAAGTCAAATCAAAGCACGAACTAACTGTATACTGTTGCTCTGGAACTATTTTATTATATAATACATATAATATTGTGATGGATAATATTGATACATAATTGATTTTTACATTACAGAAACTGTTGTCAAGTTTAATTTTATAGCCAACAAAGTCCAAAACAAACAGTGACTGATTGATTGCACCAACTCTACTCTGTGCCATCAGTCTTTGCTGTACGAGACCGGAGAGTGAGTGACAACAGAAAATCACTCGAGTCAACTAAATGGAAAAAAAAAGTGACCATACTGACATCATCGTCTTGGGCTTGACTTGACTGACCCTTTGAGGTGATCTATCACCACATATTGCCTTCTCCTCCTAATTCCTAGGCCCTTTGTTGACTGCGTTACATGCATACAGATTGCACATTATCAGAACAAAATTGGTCAAATTGGAGTGCAAATGATCAATAACAGAGCAGGAGGTGCAGGGTGAGGGCTAGGGAGTGGACTCTTATAGATCGAGGGGACCAAATAGGCTGTATAGCACAGATGAAAGATTGCCTATTAGCTCAGAGGCTCCATTTTCGTCATCAATAATTCATGTAGTATAGATGTTTTTCTTCCCTGCTAACTGACTGATCAGCTTGCATTATTTGGAATGGAGGAAATATGTTTGTGTGGAAAGTGGAAGGTCAGCATTAAGAATATATCCTTTAGTGAAGGTCCAATCTTCAAGTTTTGGGGTGAAATTAAGTAACACATTAATCTATCTTTTTCTTTAACATTAAAGCGTTTTCGATGTGCACAGCTTTAAAACTAGCATTTACGCCTCATGTAACGGCGAAAGAACAAGGACGTGAATGATGGGAAGGCCTGACAGATGTCAGAAGTCTGGTACAGAGGAAGGCATTCACCCCACCTTTTAAGTTTCAGAGGGCTGCCATGCAAACACAGCTGAAAAAACACACAGCAAAGGATGGGCTGAACAGGATCTAGGTCACATATGGAGGAGTCACAACAAGGCAAGATTACATATGGAGCAGAGAAAACTCAAGTCTCCTCACTCCAAACATCCACCTACATGATAATGGTGAGTAGAACTGGTGTGAACCAGTATTTTCATATGCTAAAGGATTAGTGTGACAGATGGATAATAACTCACTAGACTGTTCAGGCAGGAGATTTTTACTTGAATCTACCCATCCCTCTTTCTGAAAACCCATGTGAGATGTCTTCTGGGAAGCATACATGACATCACACATTTTAACCGTGCCCTTTGCTTCCTTCCAGTTAAACAAGATCACATACTTTCAGCCATTGTCCTGAAGTGGATAACTCCTGGTTTGTCAGTAAAGCTAGAGCAGCGATTCTATGTTCAGTTTTAATGTGATTCCTATAGCAGCTAAAGCCACACCACATTTGACATGATTTGATGAGAAATCTTTCGCAGGCAGCATTCTATCACTTCCTTATCTGGCCTTGCACATCAGCTCCGATACTGACAGGCATCAATCATGCATTAGTCTGCATGTGCGAGCGTCCTGTGGTAAAAGTAAGACCCTGTCAATCTGTCTGTTCGTCAACTTTTCCAGAATCTTTTCCATCACATGCTTCAAAGTTTCTATACACTCTTATTTGCAGTCTTTCTAGACTTTGCCACATATGAGTCTCAAAGGTTCCAAGAGCATAAGATAGAGATCTTAGCTTGAATTCAACAATTAAACCCTGCAGGAGGAATATAGCAACACTTATGAACAGCTGCAAACAAACAAACTAAAGCAGGAATTGGATTTGAACTGCAACTGCAACATTATTAAGACTATTAAATTTTATCAAAATATCCTCATGATACAAGCTTCTCAAAACATTTTTATGGCTGTTTAAATCTTTGCAAAAATCCAAGTAAAACAAATTAGTTAAGAAGGTTCTAAATCAACTAAATACACCACTTATACTATAATAAAAAGTGCCTCTACCAGAGACACAGACAGAGCTGTGCTGTTTGATAGGAAAGCCAGAGGCATTACCCAATTGGAAAACAGTGAAACTTTTAAAAAATTCCATTTTAAATTTAATATTAACTCCAAAGCAGAAAGTGCAACTTCTCATTCCATCTTCAAAGAGGCTGAACAGCTGAAACTTTGAAGATGGCAGGCAAGACAAGGTTGACCAAACAGTGAAACAATAGGTGGTCACACTAAAGGGCTTGGCACAGATCAAGTTGAAAGTCTTTGGCCAGACTAGTGGACAATAAATCTGAAACACAGATTACATGTCACCGTTTCAAGTAACTAGATCTGTTTTCAAAAGTCAGGGAGTTCCCCCTCTTCAGTGCCCCATGTTAGCCAAAGAGCTGATTTGTGGTTGGCAGACAGAATCAAGCCCATGATAGATTAGTCACTGTGATTGTTAATCTATGTTATCTGCATCTTATGAGATGACAATGCAATTTTTGCAGACACTATAGAATCATCTATAAATCTAATCTGACAGCGTGACCTAGTGCTTAGTTCATGTTTAGCCGAGACATGACAGCAACCATTCGCCCTCTTGAAGAGTGCTTGTGCTGTCTGTACTGTAGCTGAACTTTAACTTCAGTCCAGAAACACAGGGTAACCAAGGCAACGTGATTTTGAGAGGATACCAAATTGCTTCCATATGCACAGGGACCAAATGACTAACCCATTCCATTGAATGTCAATGCAATTATTGGGTTTATTTAAACTAGTAACACCAGCGTAAACCGTCACACGTATGGAAAAATATGATCGACCTTCGCATGCTTGGCCTATGAATGTTCCTGCTTTAGTTCCCACTGGGACCAATGATGAAGGATTTGCTGTGAATGTCCTGATCTGGATAATTACTCAGAGCATCTCACACAGAAAATCGACTCCAGCTTCTAATCCCACAGGACGGGAGACACAGAAAACTGTCAGCACGTTAATGGGTCAAGATGCATGTGGGAAAGTATCTTAAAAAGACGTTGCGGTTGCGAAACATTAGGGGTGACTTGGTGACATTTTAGAGGTGAGTCACAGATGGACAAAGAAAACAAGACAAGTTTACAATCAGACTCAAAAGTGGTTCTCAGATCTGCAGACTCATCAATTTGATCTTTTCAACTCTAATTTAACGTCAAATCAGAATCCATATGACCATCCTGTAGACTCATCACAATTCGTCTGCAATCAGAGTATTGTGGAGAGGTGCTGTCAGATATAGTTAAAAGTAGCACTTGACATCCTGAAATTTTAGATGAATTCAGTTTCTGTGAAGCAATGTGCCTCATGATCCCACTACTCCTGGCTCCAACTCTGCATCCACACACAACTCAAAAATAGCAGTCATTGCACCACAAAAAGCCACAAAATTTGGCTCGCACAAATTCACTGGCTTCCACTGCACTTCAGCTTTTTGATGAAACAGTAAAGCTGACTTCAGTGGCCTCCATGTTTGCCTCTGTACATGTCCAGTTCAGGACCATGACTAGTTCACATTGGAATCGCACATTTAAAACATGATGTGATGCCAAAGAAATTTTAAAAATCCAAACTGAGCAGTCAATGCAAATCAAGCACTTGTAGACTTGCAGTGTAAACATAGCCTAGGAGGTCTATGAGGCTAAGCTAATATAAGCATATTAACATGCTCACAATGGCAATGTTAGCATGCTGATGTTTCACAGGTTTACCATGTGCTGGTTTAGCAGGTAATAATATTAGACAGAATGAAATTTTGAGCAGATGATGGTCATTCAAGTCATTCATTACAATGCAATAGCGACGAAGAAGGTACATTGCCTGGGCACAATGGGTACCTCATTTTGTGCCAATCAATGTCATACAAGTTAAAATGTTTTACAGGATAAGTGAAAACTTTGACCTGCTGGAGGAAAAGTCATCCGAATGTAACCTCTTGGAACCTGTTGTAAATTTCATGGCAATCCATCTGATTGTTGGGATCATAGTGGTTTGCCTGATGAACCAACATTGCCGTCCCCAGAGTCATCACACTTGTAAAATAATATCAAACAACACAGTGAGACCAGAGAAAGTCTAAGGCTGTTTTGAAGTGAAATAATAATTATTAATTTATGATGACAATAAATTGGAGCATGGGTTTATTTAGAACCCAGACAGCATGAGTAAATAGAGCTTCAAAGAAAAAGATAGCACTCATACTTCCTCGCAGTAGCCTGGATAAAGCAAAGTAAAGCTCCCATCACAGAAAATATCAACATTCTTCACTGACGAATGCGAAGCTGGTTGCATGCGTGGGAAAGCATGTCCATATCTTGGCAGCCTTGACTAAGAACTGCGGGGAAGAGCCATGGCAGTCCATGAGGAGCAATGACCTCTTCTCATGCAATGGCACATTCCTGCCATAACTAAGTTGAAACAGGCCTGGAATAACTATAGCAGGCAGCATGGAGGGGACAGGGGTCACAGCTTGGTGGAATTTAGGAGAGACTGCCACCCACTCCTCGCAAACCATTTTGAGTAGGCTGCTTAAATCCACCAAGACTGCCACTGGACCTCGAAGGTTCAGGATGTCAAAGTGACGTCATTTTACTGCTTGACCTTTGTTCTATCAACAGGTGATGGCAAGGGAAAGCAAAGAAACTACTTTAAACATTTGGTCTTGGGATGTAGGCCAGAAGACGTCATTTTTTCATGTATACTCAAGCCATAACTAATATTTGAACAAGTTGTTCTGTGTCTGTTTATTTCATGTTTTAGAACACAGACTTTCTACTTAACGTTAAATCTATGACTTAAACTTTCATGAAAAGTCAAACTGTTTTGTTTTTGTTTCAAATCTGATCATAACCACATCTGACTTGTGAGAACTTGTAGTTAATTAGATAAAAGCATATTGCTTAAAACAAAAAATAGCATATAAAGTGCATATAAAATAGCAATAACAACATCTGTGACTGCATGAACTTGTGTTGGCGATTTTAGTTATACCTCTGACTAATGGATAAAGAAATGGAGCGGACAGCTGACCCATATATCATCTGATATTGACGTTCCCTCCGACTCCCTTGGTGGAATTCACTTTTTGCTCTGATGGGAGCTCCAACAGCTGCTGGTTTCCACAGTCCACTTAGTGGAGCCTTGAGGGAAAGTCAGGGATTGAGCAAGAGAGTGAGGAAAAGCAGGAGTGTGATGGGAATACATGTTTCAGACATCGCCTACTCGTTTATTGATCAACACTGACCTTGGCTCCATTGACGTGATGGCTTTCAAGGACAGAGCAATATCCAAGGTATATCTTTTTCCCCTTTCACAATACATTTCCTGGTAGTTAGATACTTTCTGTGGCTTAATTGATTTAAACCTTATCAATGGGGTCCTAATGGGAAAACTTCACATTGTTGACTGTTGGAGCAAGATACCAAGGGCACTTTTAGCGAGCATTGTTGAAGTGGTAACTCTAGAGGCAGAAAGCACAGGCCACATCCTAATCCATTTATCAAGGACAATCATAGCGGGGGAAATGCAGCAATCAATGAGCAGAGTAACTCAAAGAGCTTCCATCCGTCAACAGTGTGTAATCTTGATGGATCTATACATATATAGTGCCAGTCAGTACACAGACTTTCAGAGTGGCCTGAAACTCCTCGGGGACTAAATGCTACACTTAGTGTCTGTAGAGAAGCCACAGGCATCTAAACAGAACATTAAAAGTCTGCTAAACTAACAAGTCAGCATGTTTTTTTTGTTGTTTTTTTTAGAATATAAGAACTTAATGTCTTAATGTCAGTCTTCTTACAGATGCAGATGGAGGGAACACAACATAGTTAAATGACTTCATTTACAAGAAATAAAGCAGAATGTAGTAGATGTTCTGCCAATTAAGGCTTTATAAAATTAAAACTTAATTTCTAATCGATTTGAGTCTTCACATTAAGTGCCCCAACATTAGGCTGCCAATCTCCAGACTGAGGACCCCTACATAGTGTTTTACTTAAGAAATATTACATTCGAGGGATGATGAAAGTTATATTAGACTGACGAATTGCAATAATCTGCTACTCCTGTTGCCTTGACTTCACTGTGTCACTAAAATGAGCAAACTCAAATAAAAAAAAAGACTGCGGTCACAGCTAAGTGTTTACACCACATTTGTTCTAACAGTTGTAATCAAAGGATTAGCTCAGAAATGAGGGGAGTTGATGGGCCTTGATCTGAACGTTCATTTGTTGTGTTTAGCTCTTGTTTTTTTACGGCATTTGGTTGTACGCAGGAAGCTGCTGGAGATGGAGGAAAGAGAGGAGTGTAACAGCACGAGGGAATGAAAAAAAGTTAGATAGTATTCACGCTCTGCTGTTATAAAGGTTCCCATGAAGCACTTTATGAGATCAAGTTCTCTTCATTGAGTACTTGCTTTACAGTAGAACGCTGATGTTGTCAGCAATTGATTTGCATTCCCTTCAGAAGCCAAAACAACTGTTCACATTACATTTCTACACAGATTGGCCAAAGACTGAAGATGCCTGTGGTTCTTTCCCAGCCAGAGACAGGCAGAGACTTTCATTTTCTTTAAATCCTCAAGTCTTCATTGCACATAAATCCTTTGTTGGTGGATTACTTCTTCTTATGCAATCTACACTACATGCCGACTTTGACAACTGTAATGCAGCTCTGACTGCTGCAGTCATATATTTGTGAGCCCTCCAAACCCCCATCGCAAACTCAGTAATTAAGTTCCCCAAAAGAAACCAAGACGAGATATGGATGCCACATTCTTGCATCCTCTTGAGCACATTCAAGTGAATGCCCTCACAATCAATAAATCAGCATTTAGAGCAGGGGTGACCAGCATACGGCCCGTGGGCCAAAACCGGCCCGCCAGAGGTTCCAATTCGGCCCACAGGATGACTTTGCAAAGTGTAAAAATTACAGAGAAGACATTAACTGCAAGTTTCCAATAAAAGTAACTGCTGTTTCAAGTGGGGGGTCGCACACAACACTGTTCATGCTGGAGCTGCCGGTTAAAGTTATTATCATCTGTTCTACGGTTTCAGGTCTTTGGTGAACTTCTGATCTGCCCATTGACGTCCAACTTGAAATAATTGACTTGCAGTGTGATTCAGATTTGACTTTGTGTCGGCTTGTTCACATTTTATCAGTATCTCTTGCCGGGGTACCCCAAATTGACAGCCCACTTGCTGCAAAGGTTATGTGCATGTTTGGGACTAGCTACCTTTGTGAACAAGTTTTCTCTGTAATGAGCATCAATAAAACACACAAGCACTTAAATGACATCCTGAAATTGGCTGTGACTGCGACTTTTGACGCCTGATATTGTATTAGTTTGATCATTTTGGCCCCTGAACTAAAATGAGTTTGACACCCCTGATTTAGAGGATAATTCTGTCAAAAAACAACACATACAAATCAACATTTTGCTAAGGCACTAATTAGGCCTTGGAATTATGAGAGACAATACAGTATTACATTGTTACAATACTTGGATCACAGTACCCTGATACCCCAAAATACCCCAAAATACCATTTAATTTTTATCATTTTGTTTAAATATTTGTGACAAAAATCCAAGTATGTGTAAAGACAATTCTGAGATTTCTTTCAAAACACATTAAATATGTTAGAAAATAGTAACTGAAAACATGTGAAAAGACTTTGAACGATATATTAGTGAAATGTGGAGTTAGAGGTTCAAACAGTTTTTCACCAGTTTTCAGTCCAGGATTTTGTGGGCGGTCCTTAAAGGGTGGCTCGATGACACGCTGAGGCCACCCTGAGCATACCCCTGCACCCCTAGCAGAGAGAAAGAGATTCATTCATCTCACTCAGAGTGTTTCAAAGTTAGTCATGTCATTTTCTGAACTCATCTGACACGTTTCAGTCGCTTCAAAATGGCTGCTTGACTGCTCCCACGAGTGGGCGTGGCTTCAGCACATTCAGTGGACACGCCCCAACAGTCCTAGAGCTGCGAATTCATTTTGACCTGATTTTGACACCTAATTTCATAAACTTGTCAATATTTTTAATCATTCAAATTTGGCTTGGTGGTTAATAACACTTTCTTCTTTGATCTGAAAAACACATTTATTCTTACTTTACACAGACTTTAAAGTGGCAACATCCAATATAAAACTAAATCCTGATTGTTAGTTCAGCCATTTTAGACCACCAATTTCAGCAATCATGCACCCAAATACCCTAAAAAACAGGAAAAAAGCATTTCTATTTTTTTAATGGAGCGTAGATAGAAATATACAGAAATAGATACAGAGATACAGATACTAAATATGCTGCAGATTTTCAGTACCAAAAAAAAGACAAATCCAACTGACATCCACAACTGGAACTTTCTTCTTATAGCAACAAGAGCACAGTATGTTTGCAAGACACAATAACAGACAAAACACATCAAATCTGTCAGGGAGAGGAGGAGGGGGAAAAAAAGGAAAATATGTAACATGAATGTGAAATGACAACCACGTTGGCATTAAATGCAGAGGGACTTTATGAGACAAGACAACAGAGCAGTCTCAGTCATCGAAGTAGAGGTGGTAATAACTACCAAAACAGAACAAAAACAAAACATGGACAGAAATAGCTGTGGAGCTTTGAAGGTGACGTGAAGCTACAATTTTGAAATACCTCGGTTGTGAAGTCAGAAAGGATGAAATCATTTCCCAGCAGGAGGAGATGAGGTGTGTACTAAAATGAATCATTCCACATCAATTGAATCATTTGAACATGACATGAGCTAAATATGGATAAAAATAGAACATTACACTCTAAATGACTTCTTATCGTTGTAGTACTGGGAAATACAAACATACCTAGACGTGTTTTTAACCTCCACTTCCCCTTTTGGTCATTCAACTGTAACAACATGACTAGACTACGATGGAGAGACTTTACTCAAGTACAAATGTGCTCTGGACAGACCTACACCAAGTTACACATCCTCCCCTGCAAGATCCAAGTCAACAGGGTGAGGTTGTTGAGCAGTTTGATGAATTTGACTGCTTTGTAGCTGTTCTTGTGTGCCAAAGCATTAGACGCAGTGGTCACAAAAAAGGAAGATTTATAGAAGGGCTGGCACAAAGCAAAGAACTAACTAACATCAGCCTCGGCAGCAAGGGCAGAAACTTAAAGACACAGTGTAGCCTTCTGTTGTGTCCGTGTAAATGACTAACCCTGTGTAGAACAGCCTTCAAATATTATGTTAAGTCAAAGCAGAAGGAAGAAAACAGCAAAAACACAGCCCGTGTGTGAAGCGCTGGGTAAAGATGTTGATTTTCTTTTGTCGATGCCTTGTTGTGGCGATGCTGCAGGTGGTTGTAGACTTTAAATATGTGATGTTATGTCACCCTGTGGTGCTGGAGTTTATTTGTACCCAATGTTACTCATGTCTCAATAGCCTTTACAGGCCCACAACAACAATTCCCAACCGAGCCCAAGCTCTTAAAGAAGAAGAAAGGGGAGAACTCCCTCAGCACATAAAGTGGTGTTAAACAGTATTGTCATTTTTATGTACAGAAGCTTAGAGAGGAATCAGGAGTGCATAGTTTAATACAAGAGATCTGCCTGCACATTACAAACTCAGAATTATTACCATAGATTGCATAACGCTATGAACTGATGAAACAATTTTAATATGATTAATTGTGCAGCCCTACTGCAGATAATAACAAGAAACAAAAAAAACAAAACTGACTGTGCTTACCTGCCAGGCTCTGCAGCTCCCTGTTGTCTTGAATATTATAGTTCTGAAAGCACCAGAACTCGCTGATTCAGACAAAGCCACAGGGCATCCTAAGGCTGCAGCCAATTTTCCTGCAGACAAGAGAGGCGAGAGGGCACATGTCAGCTTAATGTCGCCATCGAGTGCTCCTGGTGAGCTCGCCTTCTCCTGAGAAGTCAAACACAAACTAATTAAAATGAACCAATTATTGCTTGGAAATGACAAACGAGACACACGCAGAACAATTTAGAATTCACAAATGCACCAAATGTTCCAACTACTTGTTAAGATGTTACAACATACTGTGAATCACCACGACTTCAGGGACGAGACTATTCTCGGTGTCACAAACGCGTGTAAAATTGAGACTGCACATAAATGAGCAACAGATAGAGTCGTTATACTTGCAGGATAATTGGCAGATTCCACAAGAGAACAGGGATTGAGGTAAGGTGGGGTTAATGAGGTGGAGGTATGGTGGCCCCAGAGAGTGAGAAGAGGAAACTAGCCTGTGGAGCTTGTTGGCACCTGTTTGCTTCATGCTAAAGTCGGTCAAGTGGAGAGAACTTAGAATGATACACTACTAGCCTGTAGTGCGTTGTGTCCAAGGCAAAAACAGGTGGTATCTCCTTAAAAATATCTCACATCGTCTTGAAAGTAACAGTGAGACAAAGAGTTAAAAAGGATTTTTATGGGCTCTGACTCTCTCCAAGTCACCAGGCTGAGCCCGAGCCTGACAGAAAACACTGCTCCCACTTGATGTGGGATAATCTTCATAAACATTCACATCACCGCGCTAAAAAGCCACCGTGCATTAATAATGCCAACAGGCTAACAAACCATTTCAAACTCCGTCCCCGCAAATGCTGTCACGTCCCCGATTCTCATTAAAAGCAATGAGTCAACAGAAATTAGACGTGAACCACTCCCTCTGCCCCAAATTCATCCCTGCAGGCATGGCATTCTGCTTTTTGCACTTTTTATACTGTAGTCTGCTCAGGCAAGAAACCCAGCTATATAAGGAATTGTTAGTGCAGCTCTAAACTATTAAAGCCAAGGGTTTAGAGGTGGGGAGTCTGTTTACACTGAAAGACTTTTTAGTTTTTGTTTTAAGAGGGTCCACTTGTGAAACATGACTGAGCCTTTAATGTATAATCCAACACTAATATTGGCTGCCAGGGGGGAGATGAGCTCAGTGTTTGTGTGAACACATGAAGGTGCGAGTGTTGTGTACATGACCATATTAGGCGAGTAAACTAACTAACTGTTATGTGTTCAATCATATTTTAGGATGATGATGATGTATTGATATGAGAGGTTTGGCACCAGTGCCTTGCAAAGAGTGTATACACAGTGACAAAGACATGGCTTGAGAGAAACCATACATCCCAATAAAGCACTATTCAATATGAATGCAGTATGTATATGCGCTGCCTTAAGTAAAAAGGAGAGTCTGATAAATGTGTGTGGAGTCAGGCCAGTCCTCCTCTGGGACTACCTTTGCTCCTGGATTTAGCCATGACCACTTCCTTCCTCTGGCTCTAATTGACAGTGCACTAGAGAGTATTTCTGCGTAGGCAGATAACTAAACAGCTCCATATGTGCCTTTATGGCAGCTAAGCAATGGTAATCAGGACTGATACAGAGCGAAAGCACGCCGGGCTATTGCTACTGTGATGCAAACTGTTTTATTGCATCCAAACAGCACTGCTGCACTCATCGCGCTGCGCTCGTATCATAACGTCTCCGCGGGCAATCTTGATTTATGAGCTGCTGTTATGATCCCGTGATGGACAACTTTTATGCACAGTTTTTGGAAGCGATCTCACTCCGAGACCAAAACCAAAAGTCTAAGTCGGCCTGCCGGGATAATGCGTTGGAGAGGGTTAGGTTATAAAAAGGTTAAGCCTTGAGCCTTGGACACCATGCGCTGTGCCGGGCCTTTGATCTCTGACTCAAGCTAAGACCAAGAGATCCCTATGGGAAGGAAACAGGCCAAGCTCAACAGAACCTGAAACAAAGACTTTGGTATGATACTAGCCCTGAAAGCACATACAGTATGGCGTTATTGTACTTGGCTGAAAACATGTAGATCAAGACAAAGTTTCAAAGACATTGACATGTTGGCTTATTACTGTAGAGTCCTGTGTAAAGCTATATGAGAGAACTTCCAGGAAGATGCCATTGAGAATTCATAAACTGAAATACAATTATTAAAACTGCTCTTCACTTTAAGAACAGGATCCACTTTTATTTTATTTCTGCAGTAAACTTTTACACAAACCAACAGAAAGGAACATTGTGCTCTTGAACGTTCACAGAACTTTCTTTTTAGATGTTTCCTCCTCTTAGCCGCGTGCCTACATTGGTTATGTGTGCAGACTAAGTGGGCTGGGAGGCCACAGGAGGGCCGGCCGACTGTTTGCAATGGTCCATGGAGCATGTCTTCAAGGCCAAGACCCTGTTCCCAAGACGACGACAACAGAGAGCAGACCATTACCCTGCTGGGAAGGTTTGAGATTCCATATAAAAAGTTAAAAAAAAAAGGTTTTAGAGATGCTGAGGCTGCAAAGAAAAGAAAGGTGATGCTAAAATCTAGTGTCTAAAAATGCATTTCACAATCTACTCAATGCTCTGATAAATAGAGAAACAACTGGACCACCATCTGAGAAAAACATGGCCACCAAAAGACTCTCAAAAAAATCGGCTCCAACCTAACCCAACATAATCCAGCCTCTCTGTCTCCATGGTGAAAGGGATTATGTCATGAGTCAGACATCTTGAGGAAAATGCAGCCTGGCTGAGTGGATGTAATATTTGTGAAAGAATAAGCATGCGAGCCAAACGATGAGACAAATGAGGTGGGGGAATGGAGAGCTACCCTGTAGTACATTAGCCATGATGTCATGACTGCATCTTAGAGCCAGGGCAGAAAAAAGCATCAGTACTGATCCAAGAACAGAGGACTTGCATCACATTTAGAAGGCAGCAGACTCTATATTTAAATATGAATGTGCAGGAGGACAGGAAAGGACTCTGACATCCTGGAAATAAGTTCTTCTCATTACAGAGTGTGTTCCTCTTGCTCTTACTAACAGTATTCATATGTATGTCCACCATCCTCCTCTCAACTCCCCAGCTTTGTCTTCCCCTCTCTGGATGGTGGGCCCGCTGCTCAGCTCCCAGGGCGGGCAGCTGGCTCTGCATCAGACACATCCGAGGACAAAAGGGAAACTCCAGATTGTCGTGGTGAGGGCAGCCACCCGTGGCAGTGCTCAGTGGGATTCCGGTTGTTTATGGTTTGCGCTAATTACAGATTGTCAGACTCACCAAGCTTCGAGACTCGAGTACAAAGAAAACATAGAACTGGTTTGGACAGAAAAACACGGGCTGACCATTAAAACTGTCTCCACTTGCAGCAGGCCAGATAAAACATGGAGTGATGTAAACTCAATAGGGAGGCTTAAAGACATCAATCAGGATCAAGCTCACACTCCCCGGGGAAGCCTATTAACTCGAGCAAGGGCACAATATTGCACTTTTACTGGCACCATGGGGCGTGATGTGGTCAGCATATGGAGCATGCATTATTGAATTTACACTACAAGCGTGTTGTAAAGCTCCCCTCTTCCGAGCCTCATGTCTAACTTCACTGTAAATATAGTGGCAGCATTGTGTTTGATAACTCGTTTGCAGTGAATCCCAGCTCAAGATGTCTTGTGTCAGTGATTTTGCATCTGAAAATGAAAATTAAAAAATTCCAGTTATGTTGGAGGTACCTTTAGAAGTTTAACAGAACTCCTAGTGGGTTATGTCCCTACAGTACAACCAATGACAGTATAAAGAATGGACAGAGCCTGACGTCACCTGTAGGTTTCTGAAGCGCTGGTTTGAAGCTGAAAATACGCGACACTGGCCGGCGCCATGTTGGATGTACTGCTTCTTCCGCCTCCCGGCTAATCTAGATATCGGCAAAAACGTGCATCATCGGCGGACCTGAGGTGGGTCAAATGAAGCCTGGGTGCTCTGATAAGCCATCTGTGACGGCACCTACCTGCCAGCGGTCACGCTGTTAATTATGCGTAACTCTGAGCCTTTAAAAAAGATTCACCCCCCTCACAGTTGTCATGGACAGGGAAATTAGCAATAGAGACCAAAACGGTTAAAAATCATGAACCAGGCTGTGAACGTGTTTATTTCTGCTGAATTGGACATTTTAATATGGAGACTGACTCACTTCTGGAGCCAGCCTCAAGCGGACGCTCGAGAGATTACAGTTTTTAGCACTTCCGCATTGGCCTCATTTCCCAGCACTGGAGGTTACCGCTTGAGTACAACACATAATGGAATCACCTGACAGAGTGCCTCTCTTTTTAAGAGATGCCAGGCTTTAGCATTTTGTAATATTCACAGAAATAATCACTGCGTGTGCATTTGATATCCAGTCTGACACTTGTGTTATATGAGGTTCCTTACCCTCTGGGCTGCTGGTTTTATGCTCCCACATTTTTACAAGATCCATATACCATCTTGACAACTGTGGGTGTATAATTTATTTTGCCCACAAAGCTTTAACTGACAAGTTTATAGCCAATCACACACAAGAGGTGGCCATGTCCAGCATGTGGACTGTAGATTGCACCGATATGAGCACATGAAGAGATACGGCACATGGAATCACTGTGACAGCTGAAACCTGTGGATGAATGGTTGTTTTTTTGGAGCTGAATAAAAGAAGCGCTTCAGGTGTCAAACAAGGAAATTCAGCAAACAGTGTTGAGTACAATCCAGCAGGCAGTCTCTCTTTGAAATGTGCACTGCATGGGAACACTGAATCCAAACACAGCAGCCCACCGCTCTGCAATTAATCCCTCAAGTATGTTTGACTTTCCTCTCTGCTTTGTGCTGCTTGGATTATGCAAAGACAACTACCTGCCACTTTAAGTTTGGCTGAACGTCACTCACTACATTCTCTAACTACTGCTTATGTTCTTCAGGAGGAGGCTGATGCATGAGATTAAACAGGAAGCTCGGAATATTCCTGGCAATTCCTCACAGAAAACACAGAACAAAAATTCACCAAATGTTGACTGTGAAACATACAACAACATACATGTACACACGCTGAGACACACACATGCTAACCTCATTTTATGCTCCATATATTTACACTGTTTGTCATTAGTCTGCCTGTCCTTTGCCCGTATGAAACCACTGTGACAAACATGTTTAATTAAAGCCCTTCGTGAAGAAAGTCAGCCTGATTAATGCTTTCTGTCATGCTTCCACACCGAGCCTCAATTAACACGTTTTGCTTAACGAGCTGGATGTAATAGGGCGCTCGTGCCCGTGCGCAAAAGAGATAGCTTTTTAAAATTTAAGTGACAGTGTGAGAGAAACGAGAAAGATGGTACAGAGAGAGAGAGAGAGGATGACGTGAAGCAAAGGGCTGCCGGACACTGCGGTAATGACTCTAACCGCACAAGGCACGCGCCATGCCTATGGGTTATACGTACATTTTGAGTGTGACTGAGTGAGGGAGCGAGAGAGATTAATTAATTAAATAAGTAATTTTGAAAAAAGAAACAACTATTGAAATATTCAATAATAATATTTTTGTCAGATTATGAATGAGTGTAAATGAAATAACCTTTTGTCCAACAGTTAATGGCTCTCTTCAAAACTTCAACTTTAACGTCCTAATCTTACCAGGCCCTTAGCCAGAGATAATCGCGGTCGTTCTAGTCAATGTTTCAAACCCCACCAGAACCGCTGCGGTCCATTTCAGAAGCCCCAAGACGTTCCAAAGAAGTGCTTTGAAACATCTTGAATCACTTTTTTCTTTCTTTTTTTTATACTTCACAACAATCGAACCCATTTCACATTCTCAATGGCGCATTAAACAGAAATGATAACTCAAGCAGGGACCTTCCACGGTGTAAGAAGTGCTATCATCTTCTCTCTCTCTCTCTCTCTCTCTCTCTCTCTCTCTCTCTCTCCTGGGTGCTCCTTCCACCCCACCTTGCTTCTTCTGACTGCTAAAAGAAACAAACACAGAGAGGGTTTCCTCTGATCCCTGCGGAGAGTCTCCATCACGTGTTGGTGCAGGTGTTCTACTCCAGCACTACTCTCACTCACCCAGAGGGAAGAAGTTGTGCTGGCATGAGGAAGAAATATGTAAGCCAGAATAAATACATAGGAATTTCTCCAATTAGATGGGTTCTTCTAGAGCGGAGAAAACAAACACACACTTCGAGTGAAACTCCTTCTTAATGTGCATTAAACAGTGCCAGAGGGGAGAGGCCCAGCCCTGATGTTTGAACAGCACGTTTTCACTTTGATCCTGCAGTATGTTGTCCCGGTACTGAGTCCAGACAGAACTAACTGAATACTGGCGCTTGTTGTGCTGTGGTCTTCTTTGCCAGCTTCTTGCTGATTGGCTAGCTTGTGCACAGCCACTGTTCCTGTCAGTCAACAGTCCTCTGGATCACAGCGCTTCAAACTCCTCCTCCTCCTCCTCCTCCTCCTCTTCTTCCTCCCATGGCCCAGCTCTGGCAGAATGCCAATATCTGGGCAGGACGCCTGCCTGCTATTACAATGACACACACAAGTTTCACAAGCAACAAGTCGGCTCAAGAACCAAAATCCACAAACTTGCTCCTTACGTCTTCCATTCCTTCTTTCCTCAAAGTGCTACATGCTGTCTTTCACGCCATTCTCAGACGGACCCCGTCACGCTCGTCTCATCCCTCACGAACGAGCAGTCCCCCCCGTCAGCCTGCCAGCCTGATATAGCTGTGGTATGGGCCCGGGTGCAGGCCAGGGTCTGATGGAATGACAGTGTTTGTTTTCTTGCCATTTCAATATTCATGTGATCCAGATCATGTCACGCACCGAACAACATGCACTTACACCGGAGGGGGGAGTCACTGTTACAGAGATTCGGCATGCACTCATACTGCTAATGAGATCACAGTGTGTGTGTGTGTGTGTGTGTGTGTGTGACACAGTGACTAACAGGATGGTCTACACAGTTGAACAGGTAATTTGAGATGTGCCCTCACTCAGCTGGGTGACTCGAAAATGGGGTGAGTCTGCAGATTTAATTTGAGCAGCACCAACAGGATTATTTACGGAAAAGAGTCTTGCTGTGTCAGGCAAGGTCAGGCGGCGGATGTTTGTTTACGAGTCATGAGGTGGTGAATGCTGGGATGCATTTTCACTGCGAACATTGCATAATGCTTCGACCACTTGGGAACGCCAAGTGACAGACACTGCGAGGTCCAGCTGTTGTTGTTGCAGCTGCACAGCCTTCACTTTGTTCTCAGATTCAATCAAGTCTCATTAACTCTCATTATACACGCAAAATGAAGGAAGCATCACTTCAAGGATGAATCATTCATGGTCAAAGCCTACCTGCACTACTGAGCTTGACACTAATTTCAAAATCAAAGTCTCTCACATCTTTGAGGGAGCTCTAATTAGTACAATTTGTCTCCCACTGGAATTACACTTACAGGTTATTAAGTACACCAAGCTAAGCCTAATGCATTATACAGAGAGCTGGTTCTCTTACTTAGACCATCACTGATATAAATGGGCTGAAAATTACAACAATCATGAAGGTGGGCTTTTGTTTGAAACGTACAAGGATCAACTGTATTTACAACTCATTTGAAGGATTCACAGAACTTTCCATCAGACTCAAGAGGGAATTAAAGCTGTGCGTTAAGGGAGTATGGACTAGCTATGGAGCTTATACACGTAACCACCATTAGTTAGGCTGCAACTGCAACGACGGATCTCTGAATGTAGAGTACATGGTACATGGATGAAGGATCACCATCTCCTTCGCCCCTACCAGAATTGCGAGAAACCTAGGAGTCATGAACGATGACGTCACAACGTGATCCAAAAAGATTAGTTAACCTTCTCTGATCACGTTGCCTCAGTTGCCCAGTCGTGCCACTTCGCACTTCCATCAGAAAAATCAGGCCTTACCTAACTCAACATGCTACCCAACTCCTGATACAGGCTGTGGTCATCTCAAGACTAGGTTACTGTAACGCCTCCCATTTTAGAACGCTGCAGCGCTCCTGGTTTTCAATCAACCCAAAAGGTCACATGTTACCCCGTGGCTCATCAAAGTAGTCTCCAGTTCTGCACCCACTTACTTGGATGCCCTTATACAGACATATGTTACCTCATAACTGTTGCGCTCCTTCTCGTCTGTTGTTCCCCGTTAGTGGAGCGTCCTACCAGTTCCTACCAGATCAGGGGCGTCCCTCTCTACCTTCTTAAACCTCCTGAAGACCTCCAGCTCTTCAGAGAGGACCTCCTCTCCAACACTACCAACAACTGGACATGACAAATCTACCCCCTCTACAACTGTCACAGTACTTATTGCTGCACTAACATGTCCTTGTCACACTGTACCTCGACTGTTTCACTATTTTGTGAGTTGCTTTGGATAAAAGTGTCAGCTAAATGACTAAATGTAAATGAGACTGCAAGCTCTGTGTCAGCTTTAGATGCTTGTGTGTAGAATGTATTTTCTTTCCCTCGAGGATCGTTGACAATTCACAAATCATTTATCTTTGTATTTAGCTTGTAGAAAGTTGAAAAGGGAATCTTCATACATCTAGCAACGTGATCCTCACTGAAACCACTCACAGCCTCCTGTTCAGTAAACAGAGGAGTGTTCGACATTAAAGTGAATAAAAGAATGTAAAAGTAGTTCCTGCGTGATCATGGCCTATACAACAATCTACTGCTGTGGTGGTGTTATAAACAGGTAGGTATCTATAGTGGACAGTAGTTAAAGCCCTTTGTCAAATATTAATCTAGCTTTATTCTGCAGTTTAATGCAACAACAAATGTGACTTTAAATACATCATGATAGCGATAAAACTGAGATAAATACTGAGATATATGCCATACAGTCTGTCCTACTACAGCTATTGGTGACCTGATTACTGCATAACTATTTCTGAGAATTTTAAGTGCAAACATTGGCCTACAGTATATATATGAAAGATTGATATGTCTATGTATAGACAGCACTTCTTCACAAGAGGTTCCAAATTGTTGAAATTAGCCAAAGCCAAGGCACAGAGGCATTAAAGTCAGCCCTGGACGTCATTGAATTAAGACAAGATTAGAAAATGCCATCAAAAAGACAAGGGGTCTCTTTGTAAGAGGAAGAAATAAAAAGTATTTCTAAATTTCACATTTGGATGGAAAGAAGTGAGTCACGATGACCTAGTTTAACATTCAGAACAGCATAGGAAGGAAGAGCCATTAATAAGTGTAGATTTGCAGAGAGGCACCACACCCACCACCTCCATCTACCTCATCTGTAATTTATGAGACTTCTATATTCCACTGAGCTTTGTCAAGATGCAAATTAGGAACCATATTGAATATTTAAACCATATAGAATACATCCACACAACTAAAGGGAAGCTCCAGAAAAGACACTTTCTAAAATGTTACCTTCTGCAGGCAAAGCCGCGCAGCTGGTGTCTGTTCTGACATCCAACAAACAAGCATACAAACTGACACCACCCACCTCCAAAAGCCGACCATACTTCATCCCAAAGAGCTCCAGATTAATGTACGAGATAGTATTGAGGCGTGTAAGTGGCCCTCATCCAGCCCTGTAATCTCCGACAGCAGGCAGAGCTCAGGTTCACCATGGTAAACAAGTCCAACAGCAGCAAGGTATGTCTGAGAGACTTCAGCACAACATGTAGCATGTTATTTTAAGACGCGGGCCGAGTCCAGGAGAGTTAGTGAGGTCAAAACTTGGCCAAAAGCAACCACCCCTCTGTGCTCTCAACACAATCGAGTAAGCCGGGATTGTTTTGGCCTCGCCAAAGCAACAACCAATCACAGAGGGCCTTGTCCTAACTCAAACAAATACTTGTGTAGATAGATCACCACAGATCCTGCAAGGGAGGATTATCCTTCCATATATGGAGCTCAATACAGTATGAAGGCAGTTAAAAGTTCATGTAATGCTTTAATCCAATATTCAACAAACAAGTGAAGCACAGACACCTCACAATGAAAAACAAGATTGTACAGAGAAAAGATATTTTCTCTGTGAACAGGCTTTGTCACAAAAGTTTCCTTTTCCCTGTTTGGTGACTTTTGTTTGGTGTAAAAGTCAGTGAGGCTCTTTCAGTCAAGGCAATTCCCTGAGAGCTGTGTCCAGACCGGTGCAGACACTCTCCTAGATCAAAAGCCTCGCTGTAGGCACACTGTATTGATGCAGGGGATATTTTCACCTGCTCCAGAGACACATGATGACAGTGTTGGAAATCTTAAGTGTGGGTAGGCTCGCAAGCATGTGACTGCACGTCACTTTATCCACAGTGATTTTTATTTGGATTTGGGAGTTATTTACTTTACCCCACATCCATCCACACCCAGATTTAATCACCAGAAATGCAGAACTGTGGGACAGAGCCTCAAGGCGTTTTCGCTTCCTAATGAAATTGGAAACCAGATTCATCCGAGGATTCCGATCTCCCACCACGTATTGTTACGTCTTTATTGGCCATCTCTCGTTCCAGCCTCGGGTTATGAGCTGTGTTCATTCACACACTGTGAGGGAGGTATCAGGAGCTAGGGTTGCAAAACTCCACACAATTGCACAATTTCTATATTTCATGGTAATAAAGAAAACAGATGAATCTCCAGAGGATGGAGTCTTCAAGGGTAGAGAATGTATAACCAGAGTTCCTTCAAAGACAATAGGCAACGTTACATAACATGGTGGAATTATTGCACAGCACACAGCCGGATCCAACTTTTGCAAAAAACGCAGCATGACATCACTCTGCAGCTGCCAATCAGACGGTCAGATCGGACAAACCCTCCACAGTCGGCCTGAAATGTCTCTGAAACTGAGACTATCCAGGTGGATTCATGAATTAAACTCTGATACTCTACCTGTGTGTGTTCTGACTTTGTTTATTTCACTTACCCGACTTCTAAATCTGAGTCTGACTCGAAAATTACACTGCAAAATAGTGACACGAAGAGGGTGAAAGCCAGCTTTGGTCGAGAGACACAGACAGTGAATAAAGGTGTGCGAGTGTCG
Organism: Sciaenops ocellatus; assembly: GCA_033000465.1. Lineage (NCBI taxonomy): Eukaryota > Metazoa > Chordata > Actinopteri > Sciaenidae > Sciaenops > Sciaenops ocellatus. The sequence continues at coordinate 29,116,401 of CP136871.1, read as the reverse complement.
GCCTTGATGGAGCCTGTTAATTAAAGTTATTTCCTGATTGTTTCACAGCGGTTACATTCGGCACAAACAAACACACCCCTAGCAGTGCCTCCACACACCTCTGCACAAACCTGCAGCAATTCGCTGCAGCACCTGATGCTGAGTGTAGCCTGCAACCAATCCATGCAGGCTATTTCCACATTTTTCTTCTGACAAAGAACACACATTTAATCCAAGACTTGTCACGAGAATGTGCTGAAAGATGGTTGAGTTGTTAATATGTATTCTATGACTACTTGTAATTTAGTCTTCAAAAGCAGGGGTTTATTACAATGAAACTGTCCCTATCTCTCTGTCTGACAGCTTTTAATGTCACCAACTTTAGTTCCTCTAACGAATGGCTTTGATTGGCTCAGGTGTTGATGCCTTTGATCAAAGACGCAAATTCTCCTTTGCTGCCAACTATTTTTGTGAAAAGCCTTTAGAATCTCTTGAGTACTGTTATGGGCAACCACAACATCGCTTATTATTCCCAGTGTGCTGCTCTCACAGTGAGTGGGACCCTGAGAAATAACAAAACATATCAAGCCTGGAAAGTTACGTAGCTGGCACAGACTCCAAACGGGTAGCCAGAAAGTCTACTCGAAGCCGGAGTGAATATACAGTGTGTGAACAACTGTTTGTCAAGGCTTGAATTATTCATACCATCATGAGAAGTCTGAATAACATGAGTGAGCTGACTTTGCCGATGGCCGACCTGAATTATCCATCAGAAATATTCATCCAGGTTTGAGGACGGTGTCCAGGCCTGGGTGAAATCCTAAAAGGGTTTATAAGGCAGAAGTGCAACATCAGGTCAGTCAACATCAGGAATGGTCGAGCATTCATGACCAACAGTGACAGCTAAAGTAATGTGTGACATGACCCACAACAATCAGCTGTGAACCAGACACTACAGTGCAGGGAGACAGGTGAGAGGTCTGGAAGACGTCAACGATGAAAAGGCCTTACATCACCACTGGCTCTGGTTCAGCCTTTGTTTTATGGACACCACATGACCACGATGATGCTGGTAGTCTATCCCACTCCCCGATATTCATTTCAAAAAGGAGTCCACCAGCTTCAGCACATTAAGTCAGTTTGGGGTGTACTGAATGGCTGAACTCTGGCCTGTGAGAAGGAGACACATTTTAAATCACACACTTTGGTGAAAGGACAAATCTGACATGGGGTCAGATCATCATCCTCATATATAACTGCTGTGGCAAAGAGAGGTCTATGGGAGTAATGCACTTGTATTAATGAGAAACAGCAATAAATATTTGTTTAGTCTGCACTGATCATAAATAGCTTGTCTAAAGGCTCGACATGGACATCTTCACCACAAGCTGATTCAGTTTTTATATGCACGTACCGTATACGACACATTATAAACTATTTTCAGCTAATAGCTCGTTAGACTTGCATAATCAAGGTCGACACCTCAGCTAATACCTTATCAGCCAGGCTGGATAGCCCTGAGTTTCCCAGATAATTACAAATGTTTACAGAGTCAGCATTCCTTCAGAGGTCACACACAAACATTTCCAAATGTTTCTAATTCATGGCCTGCTCACACAGAAAACAGCTAGTGCAGTAAAGATTAGAGGCATTTGGACCATTACGTTTATCTGTCACATTTTCTACTTTATTATGGCCAAATCCCAAAAAATATCATATGGAAACATGCACACAACACAGACAAATCTTTCCCACTTTCCAGCCTTAAAGCACGTTTGACCACATAATGTGTATGAACACAAACGAACACGTGCAGTGCACACACACACTGTCTCTCTCTCTCTCTCTCTCTCTCACACACACACAATCAGACACTGACAGCGGTAGATGCCAGCTCTCTTGATATACGAACACAGTATCGCTGTGATCTGCTCTTTTATCATCCGCCACCTTGCAACGAGCCACAGATCGAACGCTGATATGAGAATGACTCATAGCGCTGATGAAACTTCTGGCCTGGTATAACACTGATGTCGCATGCAACAAGTGCGACATCGAGTGCAGAGGAGAAAATGTCAGCCAAGCTGAAAATGTTTGATTTGCTCATTCAATTGAAGAGTAACGTTTCTAATTCATAAAATTCAACTTGTTGATGGAAATGAATGTTACACCAGAGTCCAGGATTATTTTCATTCGTTCTGACCTCTTCCCACCTGGATGACTCAGATGACACTGACTTTCTGTGGGTGCAATGTTATTGCCTGATAGCTGCAAAATGTACTCGGTATAAGCCGTGACCTGGAGCTGCCAACACAAATTATATCAAGACCAGAGACCCAAAACAAAACAAGCCGGGCTCCATCTCTGTCTTGATTGCAGACGGGGCTTCCAGCCCAAACTGCACTTTATCAAGCTCCGCTGACCTTCTTAAACCTGGAGTGTTGTGTTTAAGGGGCTGCTACGTGGCTGAATTTGTGATGGTGTGTGAGCAGGACAATGCTGTTTATCACAAGGAGTGTGACATTTGGAAAAGAGTGAAGTGGGATTGACCTTTGTGGAGCTGAAGATCCTGATTATGAACCACACCAAATATACATTTTTAATAAATCAATCATCAAGGGCAGCATTTTCAGCCAACTGACCAGTGACAGCAGCTAAATCTCTCTTCATTTTATAATTTTCATTTCATTTATTTGTACAGATACTAAAATATATATGTGACATAAGGGCTGTATGGATTTGTTCTTACCGTGGTGAAAAGGCAATGGATGGAGCAGCAGACAGTGAAACAAGTGTGGCAGAGTGAGAAGTTTAGCAGGAAGTTGTCTTGCAGTGAATGTACCGTGTACGGTACAGTTTGTACCCAGGACCAAGAAAAGTCTGTTATTTCTTATCTGCTGGGAAAGTGAAGGAGCTAGTCCAGAAATAACGGTCTGGAAGCTGAACAGGAAAGACTAATGTGACCGTTCAACGTCGGTTTAAGGAGCAATCGTGTCCTTTTGGAGCTTTGGAAGACAACTTTGAACTGCAGTGTCTTTTTGAAGACTGATTAGATTAGATTAGATTCAACTTTATTGTCACTGCACAGAGTAACAAGTACTTAGAGAACAAAATGCAGTTTAGCATCTAACCAGAAGAAGTAAAGTGTATGTAAGCATGTAAGTAAAGTGTATGATAGGATATATACAGTATAAACAGCATGGACAGGTTGAAATGAATATGCTAACACACACATATGTATATATATGTGTATATATGTGTGTGTATAGGCATGAATGTACAGTATAGATGGTTGCATAGAGAACACTATATATTCAATCATATATACAGTAATCCGTTAGCGTTTTGTTAGCCTTAAACTCGCAATCCAATGATGCCTCTGGTTCAGTCAGCCACCCAATCAGAGGCTATGTTTCTGACTTGTCGACCAATCAGAGGCCAAGTATGGCGGCTCTTCACAGGACGCTGCATGTGCAACAGATCTCAAATATATTTCAACGGAGAAACAGCTGTAGCAATCTGCAGCGAAGACAGTAATGAGCTAGACCACTCACTAGGCATCACATGACCTCGGTATTACAGTCTGTGGTTACCGTCACAGCCCTGTACAAGACGACACTTCATCACCACGAAGAAATGTGTCTCCACAGGTGGGTCAGAGTGTAGACCGAGTGATTTGTGATATTAAAGTTCACAAATGACTGTATGCTGAAATCATATGCATGAGTCATGTTAACAAACTGGCATCTGTGGGGAGAAACACTACAGTTCTATTGGAACCAGTGACAGTATAAAGAATGGACAGAGCCTGAGTGACGTCACCCATAGGTTTCCAAAGCGCTGTTTGAAACGCCTCTTCTCCTCCCGGCTAATCTAAATATCGGCAAAGACGTGGATCATCAACGGACCTGAGGCGGGAAATTAGCTACAGAGACCAAAACTGTTTTTTTGTCTGTAAACATGTTTATCTCTGCTGTGAAGTTGGACATTTTAACATGGAGACTGACTCACTTCTGAAGCCAGCCTCAAGTGGCCGTTTGAGGAATTACAGTTTTTAGCACCTCTGCATTGGCTTCCCAGCACCGGAGGTTGCCACTTCATTGCAACTGCCCTCTGAGTATGAGTGTGAGCGTGTGTGTGTGTGTGTGTGTTTGCACCTTACCCTCTGGGTCACACCTGTTACCTAGCTCGAGCCCTGGCTCAGGGCAAAAGAGGGCAGAGGTCAAGAGTCACGGTGTCACATGTCACTTGGTTCACAGATCTGTGAACCCCCCCCCCAACACACACACACACACACACACACACACACACGATCTGTCAACCAAAAAAATGACCTATTATTTACATCAGTGAATTTTCTCCAAAACAAATGTTTGTCACGTTCATACTGGCCGGCAGACACACACTGCATCTGGTCGCTGGTCTGCTGAATGATAATGAAACTAAAATCATGAATACACTGCACTGAAATCAGCTGTAACGGTGTTAGGATGTGTCAAACACTTACCAATCACAATTTAAAACATTCAGAAATCAGGACAGCTTTTATGAAATATAATATAGAAGGATTGTGCATAATTCCACATCTTTGAAGTGGACTGAAGTGAGCCGACATGCATAATTCAATAGTTTCATCCCAAAATACTATCACGCCTTAGGACAAAAATAATACTACTTTGAGATCTATGAAGAAATCAGAAGAGAAATGCACTGTACACAAACATTTTATTATATTCAAATGAAGCAGTAACCTGCTTTGCTTCAATGCTTTGAAAAGGCAGATTTGCATGTATGTAATAATGATGTTTAAATATGCAGCACCGGTTCGTTAGTCTAATCGGCACGTTGGAACAATTTTGTTTGTTGAGTTTGTTTTTGGTTTTACAGAGACAAACAAGTTTCTGCTTTATCGTGAACAATTCAAAGATTAGAATTTGTTAGGCTGATAACTTGCTTCTGCTTCCTAAACATGTAGTCGTCTGCATGAGTGACAGTCTGATTACCAAACACTGATTAGTCTCACTTCAGGTGAAACAACTCTGATCCCAGCTCACATCTGAGCGTCTCATTGCACCTCGAGGCCAGTCAGTCATCAGTGATATTCCTTTACATCTCCTCTAATACGTCACTGTTACACAACATAGATCAATTCCTTAGTCGAACTTCTGTCATGAAAAGTTTTGATCATTTAGGCGTGTATCCTCCAACTCCATCAGTCAAAGATGCTGTGAAGCATGGAGTCTCCTGCGGCCACGTGAAAAAAAAAAAACAACACAAAGATGGAGATCACCACAAAACACTATCTTCCTGTCTCAGCCCACAAAGAATGTCAGGTATGTCCACGTTTCAGAAGCGAAGGAAACAATCCAACAAATATTTTGTCCCACATACTTTGCGGACAGGCCTCCGCAGCGATCTTATCTGAAATCTGGCCAAATCCGCCCTCCATTCGTGTCAACCAGGTGAAGAAGTAACAATGTCAGACGCCTTTGTTGACACTGTCAACTCACGAGCAGTAATCAAAACAAGAGCGAGTAAAGACAAGAAGTGACGGCCTCACGTGAACGCACAGAGAACGTCTCGTTTCTCATGACCGCGGCGTCGAGGTTTACAGTTACCCACTTCAACTTTCACTGGCCTCAACTTGTGACACTGAACCTGAGGAATATTTCACTTTGACAGAAACACAAAGTTTCAGTGTTTACTGCTGCAGGAGAACACAGCACAGAATACAGAACTAGGACTTGACTGATGTGGGTTTGTGGAATGTGGAAGGCCTGAAGCTGAAGTACATTTTTCAACACGCATGCCGACGTCCAGAGGCGATGTGACCCACAGCACACGTGTGACGTGATGAGAAAGAAAAAAGGTAAACATGAGATGACTGATGCCCTCCACTGATCACTGGCAGACTTACACCTAGAAAATTAATCAGCAACATTTTGAAAATTAATTAACAATTTAGTCATTCACTGCTTCCACACATTTAAATGTAGGAATCTGCTGCTGTGACGTGAGACAGACGACATCTTCAGGTTTGGACTGCAGGTCTTGAAAGCTGAGAAACTGTGATGTCATGTCTTTTCCGGGCGACAAAACAAAACTTTTAACGGCGTTCTGGTGTCTACCTCAGAATAACAGAATCCACTACTCCATTTTAGATAATCATTTATCTCATCAATATGATTTATTCTTCAAGCCTCAGCAGCTGTCTGTCAGATCACACAGCCTCTGGATGAATTAGAACTCAAAATGTTAAAATATCATTTAAAAAACGTTCATGTCTCTCCTACAACAGAACATTTGCTCATTTACACACCCAATGTCTGTCATCAGTCTGACCTCCCTCCATCAGAGTCCGAGTGATCACCTGAGTGTGGATTCTGGTATATTCTGTGTGCTATCATTTCAGTCTCTCTTTTGATTTACAGTGACAGAGAGAGACTAATACCCAAAATATGCCTCTGATATTAATGACTAATATTAAAGACAGCGACAGCTCATTGAGTTAACGATGGAGCTAACACACTCTGGAAAACATGGATGATCATGATTGGTCTCACACGTCACCCTAATGTCAGGAAGCACAGGCTGAAGTCCAGACAGGATGATGCCCCTGTTTGTGTTTATGTGGAGGACAGAGGGAGTACTGGGAGTACACTACACCTCATTATTTTACATGAACTCCAATCAAATCATTTGGATCTGCAATAGATTATTTTTCATTTATTTATTTAGTAAATCAGTAGAGCTTTAAAGGCACATTTCCCTCTTTAATAACTGTATTGTGTGCTGCAGCAGTAACTTTATATGTCTGTTCTGCAGGTGGGAGGGTAACAATGCTGCTAACAGTAAAACATCGTCTATGTATTACTTTATTATATCAGCATTTAGAGGCTGACATATCTCAAATAAACCCACCTCCCGCTGGTTCATCTGAAGCCCGCTGGTGGTCTCTCTGTACCCCGGTTTGGTGGCTGGGTGAAACGCTCCCTCTCCCGTGTGTAAACACGGAGAAGTTGTCTGTCTTTCGGTGTGGGCTCGTTCCAGACCAGCTCAACACTGAACTTAAGACTTATGACTCAAAGCGAACACGCGCAGCATCACATTCGGGGACCAAACGGAGCCGTTTCCCCGGTACGTTAGCCACTCGGTCAAGTTATGACAGCAGCGGCTAGTTATGCTGCGACGTTACGAAGTGAGCGCGCAGTCGGTAATTAGCTCTCATTCAACAACAGCTAGCAAACTTCTCCGCATCCCTGAACACCGGACTGCGTACGTTGAACATTTACCGCTAACGGAACTCACACAGCCGTTAGCTGAAGCTTACAGACACGACATTCCCCCGCTGTACAAACTGGAAGTTGGCAGGCTGAAGGAAACTGACGAGACTTGTAGCTGAGACACTTTCAATTTAGGAAAAAGGAGCCGTGGCTAACTTTTCTTTACCTTTCAGACGCAGAGTGTCTCCCCGTCGATACTACCACTTCTCGGCAGCCCTAAATCCCGGTTTTGACAAGGTGGTCCTCGGCAGGAATAACGATAATCCGAGTAGAGTGTAGCTCAACTCTTGCCAGAGCACAGTGATTTTTCGCACTCAGCTCCTCTCTGCGTGGCTCCGGTAACAGCCGCTGCAGTTTTTTCCACAAGCCCGAGGCGGGAGCGAGCGCACTGGGATACTGGGCAGGCCAGGAGAAGAGCGTGAACGCGCAATTTACACAAGTCACACCAAATCGTCTGGAAGCTTTACTTCAACCTGTGTGTGTGTGTGTGTGTGTGTGTGTGTGTGTGTGTGCGCGCTGAGAAATCTATTAAGATACAAGTCTACAAGACATGAACTTTATGTTACTTACATAACTGAAGGATGAAGTGTTCCTTTATAGTTGAGAAATTTCTCCTACATCTTAAGATAAAGAAACTATATATATATATATATATATATATATATATATATATATATATATATATATATATATGTGTGTGTGTGTGTGTGTGTGTGTGTGTGTGTGTATGCAGTATACATACATACATACATACATACACAAAATGTGTGCAGAGAAAAAAATGAAAGAAGAAAAGAAAATCTATATTTCACATTCTTCAACAATCTATTTTTTTATATATATATTTAAACATCGACTCGACTAGGTATTAGTTCAAATGCTTCATATATGAATGTGTCAGTAATAATAACAATCTGAAACAAGTAGATTGCTAATATTTATTTATGATTTTGACTCAAGTATCATTCAAATGAAGTGGTCATGGAATATTTTGAAATTGTGGTGTAATACTTAAGTACAGAATTTATATATTTCTTCCATCACTGTCTATTTAATAATCTTCCTGCTGTGCTTTATGGTTCTGTTACAGTTTATAAACTACTTTGTGTTGCAGTGACAATTGTTCATCACTTCTTCTTTCCATTAAGGGCCGTAATGAAAAGCCACATTCGCTGATGATGAATTATGACTTTTTAATGATTCACTGGATGAACTGGTGTTTGTATGGAGAGGGCAGCTGTACAAAGCCACAGTGAGGGTGTGCATGTCACAGTTATTGAGAAGCGTTGAGCTCTCTCTAACTGACATGACACTTCTCATGAGGGAACAATGACTGCAGGAGAGGAAATCCCCCTCCTCTACTGCTGCCTTCAGGTGCAATTGGAAAATTTCCAACCATAACTAAAAGCCAGTTTCACATGAAAAACACAGTTAAGTGTAACTGTGAAACTGTACTACCAGCAGCTTATGTAATACTGGTAGTACATTTAGTTTTGATGTTAATGTTTTGCAGTTGATGTAAGAGACAATTCATGCACCCGGTTTGTGGAAACATTAACATTTGTTTCTTGCAGAGTCTTTTCCTAAAATAAAAGTCCAGTAAAGAATAGTTTGGTTCAGGCGGCAGCAACACTAATTTGTTTGGACAAGTCATATTTCCGCCTTCAGAACTTAAATAAAAGACATTATGAGGAGAACCTGAAGGCAACATGCATTTGGGAAGAGGAGGAGGGGCTGAGCCAGAGGTTGACATGTGGGAATGACTCAAGTTTTTTTACACATTCCAAGCATTGTTTCCTCCTCCTCCTCCCTGCCTCAGTCCCGGGCACTGAGGCCAAGGATTTTCCAGGGCTGGGGGAGATGGAGCGGATGATGGATCAACGAAAAGGAAGGATGACTCGCTTTTTCCTCTTTTGCTTTTTTTTTTTAAGAGTTGATTCTCTCTTTCTCCAGCTGAATAAATGAGAGTCAGAGGGGCAATGTTGTATACTTTTGTCTCTGAGTTTTGTATCATTTGTCTGCATCAATCACCTGCAGCAGAGATGAGCATAGAGGAAAATAACCCCATCTGGAAATTGCTTATTTTAAGAGGTCTACGTTTGCATTATTCACTTTGTATTTCCAAAAGTGTCCATGTTCCTTGGCTATGGTAGAGTCGAGATCATTTTTAACGTATTCACATATTCATGTCTTCAAATCATTTTGAAATAACTGAATAAGACAACAGAGTAAGTCAATGAGGTGATAAGTGATATGACCCTGGGTTTTGCTCTATAGCTGCAATGTAAAAAACTGATTTATAATCAAACGTGTCACAGCCTTTTTTTAATATCCAACACTCTCAATTCATTATCAAGCAAATGAAACAAGCACAGGATCAGAGCCTGAAATGTCAACAGCAGTTTTAGCATCAGTCGATCTTTATTCCAAAAGGATGTTCATGCAAACAAGTCACATAAATATCAGTAAAGACAGTAAAATTGTCCTTACTCCTTATGATATGTCATGAGTGCGCTTCATCACAAAATACTGATTTGCTTCAGAGCTGGAGGTCTGACTCCTGTGAGAGTGAGTCAGGGATGGCTGGAACAGACGCAGTTTCACTTTGAACTGACTCACATCAGCAGCAGAGATGAAAATAAGAACAATGTCACTGATGATGGTACGATAAGAATAATTTTGTCTAGTAGAAGAAGCTGACAGAGAGGCTCCATCACATCCCTCATCACTCTGTATCTCACATGATTAAATATTTTGCCCGTTGCCACGGCAACATGTTTCGCTCTGATTGCGTTTGAAGGAGGGTCATTATGATTTCTGGTAAAATCCCAAATTTATTTTCTTAAGAACTCGTTTCCATTGTGGCATTCAGGAGATGGGAGACATGGATTAAAGCTTTGTTACAGCGAGCGTCTTTAAGCAAACAAACAGAAGACGTCGGACAGAGGACAGCAGAGGCAGAGAAGCTGTTCCACAGCTGACTCTAATGTCTGTTAGGGAAATCAACAGAGAATCATAAAAACTACTCAACCAAAGACACGTGCTTCTCCTTTTGGCCTGTTTGGAGAGGAACTTTTGATACTGAAACAGGTGATGCAGAGTGAAATATTTGAGATGAAGTAGTTTATGTTATAAAAATTAGTATTAAACTGGGGTTTCCAAATGTTTTAATCATACTAAGTGTGTGTGTGTTCCTATTATTTACATGTCGTAGACACTTCCCTGTTCTAGTGTTTTTGCTGAGGCTGGCAGGGTTAGATAAGGTTCAGCTTTATGAATAGATAGAAGTTCAGAACAGAGTGAGGGTCGGAGACAGGTCAGGAAGGTGTTAGTGGGGTTAGACGTCTTCTGCTGACTACTGATTAGGGAACTGAGAAAGATGTTATGAGGTTATCTAGGGAGGCGTCAGAAATAGCCCATCATAGAGTGTATAAAGACCCACTGTAAAGGCTCCACGAGGAGCCTTTTCCTCTGTAACCCCTTTTGTGTGTTGCACTGTTAAACGCTCCTTCTTGTACAATAATAAATTCAACTTAAACTTTGAAGCTTCGAATCCAGTCATCTTTATTGAAGGGTCACTTGAAAATTCTCATAACAGTTTAAATTGATTTTAAAATGTTATAGGTTCATGGGAAAGTTTCTCGATCACAGTAGTCACCTCAGAAAGAGGTCACCAGTGGCCCTTAGCAGTAAACTCAAACTTTATTGACCAAATAAAGGGAGATTTTGTGCCACGTCACTGTGGATGATCATTTATTGACCCACATAATCAAAGCCACGTTGACCATGCCTGAGTACACTAACAAAAGGTAGCTCATTGTGACCACAATAATGCTAACAGAAACCATTCGGGACACTGAGGCCGTCGAGTGCCAATTCAGCACACATGACGCCTGACTCATCCTCTCTGCTCTGAGTCACTCCCTCCCTCCTCTGGTCCAGGATCTGTGGCTCTCTGCTGGAGCTGGCTCCTCTGTCCTAATGTCAGCCCACCGCTCCACGGGCAGGAAGCCGGGGCCAAGGATGCAGACACGACCCTACCGAGGAGGAAGGGACCGGTTCATGTCAGCTGGCTCTGTCTTTGTAAAGACAAAGACTGGGAGTGATGATGGTGTCGTGAGGCACCGAAGCACCGCCATGCTGCGCCTCTGTTTCAACAGTTCTGTCAGGTCTTCAGACTGATTTATGGAATTTCTGCTTGACATCACAGAAGACAGATTGGCTGCTCGGAGTTTGGTGAAACGGGTCAACATCTGGACTTCAACTCAGGATAAAATGTGACAAAGTATGAGACATTGCTCTTCACCATTCATCGCTTCCCCTCAATTTTCCCTGTTTTTTTTTTTTTTTTTTTTTCAATTTAAGCTTTGGGCCAACTTCAAAGCAAATCAAAACAAAAAAATGCTCCAGCTAAGCTCATTATACAAACGAGCTCTGGGGCCTTCTGCACACACCAAGCAGCGAACATGTGAAAGATTGTCCCAGAACTTTAAAGGTAAACAACTCTAATAAGGTAATGAGCGTCTCAGTGGTCACAGAAGCTCCGCTGGATGTCTCACAGTACATCTAAAACATGCAAGAGCTGGGCTTTCTTTATATTTTGCATTTTTAGCTGCGTCAGCAGCACAGCTCGAGGGATGGCCTGTTGGTCGATATGTGTGTATGTGTGTACACCTTTATTTTTAGCTATCTGTATATATTATATTTTTATACTTTTATTCTATTTTATCTCGCTATTTTTACACTTTGAGATTTACTATTTCACCATTATGCATTTTTAATGGATTTTATTTTAGTGAGGTGTTTCCTCGCTGCAAGATGATGGGATGGCGCTTCCTCAGTTTGTATAGTGTTGTTTATAATGTGTTGGGGTGGAGGTTGGGGTGGGCAGTGGGAGGTGGGTGTTGAGGTGGGGGGTTGGGAGTGGGTGGGTGGGGTCGGGGTTTTATTGTGTGAAGCACTTTGCGTTACATGTTTTGTATGAAAAGTTCTATACAAATAAAGTTTGATTGATTGATTGATTGATTGAAACAAACTTACTTACTTCGAGGTCCATGGAGGATGAATCATAATGATTTTAGTGATTCTGACATATTTTTATTTTACAGTGGAATGTCTCAACAACTATAGCATGAAAATGACTTAATATTCATGGTGCCCAGAGGATGAACCCTAAAGACTTTGTGATCCTGTCTGTTCATTCGGTACCGGCACTTATCCACTAAAAATGGCTCAACATCAACTAGATTTGAACAAAATTCTGTACAGATATTTATGATAACACATCGTGCTGACTTTAGTGATCTCCTCAGCTTTCCTCTAACACCACTTACAAGGTTGACATTTCTTGTTTTGAGTGAAATGTCTCAACAATTATTGGATCGATTACCACAAAATCTGGTAAATGCCAAACCAAATGGCAACCTCCGTGGCTGTGAAGTGAAGCTAATGCAGAAGTGTCAAAAACTGTCGACCTCCATAAGTCCCCATGTTAAAATGTCCAACTTCACAGCAGAAATAAACATGTTTACAGCCTGGTACAAAAAACAGTTTTGGTCTCTATAGCTAATTTCCCCGTTCATGACAACTGTACTGAGGGTGAATTTTTATACAACTCACCTGTTCAGATTATATTAAGACTTAAAGTTATGCAGAATTAAGAGCGTGGCCGCTTTGATTGACAGGTAGCAAGCAGGCATCATTCAGCCTGCTTCAGGTCCACTGATGATTCATGTCTTTGACCATTTTTAAAGCTTCAAAATGGCTCTTCAGAAACCTGTGAGTGACGTCACGCTCACACTGTCCATTCTTTAATATCGTACATATATTTGTGATGAGGCATCCTTCTGACTTTAGTGATCTGCCGGCCCTTTCCTCTAACACAACTGTCAGCACACTGACATTACATCACAGAGACGTTTGCATAGTTGTAGACTAGTTTCACATTGACAGTAACATTTAATTAGGTCCAACAATCATTTGATCAGTTTCCTTGTCATAAACTGTCCTCTCTCCACACGGCTGAAGCTGGACCTTTGCAACATGTAAAACAGACACATGGATTCCCCAACACACACAATCAGGATGAGAGCAGTGAGCGATGTGTATTATTAGTTCACTGCCTGAACCTACATACTCTCCTGTGGGAACAAAACATCTGTTAGGGACATTGTTGGATATATAACACTGTAACACATGCAGCCATTGTGGACAGGAAGTCTCAGCTGGCAAAGAGGAAATGGGCATCAGTGAATGGAAACAGGAAGGGCTCATAATATCAAGTAAGAAACAGATATAGTGCTATATTAGCAACTTGATAGTCTGCATCCAAGATAATTTTCCAGCTCCTGATGAGACAAACAGATACTTATTTCTGTAATGTAAATCTAATTCAATAAAAAGGATTTGTTTCCTCATTGGTTCTCCTCTGGACTAACAAGACTGAGAGGGAAAATCCTCAGAGTGATACAGTAGGTTATTGTTTCCCAGAGCTGTGTGCAGCTCAGCGGCTGTGAATGAGCCGCAGAGTACAAACTAATCTGCGTCTCTTTCTCCAGATTCCACTAAATTACAGCAGAGCCTCCTCAATTAAACTTAACCAAATCCAAATCTCTTTGACTCCACATCCACTGTGAGTCAATAAGCCGAGGCGCTGACTGAGCTCAATTCCAAACAGTGACATACTGCTGCAGATTAGCACATAGTTCTATTTGATACAGTTTGACTTCAAAACTGGGCTGTTCAAACTTCTCCCAGTGTGACGAATCGCAGAGTGGAAACGCAGCATTTAGTTTGGCAAATGAGTGAACTCGCTGATTTAATATAGAGTCAATTTTAGACACACCATCAAAGAGAGATCATTTTAACACCAAGCAAAGGCTCTTATATAAACCACACTGACTCTGAGAGAGACGTCTAAATAAGATGAAGAGAGAAATCTGGGGCACTGGTGCCTCGTGGATTGATTTTCATCGTGGTACAAACATATTTGGAACACCATGGTGAACCTATGCAAACAAACCGACTGCTCACGTAATGTAAATACGTTTATTGAAAACACAAACACTTCTTCACACGGGACAAAAATAAATGGCACGTTTTCCTTCACTGGAGCATGAAAAGAGAAGTCTGCTCAACAATATCTCTTGGATATGATAAATACCAACCCACTGACACGCTGCTCTTTGATCAGAACATGATGATGACGATAACGGATATTGTCGTGAAAGCATTTCCTATAAATGGACGGTGAAGACAGAACGATAGCAGCGAGCGACAGAAAACCGCTTCATGTCATCTCGTCTGATCATTTTATAAAACAAACTACACCTACATTAATAAAGTGTGGACAGTTTAAAAATATGTAAAAAATAATAAATAAATATGAGAGGCTATGCGACCTTCACCTACATCACCTTAGCAGAGTAATAAAAGATGTTTTAAAAATCAACTGGGATGACAGATCAACAGGAAGATTCACCGTCAGGGAGCAGCTTCGACCGAACGTCACCGTGAATCTCAACTCGTCGAACCGGCTGGACTCGGTCCAATTATCTGAAAAACAGCAAAACACACTCGTGAGTCATTCACAGCTGAAAAATCAAACACTGCTTCCAACACTGAAAGAAATAACCTATTGGTGAAATGGCACTAATCCATTTTGTCACGCTGGTGCTGACCAGATGAATAAATAAAAGACAAGAAAAAGTCGACTTCAGTCTGCTAAAGTCGTAAAAATAAAGCGTCTCTCACCTGTCCAGGCGGTTGACCACGTCTCTCACAGTGTTGATGAGATTCTCGTGCTCTTGGGGATTACTGACGATGATGCTGTGGAGCTTCTGCATGTACGAGTCGATGGTGTCCAGAGTGGGCGTCTCCCCGCTGGCTAAGTGGACAACAAGTACGCAATGTTACACTTCAACGCTTCACATCGTTTAAACATTTTCACGGTTCATTTTAAGGTGAAAGATATTTTAACAATTGATTCTTACATGTTATGAAGTGTTATTGATTTCTAATTCTTGCTCACATAATCTACAAGAGACATTAATCATCATTTATGTTTACAGCACTGGACAGTGTGACCACTGAACACCATCGGTGGAAATCACTAGATGACAAGACTGATCAGAATATGATCCAAATACAACACCAGCAGCCACCACCTGTCACTGCTGATGTTTGAGCTTCAAGCGCAATCAAAAGCATGTCCTCGGACAGGGTCAGAGAGTCAAAGAGTGTGGCTGGAAGCCTGATAAGATATTTATGGCGCGTCATAGTTTGAACGTGTGTGTCAAAACAATGTTAGCAAACCAATCAAGACTGTGAGAGGAACTGAATCCAGAAATATGAAAGAATATGACACAGAGCAAGTTTCAACTCTAGTTGACCTACATAAAGAAAGTTCATTAATAGAAATGAAACTATTCAATCAGAGTTAAGCGTGTCAATGTTAACAGAGCGAGCCTGAGGAGTTCCCTTATGTCAAAATCATAATCATACTGAAAATCATTGCAGCAGTGTCGTGTCAGTTTGTCCTGTGTCTCTCCTATCTTCAGGTAGGTGTGCAGGAGAGCTGCAGTAAAAGCTTTGGGTGTGAGCATAGCATAGGGTTTGTGTGCGTGCGTGTGTGTGTGTGCATAAAACAAGTGTGAACAGAGAAGAGCCACATTCCTTCAGTTTAAATAATGTTCATATTAAGACGGCCTCACAGCCTGACTTACACAAGCAGTGTGTAAAAGAACAGCGGGTAGTTCTACTGTACAGCCTGTATCTGTTCAGGAGGACAGAGGCTGGAGTTCAAAACACTATCATTCCTTTAAACTGGGACTCTGGAGCTGATAGCTCACTACGGTCTTTGTGTTTGTGTCGAGGGATGGATTAGTGGTTATGAGTTATCAAGTTATCAGCGCTTTATAATGTGCGCTGATCAATATCAGCAAATTTGAAGTCCAGGAGCCACGCTGCACACAAAGCTATTTTATTTTGTTTTTACGCACACAGCAGAATGTTGATTAAAAAAATAGAGGAAAGGATTTTTCATTTTTGTCCAACATTCCCAAAACTAATGGTCCAAGTCTGCCATCGTAATAGATGAGACAGGAAGTCTTTCTCAGCAAAAATGTGGCAAGCTCAGAGGCTGCAGAAATGCCCGACCTAACAAGTTATCTCAGATCATTCATTTGAAACTAAAGAGAAAAACTAAATAACTAACTAATTCTATCAGGAAGGTCCCTTAGTTCAAATGAATGCAAGAGGAATCATTTATAACTTTTTCCTATTCATTTTATTATTATTCACTTTACAGAACATTTGATCATTTTTAGTGATGCCATTTTTTAGGTCTTGCTGAACTGGTCTTTGGTTTCATTGCACTGCTTCTTAAACTTGTTTTATCCCATGAGTTTATTTTATTTTTTTTACTGGCTTTCATTTGATATAGACCGGAGGGTTGGTGCAGTATCTGCTGTACTGCGATGTTGTAGGAAGAGGGAGCTGATGAGCCGCTCCATTTTCCAGTTAATCTATGTTCCAACCCTCACCTATGGTCATGAGCTTTGGGTGGTGACCAAAATTATGGACACAAGCGGCTGAAATGAGTTTCCTCCGCTGGGTGGCCGGGCTCAGCCTTAGGTATTAGAAGTTCTATAGAAATAAAGTTTATTACTCATATCTAGAGGTAAAAACTGCTTTGCGTGTTACCTGGCAGAGGTACAGAGGAGAAGCTGGAGGTGAGCGCCTGGCGCAGAGTCTCCAGGTGTTGGTGGAGGAGGCCGTTGCGTCCCCTCTCTTGCATCACGTCGCCTTCCAGCCTGTCCACAGCACCCCGCATGCTCTCCACGTGTTTCTGCAGCGCTGCGTTGCGCTCCTCGTACTCCATGTTGGTCTTACGCAGCTGCCGCATCTCGGCTTCACGTGCTGTTGAGGAATACACAAAAAAAAAAAAAAAAACCCCGCAGAGGAGCTGAAACGATGGCGGATCAGAGGAGATGTCCAGATATACGATGATGCTGGCGCCATCATCAATTTTTGATTTGTTCTTTTAAAGTTTGGGCATGAGTTCAGCGGACCGTGGAACTATTCTGGGATGAAGTAGGACCTTAAAACAAAGTTCTCTTGAGGTAACAGGGGAATGTGTTTAGAAACACTTAGACAAATGGGGGTTTAAAAGAACTCACAGCACACCAACTACAAAGCACTTCCCAGCATCACAGCTGGCTGTGTTCAAGCTCTTTACCTTTGCTGTGGTTGAGAAACTCCTCTGTGAAGATTGGTATGTCAAACACAGTTCTGTCCTTCCCTTCTGCATCCTTCTGTTGACAGCCAGAGACAGTGAGAAAGAAGATGAGCTGAACAGTGGAAACATGTGGCCACACAGACTGACGGCGAGAGGCGGTCATTTATCTAGCTGGGCAGTAGGTGGGTGGGTAATTGACTTCATACCTGGCCACAGGGGGAAATACAGTGACAGTTTAAATGAGGAGGGAGACGTAATTTCATCACGAGCGCTGCTGAGATATCAAAGAGCTGCAGCGTTTGCAATACATCTGCTCCAAAAATGTTCTGAACAATAACAGCACATGATACATGATACCTCTGGAAGAACGCACCATGCTTCCTCATTTCTTAATATTATGAAATGTATGCTGAAGCTTTGAAATGTGGAGGGGGAACACTGGTGTCCCCACAGGAATGCTGCTGATTCCACAAAGTCACCTTGATGCTGGTCTAAAACATACAAAGGAAACCTCTTAATTACATGCAGAACTTCACATAAATGAATTGCACACGGAGCAGAAGCCACGCGTTTGGATCAAAAACACAAACATGGCACCAGTGCAGATTAACCGTGCTTTAGTGATGTCAACACATTTAGCGTCTAACAATGATTATACAACAAGTAGTTCCCACCAGGCTCTAAAGTGTCCGTAGGTGTGAATGTGAGTGTGAATGGTTGTTTGTCTCTATGTGCCCTGCAATAAGCTGCCGACTCGTCCAGGGTGTACCCCGCCTCTCGCCCAGTCAGCTGGGACAGGCTCCAGCCCCGCCGTGACCAGAACCAACTTTTGTTTCAGAAAACCATCAGCAAAATTTACAAAAACACAAAGTAGCCACAAAAAATCTGATTCATACCAGACATGAACTCTTCTTAATTATTTCATTTAATCGACTGAACTCAAGGACGCGGTGCTCTGACAGTTTGTGTCACACCTTCCTACAGTCACAACAATACTGCGTGCAGAATGAATGCTGACTGTGTACAGTCTAGTAGAGTCTTCCACTGTCTGTCTCTTTCTCTTAATGTGACACCATGCTGCTAAATGAGGAGTGGAGATGTCTCACAAAAGGCATGCTCATGAGACTTTGTCGCGTGGAGCAAATCCAATTATGTTTCAATAGTTAGAAGAGAAGCTCTTCACTGTATTAAATATGATATTCAGTGTGACGGGGCAGGAAAGAGTTACTGACCTCGTGAAGAGCCTCGTTGGCTACCTGGTGCCCACCATCTGGAGAGGAAGGAAAGAATAAAGAAAGAGGACAGCAGGTGATTCATGTTTCCCCCGGTGCAGCGTGCCTTTACTACATGGTGACATGATAGAATGAATTCAAGTAATCCAAAAAATCCCATCTCTGCTGCGAATCATCTGAAATGAGGCAAAGCACTTTCACTTATCTCAAAACTCAAGGCAGAGCTGTTTATGTCATCAACATTTTTGATATTTAAACGGAGATTTATCCGCAGGAACAGAGTAGGAACAAATAATGTAGACCATGTGTTGTGTGAGCACAGGAGCAGCTCCTTGTCCTCAAGCTGAACTCATAACCTGAACTGTTCCTACCAACTCCAGAAGTATCTCCTTTCCCTGCCGCTTTTCCATGGACCGATTTATGTATCAAAAGCATTTCACACATTTTAGGCTGTGTGGCCTCTGAGGGAAGTTAGGTTTGCCTGTATTTGTGTATACCTGCAGAGTCTTTGTCTCATTCTGTACACTCAAGTTCAAACAGCAACGCTAAAGCATCTAAAGGAGTTTCCAACAAGACAGAGGTCATTTGGTGCCTTGCTCATGGGCATCTTCATGGTCAAAAACTTAACTTAAAACTTCAGTTCAATTCATGTTCATGTTAGTCAACCGGCTCTGACAGGAACCAAACGTAATACCTGCTTTGTCCAAATGTCAGCAGACATATGAAGCAGTGTTGTTGTCAAGACCAGAGTGTATCGAGACCAAGATATTGTACATTTCAAAGATACGCCCAAATTCCACCAGGCGCAGGTGCAGACACGCCGCGTTACGTGTGCGCTGCGGTGGCTGCAGCGATACGCGGTCGTTCTAGTCAATGTATCAAACCCCACCGGCTCCGCCACGGTCCGGTTCAGAAGCGTCCCAGAAGCGGCCCTCCGCTCGGCTCCGCATTGAATACGTGGCTGTTCTATTTTTGACGGACGCCACAAGCAGCCCGCATCAATTTAACACAGAGCACCTTGAGCTGACAGGAAGGAAGCCGGACACAGAAACAGCATAGAGAAGCCGTTGGATTTTCAAAATAAAACACCCCGTGCAAACTGCCGGTCGTAAAAACAGACAAAAGAGAAACTAATTAACTACATAGCATATTTACACACATAGAAGCATATTTAGAAGCACATACACCAGGAAAATGACCAAATCTGAGCAAGTAAACTGACGCTTCACTTCTGAAACGCTCCCGGTGGGGTTTGAAGTCGCGTACAGGACGGACCAAAACAGCGACACAGCTGCAACGTGACAGAGACGTGCCCGGTGGGGTTTCGGGGTTAAATACATCAATCTGGTGCACGTTGAGAACAAAATTTTGAGGTTGGATCTATGAAGAGCTTTGTGCTGTTGTAAACAATTTCATCATAAACACACTGGATCTAAAGGTAGAAATGGTGATGACACCATCGGGAGTTTTGGGGCCGATCTCTGCCATCTGACCAGGACCTATCTCGAGCACTACAAAACTGATATGAAGTCTTGAATTTGACCTCAAACTGTTGGAAGGATGATTGCCAGACGGGCTAGTTTCCACGGCTGTTGCCAGCCTGTCATGCTGCTGCTCTTCTAACCACATCTCACCTCCCCTATGCCGCTTGCCCTTCTGCTTCTCCTGGACCTTCCTGGTGAAATGTTTGTAGGCCTCCGTCTTCTGGTACTTCTCCAGCTCCCGCATGTAGCGCTCTTTATCTCGCTCCGCCTCGTCCAAGTATCGCTGCAGGGAGAAGAAAGAAAGGTGAGAAGAGCAAAGCGAGAGCGAAATGAGACATGGGGAAACAGGATGGGGGAGGATTGTGGGTGAGATGACACGATGAGTGGGAGTAATTATTCCTAATCAGGATTAGTTCCTTTCAAGAGACAAAAATCAGTCATTCCCAGTATTAATAATCTACATTCACTCACAGGCTTGTAATGAAAAATGCCTTTTAATGTAATTAGTGAAGAAATGAGAGGAAACACTAATAAAAGCATGTTCATGTGAGGACCTTGCTGCAGGATGCTGACATATTGGTCTCTGCAAAGTTCTCTGGGCTCTATCCCACCTTTGGATTTCAAAACTAAACACTTCCAGACTTGTGAAATCCTCTCTGGAAAGAAAGGCAAGAACAACTGCAAGCTCTAACTTTAAATGATATCAATACCTACAGGAGGGGTTTCTAAAAGTTAGAATTTCATAACAAAAATGTCTCAAGGCAGCGGACACTGATTGTGATTCTGTTGATGCTTGTTCTGCCACGAGAAAAGGGTCATCCAAGTTCTCCCTGGTTGGAGCACAGTGCTATCGCTCAGATATCTCTGCACTGGAATGAAAAAAGTCTGACTTACCATGACTGTAGTAATGTTTCTATCGCTAAGCAACAAACCTCTTCTTGCATCATGGTTGAGTACAAAATTGACGTTTTGGTCCACCGGCCAAATGGCCACTAAATATTCAGCCACTCAATAGATTACCATTGTTTTTTTTTTTTATCTGATTTTGTGCCCTGGTTGGCAAAACACCATCAGACCATGGCAATACAATCTATAAAAGGATGTTATCCTTACAGTTACCAAACACACACTGACACGGAGGCTTTTGTTACCTACACTGCCTTTGTGCAGCGTAAAAGTGAAATGAAAGACTCACTCTCAACAGAGAGTTTGTTAAATCTGGCTGTGGATAGTCTCGAGTGCTGGCATGTTGCAGATGAATATGTCAGTCCGGTCCTTTAGGGCACTGTTTGTGCAATTACTGAGAGCCAAATGTAAAGACAATTAAAAAATCCTCCTGTTAATCAAGAACCTGAACAGAGTTTTCTGCTGGCTGCTTCTGCCTCCGGTCTGTTTATATTCCTGCCCCGCTTTCTCAAAGCACGGCTCACCCCAGTTATTCACTCTTGCAGCACTAATCTATATGAACACTTTGAATTTGAAACATTCTGCAGGTCAAAGCAGAGCTTTTTCCCCACCGTTGT
Organism: Sciaenops ocellatus; assembly: GCA_033000465.1. NCBI lineage: Eukaryota > Metazoa > Chordata > Actinopteri > Sciaenidae > Sciaenops > Sciaenops ocellatus. The sequence continues at coordinate 29,094,663 of CP136871.1, read as the reverse complement.
ATGCTCATTGTATGATTCTGTCCGGAGCTCCTTCACTGACCTGCTTCTCCTCGGGAGGCAGCTTGCTCCACTCGTTGCCCAGCATCCTCGTGATCTCTGGAAAGGGCACGTCTGGGCGCTCCGCGCGGAGCTGCTCCCGTCTGTCGTTCATGAAGCGGACGTAGCCCGTCAGGGGGGCCTTGGGTGCGTTGCTGTCTTTCATTGGCTTCTTCCTCTTCCTCCCCTTGGTCCAGCTGCCACGTCTGGGCTTCTGCAAAGACAACAAAAACAGCTTTTGAGAGGCTCAGGTAGCAATCCCCCATGATATACACTGGCAGGACATTCTTGGGAGTCTGACTTGGAAAAACTGAGAAATGTGTCATTTAATATCTGCGTGCTCTGCTCTTACCTCATCTCCATTTCTCTGGCCGTTGTTTTCGGTGTTGGCTGTAGGTGAGCCGGTCTGCTCATCCATGACTTCTATGACTGCAGAGCAGGGAGAGCTGGAGGTAAACACAGGGAGCTGTTACAACAGGAAACATCTCACACCAGCATGGTCAGAGCTACAAACCTAATTGATATTAATATCTGATTTGGAAACCTCAGACATGAGTTAAGGTTAGTTTTGTGCCATCAGGGGAGCCAGATGGAGAAAAAAAAGGCGACACACATAAAAGGTGAGTTCAGGGTTGGACTGAGGAGGCGCGGAGCATCACCGGGGGACACTGCCCAGCCAGCACACAGAACACAGGCTGCTCCTTCTGTGTAACCTTCTCTGCTTCTCGTCCAAACTCCTCCCAGTCTTGGCTCCAAAACCTCCTCTTGGCCAGCCACATTTCCTCTAATAGAAATGTCTCGCTGCTATCAATCACCATTGAGCGAGTGAATGAAAAAACACATCGCCGCGTCTCCTCAGGCGTTAATGTAGCCGGTTTTCAACAGGAGGAAGTCGCCTTACGGTACTGCCTCATAATCAGAGATAAGACAACACCCTCATGCTAAAAAAACAAAACAGTTCTCTTGCTGAACTTCTGATCAAACAAAGACTCTGTAGTCCAAAAATCAGCAGCAGAAAATCATTAACATTGAAATATTTACAATATTTTTGATGCTTAAAACTACTTGATAAAACATTATGCTATTTATTTAAGAGGTAATTCAGAAAACAGCCAATTAAAAAGTGTGCTGACTCAGAGTATGTGTGGGCAAACAGCCCAGGAGGTCGAGCTTTGAAAATATGAACAATATGATTGTGTTTTAACCTCTGACTTCTTTTAAATCACTACGTGGGAAGTGAGCCTCTGTATCCTGGATGTGGTCGCCCACCCCGCCCCCCATCACTAAACACTGTGGGAAAAGTCACAGAGGAATTAGTCAGTGAGTCCACCACCACAAAGCCACTTTGGTCAGAGGACACGCAGGGAAATTCCCACTACAGCAGACCATTAATGCAACAAGCGCTTTTCTTTCAGACATTTCTGTGATGTGACGACACAGACGAATGCCTTCACACACACTGCCAAAGATCTGTGTGTGTCGTCTCTTATTTTGAGCACTTTGCTTGCAGGAACTTGCAGGGAAGGCTTTAAGGTGCCGAGGTGCTCAGAAAGGACTCCGTGTTCTTCTGTCCAGCCCTGAGAAATGAATACTGTGCTGCAGTGCCCCCTGCTGGACGAGAGCACAGACTGCACGACTCAATGATAACTTGCACGGGCAGTATATGATAACATTACACAGTGTGGAGAATGTTTCATAGTTTTTCACAATGAGTACTTACAATTTGAAACCTCTAAACACATTTTTGTATTTGTACAGAACCTCTGTACATTACAGCATTTAAATCACGTCATAGCGAACTGTGAATGCTAGCTGGGCCCGCGTCGCTACACGGCTACACAGAACGCGTTTTAATCTAAAAACAGCTAAATATCATCAAATATCAAATAATATGACATGTCAGCATTTATAATTGCCTGTTTTTGGTAATGATAATTCATTTGTGTCTGAATGTTCACCCAGGCATTGTGTGGGAAGCGTCGGCTAACATTAATGCTAACGTGAAGCTACATTGATGAAAGCTAATGCTGTGGTCAAATCTCCTCACACTGAGCAGTGAGTATTCAGAGTCACGTTTATATCAGCTGTTCGTATGAAAACGGTTAAACTAACATTTCCACAACATTCATGTAACATTCATATAACCCGTCTGAACAGCTGGCGCCGATATTCGATAGCGTCAGTTTATGTTAACGTACGCTAGCGAGCTAACGCTAACTTTAACAGCAGCCCTACGTAAAACGCGATTATTATTGTTATTCCGTACGGTATGCAGCTGTGCGGCCGTTACATGTGTGTTACTGTGACGGTTCACGTGAAACATTTAAAGCAGCGCCACGCTGAGCTTCAGTATCAGACACAGCGGTGTGGCGCTTACTTGCTAAGCTAATAGCTAGCTAGCTAGCCGCACAGCTCGCGTTAGCAGTCTGTTAGCTAGCAGACGGTAGTTAGCACTCTCCTTTAGTTATGCTTAAACATCACTGAACATACAAAAGATCTCAGGTTCATGTAGTAAAAAGATCCAATGAAAACTGACCTTTGATGCGGTAATCTGTAGCTGTAATCCACCTGTACAATTAATGAGCCTAATCAAAACAATACAGCAGCTCTGCCATAGAATCACAGCACATAGACAAGACGTAGCGTCAGATTATAGACATGTCACGTCATATTGTCCTGTATGCTTTAATCCAGGAGGTGTCCAAACTTCTTTTAAAGAGGGCCCTATTTTACATGTGAAGATGCCCGGGAGCCAATACTTTAACAATAAAAGTTCCATACAAATGCTCTGTTCTGTAACAATTTTGTTTTCATTGTCACAATTATATATTTTTTAATGGCAATGTAACCAAATCGTGAACAAATCTAAAAACCAGTTCTTCCTTTTTTCACATCTGAAGTCAGATTACAGAATAAATTGTATGGAATACATTAAACTTGCATGAAGTTGATACAAATCTTAAGATCATATTCATTCTAAACATGACTTATTATGAGTAATGCAAAGTCTGTTAACATTTAAGTTTCAAACATATCGCTCTTGCTCTTCTCTTTCACAAGATCATTCAGAGTAATATTTTGTGTCACATCTACAGATACATAACACCAGCAGTTATGTCTTAGAGGCTAACTTAGTGCATTCAAATGCTTCATTATGTCAACCAAAAAAGACAAATCTGACAATCCTAGAAGGCCATAAATAATATATTATAAAAATGAAGCTTTGGGCCACATGAAATCTGACCACGGGCCGTGATTGGTCCCCGGGCCGTATTTTGGACATCCGTGCTTTAATATCTTTTATCTGGTTTGTGTTTGTGCTTTGTTAGATGTGGCAATCACAAGGAAATATATCGGACCACAAAGATTATGAAACATATGGTGGAGATAAGACGTTTAATATGTTGTGAGTGATCCTCGACACACAGCAGGTACACACCAGGACCAGCCACAGTATGAAAGCAGAGTGTAGATGATGTCATTCCACGTTAATACAAATCAGTAAACAAACACAAGGAAAGCGCAAATGTATTAAAGCGCTATGACAGCAAACTGATCTACACAGTCTAATTCTGTGGCCCCCTTTTCTTCGTGTACCCAGAGAACGTCTTTTCAGGGCGTTGCTTCCCCCTACTGTTCACTCTGCGTATTACACCTCTCAAACGTATGTTGAACATTTTCAGTCAGCTCTCTCCCTGGATAGATTTATGGTTTTATTTATATGATGTACAAGTAAGCATCGCTTCTAGAAGTGTCAAATCAATAACATTAACAACACATTTTTTGTGACTGAACCCCTTAAACATGTCTCCTTATGGTTGGCAAAAATATTATTCCACACTTCCCGACAGTCTCATGAACACTATCAGCTCATACAAACATTGGATGTTTTTATGGCCTCATTATTCCATCAAATGTTACATATTTGCAATATGTTATAGGTCATCCTTGATTCATTGGCTACAGCCTAATTAAATTTGATATAGTATATATACAATATAGTATATGTATATCTCTATTTGTAATTATTTCCTTTTAAAATATTCTTGGTTGGTATCTTTCAACTCTTTGGCTGTACGGCCTGAATTTATAATGAGACATAAGAAAAACATCTGAACATTATGAATCATCAATCTGTGATGTTTGTTTTTTGGTCAAATCAAAATTTCACTATGTTGGTTTCAAATTCTCACAGCCTGTTTCATTTATTTTCCTTTTGAATAAATGTCTAAGACTTCACCTGAACTTGCATTTAGTGGTTAGAATAGTAGTTACAGCAGGAAAGGAAGCGTCGTGGCCATCATCAGGTGAAAAACTGACATCTTTGGCTCCTCGTAAGACTGCTGAACATCAGTGAAAACAGTGAGTACTGATATTTTATATGGCTGAAATAAATCTGCTATAAACTGCACTGAAGCTGCACTGTTTAACTGTTTACCAAAAATCTCACCACAAAGCCACCACTGGAAGAAATGAAAGCTGCTAGAGGCAGTTTTCTAAGGTCGTACATAAAACTGTGTATTTCCCCCACGGGGACCTGCTAACAATTACAACAGGTACACAAATTAGCGATGATGTTTCTTAGTTGAGGTGAACAGAAAAAAAACATCTGCCAATAATATGGTAATCTCATATTCTAGTTCTCCAACAGTCATGATTTAATAATCAGTAACATTGTCTGTGGAATCATGTTTGTCACTAATTGGCAGACTTGGAACACAGAAATGATGCGGGCCAACTGTTCAGCTCCCAGCAGTAGCATGTCTGGCTTGGTCTTCACCTTTTCTCAGCAGTAGTGGCACAGCAAACAGAGCTCGGGAAATGGCGAGCTAAGTTCAATCGACTCTGAACTGGAGACTCTTCAGATCCCAGCAGGCCTGTGGGGCACAGCATCCAGCCGGCCCCTGTAGTGTTATCCACCTGTCATGTCACATCCAATCAACTGCTTCCAGCCCGAGAAGTTCAGGGCAGAGGAAAGGTTTCCAGCGACTGGCCCTCTGTGGGTTGGTTGTATTGTCCTTGCCAGTTGGCCTGTGTGGCCTGGAGAGTGGCGACATTGTGACACCCACACTGCCTGCATCGAGCACTCCTTATGCCTCGGGATATCAAGAGTGGTAATGTCACATGACGTGGGTGAAAATAGATGGTGAAGTTAGTCAATCAGTGAATCATCTGTCTAAAAATGATGCTCATGAGTAAAACTGAATTAACTTAATTACCGGTTTAAAATCAAAATTGTACTCACTATCACCAAAACAAAAACTCCTTTGATTCTATTGATACTGATAACTATTCAGTACATTTGACATTCATGTTCAACAACTACATTTGTCTGTCACTGTTGCGAGCTGAAGTTCAGCTGTGGAGATAAAGCAGCAAACAGCAAGTTCAACAGCAGCATCAGTCATAATCGGCACATTAGATGTTTCTATTTACAATGGGTAGATGTTCTTACCACATCTGCTTGTAATGTCAGGTGAATAGTTGGTCTATTATTTGTGCATTTGCAGTTTATTTAATCTGATCTGATAATTTGAAATCTCATGTAATTCTGTTTGGAATTGATTCAACACTCCCTTTTTATTGTGTTTTTAAATGTGGTTCTGATGCATTTTCAAGCACTTTGAGTGTTGAAATGTGCTACACTAATAAACCTACCTTGTCTTGTATCAGTGTAGAGCGCTCTAACACCAAACATTCGGTACCCCGGTACACAAGCTGGGAGGCTACACTATATCTGAGGAGTACAGCATGAGAACCTGTCTATAAGCTCCTTTTGTTTCAGACACAACATTTAGATTCTCAGTGTTTCATGATGAGCAGCACGGTGGTGCAGAGGTTAGCGCTGTCACCTCACAGCAAGAAGCTGGTCGAACCCTGGTCGAGCCTTTCTCTGTGGAGTTTGCATGTTCTCCCCGTGTCTGTGTGGGTTCTCTCCGGGTTCTCCAGCTTCCTCCCAGAGCTAAGACTCGAAATTGTGTGACTGTGAATGGTTGTTTGTCTCTATGTGTCATAGAGTGTGATGAAGTGGCGACCTGTCCAGGGTCTACTCCGCCTCTCTCGATTGTCAGCAGGATGAGGCTGCAGCCCCCCACGACCCTGATGAAGTTACGTGCTGCAGCAACCGAGGTTCGAGTCTGGCATGAATGTTTTTTATCATAACAAGAGGCTCATTTGCTGTACATGTATATTTACATGCAGACACACAGGTGGCACGATCATTTGAACACTAACACAAACACATGAAATAAAGGTCATACTTGCACCACAGCCGTCCCCATAGAGCAGATAACTGGCATTGACTTTTCACAGTCTTGCTGCATACATTTGGATATTAATGAGAATAGATTTGCTGCAGCCTGTTCACGCCCTCGTGATTTAAGATAGGTGGTTAATATTAATAGCAGCGCGTGTTGTTGGAAAACAAGTATGTCAACATATGCTATGTACTGCATTCATTAGCTTAGTTAATGACCTCATCAGCATTGTGTTGGTTATGGTTCAGTGTATGATGGTGAATATGGCGGGATATTAGCTAATAACACAGAGAGCAAGAGCACAAAGGGCACAAGGACTGTTGCGTCTTCTTAATTAGTCTTAGGTAGCTAACCTGAAGAATCAAAGGAGTACAATGAAGATAAAAATGGGATGGAGATGGATGGGTACACTTCATCCTCACTGCATGGAGAGTTTTCCGTGTGTGTGTGGAGTGGAGCAGGGATCAGCAGCTGTAATGTGCCGCTGAGGGTCGAGCATGCACGATTTTATACCAATCAAACTCTATACCAGGTGATTTCACTGATTAGTACCTCTTCTCTGGTAATCAGCGACCAACTAATCAGCAAAACTACCTGGAAGAAAGGTTCAGATCATATGTAATCAGGAGCACAATGTATGAAGCTCAAATATCTCAAAACTGTCATTATCATCATCCCCGATACCTTTTTTATTAGAATAGGTTTGTCCCTCTTTCAGAAGCCTGGCCTTCATGAAGAAGTTCAGAAGTTCTTCTGCTGAGGAATGTCAGAAAAAGGAAACCTTTTCAGCAGAAGAAGAACTTGCTACAGTTCTGTCATATAATGAATGAGTAATGCACTAATTTCCCAAGCAGTAATGGGCAGTTTATTGCTTTTAAAATCAGGAATAGTTCATAATTTTGGAAAATATGCTGATTAATTTTCTTTCTTCATTTTTTGACCCAAATGTGTAAAATGAATGCAATCGTTGCAATAGTAAGAAAGGAAAGATAAAAATAATCAGATAAATCTGATATTTAATGCATACTGAGAATACTGAATTATAAAATTAACTGAGTTCAAAAGACGTGGCAAAGAAACATGCATTAAACAACATGAATACGGGTTTTTTTTTCATTTTTGACTCATGCTGTGCTTTAGAAGCAGTTTGCTTGTTGCATCAAAGGGTTAACACACAACCCTCAGAGGGGTGTGTGGATCTTCTCATCTAATTCTCTGACACAAAATAAATAACCATATTTCCCAAAATGTACTTTTTATTGAAAGTAATTGATTTTGAATAACGGCCGTCAACTAATAACTCTGACCTCCCATTCATCAAGCAGCTCCAGGAAGACCCTGTAGATCCTCTGCACCTAAAACCATCAAGCCAACGTGCACAAATCACTTTTCATTAGCATGCTTATACTTCTACCTGCTGTTATCTGACCTTTATTGTTATGAAGATCTAACTGATAATGTGTCTAATGTAAACTTAATGTGAATCACTGCCCTATATGCACTATTTTTTTCATTTTGCAGCTCTCTAAGCAAATTGCTTATGTATGTATTTTATACACCATGAACAATACTAAAAAATAATAAATCACCACAGGAATAAAATTAGCATTCAGCACAGGTGCATTCAAGAGATGCTACACAAGATCTGGATAAGGAATGAAGGAGATATGTGATACGTGTCTGCATGTTGAATTCTCTTACAGCTCTGATGATGAGCACAAAAATCATTTCTGCAATTCCACGAAGTAGCACATATCTCCACAGAAACACACAATAGAGGCCAATTCATAAACCTGATGAGACCTCTAATGTGAGGCAACCCAGATTTCAAATGATGCTCGAAGAGCAACCAGACTGCCCTTTGCAAAGGGCAAAAAGAGGGGAGAGGAGCTGACAATGGATAATAACTTGATGTATGACGCTTCTGCAGTGAGCTTTAAATGTCTTATCTAAATTCATACACAATGACAGCGCTTCTCCCCAGCCATGTCACGTTTATCATTTTGGCTGCACCGCCTGGCAGATAATGGACAAAAGAAAATCAATAAGTAAGAAAATCTTACTGAATGAAGCACGAGGCAAAAAGCAACCAACACTGATGAATGCACTCTATTCTCACACATACTCTATTGACTTTGTGGAGGATGGTCATGCGTCTTATTCAGAGGCTTTATGAATCACTTTGCATTAGGTTGTGGTGAAAAAAGTGAAATAAAAACCTGATGTACAAAAGAATACAAGATACAATACACTCAGGAAGCAGAAAGTTGGAGACAGAAGATGAAGTTAATGAGCAAAGTCTGAGACTTTACACAAGGCGCATGCTCTAGCACAGGCGTGGGGAACCTGTTCCACAAAGAGCCGGTGTGGCTGCAGGTTTTTGTTCCAACCAACCAAGAGCACACAGTTTGACCAGTCAACTCTCTGAAGACTGAGATCAGTTGATTAAATGAGTCAAGTCTGGTGTGCTGCTGCTTGGTTGGAAAGAAAACCTGCAGCCACACCGGCCCTTTGTGGAACAGGTTCCCCACCCCTGCTCTAGCAGCTACCAGGGCACTCTGATAAAAGGTAAAGTTGACTGCTAGATAGAACGTTTCACTCACATCACTCTAATCTTCAACTCAAATGAGAACGAATGAAGATCATGCTTTATCTAGTGGGTGTTTCACTGCATGAAAAAGCAGCCTGGGGGTTCTTGTAGAACAGACTGCTATGTCAATTATCTGAGCGGCATCATGGGTCGACCAGTCATTAGCAACACTAATTCTAGCAAGTTAGCTAGCAAGCTACACATAATTTGCATGCCCATATAACACATTAGACATTAGGTTAGACAATTGTCAATAATATTAGCTCATCAGATGTCCTGGACTCTAGGGAGGCTTATGTATCTGTCACTGCCCCCGCTAGGAGAGACAGGCAACTGGACAGTAACTGATTTCAGTAATCATGACCACATAAAAGAAAGTAAAATTAAATTCTATTCAGTTTATGTGTCACATATAATCATACAGTTACAATCATAGTGTGTTTCATATGCATTTGTTAGCTCCAACAATTTTGTTCTGTTTTGACTAGTTTTTATGTCTCCCTGTGGCCACTTTGGGGATTGCAGCATGTTGGTTGCGGGAGAAGTCATGTGACCTGTGTGACTGGGTCAGTCAGCCTAGTTTTCAGAGCAGAGAGTTTATTTTATCTTGAGCTGATCCAGCAGCATCTACCTACATTGTATGCCTTTGATGGCATTGTTGGTATGTATTGGTTTGTTTTATTGTCTATGATTGCACATGATTATTTTCCTGGATAAATTATATTTTTTGTGAAGTTTATGTTACAAGTGACTGCATTGCTCCTAGGCCATTTTAAGTTGATATACTAAAATACAAACAGATATATAAATATATAATTGATGGGTTAAAATATTTACATTGTTGTTAAAAAGGAATAAATATGTAAAAACCTGTAAGCAGTAAAAGGCTATGTTATTTAATTCATGTGAGGGTTTGAACTGGCACATTTAAGTTGTTTATTGGTACATGTTTAAAGCTGCATAGTGCTGATTATTCTTTGTTTGTATGTTTTAGTTTCACCTTTCCTCATGTCATTAAACCTGTGGACAACGAAACAACGGTCTTCAGAGTCTTGATATTTTGGAAGGAGTTTATCTGACTGCTGAGCTGAATATAGCATGTATGGCGAAGGCAGTACAGTGAAACAACAGCTTTCTAGCGGGCACGATAACGTAGTGTGAGCTGGCAGAGGAGAGCAACGTCGTCACACGCTGTCAGTGGACAATCAGAGCAGTGTCTAAACTGAGGTACTTCGCCAGAGGGTGCCATGGCGGAAGGAGCAGCTTCATTACAGACACGCTCCCGCGTTTCGTACGAATCATCAACTGGGTCTGCTGCAGCCAAGGCAAGAGCGAGAGCTGAAGCAGCAAAAGCACGTCTTTCCTATGCAGAAGAGGAGATTAATTTGAAGCTGGAAAGAGCTAAGTTGGAAGCATCTATGGAAAGGCTTCAATATGAGAGGGAGACAGCTGCAGCAATTGCTGAGGCGGAAGCACTTGAAGCTGCCGTTGACATGAATAGTGAAAAACACAGTTGCAAGTTAAATGTAAATTCCACTCCCTTGGAAACCACACGACGCACTGAGCAATATGTCACTGACCAAGCTAAAATACGAGAGACAGAACTCCAGCAATATGATGTTGGTGTCCCAGTGAAGGCAGAGCCACGCCCTAGCTACAGCATTACACCTTCACGTCTCAAACCCGAAGCTAAACTCTTTTCTTCAGACCAAAGAAATACTGTCTCCCAACAACCTAGTTTCAACTCACATCAGCCTCACATCTGTGCAGATGAATACATTCGTGAGTCATGCAAGGTTAGGTTTGAAAATGATCATGCTACTCCTGTGGAACACTTCAGATCTCAAAATGACAATGATCATCTTCGTTCTCCCTCACCCTATCCAACATCCCCAAACTCCAACTATGCTAGCTCGAACATGAATGACTTTGTAAGATACTTTGCTCGTCGTGAGCTTGTGGCTACAGGCTTGCTTCAGTTCAATGACAAACCTCAGAACTACAGAGCCTGGAAACGTTCTTTCCAGATGACAACTAGTGGTTTAGACCTGACACCAAGTGAGGAGATGGATCTTCTGCTTAAGTGGCTCGGCAGAGAGTCAGCAGAACACGTCGAACGGATAAGAGCTATACACATCAACCATCCAGAAGTAGGACTGGAGATGATATGGGACAGACTTGACCTCACTTATGGTTCAGCAGAAGCAATAGAAGATGCTCTGTTCAAACGAATCGACACCTTTCCAAAAATAACAAATCGAGATTATTCAAAACTAACAAAGTTGAGTGATCTACTGATGGAACTCGAGTCAGCCAAGGCAGAAGGAGACTTACCTGGTCTCTCTTTCCTCGATACAGCAAGAGGTGTCAACCCAATAGTACAAAAGCTTCCATTCAGTCTACAGGAAAAGTGGGCATCAGTTGGTGCATCGTACAAGCAGCGATATCATGTTTCCTATCCTCCCTTTGCCTGCTTTGTGGACTTTGTCAGACAAGAGGCTAGCATTAGAAACGATCCAAGCTTCAACTTCATCTCTTACACAGACATGGCTCCCAGGACTGAGAGGACATCTTGGAAGCCAATCAAGCAGCGAGAAGTCTCAGTCCACAAAACAGAGATACTTCCCAGGACCATTTCTGATACTGGTGAGCCCTCTGAGAAATCTGACGACTGCGATAAACTGTGTCCTATCCATAAGAAACCGCATCCCCTACGTAAATGCCGTGCATTCCGGGAAAAGCCCATTGAGGATCGTAGGATGTTCTTGAAAGAGAATAATGTGTGCTTCAGATGCTGTTCATCATCACATTTTGCGAGGAACTGTAAAATGAAAGTTCAATGTTCTGAATGTAAAAGTGAAAGACACAACACAGCGCTTCACCCCGGACCAGCACCCTGGAAGGAACAGGTGGATCCTGCTACAGAGCATGGCGGGGAGGAAGAGCCCTCATCTCAACCTCTTGTCACCACCAAATGCACTGAAGTCTGTGGCGGAGATCTGACAGACCGATCCTGCTCTAAGATATGTCTTGTAAAAGTGTATCCAGCTGGCATCAGAAACAAAGCAGTGAAGATATATGCCATTCTGGATGGGCAGAGCAACAGGTCACTAGTTCGTTCACAGTTCTTTGAAGTTTTCAGTGACCAAAGTCCAAGTGCCCCATACACTTTGAGAACATGCGCTGGGATAAAGGAATCAGTAGGAAGAAGGGCCAGTGGCTATGTTGTGGAGTCTCTGGATGGCTCTGCCTGCATCCCATTACCCAGCCTCATAGAGTGCAATGACATTCCTAATAACAGGGACGAGATTCCAACTCCCAATGTGGCTCTTCATCACTCACACCTGAAGTCGGTGGCGCATCTCATCCCAGACGTTGACCCGCAAGCCCCAATTATGCTTCTCCTAGGTCGGGACATTATCAGGGTGCATAAAGTCCGTAAACAGGTGAATGGCTCACACAACCTTCCCTATGCACAGAAGTTGGATCTGGGGTGGGTCATTGTGGGAAATGTGTGTCTAGGTAGCGTCCACAAACCACTGACAATCAACACGTTTTACACGAACACCACAGAGTTAGAACGCCCTACTCTTTTTCAGCCATGCCCTAACGTGTTCCATGTTAAAGAAAAATACAGTGACATCCAGATCACCAAGCACCCCCTAAAAGTTCCTGAGGAGGAATGTACTTGTGATGCTGGCCACCTAGGATGCACTGTGTTCAAACAAACCAAGGATGATAACCAGGTAGCCCCATCAATCCAGGATGCCTTGTTCATGAAAATAATGGATGAAGGACTACAGAAAGATTCAAACAACAGCTGGGTGGCACCGTTACCCTTCAAGTGTCCACGTCGACGGCTCCCTAACAACAGGCCTCAAGCACTGAAGCGTCTCATGTCTCTCAGGCGCAACTTTGAGAGAAAGCCTGAAATGAGGGACCACTTCCTCAGCTTTATGGACAAGATGTTTAAAAATGGCCATGCTGAGTTAGCCCCTCCACTCAGTGATGAAGAGGAACGATGGTATTTGCCAACGTTCGGTGTGTACCATCCGAGGAAACCAAAACAAATCCGAGTGGTTTTTGATTCTAGTGCCCAATACGATGGTGTATCTCTCAATGATGTGCTGTTAACTGGACCTGACTTGAACAACACACTACTTGGTGTACTGATACGCTTCAGGAAGGAAGCAATTGCCTTTACAGCAGACATAGAACAGATGTTCTATTGCTTTTTGGTAAGGGAAGATGACAGAAACTTCCTACGTTTTCTCTGGTTTAAAGACAATGACCTCTCAAAAGACATTGTGGATTATCGTATGAGGGTCCACGTCTTTGGTAATAGCCCCTCTCCAGCAGTGGCGATTCATGGCCTACACCAGTCTGTACAGGTCAGAGAGTTCCACATCGACCCTGACGTTAAGCACTTTGTGATGCATGACTTCTACGTAGATGATGGTCTAAAGTCCCTGCCTACGGTCGAAGCTGCTGTCAACTTGTTAAAAAAGACACAGGACATTCTCTCCAAATCAAACCTGAGGCTGCACAAGATTGCAGCAAACAACAAAGAGGTCATGGAGGCCTTCCCATCCAGAGATCATGCAAGCGACCTTAAAGACCTGGACCTTGATGCAGACATGCTGCCAATACAACGCAGTCTTGGACTTAATTGGAACCTCCAGACAGACTGTTTCCTCTTCAGTGTCTCAGAGGAAAGAAAACCTTACACACGAAGGGGTGTCTTATCCACTATCAATAGTCTCTACGACCCTCTTGGGTTCGTAGCGCCAGTCACTATCCAAGGCAAGGCTATCCTGAGAGAACTCACAACTGAGAATTGAGACTGGGACGCACCATTGCCTCAAGAAATGGAGGAAATTTGGACGACATGGAGAGCTTCTCTGACACAACTGTCCAGACTTTCCATCCCCAGACCCTATACGGAGACTTCACCTTCAGCAGCTGCCAGAAGAGAATTGTGCCTCTTTTCCGACGCATCAAACAAAGCTATCGCCGCAGTGGCATATCTGAAAGTCACAGATGATGCTGGGAATAGTAATGTTGGGTTCGTAATGGGGAAAGCCAAGCTGGCCCCCCGCCCTGAGCACACAATACCGAGACTAGAACTGTGTGCAGCAGTGCTTGCTGTTGAGTTAGCAGACCTGATCTCAGCAGAACTAGATCTTCAACTCGATGCTGTAACATACTACTCAGACAGCAAGGTGGTTCTTGGTTACATTTATAATGAAACCAGGCGCTTCTACGTGTATGTCAGTAATCGGGTGCTACGTATCCGAAGATCCTCCCTTCCAGACCAGTGGCATTATGTGCCAACGGACCAGAACCCTGCGGATCACGCAACATGTTCTGTTGCTGCAGGCCATTTGAAGGACACCAACTGGCTGAGTGGACCTAAATTTCTGTCCAAGCAAGAACCAAGTACTTCTGAGACCACCTACGATCTTGTTGATCCAAGTTCAGACTCAGACGTCCGGCCTCTAGTGTCCACTTTCAGCACTACAACATCATCCAAACAGCTTGGATCCCAGCGATTTGCCAAGTTCTCTTCTTGGAAGTCACTAATTCGTGCTGTTACTCACCTTGTACACATGTCCCGTTGTTTTAACACGACCCCGAAGAAGAGCAGCTCTTGTAAGGGCTGGCATTACTGCAAAGAAGGATTTACTGTTGAAGAATCCAATAAAGCTTTAGCCAAAATCATTCAAGCAGTACAAGAGGAAGTCTACAGTCAAGAAATCAGATGCATCCAAAAGCACGAGAAGATTCCAAAGAGTAGTCTTCTCAAAAATCTGGATCCCTTCATTGACACTCACGGCCTTCTGAGAGTTGGAGGTCGTCTCCAACATTCAAGCCTGGATCAGAGTGAAAGGACTCCTCTGGTTGTTCCTGGCAACCACCACATTGCAGTTTTGCTCATCAGACATCACCATGAGCAGATCCACCACCAAGGTCGTCTCTTCACAGAAGCGGCTGTTCGCTCAGATGGCTTTTGGATAGTGGGTGGGAAGAGAAAAGTGAGCAGCATCATCCACCAATGTGTAAGTTGCAGACGACTCAGAGCTCCACTGAATACCCAAAAAATGGCCAGTCTTCCAGCTGATCGTCTTTCCACTGACCCTCCTTTTACAAACGTTGGGTTGGACGTGTTTGGCCCTTGGAGTGTCTCCTCACGTCGGACCAGAGGAGGCCTCTCACTGAGTAAACGGTGGGCTGTAATCTTTACATGTATGAGCGTAAGAGCCGTTCATATTGAGGTTATCGAATCTCTTGACACATCCAGTTTCATAAACGCACTAAGGCGTTTTCTCGCTGTGCGCGGACCAGTCAAGCATATTCGCTCGGACCGTGGCACAAACTTTGTCGGTGCTTGTAAGGACTTGAAGATACCTTCAAACATTGACAACATGACTGTGAAGACATACCTCACAGACAGAGGTTGCTCTTGGACCTTCAATCCTCCACATGCTTCCCATTTCGGTGGGACATGGGAAAGAATGATTGGACTTGCAAGGAGAATTCTGGACTCTATGTTTCTTCAGCTGAAAGACAAACTCACCCATGAAGTGCTGGTGACCTTCATGGCAGAAGTAGCAGCTATCATTAACGCCAGGCCTCTAGTTCCTGTGACAACCGACCCTAATGATTCATTCATACTCTCACCAGCTGCTCTTCTCACACAAAAGGTGAACATTGTTACCGCACCTGCAGGGGAGTTCGGCCCTTCAGACCTCTACAAGCGCCAGTGGCGTCAAGTTCAGCACCTGTCCAACACCTTCTGGGACAGATGGCGGAAGCAATACCTTCCAACATTACAGGCACGCAAGAAGTGGCAGTGCACTTATCCAGATGTCAAACAAGGAAGTGTTGTTCTTCTCAAGAACATCCAAGTTCCAAGAAATGAATGGCCACTTGGACTAGTAACACAGTCTTTTCCTAGCAAAGATGGGAAAGTGCGTCAGGTCGAGGTGAAGGTCATTAAACCAGGAGGACCTACACTCTTTCTTCGACCTGTAACAGAAACAGTGCTTCTTCTCCCCCCAGATGTTTAAGTATATTAAGTGTAATGGTTGTTGAGTGACGTGTAATCACGCCAGGCGGGGAGTGTTCTGTTTTGACTAGTTTTTATGTCTCCCTGTGGCCACTTTGGGGATTGCAGCATGTTGGTTGCGGGAGAAGTCATGTGACCTGTGTGACTGAGTCAGTCAGCCTAGTTTTCAGAGCAGAGAGTTTATTTTATCTTGAGCTGATCCAGCAGCATCTACCTACATTGTATGCCTTTGATGGCATTGTTGGTATGTATTGGTTTGTTTTATTGTCTATGATTGCACATGATTATTTTCCTGGATAAATTATATTTTTTGTGAAGTTTATGTTACGAGTGACTGCATTGCTCCTAGGCCATTTTAAGTTGATATACTAAAATACAAACAGATATATAAATATATCTGTGGACAACGAAACAACGGTCTTCAGAGTCTTGATATTTTGGAAGGAGTTTATCTGACTGCTGAGCTGAATATAGCATGTATGGCGAAGGCAGTACAAATTTGTTCAATTAAAAATAGTCTCTCAGAATAATAATTAGAATAGGAAACATAAATAATAATTACGGTTCACACTGGCATAATGTGAATAAATAAGTAAGCAAAAAGTAATCTTAATGGAATTAATTATTATAATAATAATAGTAATAAGGAGTAAATAATCATAATAATAATAATTCAGTTTCTTTCTTTCTGTTCTTATTGTTCAGGCAGTGTCTTCATTCAGCATTCTCAAGGTCCATCCTTCCTGAGCCCCTCAGTGGTGGTCTGTTGTTCCCACTCCATTCCAGGAAATTAAAAACATAGGAGGCCTTGAGGAGGATTATTCATTTCTTCAAATACAGTTGATAAAAATCAGATTTTACCTTCATGATTACATCTGACAAATTACTAAACAAATTACTGCTTACCTACTCTATATAATAGATAATACCATGCAAGTGATTAAGTTCAGATTGTTCTATGCTAGCATCAACGTCATCAATGATGCATACTTGTAGATCACAAGTCATCTCTGCAGAGTCTTATTGTGTAAAAGATAGATGTTACTGTATGGATTGACTGCATTCAAAACTAGCCGCTCGAAGCACCGCTGTAATGCCAAAAGATGAGCTGAAGTTGGAGAGTGTAAATGAGAGCATGAAGCTTAACAGTGTGTTCTTTTAAGTCTGAAATATAATGCACATAGAACAGGCGTGTCACTTTGCTTTTGTTTTAGTCATTTCATAAAAAAGGAAAATGAGCAGGACAAAAAAAAAGACCTCATCATGACAAAATGCTGCTGTTAAAATTCAGTCAGTGCGTTACCTTCCATAATTATATTTCAGCTTAATTATACAAGCAGCAGAAATTGACGAGTGTGAAACAGCTTTACTTTAATAAATTTACAATGCTCTTGAAGAAACGTGTTTTTGTGTGCACGGCAACAAGCTGCTCATTGTGCCTGTGACAAATTCCAATCGTGGATGTCATGTTGGATCAAAGATGTACGATACATGTATAATGCATTTTGCATTGGCGTGTTTTCGTGTGCGCACTTATGTTGCGTTGAACAGCAACATAACATGAACCATTACAGTTGAGTCTTTTCCTACATGATGGTACGTGATCACATCAGGGGAATTGTTACAGCCAACAATATGCAGCTGTGCAAATAATAATAATACTAATAACGATGTGCTGTAACCTGTGGACGTCCTCACCCACTCCTCCCCCCCGGGAGCCAGTGATGGATACTGGCGAGGTCACTAGCTGTCTACTTTTGTCATACATGCATCTGCACTTCGCAGCGTTATATGCATTTGTACTCTTGCAGCAAAGGCAAACATACGTGTAGCTTCAGGGAATAGCTGTACATGTCCATCATGTCCTTTAACGTACACATGATTGGCATGGGACAGCAGGACGTGTCTTTTTACCGCCTGACCTGGTCACACGACTAACACGCTGAAATACATGTGACAATGTTTGATGTACAGACTCAGCGCTGCTGCTCACGCAGAAGTGTATCGTATGTGCATTTGCAGTTCACGAGGTTCAGCATATCAAACACAGACACAAACACTGGCTTTTAGGCTTGTGATACACTTGCTTTTTACCGTGGTGTAAGCACGGGCAGCTGGCTGCAACACAAGCAGAATTGCTCTCGCCTCTGTTCTTTATGCATACCTGGAGGATTAAAATGAGTTTCCTGGCCGACACAGAAATATCTTCTTGGAACCTTCTGATTTTGCTCAATGTAAACGCAATTACACATATTCCTTTAAATCTCTGCCACGTCTGTTGTGACCTTACTTCACATCCTACACGTGAGGCTTAATTGCAGCTCGCGGACATGCAGCATTAATTAGCTAGAGAAGTGATTTTTTCAGTCAGTTGATGGCAGCAGAACAAGCTGTAAACACTGATATATCCTTTCAGGCTAATTTGTTAGCAAACAGTGGTTTATTAACACATCCTGCAGACACAAAGCAACATAAGCATTCATTTAGAGTGTGTGTTCCAACCAGGAAGGTTTGAACCTGCCACTTAGCTGGAGACTTTCTGTGGCTTTCTGTGTGGAGTTTGCATTTTCTCCTGATTCATGCGTGTGTTCTCTCCCACAGACATGAAGGTTTATTGGTTATTGCCTGTAGCTGTGAGCGTGAATGGTTGTTTGTCTCTATGTGTCAGCCCTGTGATGAACTGGCGACCTCTCACCCAGTGTCAGCTGGAATGGGCCTCTGTGACCCTGATATGACAGCTATAGACAATGAATGAATGATGAACATAAGTCAAACATCCACTCTAGGTTTTGCACAGCGTTCAGTGGCTCTTTGAATGTTTTTTCACTGAAAACAACTGACTTGTATTTGAAAGTGATGCTAATGAGAGCAAACCAACACTGTTGTTAAAATAGTTGAAAGACAAAGACAATATTCTGTAGGACAGCTACAGCCATAATTCTTTCTGGGTTCATCACTATCACTGACCCTTCCACCCTACATACTCATGTGATCCATTGTAATATAAAAATATAAATTATAGCAGCTTTAAACAATATCACAGAGCTAGAATAAAGCCAGAATCATAATACATTGAAAATTAGGTATTTAAACATGTTACAATGTGGAATCTTTCCTCTTCCTCCCTGTGTATCTATCTGTCTGTGTTGTGTTTAGGGTTGCAAAGGGGTGGAAAGTTTCCAGTAAATTTACAGAAACTTTCTGGAAACTTTCCATGGGAAGTTAAGCTCAGGAATTTGGGGAATTTTCCAAATCCGAAACTCCATGGGAATTATGGAAATTAATGGGAATTAACTGTAAATTGGGGGTAATTTAAACAAACTGTATCATATCCAAACATAAATCTAAACATTTTGTTTTGTCATAAGCAGACATGCAAAATAAAACAATTAAAAAACATTTCAACAGATTTATTTGTAAGTAGAACTTTATCAAGTTTGAATTATTTTATTGAACAATATTAAGTAGTCCACGAGCTCACATGTGTGTCTTCAATAGTCTCTGTGTGCTCTGGACTCTAAAGTGTGGTCCAGGTACAGAAATCACCTGTGCAGGTAGGGGGCGTGGCCTCAACAGCCCTGCAGTAAGCAGTGTGCTATGTGCATGTGATTGAAGAATAGCAGATATTCAAGTGTACCTGCATGAAATCTGGTTGTTTTAGTCAAGATTATGATATAATATATATTATAAGTCCCCTGTTAAGGGCCAGTCTTCAATTTTGTAAATTCCCATTAACAACCCTAGTTGTGTTGCCTCTCCTCATCACCTGCAGCTCATCGTGCCATCAACCTTTGCAGTATTTAACATCAGTTCAACCTCCTAGACTCCACCAGATTGTTCAGTCTCCTTTGCAGTAACAATGCTACAGCCAACTCAGTGCACTTTTGGAGAACTTGTTTCTGACTCTTGCTAACCTTGACCTCAGATCTGTGTCTCAGGATCCCTGCCAGTCACTCACTGGCTATATAAAGTTCTGTCTTGTCCTTCACCCTGTTCTTGAATTCTACATGCTTTGGCTTTCCTTCACTCCCAGACCTCCACCTGTCCCTTCACCATTCCCTCTGGTTTTGTCAAACTGTTCAAACTGTCCTTGGTCTCTGGTTTTCCATTTTGGGTCCACTTGCATTCAAGTTAACTAAGTTTACTTCAAAGAAACATGAATGCACAGAGAAATATCTGATCTGAAGCGAGTTTCACTGGATTACATTTTCTGTTAAAGGACTTCAACTCTTGTCCCATTGGGGCACCTTTTCTTCAGCCTTGCGTGACTAATTAGGGCTTACATGTTCACGGGTACACCCTCGACTTCTGTAACTTCTGACATTACAGCAGGGGGATCAATGACGGTCTGCAGCAGGGCATGTGTTTTGTCTTTCGCTTTGACCTCGCTCCCAGGCTTGCCATTCTCTCTGCCTCAACCCTTCATCCCCTCTTCCTTCTTCCCCCTGTCTCTTCTCGCCCGTGGCAAAATTTGCCACTCCATGCCTTTGCTCGAATGCTGCCTTTGTGCAGTCATGGTGGTTGGCTGAAGACGCAATTTAATTAGCAAGTGAGGCGATAAATTACCCCCGCAATTAAAAGTCAGCTCCTCTTTTTCTTTTTTTTTTTTGTTTACGCCTGTAGGGAGAGCTGTCTGAAACAAACCACAGCTCTCTCTGTGCAGACACAACACTTCACTGATGAGCGCACACGAGTTTAGCGTGGTCCAGCTCCCCTCCAAAATGATGTAAATACAGTTGTGAGTGCCCCTCTCCAAAGAGCCAAGCTCCATTTCCTCCTGTCTTCAAAACAGACGAGCTTTATCTCCTGTTACAGAGCTCTGGCTTTGGCTGAGGACCAGGAAGCGCCGGGGAGAGAACACAGAGTCGACTTCAATGGCCCACACACACACACACACACACACACACACACACGCACAAATGCAAAAAAAACCAAAAAACAAACGCGTTCATGCACAAACACACAGAGACGAAGACACAGACGTGGTTGCAAAAGCAGTCCAAGGATCCAGCCTGTCTGTCCTTAGTGTTTCACATCCAGCTGATCAGAGAAGACTTTCAGAGGTGAGCAGTCCTTCACAGGCTTCATCTATCAAACAAGCTCTTTGAGTTCATTCTTTTGAATGCTTCTTTTTAAGTGAATCAGTAATGACAGTGATTCATGGTGTAAGCACTGTCTTTCTTCTACCATTTAGCAAAAACAGGAAATTATTTCCTGACAATATGTGGCTCATAAACACTGCATTCAAACTCCTGTTCACCTCAGAGTTCTTCAGTGTAAACTTCAGCAGAGGCTGTATTCAACAAAATACTCATGTTTGACGTACACTGACAAAATTCCTTCATTCAGTCATCAAACCTGTTTAAAGCAGGATCACACCTCAACTGTGTCACTACACATTTCTATAAATATCCCCCCTAATGCTCTCCTCCTATTCTGCACCCCTCCCGAGCTCCCCATTTCTTTCTCCTGTTTCTCCCTCTCCTTCTTGCTCTCTGTGGGGTCATCATGGAGCCCGTTATGCCCGGGTGCAGCAGATTCCCCACTGAAGCTTTCAAGAGTTCAAGCTTCACCCACAGTCTTTTGTTGACAATGTAAAATAATATCAAAAGGGTCAGTGGAAGAGAATTATCTGCAGCTCCTCTCAGCTTTACAAAGCATTCATCCTGGTTTTGGGTTACTTGTTTAGTGTTTCCTGTTTTATTTTGTAATTCTTCCCTCTCTCCTTGTGTTTGTTACTTTACTTCCTGCCGTGTGTTTTCCTGCCAGTTTTGATTGTTGGTTCTACCGGGGTTAGTTAGTTCAGGATTCTTGTTTGTTGATTTTAGACTCCTCAGTCACATTTTTGTTATTTTATGTTTACTTGCCTGTTAGTAAGTTATTAAAGTTACCTTTTGTCCACTCAATCTACCTTCATATCTGCATTTGTTCAGCTTTATAGCGATTATGAGCTGTCAGACCTGCGACTTCACTGTTTTGGTTTGCTGTCATTGCTCTAATAGTGTCATTTGGCCAAAGCGGGCAGCTGCAGATGTACTGCACCTGCTTAACACCAGACCAACACAGTCAGCAACCAGCTAAACATAGTGGTGCATTTAGCAGCTGAAGATCCCTCAGGAGTTGGTGGATGTTGGACTTAGATTCCACAAAAATGAATCTAAATGAGTAATGATTTAACACTATGAGAGTTCCATATTAACTTGCATTGCCTTGTGTGACAGCCTCTGCCATCACTGTATGAATGTGTGTGTGAATGGATGAACGTGACAAGTGTTGTAAAAAGCACTTTAAGTGGTCAGTGGATCAGAAAGGTATCATTTATGTTGTATAAATACAACACCATTTATCGTTGAACTTAAAAGTAATACTGTATGTCAGTGCTGTTTTCACAGCTTGTTCTCGCTTGTTTCTCTCCAAGCAAATCTAGGAGCAGTATTACATTACAGACAAATGTAATGTGATTACAATGCATTACTTTGTAACGTGTAGCCCCAGATGCTGGTCAAGGCTGGCGATCCTCTCTGTTGCCTTCAGGCTGCAGATCTGTCTCTTCATCTATGAGTGACAACTTTTTAAATCAGGTCGCAACTGAGAGCATTCTGCCTCTCCATCGATAACTCTGCGCCGTCTCCTGCACCACACAGTCACAATCTCTGAGTCATTTTCAACAGCAACCTCTCTTTTAAATATCACATCAACCAAATCACCAGAACTGCCTAAAAAAGACAGCTGGTTTCTGCCCATTACTCTCCTTCTTTGCTGCTCAAACTTTGATTCACGCCTTCATCACATCCAGAATAGATACTGCAACAGCATTTTATATGACACATCATCCAAAGTCCTGTATAAACTCCAATATATCCAAAACTCTGCTGCCCATCTGCTCAGCCAGTGTTGCGTCTGTGACCACATCATCCCCCAGAAACTCCACTGCCTCCCACAACAGACCCAAAGTCCCTCTCCTAACCCACAAAGCCCTCTATAACCACTGCTACCTCAGAGACCTGCTCCACCACCACACTCCATCCCACAGCCTCCTCCTTGCTTTGATGCTAACCTTCTGTCTCCACCAAAGACCAAACACTGGATCTCCCTGGAGCTCTCTTCCCAAACAAATCAGAGACTGAGTGTGTTGTTTGATAAATGTAACTCCTGTGAAATGTCTTTAAATGTCTTGAAAATAACTTATTATTATTATTATTATTATTAATTATTATTATTATTATTATTATTATTATTATTATTATTTACATGATATTGGCTGGCAGTGTAAAATGGATCATTGATCACTGACTGAAGGGGGCTGTTAAGTCCAGTATCATCACCGAGCGCTCTCACAGTTTCTTGTAGCTCCGAGGAAATCATGACAGACTTATCGCTGAACAATTAATGAGTGGGAGATACAAAGTCCAGACACACGTGACGCCTGTGTGATGAAAGCATTAAGGCACTAAAAAGACTGGCTTTTGTTCAACCGACTGGGAGAGCTGAGGGTAGCAGAGGGCGACGGGAAAAATGAGGCAGCCTTTACGAAATAAGTCTGGGTAATCCATCAGATGCCAGGCCTCATTATGGCTGTGGGTACAGCATGAAAGAGAGCCCTTTATCTGGGCTTCCTGTTCTTATTAGTAGCACTCACGCAAAGGATAGTAGCAGTCCCACCTCTGTGCTGGGGGGCCGCTGCTGACACACAGAGAAGCAAAGTCATGCTCTGGCCTGCAATTCCCTGGCGAGGTCTGTGGGCAGGCCTGCCAAGTTGTGGGCATAAGTGTGTCTGCGGTCTTTGCATACATGTGTGCACCCTGTGTGCACACATACTCAATAATCACTGTCGGAAAAACCTTTTTTTGCCAACTGCAGCACATCTTCCCCTTCACTGATGGGAGCCAAATCCAAAATGGTTGGTGCTATTTTAAGCTTCTCATTCTCAAACTGGTGACACGCAATACTGGAATTATCGCAGTGGACTCTCAAACACGACGTGAATTTGCACAATGAGGGCATTTTTCAGTTCCGTTAGAGGAGTATTGCATTGAAAAAGCAAACTTGTACTGGCCTTGTATGCTCAGTCATACACCACAGCTCTCTAAACTGCTGCAGACGTTATGAAGAGGAATGTGCCAATCCAGGATGATAAACCACACCACACTGTGGGAGAATGGCACCTGCTACACGACAAGGATTGAACCTTCTGCTAAATGATCGCTTTTCTGTCGCACGGCGTACACTGACAAACTCACAAGACGGTGGCATTAAAGATTATAACCAAGCGAAAGCCAAACTCTTACTACAAAATCAACTATTGCATTCAATCTGCTTTTCCTAGCAAGACTCTGCATGGTGGATGCAACACCCCGTCAGGCCAGCAGAGGGCAGTAGGTGACAGTAGTGGTGGCGTGTCACTGTCGCTGTCCAAATGAAGGTTCAGCGAGGGCCGTTGGAACATCAAGGAATAGTGAAGTATGGCAGGTGGAGCGAATAATGCCCTGAAAAGAGAAGAGAACAAATGGTACAAAGACGGCAAATTAGCCCATCTCCAAAGATGAGGGGCTTCAATTATCACAGCCAGGGACTAGTTGACAGTGCGTGAGGGGAGCCGGACTGAACTTTTCAAAGAAGTAGAGGCGCAGCGTGAGGATCATTAAAAAAGAGGGGCTGCTACTTGACAGAATGAAAGGTGGCAAATAGGACTGGACTTGTGCACTTTGGATACAGAGGGTTCTTTAAAGGCACGTAGGAAGAGAGACAGATGCCTCGGTGTGTATGTAATCTTTTGACATCCCTCAGCTGCCTCCCCCTCTCCTCACTCCCTTTCTGTCCGGATTGTGCTATAATCACGGTGGTGGCCTGCAGAGGAGTGTTTGGACGAATTCGGAAACAAAGACGCTGTGTTCTGCTCGACACAGGCGCAGGAGCAGCCTCAGCTTTTACCACAAACAAGACAAAAAAATAATAATACACAGATGAGCACTGCAGGTTGTATATAATTATATGGATATGCAGTTTTGTTTTGAGTTTTTGTGAGCGTGTGTGTGTGGGTGTTTTGTTTATGTTCAAACTCTGTAAACACCTGTCATGCGTGCGCTATCATCAATATGGTCCTATCATCTGCATGTCAAAGGTTACCAAACAAACTCACGGCTGAGCAAGCAGTGGGATCAAACATCGGAGAGGAAAATCAGTTGGCTTTTCCCCCCCAGACAGGATAACTACTGACAGCAGCTCACAGCCTCAATACAAACACACACACACACACACACACACAGTCAGCTCACACACACACACGCACTCATAAATTCCTGACTATCTAGTCCTTCACCATGCATGAAGCTAATTGGGGCCTGATGAGGAGGCCCACTTCATCCAGAGAAACAATGAAGCAGGCAGCAGAGGATATCAGCAGCAGCCAACACAAATGGAGTCACAGGATGGCCCTACAGATAAAAATCTCTGCCAGGAACCTCAGAAACCCCACAGGAGCCTTTTCTTCCCTGCCTTTTCTTCAGGTGCTGGCACGGACGAACATGAAGGGGCCTAATTAAGGGTCGTTTCCTCTGGGAGTCAGTCATACCAGCTGCATTTATTTGCCCAGTCCGATATGCAGCCGGGCTGCTGTTTTCCATTTCTGCCTTGCGCCTCGGGCCTATGTGCTTGGCCTACTTCAGTCCACAAGGTGCTCTCAGCCCGGTGAAAGGGGATGGGCGAGCCAGGAGGACACGTGGGACAGACACGGCGCCTCTTGCTTCTCGTATGACATTGGGAATATGTTTCGAATTTAGCCTTTTGGACTTTGGGAATTGATTTGATCAAGGTAAAATTGATTACACGAAGACTACAGGAGTTCATTATTTGCTCAATATGTCTGGCCTCAAATGTCAAATTAATTGACGACTTAGATGTCAGAGCTAATGCCCTCAAGGCTGGAGTGGCCTCAGCACCTCGGTGCAGCTTCAGAATCAGTTCAAGTGAGCTAATTAAATATTGTCATCCACCCTTAGAAAAAAAGTCTTTGTTATCTTTGGTTGTGTAGCCTTCACAGCTCAGTCAGTGATATCCAAGCAACCCTGAATTTATCCCCCCATATCCTCTCCACACTCGCCATTCTTTACAAATACAAAGCTAATATGTGGCGGGCCTGACAGTCACTACTGCGTGAGGAGGCATTTACATAAGCTTGTGTATATGGCCATTGTGATGATAATAGGCGTGTGATCTCCTGTGTCAGTGAATGAGAAAAACATCTCATCCATTCAAATAGATATGTCAGCCAAAGAATTAGCCTCCCCTATAATTGGCCACAGAGGTCACCCTGGCAAAGCCGGCTGGCGACATTTAATGTGGCACAAGAATTTGTTGTGCTCACTCACGCTCCTTCTCTACCCCCCCGACAGACGAAACTGCTTGCGCTCGGCTGAAATGTGACACCCGGCTCCGCTCCATGCCAGTTGCAGTCGCCCATCTAAAGGGGGGGGGGGTCATGTTTCTAAGTACGATATCTTTAATGGTTTCCATTAATATCACTCATGTCTGCCGTCCCTGTGGGGACACACAGCCCGTCCCATTCTCTAAATGCATTATTTGTGCACTCTGTGGCAAAAGGCTGTGACAGTCAGTTCAGAAGATTACAAACTAACGCTGAAACATGACCCTGTAGGGATGACACTGCTTTTTGAATAAAGCATGTAGCCTGTCCTCCTCACACATATTTCTGGTCTCTGAAAGAGCTGTAGTTGACAGAATGAACCAGAATGTATATTGACAGCTTTTTTAACCTGTGGTACTTACATCACTGATACATCAGTGTCTTGCCTGATCGTCATGTCATCACCTGTGGCTCATCAACTGATCAACCCTCACCATATAAAGGACGGTTTGACCTTCCAGACACCGCCAAATCGTTCAGACTGCTTAGTAATAACCACATACGACCAACCTTGAACTCAATGATTAATGTGTTGTGTATTTTGCTAACCATGTTTTCCGTTTGTCTCAGGAGTCCCGTCCATCACTCTCCTCACCGCATCACCACATCCAGATCTAACCTGTTCCTGCACCCGTACCAGAAGTATCTTCCAAAACTAGTCCCGCATCTCTGATCCTCGAGTAACCTCCAGCCTCGCTACCTTTGAATACTTCCTCACCAGTGTTTTCAATAAACTGTTTGAAGCCACAGTAGATCAAGGAGAAATCTACAAGAAGAAGTCCCCTTAGCACTCACAGCTGCTGCCTGTAGGTGCACAAAGTAACACATACATCGAGTGATTAGGTGGGTCTGAATAATGTCTCATATTGATTATTCCACGGGTGATTTTCAAATATCCCGTCTTTCAGTGATCATCATTAGTAAATTTCCATCCCTACACATCACTAATCAGTTGTTGGATGCTGCTCTTTAAAGCCCCTATGGGTAGGATTTCTTTGCTTTATCAACTCCTAGTGGTAGTATAAAAAAGACACTGTTGCTGAGAGTGAAAAACATTCATGGTGCACTAATTTCCACTGGAAATATGCAACTTTTTTATAGTGACAAAAACTCATCAGAACAATTGAAGCATTGCTAAAACCACACTGAGAGAACAGGACAGCGTATGACATCACCCACACGTGATGAAGAGCCATTTTGAAGCTCAAAAAATGTGTCTGTAGCCGCCACCATGTCTCCTCCGTCTAATCTAAAAATCACCAAAGAGGTGGGCCGAATGACGCCTGGGTGCTTAAAGGGCACCCACCTGTCAATCAGAGCAGCCACACTGTTATTTATGTATAGCTTTAACTCTTAATATCATTTGAACAGGTGAGTTCTAAAAATTCACCCTCAGTACAGTTGAAATTAGCTATAGAGACCAAAACTGCTTTTTGTACCAGGCTGTAAACATGTTTATTTCTGCTGTGAAGTTGGACATTTCAACATAGGGACTTATGGAGACTGACTCACTCCTGGAACCAGCCTCAAGTGGCCACTGGAGGAATTACAGTTTTTTTTTCTATTTCCACATGCACAGGCTTCATTTCCCAGCCACTGAGGCTGCCGCTTGGAAAAACAAATAGAAAATAAACTATTTGTTTTAAAATTGTGAATCCTGTTTTCACACCTGGTTGATTAACCTGTGCTTACTGTGGTTACAGAAAATGAATTTTACAAACAATCCTTGAGCAGCTCCTTTGTCATAAATACAACAGCAATAAGAAGTGTGTATGTAAATATATCTGTTTATAGGGCAACAAAAGAAACTCATGTTGTTAAAATAAAGAAGTTGGTCAATATAATTGCCACTTTGATCAAATTTCATGCTGTGCACAGCGTGAATAGTTCTCCACACAAAAATCAGTACAATAGCTAGTAGTAGAGTACAGTTACAGTCATTGCATGATGTTTTAATGTTGTTTCTGATGCTGAGAAGTCAGAGGTGTGCAGCCTGTTGCCTCTGGCTCTTCATTACAGAGTGTTTTTAATGCAGTGGCAGAAGGAAATGTTTGGCTTGCATTTGCGTCCAGCTTTGAAATGACTGTGAGAGAGTGAACGGTAAACAGAGAGGCTGATATCAATCATATAAAACTACAATCAGTAACACTGGATTACATGCTGCATCATTTCCTGTGAATCCGTCTTGTAGATAATGCAGCACGGTAATGGCAAACAATACATAGAGAGGTGCTTTAATGAAAATATGCAGACACTAGGGATGATTAATTTCATGACTTCTGTCAAGAGATTTGATTTTTAATAAAATGATGACCAGATTGTCCTCAAGAGATTTGACCATGGCGTTTCTATCATCCAACTGTAGGCAGCCAGTGTTTCAACTCTGGGGGATTCAATCTTATCTCCTGTCTTCATGGGCCGTCCTCTTACTGTATAAAGATGACCTAAAATAAACAAAATCTTCCATGAATATTTTTTATTCATTTCAACGGATTATTTGGATCCCACCCAGCATTTGTTATTAAGATCCAGCATATGTGTGAATTTGTTCCTCTCCTCACTTCGTCCATCAGAGGAAACTTTGGGGACTTTGGACGTTTCAAAATGTCAATGCTTGACCAATACCTGGTGCTGAAATTACAGGTCACAAAAATAGTGACTTGTTTGCTGCTGAATGCTTCAGAGAGAGAGAGAGAGAGAGAGTGCAACGATTGTGGAGAACAAATGTTACATTTGGCTGTTGCCTTGTCACTTTCTGTCATTCTTTTTCCAAAGTCATCCCACAGTGCAAAGCACCCAACTGTCATCATCTGCTCTCACCACTTTAAACCAAACAGCAAGTTGGTGAGTTGGCAGCTGCAACTGAAAATGAATATTATCGCTTCCAAAGGAGAAAAGAAATCCACAGTGAATTAAAAATGTATTACTCATTGTATACGAAGGAAATCATGTTCATGTGAATTTTGTGAATGTGAATATTGGCGCTCCAAATTGTAACACTTTGGAGAAAATGGCACAAAGAATTCTTGAACTTTTGTCAGAGACAAGAACATTTTAAGAGTAATTTGAGGAAATATTATTCTGTTTCAAGGTATTAAAGTCATATCTTAAAGAAACCTGGATCACAAACCTGTGTGACTGTTGCTATTTAAATTGGTGTTTTAATTTCCCTTTTGTCAAATATACATTATTTGTCTGGCTTGATACAGTAGGTGATCTAAAAGATTAAATGCAACCCAGCATGATGCGGCAGTGGTGGTTCAATCTGCTCCACAATCATCCTGAAAATCACTGAAAAAGGCTATTCTTTCTTCATTCTCCCCATAAGTCCTTCACTTCTTGGAACACCATGAATGCCACAGAGGAGAGACTGTCTGCAAATGTGTACAATTAATGTTATTATAACTAACTATTATATAATTAAATATTACATATGATGGAACTGATCTGATGTAAGAGGGCTAGTACACAGAAGAACACTAAATTTACTCTGTAGATATTACAACGAGCTCCTACAGTTACTTCAAATGTCATAGAAAATGTATAAGTTGCAGGGTGCCCTGAACATTACATCGGAACGTGAGGGATACCTGTTTTTAGAAATGTACAAACTTGAAATAATTACAACTTTTGAGTCAATCCCAATTCAAATTCATAGAATTGAAAGGCACCTCTGGGCCTTCATGCTGCCTCGTGCTCTTTATGTAGCAATCAAATTGCCTCTGAGCCTTCCATCCCAGCGTGAGTTTGGGAGCCATGGGACTGAGATTGGCCTCCTCATGCGTTAATGTTACACCTCATCAATGGGCATGGCCGGCAGCAACAGCATGTTTTCCACACAAGATGATGAAAAGAGAAACTCTGATTCTCATGCAGATGAGAGCAACACCGCACACAGACCCTTCCCCTGCATTGTTGTTATTATTTCTGCCCAAGGCACTTTTATTTATGTTTAATAGAGTATTACATCAAGTTCTGCCTCTCCTCAACCATTATATACATACCACTCATCCATGAGGACATTAATAATTGATTGCCCCCAGTACTGGCCAGTGCTGCATTGTTTGTGGACATAATGTGGCTCCTGAAGGGAGTTATGGCCCTGTGGTTTGTGGTCTTGGTTTCACATCTGTACAGTACTTCAGGGGAGATGTTGAGATCAAGACGGTTCTTTAGGAATCATGGCAACAGCCCCATCAGCAAAGTACTTTTCTTCAGTTCTAAAGGCTCTTGCACAGCTCTGACACAGAGAATGTGAGAGACAATATGGCCAAACAATAATGTAAAATAATAATAAAAAAATAGTAAATCAAAACTCAATTTCCATGAAATGGCCAATTAAGGACTAAACACAGCAGTGGTCATGTATCATTAGAAAAACATTATATAGAAATGTAATAAAACTTTTAAGATCATTGGATGTTGTTAATAAGCCTTGCAATTAACTTTACAGCACTTTTAACCTAACCTTGCAAGGCAGATGGACAAGTGAGATCACAAAATCATGAGAGAATCCAACTTGTCAGGCTTCTAACTATGTCTGAACACACTGGTTGCAGACTAGCGCCTAATTTACACCGGGGACGTAAGCGTCGCGGAACGGCTCCGTCCTCTGCCTGGCGTCAATCCCCACCGGGCGCGTAACGGCAGCGTAGCGCTGCCCTGCGAGCCAGCCATATTCACGCGAGATCACGAGATCACGCGATAATCCTGAACGTACACGAAACCGCAAGATCCGGTGATAAACTGTGGAAACAACAACAACAAACAAGCGTACTTTGCTTTTCTGACGTGGAAGAGATTATAAAAAGGATCTGTTGTGTCATAAATTATTGTGTGTTGTTCCACTTCAACAATTACTCTGTCGTCGTCCATGTTGAGACCCTTTGATCGATTGACTGCTGACCTGGTGCTACCGGTCATGGCGTAATGTTGATGTGATGTTGTGATAGGCTACATGAACAGCGTATTGTGTTTTATTTTGAAAGGGGGCGGAAGTGTATTACTTTGATTCTGTGTCGGACTTCCTGTCTGGTGCAATCTGCTCTGTTGAGCTTGACGCGAATCAGCAGCGGCTCCGTCAAAAATAGAAGTGCTATGGAATGCTCGCACTGCAGAGCAGAGAGCCGCTGCTGGGACGCTGCTGAGATGTTACGCGGCGCGCCCGGTGGGAATGGTCTCATTGACTAGAGTGGCAGCGATCAGCTCCGGTGACCGCGGCGCAGCCGTTATGCGGCCGTTACGTCCCCTGTGTAAATTAGGCGTAATTAGCATTCTATGAGGAACTATTGGAAAAGATTTTTGCTTTTCTATTGGCAGTAGGACTTTGACTATGTTATATGGTTTGTTGATCTGATTGGTTGAAGTTTGCCAGTTGGGGTCAACAAAACTTTGAATTGCCAACCGTCAACATCGGTTTTCTTTGTACCACGATTAGGACCACCAGAACTTATTTTAAACAAAATCATGATCTTTCCCTAACCAAGTAATTAATTAATTAATTCATCCATTTTCCATATCCTTACAGGGACCCAGGGGGCTGTAAGATCCCAGCTGACGGGGGCGAAAAGGTGCGGCCACCAGTTCATAACAGACCAATTAACAATTAACTATACCCCTGCATATATTTGGACTATGGGAAGAAGCTGTCAGATCAATAAACACCTGAATGTGTTGTTCTGGAAGGCAGTAACTTCTGATATCTTTGTCATTTCATTTGGAGGACTTGTTGGTATCTAGCCATTCTATTAAAGTTCAGTACTGACATTATCTCAAAAAATGCTGTGGCAAAGAGGGAGATGAACCAGTTTTCTTACTATCTTTTGTTACTGTACTAAAGAATTAGACTGGAAGTTACAAGCAGTCAAAATGAATTTTAGTGAATTATTATTACTTCACAGGGTGGCTGGGCTCACCCTTAGAGATCTCAGATCTCAGGCACATAAGAATGCCTCCCTCAAAGGTACAATATGTAAGATTGAATTCCAAACAGTGGAGCGAGTCGCCCCCCCTCCCCAGACAACGCTCACGCAGGGTGCCAGGTTGACGCCGCTGAACCTTCACTAGCGCAGGACGAATGAAATGTAACGTTAACGTAACTATCTAAACTCTGATATTCTACCTGTTGTGTTCTGGCTTTGTTTATTTCATGAATCAGCTTCTAAATCTGAGTCTGACCCGCAATTTACGCTGTATAATAGTGACACGAAGAAGTTTAGTTTGGTTTGTAATGAGAGAGAGAGCACTGGTCGCGATACATACGCAGTAAATCAGAGTGAGGGAGATTGTTTCATAGTGGTTACGTCCAGCACGCATACACACAGAGAAAGGGCTGGCTCAATTCGTGGCAGCGGCAGCTAGAAGTGGCACTTCCCCACTGACCTGCCACGGCAGTTGCCGGTGTCTGAGGCAGTTACCACTGCCCTGCCACGGCAACTGCTTCTGTTATGGGCATTTGTTTTTATTTGATATTATTTATTTATTTATTTATTTGTCGTCAGTGTTGCATTAGACTCGCTGGCAGTAGCATTTCCATTACGTGATTTCTGCATTCATTTGGTTTTAGGTTTTCGTAATTAATCTCTCAACCGCTGTCGCGGTGTGGGGCAGCTGAACTAAACACACTGTCAGCACCTTCCACAACCCGCACTAAAACTGAGCACTATCGAAACGGAGTTTGTGCACTATAAACTATGAAACTCTCCCAGCTGCTGTAACGTCGCTTGTTTGTTTTTTTTGTTTTTTTGTGTACCTAACCTCTACGCCTGTTTCTGTCTCTCAGGTCTGGTAGAGTCCAACTCTGTCAAACTGCTGCGATCGCTTGCTTCCATTGTTGTAGTGCGCTGTGTTTGCTGCAAATTTGTTTCATACCTGGCAACCCCGGATATCGAACACGGAACTAATCGATCAGAATTACAAAGGCCAAAACATAAACAAAGAGACGCCCGGGCGGTAAATTTGAAAATAAGAACATTTTGGCTGTCGGGTTTTTGTCAACAAGCAAGTATTTTAACTTTCCTTAAGAACTGATGATACAGCATTTTAATTTTATGATTTAATACAGTAAATATCTCACATATTGTACCTTTAATAGGTTTTCATCTAGGCTGGTCCAGGAATGTCTGGATAGAGGAGTTTACCTTGCTTAGCCTGCTGCCACAGCAACCTGACAGAGATAAGCTAATGAAAATGGATGGATGGATGAACAGATCAATGTCTTTGAGGTTTCAGAGGAGGTAAATTGAATTCAAAAAGCATATTTTCATAATAATGTATGTACTGACACTTGTATAGGGATTTGTGTTCTCTGGTCGAAGAAAACCATTGTGACTGAGGTCTGTATGTTGTTCTGGTAAAGGATTTGCTGTTTAATTTCCAAATGTACCATGTGAATTCCATTCACCTCCATTTTACTGGATTGGAGACAAAGGTCAGAGATGGATATATCAACATTTGGTCAAATTTAACATGGTCTGCACTAATTTTGGTGCGATGAATTGATTTGATGGAATATTCTTTAAATTCATCAGACATTTTTTTTTTTTGGCCTGAATTTAAAAATAAGGAAATCAGAAGTTTAGCTGCATGAGACAATATGAGAAAACACACACACACATCCAATAATATGTAGACAGCAACTTAATCCAACTGTGGTAATGAGATTCCGGCAGCAACAGGGTGAGTCTGAATGTCAGGCTGGTATATTGCTGAACGGGTAGTGATATCCACTGAAGGTTACTGAATGCTAGACAAAATTTCAGGATGGCTTACTCATCAAGCAATTACATTTGTTCTGCTACTCACAGAGTTGATCCCAACAGACCATCCGGTGTGGTTGTCAAGGAGACCAGTGTGTCTTTCTTTATACCCGGCATTAACATGCATGCATCTCTCATCTGGATTGTGTCTGGATGTGATTCATTCGGATTACCTTTGGACCTGACATTAAAATCAGGTCAGATTGCTCTTTTCCTTCACAACATGCACATTTCTCTGTTTTCTTCTTCCTCTTGGTATATTTAAATCTTCTATAAAGGTAGTGAGTCTTGACAAGCACGGTTTCCTCTTTCACTTCACAAAAGTTTACATATATTTCTTTGTGGATAAAGGATGAGGAGAAAGTAATTTAATTTAACAATTATCATTACAGTTGAGAGCTTTGGTATTTCTAATTCATTATGATAAAATCAACTGTTAACTCTCACCTTTGTGTGCACATTATAGCCACATCTGAGGACACACATACTTGAGTTAAATCAATTGAAATCATATTAGTAATCTTGCATTAATCAGATTTACACTGATGACCAAGCCAATCTCAGAACTCGACAACACTTGATTGATCCGAGACACTTTAATGTTTTTTTGGGCTATTTTAAAGTCAGGTTGTAAGGGGTACTTATTCATAGTGAGAGTATTATCTACAGTAGCTGCACTGCTGTGGATGAAGCAGCAGAAAAATATATTTTAGCCACATAAAAAAGGTGCATATGAAAATAAGCAATGTGCTCCTAATGGTGCGCTTCAGCCTGCCGTCAGACAGCCTATTTCTTTGGCACTAACTGTAGAACCTATGTGGTAGATCAGCTCTTTGGGCCCGAAATTTGAAAGACTGAAATCAAACTTTACATTTCTAAAGATTCCAAAGGTTGCGTGTGTTTTTCTGGCTGTGCTGCTGTAAGTCTGATCCAAACGGCTGTTCTTTGGTGTAATACAGGGCGTAGCGTGGTTCGTCTTATGCAAAGAAGTTAGTTGGATTAGTTAGCGCCTCTCCGATGGCAGCCTTTTTCTACTGTTATGGATAAGTAATTCATGCAACCCCACTCCATCACTTCAGCATCAGAACAGTGATGTTACATAGCAAACCAAAAACCTCCTCGCCGTCCTCAATGTGAAAGGGAACTCCTACACACCCTGCTGAAAATACTTTACAGAAAATTCATTTAAACCCTGAAACCTTTGTTGGTTTCAACAGTGCACATCACATTATTTAGACATTTTCACAGATTGGGTGTATCAAAGCAAGAAAAAACAGCCTGTCTCTATGGTCAGTTCAAAAAGTTGCTCTTGCTTCCGATCTGATGTGGCCAAACTGCAATGACGATGAGGAAGAGAACTTCTTCTCAACATAATGAGAGGTGATACATGTCTTCATGGATATTTTGTTAAGTGTTCATATTTCTCACAATGACCAAAGGACTGGACAATCTTTATGTTGGACTATAAAGAATTCTCATTTAAAAGAAGAGAGAAGAAAAGAAAGAGAGAAAGGCAGGGCGAAAAGGTGACACATTTATAAAGCTCAAAATCTGTAAACTCAGAATGTATGCATGACTCTGTAAATACATGAAGAAATGCTGATCTGATTTATCTAAGAAATTCTTTTAGTTGAGTTGATCCTTAAGGATTGCTGCATATGGATACAACACACCAGCATTTTTGACAAAACAAACCCATTCAGAGGTTAATGAGTTGAGCTGGGTTAATGATTCTGCAGCACAGACGCAACCATGTACACACACATGCTCAGCACACACACACACGCACACACACACACACATACACACACACACACACACACACACGGTGTTCATTTTATTATGAGAATATCAATATCATAAACAATGGAATGTTGAGAGCCTGTGTTTGTATACAATATATTACTCCAAAGTAACTCACTGCAAAGAGTAAGAACTGTTACGGTGCTTTAGACATACACGAATAAAGACGAGTGCACACAGAGCAGAAGACGAACAGACGGGTGGCAGTAATCTAACATGCACATTCAGCTGCCTGCAGAAGCATTTTGAGCTCAGTGCTCTTCCTTAGGCAGAATTCTGCTGTCGCCTGCTGCATGGGACTATTTTCAGAAACAGTTGACTGCAGGAAAGAATTACACTATAAATAAACATATTTTTTTTAAGCTTCAAACTCTCATCATGCTTTTTATTAGCACATATAGAATGTTGATATGGACCGTTCAATCAGAAATGCATCAGCAGGAAAACTGCTTGGGTCCACATTTATTTTCTGTAGATATTAGAAATGATTGCAACTGGTATGAAGTTGAATGTATGAAGTTATGTTTTGAAAGTGTGCTATAAAGACTGTTCATTAAAATTATTTTGAGTGTAGGGGAAGAGGATCAAAGATCAAGATCAAGAAACTGTCCAATAAAAATAATAATAATTTTTGCAGCCACAAAATGATGACCACTGTACTGCCACTGATCATGGGACTGACTGACAGGAGATGCATTTTGCCTACATTATAGAGATTCTAATATTATCTACACAGAGATTCATTTTTTTTTTTTGCTGTGCCACTACTGATGGTGAGATTCTGTCATGTCCAAGAAAAAGTGTTAAGTTAATTTATTCAGTGTGTCTCGAGTCTATGTTGTCTTGTGATTTCCTGTTTTATTTTGGTTCCACTTCCTGTCTGTGTCCATGGTTGTTAGTTTTACTTTCCCTCTTTGTCTGTTTTCCCGCCTTTAGAATTACCTGTCTCCGCCCTGATTGTTTCCACCTGTGTCCTTACCTTGTGTGTATATATAGTCCATGTCTCCCTTTGTCCTGTGCCAGTTTGTCTTGTCTCATGTCAGAGAACCAGCGCTTTGTCCTTTGTCAGGTCTTGTTATTTTGATACTTTGTCCTAGAGTGATTTTCTGTTTGTTTCCTTTTTATAGTATAGCCTCGCAAGAGTGATTTTCTGTTTGTTTCCTTTTCATAGTATAGCCTCACAAGAGTGATTTTCTGTTTGTTTATTTTGTTTTTCTTAGTCTAGCCTTAGGTTTGTGACGTCTTGTTTTCTGAGATTAGTGTAAAGTTTTTCCTCTGTAAAGAGTGAATTTTGGTTTTGTTAAATAAACCTTTATTTTGGAACTTTGGTCTCTGGAGTTGTGCATTTGGGTTTGGGTCCATAGTTCGGTCGTGACAGAACGAACTGGCCAGCATGAACCCAGCCAACTCAGACCACCTGACGGCAGCCATTCGCTCCCAAGGCGTCCGCCTTAACCAGCAGGAGGACCAGATGTCCGCCCTGCAACAGGGAATGAAAGTGCTGGCAGACAGTCAAGAGGAGTTCAGGTCTGACATGACAGCTCAAGTGACTCTATTGACCACCCAGATTCAACAGATGCTTGCTCACCTGACCAAAGACACCTCAGCCACGCCTTCCCTGGCGACCGCCGTAGCACCACCAGCCCCGGGTGCCCATGCCCTGGCTCCCCGTCTCGCTCCACCTGAAAAATTCTCAGGTGAGTCAGGAGAATGCCGGTCGTTCATTGTGGACTGTGAGATGCACTACGAACAATTGCCATCAGCCTTCCCCACAGAAAGATCCAGGGTGGCATTCATGATCTCCCATCTAACTGGGAGAGCACGGGCCTGGGCTACAGCGGAATGGTCCCGTGGGTCGCTGATCTGTCAATCCGTGGATCGGTTCACAGAGGCGTTGAGGAGAGTTTTCAACCCTACCACATCAGGCAGAGAAACAGCACGCAAGTTGAGCAGCATCAGGCAAGGCATGGACTCTGTCTCTGATTATGCCATCCGCTTCCGCACCTTAGCCACTGATAGCGGATGGAATTCCACGGCACTGTACGATGCGTTTATCAAAGGACTGTCTGATCCTATACAGGATTTATTGGTTCCCCTTGATCTGCCTGAAGATCTTGACTCTGTGATCGCGCTAGCAGTCAGAACTGACCACCGCTTGGCTGAGCAGAGAAGGGACAAGTCACAAGCTACAGTTTCCCGGGACTACGCCAGAGGTCGTCCTTCGCCTGCTTCACACGGTTGGAGGGATTCTCTCCATCCGTCATCACCAGTTCCTAGGAGAGCAGCGCCCCCCAGCGACACGGAGGAGTCCATGCAGCTAGGAAGGGCTAAATTGTCTGCAGAGGAGCGACGACGACGTCTACAGGAAGGGAGGTGCTTCTACTGTGGGAAACAGGGACATCTGCTGGTAGCATGCCCAGTTAAGGAGAAAGCTCACCAGCTGAAGGAGGGGTTCCAGGTGAGTCACTCCTCCACCACTGACAGCCCCTCATGCTCTTTAACTGACATTCAGGTAAAACACAAAGACATCACAGTTTCTCTGGGGGTATTAATTGACTCTGGGGCTGATGAAAGTTTCATGTATTGGAGTTTTGCTCACAAACTGAATGTTAAGACTGAATCTCTACCTCAGCCCTTGGAGGCTAGTGCCCTAGATGGCAGCTTCATTTTTAAGGTAACCCATGTAACTGAACCAGTAGAAGTAGCAATCGAGGATCATCATGAACTCATGTCATTCCACCTGATTAACTCTGCCCAACACCCTCTGATCCTGGGATTCCCCTGGCTCAAGAAACACAACCCCCACATTGACTGGTGTTCAGGGAAGGTTATGAGATGGGGAGGACCCGGGGTAGAAACAGGGCTCGACCCGAACAAAAAGGTGGAAATTGGGGTGGTTGCTGACTTTAACTCAGTAAAAGTAAGGCCACGTCTCTACCACCCCATCGACCTTATGACTGTCCTATTGACCTCATCCCAGGGGCACTGATCCCCAAGGGGAGGTTATATTCCATTACTGGTCCGGAAAAGATTGCTATGACTGAGTACATTGAGGCATTCTTAAGAGCAGGACTCATCCGCCCCTCATCCTCCCCAGCAGGGGCAGGGTTTTTCTTTGTAGGGAAAAAAGATGGTTCCCTGAGACCCTGTATTGACTATGGACCACTGAATGACATTACCATTAAGAATCGGTACCCTCTCCCTCTCATGTCATCTGCTTTCGAACTGCAACAGGCCAAGATTTTTACAAAGCTTGACCTGAGAAACGCATACCACCTGGTCCGCATTAGAGAGGGGGATGAGTGGAAGACTGGGTTTAACACTCCTTCCGGGCATTACGAATACCTGGTGATGCCATTTGGACTGACCAATGCCCCTGCCGTGTTTCAGGCACTAATCAATGACATACTGAGGGAATTCCTCAACCAGTTTGTGTTTGTCTATTTGGATGATATCCTGATCTTCTCCCCAGATCAAGACTCTCATGTTGGTCATGTCCGCCAGGTTCTCCAGCGCCTACTGGAGAACCAGCT
Organism: Sciaenops ocellatus; assembly: GCA_033000465.1. Lineage (NCBI taxonomy): Eukaryota > Metazoa > Chordata > Actinopteri > Sciaenidae > Sciaenops > Sciaenops ocellatus. Next base: position 29,055,195 of record CP136871.1, on the reverse strand, counting down.
TTATGTGAAAGCAGAAAAAGTGAATTTCATGCCGAATCTGTGTCATTCCTGGGCTTCATCATAGCCCCTGGGCAGATACAAATAGACCCGGCTAAAGTTAGCGCTGTGGCTCAGTGGCCTACACCTGATAACCGCAAGAAGGTCCAGCAGTTTCTGGGCTTTGCTAACTTCTACAGGCGGTTTATCAGAAACTTCAGCGCAATAGCTTCTCCTCTCCATGCTCTCACCTCTCCTCAGGCTCCGTTCCTGTGGTCTCCTCAAGCCGAGGAGGCCTTCACCCGGCTCAAGGAGATGTTCACCACTGCTCCCATTCTCACGGTTCCTGACCCCAGTCGGCAGTTTGTGGTGGAGGTGGATGCCTCCAATGAAGGAGTAGGGGCTGTTCTCTCACAGCGCTCTGCCAAGGATCACAAGCTGCACCCTTGTGCCTTCCTGTCCAGGAAGCTTTCACCAGCAGAACGAAACTACGATGTTGGTAATCGTGAACTACTTGCCGTTAAGATGGCATTGGAAGAGTGGAGACATTGGTTAGAGGGGGCTCAACATCCATTTGTGGTCTGGACCGATCATAAGAACCTTGAGTATATCTGCAAGGCCAAGTGTTTGAACTCCCGCCAAGCCAGATGGACTCTGTTTTTTAACCATTTTGACTTTGTTTTGTCTTACAGGCCGGGGTCCCGGAACACCAAGCCTGACGCCTTGTCTTGTCTGTTTGACCCCAGGCCTGCTGCCAAAGAACCTGAACCCATCCTGCCACTGCACCATGTGGTAGGAGCGGTGACATGGCAGATAGAAGCAGAGGTGAAGCGGGCTAATGGTGAGAACCCTACACCTAGTGGTTGTCCGGCAAATCGTCTGTTTGTTCCTGTCACTGTGCGTCAACAGGTGATTCACTGGGCTCACACCTCTAAGCTCACCTGCCATCCGGGAATCAATAGAACCATGTATGCCATACGGCAAAGGTTCTGGTGGCCCTCCATGGAACATGAGGTCCGGGAGTATGTGGAGGCATGCCCTGTCTGTGCCCGAAACAAGACCTCCTCCCATGCTCGGATGGGGCTGCTGCAACCTCTCCCGGTTCTCAGTCGACCATGGGCCGAGATTTCATTGGACTTTGTCACGGGGCTCCCGGTCTCCCAAGGTAACACCACTGTTCTTACAGTGGTGGACAGATTCTCTAAGATGACTCATTTTATTGCCTTGCCTAAACTGCCGTCTGCCAAAGAGACGGCAGAAATCATGATGAATAATGTGTTTCGTATCCATGGTTTTCCTAAAGACATTGTGTCAGACCGGGGGCCCCAATTCATCTCGCAGTTCTGGAAGGAATTCTGCAGTTTAATCGGCACCACCGTCAGCCTCACGTCCGGATATCACCCTGAGTCCAATGGACAAACAGAGCGGCTCAACCAGGAACTAGAGACTTGTCTCCGGTGCCTGGTATCCCAGAACCCATCATCCTGGAGCAAGCACCTGACTTGGGTGGAATACGCCCACAATTCTCTTCCAACGGCAGCAACTGGGCTGACTCCCTTCCAGTGTGTCTTTGGCTACCAACCTCCCTTGTTCACGGAGACAGAGAAGGAGGTCACCGTTCCGTCTGCCCATGCCATGGTCCGGCGTTGCCACCGCATCTGGGCAGCTGCTCGGAGGGCCCTCCTGCGCAATGTAGATCACATGAAGAAAGCTGCAGATCGGAGACGCCGACCAGCTCCGGCATACCAGCCGGGCCAGAAAGTCTGGCTCTCTACCAGAGACTTGCCACTCCATGTCATCTCCCGGAAGTTGGCTCCCAGGTTTGTGGGTCCATTTCCAGTGTCCAAAGTGGTTAATCCTGTCTCTGTCCGTCTGCGCCTTCCCAGGTCCCTGAGGGTGCATCCTACTTTTCACGTTGGCAAGCTCAAACCTGTTAAGGAAAGTCCCATGGTTCCCGCAGCCGCACCCCCCCCCGAATGGTTGATGGTGGTCCGGTCTTTTCAGTTAAAAGACTCTTAGCAGTTTGCAGCTGGGGAAGAGGACGCCAGTATCTGGTGGACTGGGAAGACTATGGCCCAGAAGAACGCTCGAGGGTACGCGCAAGTTTTATTATGGACCCAGCCCTCATCAGAGACTTCCACGATTGTCATCCTCAGGTTCCTGGTCCGTCAGGAGCCGTCCCTAGAGGTGGGGGGGGTACTGTCATGTCCAAGGAAAAGTGTTAAGTTAATTTATTCAGTGTGTCTCGTGTCTATGTTCTCTTGTGATTTCCTGTTTTATTTTGGTTCCACTTCCTGTCTGTGTCCATGGTTGTTAGTTTTACTTTCCCTCTTTGTCTGTTTTCCCGCCTTTTAGAATTACCTGTCTCCGCCCTGATTGTTTCCACCTGTGTTCTTACCTTGTGTGTATATATATAGTCCATGTCTCCCTTTGTCCTGTGCCAGTTTGTCTTGTCTCATGTCAGAGAACCAGCGCTTTGTCCTTTGTCAGGTCTTGTTATTTTGATACTTTGTCCTAGAGTGATTTTCTGTTTGTTTCCTTTTTATAGTATAGCCTCGCAAGAGTGATTTTCTGTTTGTTTATTTTGTTTTTCTTAGTCTAGCCTTAGGTTTGTGACGTCTTGTTTTCTGAGATTAGTGTAGAGTTTTTCCTCTGTAAAGAGTGAATTTTGGTTTTGTTTTGTTAAATAAACCTTTATTTTGGAACTTTGGTCTCTGGAGTTGTGCATTTGGGTTCGGGTCCATAGTTCGGTCGTGACAGATTCAGCGTGTGTCAGTTCATACACTTCCATACTTTCACTTGCTATTTTTAGTACATTAGTGCGTTCACACTGTCAGCTATGTCAATAGTCAGTGTTCTGGGAGTACCTGGATGGCGCACTAATAATGGTCAAAAAGTTGAGCGTGGAATGCTGGACACTTCTTGCCCTCAGTGGTCACCATTTTGGTTAGGTAGCTGAAGGGGAGGGACCACTGGCATTGTGAAAATGGGGCCAAGGAAGCTGTTGGAGCTGAAGTGGTTGTGATGAATACCACAATATATGAATGTAACCTGTACATATGTTTTATATTTATATTTTGACAGTCAAATTGTGGTGCTAATGCTCCACCTCGTTGCAGTTCAGCAAAGAAGAAAAGGTCCTAAAATGCTACAACTGTCATTTTCGGTGCACAACGGCCATACTGGTGAAATTAGTGCTCTACACCAGGAAGTACATAGTGTACATGGTGTACTACATAAAAGCGTACTAACCGAAGTATCTGAATTGAAACACAGCACAGGCCTTAGTCTATCATTTACCATCCTCGTTCACCTCTCTGTTCATAAAGTGTAATTATGTTCCAATTATGTTGTCGATCTTTGGAGTCACCATCAGCAGCTCAGTCAGTCCTGCCTCTCCAGTAATCCAGTGATTTGTGTGTAGTTTTTTGTTGTTTGTTTTTAAATGAGCAGAAACCATATTTTTAATGTAAATAGTTGGAAAACTCAGTTTCGTTTCTGGTTTTGTGTATTTGGGTCTAATGTCATATTATAAAACTAACTAGATTTTGTTCTCACATAATGGCAGTCATTGTGTTTTAATTGAAGTGAATACATTTGAGAGAACATCTCTTCATTACAGCAAATCAAAACACATAAGCAAATAACAGAAAGTCCATAGGTGGTGCTATACTGCAACAACATGTAGAGCTTTAAGACTATTTTGAGCCGCAAACAGCAACTTTTACACAAGAAATAAACAGAAGTCAACAAACCTCCAAACTCTGCACCAATGTTTGTGGACTCTGCTGTAGCTGCGCACCACCCCCTGATGTTTTTCCATCTCAGATGCATTGTTCCCTTCAAATACAGGCTGCTCTCAAAGGGCTCTGCTTGGAACCGTACAACAGAGGTCATACAGTCTATAACCTCATGATAGCCTCCATTTTTACTTTTCCGCCATTTTGTCTGGTCATCCATTTGGGCTTGAACCTGCTGGGCACTGTTAGTGGACTGACATTCCGCCTCACCTCAAGGCCAGTGTTGTTACAACACATGGTTCGATGACCAGCTCATGTCTGTCTGTTGACAGCTTCTTGGAAGCAAAGTGCCTTTTAGCAAGACATTTCAGTCCTCTCCCCCTTTTAATATTAACTATTTCAACTCTGTCTAGATTTTAAAGTAATGCAGGTTGTAAATTTCCCTCGGGATCAATAAAGTATCTATCCATCTATCAAACATCTCTCAGCAATTGTCTGTGTTAACAATCAATCAAGTGTTTATGGGCCAACATCCACTGTTCACTTGTAAGATATAAATTTAATTTATGATTAATAGGCTTTCCTGGGACAAAGCCAATGAACAAGGAATATGTAAGGGCCTCTGAATGTCAATAATAATAATAATAATAATAATAATAAATATACAGTATATTCCACTAACGGGGAACAGCAGATGAGAAAAGTCTGCCCTGAGCATACGGGTGGCAGAGCCAGGCATTGGTCTTTGGAGGAGCACAATGGTTGTGAGGTAATGTATGCCTGTATAAAGGCATTCAAAAGGGTGGGTGCAGAACCGGAGACGACACTGTAGTCAACATTAGTGGTTTGAATTTAATGTGGGCTGCTATAGGCAGAGGGTCATCAGGTGGAAATGACAGATTGAGCTGTGTGCCATCTGCATAGCAGTGACACGAGAAGCCATACTTCCTGTCTGTGTCTTTTTTTCTGTCACCTGTGTTTAATCACATTATTAGCTCTCTTGTATTTAGTCCATGTGTGTTTCCTCTTTCACTTGTCAGGTCATCTGTGTATGTTCCACAGTCGTCCATTGTTCTCTCTTAGTACTTCTCCCTGCTCTTGCCCACGTATCTTGTTTCTTGTATTTTTTGCTGTTGGACCGTCGATGGGATTTATCTTGGATGGCTAGATTTAGTTTGTTTTTATCTGGACTTCTCAAATGCCTTTTGTTATTTTGTATTAACCTGTCTGTCCTGTAAGTCAGCCAGTGTTACCCTTTGTTCGTTCTACCTACCTATGCATTTGGGTTCACTTTTTGAACTAAACATAAGAATAAACCAAGTGAGCAGTAGGGTCATTTTTCTCATACAACTCCACAATTTCCTCTTGTAGACAATGGAGTAACCCCCAAACCCAATTTTAAGGCTTCAACATTGGATTCACTTTTTGGACCCGAAAGCTCTGTCCATACAGTCTATGCTCAGAAACAAATGAACCACATAGAGCAGGCCTAGACCGTACTCTATATAATATTATTATTACTCTATATTTATTATTTAGTTTAACTGGTCAAAACACAAAATCGACTATAGCAAACACGAGCCTCAAAGCAATGAAGCAAATGTGGTCAACTGTGTTGAACTACTTTATCTTTTAGAAAATAAAAAAAAGGATGAGGAGGGCACACCATCATTTCCTGTTCAACAAAACAAAAACTGTACTCCTCCAGTTGAAGAAGGGGGATGCTTTGCTTCACTTGTTCACTTTGTTCCTTTTCTCAGGCACCCATGCTGTTGTTATAGTTCAGCTCACTGTGGAAACTTGTTGACAGAAATGTGAACCGTGATCATTTAATTAAGATTTCATGTTAATTTCAAAGGTGAACACAGTCAACCTTTACTCAGCAAATCATTTGCTTAAACATTCCAAAACTGTGATCACACACATGGAATGAGTCTTGCACATGCATTAGAGACATCTTGGAATCTTCCATTAATATTTTTCAAATTAAAATTTTAATTACAGGACCTGACTGAGATTGACTCTCACCATGCCACCACTTCTCTAGAGATGTTCAATGTATGAGTACCTTCAACTACATGATTTAACTGCATGGTATGTTGAGGTTACTGCGGCTTTCCGTTTGAGAGCTTCAGAATTAAAAATGTATCAGTAGGTTGACTACAGTGTTTACTGCAGTCAAAGTCCAGCAGACCTTCTACCAGACACAGGTAATCAAACCTCATTAACCTCCGGGCAGCGATTTCACTCTATTTCAGGGCCAACAGTGTTACCAATATTTTGATGTTATCACATGTAGAGTTGCCTCTCTGTTTTCAGCTTGATCTCATGCTTTATCATTTTTACCACCTCCCGGTTGCCTTGCTGTGGGGTCGGGTGGAGATGCCTCCTGCTCTGACCTGACTCATCATCACTGTATAAGGTAATACCAACTACTGTAATGGTTATTATTATGTTGTATTGCAGATAATGGCGATATTGACAATGTTATTATATTATTATATTGTTTAATATTATTGCTGTTACGTCATATTCTACTTAAACATTACCATGATGTGTTTTTCCTTCTCTTTGTCACATATCCCTCCTTAACACACCACACACACACAACAGTTTATTTTAATCTAACCCCTTCTCCCAGACGTTTCAGCATATTATCATATACAACATCATAACTGCTTATGTCAGGGGTGTCAAACTCAAATACACAGTGGGCCGAAATTAAAAAATTGCTACAAGTCAAGGGCAGGATGGGTTCAACGTTTATTGAAAACTTATTGAAACGACCTTATTGCACATATTGAACCTATAAAACAACATTAATTATGAAATGAATGAAATAAAAATAATAAATAATAAATAAATAAATAAATAAATAAATAAAAATAAAATAAATAAAATCAGTTTCATTAATTTCTTATGGCTCTATATCTCAGTTTTTCCTGAGAAATTTCAAGTGAAAACATTTTCTACAGGCAAACAACAGCCAAAAGTAATTTACTTCAAAGAAAAATCAAATGTCCTGTAGTATTTAAAAATGCTTGCCTTTTTTCTGGGCACACAGCGTCGCAAACTTTAATCATGCAGTTTTTGACAAATTCCCCCTCGCTAAAGGGCCGGGCTGATTTTGCAACCTCTGCTGCCACAATAAAACTGGCCTTAACAGCAGCCTCGCTTTATGATTTGGCTTTAGTGAACATAGCCTGCTGTGACACCAGACTTGTTTTTAACTCTTCTACCTTCTTTGTGTCGTGTCCAGATGCTTGTATCTGTCGTGGTGCCTTATTTCATAGTGTCTTCTCATGTTGTATTCTTTCATTACAGCCTCACTGTCTCCGCACAGAAGACATACAGCTTTGCCCTTTACATCCGTGAACATATATGCTGCCTCCCACCTATCTTGAAAACCCGTTTTCAAAGTCCACCTTTCGTTTAGCCATTTTTTTGGGAGAGGGATAGTTGAAAGTTGACACAAGTGGTGTGTAATACCATAAGACTGCTGATGAACAAGTGAGGCGCGCGTTTGCGGGCCCGTAATTGACGTGCCGAAGCACGGGCAGTGCATTGTGGGATTTGTAGTACTATGGTGGTGTGTGCGATATACCGGCGGGCCAGCTCTAATAGTAAATAGATTTTATCATGCGGGCCAAAGAAGATAAATACAATATAATGGACAGACATACTGTCCATTATATTGATTGTATTTATCTTCTATAACCCATTTGCCTCTTTCTTTCACACTATTCAACTAATAAAAGAAAAGGAAAGAATCATGTATGATCCATTCAAAGAAAATAGCTCTTCAAATATATTCAGGAAGATTAGAAAGAAACATAATGGCTGTTTGCTTTCATGGTCTTAACAGCACTGATTTAGCAGCAATTAACACCACCTCAAGCTACTTTGGCTAAATGTGTGTGATATTTCTAAGGGTTTTATTTGTGTCATATATTATATCAAAGTGGCCGTGTACATTCAAAATATAGGAAAATCTGCCTTGAAAAGTCCCTTGCATTTACCCTGCAGCCACACACTGCTGACTCTGTGGAGACCAGTCGGTGTTGGAGGCACTCCATATCTGTACATATCGGCCTCCCCAGGGGGACCACTGCTATCGTCTCAGCTGCATGTCACTCCAAGTCAATTAAAACTGGACTGGAAGGCCGGTCCAAAAAGACCGGAGACAGGAGTGACAGCTGGAGTGAGAGGGAGCGAGAGAGAGAGAGAGAGAGAGCTGGAAGGAAAGGTGGACGAGAAACAAACAACAAGGAAAGACGAGGAGAAACAAGGGGGTAAGGAGGAGATGAAAAGGACACTATGGAGAGAGGAGGAAAGGAGCGAGTGCAGGACGATGATAGAGAGAGGAGACGGCGGGTGTGAATTCATGAAGAGTTTAGAGGGAGACTCTGTTCTTAGTTCGAACACACACTGATGTCTTAGTCTCTGCCATCAGAGAGGTCTTTCTATGCTGGGGTAAAAACTGGCCAGCTGCTGAGAGAAGGGGGGGGGACAGGATGGAGGGTGAGGATGAAGGGAAGGATGGAGGGATCTGAGATGGACACTGGAGGCAGGGCTGGCACTCATCCTTTCCTGGCCCTCTCTTTGCCCCCAATCTCTCCCTTCTCTCCTTTTAAGCCCCCCCCCCTCTCTGTGGCTTGGTAATAAGCGATGCCCTGATCCAAAACACAGTTCTTTGTGTTTGCTGGACTCAGCCGGACGGATCACTGTGGGAAGAAGGAAGACCCTCCGGAGTCTCTGAATCCCTCTGCTGAGCAGTTCCACCAGCTGTCATTTTTTTTCTGTCTGTCTTCACAGACATGACTCAAAATGTGATGGTTAATGTTAGAACATTTTGGCAGTAATTAGCACTCGCCTGCAACCCAGTTCTTTCTGCAGATGAGCTGTTCAGGGTTTAGGATTGAGATCTTCATACTTAATGGGCATTAGAGTGCAACTAAAGTCCAACTTTTTGCTAATAATAGCTTTATTAAAGTCCTCATGAAGTCAAAAATGATCCTCCCATCTCTCCTCTGTCCTCCAGTGTCTGTCCAACACTGACACAAAGTCATGTTTCACAATTTTCAGATGTTCTTAATGGTATTTTAGAGTCTGTCATTTCCTGATGAACCATAAAAAGTTGTTGATGATGTCATCCTGCACTTGGGGGCGTGTACTAATTTTTCATCCGATGAAATGCTTTCTCTCTTCTGACAGAGTGCTTCCTGTTTGATACAGACTATGAGTGATTCTGAGGGCTGCTACAGTCATCTGTGACCGGGTCTCACTGATTACTGTACTGGATTTTATACAGAATATATTTAACACTAGGTTCATACAGCTGGCTGCAGTAGCCGTGGGGGTGTAAGACACACTTGATATTGTAAATGCTAATCAACATCCATGACCAGTACCACCTTATCTGCCTGTTTTACAGGAAACACATAAAAAACAGACTAATACCCAAGTAGAGTTCTTGCTTCCTGTTTCATGGGAATTTTAACAATGAATTCATGCCCCATAGTCTGCAGTCATCAGTAATAATACTTTAATAGAGTAGCATCTTATTGGAGGGTTGACCTATCAGGAGGTGAGTCAATAATGTGTCTACTGACCTGAAGAGTCTGAAGTAACATGTGCTTATTATCCTCTCTGTGTCCTCTTCCAATAAACCAATAATAATAACAATAAATATTAATAATAATAACTGTTAATAAGGGGTCGTACATTTAATTTTAAAGGCCATCGGTTCTGCAGTAATGAATGTAAATTAGTTATTAGTAAAGGCTTAGACACTATTTATCTAATAAAAATCTTTAACATTGAGTTATTAATAAGAAGAAGAACAACAGAAAAGCAATTCTCATTTGATATAATAAGTATAATAAACAGGTCCTCAGTTACAAGAAGGGATTAGAGGATTAGGGATTTTTCTTCCAATAGAATGATCATTTATTAATGCTTTTTACATCATTAATAACAACAACAACCTTGAGGGTGGCTTGCTATAAAATGAGTTGGTCATTAGTGAGGGGTCATGGGTTTGTAACTTCATTAACATTTAGGTCGTAGCTATTTGTGTTAATTAGTTAATAAATGATTATTAGAACCCTTTATTATTAATACATACACTTCAGTAAAGGGCTTTTAATGAGAATAACTGGCATTGGCGGATTATACAGTAAGTCATCAAAGAAACACATTGGTCATGCCATCAGGTCTAGAATCAGAAGGTTTGATAATAAAGAGTATTAATTAATCACAGATTATGATTTGGATTGTTGACATAATCATACAATCACATTATGACTACCTGTACTCCCCTATACACACACACACACACACACACACACACACACACACACACACACACACACGCACACACACACCTCAACAATCAAATGTAGTAACAACTCATAGTGTGCTATAACAGTCCATGCAGTGTCATGCGTTATCATTGTATGTGCTAAGTAAAGTGAAGTACATATTAATGCATCTATAATAATGAATGCTTCATTGTAATGTTTCAAACTGGAATGTAGTAATATTAATAAAGCCAACAGTCACAACTTAAACCTCTTTAATCTGTATTAGTTCAGTACGTATACATGAAAATTCTCATGTTCCACTAAATGTGCTTTCTCCATCTGTAGCAAACAAACACACAGCAAAACCTGAAAAATATGAATCGATGTCACACTTTTAAAAGAACATTGTTGTGCTGCAAAGACTTCTAGCCACCTACTGAGCTGAAAATGTCAAGAATGAACAACCTGAGAGTGATGCATAAATCCTGGGCGGCAGCAGCAGCGGTGGTGGCGGCAGCATTACGGTGTCAGATTTGACAGAATGCAGATCTCCTCGAGGCATGACCTTGTTGTCACTGTGCTGGGCAATAATGGATGCCACCGTGTAGTAATGGCTGAACCTTACAAGCCCTTTTTTTTCTTTTTTTGTGTGCATGTTGTGTGCATATCTCACAAAAACAAACTAATACATAGGAGCATGTTTGCAGCCCTGGAGGATTGTGGGAGTGTGTATACCCCCCCTCCTAAAAAAACAAACTAATACCCAAGAGGCAGTATGCTGTCTCTGAGATTTGTGTGTGTGAGCCTGTGTGTGTGTGAGAGAGATGACAGAGTAGCGGCCCCTCAGGGAAGACAGACACCAATAGCCATCAGTGCACAGAGGAATCCTGGGGGACAGCGAGCTTTCACTGGCACTGTCCATGCCAGGATCTCTCTGCCTGACAGTCTGGCTGGAGACACACACAGATAACACACACACACACTTCGTAAACCTGTCTCACCTTCTACCACCTTCTTCTCATTCCGTCTCTCTCGCCCGAGCAAAATCTCACCACAGTCTTTCCGCATCACACTCACTCATTTCCAATTACCAGGCAGGTAGCTGCCGTTCCAAGACAATAGCTCACCAAACTTGATTACCTGTTCCCATGGTGCCGGTGGGACAACAGATGAAGTCTGAGGTATTGAACGTAGTGAGAGCGTCAGCTCATGTTGCTTAGAGACTGCCTCATTTATCAAGGAGGGAGGATTTTTAATAACATGCAATTTGAATCATTTCTATTCAAAGTTGCTTTTTTTTTTTTTAGTATACAATATGTGAGAGAAATAGAGAAACAACATTTAAAAATATAATAACTGAATAATATAACATAATATAACTATTATACTATTAACTATTATAATGCATTCAGAATGGTTTATGAAAACACTCAAAAACATGCATAATTCTTTCTGATGCACTATATAAACAGTCATGAAGTATTATAAATGTAAACACATAAAATGATAGCTTGACATGAAACTGTGTGAACTGTTTATGCATACTATGATTTCTTATTACAGGTTGTTGAGGTGTGTGTTTAGGTGAGTATATGTAGTAATAAAGTGTTATTAGTTAACCTCTAAATTAATAACTAGTCAAGAGCATCCATAGGACCCTACAGCTGTACATTATGTACTGTTCGGGTCAAAATTGACCCATTTTGACATTTGACAGCAGTAACAATACCCCTCATGTCATTGTTTTAACGTGAAATTTGATGACTTTTCCTAAAGTGACCCAAAATACGCATGTATATATATATATATATATATATATATATATATATATACACACACACACACATCTATATATATATATATACATCTATATATATAGTTCAAAATTTGGTATAGCCACTTTTTCTGAGGATTTTCTTGGACCACAGTATGAAGGCATTGAATATGAATAGTTTGTAAGGGTTAAAGTTCTAATTCACATCTTTAATGTTTTGTGACTGTTGATGCCGTGCATCAGGAAGGTACTGTAAATGTGGTCTTCATACGAAGTGTTAACGTGATGAAAACGAGTTTAAATATCACGACTGTATTTCCTTGTGAAAAAGCGTCATTATTTTCTTTTCCAGTCAAACACCTTTGTTGATGTGTCATGTGTGAAACGTACACGTGCGTGTGCAACGTGTTCAAGTTCACCTTCGCCACCTTGATCCTGCTGTGTCGGCAGAAAGTCCCAACTCACGACATCTTAGTGGCACATTTGATGGAGAAAGGACTCTACACAAAGTTTTGTGGCCTTTCAAACTTCTAAATTTATTTGTGCATAGATTAAATGTAACCCAGTGTCAGAAGCCATGTGGCTGAGGAAAGTGTTTCTATAGCAACCTTCTGCGCTATGATGGATTGCAAACCCCTATGTGCCAGACACACTCTTCTGAAAACACGCACCTTTTCATTCGTTCTCTCACACACACACAAACACTTAAACACACAGGACTCCGCAGGAAGACCAGACTGTATTTCATGACCTGACGCACTCATGTTCATCTATCTATGAAGCAAAGAAACACATTTTGTGTAGAGACAAAAACAACAAGCAGCAGAGTCTCTCGCTATAGGGAGACGTGGAGTACATCTGGAAAGAAAGAAAGAAAGTCAGTGGGTGGAGAGAGAGAGAGATAGACAGACAGAAGGTGTGTTCTCTTCTTCTCTCCTAATTCAACGGCAGTATAATATGAGGCAACAGCTGAGATTTGGACAGAAAAAACACCATCTGCATCAGATAAACACGTGTTTTCGCCCTGCTCCCTGATATTAATCCTCTCACTGATAAGGACACCAAAGAACCTTAGTTATGACCAATAAACACAGATTGTAGATTATTATGATAAAAAAACAAAAAAAACAAAAACACTTCTGTGGTTTGACGCAGACCTGCTACTGATCCGCTTCATTAATATTGATGCCAGTGATTCCACACACGTTCTCTGGGAGCAAGAGCTCAAGGATAGTTGGCTTTTACCTTCCCTATCCAGTCAGTTGCTCTTTGCATGCATGTCAAAGCATACATACATGCGCGCGCACACACACACACGCATAGCACAAAAAGAAAAATAAATAAATAACAAAAACAAACACTCTTATCTCTCAAATATTGCACAAATCCCATAATTACAATGCTCATCACAGTTTCTCTGTGTTCCTCCCTGTTAATCATATGAATTATAATTGCTTCATGAATATTTTGAAGGGAAAAGGAGCCCATTCTAACCTGAGGTGAAGTGTGCCTCTATTTCAAGGCCAATTGACCTGAACAACAACAACCCCCACCTGCTTCCTTTCACTCTTATTCCATTTGTGGTTTAAGCTCAAAGTAAAAATGTGCAACTATGACAACAATAAACTCAGCTTCAGCAACGATATCTACGCAAGAAATACATACACTGACAACACACTGCATATACATACAGTGTATATATATATATATATATATATATATATATATATATATATATATATATATATATATATATATATATAGTATGTATATATGCACCGATCCACCTGAACATGACTATCTTTCTAATAGTGTGCAGCTCCCTTTTGCCACCCGAACAGCTCTGACCTGTTGAGACATGGACTCCACTAGACCTCTGAAGGTGTGCTGTGGTATCTGGCACCAATATGTAAGCAGCAGATCCTTTAAGTCCTGTAAGTTGTGACGTGGTGCCTCCATGGATCGGACTTGTTTGTCCAGTACATACCACATATGCTCGATTGGATTGAGATCTGGAGAACTTGGAGGCCAAGTCAACAACTGCCTGAACTGCCATCAGGGAATGCTGTTTCCATGGAAGGAGCCATGTACATGGTCTGCAGCAATGCTTAGGCAGGTGGTACATGTAAAATCCACGTGAATGCCAGGACCCAAGGTTTCCCAGCAGAACATTGCCCAAAGTATCACACTGCCTCTGCCGGCTTGCCTTCTTCGGCCTTGCCTTCCTTTGGCTCCTCAGTCCGTGAACTTCACATTTATTTTGAAGCTAGCGCTGTGTCAGCGACTCACTGGAAGAGCTGATGGAGGATGATCCAAACATTTCCAGTAACTCCACAGCGCTGTAAAGTCCAAAAGTCAAAATGTATTGAACAAAGATCGATGTAATAATTTCCAAAATGAACAACATGTTTTTATCTAACCAAATATTCCTCTTCAGTCCATATTAATCCACCTTTAGTCTTTAAAAACAACATTTTCTCTGTGCTCACTGAACTGTGCTGCACACAAACGAGGTACACACCTGTATTAACGAGGTACACACCTGTATTAACGAGGTACACACCTGTATTAACGAAGTACACACCTGTATTAACGAGGTACACACCTGTATTAACGAGGTGGTCTAACAGCTCCATAACACAGAATATTCATTAAAGAAAACTGAAATTGTAAATTCAGATGTATTACTTTATTAAAGTTGACTTCCAGTGGACTTATTCGTATTTGTTTACATGTTCTATATTTTCAGGATGTGACAATGTGGAGATGGAGTGATATTTTTAGTGATGAGTCAGGTGTGCTGTCATGCTGATTTGAGCACATTCTAAACGTCTAGTTGACCAATCAGATTGCTTGGTCAGACCTACTTGTTGTATAAATGTAAATATAGCATTTCTTATGGTCCACATAATACATCAACACTCTGCTAACACTGTTGAATTAGCTTTGGATACACACTTGATGCTCTGCCTTCAGTCTGTCAGTATAAGCACTATATAACACTGTCCTTGTGTGGCAAGTGGAGGGTGGAAAAGGTGTACCGACAACGCCACCTGGGGAGTTTCGCCCCAGGAGATAGTTTATATGAAATTGTTAATTGCCTTTACTATATTACACAGGTCTACGCTGGTTCGTATACCACGGGCAGAGACATATTTAGAAAAATATAAAATATGTTTATTTTGCAATCACATAAAATAATCACATCAATGCTGGCTCATAATTACTTAAACTGGGGCCGTAGAACGGGATGAACAAGGCTGTAGAGGCTCGCTACGGCGGCCCAAAATCAAATCAAGGGGGAGGAATAACTAACCAAAAACACCCGTGGCACTGCAAACACACACAGACAAGGAGCTTGTGAAGATAAAGACCACCACCAGGGATTGGGTTGCCGCCTGGCTCTCAGCACCTGTCCACAAAGAAAAGAAACAAATTATAAAATTGGCCCCCCAGTTAATACGGCCGTTGATCCCACCTAACACTCTCACACACACGAACGCACAAACACACACACACACAACACAATATACTTTAAGTAATTAAGAGAAAAACAAGAAACAAGCCATCACACAAAGGTAAGTAACGTTCGTTAAACAACAAAAAAAAGTAAATAATGTTCATTAAACAACTTAAACAAATAAATACAAAATAAATCTTTTTGAGGATAATTAATAAACCGAACAAAACCCTTAAAGTAACACTAAGCCCTGACACCAGCTCTGTGAGGAGCCTTAATAAATCACTCCATCATAGCTCAGAAGAGCTGAGAAGTCAGAACAGTCCCAGTGAGCCAAAACAGCAGTGGGTCCAGGAGGTGGTGGCTTTAATAGTTTCTGGACCTCACCAGCAGGGCATTACGGAGCGCCGAGAGGAGATGGTCTAAGACAACAGAGCAGGACAATACAATCAGTCGGGAGCGGCACAACAGGCTGAAGGGAGGGGCGGACAACGCCGACTTACCACGTGGAGACTGCACAGCAACGCCGAAGGGCCCCCAGCAGGGCAACTCAGCCCCGTGACCCCAGCAGTCCGCCACACTGCAGCAGAAACAGCCATATCACCAAACAGTCGACATGTGAGTTGAGAGAAAGCAGCAGTGTGCGCAAATGCCCCTTACCCGTGTGCCAAAGGAGAGGGCGTGCGTCGCTCTGGCGACACGCCGAAGACGCCCTGATGCCGGCAAGCCACAATGCGCTGAAGGAAAGAGCGTGCGTCATTCTGGCGACACGCTGAAGACGCTCTGATGCTGGCAGGCCACACTGCGCTGAAGGAGAGGGCGTGCGCTAGTCTGGCGACACGCTGGAGACGCTCTGATGCCGGCACGCCACACGGCTTCACCACGCCACTCCAGACCACAGCCACCACCACGGACGAGCGGAACAGGAAGAAAGAGGGCGCCAGGTGTACCCAGGCTCCTATATATAGAGGTGCGCTCCCCGCCCATAATAATAATCAGTGCCACAGGGGGACACAGCACCCCACTGTGAGGGGGAGTAAGCCGTGCTCCGGCCACACTTTGTTGGATATTTGTTTTGTTTCTTTGCATGAGGTCCTGCTGAAGCAACAGCTTGCTCCTCTCATTATTTCAGCAGATACATTTTCAAATGCTGGATGGATTCACTTGATGCTAAACTGAACAGCAGGAGCTGAAGACACATAATACAGTGTGTGAAGGGCATGGGAGGTAAAAAATGAATCACACTAATGATTATCCTAAGTAACACTTTCTAGATGAAGGAAATTATTGTGCATTAATGGAGCACTGCAGATCCCTCCCTTCTATATACAGAGAAAGTAGTGGGAGTGTCTGCAGGGGTGCTTTGAGCATTCAACACACCCGTTCACAATCAGTCAGCCATGTAGCACTTAAATACTGTTATACCTGAGTTCTTCCATCTCCATTCATTCATATCCATCCTGCTGTCTCCTTTCTTTCCCATAAAGACCAGCTCCTCACTGTGCTTTGTAGGCCTCAGGAACTGAGACTGCTGGGAGCTGCGCTTTTCTAAAATACACCTCACTCTTTTGTGCGTGTTGCCATCATAAACTTCACTAAGTCACTCACACTCATCTGGTTATTTTGAAAAAAGACATGAAAATACACGGAAAAACTTTGGACTTTTGCTCTGATACTGTATGCCATGGTCCTGCCTATATCCTGCACTGCACTGACAGACCACCACCAAATGCCAGAAGGCACACAACGTGACAGTTACTCTCACTAGCTTTGCACCTCAGCTTGTGTGAAGCAGCAGTGAGCCCAATGTGGGCGGTTAAAAGCAAGCATTTTTTTGGCACTAAGAAGCAAACCATCTGTAAACACATATACATATTGCTGCAAATTCACGTAACATGTTGACTGTGTGCACATACATGTCTGCAAGAAAATGTCAAAAGCGCGTTCAGGTTAATGTTTTTTTGATAAACCTTCACAAAGGGCAAGCGTTATACTGTACGCTGTCTGTCTGCTCATTTTCATGAATATCTGACACCACACACTAATCTGACAAAGAAAGAAACACTCAACACACATGGACGTTCATTCATTGATGACCATATATGTTTACTGAAAGGGAAAAGTTTAAATAGATTTCTTTTTTAATGATTTTGTGAGGTATTAGTAATGTGCAGCCAACCCAGACTGCTGAGTGCCTGACTGAAAAAAAGGTTATTATCAGGTTATTTACTTGCAGTGTGAGAAATGCCCTGTAATAATCACAAATAACACTGGAACTAACCCTGGAACTAAAATCACGGAATTATGCCGGTGAAAATTACATTAGGCCGACATCGAGTAAAACTAATCCCAGAGGACAAGGCTTTAGACACAGCGAGTAGGCAGGCGCGCTGCCTCCCATATGGCTGTGGGGTGTGATGATGCACAATGCAGGCAGGAGTCAAACTCCAGGCTTTGCAGGTCACGGTGTCAGAGGCCCCCAGGGGAGAGAAAGATCTTATTCCAACCTGTATTTATTCAAGTTTTCACACATGCACCTCATATACAGGAGACACATACAGTGCCCACATTCATACAGTTCAAATCGAAAGCTGCCCTGCAAAACCATTTTTTTTGTTTTTTTTTTACTGCTGAGGCACTGAGTGAGTGGAGTGGAGGTTAACCACGATGGATCAAGTACTAATTCTTTCTCTTCTTTAAACTGACACTGGTCTTAACCCTTAAAAAGCCACTGCAGGGGTTAGACAGTAATTTCATCAGTAATTAATCATAATCTCAGTCAGTCTCCATAAGTCCCCATGTTCAAATTCCCAACTTCACAGCAGAAATAAAAAAATAGTTCCTGAGTCCTTTCCTAACCGCTTTTCCTTGACCTTGATGGAAAATGTCACAAGGTCATGGAAAGATGTGAAGGAGAATTCATAAGGAGTTAGGAGAAGACGACCACAGTGTTCAGAGAATCTGACTGCTCTTACGCTTTGACTACGTCATTATGCGACGGCAAATGTCATTGACGTGATCTGTGGTAAAACTACAAAGTTGAGAAGATGGACTACAAAACACTCCTCTGAGATACTTACTAGATACTCCCCGTGCGCTCTGACCGTGATGTTTCATGCAGGAAATATAAACGCGGACAACCCGGTGAAAAATGTGACTTTATTATCAACGTCAGAATTCAAATAATAAATGAATATTGTCCACCTGTCACAGAAGTCAAATGAAGTGTTTGTTACGCTGGTATGGTCGCTCACCCTCCAGTCCACTCATATAGAAACATATAAAGATAAAGATATATGATTAATCAGCAACGGTAACTTCATGATGATCTGCAGGACGCTGGATGTCACAGACAGTTTTTACTCTGTGTGTGAACGCAGCTCCACAGTCAACAACAGAACACACTTCATGATCAAAGTTTTTACATCATGTCAACACGTATGTTCATATTCGCTCTCTCTGCTGCAGTCTGCATCACACTGTTTAAATAAATTTATGTTTTTTTTAATGTCTGGTTGTGAATGACCGAATGGTGCATTGATTTTTTGTCGCTGCTGCAAGGAATTGTGGGAAAGGAGGTGGAAGAGGCAGGACCACCAAGATGTATTCCTGTGTTTTCCTGGTGTTTCCCTGCCCTTCGTGTTCGGGGTCTGTTTTCCAGTCTCCCCTGTCTGTGCAGGCTGGGCGTGGCTGATCTAATTCTCCGACCACTGCCCCGTTGATCCTCACCTGCTCTGCTCTCACACCTGCTTCTCATCATCTCATCAGCTCCTGCAGTATTTAACTCTGGTTCTTCCCTCCACACTCTCCTTCACGGTAATGTCCCTACTAGCAAGCTCTGAGATATATTTTTGGATGCCTGCTTCAATGCTCGTTTGTCTGCTCTGTCCTCCAGCCCTACCACACTCACCTGCTCTCCCTGCCACGCTCAGCCTGCCTTTGTCTGCTCTCCAGTCTTCACCATCCTGCCCTGAAAATCCTCCCTGGACCTCACCTATAGTGTCTTTTCTGTCACATTTTCTAAATAAACCTTTTAAGCTAATTTGTGGTCTGCATAGTGGGATACTACGTCCATGTTTTATACAGTCTATGGTTTGAAGTTGAAGCAAAGAAGTTCATGAACAAGTTTCAGATTTGCTCTTATCCCCTACTGAGTAAATGCATGGCTAGCGTACCTGGGAGGTGTATTTTAGATCAACGTTTTGGGTGAAATTGCGGCTCAACAAAATTTGTCTGCTGCAAAATTATATTACCTTCTGCACACAAGCTTAGACTGTTCCTTAAATAACAATTTTCCACCCAATTCACCCGCAGGGATCAATAAATTTCATCTATCCTTTTCAGATCAGAGGAACCTCATCAGCAGCAGAAACATACTATATCTCTGATTCATGAACAGAAGATGCCCCTTCTTCTCCATAATGTAAAAATAAACCAGTTACTTCACATTTTATATCTTAAACGTTTATATGTTTGAGATTTGAAGGTTTACTTCAAACAAACAGAACTAATCTTTTTGAGGGATTATGATAGGTCACTGATTATTATTACTAATAATTGGGACTTTAAACAGGCCGCATCCTTAAGGGGATGTCTTTGCAAAATATCAAAGTATGAAGCTGCAGAGCTTTAATGATTTAGAGATTTGTGCTCAGATTTTCTATGTTTTGTTCTGCAGGAAAATAGTTTTCACATTAGAGGTATGAATCTACGTCAACCTCACCACTTGATTATGATCCAATCCTTAATTTTTAAAATAAAAAGCTGCATCAGGAGGATTCTCTTCCCGCTCTGGGAGTTAGATGGAAAAGTTGACAGCGCCTCCTGAATTCCTGCGAGCTGGGTCCACTGTATTCTTTATTGTTGTAGATGTTAGCTCATGGTGAAAACAACTAAATGTGGTTCTTTTGTTTTACCAAATGTTACGGCTGTTGCCGACATGTGAATTATTATTATTATTATTATTATTATTATTAGACATTTAAAATCAGAGTTATATAACGTGTTCATCATCCTATTCTCTCCATCCAGTTCACAACCATAGTATTCTAGCTGTGGTACAAGTTACTCACAGGCACAAATGAATTCGTTTGCAGCATGTGTAATAAACACATTTTAGCTTCAAGGGGAACAACACTTTCTGTCAGTTTAGAGGTCAGCGCCAGAACCTCTTTCCAGAATACCTGCTGTTTTTTGACATTCCCATACACAATGATAAAGAGTGCCAGTTTCTTCAGTGCACTTAATGCATGTATCAGAGATCTCAGGATTAAAATGTTGTAATTTCCTTTCCCCTCACAAGCTGGGATGCAATACCAAAATACTAAATTTTTGTGAGATGTCCTGTTGCTCCTATTAAGTTCATAAAATCCAAAATGTGCCAGAATTTGGTCCAGTTGAGTCAAAAAACAAAATCAGCGATTGATTTTATAATTTCGTGTAGGCTGCAAACTCCCGGTTGTGTATTGATGCAGAATCTTTCACGTCCACATCATGATGTTTCAGACAATCGAAAAATCTCTACACCTCTGGTTTAAAATTTTTGATAGCGAGGTCAAAGAGTGTCATTATAGTAATTCTCCATCTCACATGTAGAGCATGTGTCATCCTATATCAAAACCATAAACACATATTTATCATATCTCATGCACAAGGACCTGGTGTAATTTCACCTGCAGTTCTTTTAATGGAACACATTTGTCTGTGATTGTAATTGTTTGTTCTCTTAGAGAACAGCAGCGCTCTCTGTTCACTGTTTGTCTCTGTGTTCACACAGACTTTTCCTCTCAGTAAATCCATCAGTTGAAGCCCTTGTCTAAACTTTTTCTCTTTGTCTCTCGTCTCATTTGTTCTTTAGCGGCTCAGACTCGCTGTCTCATTGCTTCTTTCCAGCAGCTCAATGGCCGAGACTCTGATAGTCTGTCTCCCAGAACATTTCACATTGTTATTTCTTCAGTGGCTTGCTCACTGCCTGTGGTGCGAAAAGAGAAACTGAGATTTGTTTTATAGCAAAAGTTTTGGGGGCATGATGCTGATCCTGGGTTAATAATCAGCCACCTAAAACAGTTTAGTGCTTGATGATTTACGGCGATATTAGTTTGTTTCAAGAGATAAACGGCGATGGAAAACCAGTTTAACCAGTTTGGCAAATTGGTCCTTGATTCTGTCCCTGCCTTTAAATAAGGACAAATGACTGTGAACCTGGTTGAAGCTGGATGCATGAACACATTCACACAAACACACTCCTGCACCCCCACCCACCCCTGCATCTGGCACAGTTAGCTGTTCACGGTGAAGAAGCTAGAGGGAGCTGTGGGTGTTTAATATTCTCTCTCGCTCTCTCTCTCTCGCAAACATATGCACAACCACACACAGATACAAACAGGTGAGTTATTAATATCACATGAGTAGCTCACAGATTGGTATCAACCCATGCCGCTCTGACATGTAGAATGTAGCATCTATAGTCAGCTGTTCGGACACAACAGGACTAAAAGCGTGCTTTTTAGTGCACCACTTCAGTGGCATCAGACCAGTGGAATGGTACATTATACCCACAGCCCAAAGCTGTGAGTGGGTTTCCCATTCAGGAGTGCATGGATTAAGGTTGTATGCATGCAGCGCCCTTTCCTGAGGTAGTGAAGAAAAACTACTCAGCGCCCTCATTTGAGGAGGTGACTGACAGTTCAGAAGTAACATATTCTGATTTCATGCTCATGTGGAATTTCAGTCTTAAGACAAATCAATTCGAGGTGGAGTAAATTGCCATTGCATTACTGTTCGCAGAGGCAACTATTTTTATGAGGAACTTTACAGGAGGCCGGGTTGTTCGAGCAGCAGGATGCAGAAGTCTGTCTGGTCAGATTTTATTGGTTTTTCTTTGTTAGCTCTTGAGACAGGTTGCAGCGTGATGCAGACACATCTGAAATGCAAATCCATTCAGTAGGATTTCTATAGGTACAGCAGTTACTGAGTGTGCTGAAACAGATGAATTTACTCCTTTCCATTGTCAACCATGACAACCGCCAAGATAAAATGGCATGAACCTTTGCAGGAGGTAATCACTCTCCGAGGAAGTACCACAGAGGTTCCTCATTTGCAGATAAAAATAAAGGAACGTACCAAACGTCCACAGGCTTTGGCCATTGTCCTGATGGTACACGCCTACTCACCAACTGTCATTGCTGATTGAAACCACAGAATGTTCCTGGTAATCTCATTCCCCAGAATGTGAAAAAAAGGACAAGAGGCTGATTTGAGATCAGTCCTGCCTTTGTAAGATTACAGAAGATTCTTTTTTTTCTGTTGTGTAAATACTGCATGTACCTGCACACATCACCTTACCTCAACCTGCACTGTGTCCTAAATTATGTCTGTGCCAGCTGTCACACATCTCTCTGCTGTTTTCTTTTTTGTTTCCTTTCACCTCATGTCTCTGTCATGCAGTGGATAGAACACAAAAGTGGGATTTCCCAGAACCTAATTTCACTATTCTTTTATTAGAGGATAATAAGACACTCTACCTGTTGGAGACAGAGAGAAAAAGAGAATGAGAAAGGCATGGATAGCCATTATGCCATCAGAATTACAGGGTAACAAATAGCACCTTTTAAACTATACAGTCAGAATAATTTTGACACAAGTAAACACAGAAAATAAAATTTAATAACTGAGTGGTGTTACTCTATTCAGATTTTAACCACAGGCTTTATTTCATCGCTGTTGGATGGTTTTAACCTCAGCTGTGGGAATTTTACACGTCACACTTAAAAATGACAGTTCACACAAACAAAACAATACTGCTTTGCCATATCAAAGACTTTATGTAATACATGGGTCTCAAACTACAGGCCCAGGAGCCAAAGCCAGGTGGTCATACAGTTCCATATTTGGAATTTATTATTAATCCACCTGTGAACTCTTTTGTATTTTTCACAAAAAAAGCTTTGGATAACCTAAAGAAACACTGACCAGGGATTTAGAAAAGCTCACCAAAGGTGGAAAAATTATTTTATTATTATTATTATTATTATTATATTGTGACTTCCTGCCTCAAATAGAGAAAGAGAATAAGTCACGACACATTTGTATAACTCAGCTTCCAATTGTATATAACTGAAATTTACGATACAAATGTATTTCTTTTTGAGTACAGTGTGAGGGGAAAACCAGAAAACATTTTATCCATAAAATATGATCCAGTCTCACCAGAATCAGTGAAATAGTTGGTTGTGTGTGACTTTGTGCAATAAAGCGTTATAAATTTGAATAACAGAGACACCATTTACTTTACGGTTATGAGTCAGTGTAGCATCAGCATGATTTAAAATCTGTTAGTTTATGAAATAAATACACATTGGTGCTTTTAAAAAAAAGCCTGTGTTGCCTCTTGATGCAGGTTGCTGCATGATGCAGTAAAATGTGACCTACCTTGCAATATGCTGTTCACTGTAGGCTGCAGATTACAGACCACTTAAGTGAAATTCCACAGAAATATAATTTAATATGTTGCAAAAGTCTCATTCTCTAGTGACACAGGACATTGTTGCTTAAACTTTCCTGCTCACATTGTGTGGACGGAGGAATCTCCAGGCAGAGGGCGAGTGCTGCTCAAGGCCAGAGATCGTTCATCACCGCTTGATACCTCAGTGACCCTCTCCTTAAAATCTCTGTGCTCTTTAAAAATGAACAAATGGGCAACAAGATAAGTTTGGATGCTGCACCAGAAGAGCAGAATACTTATTGTTGTTTTGGGCTGAAAGGGGCTAAAGGCAGCTTGCTATGGAAGCACCATTAAACAGTGCACCATAGTTAGAGCAGGGAGAGCTATTTGTTTCAGCTGTCACACAGCTCGCAGCCATTCATCATACAGAGAGGACTGAGCAACTATCAATGCACTTTCAATAACACAGAAGACTGGACGGCTACAGCATCTATGCAGGCGGCAGACTTCCATGTCTGCACTGTATAGCTGTATACTGAACACACACGTGCAGCCGCAGACACACTTTTCCTCCACAAAGGCCAATCACCTTGTCTTTGACCTCTCCTCCCCCACCTCCTTTCTCTGGCTCTGTTTCCCCGAGTCCTGCGGGTTCATGGGGTCAGAACAATTGAACAAGCTGGAAGGCACATGTTGTGCCGCTATTTAACAGTGATGTCAAGTCACGGACCAAGGTAACAGAAAAACTTGAGAGCTGCTAACAGCCAATAATATAACGTTAGTGCCCTGCTGAGGGCTACAAAGGCAAACTCAGAAATCCATTTCTTGCCGCTCATGCTGCACACGGCACAACTGACGTGCCTTGTTTGCTGTGACACAAAATCTTGTGTGTTTTCTCTCCAGCGTAACCCGGGCTTGTCCCTCCTTTCCCAGGCTTATTTCAGAGCCTTTGAGGCAACGCGAGAGAGGAAATTGCTGTGGAGTAAATAAGTCACGTCGCATCAGCGGTGCAGTAATGTGTTTCTAATGACTGTCTAAAATGAGAAATCCTCTTGTATTAAGTTGAGGTAATTAATAATAGAAAAAGCAAACTAACAAAGAGCAGCAAACAATACGGGGTGTGCTCGACTAACGAGCCTCCAATATGGATTTATGCTGATATATTCCTATGACAGAGACACTGAAGTACAGTCAGAGGACTCCAAGTTGCATATTATGTGTTTTGTGACACCAAAACATGTCATTAAAATTCCACCTTTCCTTGTAAACAAGACTTGTTTGTTTAGTTTTCCTGACTTGATCAAGTTCCTGAGATTTGCTCTTAACATTAATACTGGCAACGAATGAAGGTGAATGAAAGGAAAAGTGGCTGAATCATATTGCATCTTGTGATCTCTGGAACAACATGGCATTTCTAAATCTAATCTCCTGGTTTTGAACTGCACGTTTTTTTTTTTCTTCTGCAAAATTTTCTTTGATGTTGTCAAACGTTATATTCAAAGTCAAGGGGGAGGCTTACAAGACACTCAAGCTTTCATCTTGATCTGAGGGTCAAATGTACCCAAATGAGGTTTGGCTGACTTTGGTATGGTCTGAAATCTTTGTGTCTCTGTATATCTTGAGGCAAATATAAATATATTCCTATAAGGATACCAATATGTTCTCCCGTTCGTCAGCACTGAATGCTTTCTGTGGCCTCTGATGTTTCAGATCCAGTTACGGTTTACAGTTACATTTACAATGATGTTGGCTTTGATGTTGCCGTATATATGCACTCTGGGTTGCATTCATGCTCTGCCTCTGCCTGCTCCTTATTTCATGGCCTCTGGATCTGTGCAACAATAATCTTTACAAAACCAACATGTGTGCACGTCTTGTTCTGCACCATTACTGTCATTATATTCATCCACAAACACATACAAGTACAATATCATTTGATTGTTGTGCCATGTGACATGTCATTTTCAACACGATAAGACACTTAAACATACGGGTTAACAACATAGTTGACACGAGGATCAGCCACTATGAGTGGTAGAGTAGGTGATAATAGATGAGATCATTGAATAAATTGAAAAGAAAATAAAGTAACGGAGTTATGAAAAATGATGTGAACAGCTGGGGAACTTAATTTTTTTTTACTTTTTCCTCAGCTAAGACTGAAATCACGTCATCTCATTATTTGAAGTGAGATAAAATAACCAAATAGGTAAACTATTGTTGAAGAAGCTTAGCCTATTACTGAGCTATTGAGGTTTTTCACCCAGGAGCGACCTGGTTGACACGCTAAACTTTCCTTAATGATCCGTGTGCTGCGTTGAGCATAAAGTGGATGTCCTTTAAGAAAACCAAACTCTGCAGTTTCATACTTAAGCACCTTTTGCCCTTCTGGGGTCAAAACACAACAACAGTCACTTCCTAACTTAATACCTATGGCCTATGATAATCACACAGTGTAACCCACTGTAAACACAGGAAACAACAACTACTGTTGTTAATGGCTAACAGACATCACAATTCAAATGCAGACCACAAACAGGAATTGCTTTTGAAGGTATTCATTTCTGAGACACGACACGAACAGACAATACAGGAGGAGTCCGGGGGGAAAGCTTCAAGGCAGGACGACGAGGACTGTTGAGCAGACGAGGGTAGGCTGAGCGTGGCTAGCAGGGCAGGTGAGTGTGACAGGGCTGAAGACAAAGCAGACGAACAGACATAAGAAGCAGGCACCCAAAAAATATACGACAAAGAATCTTCAATAAAAGTTACCGTGAAAGGTACAACAATGCGGCGTCTGGAAGAGAGTTAAATACTGCAGAAGCTTGATGAGATGATGAGATGCAGGTGTGAGAGCAGACCACACCTGCATCTCATGGAGAAAGACCTGCCCTCACCACGGCTGAGGGCAGGTCTTCCTCCATAACTCCACTGTTTTCATTCAGCGGCCCATTGATGACCCATCCTAGCACTGTTCTAACAGCATATGGGCCAACCCTTCACAGTTGATAACCTCCCATGGTTTCAGTAATTTGGGAGCATTGGTCCCAATCAAGAGGTCAACATCCACATTTATGCTTGGACTGTGAACCTTTGATAGGTGTGGCCATTTAGTCAGGTCCCCAGGTGCCACCATGTCATCCCCAGTGACTGGCACTTCCTTCTGTTTGATATCCTCAGGGAAATTACAAAAACTAGTGGGAGATTTAAACCTGGTGTGTGTTTTTATGCTACCAGATAATGGGTACTGTATGTCACCAAATGGGGTCAGAAAGAATTCAGGGGTGGTGTGTAGCTCAGTTGGTAGAGCAGCCGCCCCATGTGCGAAGGCTTAGTCCTTGCTGCGGGAGCCCAGGGTTCGAGTCCAGCCTGTGGCTCTTTCCCGCATGTCATTCCCCATCCCTCTCTCCCCACATTTCCTGTCACTCTTCAGCTGTCTCTGTCAAAAATAAAGCTTGAAAAGGCCAAAAAAATAATCTTTAAAAAAAAAAAAAAAGAATTCTGACACGATGCTCTATGAACATGACCAGATCACTGAAATGAGCTCTGCAGTTGGTATTTTCCACAGCTTATGTCATGAGCTGTAGTTGCTCCATTGCTCCCTCATTTTGTATGGCAATTTTGCAATAATGGCTCTCATATTTACAGGCATATCCAGTTCCTGCTTGTACTGAAGCTTCTCCATTACATTGCTGCATCCATGCAAGAGTAAGGAGCAGGCCTGCAGTTCTTTCACCTGCTTAGAGTTTATTGTTTGCCAGGCCAAAGCCTTTTCCATGTAAGTTCCAAAATGTTCTTGAAGGAGGCTCTTTGCCACTGCATAGCCACGCTCAGAATCTGTATGCTGGCAGCTACATACCAATTCTC
This sequence comes from Sciaenops ocellatus, assembly GCA_033000465.1. Lineage (NCBI taxonomy): Eukaryota > Metazoa > Chordata > Actinopteri > Sciaenidae > Sciaenops > Sciaenops ocellatus. The sequence goes on along the minus strand of CP136871.1, from coordinate 29,027,630 downwards.
GCGGTTGTCCTCTTGTGAACTGTTCCAGGTAGTCACTGAGATTTATTTATGCCATCTTTAACATTTCCATGTTCATACACACAGCCTTCATTGCATCCTCAATAGACTCATCACTAAACAGCATTTTTGCTTTAAACCATATTTCATGTTCTTTGTGTCCCCTTCATCAGATAGCAATAGACACAACAGAGACTCACATTTTGTAACCTGTCCATTCTTTCAGCAAGTGCTTTGGCACTGAGTTAAATTGCTCGTTTTTGAGTTTGTGTTTCACCACCGCTAGTCGCACTGCTGGATTTAATAGCAATCTGCACACCAGTTCCTGTAAGGTCAGAGGCCGTGTCATGCATCTCCATGACAACTAGTCAGTCCGCAAATAGTTTGTACTATAGTCAATAAATGCAGAGTCTATTTTTTGTTCAATTAGGCAACCAATGCATTGGGTTTATGCCTAGTCATATGTGCACACAATTTAAATGGCCATTACAGTACCTCTACACATGTAATGGTGCTGTTGCATTAACATTACCACTGTAGCTCCTGTTTCTGAACAGCCATGAATGACTGCACATCCTGCAAACAAGTGGATCCAAACACCTGCCAGCAGCTCTCCCTGTCCTCCTGCGATGCCGCTGGTTTGCACCAAACGTGCTGAAGTTTCCAGACAAAGTTCCGACTGAGCCATGTTTTTGACTATTATTAAAGGAATATTACTAAGGCCAGAGGTTTTTCACCCAGGAGTGACCCAGTGTTGCGTTGAGCATGAAGTCCACACATTGATACTGCAATGATCCTTTATTTTTCATGCAAAATAAAACAATGACGTGGATGTCCTTTAAGAAAACCAAACACCTTTTGCCCATTCAGGGTCAACACATTGTCACAACAGTCACTTCCTTCCTTTATAACTGTGGCTTTTGCTTTGTCACCCACTGTACACACAAGAAACAACAACAACACAACACATTTGTGTATTGCAAAAAACTGGGACCAATTTTCTTCATTTTGAATTGTGCAGATAGTAGGAAATAAGCCACTTGAAGCTGCCAGATCTTTATTTGTTACAGACATTTTGTGCGTCTACTGTGTCAGTGTGAGCCCCTGAACATTCCCAGACCAGCGTTAATATGACCGTGGCACCATGACATAAAGTGTGTTATGATACAGCTGATATCTCGACATACATTAGGAGCGTACGTGTCTACACCACATACATCCGCCTGAGGCCTCGCGTGTCAGCTGGCGCTGCTTGCATGTGCGTGACAGCTGATTGGCGGCTTTAGTCACTGGCAGCTTGAGCCATCACTGATGTGAACACACACACACGCACACACACACACTGACTCAATGGCAAATTTAGTTGACAGCAATCTAGAAACTATTTTAACCATTTTTCTGCCGTACCTCTTCAGCACCGCCCTACACAGTCTTACTGTTATGAAAATTCACACACAATAGATGCCAATTAAAGGCACAGCCTTGAATTGATTGCCACTGGAGAAACTGGGGATTAAGTGCCCTGATGAAGGGCACCTTGGGGAAAGACACTGAGGAGAGAAGCACGTTGCCCATATTCTTTCCTTGCCTATATTTTCCAACTGCTTTGCACACGGAAACCCTAATTCTAACAATCTGCTGAAGTTCCCATGGAGTAATTGCTTCCTTTTATTAGAAAATGCCACACTTGGACACTACACAGTTATACAACCCCAATTCCAAAACAGTTGGGACGCTGTGTAAAATATAAATAAAAACAGAATGCAATGATTTGCAAATCTCACAAACCTATATTTTATTCCCAATAGAACATAAACAACATATTACGTGTTGAAACTGAGACATTTCACCATTTCATAGAAAGTATTAGCTCATTTTGAAATTGTTGGCAGCAACACATCTCTAAAAAGTTGGGACAGAGCGATGTTCAGCATTGTGTAGCATCCCCTCTTCTTTTAACAACTGTCTGTACATGTCTGCTGGAGTTTTGGGAGAAGAATGTTGTCCCTTTCTTGTCTAATGCAGGATTCTAACTGCTCAACAGTCCTGGGCCTTAGTTGCTCGATTTTTCGTTTTATGATGCACCAAATGTTTTCTATTGGTGAAAGATCTGCCCTTTGTTCTCTTCCCCCTGTGCCATTTTGGTGAAAGATCTGGACTGGAGGCAGGCCAGTTCAGCACCCATACTCTTCTCCTGCAAAGCCATGGTGTTGTGAAGGATGCAGTGTGTGGTTTAGCATTGTCTTGCTGAAATATACAAGGCCTTCCCTGAAAGAGATGCGAGCATATGTTGCTCTAAAACCTCTATGTACTTTTCAGCATTGATGGGACCTTTCCAGATGTGTAAGCTGCCCACGACATAGGCACTAATGCAACCCCATACCATCAGAGAGAGTGTTGAACTGTCCGCTGATAACAAGCTGTATAGTCCTTCTCCTCTTTAGTCTGCAGGACATCGCCCATGGTTTACAAAACGAATGAAAAATTTTGATTGATCTGACCTCCGAACAGTTTTCCATTTTTCCTCAAATGAGCTTTGGCCCAGAGAAGAAGGTGGCATTTCTGGATCGTGTTCACATATGACTTCTTCTTTGCATGATACAGTTTTAACTTGCATTTGTGGATTGCACGATGAACTGTGTTCACAGACAGTGATTTCTGGAAGTGTTCCTGAGCCCGTGCAGTGATTTCCAGTCGAGAATCATGCCCGTTTTTAATCCAGTGCTGTCTGAGGGCCTGAAGATCATGAACATCCAGTTTTGACCTTTGACCTTGACTTTTGCGTACAGGGACTCCTCCTGATTCTCTGAATGTTTGATGATGTTTTACACTGTAGATGGTGGGATCTTCAAAGTCTCTGCAATTTTACATTGAGGAACATTTTTCTAAAATTGTTACACAATTTTTAGACGTAGTTTGTTGCAGATTGGTGAACCTCTGCCCATCTTTACATCTGAGAGGCTCTGCCTCTCTGAAATGCTCCTTTTATACCCAGTCATGTTACTGATCTGTTGCCAATTAATCTAATTAACTGTCAGATGCTCCTCCAGTTGTTTTTGATTTGTGCCGTATACTTTTCCAGCCTTTTGTTGCCCCTGTCCCAACTTTTTAGAGATGTGTTGCTGCCATCAATTTCAAAATGAGCTAATATTTTCCATGAAATGGTAAAATGTCTCAGTTTCAACACGAGATATGTTGTTTATGTTATAAAATATGGGTTTGTGAAATTTGCAAATCATTGCATTCTGTTTTTATTCGCATTTTACACAGCGTCCCAACCTTTTGTGGAATTGGGGTTGTACGTCAGAAGAATTAATCAAGAATGATTCTGTGATTGTGTGACAACTGACCATTCTCCTGTATATATTTTATCTACAGCTTCTTTAGTAATAGTTTTAATGTGCTTCCTAGAATGACTTTTGATAAGTGTTGAATAACGTGCCTGGAAAAAGAAATCCAGTCAGGAAAAAGCAGCCATTTCTGCTGACATGCTAATGAAAAAGCAGGTGGATGCTTACTATGTTTACCATCTTAGTTTAGCGTCTAAGCATGTACAAACATAACTTGTGCAACTGAGAAAATGTTATTAGTTTTGCAGATATTTAAAAACAAAATATAGATCAGATCAAACTTTTGTCACAGTTTGTCCCCTCTCCGCCCACTCCAGCCTCCTAGTTCCCGCCTTGTGTTTGTCCTGCCCCTAATTACCCACACCTGTGCCTGATTCGCTCATTTCATTTCCCAGTGTATTCAAGCCCTTTGTTCTCTTCCCCCTGTGCCATTTTGTTAGTGTCCATCATGTCCTTCTTTTCAGCATTTCTTGCCAGTGTATTCATGGTTACAGTTTTTTTGGATCTCGTCTGTTTTTGACCCTTTTCCTCAGCCCTTTTGGATTGTTTGCCTGATTACCTGATTGGATTTTTGTATGCTGAACCTTTGTCTGCCATTAAAGACTCTAAAAACTCTGTTTACCTCTTGTACCTGCATCCCGAGTCCAATTCCTGTGACGTGTAACAACTTTAGACCTGATGATGGTCCTTGATGACACATAATATCAATCTGATTGGTCAACTAGAGATGTAGAATGTGATCAAATCAGCATGACAGCACACCTGACTCATCACTAAAAATATTACTTTGCCATCTCCACATTGTCACATCCTGAAAATATAGAACATGTAAACAAATACGAATAAATCCACTGGAAGTCAACTTTAATAAAGTAATACATCTGAATTTACAATTTCAGTTTTCTTTAATGAATATTCTGTGTGTTATGGAGCTGTTAGACCACCTCGTTAATACAGGTGTGTACCTCGTTAATACAGGTGTGTACCTCATTAATACAGGTGTGTACTTTGTTAATACAGGTGTGTACCTCGTTAATACAGGTGTGTACTTCATTAATACAGATGTGTACCTCGTTAATACAGGTGTATACCTCGTTAATACAGGTGTGTACTTCGTTAATACAGGTGTGTACCTCGTTAATACAGGTGTGTACTTCGTTAATACAGGTGTGTACCTTGTTTGTGTGCAGCACGTCGGAGATCAAACAGTTCAGTGAGCACAGAGAAAATATTGTTTTTGAAGACTAAAGGTGGATTAATATGGACTGAAGAGGAATATTTTGTTAGATAAAAACATGTTGTTCATTTTGGAAATTATTACATCGATCTTTGTTCAGTACATTGACTTTTGGACTTTACAACGCTGTGGAGTTACTGGAAATGTTTGGATCATCCTCCATCAGCTGTGCAGGTGAGTCGCTGATACGGCGCTAGCTTCAAAATAAATGTGAATTTCACTGACTTACTTATCTGTCCATGGAAAAATATATTTTTTTCAGCAGATATCTTAGTCACTACAAGACTGAACCAGCAAAGCGGTTTAGTATTTATATGTGGGCTATTTATTCAGTTTGGGAAACTCCACAATCTCCAGAAACTCTGACGGGACTAGAAAGCGTCTCCGTTGCTAGGTCGTTACTAAGGCTCGGGCTACTTGCTTGAGTAGTAAACTGAGTTCCATTACACATAGGAGTCTACTGCTGCGACTGATTGTTTTCCAGGTATTAGTTAGACCCCGTGTATCTCCATATGGAGATCAGAACAGAAGCTGTGAGCAAAAAAATGTTGATTTTGAGAGCAATTTGCCCCAAAACATGAATATCTTTTGATTACATAGTTTAAGTTGGTAATTGTTGTATAATCGACAACATGATTTCAACATTTTTAAAGTGTCTATATGGGTCCACCCCACGAGTGTTAATTTAACTCTTTTTGCAGTGTTGGTACCTTAACACTAATTTGGTGTCATTTTTCACTCTTTTTGGAGTTCAAATTTAACACTTATTAACACCAACCAGTGTTAGTTTATCTCAACACTTCTATGTAGTGTTGGACATTAACTCTCTCAGAGGATCATGTGTTAACTACACAAGTGTTAGACCTATAGCATTTAATAAGAATAATAGTAATAAGGACTAAACTTAAAATAAAGGTGGTTATGTTTGGTGATATTTTAACATTTTTTTTTGACATTTGCGATGTAAAGACTTTGACGTTGCTTTACAAAGAGTAATAGCACAGGACAGTGTCTCATAGAAGGCTGGAGATTGCAACAATTACTCATGCAATGAGATGAGTTCTGTTTGAATCACAACTCCTGTGCCTCAGGACCTGCCATAGAATACTTGTAACACTGCGCTTCTGAGGGGGGGGTTATTAACCGTGCATGTAACTTCACTCATGGTGCAAAATGCCTTGTTTCATAACAGCAAATTTAAGCTACTAGAACATTGTACAATCAGAACAGTTACACTCATAACTGTAAACAAACAACATCGTCTGCTAACACCTCAAGTGTAGTATCAGAGTTAAGAGTGAGAACTTCAGAGTTAATATTTATACAATCACACTTACAGGTTTGATTTAGTGACACTTTGTTATTACACTCGATTTTGACACCAACTACCTTAAAGAAAGAGTAAAATGGAATGGATTTGACTCTGACTCTATGAGTGTAATTAACACTACTCTTGCTCAAATTTCACTAACACCAAAAATTTAACACCAAAAATATATTTTTATGGTGGATTTTTGCTTTGCTTTCAGTGCACCACAGAGTTATTCATCATTTTTCTCATTCAGTCTATGGAAAGTGCTTTCCGAACACCAGAACTCATAACTTTATTCATTAGTTATCAGTGACAAGCGAGACTTCCATCCAGGGTTCAGATAACACTTTGTGTGAGCCTACAAATGGCTAATTTCACTTCACAATAGAAATCCTTTTTGATCAAGCAAAAATCAGTCTCCAACATGCAGTGGACCTCTGCATTAATGTCAAAAAACAAATTTGGAGACTGAGATAAGTTGGTGAGCAGAACAGTGAGAATGCAAACACTGTGTCACGCTGATTAGAATCAAGCCATTAAAGTCAGAGTCAGGTCTCATTAAACTGAGGAAAAGAAAGGAGTTAAACTGCTTTTACTGTCCTATTTAACAGCTCTACTACTTCAAATGAAGTTTATATTCTATAGTCAGCGTGTCACCGTATAGATTTCCCATTTACTGAAAATAGAATTTTTTTGCTTCTTATTGTGTATTTATTGTATTTAGGAATAAAACAACTTAATTGAAAGCAATTACTGTTTAGAGGAGAATTTATTTGTTGCACTTATCCTCACATTTTCAGCTCTTATTACTACTATAACTTAGTAACAGATAAAAGAAAACTTTGCACATCTATTCCTTGAGACAGGTGCATAGGAGAGGGACAAGTAGTGCTCGACCTTCATAAGGCATTCTTTTTCCAAGCCACGCCACCTGCCTCCACCATTCTGTGTGTCCGTCCCTCAAAGCCACCTTCAGCCTCACGGCTCCTTGAGTTTCAGTGTGTCTGTGGTGTGTGTCTGGTCTCTGGTCAGTGTTTGCACTTTGGGTCTGAAAACATTTATTACAACATAGACAGCATGCAGGAGTTTATTTTGCAACTACTACTACCACTACTTGTACCACTGAACTATCTGCTGGCAAGTCACAAACTAACATGACATACGGAATTCCATAGCTATATTAGATTAATATCACCGTGCCAGACTTCATGCTTCCATCCAGCCATTTTTATGCACATTTTCATTTCCCTCCACTAAAAAGGCAGAAAACTGCTAGGTGTGCAGTGCAATGAGTACAAAGATTCTTAAATTAATACATGAAACAAACATAAATGTCATATTACTGTCAGGTTTTCTACATAATTTTCACAGTTTGACTGGCACTCATTGAGTTCTATCATGTTGTTGCGCCCTCTTCCTCTGCAGTGGACCTGAATTTAAAATTTGTGCCACAAGTTATTATCTCGATGAACCAGCAGCTAATATATCATATTGGTGTTGTATGGAAACAGCTCATTAATTTGCAGATTTTGCCATTTCTCTTGGTTAAAATTTGTGCTATATTTTAAAGGAAACCTACCCTGGTAACGTGTCACAAACCATCAATTTGCAGCAGAAGTTAAAAGCATAGAAGCCCTCCCTCACACAAGTAATGTTAGCATTAAAAAATGTTACGTCAACATGCATGGAATTCCTGCTGTTTGTTAGATTTAGTGGCATCTATAGTGGTGAAGTTGCAGGTTGCAATCAGCTCGTGTCAATATTTGACAACCTGGGAATAAAAAACAGGCTTTGAAAATCGATGGAGAATTTGTGGGGGAAATTGCCTAATCGAGAGCCAGTGTTAAGTTTGTCCGTTCTGGGCTACTGTAGAAATATGTTCAACATGTCAGACTCAGGAAAGATGACCCATAGCACCTGTAGATATAAAAAGGCTCATTCTATGGTAACAAAAACATAAAAATGTTTTTAGGTTAGATTATACACTGATGAAATGAGATAATATATTTATTACAAAATTGAATACATATTAGAGTCATGAAAGAAAGGCACTTTTTTCAAGAGCAGTCATGGCTTCACACACTTTTCCCCTGCTGGAAACACCTGCTGTCATGACGTAGCATTGTAGTGTAGGGATGCACGATATAACGGCATTAATATCGGTATCGGCCAATGTTCGTCATTTTTTGACATATCGGCATTGGCCCGATGAGTCAAACTGGGCCGATATTAACAACCGATGTTTGCATTCGTCTAGTTGCTGTTTGTGAATGTGTATCGGGAGAGGGAGAGGAAGTGGGGGATTTGGCCATGTGGTATTTGTTCGGGCACGTGACACAAACAATGGCAGGAAGCTAACGCTGCTGCTAATGTTAGCCAGCAGGCAAAACCAAAAGCAGCAGCAGCCGCGGTTGGGAGCCCAATACAGCAAGTACTCCACCAAACCAAGAAATTTTCCAAGGACAGTGCAAAAGCCAGGTCAATAACGAACAACATAGAAAGTAACACTGTTGGTTACTTGTGTTTTATGGTAGCCCTGTAACTTTGTTATTTGGAAGTAAAACATGTTTTGAAAATAAAGGAAGACATTCAAAAATTCAGTTTGCATGATTTTCAGTCTGTACAAAATTTTATCATCTCAGAAACTTTATTTTTTAACATATCGATATTGGTAAATATCGATTATCGGCCATAACAGCAATATTAATATCGGTATCGGCCAAAATTTTCATATTGGTGCATCCCTATTGTAGTGTGGTTGGTGGTTGTACTATTGTGGGTGAGATTAGTGGTGGTGAAATAATCTACACATATTTTCTTCACACATACAGTATGTTGAGCTAAACATAGGAAATATTTCACACAAAGCAATGGGCTTGTACAATTACAATGCACATACCTTTATTTCATTCTCACTTTCAGACTCATATCCATGTACTGATGGTTGTCTTGGCTTTAAACAGTGTTCATATGCTTGACAATGTGGCTTTGATGGCGTTGTTGATGTTTTTCTGCTGCTGTTTTGCTCCGGTTGCCTTCTGAATTGTATTGTGATGCCTTCTATGCTGTCTGATCATGGTTGACTTTCATGGGTGTTACTGGCTAAATTGTTTTGTTCTTGCATCGTCACTGTTGAGTCTACATCCATGTACTGGTGGCCACTTTGTCCTTAATGGAGTGTTACTGCTTTGTGCTTGTCTCCTAGATGCTTATAAGATTTAACCTTGTTTCTTAATGTGATTTATGTAGTAATGAAATTTTGAGTATTGTGCACTTAAACATTGTAATGATGTTTTACTGAAGCTGATGATTTAATGAACATCCGAAGTTCAACGCACTTTAAAACGAGCTCAGATCCATTCTGACACACAATGGAATGAACAAAGACTATACGATTGTGATGACTTCTTATATATCAGGTCTGTACGATAACATCTGGGAAACATTAGGGACTACCTTTCTCCTTGTATCAATACAGTTCAGTATTGTTGTGGAGAAATGGCTGAAAGTCAGTGGCACCAGGTCAGGAGGGAAGAAAGTGTTCAGGAGTCTCTGATGTCTTATGCTGTAATATTTATTGAAGCTTGGCCAAGGAGAAATAGAGACATTCACACATACAGTCAGGTATGCATATGAGTCGGTCTCTGTTCTGCCCAACTCATGCTGGTGGTCAGACTTTAAACCCTTACAGATGACGCCACAAATGCTATACGCCCCAAAATAGTCAAAGGGAATGTATTTACCCATGTTAGTGTTCACCTTCAGCTCATTCTAGTCTGGAGACACTGTTGTCTGTTCATGTCAATGGAACGTCAACAGTTAGCTATCTATTATGTCTAGGAGGCCAACATTCAGTTTCTTCAACCCTGGTCACCAGGCAACTCTGAGATAGGCTGGCACCTGCTCTCCTCCAGCAATCCAAACAACAGCCTGGCATACCAAAGAGAGAGAGTCTTCTCTGATCTGGCTAAGTGCCGTCACTGTCTATGACCTCAAGGCCCATGTGCGGCCCTGTGTACCAAAAGGATAGAAAATTCCATAACAAGTATGACGTTCCAGATGTAGTGGCACCTTTAACTGTTCAACTAAAAACAACTTTACTTCATCAGGTAAGAAAAACATTCTAACAAACATTTGTCTGCTTGTTATATTATTATTGCACAGATTACGTCGCAAGATGTGCAACAGCAGCAGTATTTTCTGTTTATATTTCAGCCTGTAAACAGTCCATGGCCTTGCCTTTAAGTCTGTGTGCTTGACACTATGGCTGCTCATGCTGCCATGATATGTTATGCTTGTCTGCTTGCTGCTAATTTCTGCTGCTGTCATGTGTGCAATTTTATGAATTGTGAATGAATTTGTTGTTGAGCTTCTTACTTTTGATTTGTGTTTCATGATGTTTATTGTTTTTTTTGGTGGTGAAGTATGAATCCTTGTGTTTGACTGTTACATATTTACTTCCTTTTGCCAATTCTATGGTTATGGGGTTTCTCTATTGGCTCCCTGGTTGCCTATTGGTCTCCAGTAGGGAGGAATATTGCATATCAGCTTTGAGGCTGTAAAAATGACATCAATGCCTATTCAAATAATTATTTCCTTGTATTGTCGGCTTCTTGTAATCTCAGTGTGGTCTCTGTTGCCCACAGGACAGGTGGTCTTATTTACATTTTCCCCACACACTTGTTACTAAGCAGAGATCTTTAACTCACTGTGTGATGGTTTGCATTACTGGATTGTCACTCTGAAGCTTAAATCTATATATTGATGGTCCTCCTTGCTCTGTGGTTGTGTCCTTATATTGTGCTTCTCGGCTGGCTGCTGTCATCTATTTTTAAAATGGGCACTGGTATTTATTTGCATTTGGGTTGTTGTCTGACTCATTATGATGCTTTATGTCATTGTGAATACTCATGTTTGTGAATACACACCTTTGCCTGGTTGTTGCCATGACTGTAGTCTTGGCTTCACTGGGAAACTCAACATGGCTTTTATCACACACAGGGTAGGTCGTCATCATCACATTTTCTCCACACTTTTTAATGTTCTCAGCCAACAGTCCAAAATTGTTTTAGTGAAGTGTGAATACACATTGTATTTGCGTTCTGGTTTGCAGGTGGAGGTGCAGGTGGATATTGTCAGTTAGGTCACTGGATGGTCTCTCCCATTCGTTATTTCTCTGTACAGTCAAGTCAGCATGGCTTTTGTCAAACACACACATGGTATTTCATCACCTTCACATTTTCTACATTCTTAATCTTCAGCTAAGCTTTAGAAATATTCAATTCAAAGCAAATGATTGGCTTTGATGTCACTCTTAAGCTTATGTCACCTTGGCTTTGTCCAGTCAGTGTCTTTGTGCTTGTCGACGTGGCTGCATGGGCCTGCTTTGCTCTGGCTGCTTATATCTTCTGCTGTCATCTATGTGTAGAATGTGCCATGATAGTTAATTTTAGCTGTAGGCTGACTCGCTTTGTGATGCTTCTTATGCTGGATGGATTTATGCAGTGCTGAAATATTGGCTTCATGGACATACACAGACCAGGTAATAACATAACATATTATGATATCAGAATCATAATCACGCCAATTCTCATAATAATAATAATCATATGATCAGAATAATACATTTTATTCATATAGCATTTTTTAAAACAGTTACAAGATGATTTACTTTAGTCAGTAAAATCTTCTAAAACTCTGTGTTAACCAGCGAAGCAGCGGAGCTGATGAGGGTTTTTTTTTTTTCTTCTTTTCTTCTGTTTTATCACTGAATGCAACAAGTTACAATTATCATCATTCATTTAAATAATGCTGTACATATTACCATCCTGGGGTGGAAGTGTTCATAATTTTCTCCTCACGCTTCATATTCATCCTGCAAACAGTCTGAAAATGTTACTTCTGTCGGCTTGGACCTGCAGCAACTATTCCCAAAAAGCTTACCTGGGTATCAGCACTCTTCTTCACCAAGGTAAGCGCACATTTCCTGCTTTTGCTAAGGTGATGAGTTAATGACTGACAATAAATATGTTCAACAAGATGTGTTGTTGCATTCCCATTTTCTCCACACACTTCATATTCAGCAAACCACTAAAATTAAATTATTTAACTCAGAGTAATGGAATCACGTCACAGCCTGCTTCACTTCTTTCTTTGTGTCTCACACTGTACCTCTACAACTCTACCTGTTCTGGGCCTTTTGATGATGGCTGCCATTGTTACACCGTTATACTGCAGGACTCTTCTGGTTGATGTTGTACAGGAGTTTTTTTTCTGGTCTCTTAAGTCATTCAGATGAACCTACAGCTGGAAGTAGCATGATAACGAGCATGCGGCCATTGTGTCCTGAGGCGCTGCAGGGGTGACATTGAGCAGATTCTGTGGAGCTCCAAGGCGATACGGACTTACAACCTCAGTCAAGTGCCCGAGCAAGGGGAAAGCAGAAGAAATCCTCTTTCTCCTCTTCCCTAACACGGGACTGAGCTGGCAGTAGTACAAGGCTAGGATAAATGGAAGTACATCAGAGTGGAGGGATGAGATTATCCTGGTTGGGATTTGGATTGGGACTTTGAGGAAATGCTGAAGGTGGGAGTACAGACAGAACTTCTCACCTAAGCTACTGGAGGCTGGCTGAAGGATGAGAGAAAAGCCTGAGATATAGAAAATTCCTTTTCTGTTTCTCTTTAGTATGTGCAGAGAAAAATTCACAGTGTGTGTTTAGAAAGTCTAATATCAGGGCAGATGTATGCAGTGTGTTTCAGAATGAATAATTTGTGCACAGTAACTTGAATGAATGTCACACCAGAGACAACCAAATGTCAGTCATTTGAAGTAACATGGTAAAGCAGGATTTAGTTATTTAAACCACATCCAAAGATCTGAGTAGCTCTACCAGCAAATTCACAAATGTCGACTTGGTGTTCTTTCAAGTTTATGTGATTTATATATTACCTTTTTGAAGACCCCTCACCCTCCTGATATGCTGTAAGAAAAGTTTCTCTCACTGACTGCTCGCCTTGAGCCACCTTGTCACAGGTCACTGCCACAATATGTCCATGGTACCCCCTTGTCTGCTTTAGTTTCTTCTCTTTTCTGAATATAAAATGTTTCCTTGCCTGCTTTATTGGGAATCAGCTGCATAATATTTGGGGCTGGACTTTCTGCTGGAGGTCAGGTCTCTAATCTACAATAACTGTCACTGTCCTGGATTTGGACATTGTATTTTACTGTGCAGTCCAAAAATAATGAGGTTATTTACATAGAAATCTGTGCTGACAGTTACTCCAGCACAGAAGTTTACTTATGCATTTTCACACATGTTGTCTGTCTGATTATAACAAATGATACATATTACTACTTACTACTACGTACTTACTTACTTTATTACTTACTTATTACTTACTTTACTTATTAGCAGAAACAATGAAAAGCTTGAAATGGGTTTTTTAAATTTCACTAAAATAAAAAAAAAAATCCACAAAGCAACTCAAACAATAATACAAATAAGTTACCACATGTAAATGTGTCCCTCTGAATATTGGAGAAATAATCACTAGAGTGACGCTGTGTATTTGAGAGAACTTTACTTGAATGATTTGTAACAAAAACACAATTTGAATTTTGTAACACAACAACAATTTATACAATATAGGAAGATCTACAGGACAGAAAACTCAAAGTGCACGAGCACATTAAACAGACAAAAGTACTAAATACATTACTTCATGTGCACATGTGAACTCATAGCTAACACAAAATGGTGGACATACTTGTCCTGTTAAGAAGTGAGGACCTACTTGCATATGTACACACTTGACAAAACTCATCTTCCCTTACTCAAAATGTCAAATGAACATTATCTAAGTACTTTCATATCTGCACGACAGACCTGAATATGGGAGAAATAATCACAAGAGTAACACGAGAACTTTGCTCGAATGAGGAAAACCCCTGACAGTACAGAATGCAGCGGATGTGTGATGTCACCCATAGGTTTCCAAAGAGCTGTTTTGAAGCTCAGTGCGTTGGCTCTGGCCGGTGCCATCTTGGCAGTCCTGCCTTTTCCGCCTCCTAGCTAATCAAAGATGTGGATCATCAGTGGACCTTAGACAGGCCGAATGACGCCTGGGTGCTCAAACAAGCCATCTGTGACGACACCCGCCTGTCAATCAAAGCAGCCATGCTGTTAGTACTGCATAACTTTAAGCCTTAATATAATTTGAACAGGTGAGTTGTAGAAAAATTCACCCTCAGTACAGTTGTCATGAACGGGGAAATTAGCTATAGAGACCAAAACTGTTTTTTGTACCAGACTGTAAACATGTTTTTGATGTAGAGTTGGACATTTCAATATGGCCGCTTTTGTAAGCTGAAATGTTCTGTAGCCAGCCTCAGGTGGCCGCTTGAGGAATTTGTAGTTTTTGGCACACTGCATTGATTTCATTTCCCAGCCACGAAGGGTTGCAAGATGGAGGAAAACACTGGGTACGGTCGAATAGTTAAAAAAAAAAAAAAAAAAAAAAAATCTCCTAGTACTTCCTAAGCACTTTTCCTTGATCTTGATGAAAAGGCATGAGGTCAAGGAAAGATGTGAAGGAGAATTCATAAAGAGTTAGAAGAAGACGACTGTGGTGCTCAGAGAATCCGACTGCACTTACACTGGACTACGATGTCCACGATGAAATGTGGGCTGGCATTACCTCCTTTCCTTTCATAAAGGATGGTCAGGTGTATCCTATGCTAAAGGAGATAAGAAAGGAAGCACTGAAGCTGTTTTCCTTAACATTTAGAGAATCTGAACAGCTCTTATCATGGTGGCTATGCGAATACTTCCGGGTCATTTCAAGGTTCCTGAGTGAAATGACCCGCAGTGATCTCCCTGGGTATGTGGGTGGAGACAAAAGCAATCAATCTCAGAATCTAAGATTAAGAACATTCTGTAGATCAAAGATGAATACTAATACTGTGATGTTGTAGAATAAACACTCTTTTAGCATTTTATCTATCCTTTCAAACACGTGTTTTCAACCATTTCATTTGGTCTTGGGACTTTGGAACTACGAGGTGTACCAGGCTGAGTGGAAGTAGATTTGGCTGATTTGACTTTTTTTGTTCCTATTTTTACATAAATAAACAAATAATAGAAATAAGAAATCTGTTGGCATGAGATTCAGTAATGATTTTGACCACACAAACACAGTCAAATGCACCAGAGTCATGGGAACACAGCAGCATTTGATGTAAGATTCGCGGCCTGTTTGAACTGGAGATCTAGAATGTCAGGCTCTGTATGGATTAGTTGGAGTAATGAGGCAGGCAGCACACACTTCTGCCTCAATCAGACTTTTATAGCATATTTATCTTCACATTTTTGGCTCAACAACAAAAGTGTGATGATCTGAAGAACAAAATCTGAGTTCACTCAGTACCTTCTCAACTGATGATCATTAACTTTTAAAGGTCCAGTGTGTAGAATTTAGCTGCATTTAGTGGTCCAATCACTGCATTGTAATCTCCTCACATCACCCTCACCTTCCTAATGTAAAGGAGAAACAACACTTTAAGGACCCTGTTTAGAGTCAGTATTTAGTTTGTCTGTTCTGGACTACTGTATAAATAAGGTGTTCCAACATGGCGGCCTCCATGAAAGGGGACCCTCTCCCACTGTAGATATAAAAGGATATTTTTTAAGTAACAAACATAAAAAGATTCTTATTTTCAGGTGATTATACATGCATCAAAACATAGTTATGAATATTATATTCCATGTCTGCCTTATTCTGAAAATAGAGGCCCCAAATCTTACACACTGTACCTTTAAGGTGCAGCCTTCATGGATTTCAGTCCACTTTGAAAAACATCCTTTTATTTTCACTTTTCACTTCAGTGCATGTTTTTATGATTCAACTGTCAGTTGCTTTAAATGCTCTCATTGCACAATTCCCAAACATCAATTGACTTCTGCACTCAGCTGATGGACAGCCCAGTACGTTGTTTATGTGACTGTTGTGTTTAGTGACTATTTAATACTCCTTCAATTGTTCATTCAGAATGTTAATTGGTTATCTATGCATGATGAAATTTCTAAGTCAAGCAAATGTTACAAATGATTCTATATCCAGCCAATTAGTGGTGCTTTGATCTTTAAAGTGGACCAATCACAACATGCCCCTCTCACCAATGACCAGATTGCGGGACAGAAATTTGCAGCCAGAGACAAAAAGGCAAGGGAATGGGAACAGAGGTGGCCTCCTAATTAGCAGGGAAAAATTGTTATTTCATGACTAACTTTAAACATTTTATAGTCCTGCTGTCAGTGTGGGAACAAGGACGCTACATTATGTAACAACCTCAAAATGAACCAGGCCTTTTTTTTTGTTCACTTTCAGTCTTCGGAGTCCATAGAAGCAATCAAATAAACATGGCTTGTTTTTACTGTAACTTCTAGGAAAAAAACTAATGAGACTTTGAGGAAGTGCATCAGGTGCCCGCAGTCATTACAGAGCTGTTTCCCCTCGGTCATGAAAAACTCTCCATGAACCTAAAGAGTGGAGCAAAAAAAAAAAAAGAAAAACACATAAAAAAGTCTGCATTTGAATTGTAGATACTTTGTATAAAGCAGGGGGAAGAAAACAGTCATCATGAATTATTTATTCCATCATGACGACATTATAATTAAATGCATTAACACAAAATACTTCTTTTTAATTATTCAACTCCAGTGTTTTTGTGAAGGAATGTCATGTAGTTTGTTGAAAACGAGGATGCATGCATAACTGAGCGGCAATATTTCCATAATGGGACCTAAACTGTATTCAAAGAGGAAGAAGGTTATGAAAAAAATTACAGAAGAGAGAAGGGGACTCATGTGGAGTCTCCGAAAACATCACATCTGCAGCATATCTGACTTATTTTTGCCACCAAGAATCTATGAAATAATTAAAACAGCTACTCAAAACAGTTCCAGGCTAAAGGCTACCAGGTCTGTAACATAATTAATATAATTGCGTTGTTTGGTATAACCTTCAATTTCATCCAAATCAGCTCACCTGTGGGAATATTCATGTAGACAGACGGATACTCAGTTAGTGGTTGTCTTTTTTACTTGTACTCATCCTGGACATTATGCAGTGTGGTATTTCCACTGCTGAAACATCAAGATATTAAGTGAGAACTCCACTGACATTACTGCACCCACATTAAAGATGTTCCATATCAGACACTGCAAGACGAATAGCTCTCTCTCGATAGGATGGCAGCAGTCATTGAACTCACTTGCCGAAGATTTTGGTTTAAATTAATGGACAATAAAATCAGTTACCTAGATCAGAACATTCAATCAATGGCTTAATTACAGGTAATTTAATGCCTCAGCTGGAATTGATTCTATTTATTATGCAGCTGTGAATTAATCAAATGTAAGTGGTTTGAAGGAAGAAGCCACATGAGACGTGTTTGGGGTGAAAATAGGGAAGTTCTCTTCACAGCACACGGGCCATTAAATGTTCCGCTAACTTCTCGCACATCTTCCGCCGGGCTTTTAGTGAAACTTAACTCTTTCAGAGATGTTTGTCCAACCAACCTTAGACTCTGTTTGTTTACTCTGCTGTAAATTCAATCAGTCAACTGATTCCTCCTCTGATAATGGTTTGAGATTTTTTTAATAGCATGGAAGCAAAAATAATTGACAATAATTAGTAGATAGATTTGTTCCATTAGTTTTTCTAGTTTTGACTTTCCCTTTGTACTTTTCAAGTATTTATTTATCTATATAGCTGTAAATTAGAAACCACAACAGATATTATTAGGTACATTTACATTTACATTTAGTCATTTAGCTGACCCTTTTATCCAAAGCGACTTACAGAGAAGGGAAACAATCATGGTACAGTGTGATAAGAAAGTGTTAATGCAGCAGTAAGTGCTGTGACAATTCTTAAAGGGATCATGTCCAGTTGTTGGTAGTGTTGGAGAGGAGGTCCTCACTGAAGAGCTGGAGGTCTTCAGGAGGTTTGTGAAGGTAGAGAGGGACGCCCCTGATCTGGTAGGAACTGGTAGTGCGTTCCACCAACGGGGAACAACGAGGAGTCTGGATTGCCTTGAATGAATGGGTGGCAGAGCCAGGTGTCCATCATTGGAGGATAAGGGTGTTCAAGTAGGTAGGTGCAGTACCGGAGACAACTTTGTAGTCAGCATTAGAGATTTGAATTTAATGAGGGCTGCTGCAGGTAGCCAGTGGAGCTCGATGATCAGCGGGGTGACGTGATCTTTTGGGTTGGTTGTAGACCAGGCGCGCTGCCGCATTCTGGATCATCTGAAGGGGTTTCACTGTGCAGGCTGGGAGGCCCGTCAGGAGGGCATTACATTAATCTAGTCTTGAGATGACCACAGCTTGTGTCAGGAGTTGAGTAGCATGTTGAGTTAGGTAAGGTCTGATTTTTCTGATGCTGTAAAGCGCAAAGCGGCATGACCGGGAAACTGAGGTGACATGATTGGAAAAGGTTAGTTGATCATCAATCATAACCCCTAAGTTTCTCACCACCCTTGTGAGGGGAAGACATAGGGAGTCAATTTTGTTGTTGATGTCGTGGTGTATTTGGCTTGGAGGACCACCAGTTCAGTTTTTGAGAGGTTCAGCTGGAGGTGATGCGTTAACTGTGTCAAAGAGGTTTAACTTGTTTTCTGTGCACATGACAATAAAACTTTGAATATTAGATGTAAAGAACAACTACACCTGGTCTATTAATGCTGCATACACTGCCAGCTAGTGGCAACAATCTTTTTCCTCACCCAGTCACTAACATACCTCACTACATCACACCTGTATGTGGTTATAAGTAAAACATATCACACCCACCTGTGATTCTGTGTGTGGTCAAAGATTCAATTCAGACTTGTAGTATTCCACCCACAGAGGTGTGAGCAGCCATGTTTCCCCCCACAATTAAGTGTCTCTTTCTCACTAACTTCTTAACACTGAGGAAAAACATATTCAGTGCATCATAGAGAATTTTCAATTGCACCCAGTACCAACTCTAACTTCCCCAGCACTGTGTCAGTGTAAACACTCTGCTAATACATAGCGCTGCACTGTGTTTCATGCTATCAATATTTCAACAAAGCCACAGCCACGACCGCCGTACTCTAACGAAGTTTGAAAGTTCAGACTGTCCACAATAAAGCTCTGTCTCCAGGTAAGATCTGAGATTGCATTGATCTCCTATTCACGCAGAGGGGCTAATGATAAAACAGCCATGCCTGTTTTGTTTCCATCTATAATGCAGCAGCGTCAGCCCAAGTGTTTGCCTCTTGCAGGCTTTCAACTTGGATTGCAGAAGCTTTCACAAAATCTGTAGTCTCCAGCATCTGTCTCATTGTTAGTCTGCCTCTATTTGAAGTGTTTTATGACACCTAGCAGTTGGCAGAGATGCAAGGAGGAGAGAAATATTCTGCTGCTGAATTAATGCAAGAGATGGAGGAGGACCATCAGCCATTGTCCACAGAGACACAAGGATTTACACATGCTTCAGCGACATAAAGAAAAGTGTCACTATTACTACAGCCACATCTTCTACTTGTAAACAAAGCTTGACACTATAACACAGTCATATTTCATATCAAAACCTTTATTTACACCGCACTTTAAGGGAGTTTTACCAGAATAAAATATTTTAAATGACAGACTGTAAATTGTACAGATAAACACTATATATACGGCAAAACCTTTATGTTATACAACATTTATATGGATTTTTCATTTTAATTGTATAAACTTGTATAAAATTTTACCGTAAGCACAGCTTTTTTCATTTCTTTTGAAGATGTCCTTAAATTATGTTTAAAAGTGTTTAATTTTGGGAAAGAAGACTGAGATGCAATTTATAAGCTGACAACTCTTCATCATATAAGTTCTGTCACACTGTGATCTATATGCACATCTTACTGGTGCCACTTTACTTTTACCTCATCCTCAGTCACACTGGTATTTACTCCAACACACTTCTAAGCCCACTGCCCCATAAAACACACACTGTTGTATATGTGGTTTTCACCAATGCTAATTTGCTCTCAATGATGTTTGTTTACTGTGTCCTCTTTGAGTGCTCTGTACATTCAAGAACACCTTAAGCCAATCTGACAAGAGCTGTGATTACCATATATTAAGAATATTCTTCTGCAAATGTTGGAAATGGAGGACAGACGGTATTCAAAAATAATCTGAATCCTCTCATAACCCCTTGAAAAATGTTCAAATCATGCTAAATCCAGAAACATACATGCAGCAAGTCAAAACGGATGAATCCACAATAATAACAAAGCTAGATTGAAAGCTAGATGAAGTGTTTTCTATGTTTCCTCAGAAATGCAGTGACCTTTCTGCACTCTAATTTATAGCATATAGCAGTCAAACGTAGTCAAAGAGAGAATGCAGCACAGGAGGTTGGCAAATAATTTGAGATCTTAATATCTCCTGTAGAAGTATTGGCACAAACACAGACATGTCACAAAGCATTATAGTGTAGCAAAATTGCTACAGGCACAAGAATAACATTACACTTATCCATGATGCATCTATGACAGCGAGTGGCATCCCAGGAGAAGTAGCTTAGGTTGAAACTATAGATGCTGTCATTGCAGGAGTGAGACGTTTTCATCAGCCTGGAAGAACAGATAGCAGCATTTGAACAGCAGCAGTAATGTTCATCCTAGTTTTCTGTGGCATTTCTGTATTTTCAGGGTCTTTTCTGGATAAAAGTGTCCTAAAGTTTCAGTGGAGTAGATCTTAAAACTGCGAAAACATTCATGTGAAACAAAAATGGCATGATGAAATGGCCTAAATGAATCTGAATAATTCATCTTGGGTCTTCAGAACTTGGCTTTTTAGAGAAGTATAATCTGCTGATTATTAAAAACCTACAGTTAAAGTTAGTGAGATCACTTGAGCTCTCACCGAAGCCAAACCAAACTGCAAAACTCACTTTGGGTTGCACTTTCAGAACTACCCCACTGAGGTGTCCCTCCCCCGAACACCTGTGACGCAAAACTCCTCTCAGAGGCATAATGAAGCTGTGTACGACAGAGCGGGGTGACTGAAGTGACAGTGCTGACAAATGTGGGCCAACATCACAACAAGTCAACAGAAAATAGTCTGGGGACTTATGAGAGGGTTACCTACATCTGTGTGGACAGGCAGCGTTCGCAAAACCTCCGCTCCAAATCCGTGACGAAGGGGTTGTGTCTGTTGTCTGCTGAGACTGAGGCGTCATGGTGGTGATGTGGGTGCCAGATGGCTCAGTCTCATGGAATGCGTGGATGAATGAGTAACGTAGAAAACTGGAGGTGGGACATGATTAAAACAGACTACGGAAAAGGAAACTATATTACATTGCTCTATCATGAGTGGAGTCAATCAAAGTATTGTATGTCTTCTATAGATTTGACTTTTATCTATATCTAATCTGTACCTTTATCCCCGCTGTATACTGTATCTTCCACAGTTCATACCATAACATATACTTACACTCTACCCTTAGACTACTGTAATGAAACATACTTAAACCTTGTATACTTTTTAGCCTTAAGGCCTGCTCACTCTATTATCTATAGCAGTGATCTATGGTGCTGACAACACTAACACGAATCTGCATTGGAAAACTGTGCTTGACAAAGTTGACAGTTGAAGCGGTGTCAAAGGAAACTTTATTGAGTTGGATGATTCATTCTTGACCCTTGAAACTCATCACGGCTGACTGACTTTTAAATGTGTAGGTGACAGGAAGTCAATCAAAGTAACTTTTAAATCAACCAATTATAACTATAATTATAAGTGTTTCTGTCTCTCAAAATATGTCAGTCAAAGGCATGTTTGTAATCAACACTAGATTTAAATGCCACTTAACCACCATTATTGTACCACCATTATTATTGTATTATATGTACAGAGTGGTTTGGGATGAATATATATACACTACTTGACTACTTGACTGTGAAGCAGTACAGATGTAATAGTACTCAGAAGTCCGGTTTGGGGATCCTGGTTCAGCACAGTGGGAAGAAACTCAAAATGCATAAAGATACTTTTTTCTTTTCATCTGGGTGATCTGTTGAAAATGCATTAGCATTTTTCATATGTTGCCATTCACATACTCTGCAACACTGTCTGTTATCTATCAGATTCATGAACAAACTGATTTAAAGGATGTAAAGCTCTGGTGTTTCATTTGCACTCGGTATAGTGTGACTGACTGCGCACCAATCAGCCGGCCGTGCTAACCTCAGCGGATGTTGCTCGCTGTGTGCTAATGTCTAAAAAAATCCAGTGGGAACTTTGGATCTGTGACCTCTGCACCATGACGGTTCAGCTCACATAGATTGAGCATTAGAGGCCATATGCAATATGTTGAAGAAGAAATATTGAATAGGATCCAATGGTTTGTGTTCTTTATGGCTGATATTATTGTTCTCAATTGTCATACATGAGATTGTCTTACAAGGTTCACTGTTATAATAGTAACACCTTTTATTACAAAATATGTCATACCTCGACTTTTTTCAGTGATTATACATGCATTACCAGGTTGGATGTATTTGTGAGAGTGTCCTAGATAGAAGCATGGTTATTAGAATAGAGACTGGTAGCTGGCTGTATAAATCTATCCACCCACAGAATCTGCTCAGCAAAATCCATGTTTCCCTATCCAATCCTATTCATGGCTGAAACCACTTCACGGCACCACACTTCAGCAGTGATGACCATGTTCAGTGGGAAGGATATTTAGTTTTGCACAAGTGGTTTTAAATTGACTGTACAAGTCCTTTGATACTCACAATAATCAAATACAATACAATGTGCAGCACTCCGGATGATTTGTGTAGCCCAGAGCTAAACAATCCTCCCCTGCTTCAGAGTTTGACTTTGATAGAAAAACCTTTTGAAGTGATGAGATGGTACAGTAGAATGCAGAAGTCACAGGAGATTGTAGTTAAGAGTGAGTGAACCACATCATGACTTTGGTGTGCTACTTTTATAAAAACCACCCAGGACACTGCCGGCCCTGCGCCAGAGGGGGGGAGCACGGAGAGGTTATGGTGGTTGGGGATGGGGGTTTAGCTTGAAGCATTGATGGAAAGAGCAGCAAAGACAAAAATCAATATTTGCAGGGTGGATGAAAATTCCCTCAGCATCCAAGCTGGTTGTCTGGAGGAGTTTGGCTGCTTTTCTTCTCTGCTGTTTTCTACTCTGGGTGCCCTTTATCTCTTGCCAGAATCCCTCATTCACTGTGCTTACTCTAGAGCTCTTTATCATACAGATTGAAAACTGAGGGAATCATCCAGGAGTGAATCACATGCGATTGAAAATTTGGCATCCAACACATGGTTGTGCACCTTCTCCACACTCTGAGCTGTAACCTTTTCTATTGTACCTCATTAGTACCGTTGTGCATGTGGGTATCGGTATGTGTGTGCCTGTAGCTTATTGATGCATTGGTGTCCCAGTCACTGCTGCTGTTACCTAGAGCTGATAAATGATGGCCAACTTCACCTCCCCCTCCCAGGACCCTTTGCTGCCTCTGGCTGGTTTCTCTGCTGTGTATTGATGTAGAGACCTAGAGACCAGTGTCGCCTGTGCCCTTTAACCCCACCTTCCAATTTGCCTTCAGTATATGGTAGGCAGCATTGAGAATTTGCTGACTTGTGCTCACACTGCTGCATGAAGTATAACCTTTCTGAGTCCTTAGAAATTAGCCTATTAATATGACTGGAAGAACACATTACTTAACCCTTTAGATAAACTCAATAAACTGTTAAACAAAATAAATCTGCCGTAGTCTC
Source organism: Sciaenops ocellatus (assembly GCA_033000465.1). Lineage (NCBI taxonomy): Eukaryota > Metazoa > Chordata > Actinopteri > Sciaenidae > Sciaenops > Sciaenops ocellatus. The sequence continues at coordinate 29,003,902 of CP136871.1, read as the reverse complement.
TAACATGTCATCTCTGTTTCACAGAGACCCAGCGAGGCGGCGCATGCGACACATCAGTCATGGCCCTCTGCTTCATTGGCGATGAGGCAATCAGTCAAGATGTCACAGTGAGCATGTGTCAACTGGTGGCAGTGATGGAGGGCATGGGTATGGGATAGTTGGGGGGGGGGGGGGGCATTCTGGGTTCTGGCCGGATAAATCTTCAATGGCAGCTCCCAGCAGCTTCTGCCAAAACACTTGGTCTCAACAACAAGCCAGTGAATGCCTGTATGTAGGATGCCTTCTTATTGGATGAGTCAATGGCCCCGGGCAAGGAAAAAAGTTCCCCACATCTCAATTTCACATTGACAAGAACTCTGCTGTGAGGATAATTGCGGATTTGTTGCTGTGCACAGTGAAACAGAGAGATGAACAGAGGGGGGAGGGAAGGAGAGGCAAAGAGAGCGAGCACTGGAGTATTAAATATGATAAAACAATCAGATAACCACTGTAAAGCAACATTTACTTCTGGATGTAATTGCCATTTTGTAATGAATGTTTAGTCACTAAAAAAAAACTGCTCCTCAAAGGAGCCGCGCAGCATATTTTGATTGCATTACATTCTGGCAGAGCATGTAAGTGCACTTCCAATTTACATTATGCTATTAGCAGTTCTCATTATGTTATACTCTTCTATGCAATCATCTCTATGTAAGTTATAATAGAATACATTTAGCCACATTCAGGCTAAATGAACTAGAATCCTGACTGGTTGTAATGTGATGTAGAAGAAGAAACGAAGAACAGAAATGCTTCACAAGTGTTCCAAAACTAAAGCCGGTCCATTATTTTTTCATTCAGAGAATGGCTGCCATTCCATTTCCTTTCTCCACATGAGATTCTTCTTCTTGTCAATATTCAGATTTACCACATGATGATTAACTGAAGCTGGAAACAATGAACATCCCTAACCCTCCTATTGAGGTATGATGTATTTACAACCTGTTTTACTACTTTGATAAACCCCTTAAATATTTGTTTGTGATGTCCTAAAACAAATTGAAAAGGCAAAGTCAGCAAAACAATCTTCACAATCTTAATTTTTCTAATATTGTGGCTGTGAAGTGAAGCCAACATTGCAGTTCCTCAAATGTCCACTTCAGAATGAGTCAGTCTCCATAAGTCCCAATGATAAAATTCCCAACCTCACAGCTGAAATGATTGAAATGTTTTCTGTAACTGACCTGTTCAAAGGCTAAAAGTTATTCATAATTAAGGCTGTGGCCACTTTGACAGGTGGGTGCCATCACAGATGGCTTGGCTCATTCAGCCCACCTCAGGTCTACCCATCATCCATCTCTTTGTCAGTTTTTAAATCAGCCAATTAGCAGGACTGAATTGTATTATTAAAAAATTATAAGCTCCAGCATTTTTGGATAAAATAGGGTGCCTTTCAGTCTCACAAAGAAGATGTAGAATGTCCTTAAAATGAGAACAACAAAACAACAAAAAAAAAAAACAAAAAAAACAGCCAGTCATCTGGTACTTCAGATTTAGATTTTTATGAGACGATTTACATTATCAAGTTTGACGAATATATAAATATATAATTTCCCAAAGAGGAAAATTACCAAACAGAATGAGAATCAGATTTTTACAAATTGAGCTTGACTCGTGTATGTGAAGTTACCCTAGTCCCAACAGGAGATTGGAGCATCGGCACTGAGCAGGTGCCATCCACTACAGCAGTGAATCACCGGACCTCTCGCCCTGTTTGTGAGATGTCACCTGATTCAGAGCACTCACTTCTGCCATTTTCTCGCGGGCCCATTGAACCCGTCTTCCTGCCTCCCTCCAGCTGGTGTCTCCACCACACACCAGATGGCTCAGCTTGCCTGAAAAACATTTACCCTTTCAGTCCGAACGTGACAGATTCATTGCCAAGCGTTCACATCCCTACCACCAGTATGGAGGTGGCATGGTGGCTCAGTGGTTGGCACTGTCACTTCACAGCAACAAGGTTCAGTTCTTGTGTCTGTGTGGACAGTGTAATGTTCGCCCTGTGTTTGTGTAGGTTTCCTCCCACCACTGAAACACCAGGAAGTCAGATGGATTAGAGGCAGTGATTTTTCTTCATGTCTGAGTGTCTTTGGCTCTCCATGTTTTCACTGTGAAGAGCTGCTGTGCTGTCCTTGGTTCCTTGACTTCTCTTCATTTTAGGATAAATTCCATCCCTGCAAACAACCCGGATCAACTAGCAGCCAACAATATCTCTTGAAAAAAACAAAAACAAACTATGGTTCAATGAATGATGGATGCAGAAATCTCTTGAAAACCCTTCTAATATTTTATAGACCTCTTTCAATAGACAAAAAAGGCCAACAGCAATGGCATGAACATCTTTTTATCTATTTTTTATTCATTTATTGGAGAAGATATATCTCATATTCAAAGGAGAGCTTTGAAGGAGGTCTTCTTTTTAGGCCAACAGATGAGCATTTTAAGGATATGAATGTCTTACTGAGTAAGTAGGCCTTTGTTCAGCCGGATTCTCAAAATGGCTTTGTATTGAGCACCAACGATCATGTAATATGAAAATGTGTAATGACTCAATCAATAATACACTAGAGATGTTGAACTTGTATTGGCAGGCTATAAAATGAACGAGTTCAATCAATGAGAGACGATTAAATATGTTTTACAATGCCTGATAAAAGAATTAGAAACTTATGAGGAGATATTACAAACCTCCGTTTATAAAATGTCATTAACTATATTCTAAGGTTGTTGGTTAACATAAAATGTTATTAATATAATAAGAGATACCTTGGCAGAGCTCCATCCTGTTTAATTTGGTATCTTTGCTGGCTATCGACCTGGTTGCAAACAACCCCCCAAAGTACTTTAAAGGCTTAATTTCCCCAAATAATGTTGCCTCTTCTAATAAAAGTTTACTGCTCCCGGATGCACATAAAGACATCACGGAACACGGTGGCTAGTCACAACCTAAAGTTACATGGCACACGTTGTGCAGAAGAACGAACAGGACAGAATGTGAGAGCATCTCGTGGTGTAAGACCTTTTTATTTACACAGGATATGACACTGGCGAGGACTGGACACATAATTATCTGACCTTTTCTCACAGTCAGACCAGCGGCCAAAACAGACACTGTACTAGCAATGTGATGTCAAAGACCTAATGTGTGTCAAGACTATGACCAGCAATGTTCAAGTCTCAAGCATTTAATTAGACATGAAAGCAAAAGAGAATAAGTTTGCACCCGTTGACCTCTGTTAACACTTTAGTACACTGGCTTTTAAGTTGAGTTTGAAAGATTTCAAATGTTATAACGTTTTTATAGCTCAGGAAAAATAGATCTAATTATATATCCAATAATATGATGATAAAATGTTCGAAAAGTTTGAGCAGCTTTATTTCAATCAGAATTTGACCTTATAATTATTATTATTATTATTATTATTATTATTATTATTATTATTATTATTATTGCTTTATTTTGAATAGTGACAGAGAAAAAGGCAAGGCAGAGGAGAGAGAGGGAATAATATGCAGCAACAAAAGGCCCAGACTGCCTTCATATGTAGTATGTGCTCTACCAGGTAAGCTACCCTATATATATAATATGGTGCAAGATGCCTCAGCCTTTTGGTAATGAGAAATTGAGAATATATTAGGTGGCTGTAGAGTACCATATAGGCCGGATAGTGTCACAAGTCCCCCCCTCCCTCTCGGCTTGCATTATTATTTATTTATCCCATTCTGAGCCCAACGCTGGTGCAGCGTTTGTGTTCTTGGTTTAGTGTGCTGCTCAGTTATCAACCTCTCTACTGCAGCACAATGAAGTAACTTCATATGGTTTAAATTTGAGAACATGATGACCATTAGCAAGGTCACAAACATTCTTCAAAGAAACAGTTAACTATTAAAAGTTACTTTTTATTTGTACCACGTTAAAATAACCAATTCTGATTGGCTGCAGAGTGTCAATTTATAATTGTCCAATTCCTGATGAAGGACACCTACTAAGTAGTTCCAGCGAAGCTTTCTGTTTGATTATTTCAAACAGTGTAGTCCTTCGAGCTGCAGCAAATTCACTGCCCCCACATTGCTTTACCTACTGAACGTGCTACTTCAGGCTGCGGCTAACTGTAAGTTACACATACACTACCGTTCAAAAGTTTGAGGTCACTTAAAAAAGAAAAGCAATTTTTTTGTCGACAAAAATAACATTAAATTGATCAGAAATACATTGTAGACATTGTAAATAGTGTAAATGACTATTGTAGCTGGAAACAGCTGATTTGTAATGGAATATCTACATGTGTGCAGAGGCCCATTATCAGCAACCATCACTCCTGTGTTCCAGTTGCATGTTGTGTTTGCAAATCCAAGTTCATCATTTTAAATGGCTAACTGGTCATTAGAAACACCTTTTGCAATCATGGTAGCATAGCTGAAAACTGTTGTGCTGATTAAAGAAGCAATAAAACTGGCCTTCTTTAGACTGGGTGAGTGTCTGGAGCATCAGCAATTGTGGGTTCCATTACAGGCTCAAAATGACCAGAAACAAAGAACTTTCTTCTGAAACGTGTCAGTCTATTGTTCTGAGAAATGAAGGCTATTCCATGCGAGAAATTGCCAAGAAACTGAAAATCTCGTACAATGCTGTGTATGACTCACGCCACAGAGCAGCACAAACTGGCTCTAACCAGGATAGAAAGAGGAGTGGGAGACCCCGGTGCACAACTAAGCAAGCGGACAAGTACATTAGAGTATCTAGTCTGAAAAACAGACGCCTCACAGGTCCTTAACTGGCAGCTTCATTAAATAGTGCCTGCAAAACATCACTGTCAACATCAACAGTGAAGAGGCGACTCAGGGATGCTGGCCATTTAGGCAGAGGGGCAAAGAAAAAGCCAAATTTCAGTTTGGCCAATAAAAAGAAAAGATTAAGATGGGCAAAAGAACACCGGACAGAGGAAGATTGGAAAAAAAGTGTTATGGACAGACAAATCCAATTTTCAGGTGTTTGGATCACAAAGGAGAACATTTGTGAGACGCAGACCAAATGAAAAGAAGTGTGCTTGAGTGCTTGACACGATCTTTCAAGCATGGTGGAGGCAATGTAATGGTCCGGGGGTGCTTTGGTGGTGGTAAAATGGGAGACTTGCACAGGGTAAAAGGGATCTTGATGAAGGAAGGCTATCACTCCATTTTGCAACGCCATGCCATACTCAGTGGATGTCACTTGATTGGAGCCAATTTCACCCTACAACAGGACAATGACCCAAAACACAGCTCAATATGGAGCTGTGCTTTGGGTGCAAGAACTATTTAGGGAAGAAGCAGTCAGCTGGTATTCTGTCTGTAATGGAGTGGTCAGCACAGTCACCAGATCTCAATCCTATTGAGCTATTTTGGGAGCAGCTTAACGGTACCTAAGAAGGGCCCATCAAGCCAATCCGACTTGTGGTAGGTGCTTCAGGAAGACTGGGAGGAAATCTCTTCAGATTACCTTCACAAATTGACATTAGAATGACAAATTCTGCAAAGCTGTAATTGTTGCTAATGGAGGATTCTTTGATTAAAAAAAAGTTTGAAGGAAACAATTATTATCTCAATTAAAAATCATTATTTCTAACCTTGTCAATGCCTATATTTCCTGTTCATTTTGCAATATGTCCTATTTAAACTAATTTCTTGTATGTTTTCATGGAAAACATGACATTTTCTAAGTGAACCCAAACTTTTGGTAGTGTATCAACATTATTTGTTTGTGAAAATCTTGGAATTGATTTGGGGACAATGACTTAGATGGATAGCTAGCTAGTCTTGTTGTTATGCAATGTTTTTGACTTTGAACCTGTGCTAGCATAGCACTTTCTGATTCAGAGCTGAGTCAAAGGGCCTTTGTGCTGAGCTCATAGAAATATCTCCTGAAGACAAGTCATGTCTAAGGTTTGCTCTTTTTTACTAAAGTATTGAACAGTGAACAAGGTAATGATTTTTCCAGGTATGAGTCATTTTTAATGCAAATCACATTAAACACATATAAAATATAAATTAATTATCTTAATTGTGTTTGTCTCTTTGGCAAGTAACCATGGTATAAGTGGGATAATGCCCTTCAAGGTTTCCATTATCAGGAGCTTCTCTGTTGTCCATTAATTCCTCATGGACACCATTCTGCTGTTATCCCTTACATAAACTGTATCCCATACAAAACACAACAGGGTAAGCTAAGGCAAGCTTGAATGTCACAGCCAGGTGGCATCATTTCTGTCCTATGGAACAAGTTTACTTATGAGGGGTTAATGATGACATGGAACACTTAAAGGTTTATCAGTATTCTTTGTTCTTAGTGTGTCATTGTAAGTAATAATTGGAGCATTTCATATGTAGTAGTAGTAATAGTAGTAGTTATATTTTAAATATATGCACATGATTATGGGGCTGGACTCATCCCCAAATTTGCCCATGATATGACCCACATCAGCAATCTGGCCTGCTCAGCTGAGAGTGCACAGCTCAGCCAGGCTGGCTTTTCGTGGTGATCATCTGCGTCCGAGTGATAGTGTTGAGGTTATTTGAGATTTTGTTTGTCCAAAAGAAATGACCAAGTCTTCTGAGAAAGCCATTATAGAATGTCAAGAATGTTTTCCTATCAGCTTTCACAACTCCCCAGCACCCAGGAGTAGATGGGGTAAATTGAAGTGCCATAGTTTTTTTTTCACCCTTAAAAAATAATAATGAAAAAAAACTTCTTGGACCTGATAAACCACAAGGCTGAATGATATCTGAAGGCTATGCAAACATCCAGGGATACAGTGAGAGGGGGAGAAACCAGATTGACAAAAAAGAAGAAGACATAATTCTTTACTTTGCTTCATATTGCTGTCTACCATGCTTTGTGATCCCCAAGAAGGACTGAAAGGAAGCATGAAAATGATATTGGTGGTCGTCTGTCTGGAGTTCAGCAGATGGCGTACCTGTGGTCCAGAATTTTTAGTAGAACTTAAACAGAAGGGGGACAAAAAAAGGTAAGGTATGCATCTTATAAAAACTGAAAATGTGGATTCATGTTGTATATGCTGCAATTGTGTGTATACCGGCGTGCATACCTCATCACTATCATCATAAAACATATACCTCAGTGATTAGATGTTTATGAGTTTCTGCCAGTTTTATGTGTGTCCTGCCATCAACACCTAACAATTCATAAAAATGTACTGGAGACACTCCAGCTGGTGCGATATAGTACATATGAGGGGAGGATGTGACAGAAATGTGGTGACTGAGGTGTTCTGCAGAAGCTCAAGGCTGCGTTTATGTGAGCTGTGTGATGTGACCCTGGTCAGACATCTTGATACATCAGACGTGTGATGGGGAGAAATGAAGGACGGTTGATAAAAATGGTATGCTTTTTCCAAATCCATTATAATTTGAAGAAATGTCAGGCTTTTTGTGTAATGGATCTGTAACACAGTTACAAAAATAGACCTCTGTCCACTGGGCTGTTTTTCACCTGACAGTATAATGCAACAGCACCACAAAGTACACTCCACGGAAGCAGAACAACTTTCATGGCGGCATGACGTATTTCAGGACGGTTCGTCGTCAACTTTGTATCTGGCTTTCAGCGTTTTGTGGAAAACAATGTTCAAGTGTGCAAACTTCTCCTCTTTCAGCGCGTAATGGCAGGTAACGCGCTTGCTATTCAGAATTCCACTTGTGTAACGTTACTCATGTTAGGGCTGCATCTCCGAGCTGGGCATGTCTCCATCACATTGCACTGTTTTGGTCAGTTTGTTGTCATGGTGGCACACATGGAACACGTCACATCCATGCCCAGTGGAATTAAGACTGCTCATTTAACATTACTAATGTTTATGATTACAACATGCTTGAGCTCCTTAGCCAAAGTACCAACATAATATCAATGTAGGCTTCTATTGGTTCCATTTTCTTTGCTAAGATAGTGTTAGCAATGCTCATACAGTCAAAAAGCTCAATGTAATTAAACGATCTGCTTATGGAATTTTTTTGGAACATGGGACTAACTCCTGAGACGACAGCGTGGATATTTAGCTAAAACTCACTAGTGTTACTATTGAACACTTGTTACAGCAGCTTGTTTATGTGGCTAGTAGGGGTGTGCAATACTACAGAATTTGGTATCGATCCGATACCAAGTAAATACAGGGCCAGTATTGCCGATACCGATACCAAAACATTTTACTTAAAAAAGCAGCTTATCTACTTTCGTGTAGGGGAGAGCAATATGTCAATTTATGAAGTGAATGCATCATCAATATGCAAATGTGGAATGCAAATATGGGAATATTAATGTTCCTCTGACAGTTAACACAAAAAGGTTATTATATTCAACCATATTCACATTTCAGGTTTGAGGTATACTTCTTTATAATGGAATATATTCTTTAGTTCCAGTAAAATAGTTTATGGAATATATTCTTTAGTTCCAGTAAAATAGTTTATTTAATCTGGCTGAATATATTTTATGACTGTCTGAATAGTCTATATGTAATCAGCCTGCTAAAATTAAAAACTATGATGAACAATTACACTTTGAAAAATAACATTAACTAATGCTGGAGATGACTAAATCTTACTTTCACTTCTATAAATCAGCTACCTGGATATACTATAGTCGGTGCTAGGGGTCTGGGACTGGTTTGGGGATCCCCCTCCTCCTCCCTCTGTTTAGTACTTTGCAGCTCGGAGTTCTCTTTTGTGTGTGTTTTCATATGTAACGGGAGTTGTGTACTGAACGTAGAGAAGAAAAAGTGAAACTTAAGTATCGATCTCATCACGCAAGTATTGATCATTACTGATACCAGCGTTGGTATCGATACTATCGATTTTTTAGATTAATCTGCCCACCACTAGTGGCTTGACAAGGGGGCAAATACAAAGCTCACTAAAAATGTATATATAAAAAATTATATATATATATATATATATATATATATATATATATATATATATATATATATATATATAATTTTTTTGTAGAAGAAATCAAATCAGATGTCATGACCAAAGCCTGTCTTTGAATTGACCACCCACAATTATTGTCAAGAGCATAAACACATTAAAAACACACACACACACACACACACACACACACACACACACACACACACACACACACCACCTTTTTCACCCCTGACATGTTTTCATGCCTGAATATTGAATGACAGACTTGTTTCCTAATGATGTGCTGCTCTGCATGCAGTGCCATACATTGCCTGCACCGGCTAATGTCCCCCATAACAATGAGCAGCAGGAGACAGGTGGCCAGCGACCTGTGAGAGCACGTCCCTCTGGATGCTGGCTGATGACGGGGAAAACATGGACGGGCATTGTATTAATCCAATTCCATGGCAGTAATGTGGAAAATCCAGCAGCTGTCTGAGCTTTATATAGAAGAGCCTAGGGCATGTGAAACCTGCAGTGATTCAAATGGCACAAAAGCACTGGGCCTGAAATACAGCACTCTTCCCCTGGCATATACATCTCCCTGCTTCTCTTTTGCCTTTCTCTTCCCCTCTCAGCATCTCTCTGCTTAATTTTACTTTCCCTCCAATTTCCTCATTTGCTGTCTCTCATACTCTGATGGTCTTTCTGCTTATTTCTCAGACTGCAGTTCCTGTCTTTCATCTTCCCCTTACAACCCAATTACCTGGGCAGTTACAGCCCAAATCCATCCTTTTTTTCCTCCCATCTTCTCATTCACTCGCGCTCTCACCTTGTCCGTCTACCTTGTATTTGCTCTTAACAGGGACTCTCGGGAGTCTCTCGGGATAGTGCATAACTTTTAGTGTGGAGAGAAGCTGCAGCTGAACATTTTTTCAATTTAATGAAGATACTGTAATATGTCTGCAGGGTTTGATAATGCTGTTGATCAATACCAGTGACCTAATAATTTCTTTGCAAGGTGCCGAATTTCCAGTCCAGACTCTCTCAACACACACACACATACACTTTTTGCTGCTCAACAATGGAGTGGACCACAATGGACCAGCAACACAAGATATTTCAGTCATAAAGGCTAATGAGCCTCGTTCCCAAGCCAAAAAAGCAAATGACCATAATAATGACCATAATTACAGTACTTTGCATCACAATGCTGTACCTCTTCACAGAGCAGCTAAGAGCTGGATATTAAAACTGATGAGAAAGTGGCAGAGGACAGATTTTCTATAATACCATCTAGTGGCTGTATCCAAAATAGCTTCTATGCATGCTGATGGGACAGCGGATTATCATCTCATTAAAATATAAGGTACATCAGTTGTTTTCTACCATGTGTACCTCGTGTCAGACTCCTCAGTGTTTGTTCTAAAATGACCACATGAATTAAAAGATCCACATGCACTATATTTATAACTCACAATAAATGGAATAGAGCAATGTTTAAACTGAATATACGCCATTACACCAAGCACTTAGTACTGAAATGGTTGCAGGCTGTGTAATTACAACCATTGATAATCTGATCCCAGACTTAACCAATCTAAGGATTACAAAAGGAGATGTAGAAAGAATGTTTTTGTCTGCAGATCTTTTTTTTGATTTTATTTATATTTTGATTCAGCTCGAGTGACATGTTACTTTCTGGATGTTCTCTTATGGATGAAACTACACTATTTTCCACTCAGATTTCACCCCTTCCATCTGGATTTTTTTTCTTCTTGTTCTGTGCTCTGTTCCAAAAAAGGCCAGTATAGAAATATTGAATTGTCCTCCCACCACGTTCATCTTGTGAACCATTTTGAACAGTCTGTCTTTTTTTTTTTTTTTTTTACTAGATGTTTCTGCTGATGTCTTAGACTCTAGAAAAAAAAGTTTACATGCTTCCTGGTTTGCTTTTGTGTTTTTTTTTGCGGTCCATTGCACAAGTGTTTGTCTCCCTGTAGCTCAGTCCCATTGGGACAAACATCTAAAAATAGCTTTTGTAGAATCTGGGATCATGAAACATTCATGGTTTAAAAATCCAGTAATGACTGGCCTTGTGTCTAGATCAAAAAGTGAACCTACATAGTACAGGTTGAGTTTGGTTGCAGAAGTGGTGACGTATTGGGAATTAGGCTGCACTCACTGGTTAAGCTTGGTTTCAGTTTATCTGTTGCAGGAAAAAGTGGAGGCCTGCCTGGTCACAAACTCGTATTACAGCTAAGTGTCTTAGTCTTGTCAACCACAAGGTGAGTATGGCATAAAACATACCCTGCTTTTTTTACTCTATGTGGAACCATAGTTTACAAAATGAACATCATGCTATGTAGGAGAAAACTTGAAACAAGCGATTTAGACCATAAAAACTGTTACTGAGGTAATAAACTAGGTGAGACCAATAAATGGAGAATAGATAGAGCATGTTGGATGTATTTCTTCTTCCGCCTCCCGGCTAATCTAAATATCGGCAAAGACGTGGATCATCAGCAGACCTGATGTATGCCTGGGTGCTCTGATAAGCCACCTGTAATGGCACCTACCCCTCAATCAAAGCAGTCATGCTATTAATTATGTGTAACTTTAAGCCTTAATATAATAACAGGTGAGTTGTATAAAAATTCACCCTCAGTACAGTTGTCATGAACGGGGAAATTAGCTATAGAGACCAAAACTGTTTTTTGTACCAGGCTGTAAACATATTTATTTCTGCTATGAAGTTGAACATTTTAACATGGGGACTTATGGAGACTGACTTACTTCTGCAGTCTGTCTCAAGAGGCCGCTCGAGGAATTACAGTTTTTAGCACCCTTCCGTATTGGCTTCACGCCACAGCGGTTGCCAGTCAATACAGTCAATACAAATAAACTTCTCTTTGCAATCAATGGAGTCACCATCTGCTGGTCATCAGAAAGAATACATGTAGAGAAGGTCCTTTCTCACCGTCATAGGCATGCTGACTCTAGCGTTATTATTTATTAATACAGCCAGTAATCTGTGCTCCTATATGCAGTTTACTAGTGAACTGTTATATCAGTTACAGGCCTCCACCCCTGAACAACACTGCTACCTTTTGACACTGTGGTTTCTTGCAGTCTCTGGTGGAGGTCTAAAATTTGCTTATTTTTCACTAAATGATTAGAGTTTTGGACAGCAGTGAGAAAAAGGTCAGGAACCATTGCTTTGCATAGTCAATAAACGGGACTTCTGCCAGCCATTATTACGTTATTTTCCTCCTCTATGCCCCACCACTTGAAGCTTTAGAAAGTTGGAATGTCCTCCCTCCTCATTCTGTCACTTCCTTCTCCCCTACTAACAGTTGTGACCTTTCATCTTTACCGTGCCAATAATTGCAGTGCCTGAGGTACTGAGCTTTAACAGTCAGAGACGGAGAGCAAGAGAATGAAAAGAAAGACAGAATGAGCGAGGGAGACAAGAAATAGCTGTTACCCAAACCCTGGAAAGCCCGCTGCCGCCAACCCAACCCCCTCCTCCACTCCACCATCTCTTGTCGTTTTTTTCCACCCTCGCTCCTCTCCCCTCATCTTTTCTCATTTCGATTGAAGGCTAATGTTCAGGTGTCACATGCCTCCGCCTCGTGAGCCCCTTGTGAGCTCCCGATTTGCCCCGTAGCAGCAAAGACTTCTCATTTCACGGTGGAACAAAAAGGGTACACACACAAAACAAATGAGGAAAAGGTTAATGTATTCCAAACACCTTATCTACATTGAAAGACGACATGCCATCTCATCGACACGGCTCCTCGGCAAGACTGAACGACAAGCAGACAGCATCCCGGCTCCCCTCGCTTACTTAAATTATGTGCTCCTAGAGGACTAATGCAATGACTGTTTTCCCTTGCCAGTGGACCATAGTGAGCCTATTAAAATCACATTGCTACTTGCCTTTCTCTACAATGTGCCCCTCACTAAAAGCCCATGGCAGCATTAAATGAACAGGCCCGAAGACAATACTGAGAACTCTTGGATTTGATGCGACTTGATTATGATATCTAAAATGGTCCCCTAAACACCATGACCAGCTATATCAACAGACGCTGAAGGGACTCATCAACCCTATCGTATTTGAGCTCATTTCATAGAGCGGCTTGAGTAAAATCATGAGTCAGTCTGGGCTGGGCTGCGCTTAAAGGCCACGCACAATTGCTGTCGTGATTGGAGAAATGACGGCCGCATCTTCAAGGGAATGATTACTCATTTCAGCATGTGTGGGTGCTTCGCAGTGTAAGCATAAATGTGTGTAATGCCAGGGTCCTCGCGCAGTCGACGGTTGTCATGTGGGCACACTGCTTTTAATGGCGTTGCCCTGCCAGACAGAAAAGCACAGGTTTCCTTTTAATCTTCAACAATGAGGAAGTGGGAGACTTGTAACCCGGAGGTCAAATAAACGCAGAAACCGAATGTCACCCAACTGAAAGGTTGAAAGCAGTTGCTTTTGAGATGGTGATGATGTTGATCTGTCTGAGTCTCTCTTTGAGTACAAAAATTAAGCGACAACCCTGCTTGAATATGTCAAGGTTTTCTTTATGCAGGTATTTTATCAGGGGGTCAGAGTGTGTGGGTGTGTGGTGGCAAAAGTGATTCTCAGTCTTAATCTTGGCCAGTTTGAAATCCTCCTGGCGAATGATTGTGAGGGCTCCAAGAAGATATACGAGTGATACAGTGAAGTGTGTGAAGCCTCCATATTTCCCACACGGAAGCTTCACAGAACAAGAGCAACTTTCTTTGTGATGATCAGTTTTTACCATGTGGAAACCTGGGTAGCTGGAACATGAGTCAAAAAACAGTTTTGGTCTCTATAGTTAATTTTCAAGTTTTAAGCTTTAAGTTATTCAGAATTAAGAGTCAAGACAATTTCACTGACATATCATGCCATCTCAGGTGGCTTGTTTGAGCAACAAGCCCACCTCAGCTCCATCCATGCTCCACCTCTTTGCCCACTTTTGGATTACCTGGGAAGCAATGGATCTGTTTTTCACCAAGATGTTGTCATGATCTGAAATTTAAGTACAAAAAAAATCATCTTGGACTACCAAGCCTTTGCAATGGGTAATCACTCCTTGTGTTAGTTATGATGTGGTCAATCACACCCCAAGGCTATTGTCTGATGACCATTAAGCCCCTTGAGACAATGTGCCAATGTTTCTGTGCTTCTGGTGTAGTCAAACTGAAACCAGAATGCTTCCAGTCCTGCAGTCTTGGTTCCTTTGCCCAAAGATTCATTCATATGCAGATATCTGTTTATAGAACTAATAGCTGGAGTATATGAAAATGTGAAAACATCAAGTATGAAATGATTGGAAATCCTATCCTGTCTTCAGAGCATAAACTCTACTTTCACTTTCTATTTTAAGCTCGATCCTACCTTCATTTTAGGCCACTTAAACCACATTGAATAACTGTCATTTAAACATGGTGCAATATTGTTTTTTTCTTAGTGAAGATACAGACACGGCAGCTGTGGTCAGGTTTCTTATTAGGGCTTTAGACAATTCAAAGCAAGCTGACTTCGACCACTTATTGGCAGCTTGCAGTGTTTCCTCAGAACTCATTTAACAGGGTTCAAGATCTACAGGAAGGAAATTACCACCGTTGGATGCCAGAGAAAATGGGAAATTAATAACTAAAAAATGCATTATGAAACTATTACTTTCAGTACAAAACACACAAGGGGCTACTTTTGAGAATTCACATTCTATAGTAATAAAGGTTTTTTGGTTTGGCCTATATTAAAGTGAAACAGTGTGAAAGCAAAAGTCTCAGTCTGACACACATCCAGTGGTTACAAAACCCTTCAGTCTTTGTAACTGAAGGGATACAGCTGCAGGGTAACTTGCTATATATAACTGTGTGTTATGTCAAACTCTATGTCCTTGTTTCAATTTTATTTCAAAACAACAAGATTTAATAAAAGGTTATAAACACAGTAGTCAAAATTAAAATAGTGTCCGTTCACTGACGTCAGGTTAAGGTTAAGTACGTGTGAGTGGTATAAGCTCACTTCTCTTATGAGCATTTAAACTGCTGGGTGATTTTTCACTTTTGTGATAAGCAGTTTTAATTGATTTGAAATGATTCACAGTTGGGTGAATCCCACAACAAATGAGTAATGAATAATTAATGATTATTTTTACTGTACACAAAGAAACAGCTTTGTGCTTGCAGAGTGGCCAAAGACGTCACAATTCTACATGTTTGAGTTTGATAGATCCCTTCTGTTGCACTACATAAGCATCGCTGTCGACTGCAGTAAAATATATCATAAAGTCATGAAGTTTAATTTCCTCCACTGTTGTTACAACATCCATAGGTAATGCCTTGAACAGCATAT
The DNA here is from genome assembly GCA_033000465.1 of Sciaenops ocellatus. Lineage (NCBI taxonomy): Eukaryota > Metazoa > Chordata > Actinopteri > Sciaenidae > Sciaenops > Sciaenops ocellatus. The sequence goes on along the minus strand of CP136871.1, from coordinate 28,988,571 downwards.
CCAGTTACACTGAGCTCCACTCTGTTTGGATAATATACATACAGTATGTGGCAACTGTGGTCTATTTGACGGTGGTGGTGGAATTTATTTAGGAAGTCATGGATTGAAAAGCTTTTATCATGCAAGATTTTATTTGCATGATAAAAAAAGCTAAAGCTATTACCGGAATATGGCAGAAATGGAATATAATATCTAGAATTCTGTTACTGTATAATCAACTTTTTTCCACTTTTCTACTTTTTTCTACTGAGAGAGCAGGTCCTTTTCCACCGAGGCTGCCATGTTTCTACAGTAGCCCAGAACGGACCTTTGGCAAGCCACCTTAGGTTCTCCTACATACTTGGAATGGAGGTGGTGAGGCAAGGGGTACTCAGTTCATTGTAATCTGCACACTTGCTGCTAGATGCCACTAAAGCCTACACACTGGACCTGTAAATCACCAGGACGTAAAGCTTCTGGCAGTGGCTGGATGAGTTACAGGTACAAATGAATGACGTGGTAATGCAGAGAGACACTGAAAGGTCATGAAGTGGCTGCCATCTCTTTGCAGCTGTGTGTCAAACAGCACACTGTCCTTTCTGCGGCTGTAAAGTTCAGATTAGTCTTCATTAAATAGATGATGTTTGGGAAAAATGGGATTAGGCGTGATGATGGAAAAATCATCCAGTACTTAAATTGTCTCTTGTTATATTTTGAAATAATAGATGTTTCAAACAGGGTGTGATGCAAGTATTTATTATATATCTCTCTCTTTTCTATTCATGCTTTATTATAAATGCCGCTGAGGAATTACAGATTGAATCAATAGCATGAAGCATTCAACTTAAATGATTTCTTCCAAATAGCTATTGATCAGAGTAATTAAATCATATCAGTCTCCTCTCAATGCAGTTATTCTCTGCAGTTATCGTTACTGTTTTCTCATTTATCCGGCAGCTTTATACACAGCTGGAAAATGTAAACAATCCAAAAAGGGCACGGTAATGAACTCATTAGTATTAGTAGCGTTTGATGAGTTTTCAACAGGAAACTTGTTTGTTAAAATGAGGAACAGCAGAATATTTTGACACAAACACTCCCGGCATGGAAATGATCCTGAGCTGGAGAAAAGAAAAATGTTAATAAAGCCGGTATCACAAACTGCCTCTGGAAAAAGACTCATTGACAGACAAATACATAAGATCCCAATTAGATAGGCTTTATTTCCGTGGCTCACAAAAATATGTAGCCTCCCCCACTTGTTCCCTGTTGGCCATTCTCTGGATTCTCTCTCCAGCGGCCCCCAGGTCAAAGAAATAACTGTGATAAAATGTCATGATGAGAACAGAAAAATGTCATTCTTGTTAGCATTGCAACGTGCCTTGAAATTTAATTCTTGTTTGTGCTTCGCACACCTCCCCAGACACGCACACGCGCGCAAGCACAAACGCGCAGATCTTTCTGACCTATCTCGATATTAAAAATAAATCCCTCTTTGACATGACTGTGCATGTACGCACAGACACATTCAGGCATATATCAAAACAGATACACTCATGCAAGCGCACACATGCGTGCACATACAGCGGGCAGATTAATTGGAGATAAAATGTCCAGCTTTTTGTCAGCTAAGTCAACAGTGGTGACAGTGAAAGGACACAGACGCACACGAAAAACACATCGCAGACAGTTAGTTTGTCTTGTGACAGAGTGCCTGTAATGAAGGGGAATTCATTAGGCAGTTGATGTCACTTCACAAGGAGACAGAAGCAGGTTAGCTGGAGACGTGTTGAAGGTGAAGACGGCGTCTGGAGAATGGAGCCAGCTGGCAGAGAGATGACCGATTTGAAACATGGGCATGTCTAAAACATGCAGGGCTGTATTATATGGCTGCATCTTGAAACAGAAGGAGAAAACATAGAGTCAGTGCTCGATATGTTCTTTGGAGAGTAAAATAGTGATGGCGATGTAGGTTAGTCAGCCTCTGTCGTCTAGACCAAAATATCTCTGCAGCTGGTGCACTGAAATGTACAGAGATTCATGACTTTGGTCATATCTTCCCAATCATAATAACTAGGGCATCCTTTAACAACATTGTAATGGAGTTTGCTAAACTAATGGCATATCATATCATCTGAATCAGGTACATGGTAACCATTATACCTGTTATTATACTAATGTTAGCATTGTCATTAGGGCTGTTACAATATCAGATTTTCACGACACAATTGCTGTAGCAAAAATAATTCACAACATCGAAAAATATCCAGAGGAAAAAAAGAAGCTATGAGTAAATTTATCTTCTTTCATCTATTTTTTCTTGTGTGTTCTGTCTCTTTTATCTCTTTTATGGAAGTGGCAAAAACTGCAGGTCCTCAAACATCCACTAGAGCACTGGTTCCCAAAGTGGGGGTCGCGAGGCAGCAAGGAGGGGTCACAAAATGATTTTCAGAAATCAAATAAAATTTTAAAACTTTTACAAATAGCATATTTTAGCCATAATTGTAACAAAACATAAATAAGTAAATATAAATAAAAAATAAAATAAAATATAAAAGCCTTTTGATTTTCTTTGCCCCGTCTGACCCCTGATGTGGTTACGACAGATTAACAACATTAGCAGCAACAACAATATTAATATTAAGGTATATTAGCTTTGTGGTAAACATTACGGCATGTATCAAGGACAAATCATCTGACATCTGGGGATAGTGGGGATTGCAAATCACTGGTACTGTTGTTTTGGGGGTCGCGGTCTGAAAAGTTTGGGAATCCCTGCAGTAGAGCAGGACTGTCAAACTCAAATCACCCAGTGGGCCATAAGCACATCATAGTACGGACACATTAGCTCCACAAACAAGGCACACACATTTACCTCCTATGTCGGTGAGCCTGTGTGCCTTGTCAGTAACCTCCCACCTGCTTTGATAGTCCTTGTTCTCAAAGTCAACTTTTGGTTTGGACATTTTCTGGAGGGGCTTTAATTTCGCTGTGTGTTCATCCACTGACCACTGATTAGTGTGTCAATAAACAACTGAAGCAGTGAGGGGAGGGATGGTGCACAGGTCTTGACCAATGACAATAGTATCTTAACCTGTGTGGCGGCTGTTACAGTGCATTGTGGGATTTGTAGTATGAGCGGTGGGGGTGCGATTTACCGGCGGCCATTAATAATAGTCTGCACTGGAGGATGGCTCCAGAATTGATCTTTAATCTCCATAAGACCCCATGTTAAAATGTCCAACTTCACAGAAGAAATAAACATGTACACATATTTATATATTTATATTCAATTATATTAACAACCAAAGCTTCACAACAGCTCTGTGGGTAACATCATGGAGACTTTGTCCATGTTTAATACAGTCTATGATTTTAACACCCCAATTATTATTCTTATTATGAGCACTTTGCTGGCATCAAGAGCTTATCAGAGCATCTAACATGGCACAAGTTTTTTTTCCCGATGACCTCAATGTATAGCAAGAGGATATTTCAATTGCCCAAGCTATAGTATCAACATTCTCTTTAGAGTGGTGAACAGTATTACAGTTGACACCTTTTTCATCCCCTTCCAGTGAATGTGTGTGGCGCACGTTCAGCACACACACACGTCTGAACAGACCCTGAGCATTAAGGTAAATAGATAGAATAATTGCTGTTACTTGCCTTCTCACCCAGCCCTGTACATTAGCGTTCTGCCACATCACGTTTCATAAATATAGTAACCGTAGCCCTAAGTGGTCATGCATTCGTATTTATTCATTTTATTTCCTCCATTTTCTTATGATAGCGAGTTAATTTCATTTGTTTTCTTGAGATAATGGAACATTTTCGTACGATTTTCGGATAACAAGACAACTTTGTTTGCTCTGTGGCCATGGCACGGTTGGCTGCCAGTTACATGCAGTAGCTCTGTGTTTTTTTCGTCTTTCGACTTTTTTCGTCTTTTTTTCTACACCAGTCTTTATCCTTTTTGCGCAAACATGGACTTGAAGTATGGAGATCAGTGATTTGCCTTTTTTTGGTCATACTTCATGATACATTGGTGACCCGTTCAAATAAAGCCACGACTCTCTCGTTTACACTCGAGAACAGCTGTTAGCATCCTCTCTGTGGAAAGACTGCAGATCCCTGCTGAAGTGAGGAGGGGGAACGGCACACAGCAAAGGAAACGTACATGGACCACTGGCTGGAGTCAGAACCGGGTCACTGCAGGAAGTATTCAGCCTTTCGTTCGTGGGGAGCTCACTCTACCAGCTGAGCCACCAGGACGCCCCCTTTTTATTTAATTATGAGTATTTTATTATCCACTTTGTATATTGTGAGCCACTGTAACAAGTGAATTTCCCCAGTGTGGGATCAATAAAGTCTGTCTTATCTTATCTTATCTCAGAACGTGGCCGAGCAGCACAGAGCAGATGCCATTTGGACCGACTTTGGGGTTAACCCTCTTTCACTTCCCATAGCAGTAAAATGACACACAGGAGCTCTGGAGTTTGAGATCTCGAGAAAACTAATGAAATGAACTCGTTTTCACAAGAAAACAGAGGAAATAAGATGTATTAATAGATGACAGCTTAGGGCTTCCGTACACCAGCACTTGAGGACAGCAAACCTCTTAGATGATGCTTGCTAAAGAATGTGCATTATAAAGTGAAGTTATCAAATCTGTTTTTCAAGGATTTGCTTCTGAATGATACATCTGTCACTGATACGCTTTTCATTGACTGTCATTTGTTTTTGTTTTTTTTGCCCTTTTTTTTTGTCTTGACAAAATCACTATTTGTTCGGAGGCAGACTCTGGAAAAACAAGTCATTTGCATAAACTCACCCCCTCATAACACACACACACACACACACTACTTCCTTGTGGCTTCTCTGAGTTGAGTAATGATAAGTAGTAGAAGAAGTATAGACACATAATGAGGACTGTCTTAGGCATGAAAAATATAGCTAACAAACTCTGAAGCATCTCAACCAAATCAACCATCAGACCACATCTTTAAAAAATGTAAAACTTCACATTTCATCATTTAGAAATGTCACCAGCATGCAGACATGAGATTTCTCAGAAATGTAGGAGGGAGATTTATTTCCAAGAGATACACACTACCTGGTGTTTATACACTGACTGTAAAGACAACAACCTGATACACATCAAAATAACAACTGATGACAGACATATGCTTGAATCCATGGAGACATTCCTCTGCAATATGCCTGCATTATATGCAAATGTTTTTTCTGTGTTATACCTCCCCCTCTCATAATGCATGCGCTTTAAGCATCTAAGAAATAGATTTTGTTTGCAGAGGATTTGCTATATGTTTATGATGGAACCAACGTCATTGACTGCCACTGAGCCGCCAGTGTTGGTGCCAAACTCACGGGCTCAATACATAGATTAAAAAATCTCCAAGGCGAGGCATCTTCAGCAACTCACAGCATGCAATTAGCAAAGAATAACAATGCCATGTGGCGTGTAATTAGCAACGGGGATCAACCTCTTCCCCGCTTATTATTGCGCCCTGACCTCAACAAGTACCAAGAAAGTCAATTTAAGACAGAAAAGGCAGCAGTATCACCAGAATAGTGGTGTATTTTTTAAAAGCTGCCTGACCTCAAGAGGCCCTGACCAGTGGAACTGTTAATAAAGTCAATTTATTATATGTATATGTATATGTATATGTATATATATATATATATATATATATATATATATATATATATATATATAAAAGCCTGCCATTTCCTGAGCTAATAATGTGTGTATGTGAAGAGGCACTTGTCTAATAAAGCAATTTTAATTGCGCCTTCCTTCCCTTACTGTTTGCTCTCCAGTTAAATCCACCCGCTAATCCTAAAGAACATTGGCCATATTACCCCATGAAAAAATGCAGCTGTTGCTATACGCTTGTTTTCACATTAACCTCTCATGCCCTGGTCCTCGCGTCTAACCGCTTGTTGTTCACAAAGCTTCTGCATATTTTGAGCATAGATTCACTGTATAGTAAATAATGTTTGTAGCTCAGTGAACCTTCACAGCCTGGCCAGTGATTCAGCATCCAATCCTACACACCTACACACACACACACACACACCAAACATTACTGCTCAGTCTCTTATAGTATCAAGTGTATACCGCTTTGAGTAACATGATGAGTGATTCATCTTCTCTGCGAGACATATACCATAAAAGATGATGAAAGTTGGCTGCCACAGCCTACTGATGTCATTTGAAGGGATTTCTGCCGTGTTACCACGGCGATGTCGCGGCAGTAAAATAGGCGTGGCTGCACTTGACAATCGTAGACACTAGGTGGCAGCAGAGAATACTGATGACAGGATTTTATTAATATATGAACCTCTTTTGACCACAATGAGGAGTCCGTATTACGCAGGAAGCAGAACTGTGGAACCGAATGCACTACACAACTGTATCGAGCACAACGTTGCAATCCGAGATCAAGCATAGGACATTTGTTAAATAATATAGTTCATAAAATGGGAAGGTTTGAATTTTGGAATCAAGAGAAAACTTTAGAACATGTTGTGTTTTACTGTCCAGATATGATGCTGAAAGAGGAAAACTGATTTTGAACCATAAAGAAATGCAGTCAAGCTTTGATTCACATGATCTTTTTACAAAAAAGTTTGAGTGGAGAATGAATTTGATAGAGGGAATGTGACTTTATTTTCTTTATTCTCATTTTCATTTATTTATTATTGGAATTGCTGAATGCATGCTTAAATATAGTAGTAAAGTTGGAGTAAAATATTTTGTTTCCCAACTATTCTCAGGCATATTTACAGTGTGCCCATCGAAATAAGTCTGCAATTGCCACAGCATGCAGTCATTTCTATTGTTTTCAGTTTCATCTGGTAAAATACACAAAAAAAACAAACATTTTTTTACCTTTGCTATAAATAATACACTCATCGTGGCAAATTATTCTTGTTAATTAATTACTTAATTAAATAATAACTCCGGCTTCCTCCCACGGTCCAAAAACATGCACTCATAGGTTTATTGGTGACTCTAAATTGTCGGTAGGTGTGAATGTGAGTGCAGCTTCTTGTGTAGAAATACGCAGGGGCCGCAGTGAACTCACTGAAGCCTATGATCGGTAGGAGTGTGTTATCTCACATATCACTGCCACCTGTCTGTGTCGTGTCAGTTGCTGGAGCACCCACGGTGGCAGCAGACTTGCCACATGGACAAAATGACTAATGTATCTGTATGTATTCTACATATTTTTAAAGTTAATTTCGACTTCTACGTCTATGTATATGCCCTGTCAGACTTATAACTGAGTACATTGAGATTACAATATAAAAGTATAAGATGAATGACTCTGCCGAGTCTTTCTGCTTCAGATTTTCACACTTTACTTTTATATAAATCTGCCTGAAGTTCAAGTTGACTACAGTTCAGTCTCTCACTGAAGCTGCTGTAAGACCTGAATTCCACTGGGCACGACTGCGATCAGTTCCAGCTGTGCCGCGGCTGCTGGAACTGATCATGCCCATTCTAGACAATGATTGTGATTGGACCAGGAGCGCTGCAGTGAGTTTCAGAAGCGGCTCTCTGCACTGCTCTGCGATGAATACGCACAGAGCAGATGGAGCTGGCTGAAGTTAGGTTAAAGTCTGCTGGGCAAAACACATGCCATGTGTTCAACAGGGTCCTTACTATTGTGTACAATTCAGTCAGTCATTTGCTGCAGACATTGTTTGCAACAGTAGTACTGGTACAGCTGATCCTACTGGTTTTAGATATAGTTACATAATAACGGTGCTATCTTACCAGCTTTTGAACAAAGTTTGCAAATGTTTCTGATCAACAATGCTGCCAGAGCTACGTCAGTTATTATTGTACAACAGTGCAGACCTATTTACACATTGGCACAAACACATGCACATGTGCCCTTTGAAACAGGCATGACTATTTTATTCAACAGTTGAGTGTGCTGCAGATCAGGGCTCAGCTCATGCCCATCCGACTGGTTTCTTAATTGAAAAACTGGGCGCCCCCCATTGCCAAACACAGTGGCAGTGGTACACAGCCACAGTGTCATATCCTATAGACACACAAGCTCACACAGACACACAGCTGGATCAGTCATAATTAAAGTGTCTCCCTGACAGAGCCTCTGAGATTAAAAAGTCTGGGGGACGAATTTCACCCTCACCTTCAGCAAAGGGCAGTTTTCAGACACCGGAGACGGAGACACAACTCCTGTCAGATCCTTCCGGTTGCAGCCAGCTGGAGGATTAGGCAGCTAATGTTAATGTGTTAGAGGAATCCTGCAGAGCCTCCAGGAGCCAAACATCCCCCCTGCTTTTTTCCTGAGAAACCTGGTACTACTATACTAACTATACAAAGATGCATAAGATGACCACTTTTGATGATCCTATGACTGTGGGCCAGGCTGGAACAGTGGGACTTACCCTTGTCCACAAGCACTGGCGCAGACCAAGGCTGAGATAATCACAGTTTGACTGGAAGTACCTGAGGTGTACAGGGAATAGTATATAATTACACAGACACTGTTTAGTGGAAAAGTCATTCACATCAGATGTGCTGTGATATTAAGGTGAGGTGGCAACATGAGCTGCTGAAGACTTTCATTGAATTCATGACAGTTTAGTCAATAATTTAGATTTACACCATTTCTGTTTGAAAGAGTAGTCCACATACTGCTAGGATTGCAAATTTCCAGGAATTTTCAAAGTTGGAAACTTAACACCTTAACAGGGATCTTAAATATAGTTGGGGAAAATATTTTTTAGCATAATCTTGACTAAAACAACCAGATTTCATGCAGGTACACTTGAATATCTGCTATTCCTCAATCACATGCACATAGCACACTGCTTACTGCAGGGCTATTGAGGCCACGCCCCCTACCTGCACAGGTGATTTCTGTACCTGGACCACACTTTAGAGCCCAGAGCACACAGAGACTATTGAAGACACACATTTGAGCTTGTGGACTACATAAAGTGAAGTACGTTTTGATGATATTATGGGGTAAATATATTTGATGTATGGTATTAATGTTTAACTTGCAAATAGCACAAGAAAAGCTATTCATACAGTAGATAGCTAGCTGATAAAGTTCGATGCTAAATAAGCTAACATCATTTCATTGAACATTTATAAGGCTATCGTAACATGATGCTAGCTTACACCCAATTACTAAATTACCTCCAATTTTCAGTCAAGTCCGACAAATTACTAATAATTCCCATTAATTTCTATAATTCCCATGGAAAGTCTCCAATTGTTTTTCTATAATTCCCCAGCTTAACTTCCCATGGAAAGTTTCTGGAACTTTACCAGACATTTTCCAAACCTTTGCAACCCTACATACTGCTGACCAGACTAGTTTGAATAAAAATGGCAATATCTTGGCTCTTTGCACAAAATGTTTCTGGAGGTACTGCAGTTCTCACATTTGTAACATAATACAGACATTTGTACAATGTACAATTTTACAATTATATGTTAACTATGTTAGCAATGTATCAGGGGAGATGAACATGAAAATGCCAAAAATGATCCAATCACTTATTTGCTGAGTTTTTTTTCACATAGCTACTCACTACATCTTCAAAACATTTTCTAATTATAAATGCAGGAAACTGCAGTTTCTCAGACATCCACTTGAGGCTGGCTACAGAACGAGTCTCCATAAGTCCCCATGTTAAAATGTCCAACTTCACAGCAGAAATAAACATGTTTACAATCTGGTACAAAAACACTTTTGGTCTCTATAGCTAACCCTCTTTGGCATGGCATTGCTCTCAGGCAAGAAAACCACTATTTTGGCCCACACAACGCAGAATTACATGACTTTCTCCAGCCAATAAGTGAAGGTCAGGCTATGTCACGGGTAGTGTTGCTATGGCCTCTGACCCATCACGAGTGAGCCTTCTTGTTTATTCTGAAGTCAAGAAACGAGTGTTTGTGCTAAATGTTGACCTGTCATTTGTGTAAGATTTGTAGAAAGTTATGAATTTTTTGCGTGAAAAACAGACACCCTATGTTTGATCATACGCCCTGTTCAGGTAAACCTAGGTTAAGCGCTGGGATGTCTATTTATAGACATACATCCAATACGTCTAGTAAGCCGTGCTTAGAGTATTTTTTCACCAATAACGCATTGTAATTTAAGACAACAGTACTCAATAGCGTATTGGGTGTTGCCACAGGATTATATAACATTATAGAGTGGTCCAGTGAAAAATGTAATTTTATATATATTTCCAAGCTAAACATTGTGAAGTAGGTTCATGACCTTATGACAGTTTTTATTACACTTCTATGGCATTTTTGGTGTTTTTCAAAAAGACATTTTTACAGTATAATAAGTGGCACCACTATTATGTGCTATCTTCACTTCTTATCAAATAGTTACTATTTATATGACAATATTTATTTTTATATGACAATATACAGTTCACTGTTACTGCTTTCTTTCACAAGTAACTCAAAGTGGGCTTGATCTTGATTTGTTTATGGCTTATTTATTATATATTTTCATAGTATATTGATGTGGTATATTTCTTTTACAGCAGCTGTCTGCTCGGACCTTCTAAGCGAAGAGAAGGCCTGCTGTGCCACTGTTGTTGTGCCAGCCCACCCAGCTATCAGTGAGGATGAGGACTCTGAGAACCAAGACAATGATGCGGAAGACCCTGACTTCATCCCACCCAGTCATGACCTGTACACTCCGGACCCAAGTGGAAAGAGCCCCTCATAGGTCAACAACAGGTACAGGACTGGGTTAGCAAAAAAATATATAAAATCTATTGGTATAATAAGTCTTCTTACACTTTATTACAGTCTAATTTATCCATATCTTTCATATTGTAATATAGTTTGGGCAAGCACTTTTCCTACAACACAGAATTTTGGTGCTTCAGAAACGTTTTGTTAGGATTGCAACCCGATCTGAGTCATATTCCTCATCTGCCCCTCTATTTCAGAAACTCCAGATACTTACTGTTCATGACATTAATATCTCTTAAATATGTGTTTTTATTTGTAAGGTATACTCAAGTAATGAAAATATTCCAGAGCACTTCAAGACTTACTTTAAGTCCATCAAAAAATCCCTGTACTTCAACAACAATGAAGTGAGACAAGGAGAAAATGTTGAGCCACTCCACAAAATCTGACCACTGGTCACTCATCTTACCTCAAAGGTGCAGATAATGCCAATGGATGAGAAGCTGGCTGTAGACAAGCAGATGGTCCCTTTCAAGGGAAGAAATTGACTCAAGCAATACCTGCCAGTAAAAACAAAGAAATGTTCCTGGAAGATACTTGGTTGTCTTGGTCTGGTTGTCTTGGTTGGCTCTCATGGTGTCCTGCACAATTTTTAAATCTATACTGGGAGAGTTGTGCAATCCCCTGAGCTGCCAGATGTAGGATCAAGTGGAAACGCTGGTTCACGAGTGTCCCTCTCATACTCACACTTGCTCAGCAGGGAATTCACTGTACTGGTATTGTACAGCAACAGACTCATCAGGTGTCAACTCAATGTGTGAGGCTGAGTTGAAAAGAACTGGATGTGAATCTTTTGAACAGAAGACGGCCATGGTTGGAGAAACCACCTTGCATGTTGTAAAATGGTATGATAACAGTTCAGTCAGTCTACTCAGTAATTACACTGGAGCAGTATCGAGGTTGACAGGTGTGATTGCAGGCAAAAGGAAATCATCAGTACATGAGAATATGGGTAGGGTGGATCTGCTGGACTCTCTCATTGCACTGTACCGCAACAAAATCAGGTTGAAGAAGTGGTACCACCGACTGAAGTTCCACTTTATTGACGTGACCATCGTGACTGCCAGGCTGCTCGAGAGAGACTGCAGCAGCACTGGGATAAGAAAAGAGGAACAGATGAAGCTTTATACGTTCAAGTGATATATCACAGAAAGCTTGAGCAAAAGTGGCAAGAATCTGGAGCGTAAGAGAGGTCCTCCCAGTTCCACAATGGAGAGTATAAAGAAATGAGGAGAAGAGGACCCACTACACCCATTCTGGTCCCTTATGTGTGTCTGGAAGCCAGAGTCCACTGGATGATCATGGATGAGAAGAAAGGGAAATGCAAGGTACCAGGATGCAAAGCTACACCTAAAGCCAAATGCCAAAAATGTGACATTATACTTATTACATGATATTTGACATTATACTTATTACATGATATTTGTTGCCTCAGGGAACCTTGTAGCCCTGAGGCAACAAATCACTAACCAAAATCTGGTGGGGGGCACATTTTATGATTAATGCATTATCAGGGATCCCCAAGCTCCCAAAAACTACTGTGACATTTTTTTTCCTCCGCTCTGGTATTGCTGCATACCAGGCGGCTCGCCTCCTCATCTGGCCACTTTGGGAGGCCCTCCTCTTGATCTCGTATCTCCCTGTGGCTTTACTTCACTCATCTGCCTGTGACGCCCCCTTCCTGTCCCTCCGTTATCGGTTTATTAATCCGTTTTTTGAGTGCGGATGGATGCCAAAACAGCATCAAAGCACTCTTGCTGAGCTGTTACCAATGTCTCCTCCATCAGCACATGAACAGTCAAACACACACGTGCACGTTTTTTATTATTTTTTTTTTATCCCATCAGCTCGTCCAAAAATCAATTTACATCCTTCCCAATCTCACTTTTATTTATCTCAGAGGTCCTTAAGCTCAAGCCCTGGGCCAGCAAACTTCATTAACTAGCTACCCAAATTTAAACTTAAACTTTGTTAGCCTCCTAGTTACACCACGACTGCACCCAAAGATAGAACAGTGTTTGCACAAGACTCCAGTTAACCAGCCAGGTTGTATTCTGTTGCATTTCTTAATTTGACCTGAATCTGAATATAAACTGGTCAGCCATCTTCAGTTGCGTGGTCGCAGGAACAGCAAAAGTGAGCTAGCATTAGCGTTACTAACTTAAAGAAAGATCTTCATGTTACTAAGGTTGCTTTATTTATGACACGCAAATTCTACTTAAACCTATACTGACAACAGGTTTAACAATTTCCAAAGTTAGAGGTACTGGCAAACTTCACTGCAGCACAGCATAAGATAACCGAATGACTGCTTGACTTGTAGTTTCTCTGGTAGTTGCGTGTGAAGCAGTCAGTGTTGCCAACTCCTCAGTAAGGAAAGTAGCTATTGGCTGTCCTAAAAGTCACTAGAAGTCGCTAAATGAGTCATTGCCTAATTTGCATATTCAGCCATGTGCATGTATTTGTAATGGACGCTGTAGGAGAGAGGAGTAACGTTGTTGGAGAGACAAAAGTGAGTAAAAAGCACCCTAAATATGTTTAGAACTACAAAATGAACTTTCTTCTGGGATCAGCCAGCGGCAGGTTCGCGCATGCACGTCGTGATTCATTTGTAGTCTGGGTGTAGAGGTGTGAAATCTCCTGCTCTGACTACAGCGAGGACCGGGCTGCCTGTGAGTGCTTTGGGACGGAGGAGGGGCCCACGGCAGCACCCGCTGCTTTTACGTCAGACTCCAAATGTCTCCAATAACGCCAGAAAAAGTCGCTAGATTTGTCGCAAGTCGCTAGAGGGGTCTGAAAAGTTGCTAAATATAGTGACAAAGTCGCTAAGTTGGCAACGCTGTGCTTGACTCATCAGTTGACTATCAGTTTCTCTGGTAGTTGCGTGTGAAGCAGTAGGGCACATGAGCACATTCCCGTATCTCAGGTCATGGGTTAGGCTCTGAGATACACTCAGAAATACCAAGTACACACTATGAAACAAGTATGCAGGCAAAAAGTAAAAACAACTCAGTATGCGGAAGTAAAATTGAAAGACTAATATATATTAGGTTAAAATCACTTTAGAATTGTAGTGAGGACATTGTTTGCATTTATAGTGTGGAGAATATAATGGCCTATATAGTTAAAGCAGTAACAAAATGTATGGAAGCAAAGTTGGTACATACAGGGTGTTTGCTGGGTATTGAAAAGTAACATGAAGGCAGTAAATCAACTCAGTGAAAATGAAGGCCCTTAAAAAGCATTAAATGATTGATTACGAGGTATTATCATTTTTTTTTAAATATCAGGTGATTTCTTGTAAGTTTGTTAAAAGTTCACCAGAATTTATTACATAGGCTGTACAGTAGATCTATTTTCCATATTGCACAGCAGTGGACTCGGGATTGGTCTACGTCAGAGGTAGGGAACCTTTTTGGCTGAGAGAGCCATGTAAGCCACATATTTTAAAATGTATTTCCGTGAGAGCCATATAATATTTTTTTAACACTGAATACAAATAAATGCATGCATTTTTAGGTAAGACCAACAATTTTAGAGTATAATAAGTCTCTGAATTTATTCTTTTGAATAACGTTGTTATACTGAAGCCAACCAATAATAAATAATACTTCTTATTATTAATGCGACTTCTGGTGCTGCATGGATCCCCATAGCAACCGCTGTGTTTCGTAAGTAGACGCGCATGCGCACTCACGTACTGCTAAGTGAAATCTCTGGTCGTTAGCTCACAAGCAGTTTCTTTTCCGAGCTGTTCTGTATCGTTAAAATTGAACAAAATAACCCGAAACACAACTGCTTACTCTCCTACTGATTTTAATTGGGACATTTTGCAACGAACGTAAAGACATTAAACGTGTGGTACACGTTTCGAAGGCTGGGCGCAGAGGAGACCACCGGGCTCTCTCAGTTTTTGACTGCGTCACAGAGCTGTGTTATTTTGAGACTTGATTTGTAAAGGTTTTCCCAACATCTGTTTAGCTACTCCTCGTCTTCCTTCAGCGATAACGGTACTTGTAATAAATGTAGTTTATTTGTTGCTTTGGAGGCGAGGCTCTGTGATTTAGAGGCACAGTACCGCACCACCGAACAGTCAGTAGCTGCTATAGTTAGCAAGTCCCTGCTAGCCAGTGTGGTACCACAGAAGGTAGCTTCATCCCCCGAGCAGCTGGGAGGCTGGGTGACTGTCCGAAAGGGGCATAGCCCCAAACTGGAGCCCACGGTACACTACCAACCACTCTGCGTTTCCAACAGATTTTCCCCACTCAGCGACACACCCGCTGAGAGGCCAACTCTGGTCATTGCCAGCTCCATTTTGAGAAACGTGAAGTTAGCGACACCGGGGGCCATAGTTTAATGCATTCCAGGGGCCAGAGTGGGCGACATCGAGTCTAATTTAAAACTGCTGGCTAAAGATAAATGTAAATATAGTAAAACTGTTATTCACGTCGGCGTTAATGACACCTGGTTACGGCAATCGGAGGTCACTAAAATTAATGTTTCATCGGTGTGTGCATACGCCAAAACGATGTCGGACTCCGTAGTTTTCTCTGGACCCCTACCCAATGTGACCAGTGATGAAATGTATAGCCACATGTCGTCATTTCACCGCTGGCTGTCGAGGTGGTGTCCAGCAAACGATGTGGGCTTCATAGATAATTGGACACTTTTCTGGGGAAAACCTGGTCTGATTAGGAGAGACAGCATCCGTCCCACTTTGGATGGAGCAGCTCTCATATCTAGAAATATGGACAAATTTATTAGTCGACCAAAACCGTGACAACCCAGAGTTGAGACCAGGAAGCAGAGCTGCAGTCTTACACACTTCTCTGCGCCTCCATGAGAGCAGCTGCACACCCAATTCTCTAGTATAGAAACTGTGTCTGTCCCATCCATCTACATTATTTAAAGATAAAACAAACAGAAGAGGAGTTCATCATAAAAACTTAATAAAAATTAAATCAACATCTCCAACAGTCCAAAATAAGAGAATTAAATGTGGACTCTTGAATATCAGGTCCTTGTCCTCTAAAGCTGTTTTAGTCAATGAATTGATATCTGATTATGATATCAATTTATTTTGTCTCACTGAAACCTGGCTGCAGGAGGATGAATATGTTAGCTGAAATGAATCCACTCCTCCCAGTCATTTTAATACTCATATTCCTCGAAGTACCGGGCGAGGTGGTGGAGTTGAAGCCATATTTGACTCTAGTCTATTAATAAATCCTAAACCTGCACTAAATTATAATTAATTTTAAAGTCTTGTTCTTACGCCTCATTTCCATCGGGGACGTAAGCGCCGCAAAACGGCTCCGTCCTCTGCCCGGTGTCAATCCACACCGGGTGTGTAACAGCAGCGTAGCGCTCCCTTGCAAGCCAGCCGTATTCATGCGTGATCACGCGATAATCCTGAACGTACGCGAAACCGCGAGATCCCGTGGTAAACTGTGGAAACAACAACAACAAACAACTTACTTTGCTTCTCTGACGTGGAAGAGATTATAAAAAGGATCTGTTGTGTCATAAATTATTGTGCGTTGTTCCACTTCAACAATACCTCTGTCGTCGTCCATGTTGAGACCCTTTGATCGATTGACTGCTGACCTGGTGCCACTGGTCATGGCGTAATGTTGATGTGAAGTTGTGATAGGCTATATGAACTGCGTATTGTGTTTTATTTTGAAAGGGGGCAGAAGTGTATTACGTTGATTCTGTGTTGGATTTCCTGTCTGGTGCAATCTGCTCTGTTGAGCTTGACGCGATTCAGCAATGGCTCCGTCAAAAATAGAAGTGCTATGGAATGATAGTGCTGCAGCGCGGAGAGACGCTGCTGGGACGCTGCTGAGATGTTCCGCGGTGCGCCCGGTGGGGATGGTTTCATTGATTAGAGTGGCAGCAATCAGCTCCGGTGACCGCGGCGCAGCCGTTTCGCGGCGCTTTACGTCCCCGGTGGAAATGAGGTGTCAGCCTTACTCACCCAACCTGGAAAACATTACAGCCAATTCTGTTTGTTACAGTATATTATGCTCCTGGTCCTTACTCAGAATTTTTATCTGAATTTGCATCAGGCTTGATCCTTAAAACAGAAAGTAATTATTGTAGGTGATTTTAATATTCCATGGTATAGCCAGCAGACTTGCCAATTAAAGCAAGAGGCACGTAAATCTGAACGCAAATGGCGTGCCACTAAAGTGTAAGAATCTTGTTTAATCTGGCAAGATAATCTTAAAACATACAGGAAGGCTTTCCATAATGACAGAGCAGCCTATTACTCTTCATTAATAGAGGGAAATAAGAACAACCCCAGGTTTCTCTTTAGCACTGTAGCCAGGCTAACAGAGAGCCACAGCTCTATTGAGCCATCTATTCATTTAGGTCTAAGTAGCAATGACTTCATGAGCTTCTTTAATTATGAAATTATAACTATTAGAGACAAAATTCATCACCTCTTACCCTCAACAGGCACCGATCTGCATTCTTACACAGCAAGTTTGGAAACAGCTGTAAAACCTGATATATATTTAGACTGTTTTTCTCCCATCGACCTTCATCAAATAACTTCAATAATTTCTTCATCTAAGCCGTCAACCTGTCTCTTAGACCCCATCCCAACCAGGCTGCTCAAGGATGTTTTATCTCTAGTTAGCCCTTCTTTATTGGATATGATTAATCTGTCTTTATTATCAGGATATGTACCACAGTCCTTTAAAATAACTGTAATTAAACCTCTTCTTAAAAAGCCCACTCTAGATCCAGAGGTTTTAGCCAATTACAGACCAATATCAAATCTTCCCTTTCTCTCTAAGATACTTGAGAAAGCTGTAGCCAATAAGTTGTGACTTTCTTCATAAGAACAGTGTATTTGAGGATTTTCAGTCCGGATTTAGAGTGCATCATAGCACAGAGACCGCACTAGTCAAAGTTACAAATGACCTCCTAATGGCATCAGACAAAGGACTCATCTCTGTACTTGTCCTGTTAGATCTTAGTGCCGCATTTGACACCATTGACCAACAAATTCTTTTACAGAGACTGGAACATCAAATTGGCATCAAAATAACCGCCCTAAGCTGGTTTAAGTTGTATTTTTAGATCGATCTCAGTTTGTTCACGTCAATGATGAATCCTCCATGCACACCAAAGTTTGTCATGGAGTTCCACAAGGTTCTGTACTAGGACCACTTCTATTCAGTTTATATATGCTTCCTTTAGGGAACATTATTAGGAATCACTCCATTAATTTTCATTGTTATGCCGATGACACCCAATATATTTATCGATCAAGCCTGATGAAACCAATCAGTTAACTAAACTTCAAGCATGCCTTAAGGATATAAAAAGTTGGATGACCTACAATTTTCTGATGTTAAATTTAGACAAAACTAAAGTTCTTGTAATTGGACCCAAATACCTCAGAAACTCTGTTTCTAGAGACTTAGTTACTTTAGACGGAATCACCCTGGCCTCCAGCTCCACTGTAAAGAATCTTGGAGTTGTTTTTGATCAGGATTTGTCCTTTAATGTCCACATAAAACAATTTTCGAGGACTGCATTCTTCCACTCTCTCCCATTTTGGCTTCTTTGCATTGGCTACCTGTTAAATCTAGAATAGAATTTAAAATTCTTGTCCTTACATACAAAGCTCTTCATGGTCAGGCACCATCATATCTAAAAGAGCTCATAGTACCTTACTACCCCTCTAGAACACTGGTCTCAGAACGCTAAGTTCCTTGTGGTTCCTCTAGTCTCCAAAAGTAGATTGGGAGCCAGAGCTTTCAGCTATCAAGCTCCTCGTCTGTGGAACAAACTACCATTTTGGGTTCGGAAGGTAGACACGGTCAACACTTTTAAGAGCAGACTTAAGACTTTCCTTTTTGATACAGCTTATAGTTAGGGCTGGCTTAAGCCTCATTTCCACCGGGGACGTAAGCGCCGCGGAACAGCTGTGCCGCGGTCACCGGAACTGATCGCTGCCACTCTAATCAATGAAACCATCCCCACCGGGCGCGCCGCAGAACGTCTCAGCAGCGTCTCTCCGCGCTGCAGCGCTATCATTCCGTAGCACTTCTATTTTTGATGGAGCCGTTGGTGAATCGCGTCAAGCTCAGCAGAGCAGATTGCACCAAACAGGAAATCAGACAGAGTCAACGTAATACACTTCCGCCCCCTTTCAAAATAATGTATATATAATAATAATAATGTAGCCTATCACAACTTCACATCAACATTATGTCATGACCGGTGGCACCAGGTCAATCGATCAAAGGGCAACATGGATGACGAGAGACTGATTGTCGAAGTGGAGCAACATAAAATCATTTATGATACAACATGATCAACAGTTCTTCAACGTCGGAGAAGCAAAGTAAGCTGTTTGTTGTTGTTTTTTCCTTTCTCGCGTATGTTCAGGATTATCGCGTGATCTCGCGTGAATACGGCTGGCTCGCAAGGCAGCGCTACGCTGCTGTTACGCGCCCGGTGGGGATTGACGCCTGCTGCTATCTAGTCCCATAGCAGCGTTAGTTATGCTGCTGTGAGACTAGACTGCCGGGGGACTCCACCTCCCTCCCCTCTGTCTCTCTCTCTCTCTCTCTCTTTCAGAGTTATGCTTCTATTTCTAGGCTGACTGACTAATTTAATGACTAGTTTTTTTGTTTTATGGAGAAAATGATTCTGCAGGATCCACGAAACTATTTGTCCTTCATTTAAATTTCACACAATGTTACTGTTTGTAGCTGTTTGCCACCCTTAAGGAAAGTAAGAGATTTGATGTGAATTGATTTGTCCATCTCTATTGCGTGCATGTGTGTGTTCATTCAGTTATTAGCGGTGTGTGCAATTTGTTGTCTGCAGTTGTTTTTTGGGACCACAAACGAAATCTTCTTTAGGGCCACTAAAAGCCCTGGCTGGATGGGAATAAATGCTGTCCGCTTGCACATGCAGTCTGCTAGCCACAAATCTGCTGTATGTTGTGGAGAAGCAGCCATGTATCAAATTCCTGTGCTGCTCGTGTGAGTCCCCCAGCCAAGCTTCCACCGCAGACACCGCACCTTCTGCTAGGCATGGGGAACTCAGGACAGTGATGGGCACGACACCGACTCTCCATGCAGAGGTTTTGTGGTGTATTCACACTGTTTCCAAGCAGGACTCTCTCAATTCAAATTAAGGAATCAGCAAAACGTTTCAAGCTTTTTCCCCCCGATTCAGAACGTGGGAGCGACAAAACTGGTTAGGGTTACTGGTTATGTGATACGATTCAATTGTCCAATTTAACTTCAGGATTCCTGCATAAACCCCTTTTACATGTATAAGATAAAACTCTGAATTGTTGTGTAGTCAAGCTTTTACCTTTACTTGAAACCACAACAAAAATAACGTTCAGTTACTCTGGCAGCAGGTCTGTGCCCTGCCAGCTGATGTGTACGTCTCATTAATTCGATATAAAATGACTAAGTCAAGCATGTATTACTCATTAGCACAATAGACACTCGAAACATTTTGTCAATAGCACTAAACAAATGAAATTTACATTTCATTAACGGTGAATGCTGAAATCTCAAACGTTTGGAAGCTATTTCCACAGAGACAAAATTAGGACGAGCCTGATTTAATCAGACAGTATGGTGGAATATCCCCTGTGTATGGAGCAATTTAATTCAAAAGCATTTATGTTTTTCAGCCTTGCAAATACATAGCCTACTTCACATAGCTCACTCTAATTGATCCTGATTGTTGATTTGATTAAGTCTGTTTCAGGAAATCAGCGGGAAATGAATTTTACTCATATGCTTGTCATGTATTATAGCATACCGTGACAGAACTAAAAATAATGTGGCCGAGACAGTGTTACATTGTTTTCTGTCATTTGTCTCTCTTAGCACTGCTGTGAAAGTCTGACACTTTTCCATTTTACAAGACCGTTTGGAACTCTCTGTGATGAAATCTAACGACAACAGTATCTCCATCACGGACCCCTCGGCTGTGATTGTGAAGCCCAATAAACCGAAATGACAAGACACGACGCAACGCTCTTTTCCTGAAACTTTTCAGCAATAAAAGAATAGAACTTTTAGGAAATCAATATAAAGTGCTTGTATTTGATTAGGGCCCTGGCTTCTTCTTTCAGAGTCCGTGCAGACAAGAGGAGGTTTGAAGTTCTGCGTGGCAGGTCAGCAGTATAATTGACACACTCGTTCCCCGTTCTGTGGGAGATGGCACCACTTACGGAGCTGAATATCCATTCAAATAAAAGCTCACAGGGCCAACAGCCTCAGTGAAACACAGCCAAAAGATGTGGAGAGAGAAGCGGAGAGATGAGAGAGTGAGTGAATGTATGGAGTCAGATGGCTTTCAAGCCGAGTTAGACCAGTCAGGCAAATAATGCATGCAATCAGGGGTTATCAAAGTCCATGACAACAAATATTACATGAAAACTTTGCCGCTGATGTTTAAAGAGATGAATGACTGACTTTCCCACTGTCTGGCTCACTTGAGATGCTGCAGGGTTTGCATTGTGAGAGTTGTCTGTCAAACTTCCAGAAACTATTTTAAATTCCTCTTCAGTTGTACCTGAGTGAGAAAAGCTTTCGTAGTTGGAGGTTGAAAGGAAAGTTGCTGCCTTCAAGCTAAACACGAATGAAAACCTAGAAGAGGAGTCAGAGAAGAGCCTTTCACATCAACCCCTGAGTGACAAGTGACATAACTTTCAGATTTAGAAAATTAATCAGTACATCTCCATCATGTGGAGTAACATCAATTTTTACCCCTGCCATGTAGTGTCATCTCCAGTACTCATTTTTGATGGTTCCAAGTTATGATAGGATATCAGCGTTGTTACAGATGAAGTCATAATCAAGCTGTACAAACACATCGCACCTTATTAGTCGAAAGTAATTCAACTGCTTTGCTTTTACATTTGTTTCCAAGTGGGAACTAACTTCAAGCACTAAAACTTGAAGCAGTCTGAACTTTCTGAATTAAATTATCTGCAGTACTGCATGCTTCATTTCTCATTGAATTAATTAAAATTCAAACACATTTTCAAGTGATTTGTGGAATTAAGAGAAAAAATCTTGCAGTTAATGTTTTGTGTATGTGGCCATGTGCAAGAGATCTGTCAGTTTTTCCATATTCTCTAAATCATCAAGATTCATGATGTTTTAACAGTTTTCTTTGCAGCGCCTGAAGGAAACAAACAAACGTCTTTAGCAATGAGGGTTGTGTTAACTATTGTTTGATTCGATTTCATTGTTTTTATGTCATACACAACAATCACTCCGAGCTAAATTTCACAAAAAAGACGACATGCCATGCAAGGACAGAAAATATAAAAGGAGAAAAAACAAAAGAACATACGCAATCATGAAAATGCCAATACTTTATATGACTGTTCTATCCTGGTCATGGCCCCAAATCATGACTACAAAGACTGATGTGCCTATGCTACTTTAGTATTACGCAATATACAAATTAATTAATAAAACATTAAAGGTCCAGTGTGTACGATTTAGTCCCACCAAGTGTTGGAGTTGCACCCTGTTGCCTCACCTTCTCCTTCCTAGCGTGAAGGAGAAACTATGTTTGCCACAAAATGCACCAACATACAAATGGCCAGTGTTTTAGTTTGTCTGTTCAAAAGTTCAACATGAAACAGAACCTGCAGCCTGTGCAGATATAAAAGTCTCATTGAAAGCTAACAAAAACACAACTATTTCTGATGTGATTATACATTACTGAAAACATGTGTATGAATAATATATTCCAGAGCCCGCCAGATAACACTGGACCATTTAATTATATACACTATATGGACAAAAGTATTTGGCCACACTTGTCTTGTAGGAGGAGGGATAATAGTATGGGCCTGTTTTTCAGGGTTTGGGCTAGGCCCCTTATCTCCAGTTACAATTCAGGTGTACTTAAATCCCTTAGTTTACTTAACTTGATTACAATTGATGACAGTTGTATCAACTTAAACAAGTTAGTGTCCAAGCTGCCTTAAAATCTTAAGTTGAAACAAATAAAGTATCAACTCAGATGTACTTAAATCCTTATGTTTACGAATTCACAATTCAGTTCCTAGCTTAACATTAAGTTTATACTACACATTAAGTAGAACTTTTAATATACTTCAACAAAATTTAATATTAAGTTTAAAGGTCTTATCTGTACAGGTTATTGGGTGCTTAAAAGAAACCAAACCAATTACAGTTTTTCCAAGATTTAATGGAACAGATGGGCAAGGCAATACCTGAATAACCAATGCTTGAGTATTCAGCAAATCCCATCAAAAACAAAAGATTTTTGGCACTGAACAGCACAAGCTTGTGGGTAAAACATTCACTCTAGAATGTGCACAAAAAGGTACTCTCTACTCATTACTTCTGCTGCTATTTTTCCATTCTGTCACTATCCTTACTTAGTGGATTCGGATAAAAGAAATTAATATATATATATACAGTTAGAAATATGAGTAAGTATATAATAAACTAAAAATATAAAGTTAAATTATGTACAACCAAATCAATCTCACAGTAGTAAACACAGCAGTAAATACCTCAAACTCTTGACTCTTGACTCTTATGACTAAATTTATTAACTAAGAATGTAGCATAACAGCAGTTACACTGTAACAGAACTCAGAAGAAAACTGTGTAGGTTCATCTTTCTTCAAAAAAGGTTGAGTCTAGGGCAACAGGACTTATTGTAGATCCATGAAGACATTTCGCCTCTCATCCTGCAAGCTTCCTCAGTTCTGACTGACGCCTCATTTCCACCGGGGACGTAACGGCCGCGGAACGGCTGCGCCGCAGTCACCGGAGCTGATTGCTGCCACTCTAATCAATGAAACCATCCCCACCGGGCGTGCTGCGGAACGTCTCAGCAGCGTCCCAGCAGCGTCTCTCCGCGCTGCAGCGCTATCATTCCGTAGCACTTCTATTTTTGACGGAGCCATTGCTGAATCGCGTCAAGCTCAACAGAGCAGATTGCACCAGAAATCCAACACAGAATCAACGTAATGCACTTCTGCCCCCTTTCAAAATAAAACACAATACGCCGTTCATGTAGCCTATCACAACTTCACATCAACATTACGCCATGACCGGTGGCACCAGGTCAGAAGTCAATCGATCAAAGGGTCTCAACATGGACGACGACAGAGTAATTGTTGAAGTGGAACAACACAGAATAATTTATGACACAACAGATCCTTTTAATAATCTCTTCCACGTCAGAGAAGCAAAGTAAGCTGTTTGTTGTTGTTGTTTCCACAGTTTATCACGGGATCTCGCGGTTTCGCCTACGTTCAGGATTATCGCGTGATCTTGCGTGAATACGGCTGGCTCGCAAGGGAGCGCTACGCTGCCGTTACGCACACGGTGGGGATTGACGCCGGGCAGAGGACGGAGTCGTTCCGCGGTGCAGCTGTTTCGCGGCGCTTACGTCCCCGGTGGAAATGAGGCGTGACTGGTGGGGAGTCTGAGTATTTATCCTAGGCAGGATCGTAGACAAGCCCATTGTTCCTCTTGGTTTGTTCGTGCTCGTTGTTGTTGTGATGACTGTCGTCAGAGTCGTTAAGGTCACCTGAGGTCTGGTTGGGACGATGGTCGTAAGAGTCACATGAGGCCAAGTGTGAGTTGCTGTTCATTCTCCTGGGAGGGGATGAAAGGACAGCATTGTAGGTTGGGGATAAGTGGTGTCTGAGGCCTCCTCCTCTGTTGAGTGAAGGTTTCTCTACCTTTACATAGATAGCCTCCTTCACTCCTCTTTCGAACCACCTGTCTTCCCTGTCCAAGATGCAAACATCACTGTCCCTAAAAGTGTCCCTTGTCTTTAAGGTGTAAGAAAACTGCAGAGTCTAGTCCTGATGAGCTAGAAGAAGAGAAGAGATACTTTTATTAATCCCTCGAGGGGAAATTCTTTTTTCACTCAGTTTTTTATATGCATTTTAACCCCAAAATACAACCACACACACATACAAAGGGACATGCAAATGTGGAGAGACATGGTGTAGTGATGGGCAGCCAACCAGAGCAGTGCCCTGAGAGCCAAACCCCCCCTGGGTTTGGTCAAGGCACCCCGGCAGTGCCAAGGAGGTGAACTGGCACCCCTCCAGCTACCAGTCCACCTTCCATACTTAGCCCTCCTGTGTTGAGCCACAATGTCTTGGTATGCTTTGTAAATATCCTGCAATTAGTCCATTTAGGCATTAATACACATTAACTACTGCTACATACTGCTTTGATGATACGTTGCATTGCTTACTTAGATGGGCTTTTATTTAATTATTTATTTTTGGAATAAAAAACAAACACAAAAATCTATTTTGTTCTACTTAGAAAGACTAGTTGAATTTTTCTGCATAGTTCCCATTGTATTTGCTATTTTAGTGTTGTTGTTTTTTTAAAAATATTTTATTGAACGTGTATATTCACCTACAGTAGGCCTGCCAACAGTATCAATACTGTGATACTTTTCACTGGAGGACAGTCTCCACCTCGCTCTGCTGCAGAGAGACAGACACAGACATTATCTGGTAGTGAACACACCTGGTTGGTGCTGATCTATCACATTGTTTTTTATTGGCTTACTTCATTAACAACAAGCCTCCTTCACACACGGCTCAGCTGCTGCTGTGAAAACAGACACATGAGTTTTGTTTTTTGGTCGACTTTATAAATATACTGTTTCTGTTTGATACAGAGAGGTGAGGTAAGCAGGTATGTGTGTGAGGAAAACCTGATAAGTAGATTAAAGTAGTTATGTGAGTAAACACTGAAGTGATGGTGACATCAGAAATAACCTACTAGAGATATTATAATGTATTCGTATAATATATATAAAACTCACCCTGGTTGCACGTCATTCTATGGGAAACTCAGAATGTGTTCAGTGAGTCTTCCTGTAGCAGCACTGTGTGCAGGTTGTTCATTTAAAAATGACAACCTAAGTATACATTACACCTATTTCAATATACTGTTCATTTTCTACTTGATTTTCCAGTCATAACAAATAATGAGGAGTGAAGAGCAGAGAGATGTGGTTACAGAGAGGGTTTGGTAATGGAAATCTTGATGGTGGGTATGTAGAAATATGATTATGGGGAGTGGGTGCTCTGTTTATCTCACTTTGTTATCGTTAAATATCTTCACCGCAGAGTAAATCAAAGAAATAAATGAATATCAAACTGTAAAGTTAGTTTTACATTTATTGCTGATTTCCTTGGTCTTGTAGCCAATCTGTTTCCTTCCAGTACTTTCTGGACATATTTGTCTTGAATCTGTATTACTCAAAGTCTGTAGCTCGGTGTTTGTTAAAGCAGAGTATGCGACTCTAGTCTTACTTAACTGGGAGATAAAACCCTCAGGTGACTTTGTTCTTAATCACCTCATGCAAATCATGTCATTAACTTTTTTTTTTTTTGCTTCAGATTACATCAAAGGCTCCGTCATTTTAGGTGAAGTGTAATTGGCACAGAAAGGGTACAGGCAGGAGTGTAACTGCCGTAGTGTTGCCTGTCCTATCATCATTTATCAAACACTCTTGTAGTCATACATATTCATAATGTCAGATGACGTTTTTGCATTGTAAATACTCGATGTTCTGAGAAAATGGGAAATGAATGTCAAAGTAAATTAGCATGTAAACCTTAACCTCTATGAAGCCATTTGTGCAAATACATTCGATACAGTATTATAAGGACTTCATGCATTAAAAACTTGTAGAGCAACTTCTGCAGCTGCAGTGTAGACTTTACTGTAGGGCTTCCGCTCTCATGAATAGTACATGATTTTTCTGTTCAAGCTATTTTGGTAATGCTTTTCATGAAACAGTTATTTTATTTTGACTGCTCGTCTCTCCTTTGATATATCCGAACAGGAGATGGAGAGCTAAAAGTAGAACAGCATGTATTCTGCTTCCATGTCGAACACAGTGACGTGGCTGCTTGAGGAAAGTCAATATGGTGTGAGTGTCTATTTTAAAACAGATGTGTATTTCAGGAGTCTGTGCAGCCGGTCTGATGTGTGTGCAAATCACTTGACCGAAAAACTTTAACAACCGAGCACATAAATCCTCGGTTCAGAAATGTTGTTTAGATGTTTAGAAATGATCCAGTAATATTTATTTTTCATTTCAGTCTGAATGTAGTCCTTCTGCTTCTCATGCATTCATTTCCAGACTGATCATGCTCTGATTATTTGCATGTCTATGAGCCCTTTGAGTTTGTGTGGTTGCATTTTGGGTAAAATGCATGCAAAAAAAATTTCCCCTTGTGGGATCAATAAAGTATCTATTCTGTTCATTGTGACTCACTGTGTCACTCTAAACTGCATTTAAAGGGGACATATTATGAAAAACATCACATTATTTTCTATTTTGAATTCGGGGTACATACAAACCCTCCCAGTGTTAAAAACAACAACCGCCTCCATTTTGCATGAGCTGCTGCAGCCACACTGTCTCTTGTGGCTTGTCTTTAAAACACGCTGTTCAGATTTTGAGCCTGTAGTGACATCACTAATGGACTCATGAACATATAGCTGAACCAGAACCACCTTACAGGTTATAAAATATTACTACGAGCTAATGCTAACCGCTAGTTAGACGTTAGACGCTAACAGCTAGATAACGTTAGCTCGTTCTAATCAGCTATTTAGTGTCTGGTATCAGCTTTATTTGCTCTGTGATGCACACTAAGGTAACAACAGTAGTTTGTTAGCTGAATGTCTGTCTGGGGCCTCTTCATTTTCAGGGTCTGAATCTGGTTGAAACATGTAAGGTTGTAACGGTACGTGTTCTCTGACAGCCATATTTCCCCCAGTGCGTGAGCTCAATTGTTGTCATGGTAGCCTGGCGCCAAACTCAGGTCAGCACGCCAGGTGGAATGAGGCAGCAGCTCATTAGCATTTAAAGGGACAAACACTGAAAGCTGCCGTCTGAGCACAGAGCGCTACAGACAGGGTACAGAGAGGGCTGCTGTGCTTGATCTGTGAGGAAGTTTGACCAAAGAATTTCACAGACATGTCATTAAGACACCTGGGAACTGTGTGAACTTGTGGAAAAGGGGTATAATACGACTCCTTTGGGCCAACATTTGTACCAGATATCTGCATATCAAACTGATCTCTAAACATGCTCATACACAGGACATAAAACTTTTGCCACATACATCTTA
The DNA here is from genome assembly GCA_033000465.1 of Sciaenops ocellatus. NCBI lineage: Eukaryota > Metazoa > Chordata > Actinopteri > Sciaenidae > Sciaenops > Sciaenops ocellatus. Next base: position 28,960,612 of record CP136871.1, on the reverse strand, counting down.
ACACAAATGCATTCTAACATAATTTAAGTGTCACTCTGGCTGTCACTTTTTGATCCGTCTTTACAAATCAGCAAATATCCTCTCACAGTCTAACTTCCCTGTCTGCTGGCGCACTGAAAAAAAAAAAAAAATCCAGTACGAACCAAGCCACACAACACTAGCTTGTTATTCCAGCCATTCAAGCCAGGATTTAAGGTAATATGAAATGACTTGCACATGGCCATTCAGCTTAATTTCTAATTTGCCAACATATGCTGCTGCTGCTCTGGGAAACTGATCATCCTCTCAGCAGACAGCACAGCAGCAGCTTTAACGGCACTTTCCAAACCCACCACATAGCTAATGTTAGCTACATTACTTACTGAGTTGTTGTTCGTACGTCATGGTTTTGTTATGATACTGGATTTGTCCAGATTCACTTACCTCACCTTTAAATGTAGCTGTTTGCTGTTTTTTGTTTTCATAGCCACTGTGGATGAGGCTTTGTCTTTTTGACAAAGAAGAATTTGTTTTGATGGCAACACATTGAGGTAAATATGGTCCCCATCCTCCTTATCATATATTGTTCTGCCTACACTATGAGTACATAAATACATACTGTACAAGAGCACATACTGATCAACCAATTTGCACTTCATGCCACTGAGAATAAGTATGAATGTTGTCATCAGCGGACTAAATGAAAAAAAAGCATTGCATGAGGCGCTCAGCATTGAACCGTGAGTCTTTCCACAGTCTGTGTGGATCTAACTGGCCATGTCCGCCTCCCACTGAGGCACCAGCTGTGCTTGCTCTGTATACTCGCCCACCTCTTCCCCCTCCCATGCTGAACCTTTGCCATGTGACCTGGCCTTTAAACCAGCAGACCATGTACAGGTCATGCTGCGCTCAGTCCTTACTCTGATTTTATGACTGTACGGTGGACTCCAGCTGACAGCTTTCACCACCAATGTGCTAATTGCTCATCGAAGAGTGAAGAGTCTATCTTCCACACAAAGCAATATTCACGTTACTGTACGTACCGCCACTTTGTTTTGGATTTTGCATAAATTAAGAAAGCATGTGCACATTTAGCTAGAGAGATACTGTAATAACAGAATAATGACGAGTGAAGCACTGGGGGAAGGGTGCTTTGCAGACAGGCACCCCATTTTAGTTTGACAATGCACTTGAAGCTGTACTTCAGATGGTGACAGAAGAGCTGATGTAGAGGTTGTGTACTACAGCACTGGGATGGGGGAGTGTGTGTGTGTGTGTGCAGGGGGCTGAAGGGGGACACACACACACACACACACACACAAACCAGTCAGTTTATGCTCACAATGCACATGTGCTTCATTCTTCAGGGAGGCCAGGCAGCGAGGCTGACTCCCTTACTCCCCTAGCCTGCTTTAACCCTCAGGCCAAAGTGTGACACTAGCAGTCTCCGATGGGAGTGCATGTCAAGTGTACAACGAAATACCCCAGATACCAACAAGGATGTAAGTGCCCTCAAGCATAAGTAGTAAGTCTGTGAGGTGCATGTGAGAAAGCCTGGTCTATTGATAAAGCAACTTGTAGTATGCTGCTATTTAAAGCAACAAACCCATACAGGCAGACAATTATTAGAACTTGAACTAAAATGAAAATGATTCCATGTGACGTGATCTCAGCGAGCATGCGACTGGGAGCAGAAGCCTTTGGATTTCCTTGGGCCGTACTGGCAGCTGCGTTTTGCATCAAAAATAGTTAAGGATAAATAAAATAGGTCTCTACGAGTGGAGTCAAACCTTTTAGCGATTCATTGTGCATTCAGGCCTTACACAGAAATAGCAGAATTACAGCTGGAATAACTCCCATGGGTGGCAGAGGTTTAAATGCAAAACACAGCTGCTAACAACACAAACTGTGCTGCTCTAAATTAGTCTGCTCCCTAAGAACCAATTAAAATATGTATTTGAAAATAATGTAGGTAATGAAAATATGTAATTATCTTTAGCTAAATCTATAATAACAGTTTTAAGAGTTGGTGCATAATGGGGTTTTCTCTTCTTACTTTTCATACTTGCTACAGAATGCTGGGAATTTAAAGTCAATTTTGTCTTTGTCTTTTGGTCTTTTTCCATAACACAGCATTGCAGAAACCTTGGCATCATTTTTGACAATAACCTCAGCTTAGATAAACACATAAACTCAATGGCTCAGTCCTGCTTTTCCTCACTTGAGAAACATTTTTAAAAATTAGATCATTTCTGTCTTCAAAAAATCTGGAAATTGTGATTCATGCATTCATAACTAGCCAACTAGACTACTGTAACTCACTGCTCTCTGGCATCAGTAAAAAATCATATTCCTGTCTCTGGCTCATCCAGAACTCGGCTGCCGGGCTTTTGACTCGAACAAAGAAACATGATCACAGCACACCTATTCTGGCTCATCTACACTGGCTACCAGTTGTCTACAGAGTGGATTTTAAGATCTTACTGATTACTTTTAAAAGCCCTGAGAGGTCTCGCACCAAGTTATTTAGTCCAACTTTTAGTACCCTGTGTCCCCTCTCGCTCCCTGAGATCCTCAGATGCTTCATTCCTGGTTATCCCACAGTCCAGATATATCCACAACGATGACAGAGCCTTGGCAGTTAGGGCTCCTAATCTGTGGAATGACCTGCCTGAGGAGATCAGGTCTTTTATATACTATATTATATTATTTGTCATAGACTCAAATAGCAGAGTAAGAATGAAATGGGGTTAGGAAGACAATATGAGCATACAACTATAACATTACATTACATTACAACAATGTCACGCATAGAGAATACCAAGTTCTATGTGTTTCAGCTGAAAGGTCAGAGGTCCTCACACACACAAAGTGGTTCAGAGCTTGACAAAGAGTAAAAAAACAGTGACATATATTTATACAGCTCCTGCTGTGAACCCGACATGACCCGGGAGCTTCCTACTTTGATTATGAGAAACTGAAGTTTGGTTGTTTCTCACTCTGACAAGGATTTCTTCCCATGATGAGGAATCTGACCCTTATTTTAGCCTCAAAGGTTATGAACAAGAACTCCTCATAGAAAACTTCTCATTATATAGACAGAGAAACCTTTCACAGAAACTCATTAAAATAACAGTTATTTACATAAGACATAGTTTGCTACGCAACCCTTGGCAGACATTTGCAGCGAGTCACAAGCTGCCAGACATAACAAACTGTAGTCATATTTCTCAAAGGAAAATACAAAATACAATATAGTTAGAGTGGTAACAGTGTAATGCACTACATTTGTCACCACACCTCGCAATGTCCTCGTGTATGTATAGCCTACTTTCCGACCTCTGTAACAGTAACGCCAAATGGATACAATATGTCCGTATGAACCGACTTACTAATGTTACAGCAATATGAACCTAACATGAACAGATTTTGCTGTCTTTATTTGATTTATTTATTTTTATTGCAAGTGATCAAAATGATGTTATATTATAACATTAACATTATTATATATTAACTACATCATGATGGCATGATTTTGTAAAAAGTCAAACTTTTTGGCTGTCAGGTCTGTCAGACGATAAGCAAACAACTTTTGAAGTGCTTTCTGTCTTCTGAACAAAGTTTGGATCAATGAGGGCGATGCTACTTAAGTTTGTAGTAGAATTCAAATGACAGCTGGAATCAGGGTGCAGAATCTGTGACTTTTATTCTTCACCGGGCGTTGGCACTGCCTCTAGGTCTCACCTCTACTCCCTCACATTGTGTTGATGTTTACACATGTATGAACTATTATTCTGGCCATACCTGGCTTTTTAAAGCTGCTGGTTACATTCGACATAGAAGGACCATTTTATAGCAAACTGTCATTAGAGACAAGTAAGAATCCTTGATCTGTTTCTACCATGAAGACAATAGTGCTTTGTGAGATCTTAGTGAGGATGATTTCAATGGTTAAACGAAGTAATCAGCTTCAGAGAGTCTGAACTCATTTCTGGAAATATAAAACCAAACTAAGCATAAACTCATGACTTACTGACTGTTCTTGATGAGTCTTGCTGTCTGAGTTGAGACAAATTTAACATCTGTCTCATACATTGGCATGTTCAGACATTGCAGCTCTGCATGTTTTTCCTCCTTCCAGCGCAAGACCTGATGAATGAGACTCTCTGCAGAAGGTTTGCTTGCCAAATGGACGCATTGCAATTTCATATTTCTCATATTCAGACGAGGATCGGAGGAGTGACAGACAGATTTATGTTGCAGATCAACCTTGTGGATAGTTCTTTTCATATACATTTTAAAAGGAAGACTTAAGACTTTCTAACATTAATTGTATTTGGTATTAATTTCAAAACACATTTCTAGATCCAAGGTGAATTGTACACTGATTTATTACAGGTTTTCTGTATAGTCCCTCTTATGTTACTAAATGTGTACATTACACTGACTTGCTGAGGAAGAAGAAAAATTCAGATTATTTCATATTCATAAAAGATCAGACAGCATGCTACCTCAAACTATCATTATCATCTCTCCTCTTTACAAGACACAGTCTCTGGGCTCTAGAAATAAGTATTATTGTTATTTATGTAAACAATATCAGGCTGCCATGCAAATTCATAATGTTATTTTGAGGAAAGTAAAGTACGCTAACTTATAGAACAAATCAGATACACAAAGACCGGATCATACAAAACTCCATTAAACAAAGTTTTTTACTCTTCAGTGCACTTTTACTTTCAAGTTTTTATTTCAGTTTGATCTGGCACATGACCGTGAGATCAACAATATAACCATTAAAACACAGGAGAGAAGTAGAAATACCTGGGTACTGTTACTGACAGCAAACTGACCTGGAATACTAACACAAATGCGAAGTGAGCAAAAGCTTAATACCGCTTCCAATTTTAAAGGAAATTCAGATGCAGACAGAAGTATGCTTACATTGGTTTAAAAGACCTTCAGAGCATATTGACCTTTCTGTATTCAGTGCAGGGTAGGAGCATTGTCTGTACAAACTAGAGACAACCTGGACAGGGCTGTTAAACTGATAACTGGTAACTGGGGAACCAATGTGCAATATTACTTCCGTGACAAAACAATGCACCGTGAATTTATCTCACATGATCATAGCAGATCCACTGCATCCTCTGTGGCCTTTAGTCTTTGGGGTGAACGTATAGTATGACCAGGATGGGCACTAAAAGAGTCAATACACCCACTGTAACATGCAAGCATTCAGCTGCTTAATGAGCTAACATCATGATCTGAATCCTTTTGACAAAATGATGTTTTTTATAATGATGTTTAGTGATGCTTTGTTATAAGACATGCTGTCATTTATGGTTGTTGATGTTCATTGATGGTCATAACAATCCATCTCACGTGTCCTGGGTCTAGCACAGGGTCTCTAGGATTACATTTGAGTGCACAGATGTTTGTTTTTTCAAGTATACTCTGCGTACAATAATCCTTGTTTGTTACTAATCCCTGTTGCTAACTCCACCAACTACTTGCTCAAAAATGATTATTATTATTTCTGGAGACACTTTGTTTGGTGGACGCTGTATGGTGAGCATTAAAGATGAGACTGTGTGAGAGAGCTCCCAGTACACCTTCCTGTCTGGCTTTGCTACGCTTTTTGCATCCTACTACATATCCAACCAGGAGTACCAGGAGGACGTGGTGTCTGTCTGTCTGTCTGTCTGTTTGTAATATATTCAAGGATAGTTTTGAGTGATTTATTATGCTGTCCTTTTTGTTCTTTTCTAGTATAAACCCACTGTGATGTCACCCGCAATTTAAGGACGACATGGTCGATTTTGGCATTGTAGACGTTGCCATCTTGGTTTTCTGGGATCAGAGGGCATATTTGGATGAGTGTGGAACTGGGGAGGAAACGCATTGCTTCGCCTTTATCCTGATTGAATCTGACTAAGAACGCATGGACACACGGTGGTAGTGACAATCAATCACAAGGTAGCCACGTCCTAAAGCATACCCTGCTTTCTTGTCTATTTTTTTTTTAAATGGGACCTTTAGAAAGAATGCAGGTTTATGGCATCTCCACACTTTCAAGATCTGGAAGCTATCTCCACTATATGCTCTATGGTTCTTTCAAATATATCAGTCCATTCCTTGGACTTTTTGGACCAGGATCTGGACCTGACTTGTGTAGAAGTGGCAGTCCATTGTGGCCAGTTATGTGTTGAAATAACTTCAGTGTTCACTGTTACCGTGAACAGAACACAGTAGTAAATACTCTTTTATTGTATTTTTTTTTTGTTTTATTTTATAGTATTTGTGGCATTTCCTCTGACATAATCAGAAGGTTAACCAGAATGTGCACTGGAACAGATAAAAAAAAGTGTGATTCTTTTGGGACAAGGATTAGCACCTTCCTCTGAGGCTGTGTTTGTCTAGTGGAGAAAGTTGGCTCGTCCCATGCTGCTGCTTTGTGAGTGAATGAGATTGAATTTCATTTCCCAAGATGTCATAAGGGGGTACTGAATCTGTAAGTGTGTTGATTAAAACCCAATTGAAATCCATGAAAAAATGGGGCCAAAGCCTCAGTGAGTGAAAAATACATTATTCAAGTCAAGGTGATGTTATTTTCCATTTGGTGTCATGAATAAGGTTGTAGGAATTCACGGAGCAATCTGCCATTTATAGAAATACACTTGTTGGCCATTAAACTCCTTTGTCAGGTGTGAAGATCGATATGCATTTTATCTGCGTGTGTGTGTATTACTGAAAGCCAAAACTCTAGTATAGAGGTCCAGTTACAACAAAACACAAGAACTAAAGCTAGATTGCAAATTATACTATACTATAAGTCTATAGGGACACACACAATGTATTTAAGATTAGGAATAAACATATTACATAAATAACTTCCCTTTAAGGAAATTCTTGACTTTTTATTGGTCATTTTGTCCAACAACAAACCTCATGCATCTATAAATATCTTTAGGTGAAAGTCCGAATAAAGATTCACCTTGAGCACATTTTTGAGAAACTTCACCACACACACTCTGTTGCCTCAAGAACACACTTAATCTGCTGTGACTTTATGCATTAAAAACAAAGACTGCTCCTCTCCTACAGGAGATGCCACACTGACACATTAATCGTTGGAGTTCAACTTTATCTTGGTTAAGTTTTTTTGTGAAGTAGAATTACCTTCATGTCCAGAAATTGTGCTTTTCTGAAGCACTGCAGAATGATTAATCGTCCATTCAGGCACTTTGAAATGCATGCCCACGACAGCCATCATGGGGAAATGGCTTGTGTCCCATCAGACTCTGGAACGCTGTGTGCTGACAGCAGACAAATCAAGTTTGACTTTAAATCTGATCTGTAAGGCTGGCCATCCACAGTGTAATTTACAGGAGACAAAACTAGACTTGTGTGTTTCAAATATGGATATTTCAAAAACTTTGAAAACTGTCATAGTTGCATGACAGGAAAATGTTTTTGTAATTCCAGTTATAAATTTGACCAGGTTATGCTTTTAATCTGACTCACGTTATTTCTATATTGTGCTGTATGTGTGCTTTTATGTACAACTCTTATGTGTTACCATATATGTCTTGCTTGTAAAACAGATTGCATCTCATGAGACTTGAAGGATGAATCAATAAATGTGAATAAATAAGAATTTAAAACTGGCCTAATTACAGTATGTGTTCATAAGCCCTGTGGATATACAGCTACAGTAGTTGCGATAGCTGAATAATTAATAAATAAAAGTGTTCATCTTTTCCTAGTGTATATATGTTGGATTCATGATTTTTGAATAGCCATTAAATAAATAAAAAAATCAGATAATTCATATGTCTCTTGTCTAAAAATGATATATTTTCCTTTGTTTTTACTGTCGCCTGGTGATTCATTGCTACCGGTTGTGGGTAAAGTTTTGTTTATGTGAACAAAGTTTGGAGCACGGACACTGATAGACTGTACTCCCTAAATTCCCCCAGCATGTTTCCTGCCCCACCAGAGGAGACAAGACCCTGGACTATGTTAACACCAACATGGCTGAGGCCAAAGCGACCCCCCTTCCCTATCTAGGACAATCTGACCACCTCTCTTTGTTCCTTCTCCCCAAATACACACCACTCATCAAACGTGTGAAACCTGCTGTAAGGACTGTTAAAGTCCTCTCAGGCCACCCTAAGACCCACCCTGGACTCACACACGGACATTGATACCTACGCTTCTTCTGTTTTGGACTATATAAACACCGGTGTCACCACCCCTAAACAGATAACAACGTTCCCTAACCAGAGGCCAAGGAAGAGAGGTTCGCCGGCGGCATTTTTCAGTTCATTTCAGTGGGGGTCATGTGTTTCCGCACCGGCAGCCCGCAACGCAGGCGTTGCCGCAAAAAATGTCGCCGGCGTCCGGCGTCTGGGAGTTGAGCCAGATTCAACTTTTGGGAAAACGGAGCCCCACGTCACATCCCGCAAGCCAATCAGACACTCAGATCGGTCAAACCTCCACAGACAGACTTAAATGTCTCTGAAGCAGAGACTATCCAGGTGGATTCACGGACTAAACTCTGATCATCTACCTGTGTGTGTGTTCTCACTTTGTTTATTTCATGTACCAGCTTCTAAATCTGAGTCTGACTCGCAATTTACACCGCAAAATAATGACATGAAGAAGTTTGATTTGTGTCTGATGATTAGAGAGAGAGAGAGAGAGAGAGCGCTTTGGTAGAGAGACATAGAGTTACAACAACAGACAGCGAGTGCTGGCCTCGATGAAGCTGTTAATCAGAGAAATAAAAAGTTATTTCCTGAGGGTTTCACAGCGGTTACATTCAGCAGGTATAGACACGCCGACGGAAAACCACCACAACCAACCTCCACAGTGCTTCACTCTGCCCTCTCCTACCTGGACAACAGCAACACCAACAAACCCAGTCTGTTAGGTTAGACAACCACACCTTCTCCACCCTCATACTGAACACTGGTGTCCTAGAGGAATGTGTGCTGAGCCGACTACACAACTGAACATGGTTCTAACACCATCATCAAGTTCGCAGACAACACAACGGTGATTGGCCTCATCACCAACAACAATGAGATGGACTACAGGGAGGAAGTCCAGCACCTGGCAACCTGGTGCGCTGACAATAACCTCACCATTAACACCAAGGAGATCATCGTGGATGACAAAGGCGGCACACACACCCCCATCTGGATCAGCGGAGCTGAGATCGAGCGTGTCTCCAGCTTTATGTTCCGGGGGTCTATATCTCTGAGGACCTTTCTTGGACTCTCAACACATCTATCCTGGTAAAGAAGGCTTACCAGCGTCTCTTCCTTTTGAGGAGACAAAAGAAGGCACACCTGTCTAAGATCCTGGTGAACCACTGCACTATTCAGAGCATCCTTACCAGCTGCATCACAGTCTGGTACACAGCATTGCCAGGGACAGCTGTCACCCAGGCCATTGACTGTTTACCTGACTTTACCTTGACTGTTTTGACTCTTCCCCTATAGGAGGCGTTACAGGTCCTTCTATTCCAGAACCAGCAGGTTCAAACTCTGTACGAAGGTGACGCCCCATCTACCCTGCCGTACATGACCATCTATTGTGTCAATTGTGTCTGCTGCAGAGGAAATAGATTTCCAGGTTATGAAGTTCATCACATCTCAATATCACCCTAAATTAGCATCTTAAAAAAGTGGTTGAATAGTTCCCAGTGAATATGGAATATTATTTTTGTTCCATCTCTACTTTTTATCTCCATTGTGTTTCCATCTTTCAAAAACAAGGATCTTGGGTACCTCTTACTTCACATTCTCTTTAAAAAGCCTTTGAGTTATAGTAGTACCTTGACCTGTGTGTGCTTTTATTTTTTGAGGGAAAGATTGGGTAAGCTCTTAGTAAAGTATGCCTTGACCCATAAATAAACTGTGAGTTTTCTGTGTTTGCATCGGTCGTCGTTGATCACAAATGAAATTCAGGTCTGTAGCTTCATCTTAGTAGAACCTTTAAGATTAAATACCTGAAGTCAGTGGAGTTCCAAGGTCTCAGACAGAACTCTAAAAAGCATTGTATTGTCCCTTTGAGGGAATTTCTGCTTAATGTGTCTGCAGTTCAACAGAGGATCACTAGTGGAAACTGCCAATTATTTATGTAGCTAGAATGTTCACCGCAATGAGTCACTGTTTTTCCCCAGCACTGCTGATTCCTGATCTGAGTTGAATAAAAAAGTTCCAATCTTTCTGGAGTGGTCAAGTCATGTGTTTTCCCATTACAGTAAATGTAGAGTATATAGACAGATTTATAATCAATGCATTGAGGCAACTGAATTCATCATCACACCACTGTTGGCAGGATAATTAAACAAAAACCTGCTGCCGCATGTGTAAAGGGCTCAGGGCTTGTCAGCAGCCCCCTAAACACCTGACAATCTCCAGTGAGACTGCTTATGTCATTTAGCAGCATTTGGCTCCTATTGCCTTGTACCTTTGCCTTTGACAAATACATTGTTAAATGCAGTCTAGAAAGCCAATGCTGCATCTTAGAAGTCTCCCTCAGTTATTATTTTACAGTGCCACTATGAATAAAGTTTGTTTTTGAACCTCTGAGGATGGAACAGTGATTGTTTTCGAGAAAAGAACATGAAGCCTTGAGATGATCAAAACCCAAACTGAAGCCATCAGGTTTAGTTATTCAGCTGACTGAAGTCAAAGCCTCCAAATAAAGGTGTGCTTTACAGAATGAAGCTGCTTTGGATTTGAGACAGTTCAAACAATGACACATGCAGTCTTACTCACAGGTGCAGTTTGCATTGGTTCAGGGGGTTCATTGAACCTCCGTAGTGACTGCAGCCAAAAATACATGAAGGGATTCATCCAATCGTTGATTTATTTGCAAATTTATTGTTGAGTTAAAACTCAGATCATATAAATAACAAAGGACACATTATCATTGACAGTATAAACAATGGACAGTGTATGCTTTCTGGTTTCTGAAGAGCCGTTGTGTGACTCTGGTGATCACCATCCCGGTAGTCCTGCCTCTTCCGCCTCCCAGCTAATCTAAATACCAGCAAAGACATGGATAATCAGTGGACTGGAGGCAGGCTGAATGGCGCTTGGTTGCTCAAACAAGCCATCTGGCACCTACCTGTCAATCAAAGTTGCCATGCTCTTAATTCTACATAACTTTGAGTGTTAATATAATTTGAGAAGCTGTCCGAGTAGCCACAGTTTTGGCTTCAATTTCCAGCTAACCAGGTTGCCACATGGTAAGAACCGAACATCACAAATAGGAAGGCTTGTATACCACTCATATATCATTCAATAGCCTCAAGTTTTTCCACATTGTCTTCACTTCCCAGCCACCGAGAAATGGCACTTGAGCTTGACTGAGGTTTCCAGCTGAGCTGTTACATTGCTGCACAGAGAATTAAGGTTTAATATTAAGGTTTATTTTCTTTTGATTAAGTATAGCTATACTGTAAAGAAAATGTGTAATTTAAAGAGTGGACATCTACATTTGACAGTAATAGTACTTATGTACATGTTTCCTTTTGTTTTCTTTATGGGCTATGAACCTGACTAAACTTGATAAGCACTCATATTCTACTGAAATCAAAACTGGACTGTAACAAAGTGCAGCGTCTCTAACAGAATAAGAAACCAAAGAGATCATTTTCTGTTTTGTCTGTTACTCTGGATATGAAAATGCACCTGCTGTTTTTTCCATTTGCTTTGTTTGTTTTTTATGAACCTTAGACCTTTAAGTTCAAACTGCGCCTCTGGTCTGACTGAAATTTATGGAGTTATTACGTCAGACCCAAGTGACTCGTAGCCTACTGTTTCCTCAGAAGCAGACGTATCATCTCTCTAGAGCTGTTGAAATTGCAATTTCAGTAGTGCAAGTTGAATAATATTTCAATCATGTTTAAATCTTGTCCAATTGTATTAAATTCCCTTTCAGCCTTCAGAAGAAAATAATTAGCTGGAATTGGATGTGGGAGTAAAATCTGATGACTCTCTATCTGAACATTGCATAAGACAGTTCTGATCATTTTTCATGTATTGCAAGAGATTGAATCAGGTCAGATCAGGGCCAATGTGAATGGCAATGTCCTGAGTTTGTGTGAGCAGCAGCGACACTACCTCAGTACTATTCAGAAGATTTATGTGACCAGGTCTTGGCTTAATCAGTTCCTGCATTATCTGGAGCTGTGTTGGCAAGCTGAAATACAGTTTCTTGTACTCTATATAATCTATAAAAAGGTTGAGTTTGAGCTTGGCTTATTTAAAATTCTATACTTTTCATTACTAATTCCCTTTGGACTGTTGTTTGCTGACTTCAAATATGTACACTTCCCAGAGGCTTATCGTTGTTGGCTTTCCAGGCTGACTTCTATGAATGGTGCAGACATTTAAATGTGCCCTCAGCCTCTTCCCTTGAGGATCAGCAGCATGGCCACTTTGATCTCTCAGCCACTGTCTTTTAAGTTTCCTACCTTGTGTAAAATGTGCCTTATCAGAAAGAGTGAGGGTGTTGGGGGAAGAACCCTTTGCATTACTGCTTGGACAGCAAATTTCTGGTTAATCCGCTGAACCCTGCTGATAGCAAGGTTAGCAGTGCATCATTACTCTTTCATGTGTTGGGCAAACGACTGGGTTGTCATCACTGGCAGAGAAAGTGTCAAAGTGGATGTTTACATCAATAATTAAAACTGAGTGCTCAGGGAATCATAACAGCTAAGGTTCAGGTTGGCGTAATGCTTTAATATTTCTTACGGTTTGTCCCTGAGACATCCATCACCAACACAGTTTCCCAAAGTGCTGGACTGTTGATGTGCTGCAGCGAGGGATACCAAACCTGAAAGCATAGCAAAGAGATTCTACCCACTTGTTTTTAGATTTTTGGTGAGTGGTCTAACCAAAGTTCATGGATGTAAGTGATGTGTTATAAAGTATCGTGGTGTTTAGCTCACACTGAGGGGAAAGGGTTGACAGGAGCCTCCCGTATATTTAAAAGGTGTTTTGTAGACTGTCCAGACCATCTTTAGAGGTAACTTAATTAGATTAAAGATGCACAGACACAAGGAGATGCAATGATTAAAGTTTCAGGCGGAACTCTACTGCAAGAGTTTAGCTCTGATTCATGAACTTACAAAAAAAGTTTTTCCTCGCCACCGTCGCTAAGTGCTTGCTCATGGTGAAACCGTTGGGTCTCTGTAGATAATATTACAAAGAGTACGGTTTAGACCTGCCTGTTTAGACATGATTTGGTGCTATATAAATAAAATTGAATTAAATTGAATATTGCTTGTGCACAATGCTGGTGCATATCCTGTTAGCTAGCTACAGCTAACATCAGTGTACTTGGTATGTTGGCTGTGTTGATGTCAATAAACACATTCACAAAATACTTCCAACAGCCAATGCACACCATTATCCAAAATGGTCCAGTCAGCATCTGATGTGCCACCTAACTGAAATATCAGCATCTCTATCACAGACCTTGCTTTGAAAGTGTATAAGCCATTAAATAGTAGGTCAAATGCACCGTGGAGAACATGAAAACAAACAGGACCATATTATTTCACTGCACTGCATGGGCTCATCCTACAAGCATATTAATAGTCTTAAAACATGTTTGTGACCAGAGCAACGCTCTAAATCATTAGACTAGATGGAACTAGGTTGATGTCAAAAGTGAATTAGTGATGCTTTTCCTTCCTCAACAGCAGCTCTGTGGTTGAAGAAGACACTTCGACCCTTAATGCCCAATGACCTTTAAGACTGGTTTCACTGAGAGGCGTGGATGTAAACTATTTAAATATTAAGCATGTAAGCATGAATAAGAAGGAAGATCAATAGACTTTCAGTATGACAAATGACAAAATGGTGCAGTAATAGACTTGAACTCCAATTTAAGATTTTTTTTTTCATCTATTAATTTGTCATTTTCTTGAATCAGTGATTAATAAATTGTTAAAAAAATGGTGACAAAATGTTGATCAATGTTTTCCAAAGCCCAAGATGACGTCCTAACATTGATACACTCGAGCGAGAAGAATTTATCTCTATCTCTGGCCTCAGCGTGTCAACAAGCCACCCTTTAGGAACGCCCACAAAATCCTGGACTGAAAACTGGTGAAAAACTGTTTTAACTCTAACTCCACATTTCAGTGATATATCGTTTAAAGTCTTTTCACATGTTTTCAGCAACTATTTTACAACATATTTATTGTATTTTGAAAGAAATCTTAGAATTGCTTTTACATGGACTTTAACTGTTGCAATGTAGAAGTGAATCTCTAGTTATCATGATATAAATGTCAGCGGAATTTACTGTACAGACCAACATCAGGTGAATGGTTGTCAAGGACAGAGAAAGTGGTGTCAGGCAAACAGCAGCCAAAAACAAAGCTCGATATGGGCAACGGCTAACAAAAATGACCATAATAATATAATAATATTTAGCAAACAATACTGTGAGTTGAGATGATGTGACATGTAAATTCTGGTCAGGTTATGTTTACACAGGCAGATGGTCAGCAGGTAATGTAATAGTCATTGTTGGACTGGAAATAGACCATATACATTGTAGTACTTAAAAAGTATATTCAACCTAAATACTGACAGAAACCAAATCCGAAACACAATTTTCAACACACAACCACCCCCCACCACTGCTCGGCGCGTAGGGTCATTGAGGAGCTGGCTTCCTCACTGCTGGCAGTGGGAGAAAACAGTGTAGTGTGATTTATGACGTTAATCATTAGCAGGAGAGGAGTGAAAGTATAGGGGGAGTGGAGAGAGAAGCTGCAGTGCTTGATGGAGTGTGTCCCCTCTGCTTGAGCCGAGCCTACACTTGGATCCATGCAGAGAGGCTGAGTCCAAGACTGCTGCTATCTCACAGAGCGAGGTGGACAACAGCTAGTGAGATGCATGCTTTTTATTGCAGTTCTGTAGTCAACAAGACTATCATAGTTGAGTGCAAAGGACATGATCCAATCCAGATGGCGCCAACGCTGAACCCAAAGGGGGGTTGGGACAAAAGAAAAACCAAGAACAGAACAAATAGAACAGTATTAAAGAACACAATAGGAAATAAACAAATGAAAAGCTCATAAGAGACTGTCCTTAAATGGTAAATCAACAAAATAGCTGAAACCTGCTGCCACACTATTCTGTCAGTGCTCTCAAACTTGTGGCACTTTTTGGGTTGTTTTTAGCTGTGACAGCTGATGTAAAATATTTACTTTGACCCCACTGATTGGGAAATGGCCAGAACCAATTCAGAATAAACAGAGATAGAGATAACAGCAGCTGTGCAGTTCACACTCAATTTCCTCTTTAAAGATGCATCAAGTTAGATTTTAAACTATTGCTGGCAACCAGTCACGACAGTACAGTATAGTATGATGAATAAGGTTGGGAAGAAATCCCTAAACCTCAATGATTGTCGATGAATTGTCTGACTTTAAAGACTCAAGTTTTCAGTCTGTACTTGGAGCTCTCTTTAAAGCTGCAGTAATGATGCTCAGGACAATGGATGAAATTTAAAACACAAGATTGATATTGATATTATCACCAATTTGTTTTGGCAAACATTAGCAAAGAGTTGCCTAATTACACACAGCAACATATATTTGGAGTCTCTCTGGTCTCATGGATGAAAGTCCAATATTCACTCAACCTGGTTTCCAAATCCTGAGGGAAATATCTGCCTCTTTCAACTGCTAAATGCTGTGTTCACCAGTTAGTTGGTAGTAGGGTTGCAAAGGGGTGGAAAGTTTCCAGTAAATTTCAGGAAACTTTCTGTGGGATGTTAAGCTGAGGAATTTTGGAAATATTCCAAATCAGAAACTCCATGGGGATTATGGAAATTATTGGGAATTAGGGGTAATTTAAACAAACTGTATCATATCCAAACATAAATATAAACATTTTATTTTGTCATGAGCAGACATCCATGTAAAATAATACAAGATGTAGAGATACAGGGGTTTTATTTTGAAATAGTTACATGCATTTGAAAATGCCAGGCAGTTCTAGTGTTAAAAAACATGACATTTCGACAGATTTGTAAGTAGAACTTTATCAACTTTGAATTATTTTATTGAACAATATTTTGTAGTCCATGAGCTCAAATGTGTGTCTTCAATAGTCTCTGTGTGCTCTGGGCTCTAAAGTGTGGTCCAGGTACAGAAATCACCTGTGCAGGTAGGGGGCGTGGCCTCAACAGCCCTGCAGTAAGCAGTGTGCTATGTGCATGTGATTGAGGAATAACAGATACTCAAGTGTACCTGCATGAAATCTGGTTGTTTTAGTCAAGATTATGCTAAAATATATTTCCCCCAACTATATTTAAGTTCCCTGTTAAGGGCCAACCTTCAATATTTCTAAATTCCCTGTTTATTCCCATAAATTCCTGTCAATTCCCATTAATTCCCATGGAAAGTTTCCAACTTGGAAAATTCCCAGAATTTTGCAACCCTGGTTAAGTTATTTACTGTTGTTGCTGTCTGTAACAGCGCTGATGAGAGTGGCCAGACTGAATCAAAATTGAATCTGGGTTTGCCACCAGTTCTTAGTGACAAACTAAACTAGTTCTCACTTCTTACTTCCACATCAAAAACTAACATTTGCAAATTGGGGCTACAAACAGGTTTGAGTCCTCCCATCACTGAGCATTAGTGATTTTGCCTCTGTTATAACCACATGCAACAGTAGCATTGACAAAAATCCTGGCCATTAATTGTGATTATTACTGGACCATCAAACCTCTCTCAATAGCAAGAACCACACCATTGTGATTCCTGTCTGCTTGATGCTGAACTGGCAGGATCCAAAAGGTGAAAGCCACCCATACCTGAGGCAGATCCCACCATCTCTCTGTCACATACCGGATAGAAGAACATGGTCTCCATCAAAAGCTGGCCGTTTTGTGAAGCATGACAAAAGTTCTGGATGGGGAGGAGGGTGAGGGGAGCGTTTCATATCACACGAGCTGTCAGGGAAGTTCAAAGAGGGTTCAGAGCGGAGTCAGACTTCACCTTGACGTGAGCTGTTGGTGCAAACAGAAGCGAGACTCCACCTGACGTCTCACATACTGCAGACGTTTGGCTGTCTCCTTGAATGGCAAGTCAGATTGCTGGAATCTCCCCTCTGATGACCAGTTTTTGTTTTTCTTTCCGATGCCTTTCGACTGCTTCAACAAATATAACAGGCCACCACTGAGGCGGCCAACTCTGGCAGTTCAGGGTGACATATTTGTTTAGGAGAAAAGACAACTGACGCACACAGTGTGTACAGCATAAGAAATAAAGAATATATATATTTTTAAAAATGTGACATACTGTGATAAATTCAGGTTGTGATTCTCTAGTTTTCAATTCATTTCATTCCTGATTCGTTGGTCAGAGTTTATGAGACACATTTGAGAATCCCATTTCCTGCGGTCGACTCTTTGTCCTTGAACAAATAACATTAAGACTTAAAATGGCTAAACTACACATTTGGACAAATACAATAGAGAATAAAGAGCATTCAAATTTAATGATATTGCTGACAGTTTTTCACTTTATGCTCATCCTCTGCAGAGTTCTGTGCCTGAACCTGTACCTGAAGCCTGAATTATGTGGATGACAAGCTGTTCACAAATGATCCATGGGAGTGTGGGTGCATTTATGTTGCTTTTGCATTTTACTGGATGGATGATGGATGTGGGATTAGGCAGTATCATGAATCATATCAATGTTTTCCCAGTCACTGTCGAGACTTGTGCGACTAAGCCTGGTTCCTGAAAATTTCTCATGCAAAGGGAACAGATAATACAGCAGCTTCTTATGGATTAACTTAGAAATATAAACCCCTCCTACACATCGAAGCATGAAAAAAATACCTCCACAATTTCTCCAATTTGCTATTTTCTTGTGATGCACTCAGCACTAATTCTGTTGGTTTTAGTAAACTGACTTTATGTACATGATGCAGACAAATGCTGTTCAGAAGTCAAACATTTAGTGTTGTTGCATATGGAATACCTGTACATGATCAGGCTTAGCCAGCTGACAAGTTTATTAAAACTGCAGCGAGTCACACGCTTCATATCTCACAGTTGTTTTGACGGACAAAAATGACACACTTAGTGTCAGGTTTGTTGGTGCATTGTCCGCCTTTGTCCTCCTCTGTCACCAGAAAGTCACACTCGCATTCACTGCAGTCTCTTTCTAAATACGCTCTACAATGTCAACAATCTCAGACATCATTAGCAGCTCGGAGAAATCATCACAACACCGACCATCAAATCCGACTTTAGTGTTTCAACTGGACTCACTAAGTCACACAATAAGACAAACTAACAGGTCGTTACAGCGGTACACTCTCAACTCTGAGTTTTGAGCAGAGCCATATAATGGCTGTTTTTGGTTAAACAAAAAGGATCTAATGTTCCCACAAAAACTTCTATCTCTGTCTTTTCAATAATGCTGTCAGACACTTGGGCTTTTATAACAATCTGAGCCTATGAGTGGCAAAAAAAACAAGCACTTCCACTTGACATATGTTGAAGGTGCACAGTTGTCCTGAAGGATTACACGTTGCAGCCCGCTCAATACTGGACAGACCAATTTTAAAAATTGTTGTCCCCATTAGTCACTTGGACACAGAAATGTTGGAAAGAAGGCCCAGGTTGAAAAAAAATCCCAACGTTTCAGTTTAATTCACAGATTCTTTGATCAGAGCAGCAGCAGAGTTATAAATCTATAAGGAAGCAGTCGAATCACCCTCATCATATTACATGTATGACAGGACCTGTCTGCGTGTGTGTGTGTGTGTGTGACCCACCTGATGTTTAGCTATATGTAGCATAGGTCCAGCCACTGATACCCATTACCTCCTAACAGCTGTGATGTGAATCAAATGACCTGACAAGGTCAGTATGCCCTTGCTGCAGCAGAGCAGCATGGGTAAACAAATACATGAAGGTTCAGCTAAATGGGAACCAACTCTCCAGAGGACTGGACTGGATCAAGGAAGGAAAACACCAGACATGTTCTGGCATTCTATATTATCGTTTGTGATGTAACAGACTAGAGGACAGGGATGTTAAAAGAAATTTTAATTTTCGTTGTGGCTTTTATTTTGATAACTTTCCATGGCATTCCAATTTTTGATCAAAGGCAGTAGTTTGTTTTATCGCTGAAAACATGAAGAAACATTGACAACCCTCATCCATCCCTATTCTGTTCTTGTGGCACCGCCAGTGAATATGTGAACTAATATGTAGTAAATTAAGAAATGTTATATATTTTTAATTTAAATACATTTTACCTGTCTGTTGCCAGAGTTACCTGTGAAGGAAACAAGTCATTTTGATCATTTGTAATATTTTCCTGTGGGACCTGTTTATTTCAGTTTGACCTTTTCTTCATTAAAATTCTGCCTTAAAGTACAACACACCAGCCTTGACTTATGGTCACTGACAGTTAAAGATGCTAAAAAATACATTAATAAACACATGCTAACAATACATTAGCGTTATGAACGATTTACTAAATCATTATCTCTTATGTAGGCTAAAGAGAAGGACTTAAAGTTAAGTGTTAATAAGAGCAACAAACTTGACAACAAAAAATATAAATGTTTAAATCTGTTCCAGATGATTCAATATGTATTACGCAGTAGATTCAGTTAATATTTCTGGAAGACAGCAGTAACCTTCTGCCAAAACTGATCTGAATTCTTCAGTGTGCAGAGCAGTCAGGTTTGGCATTTAGTATTATTTTGACTCTTTGTCTTGAACTTAATTAAACCACAGTGTTCTTTATTTCAGAAAACATTCTGCAGTCTCTTCTATTTTATACATCTTCATATCTTTTATTTAAAAAGGCACAACATATCCTTCTCCACTGACATGAAAATCATTTTTGTTTGAGTTAAGTAGGGAACACCAGTTTTATTAACTGCAGTCACCATGGTAACAGACATTGCCATGATGAGACGTGATGATATTTAAAACAGCTATCAATCAAAATGGACACCGACTCCAAATCATAGGAGTAAATGATGTTTATTTTATAATTATTTCATGTTTTATCTGCCTTTTTCTAAAGTTGGCCATCTTAGGAAATAACTTAATCGCCGTGAGCTGGCTCCATGTTCAACAAATTGGTCCGTTAAATACATTACAGAAAAGAGTGCACCACCTGAAGACAGGAAACATTTTCACTGGCTTGATTACTGATTATACCTTGATTAACAGGGAGATTGGATTGTGTGTGTGTGTGTGTGTGTAGATCACATGTGTACCGATTTTAGTAGATACCATTGCTGTAATTAGCAGATGTGACACTCTTGGGTGCCTCGTGCTTAGATTGCTTAGTTTCCTGCATCAGAGGAGCCTCCTGCTGGCACACTGGCTGCCAGCTTCCTAGTGGATGCAGAGGCTGCCAGTACTTAGAGCTCTGTCTGCGATGTGGAGGCGATGTGACATACAGGCAGTTTATAGGCAAGCTATGTTTAGTGAAAGAGACCTGATCTATGATTGTTGCTATTAAATGCCTTAGACATGACTTTACCCCTGACGGGGACTCACATGGCTGCCCACTCAAACCGAAAGAGACATCTCTTTGCTTGGTAGGAGCAGGGGTAAACCATCAACACAAGCAAAAGCCCTCAAAGAATAGCACCTCGTTGAGACTGAAGCTCATTGGTTTGCTGTCCCCTGAGTCACAATCCTGATCATGTTGCCTCTCCAATGAGATAAGAGAACAAACACTGCCAAACAGCTCATCTGCAAGTCAAGTGTCACTCAGGTTTCCTGTGTTGCGCGGCACCTGTTAATCATCGTGAATAAGAACACAGGCCACCAGGTGTGAGACATCTAATCTATCACTTCAGCCTCCTTTTTACAGCATGAATATGGAAATTCACATTTAATCATTATATGATATGCTGTAATGTAGTAATCCCCAGGAAAATAGCTCTATTGAATTTGGGCAAAAACATCTGTATTGTGCCCGTCACAAATACCAAATGCGTGTCAAACAAGTGACATAGCATGGCCTTGATTTTATTAATAAGCTGTGTAGTTTAAGGCAAACATCAAAGTCAACAGAACGCACTCCACCAGCTCAATGACTCAGTTACTCTGTGCATCATCTTAGGGCTAAAAGATAATGGATATCCTAAACCGTCATGACAGAATCCCTCCATTCTTTGTCACGTTGTGAGTAATGTGCCAGCGTTTGGTACATCAGCTGTGGAAGAGCTGAATGGTGCTGCAAGCTTCAGTCCGATAATGAATACTGACTGTCAGACATGTCTTAGAAACTTTACCGACCGCTCGTTACTTCGATCCCAATTAAAAGGGAGAGCTGTGGTCGTTGATAGCCAAAAACAATGTGACAGTCATGGTACATGCCTGCTGAAGTAGGAGACTATATCATGACCATTGTTATTACCACAATGCACGTGTGAACCTGCAAATATTCAGTGCAGATCGCTGTTGGCAAGAAAATCTATGTACTTTCCAAGTCTAATCATGTCACAGATTTGGCATTCAAAGATGAATACTGTGGCCTGTAGGCTAATGTTCTATTAACGTTAAGAAGAACCAAAACTATGCGTGAATTAAAAACAAAAAACCCTGTCTCAGGTAAATAAATCATATTGTACACTTGGTAATAACCATATCTTATTGTTCTTATTGGCAGTGTTTTACTTCAGACCTGTGTTCTTAAGCACATTGCTTAGGCCCTAAGCACACATTGTTAGGGAGGTTGTGCAAAGTATCTGTCACCTCCAATGTACACTAGAAAATATGTTCAGTAATAAAAGATGGACTGTACTTACATAGCGCCTTTCGTCTTCTGACCACTGAAAGCGCTTTTACACTACATATCTCATTCACACATTCATACACTGATGGCATTGGCTGCCATGCAAGGTGCCAACTGCTCATCAGTTGTAGGAGCTAACCATTTAATACGCATACACATAGCTAACCAGCTAACCATTCATACACATTCACACACTGATTGATGGATGGATGGATGGATGGATGGATGGATGGATGGATAGATAGATAGATAGATAGATAGATAGATAGATAGATAGATAGATAGATAGATAGTGTCACGTCAACTAAAAGCGCTGAAACCAGACTCACTCAAACAGTCACTCATTCACAGACAGTCACTTGCAGAATAAAACAGTCAAAGGAATCCCCTGAACTTCCTGTAGCAGCCTGCAGACCTGCATGGATGAGAAAAGGTGTGAACAAAGGAGAAAAGTTTGTTTAACACAGGACCTCCTGAGCCACAGCCTCTAGATCTAGAGTAAATAAAAGTTGTGGGATAATAAAAGCAGAATATTCAAATTAAAATGATCATCCTGTCAGCAATTCTTCTTCTGGTAAAACATCTGGTCACAGATAATCAGGTGAGAAACTGGAATGTGAATTGTAATGGGATATATTATAGCACACAGACACATAACTGTAATTGTAATTAAAATGGTTACATTAACAGTATTGTGGTTATGCTCTTACATACTGACATCCATTTTCTATTGGAATGATGTCACCTTTTTAATTCTTGTACCAGGTAGTCCCCACATGCTCCTGTGAACCATAATGAGCATCGCATCAGTGAATCTCCTTTGAATTTACTCCTTACAGAGCAGCAGCCATATGTTAAAAAACTGTGTTTAGGTTAGCCATATGTCCTCAAATTTAAAACAAGATGATTGAGGTTGAGGTTCTGGTGCCATGGCTGTTTCTCTTAATGAAAACAGCAGTGGGCTCAACTCTCAATTCCTGTGCCAAATGTTAAAACTGTGATGAGAAGAGTTTATCAAAGAACACAAACAGTTGTGTTTTTTCCATTAAACTAAGGACCTTAAACTGCAGGGAGACAATATAAAGCAAACACACTTGTTTTATAAACCCAGTCAACAATAAAAGGAGTCAGTGTGTGAGGCAGGCTCTATTGTGAGAAAATCATGATCGAATCCAGAGTGAAACACAAATTTAAGCAGCTCTTCAGCCTCACAGAAGGTTACACTTCCCATTATGTGTATTGACTTACTTGTCCTCATGATAACCTTTCATATAAACCACCAGATATCTGGCAACTTGATAATCATAGTGTGTGCTAGGGTTGGGCGATTTGACTAACATCAGCTATCTGCAATTGTCCATCACTGATCATATTTATTTTGAGTGAGAGCAGCAGCTCAGTCCACACCCAATGACCCGAGAGGAGGAAAAACAATGTACAGTCAGAATATTTTCACATCTGTCTTGTTTTTTTCTTTTATTTGACTGTAGTGTGTTTAACAATGAGTTAACAAATCCATTAGACTCGTCTTAATTCAGTAGTGTGTGAATAGCAATTCATCCAGATCATTCACCCAGATCCTCTTACTAACTCGGGGTTAACAAGTCTGTAATCTCCATTAACTTGGATCCTTACCATCCTAAACCCGCCTAACAGCAGGCTACATATGCAAATTAAAACGATAAATTGCATCATTCACTACTCTCCTATTAACCTATACAGTCTCATGACAACATGTCTCTGTCCATCCACCTTAAAAGCTGCCAGAAATCGGATCAGAAAAGCAAATCAGTGTAACTTCCTGCAGACTCAGACTCAGTAGCACAGATCCGGATTCAGATTCAGATCCACAGATCCATCCTGCACAAGTAAGAGCTGGAAAAACCGGGAACTCAAGAGACTCAAGAGACCCGCGGATTGCTCACTGATCCGGCAGACCCAGATAAATCAGATTCACTGATTTAACCGAGAATTCATATGCTTATGGACATACTGACTCAAATGACTCAAAGGACTCGTAAGATCTGGCTCTAGTTAGTGAGTGACTCAGAAAGATTCAAGTCCATAAAAGGATCCGAGTTTGACATCTCTATTCTTGACATTTTGCAATTTTTTGTATATTTATTGGAATGTTTCAAACTTTGGTGGTGCACATATGTGCAAATATATCAGCAGCTGCTGGTTGTGAAACACCATCTCAGCATCCTGCTTGGACAAGGGACAGACAGCAGTTGACAGCCACACTTACCGAGCTACTAGAAGAACAACCAATGCCCCTGCAAACAAAGAACCAATGTAATTTATTAATGTAATGTGTACAGACGACAATAAACTCTGAATGGAATAAAGTTCATCTGGCAAACTTGCAAAGGAGCCCGAGGACACTAAAAAGGAAAAAGAAATGTCCTTAGGACAGTAACACCCAACAAAGATTGCAATTTTATTACATTTATGTCATTCTTCTTCAGTATGGAATCAGTCAGTAATCAGTAATATCAGTCTTAAATTGACCCTCTAGCTAAACTCATGATCAGAGAAGCCTGTAGACTGAACACTCAGATCTTGAGAGACTCTCTTGTTGGATCCCTCCCCTTCTTTGTTCCCCCACTCTCCTCTTCAGCAGCTCATTGCTCCTACTTTGTGGATGGTTGAACTATTGAATACAAAACCTGAGATGCGGCACAACGCTGCATTGTTATTTATATCATCAATTTGAATTTCAAAGGAAGCTATACCGTCTTGTTAGAGTGATGATTCATAGACAGCTTTTAAAGGCGGGAATGCTGCCTTCCAACACGAGTGGAAATTGGCAAATAAGAGGAGCTGACTTTGAATGACACAGGGACAAAGGGGAAGAACACAGGCGGCTGTATTTGTTAGCATGTCATGGTAAGTCTGCTTCATGTTATCAACATTAGATCAATATAGAACATAAATGTATGATGAGAATCAAAATGATCAGATCTTTTTTTTTCTTGTTGTTACAATGTACACTTTAACACTTTACTCTGGTACTGAAGCACGTCACTGGCACCTTCAACGTCCTGCTAATAGTCTATGAAGCACTCAATGGTTTGGCTTCTCGGTACAATTATGACTTGTTCACTTACCCGGTCCGCCCTCTCAGGTCATCGGGCGAAGGTCTTCTGGCTGTGCACACAATTAGATCCAGCTCTGGTAAGGGTGCCTTCAGTTCCTGTGGTCCTGCTCTCTGGAACAAGCTGCCTGTTGACTTCAGGTCGATCACAGCTGTGTCCACATTCAGGAGCAGGCTAAAAACCTTCCTATTTACACAACCATGTGTGTGTTCTTATGTTTTTATATTTTGTGTTAAAGGAATTTCTAGTTCAGTGTCTTATGTAACAAAATGTGTTCTATAAATTGACATTGCCATACTGATGCCTTAAAATAACTAATATTCCATTATCCTGTTCAAAAAATAGATACTTTTTCCCAATGGAGATCACCTTGAGTACTGTAATCAGTGAAGTGTTCAGTTTTTACAATTTATATCTATGCCAATAGATACTGACTCGCTTCTTGATGCCAAAGCCTATAAAATCAAGGGCCTATTTAATCACAATCCTGCCATATTAGTCTTTTCCTAGCCTTAGCCCTGTCTCTGGTGAAGAATGGCCGGTCTTGCTTAGGGTCAGCCTGCAAGGCCTCTCATAAATTCCACCAGCGTTACTTGTCTTCTGGCACTTGCTTGATAACATTCATTATTGCTCAATGACCTGGAGGCAAAGCTTCACTTTGGGCCTCATCACCTTCCGGCCACATCTGCGGAAGCTCTCCTCCTCCTCGCAGCTCACCTCTGCTTTTAAAAGCCATAAACTCATGCCCGACAAGTTAGCTGGGAGACAAGAATCACAAGCAGTGATTATTTGATATTGTAAAGTGAATTACACCCTCCACCGTCCTCTAGAGGAAGGGAAGGTTTCCAAAGGGATGTATCCAAGATGTGTGCGGTTTATGAGGCTCCTCAATCACACGGAGGGAGAGTGTTTGAATCTCCGTTCGACCCGGGGTGACAATGAAAGTTTGAAGTCTCTGTCAGCGGTGAGATTAAATAATAAAAGGGACAGGGGGAAGAAAGGGAAAAAGCACCTTCACATCATCTGTGATGTAATTTTTTCCACTCTGCAATGATCATTCCAATCCAAAATGATAAATAGACGACTGATATAACGGTATTCATGATAAAGGGATGAACTGGAAACAGTAGATTTAAATGGTGCTTCAGTGTGCAGTGCTGGATGAAGCACCTTTCTTTAATGTAAACACTCTTAAACACTCGCACTGCGATATATAGATGCTCAGCTGAGGAGAGAAGCCATTTCAACGGCCAAATAGAGTGAGAGGGCCCTAGGAGGCTATACACACTAGCGCTGATAGTTGTTAAAACCCTGTGTGCTTCACTTCAAATGGGTTTAGAACAGCTTGCGGATGTGAACAGGGCAATGGAGCAACACCATAATACACTCTGGGATGTTCACCTCAGGCAAACACTCTGTGATGCTAAGCACCTCTCTCAAAGCTGCCAAATAAAGTCCATTGATTTCTCCCTTTGTTTGTGGACTTGTTTCCATTGTGGGATTTGAGAGAGAAATAGAACTAGCAAACCACTCTCACTGCGGAAGCTTCCCAACAGCCAATAGTTCACACAATCAATCAATTAACGTGTTCCTTTTCTCTTTTTAAACTGGTAACTGAAGCAGGCATCTCAAGACGATTTGAAAACCAGGTCAAACTAGAAAGTAACATCCAAGAAAAACAGCAATGACTGACATCAGACATCTGTGACTGAACTGACAGCACTAAGTGAATCATGACACATTTAAATGCTGTAAGATTCCACGACTCTCCCACCATTTTAAACTGCTTATTTAATGTTTTTACCAAAGTGCATCTTCAAGCGCTTTTGTGCCTGTGTTGTCACAATGCTTTTAGCGCTCTGTAATCTCACTGTCACAGTCGCCACTTCAACAAATTGAGAACACTTTTCCGCAGTTGTGCCGGTTGCCCATCATCATAGACACAGCTTCAACAATACCACGTCTGCAATGGCAGTCATGATGGCCACTTAGCTTGCTGAAACAGAATCACAGAAGAAAAGCACCATTAAATACTGGCGATTGGTGCTCTTTGTTGGTTTATGTTCAGTTCCTCCAGAGACTCCTTGGAGGAGTCATCCTAAAGTGAGTAAATGGAAAAAAAGTCGAGATCAATTCAAATTTGGCCCGTATCCTTCCCGCAGAAAAGAACCATCTGTCCAATGGTAGTAAAAACAGATTAAATTTTGTCTGCTGGTGTCTGCATAGTAAGAATTCCACCTAGAAAGGAGTGATTTGTTCAATATACAAGTGAAAATGAATAACTCTGGCATGAAAGGCAATTCACTTTTTATTGCTAGTTTAGCTGTGAAGTAAGTTCAGCACTTTATCTCACTCGCTTACAAAGTTAGCGTGACAGAGAGACTGTCCCAGTACAGACAAAAGACAAATTTTAGTTCCAAACCAAGCCTTACCTGCCATCACAAATTTTGCAACAAAATATCACACTGTTAACAAACTACCTGTCAGAGTCAACCGTGGTAGTTGTCACTTGCTTGTCCAAGTTTGACAAAGATGGTGGACAGTGGTAATTGAATTGGCATAAACATGTCTGTTGAGAGATCTCCACAAACTGTAGACATGGACCAATGTGTGATCAGAAGGGGAGACGACTCACAGAGAGAGCCGGCTCCAAATCCTGAACCTAAAACCTTGTTGCTGCAGGTGTGATGTGACAATGTCCTTGAAATCCCCTTGAGACCATTTCAGACCAAATGAGTAGAATTCCCCTGCTTCTCCTGGGCTGTACGTCCTCTCAGGCCAGCGTGTCCTGGGTCTGCTCCAGGGTATTTTCCCAATTGGCTGTTCCCTGAATGCCTCCAAAGGTAGGCTGCCAGAGGGCACCTATAACAGATGTTTAAAACACCTCAGCAGGAGCAGTGGCTTGTATTTTGACTTGTGTGACAGAGTAAAGAATCAGAGTGTAGGTCAGGAGTTATTCACTCAATATCACATATTTACTGTATATATATAGTGTGAAAAATGTTTCAAACTCCCATTGAGACTTCATTGCAGTCAAACTGTTTGACCTTGTTACTCACATAAGCTCCACCTCTGCTTAATGTGCATAATCATTTCCAATTCCAGTGCAAGAAGTTGACCAAGGTCACTTGAACGCTTCATCTAATGATCTGAAAGCTAAAGCTTAGATCAGCCGTTCTCCTCTGAACCAGCTGATAAACATCAGGCTGGGCTCATGAAGGGAAGAAAGTGCTTTTACTTCACAAAGTAGATAAATGGTGATGCCCATACAAGCTCAAGTCCTTTTCTGTCTTTGAGACTTTTCTTGAGATACAGCCACTCTTTCAACACTCCTCAAGCAGTTATCAGACTGATTTATGAGGACCTCTGCGTGAGGCATCAAGGGTTTTGGTAGAAAATAATATTCTTGGTGACAGAGATGAAAGAAATGCATGTGTCTTGTTTCTGTTGGTTCTGCTTGGGATCTGTAGAAATTAAAATGCCATTACTGCTTATGTTAGAAAAGGATGATTTTTGGGTCTTAAGATTTGCTGTTCTTAAACAGACACCAAAAATTTGTTTTAGTGTATCATTTTCTATGAACATGAGGCCATATTTGATACAGGGAGTCGGCATAATGTACTTGAAAGGACTGAAATTCAGGTTGCATGATTACTGGAAGCAGAGATATCCGTCTATATGAATAAATATACTTCGTATATTCGTCTTGTACTGTGAAAATAATTAACCCTGGTGAACTGACAGACGAGCAAACATATGGACATGCAAATGCCCACACAGAGGACACACAACTTTGCTAAAGATCATAGCAGTTTGATAAGTGGAGTCCATAATATAAATGACATGTGTGGGTTAGAGGTCAAATAAATGTGCTTTAAAAGCACATACATCCATATGACTTCCAATAGAGGTCAGCCATAAATCACACGCCCCCCATCACTGATGCGCATCTCAGTGTTTTTTATTAAAGCACATTAGAATGGCCGTCCCTGAACACAAGTCAATCAAAGTCAGCCATTCATCTTATATTGTCTGTATAGGGTCACATTTGGCCATCATTCAGGACAGGAACTCAAGCAAGCGTGAGGCTTTGAGGACATTATCTTCACCAGTCATTGTTCCATATGCTCAACCCTGCTGACACACACACACATGCAGCACAGCAGAGTTTATGCTTAGCCACACCCTAGGGAACAGTGCGTGCTTTACATGACCTGGGTAACCAGCCATATGTGACCCTGCTCATAATTCACTCACATGTGAGGAGGGGAAATACAGTGACCTGTGCCCAATCAGAGGCCTGCAAATCTGCAAGCTAGGCTCTATTTCATGTTCATCCTCACACACTGAAGAGGAGCTGACAGTGACAGCCAGAACATATTGATGTGTGTGTGCGTCAGGCGTTTGAGGTTTATCGTATAGGTACTGGTGTGTGTGTGTGTGTGTGTGTGAGTAAAATGTGTGCTTAATAATGCGATTTATGTAACAACCTGATTTTGGCTAATAAATGCATATTGGCTTGTCCTAATTTTAGGGGGCTAGTCTAAGGCTTCGTTAGGTTTCATTATCATTCATTACCATTTAATTAAAGAACTCCTTTACTTGAGTAAGGTCACACATGGTTAGGTGCAAAACCCAATGAGAATCAATACTAAACTTTTATTTGTCTTCTGGTTTGTTACTTTGTCTCAGCACTTTCATAAGGTGGATAATTAATTCATTCACTCATGTTGTGTGTGTGTCTGCTGGTTGTATCACCAGTGCAATTGTTTATAATAAGCAAGCCATTAAACCTGATAAAATATCTAGAGTGTGTTTCTGTGGGGTTGTTTTTGAGTCTATCTCCCTTAGGTTTGAGGTAAAAGTAAGAAAGGAGTGCTTAATAGTGCAAGATCCTTGTTTAAAACAGAATACCGGTGTGTTTTGGATATCCATTATGATAAACATCCACACCTTGACATCTTTCCCTTTTCACATCCCACCAGACAGTCTAATAAAAGCGTCCCGTTTTAAAAGATGGCTTCAGGAGCGATGTTAATGATGCATCTCAGCTGAAGTTCTTTGGTGCCTTTAAGGCTCAGTCCTCAGAGCTCTGTGTATCATGGCAAATAAAACGTGAAGAGCCATCCACCACAGCTGAAAGCGCTTCAAGATAGCTTGTGTCCAAGCAGGCAGAACCATTTGAATTGGTTTTGTGCCAAATGGACACAAGCTGAAATCGGAGTAAGTCAAGTTGCCTGAGGGGAGGTTGAATTATGTTTACAGACCTGAAACCCAATATAAACCAAGGCCAGGTTTACGTGACAGGTAGAATCGAGTGCATAATATTTAACTTTTACTATTTGTGCTGTATTGGAATACATTTTTTTTCTTTATGAAATGAAACCATTTCTCAACCAAAGAAAGTATGTAAAAATAGTAATTTCTTTTTTTTTGTCATTGAGCACATTGATATTACATCCAGTATTTTTCATTCAGAGGTCAATGCCTCTAAACATTATCGTTATCTTGTTGTATATATTTAAATACATGAACTTTGTTTCACCCCGAACACATGACAAGGTAAAGATTAATCTTTAATTCAGCGTTGCAACCCAACAACAAATGGCAAACACACTCATTATCGCCCTTATCTGTAATCTAATGAGTCCAGTAGAATTATGTTACACATTCTCTGTACCAAAACGCATTGACAATGAACACATCTGGCAGCTTTATTGTCCCATTTCTGTGTTATTGAGCCTTGCATGCTATCCATGGCCATTCTACGAGCTAGTGCATCATGATGCTGAAACTGGGGAAGACGTATTGGGTGTCAGGAAAATGGGTTCTTGGCTCAGAAAAATATCTAAGGAAGTAAGAGTGATGGACTGACTTCAGAGCAAGAGGGAAGTCAGCAAAACCGTAAAACCATGTGTGGGATATCTAAGTTTATTAGAGTCCCTCAGTTGAGCCTTGTGTCGCTCAGATTCTTTGCAAAATACAAAGAATGCTGGTGCTGATTCTGTAGAAAACAGCTTTATTCATCAAATAATTCAAATAATACAATTAATTCATCAAACAATGTTGGTCCCTCTTTCACTCTTGGCAAATCTCTGTTACTTATATTATATATCTCTCTTTCACGACTTCAGTTACTTCACTTTCCCTTCCTGCGCCTTGAGAAGCAGTCACGGTCAAAGGCCACTTTGTTCAGACTAAACAAGGGCGGAGGATTAAGTGCAGATGTCAACAAAGAGGTGTTTGTTGATGTAGTGACTGGCACTGAATATGAACATACAGCCAAGCCCAGCCATTTCACTGCACACTGATAGCAATGGATTGGTCAGAGGATTACAAACTGGGGTGCTTGTTCCTCTCTGCCCAGCTGGCACACACACAGGCCACCACTGTGCTGCTTGGCCAAAGCATCCCATTTGGACTAGTTAAAGCTACCTTAATCTGGATTCAGTTGACCGAAGCTAATATGGCAAATAGTTTGCTGTAGTCTTCTTAAAACAAACTGTATCAGTGTTTGTTGAGATGCCCATACACCCATATACCATGAGATAACATCAGAAGTTCCCTCTGATGGCTGAGTGACAGGCTTGTTAATTGGCTTGAGAGAATGGCCATCTGCCAGCGGACCTATAGTGTTAAGTGTGCAACTCAAAGACTAGCTTGTTTCAATGGATGCCAGATGAAGTGCATGCTTGTATGCAACACTCAGAACTAATTTTTGATCATTTGAAAAACCAAAAAATTGGTAATTGGAAAACGAAAAATTGAAACGAAAGTTTTGATCTTGAACTTTAAAAATAAAATAATGTATTCAAAATAAAAATAAGAAATTTTTCAATTCAACTCTAGAATTCTTTTGAATTTTTTTTTTTTTCAATTTTCACTTTCATGTATATTTAATCATAAAACTGAGCCCAGTGACAAAGCCAGCTGTTTAGGCCACATTTGGCTCTAATCACAGCATAAAAGCAATAAAAATGCTATATATAAATGCTGAAAATGATCGGGAATATTATAATGATGGGTCATTTGTGTAACACAGCGACATACATGAACGAAAAAAAAAAATTTAGTGTGAACTTTAACAAAGCTTGCACAGGGCACACTCTTCAGAGTACCTCCTCTCCTAGCTAACCAAAACTGGACATGCTAAATCTATTCCCTCCAGTCACAGTACTTATTGCTGCAATAACATGTTCCTATCACACTGTGCACAGCTTTATGTAATTAGCTAACGTTAGTATTTGTGAATTTTACACTCCTTACAGTGTCCAGATAAAGTTTTTGTCTTTAATGTTATCGTCTTTGTTAACATCTCTGTGTGTCTGTCATCTTTACATAGTTAGTTAACATTACCTTTGCTTTCCTCTTTATTGTTATTGTATTACTCCGTATTGTTGCTTTTTGTGCTGTTGAATAAATGTGCTGTAGTTATTCTCATTTCTAATCAGATTAATAAACTTACCATTTAGATCCTTATTGTACTGAAATGTTTAGCTCACATGACTCAGGCCTATGCAACTGTTGCCTGTCAATGACAACCATGTACATTTGTTTTTGTGTAGCATGTCAGGTTACTTTCATTATTTACGCAGCCCTTATATAATCTGCATAAGAAAGAATCACCTATCATTGCTGTCTGAATACCAGACCACTATACAACTGTTTGTTTTTTTTAATCATAGTTACGTTTATTATCTTCACATTTTCATGACTTTTTCTCTGCCAGAGAAAAGAGCAGTGGAAATATCTTTTACTGTGTTTAGATTGCATCAAATTAAATTCTGGTCTAATTGCTCAAGGATTTGCCCTAAAGAAAGATGTGGCAGAAAAAAACAAACAAAAAAGCTAATTAATTGTATGATAAACACCTCCAAACTGAAACATGTCTACAATGACTGCATCCTACACTTACTGACTGTACTTGTTACATTGTTCATTGTTCATTGGCTCCTTGAGATGCTGTGCAGGCTTCAGACACTAATGAATACTTTGGTACAAGGTACCTTTTTAAACAAAGCACTTACTGTAGCTCTGAACCAATGCTCAGTGGAGAGTAAAAGCCTGTGGTTGTGCAGGTCATCTCCCAGGAGTGAATATGTATAAATATATGAATGTGGAACAGGGTGAAGCTCTAAATGTACATGCTTGTTCAGCAAATATTTCCTCTGTGACTACTGGCAAATAAGCCAAATAAGTGTATTCTCTGTATGTACATGCTTTGGAATTCAAGCTGAATGTTGTTGATGATGATGTTGATGATGATGTTGATGTTGATGTATGTATGCTGAAATGTGCCATTTAACACTTGAACTACTGGAAATCTATAACTACCAGATGTAGATTTTTACATTTACAAGCCCCCACCCAGTGTGTCTCTCTCACAAAGTTTTTTTCACGGCAGTGAAAATATTATTTATAAGAACATTTTTATACTATGTGTAGAGTTATCAGTTATCTTTTAATCACACGAGTCATAAACAAATCTTAACACTTTAAACTATTTAGTACAGCCCTGTTTACATGTAATTTCAATAATCGATACAAAATAACTATATTTTATCATTTTTATTATCAACACTAGGAAGGAGTACGAAGAGGAATCTCGTTCTCTGAATCACTCTCAGAGCCAGTGTTGGATGAACTTTCAAGAGACATCACTATCTGAACCTTCCCCTCCATCAGACATCATGAAGGCTCTGAAGCAGCTAAAACATCTGTGGCAGTCATTCTTCTTTTTGTTGACATCATCTTCTGATCTTCACTTTCTCTCCTCTGGTTTTAGCTCAAAGTTAAAACTAACTTTAGCTTTGTAATAGTGTCCGATCAAGCATGCATTTTACTTGCTGAAGACAAAACTTGAGGTAGGAAGACCCAAACAAATAACAACCAAAGACAGCTGAAATAAAGGCCTGGCAAAGCATCACACAGAAGGAAACCCAGCATTTAGCAGTGATGGGAATAACGGCGTTATAAATAACGGCGTTAGTAACGGCGTTACTTTTTTCAGTAACGAGTAATCTATCTGATTACTCCTCCCATCATTGTAACGCCGTTATCGTTACTGCCAAAAAAAGCGGCACGTTACTCTGATTGAAGGCAGCTGTTTTTCATCAGACCAACTAGATCTCTAAGCCGAGCGGCAAAGATTTTTCTTGTTCCTCCTTAATCCTTGGTGAGGGCGGGGGCACGAGACATCGCATAAATGATGACGATTGGCTGAGGTTGAGTAAAATTCCATGGTAAGCCAATCAGAGGTGGAGTTGGGCGGGTGTTGCTTTGCTTACACAAATTCGAAAGCCCGCGTAGCCTAGTGACTAGTCTGATCAGACACACAAAGACGACACAGGACATTCACGTGAGTCAACGAGAAACAGGAATGGTGAGCGTGAATAGTCCAAAAGTACTGCTTCTTCCAACTACAAAGAGTGAATATATTATTTATTTTTTGGTACATTGCTTACTTCATCTACAATAATCCATGACATTTTATTGGATGCTAGTCTCACTTTCCCACAGCAACGTTAAAATAGTTTGGATTTGTGTACTGTGGATTTCTGTTATGTATTGTATGAAGTGTCCATTTCATTATAATATTCAGATTTATCATAAATAATTGAACACGCACATGTATTTTAAGTTCCGAGGAGAGAGAGGGGTGGAGGTGGGGTCCAAATTCTTTGACACATTTGAGCATTTAAAAAGTTACTTGAAAGTAACGCAATAGTTACTTTCCAAAGTAACTAGTTACTTTTATAATTTGTAACTCAGTAAGTACTTTAGTTACTTTCTGGGAGAAGTAACTAGTAACTGTAACTAGTTACTTTTTTAGAGTAACTTGCCCAACACTGGCATTTAGTAATGCCCATGGGTTCAAGACTTCAAGCAAGCATCACCTGCAAAGGATTTTTGACAAAGTATTATAAATTAACATGTATTTATGATTATGTTAATTTGTCCAATTACATTTAAGCCCCTGAAATAAGGGGACTGTCTATAAAAATGGCTACAATTCCTCAATGTTTCATATGATATTTTAGTTTAACCCCATTGAATTAAAGCTGAAAGTCACAACTTCAGTTGCATCATCTTCAGTTGCAGCGGTTGTTTCATTTCAGATCCATTGTGGTGGCATACAGAGCCAAAATTGTGAAAGTTGTGTCACTGTACAAATATTTCTGGACCTAACTGTACATTGTCTATGATGCATGTGGTCAAAATGACCAGTATGGTCAGTCTAGGTAGAAATACTCAGAACTCTTCTGTTATTTTGTTAAAATAAGCATTATGAAAACTCTGGGTCCTGTCGTTAGACTGGTTTTATTTGAACTAAATAATTACATTACAAAATTTTAAATTGGTTAAAGTGACTGTCTTTGTAGTGCTTAGATATAACTAGATATCACATATTTTATATGATTTAGCTCCACAGACAGTTGCCCCTCTTCCCACTTACCAGTAGTCAAAAATGTCCCTTCAGCACTGAGCATGACTCTTGTTGAAGCAGACTGCCTGAGTTTCTTTTTGACAGAACGTTGCTACATGTGTCATCCCATCATATGACAAGTGAAATTATAAGCATGGAAACGGCGGTGGCTTTCCTGTCATTCATAGATTGGAAGACAATAGACAGATGATGAACGATGAAGATGAATGGCTTTCCATCCTGCGGAATGTCGCCCAGAACAAATGAATTCCAGGGGCGCTCCTCATTATTTCAATGAGCTTTCCCCCTGCTATGTTTCAGCATAAATCATGTTAACCTTCTCATGTTCAAGTTCATTCATTTTTAAGGTGCTCTTCCTCCTGTCTCAGTGGCTACGGGGCCTCACGGATGCATCAAAGGGATCTTATTGCTCAGATTCCATTAAACCTCAGTCTACAGGATATTGTGTCACTTTTCCAGGAATGCCAACTCTACTATCTGTCATAACTCAAAGCTGTCATCACAGTGCTCTATGCAGCATGCAAATGATTGTGGCAGGTCCAAGTATATCTGTGGAAAAAGGGTGTGAAGAATCAGTGTTACAATGTCTCTATAAAATAGAAGATTGAGCTATATCGTGACAGGAACACCTACGTGTGGAAATAAGGACGCAGCAGACACTGTGACACTCAAAGAGAGCTCAGAGTACTTGGATGGAAGGCAATCAGTGTCTGATTTGCACTGTCATTCATTTTCACACAGTATTTTTTAACAGCTTTTTAGAAACGGCAGCTCATTTTTAGGAACAGTCTGAATTCTAGCATATATTTTACCTTGCTATCACCAGGCAGAATGTAGAAAATCAGAAATCGGTCAGTTCTGCAATATTCAAGATTATGAATGATGACTAATGTCTAAATGTTTTTAAAGGGCCAGAAAGTTCTGAGATCAGACTGGAATAAAATTGTATGTTTCTAAAGATTTTAAAAATGGTGCATGCTGTAACTATCAATCAAACAGCTGATCTGCAGCGCAATACAGTGTGTGGTCCAGTTGGGTTTATGCGCAGGAATACAGAAGTTGGTTAGTACCAAAGAAAAAGGCCGGGGTGCACACTGACTGCTGTCTACTGTAGGTAGTACTTTATACAGCCCCACATCAAGACACTCAAACTATCAACTGAACTCTGTTTCTTATTACATTATTTGCAACTATGAAATGGTTAAGCTGAGAGAATGTTTGTGGTTATGGTGAAAAATATATATTTTTTTGCATCAAAGAACTTCACAAAGTCAGACACATAAAAAATACAGTTTAAACTGTTAACAGCCAGAGAATAACAGTGGGTCATAAGGCACATCTTAAAAGCATCAACAGACTCAGCCTGTCTAATGGCCTCTGGGAGGCTAAAGCAAACAATTGCACAACATCGGCTTCACCACTTCTTCCTTGTTACACGTCAGCCAGTGAGCAGCTTGCACATCATGGCCAAACGTCAGTCCAGCAGGTCTTCACTGGAAGGCATAAAAGTCAGATGTGCGACATAAAGGTCACACTACTAGCTGAACATTTTAGGCTGCACATTGGTCCATAAGAAGGTAATCCCAGCTGCACTGTGCTGACATTTCCAAGTGGAAATTGAAATCCAATTGAAACATTGGTAAAAAGATGCTTTCACTGCATTGCAAGTGATTCAGAGGGGAAAATGAAATGCAGATTGAGGTCTGGTTCCATTTGGAAAGGGTTAAAAATGTATTGCGTAAAAGAACTCAAGGATAATGTTTGATAAGAGTTTGATTTGGTTTTTATAAAAGATAACCTTTTGAGGTTTCACTCAATGCACATTTATTTTTCATGATTTCCTTTCTGTGAAATAAGTCCTTCACCATAAGAACCCTCACAGCCTTCATTTGAAAGTGTTTTGCATGTTTGTTTGTTGTCTCCTTGGGAGCAGCTCTCATTGTTAATGTCTTTGTGCTTTGAGAAGTAGGTCAAGGTTGAACCAGAACTAAGCGGATGACCTCCCGGTCTCCTGATGGATTTCATTATGGAGTCTTTGTTGTTTGGTTGGTTTTCTATGTGTGTTTGAGGAATAAGAGAGGAGGAAGAGTTGCACTTACATTCTTCAAATGTTATCAGGGGAACATCATGGAGGGTCCTCACGGGAATGTGTTATCGCTAAACAGCATAATTGTTTTACAGCCATCAATAAACCTCACTTATCTTTGGAGGGCTGCCGTTGTATCATTACTATAAATAGTGGTAGCAGCCGTTATTGGTAATATATTGGTGGTTTTTGCTTGTTAATACTGACATATGCAGACATGTACTGTACCAGTCTCATAAGTGGGAGGACTCGTGTTCTCAAGTCATAAATCAGATTCAAATGACGTCTTATAATGCTATTGGTACTTCTCATACATCAACCTTACAGATAACATCACAGAAATAAATTAAATAAAATCTGCCAAGTGAAACTATTTTGTATTCATGCATCATATAGAACACCAAGTGAGTAGAATCAGAGCTTGACAACATGGCCGAAACTGAAGAAGATAATGTAAACGAACTAAGAACATTTGCTCTTGTTAATTTTGTATTGTCCAGAGTGTTTCCTTCATCATTACTTCTAATTATCATTTAAATTTTAATTTAGCAGACTTTGGATTGTAAATCTTTGTGAGTCTTTTTGTAAATTAAATGATAAGATTGCCTTTGTGTAGTTTGTGCTTTTACAAATACTGGTCATTCTGTTTCAGACTGTCTGCTGTGACACCTACAATTTCCTCAATATATCCTCACAACCGTATAACTGCCCCTTCACCACCAGAACACAACTGCTATCATGGGTCGCTCAGCATGGTTTTTCACACAGCCTGCTTGCAGTCGCCGTATTGATGCGATGTCTGACCTGCTACATGAGCTCTAAATACTACCTGGATCTGGTCTGATTCAAGCAAGAAAAGGAAAATGGATGCCATCAGTTTACCCCAAAGATCATAACATCAGACTGGTGGGCTGTATTTGTCAGTTCACTGTCTTCATTTACAGAGATACCTCACGATGAGAGCATGTGTGCATGCCTGCACAGAGATTGATGACTGACACTTTGACAGCGGTATGGAAAAACTGAACACCCCACCGGTTTCTCACTTAATCTACTGAAATGCTAATGAGTGACCGATCAATACCACAGTATATTTACTTTAGCTCTTTTTGCTGATATTGCAATTGCTTGAAGTGTCAGGGGGTTGTGAAGACTTTATTATTATTATTATTTTTTTTGCTCATCAGGGATCGAAAGCTGCAACAGAGAGATAAAGAAAGGAGGCAGGATTACTCAGATATTGCCTGATACATCTGCACCAGACAACCCCAAAACGACCCATGAACCTTAATGTGGTAAAGATGTCAACTGCACGGAAGCTGCTTGGAGGCTTTTTTTGATGGAGCAAAAAGCAAACAGTCCTGACACCATTCACTCCAGAAATCCTCTTTTTCCTCCTCATCTGGAATGGTATGTTAGAACAAGTCAAGGGTTGAAATGCATTCAAGCAAATGACAGTGAGGGTAGATAAGGGGTAAATGCATGTCTCTGTTGATGTGACAAGGGGGACGAGGTGTGAGGAACTTGACCTAAGACGAAATGCAAAAGAAACATGAACTAAATCAGTTTTATATTTCAAGTCCAACAAATAATTTAAAAGATCTAATTTTTTTATTAGTTGTATTGAAAAACATTTTTATACATTGTCATTAATTAACAGACTGAAAAACAGTTCTACTGAAATTATAGGAAAGATACAAGAGGAAGTGAGTATGTCATAAATTATATATATTAATGTATTACAGCAGTATACTATTTTATTTTATTTACTATGTGACTACTACATGCCACTGGATGGTGAATGAATGGTAAATGGACTGTACTTATATAGCGTCTTTCTAGTCTTCCGACCACTCAAAGCTCTTTTACACTACAT
This sequence comes from Sciaenops ocellatus, assembly GCA_033000465.1. Lineage (NCBI taxonomy): Eukaryota > Metazoa > Chordata > Actinopteri > Sciaenidae > Sciaenops > Sciaenops ocellatus. The sequence continues at coordinate 28,921,288 of CP136871.1, read as the reverse complement.
ATCTCATTCACCCATTCACACACATTCATACACTGATGGCATTGGCTGCCATGCAAGGTGCCAACTGCTCATCAGTTTTAGGAGCTAACCATTCATACACATTCACACACCGATGGCGCAGCCTTCAGGAGCAATTTGGAGTTCAGTATCTTGCCCAAGGACACTTCGACATGCAGACTGGAGGGGAACGAACTGCCGATCTTCTGATTAGTGGACGACCCGCTCTACCTCCGAGCCACAGCCGCCCCATGGATGTTGCCATGGTGACTACTATTTTCTAATTTTGAGATTATTATCATTCTTTATAGTTCCTGATGAATAGGTGCAATTAACTGCACAGAAATAATCAGAAATCGCAGTTTGTTTTGTTTTTTTCAAACATGATTCATCAAGCCAAACATTAAAGTTTAATTTCACAAGGAGGATTTTTGCTTTTGATGAATTTAATCCATCAGACACTTTTTTTTAAGATAACTCGAATGAAAATGACTTTGAAATCAAAGTAATTAAGTGGAACAGACAGTTACAGATGCAGCATGAATTTTGCAGTGTTCAAATCTGTTGCTTGTGTTATTAAAACACAAATGGTCAGAGTATCTCACGCAACCAAAATTAAATGGAAACAAAACACTTGCAATGATTTAAGAGATATGGCGTGTTGTTAGGTGCACAGTGCAAAATTTAATTAACGTCAGTTCGTTTGAGTGGTGAATTCTGCTCAGAGAATGATTTAAACAGATACAAATTCATCAATTTCCAAGGCTAATAGACATGATAAGATAGGAAGAAGAATATATAAAAAATACACCATGTAAAAGGAATATTCATCCTTTCTCCAGTTTCCTGACAATAGGAATGAGCTCACAGGCAATAAAGCCACGGCCTTTTTCAGTGTAACATTGTGAGAATATACATGGCTTTTCAGACACATTAATAACTAGTATCGACTCCCTTTCTTCAGGATTTTTTTTTTTCTGGTTCCTCAAAGTTTTCCGGGGAGCCACTTTTGCAGCTGATGGAGCTTGATGTAGTCTGTGGCCAATGACCCACGCAGAAGCGTATTGACTGGAGTGGGGATATTGGAAAGATGTCAGGCTCAACAGAAACAGTTTGGAAAAAGTGTCCCCTCGAGGCTGCCCTGGCGGCTTCATTAAAACTTATCATATATATGTTGGATTTCCGTGCACTGCAAGTGCGGGAGCCGTAACTAAGGTTAGTCCAAGAACACTGTGGTTTTGTCCCAAAGGGTTCCTTAACTCAGCCCTGAGCAACACGGCAGGTAGATATAACATATGGTGTAATGCATTCAATGATGTCTTTTCATTTTACAACACCAGTTTTTACCAGAAGGCAGCAGGAAAATCTCCTTCACATTACACATACTGTGTACGACACATTCTGAGTACAATTAGTTACAATTATGAACATAAGTGTGACAGCTCATGATGTTCCAAATTTACTTGTACTGTAATTTTCCACCAATCAACCTCATGGAACACTTAAGGGTGCCAGAATTGTGCCAATCGGCTCCTTTGTGAGTTTTTAGTGCTGTTTACTAGACTCATTTAAAATATCGCTCTTCAATATTATGTTTGTCAGCAGGAACAGTTACTGCATGGTGAAGTATACTATTTGCAATTTGAAATCTGATATCTCGTATTGAAATTAAACTGTTGGAAAATGACCATAACTGTAGAAAGAGATTTTTATTGCCTCGGTAAAATGTAAATTATTAAACTGGCAAACTTACAGTTGTAAAACAGACAAAAGATGAAGACCAATAGTCTACAGGAAAGTGCAAACAGGCAAATAAATCAAGTTCTCGTCAGTTACCGACAAACGTTTATATCAACACTTCTGTTACAGATACTATGTTCTGTGAAGCTTTAAGCACCGTACTCAATGGCTTTTTAATGATATTGGATTTCCCGTTTTTTCTTGGAGGTACTTTCTTCTTCTGACCTTTGATATCTGTTGTTATTTTTAACGTGTACAGCATCCTCCGGTGATAAACATCCAAACATGCACGTCAGTATGTCATTCATTTCATCTTCACATTTGCAGGGCCACTTATTTTACAAGCCTTCAATGAAAGCTTCCATATGAAAATCAAACTCTAATTATCTTTTGTGATGAGTGACAAGCCTAGTCTCGTCATTCTTAAGCAAGCAGTGTTACCGATGTTCCATCTATGCATTTTCTAAAGTGCTTATCTAGCCCATGTCATCGTGGGTTGCTAATTGACTGAAAGCTGAGGTATATTGACTCTTGACTATTGAAAAGAAAATACCACTGAATCTCCATTCTGCTGCGAAATTTGTTCACATGTTTGTGTAATGATTTCATTCTTAGTCTTAAATTAGTTTTCATATCTGGCGTCAGTCTCACTGCCTAACACTTACTGTCTTTACTTAAAATGACAAGAAAGGTTTGTCACTGAATGTTTGGTCTGAATGAAGGTAGAAAGAGTTTGTTAACATCTGTGATGCAGCTTTATGGGCCTGTGAATAAAATTTGGATGATTTACAATGTGACCTTTGTTGATCAACTTGTTGTTGGTGTGACAGACTGCAGACTTGTCCTCGGCGTACCATCCCTCTCACCCAGTGCATTATGGGATACACTCCAGCCCCTTGCGACCCTGTAGAGGACAAGTGGTTTAGAGGATGGATAAATGGATATGTGGATGAATGAATGGCTCATTTGTACACCCCGGCTGTAAACTGAGAAAGCTAGTGTCTCTTATATTAAATCGCTGTAGGAAACTGAAGGAACTGTTTTCATTTATGTCCAGAACAATTATTCCTAAATCTACATCCAAACCAAAGATGTATTTATATTCTTCAGTGAAGATTAGGGTTGACCTTAAATGCAATGGGAAGTTAAAGATTGAGATTAAATGCTTATCTATGAACTTTGTCTATTTAAATTCCCACTTATTCACCTATGTCTTATTAGAGTACTGCACGCCGTATAGTTCAGTATCTGTTATCTCCTGTTATAAAGTCTTTTGCATTAAAAACAGGAGTAATGCACATATAACATGATCTGTTATCGTTTAATGACACTGATCCTTTGCATTTTTGGAGTTTAAAAAAAAAAATGTTACATTATCGTGGAGACAGAGTCCACCGGTCCTCCTGTAACGATTTTAATCAGGAGCTCATTGTGTCTCCCACACAGAGGCCACTCAATCACATCAATTGATTAATTAAGTGCCAAGGGCGTTTGGGGACCGAGGTGACAATATGATCCCCAGGGACACGATGAAGGTCCGAAAGTACTAGTTGTTAAATAAATGGTTCTGTGGGGTCAGCATAACCGTCGCATGTACCTACTTCTACATCTAATTAAAAAGTAAATGGTCTCCCCAGTAAAATCTGATAACTCACTGCAAGGACAGATGTTCTTTCTGTTGGTCCTTCTGCTGGTTTATAGAACAAACTCTAGTGTTAAGTCAGCAGGAGAAGAGGAAGAGAGGAAGGAAAAGGATTTGTGCAAACCAGTATCATAGTAAAGCATGTAATACAGGCTAATCCTCCTCCACTCATGCTGCTGTGAGGCTGGGAATACTAAGGGAGCGCCAGCTTGATTTAACTCAACCTTCAGTAACAGCTGGGTAAATAAGGACCACCCCTGCGCTGGTCGTTCACTTACATTCACTGAATAGCAATAACATAGGTGGGAGTAGTTCCACCTGGTTCGTCTTGCAAATCATGAACCGGAGTCATGGCTCTCAAGCTGCTAGCATAATAGGAGAAATAACATTTAGACATGTTTGTTTGTATTGCCACCTTAAATACACTGAGGTTGTTTAAATGTGGGAAATACAATACAGATGCCGTTAAATGGCAAAATAACAACTACATGGGAAATTTTAGCAGCAAATTTTCATACAGAACCCCAAAGAATATGACTGTTTGATTGGGCTTAGTCCTAAATTTGAGTAATATTACAGTCATTAAAGTTTTTCACTCCTTTTACCACCACAAATCACAGTGGGTAGAGTAATGAAAAGCCAAAATACCACTTATAATATTAATATATATCTAACATTATTGTTTAAGGTGAACCCTCAAGCTTTGTTTTAACGGTGGCATACAGCACTTCACTTTTTCCACATTTTGTTATGTTACAGCATTATTTCAAAATGGATTAAATTCATTTTTTCCTATTATATTCTACACACAATACCCCATAACGACAAAGTGAAAAAAGTTTGAATTTTTTGCATATTTATTAAAAATAAAAAATACGGCCTTTGCCATGACACTCAAAATTGAGTTCAGATGCATTCTGTTTCCACTGATCATCCTTGAGATGTTTCTACAAGTTGATTGGAGATATTCAAAAAAAAGTAAATTCAGAAGTGAAGTCTTGGCTGTAGACCTCCGAGACAAGATTGTATCGAGGCACAGTATAATTTCTGCAGCATTGAAGGTCCCGATGAGCACAGTGGCCTCCATCATCTGTAAAAGGAAGAAGTTTGGACTCACCAGTACTCTTGTTGTCGCCCGGTCAGAGTTGTTCTTAGTTTAGTAAGAATTTGCTCAAAACAAACGCAAGTGGAATATTAATATATTTGATTGACTTAAAGAAAATGTTAAGCCCATTATATTAACAAGTTTGTACACTGCCCAGAACACTCAACAATCAAGTGTAAGGGCACAGGATAGTCGTTAAGTAAAAGCAAAACAAACATTGTTCCAGTCATTAATGATGTATGCATGACCAGGTATGTCTCATTATTTTCGGAACATACTTTTTAATGACTTATTGTTTTAGTGTTCCAATCATTAGCAGCAGTAGCATGCAGAAGGGTGACCTTCATGGTGTGATATCGGTGGATTTTTTAAAAAATCTCATGCAGTTGAATATGACCCTTTTGATTATCACATGGAAGTCACAGCAGAAGAATGAAAGTCAGCGCGGATTCTGGGAATAAAGATCTGTGTGTAGGGGTTTGTATGTATGTATGTGTGTGTGTCTTGCCCAGCTGTTTGCATCCTCCCCTAGGGTTGACTTGTGCCAAATCAGGAACATGGTCACCATGAAAGGAAACCTCACAGCATGTGCTCTCCTCCAAATCTAAAGGAGTCCTTCCTGTCAAGGCTGCGGCCAATTATTGCTGCATTCGACTCTGTGGGGCAAAATGTAGAGTTGATGGGAACAGCGGGTCGCAGGTCCAAATCCCACATTCAAAAGTCATTGAGTCATTTTCCCTCAATTGCTGCTGTCAAAGTGCCCTTGAGGAGCCTGACTTTTTACTGTAAAGTCGACCAGTAGTCAAGAGTTCAGGATTATGATAAAGCTTACTTTATTATACAATATGTGGAGAGTATATCCATCCAGCGATCCAATTTCTGTTGCTTATCTGGGGCCGGGTTGTGGTCCCTCTGCCCAGCAACATTTTTCAGCTTCTCCTGGGGGATCTCAAAGTGTTCCTAAACCAAATTAAATATATAATCTCTCTAGCTGGATTTGCTGGGAAACGTCCAAAGGAAGCAATCCTGATCAGATCACCTCAACTGGCTCCTTGTGACGTAAAGGTCTCTACTCTGAGCACCCTTTGGATGGTCTGAGCTTCTTACCCCTATCTCTAAGGGTGGCTGACTAGCCCTTACCTTATCTCTTAGCATGAGCCAGCCAACCTTCGAAAGAAACTCATTTTGGCCACTTGCGTCCACAATTTCATTCTTTCCGTCACTGCTCGAAGCTAATAACCATGGGTGAGGTTTGGAACATTGATTGACTGGTAAATCGAAAGCTTTGCCTTCTGGCTCAGCTCCTTTTTCACCACAACAGTCCAGTACAACACCAGCATTTACTGCTGACCAAGCTCCAATCCACCCGTCAATCTCACACTCCATTTTGCTTCCACATGGGACTATATACATTTACCCCTTCTCCTCTTTTTATTTATTTATTTTTGGATCAAATGTGTTGTGTTTAAAGCAGGGGTGTCCAAACGTTTTTTTAAAGAGGGCCGTGATTGGCCCCCGGGCCGTACTTTGGACATCCCTGGTTTAAAGCAATGTTATCATCTTATTTTTATTTTTTTATGCTAACAATGTTAAACATAGTGCCAAATTATGCAACACTATCATGTCCCTCAGCTCTGTGGAGTATTTTAGTGTCCCTCAGTTAACTGATTTGTTTCTACGTACTGCATCTTTAATGTTCTTGTTCAGTCCGCTCTCTTCAGCCTTAATTCCTGGCTGCTGTTTTCATCTTTTTTCTGATAAACCCACCACATACAAAGCACCAAATGGTGGACAGACAAAGTTAGTGATTAGCTGGAGAATAGATTGGAGCATTTAGCAACTAACGAGAGTCGGTGGCGAGGAAAAAAGACCTAAAAGGGATAGTATCGGACTTTTGATTGATTGCGAGGTTGCTAAAAACTCCCAATAAATACCAATAGACATATAAATTGGCAGCTGTTTGATAAAAGCTTTGGCATTTTAACTTAAGGTGATCAGATGTTGCACTTCAAACATTGCCAGTTTAAGGTGCAATTTAAATAAAAGCAAGTTCAGTGTGTTTTTGTGTAGAGAGTAAGCTTAGACAAAAGAAAGATTAGACAAAATGTTCCAATAGACAGTGTGGTGGTAATGTGTTGAAAAGGTTGACATGATAACCACTAATTACATTTTAAATTGTGTTTTTCTATTGTGCTGTTGTTAATATGAGTCTTGAGAAGTGCCTAACTTGTTAATCGAAAACATTTTGTCCAAATTATTCTCACATTAACCTTTTGAAAGAGCCTTAAAATAACGATTCCACTTGCAACTATGCTTTCTGGTCAATTAGCTCAAATGATTCCTCTGTTTATGTTCTCGTTAATGAAATTGCTACAATTTCATGCCATTTACGACAACAGTTCAAGATGTTTATGTGAGGGCCATACATGGCCTCAGAAAATTCAAAACTCCTCAAAGACTTTTTAGATGTTTTGACACTTATGTCAGTCCATAGGGGTTGAGCTCAGTGAGTTTCAGCATGGACGGATTCCATTTTAGAAGATTGCTGTGCCTTTTCCTACCACAGACGGGCTGTGCCCACTCAGAGCTTATCCTCAGCTGACAGGTCAAATGCATCTCCATTCTCCTGCTGCGAAAACCTTGGTGTGACCTTCTCTATCCAACTGGCCTTTTAAGAGAACATTTAATCAATAACTCCATCATGTAGCATTTGGTTTCAACACAAGGCAGAGATATGCCTTGCTCTGGCTTGCCAGTCCTGCTCTCAGCTTGAACTACCTGGTTGTCCCCCCCTAACTCTAGTTTTTATCACGTCATAGGCTCACAAATGACACCCATCATATCAATGCTTATCATTAATGCCATCTCTCATAGTGTAGATAACATTCTAACTTGCTAGAGGATAGCATATATTAATACAGTGTTAATGTCTTGCTTTTGATGTTCATACATTCATGATAAACAGCATGCTACTTGACACTCAGCATTTCTCTTTACTCAAGGCTTTTTCACATGCACATTTTGTACCAGTAATCAAATAAATTGCTTGAAATGTTCAGGTAAAGGTATGAGAGTCTTTTGATCACACAAGAATTATTTAATGCTAAAAGACCGTTATATCTCCAAAGACACCTCTGGCCAGAAATGATCATAGCGTTAACTTAAATTAAGTTTACACAGCCTTTGAAATTTTTCTCTCTTGAATGTTCAAATATTTGTAAATTAATGGATACATGATATGAAATTGTTTTAGCCATTCACTGACGCAATATGGTTGCCCTCGTGCATTGGGCAACTCAAAGAGGAGGTTGAATGTTGCTGTAGTGTCTCCATGGTGTTGGTTTTAGTGTGCATTGTGAAGAAATGTCACCAAACAAACTTGCAGAATTAGTTCCCACTGCAATTGCACCCATTGATGTACAGACAACAATCAACTGGATGCTGAAGAAAACTGAAAAGCAATGTCTGAAGTTACCATTCATGTCAGTCACTTTTATCCTTGATGTAGTGGGCCAGGTGATTGGACAAACCATCTCTCAGAACCATGTAATGTTGCAAACTCTTACCAAAGGCAGTTAGAAAAGGAGTGAAAACATCTTTTCTATCAAGAAAAACCCCCACAGTGCTGTTCTTTCATATTTTTGCAATTAAAAAATACTCTCCAGTTTTAATACAACTGATATTGCGTTGTCAATGCTAGCCTCTTTAGCACCCACCATTATTGTTTTTAAGGCAAACTGTCATTTCTCAAACATGTCATCACACACACTTAGTGTTAAACCAGGCCCACGGCTCATGCTGTAGCTGACGGTAGTTCCTCATAGGATGCTGACTGGTCTGTAATCACTTTGCTCCAAAGATTGATTCAAGATTGATTCGGATGTCTGTAGTCCAGCTACCCTGTAACATATTCCAGTTTAACTGAGTTCTTACACAGAGGTGTAAAGGTTCTCTGGTGCGCAGCGTGAATCCCCATTTGTTTGTTCCAATGACTGCACACAAGGACATATATGCATGCAAGTGACACAATACGCCAGTGGTTTTACGCTATTCTACTGATCTAAAGATGAAAGTATTGCGCCAATGTGGCAAATATTTTATGAAGAGTGAAATGCATTCATGTCCTTGCAGTATGGTGATTAAGACTGAATATAAACAAACTTTCTGTGTTAACAGGAACACTCTTATTGGTACCTTTAAAGCTATCGGAGCAGAAAAGGGACGCATGGAAAGGTACTGTATTTTGTGTAAATGAAAAACAGCACGGGCAGGATGGTTTTCTTAAGAAGCAGGCTGTCCAACTGTCTTAACCCCACAGTATACCACTGAGTACTCCATGTGCAAATGATACCTGATACATATTTTAAACATCCCTTCTACACAGTGTACATTGATTGTATACAATCGATAAGTGAAACAAGGACACTGTTACTATTTCTACATCGATGTTAACACAGATATGGGACCACTTTTAACTGTGAATCAATGTGATCATTGAAAGGAAACATGTCACTGTGACCTCCAGGCAGTCATACACACCCAGGGCCTTTTTATCCAAACTGTTGAGTTAACGATTTGCATATTAGGTGCTGCTTACTCAGTATCCATTTACTTCTCAGATGCAAAGGCTCCAGTTGAAGGAATAGATTAATATGCTGAGCGGTGCGCAGCCTTTGTGGTTTTACCACAAAGTTTTACCCCGGGACTGATTGACCTTGGTCTTAAGTTAAATTCTGAAATGTAAACACCTCAAACCGCTTCAAATTTGAAGTCAGTCTCAATTAAGACGACGCCACTGATCCACTGATCCACAGCACCACGCGTTTCCTTTAACTGACCAAGTACCACTTTTATGTTGTATTAAACTATCAGGCTTTTTAAAGTAAAGCCATACACTGCCGCAGCACTTTTTTTTTACATTTTAAGAGGTATACTAACAGTACACGGAGGCTCTTTTACACAAGAAAACCTGAGTGAAAACATCAAAACTGTGATACAAATCCTCCCAACTGAGATGACACTCTGCCTGAGGTAAGATACTGTGCACCTTTCTCTCTTTTCGCCTTCTTTTGACATGAACAGGCTCTGCTCTCACTGCACATTCAGATGCATTGTCTCCTGATGCATTTGATCATATCTCTGCCACTGTAAATCGCTCTGTGCCTCCACCCAACAAAAAAAATCAGTCGACACATCAAAGCCCCAGAGGGAGGCTTAATATTTGAGTGCACCACCAAAACGTGGGATCCACCGGCACTCTCATGGCGGGGGTCGCTACACACTCAGGTATTTGGCAAGCAAGAGTTTGTTTATTTTGATGTGAAAACTGGGTTATGGCAGATACGTCAAGGTGTGACGCTGATGGCAAAAGGTGCAAACGTGTAGCTGTTTTTATGTTGCGATGTGTATGGGAGTTGATACAGAGGGAATTCTATCCATCAGAACAAGTTACACTACCCCAACAGAAATTGTCCACAGACTTTAAAGTATAACACAGAAGCCTTAAAATTATGGCAATGACTGGCAGTCTTTAAACTTATGCTTTATGATATCAGGCCAGCAATAATTCCTCCAAATAATGCTTGATACAGTATTTGTAGAAGAAACAAAAATAAATTCTGTGTTTGAAACATAGAAAGGTTCAGAGACAAACAATTGTTGACTGAGCTTATAAAATCAACCTCCACCAGTCATCCCTCTCTGTAGTGCACCTAACCTCGGTAATCCACACCAGACTGACACTTCAATTGTCAGGCAAGCCTATTCACTAAGATCATTTGGCTTAAATCCAGATCTGCGTGACCCAGCAGGCCCCTTTGGTTTATGCAGATACTTAATCTGTCTAAGATGTATTTTCATGTTTGTTTAGCCTCACTCGTACTCAAGCCAACAGCCTGACAACACATTGGCCACTTCTAATGCAATTAGGTCAGACTGGACTTAAGTGACCTCAGACAGGCCTGTTAAGTGATGTCTGAAAGTGGTAGCTTGTGTTTTAATAGATAAAATCAACTTTTTATGTGGAGCAATCCCCTGTCAAAAATGTTTCTGGGGGGAGTTTTTCCTTCCTGGAATCGAGGGCCTGACGACAGACAAACTGTTATAAGGTGTTGCATGCTGTACAGGCCCCTGAAGCAAATGTAAATTGACTTTGTGGCCTGATAGCTACGGTAACATTTGCATTCAATTTGTCTGTGGAGGCGGTGGTGCAGTGGTTAGCAAGAAGGTTCCTGGTTCCAACCTCAGTTGGAGCCTTTCTGTGTGGAGTTTGCATGTTCTCTCTGTGTCTGTGTGGGTTCTCTCCGGGTACTCCGGCTTCCTCCCACAGTCCAAAGACATGCACGTAAAAGGTTAATTGGTGACTCAAAATTGGCTATGGTTATGATAATAAATGGATGGATAGTCTGTGGAGGTTCTCAATCATCCAAGTCATCTTTCTTCAAGAAGGTTAAGTCTGGGGTAACTGGAATTTATGAAGACCTCTCATCCAACAGTCTTCTTCAGTTCTGACTGACTGGTGGGGTGATCCAAGTATTTAGCCCAGGCAGGATTGTATTGCATTCAATACAACAAAGGAGCTGAAGCTTTTTTGTGTGCAGTAAAAGCTTTAGAACACTTTCACTTCACACTAATTGTCTTTAATTGTCTAGAAATAGACAAGTGGAATACACAATAAGGTAAACACTTTATGTAAAAGGGCTTTTTCATTCTGGAGTAACTTCATTACAAAAACAAAGTTATATCAGCAGCTTTTGTCAGTTATAAAAGCGGTTTTGCAATCAGAGATGCTCACCTTAAAAAAGGTTCTAATGTTTATGCATGTTACGCCAAATACTGACAAACTGTAGAGAAAAATGGGAACAGGGATCACAGTGCATACACACTATATAAGGAGGGTGATGAAATACTGCTAACTTGGCATACGGCCTAAAATGAACTACTGTGGTGGCAGCGCCTTCAATGATGATTTAGTTATTTCAAAGTTGAAGTGTTTACATTATTATTCTGCACGAAGTAAAATGTATCTTTAAATCAATAAGGAGTAATAACATTCCTCTGAGCTTGACAGAGCAGTTATAGTTGTGCGGAGTCTTCTTTAATAGCTTATATATCATATATAATATGGATTTAAAGTACAGGCTTCATTACTGCAGAGCATAGCGCAGTAAATTCCAATGCATCCGTAGGCCTCGATTAATTTACACACTCATTCACTCCAGGATGCATCTTTGAATAGCGTTGACCTGCAGGGCCTGTGGCCATCTGTGGCCCTTCTCCACCCCCTCCTTTTGCAGAGTGAGAAAAACCCCAGCTGCTCTTTTGGCTGCGGCAGAACTCACCAGGAGGAGTATTTAAAAATCCCTAATCTATCACTCTGCCCAGCCAGGCCTGTCTCTGCTGGCTGGCTTAGAACCTACAACGATTTGCACTGTCCATTCCACAAGAGAGACATCGTTACTGCTTAGTTAATCTATCACACAGGGAGGGAGGGATACAGAGAGAGAGGGGGAGAGAAAGTCATTGGGATCATCCATAATGATTTGCAGATTTACTGGGATCATATGTAAACGACCCCTACGGTATCAAATGCCAAAGAAAGATTTCCCCTCCCAGGTTGCCGCGGCCTTTTTCATCATTTTTATTATTATTTCATTACATCAGATTACCCCATCATCAGTCATCAGATCTTCTGCATCCTGTGCTGTGAATTGTATACCCACTCGACATGGCACAATAGGCCTGGGAGGTAACTGGACATCCCACAGTGATAATAGAATTAGCAATAACGATTAGAAATGTCCACGTGTCGGAGCAGCTAGTACAAAAAAGGGGTTCCTTTAATCTGCCTATTCAGACAATGGGATGTTATATAAATTAAAAGCATGTATTTCCATTAATATACACAAGCAGTGCTGTTTGACAGTAATGTCCAGAGAAAACAGGTTCATCACTGCAATATTCTCAATGATGCGTTAAAGCACCGTGGTACTGACCTGAGGGCGATTTTGTTATCAAGACCGAACAGCCACCATTGGTCGAAGGTAAAGAAGCATTTTTATGCTTGTGTACTAAGACGCTCTGCAGTTCCTCTTTGGGTTTGAGTTTAATAGAGGCAGCCTTTGGCATGCTGGTTTAGGTTCCCTGGTGAGCTAAGCGCAGCAGTGGCAGGCGGACTCAAGAATGATTGTGATTCCCAACCACATTTCAGAAAATCAATGAGATCTGCTTGGGGGGAGAAAAAAAAGAGTAAAAGAACAAGGTCTGAATACATCAATTATCCCCCTTCAACCATTTTGATGCAACACAACAGTCAAGAACATATGAATGGATCGACATGTTCCAGCTCGGCCATGCAAAAGCACTTTGTTTCTCACAAAAGAAAATAAATAGGGCTATAGAGTATGAAGATGTGACCCTATAGTCATTATGTAGAGGTACTGAGCATAATGCTGATGCTCGATAAAAAATGATGACTGATCTTTGCATGGTTCTTCTGAAGCAAAAGCGCCAACCTTTTAAATTAGGTTCTGGTCCACAAAATGAAAACCTAATCGAAGCTCAATTCTTATCGTCTTCTACGTCATAATATGTTCTATTCAGATGTTCAGCTTAAATTCAGTGTCTTGGATGTGTGCAGTGGTGGCCAAAATTATTAGAACACCTCACAGATTTGAAAATATTGACCTATTTTTAGTCTCCAAAACATGATTTTATTTCATAATGTTCATGAAACACACAGATGGTTACTCTGAGCACAGCAAATATCAGATGAAGTCCTACTGATTGTATCCACTTTTAACTTTAATATTTCGTATGTCCACCTTTTGCAGCAATTAAAGCAGCACATCTCCCTGGCATTGTGTCAGTATATTTCCTGAGAACTTCAACACTAATGTTATCCCATGCCTTCTGCAACTCAAGCCAAAGGCTTTCCTTTCAATGTACAATAGATCTATCCAGTTTATTTTCCAACTCACCCCAAATTTGCTCTATGGGGTTGAGGTCTGGACTTTGAGGGGGCCAGTCCATCATTTTCAATGTTTCAGCAGAGTCCTTCTGTCACAGGTAGTTCAGACAATAGTTAGAAGAATGTTTATGGTCATTGTCCTCTTAGAAAATAAATCCAGGCCTAATAAGATAACTCCCAGATGCTATTCTGTGTCTCACCAGAATATTGTGGTATACTTTCTTATCCATGATGCCATCAATTTTCACTAAGTCACCTGTTCATGAGGCTGAAATGGCAACCCACACCATAATACTACCCCCTCTGTGTTTAACTGCTGGCAAGAGTCACTCTTCAAACTTCAAACAACACTTTATACCAGTCTTCCTTTGTCCATTTCTTGTGTTCTTTTGCTAATTTCAGGTTTCACTCTATGTTTCTCTTTCAGTAATGCTTTCTTTGCTGCTATTCTGCCAACAAGTCCTTCACCCAGTTTCTGACACAGTTCTTGAAGACACTGTTGCACCATTAGTCACTGTGGCGTTGATCTTGTCACACAGTTCTCATGAGGTCTTTCTTCGGTCCTTAAGACTGAGAATTTTGAGATGCTTCACTTGTCTGTCTGAAAGTTTCTTTTTTCTACCTCTCCCTTTTTGGTTCTGGTGTGAATTGGTGGCATCATGGCGGTCTAAAGTGTACTTTACAGTGCTTGGACTGCATCTCAAGACAGGCCTAGCTTGTTTTAGTTTTTTTTTTTAAGTAAAATGACCTAAATCTCCTTATGATGGCTCTATTCTATGGTTTATAGAGCATAATGATGACATTGTAGATATTTCATTTGTTTTATGGATATTTTAATGACCAGTTCAACAAAAAACAACTGAAATCTCTTAAGTATGCCAAGTGTTCTAATAATTTTGGCCACCACTGTATGTGTTAAAGTGGTGAACAAATAAACACAATATAAGATATTAGATATAAATGTAAATGTGCAAACAACCTTCAAAAACATCCAACCTCTGCCTTAGTCTTGCAGTCTGTTTCTCTACATCTTTGTTTTTTATATGACATTGTCTGTGGTCAAAAGGCAAGGTCCAGTTAATTGGTGGTCACGTAAGGAATCTATTTCTGTCACGTAGTCCTCCACTTCAAAGCGTTTGGCTGAAAAAAGAAGGAGGGTATTTGAGGTTTTGAGTTCGGCATTCTGCACAAAACATGGGGAAAATGTCCATTAATCCCATCAGTCTCTGGGAGTTGGGACTTCTCATTAAACACCTGTTTGAACAATATTATGCGGATTCAGGATCAGACTGGCAGTAGCTCTTCCACAGCACAATGAATCACCCCATCATGAATGCATTATGAAGACGAAGAGGGCTCTGCCGGGGTTTTAGAGCCAGTGTCTTTGTAATTAGGCCAACTCCAAGATTAGTCAGTGTACTTAATAGGGCATATTTATCTTCATAATCCTCTCCTTTCAATATCAAATAAGTTTGATAATACTCCCACAACTTTGATAATAATGACATAATGTAATAATGTCATATTATGAATGCATGTTTTTTTTTTTGTGGTTTCAGGTTGAAAGATAGCGAGCGCATGTTAATGAGCTCTGAGTAAAAAGCGTGTGTACACACAACATAGTGCTACAGTGTCTAAGAATAGATGTAACACATTTAGGTGCGGAATTTGAAGAGCTAATAAAGAGAGTGTAGTAAAGTGTGAAATGTGTTTAGATGCACTCTGTAGTCTTTTACACTGTTAGCTGACGAAAGATCTAAAGTCATGCTTGAAATATATTTTTGTTCTGGATTCAGGTGTATTCCAGTGAAACTGCACAAACAGCTTTTTAGATTTTAAAGCCCAAAAATGACTGTGAAATGTTACAGCTGATCGGTGTGCAGATGCAAACAAGCTAATCAAGCACCATGCATGCAGTCATTTCATATTTTAAACCAATAATGTGATGTTGGCATCAACAAACACCACTTAATAGTACAGTATGTAAGATATTTATAATAAAATTAATATGCTGTGTCATTAGACATTAAGGAAACATGCTTTACTGATATACAACTATAACACAGTAAACACTGGAGATGATTTGAAATATAAAGACCGTCTGGAGCCCAGAAGGACCCAGAGCACCTGTTTTTTTTTTCAGTGGGTTTCCACCTGATTTCCTCTGTGAATCAAAAAATATCTCCACCATCATCGTCCCTCTGTTTTTAATCTCACGGACGCTGTAAGATTGTATGACAGAGATCCTGACCCACAGTGCACCGTGGAAAGTGACAAAGACATTGTAAAAGTTACCGACCCTACCCAGCGGAGGAGGCTTCTTTCCCGGGGGTAGTGAGTGGCTTTTAGCTCAAAATTTGTCGATTTCTGCATCAAACGTTGCCAAAACAGTTGTGTGGGACGTTTCTTTTACCAAAATTTAGAGGAATTTATTAATGCTGATCAGAAGGATCTGGGGAGGGGGGTGTGGGGGGAGACAACTCTCCAGTGTTTTGAGTTTGGGCTGCGGTGTCCATTTTTAACTGCTTGATATCTGTATTCTGCACAATCTTACATATTGTACCTTTAAAGGACCAGTGTGTAGGATTTAATGACATCTATCAGTGAGTTCGTAGATTGCAACAAACTGAATATTCCCTCTCCTTATCGCTTCCTTTCCAAGTGTGCAGGAGAACCAGTGACCACCACTTCAGTGTGAAAAGGCCCTCTCTGGAGCAAGTGTTTGGTTTGTCTATTGTCCCCAACATGGCTGGCTCTGTAGAAGAGGACCTGCTCTTTCTGTAGTTATAAAATACTTATGAGAATTATGCTCCATTATTGCCAATAGAGCCCCCTAAATTCAACAATCCGGCCTTTTAAAATCAGTCTTCCCATGTGGTTCTTGCCAGGACCGTGTTGTGGTACTGTATCGAGTTATTACAAAAGCATTGAATGTCTCGTGTAAACAGGTGCAAGGTTGTAATTGCAAGTGATTCCCAAGATTCTCTCTGCTTTATTTTCAGCACCAGTGCATTATTTCCTAATTATCTCGCCGTGCACTTAGTGTAGTATTCGGACAGGCATTTGTCTCCAGGCAGCAGCATTGCAGTCGGCGTTTTCGCTTTGTGTGTGTACCTGCAGGCGAGGACTCGTCTGAGATCTAGCAGTGAGTGAGCACATATGTGGTGAGTCATCCTCACACTGTGGCTCTGATGACATGCTGCTGCACGTGTTCGAGCACATGGTGGGTTACACTTGACTCCGGGAGATAAGAGGGACCTGGTGATCTTTAATCAGTTAGTGCTGTGCCCCCCCACGTGTACAGACTTCACTTCGTTAAAGTCTCCATGAAGTCAAAAATTATCTTTAAGTGTTTTTATACAATACATCTGTGCTATATGTCACCTACACTCCATTATCTGACTGAAAGAGAAAAAAAAGTTATGTTTCAGTATTTTCAGGTGTTCTTCATGGTATTTTAGACTGTCATTTCCTGGTAAATGATAAAAAGTTGCTTGTTTGATTGGTCTGTGGGTGATTCTGAGGGCTGCTGCAGTCATCTATGGCCGGGCCTCACTGCTTATTGTACAAAAGCACAACTTTATAACTTTATTAAGTGATCTGAGTGAACCTGGATCAGATTTTATACAGAATATATTTGCTGGTTTTCTCCTTCTTCCTAAAGGACAGATAACCTAATGCCTAATTAGCCTAATTAGCCAGCATTGCCTAGTGCTAGCTAATTGCTAATTAACTGCTACTAACTGAATCTGCATTTAGCAGGCAACAAGACTCTCAGCTGCTGGACCGGACCGGACAGGGTTCGAGTACAGCCTCTGAGACCAACGGTGATTTACAGACTTTCCTGGTGGAAAGCTTGCTAAATAGCGAATCTCTAAGTGTCGTTAGTTCGGTCAGCCCCGTAGCTAACTGAAGTGACTCAGCCCCGGGATGCCAGGAGCCAAAGCCTGCAAGAAAACCATGTCCTTTGGCTACTGTATTCCCTGTTACACTAGCCACAGAGGTTGTGTTCTCTTGAAGGTAGATGCTGACACTAGCTCATAGTGCTAGCTGCAATGCATAGCAGTGTGGATACCTATCTGACTGTTGAGGAAGAAAATAGCCCTCTGCTTCCTGTTTCATGGGAACTTTAAATTTCGAAACCCACGGTGTAGTAGGTGTAGGTGTAAGTAGCAAATGTGTACGGTTGTGTTTCACTCAATATATTTTCATTTAGTGACACTACTTTTGTGTATTTCAGTGGAAAATATTCTACTTTCCTCTCCCCTACATTAATCTGGCAGACATAATGTGATGCTTTGCAGCATAAGGTTTTAAGGGCAGCATGGTGGCTCAGTGGTTAGTACATCAAGCAAGACCCAAGGGCCTTTCTCTGTGGAGTTTATATGTTCACCTCATGTCTTTGTTTCCTCCAGGTTTCCTGCCACAGTCCAAAGACATTCGGGTTAGGTGTCCTGGAAATTTCCCGTAGGCCTAAATGTGAATGTGTTTGGCTTTTTATGTGTTTGCCCTGTGACAGGCATGAAGTGTAGGCTGTACACTCTTGCCCGCTGCATGCTTGGATAGGCTCTAGCCCTTTGCAGCTGTGAACAAGATAAATGGTAATAGGGAACGGATGGATGCATGGATGATTGCAAAACTTAGCTGATTAGCTCATAAAACATAATGCATTGTTGAACTACTCAGCGACATATGGAGATGTTTGGCCAGCTGCAACATTAAGATAGCTGTGACAGGTTAAAGCTGTGATTTCATAGCATGTGATTATCTCCTGCTCATGCAGGGTGCAGATTTGGATCCCAAACGGGTGCAACAGCCACCGCACAACTATAATCTAACAAAGGAAGCATTCTTTACGATCACTGCAGCTATCTGCTTTTTCAGACACTATTTTCACAGTAGTTTGCTTTTTACTGATTACTTGCTTGTGTTATGAAAGAGGTCCTTCACAAACATTTATTAGTCTACTGTTTAATTAATGTTTAAATCTTTTATCACGTGTGTGCTATGTGACCAAACAATGACAGAGTATGTAATTTCATGATAATTAAGACAATGTTAATGACTCATCCTTCAATCTGTAAGTCATTTCAGATCCAATGAAATGTTTTTTGCTTATGACACGGCCAGAGTGTTTCCTGTTTTATATGGTTTATAAGTAATTCTAAGTAAATACAAAAAGTTACTATAGGTCAGGCTTAAAATGTGACACATTTTAAAATATTAATTACATGTGGGGGTCCCTGTTCTGTTCTCTTGTCCAAGGGGTCCTTGGGCTGAAAAAGGTTGAAGACCCCTGCCCTAGATCATAGCGCTAGCTGCAGTGCATAGTGGTAGAGGTGTAACATACACTACTACAATACTGTAAATCAAGCAATCAATATTTGTGAAAAGTCCTTCCCTATCTGACTGTTTTTACAGGAAACACAAATATGCAGAAGCAAACAGAACTCTGCTTTCCGTGTCATGGAGACTTCTGGGAAGCTTTTTATCTCATTACGGAAAAAAACAGAATTTACTACTAAAAAGTGCCATATTTATGAAACAGAAGAGTACCTCCTATGGATATTGTTCGTTGTGGCTCAAAACATCTGTTCTAATCTACTGACCATAAAGGTAATAAATCGAACAGTAACTGCAGCCTTCTGATGTATGGTTGCTCTGAAATATGATACATTCAAAGATAAATCTTTGAAAGTATTTGTACTGCCTCCTTAGTTTGTCGCTTATTTCGATTCAAAGAGGCAGAGCCTCCCAGCCACCCTTAAGCAAGCTCGGAGCAAAAAAAGCATCAGTGCAGAGGTCTCCTAAGTTGAAATCGCTCTAAAAACAGTTGTGTTTTCCTGCTTTCCTAATCAATAGGCCACCACTGTTTGGTGTCTATAGGTCTTTGGCAGGCACTGCTGTACAGTCAACATTTAATAAAGATATTTCAAAAATAGCCTGAATATTCAGCACTTGAAAGAGTACGGAGTTCTCTTTTAACCCACTGAATCATATTCTTCTGTGAACACGTTGATGGCCTTTTGCTTGGTCACGTGCTGTATTTCTGCAGCCTGTTGCAGCTGAAAAACCGATGAGTGGAAGGAAGCAAGACGTGAAGTTCACACACAGGCTGCATGGTGTATGACAGTACAGCATAATGATCTACATTAAAGGAGCCCCATGTACAAAGGCTCAGTCCTTGCCGCAGCGGCCCAGAGTTCGAATCCGACCTGCGGCCCTTTGCTGCATGTCATTCCCCATCTCTCTCCCCACATTCCTCTCTTCACTCTTCAGCTGCATCTATAGCAATAAAAAAAAAAAAAAGGAGACATATTAGGGCCCTTTTCTACAAGTTCACACAGTTCCCAGGTGTCTTAATGAAATCTCTGTGACATTCTTTGATCAGAATTCTCCACGGATCAAACACAGCAGCCTTCTCTATACCCTGTCTGCACCGCTCCACTCGGAGCGGCAGGTTTCAGTGTCTGCTCCGTTTAATGCAAATGAGCTGCTGCTCACTCCGCCCGATGTGTCGATTGTGCCGACGTAAGTACGACGTCATGCTACTGTGACAATGTTGAGCTTGGGCTCAGGTAGAAACGTGGCTGCCGGACAGCCTGGTCAGACTCTTGCACGAAGAGGCAACCGAACAAGTCTAAAAAACCGAGGACAGAACAAGATGTTTCTGAATGGTGGAAATAGAAGGTTTTGCCTTCTGTGTTGCTGTGGTGACTTAAGTGTGTTTGTAGTGTGTTTATGTAGGCTAATCAATGCCATCCATATGAATGTAATTAAATGTAAGTCACATAGACGTCATGAAGCAATTCCCGTAACACCAGTGACATAAAAGCTCAGCCAGCATGTTTTCTCCACAACCGTACAGGTGGTAAATTTATTTTTTAAACACTTACTAGCCACTGACATTGTTTGAAATCACCAACCACTAATTGATAAATCATTACTTTGTCTGAACTCTGTTAACCACATTACTATTTCAGAGCCAACTTTGCCATGAGCAGGCCGTGTAGGACTGCTGACACCTCATAAGTTATGAGTCACAACAGACTCATAAATGGGAGTCACTGTGTAGTTTACACTAAATGTCATGTACACTTGTTTTTTTGTGGTGATGGGAATTTCTCAGCCAGAGAATCCGAGTGGTACTGCACGGCTGTGTGCTGTGACGGATACCGGCAGAGTTCCTAGAACACAAAGAAACTACCTCAAACCTCGACATGTTGCTGGCTGCCGTCTCCTGCTTCTCTGGTCTTTCAAACTGGGCAGAGAGATCCTCAGTGATGGGGATCTTCAGCATCACATCCCCATACAGGGCAGGATCTGGGAAAACCTCGCCAAAGATGAGGTCCAGCAGTTAATCCACATAATCCGTGAGACAAGAAAAGGAAAAAAAAATAGTACATTGCTGTTTGCACATTGTTTGACTTTGTGTGATTTTCAATAAAAACTTGTAAAACGTTGGATCTGCTTTCACTGGCTTAGCCGTGCATTCTCCCTTCTTGGACGTCCAAGCAGCGGCTCACCAGTGGATGGTGACACTTGGGGACATCCGATATTTTACCTGAAGTGCATGGCTGCCAGGCGGAGTCATGTGAAAAAAAAATAATACTTAGAAATAAAAGAAACAGGAATATGGCATTGTATAGTTATACCTGTGCTCCCCATCATATTTGAGACATCATTGGTTTGTATTGAAATAAAAAAATATATAGTTTGCACACTGCAGAGCTCGAGTGTCTGACTGAAGACCTGCATGCTGCCATTTAATGCAAAAAAGCAATTACAATTTATAAAGTACTGAAGCATAAGGATCATATCACACAATAAAGTAAGTGTTGGTAAACACACCTGTACTTCTCAAGTGTTTTTATTGACAGCTGTGTGCCAACAGTGCAGGAGGTGTGCTTGCCTAAACGCTGAGAGAAGCAATATTTAATGCATGCTTTTTTCTGATGTCACAAAAAGCAATGGAAGTGTATACATGAATACAGCTGTAACTCTAGTTTTTGGAGAATTCGTTTCACATCTCATGACCAGTCCAAACCTAACTCTACAACATGGAGTCAAAGGAAATATGTTTCTCACAAGCATGCAAAGTTATGCCATGAAAATTACTATACTATAGTTTTTATTATGTCAGTGTGAGCTTTACACGGCAGCCACAGTCAGATGGTGCTCAGTCTGTTTCCACTTTTGTCTGAATCAAACTCAGAGGTACTCACACATCCGGAACCCTACCCAGAGCTTTACATGTGCCCGACACACTGTGCTGTTTACAGACTGATACTTGCTCAGCCTGCTGTTGTTTTTTTAACATTGAGGGGGTTAACACGTATCTAGATGCACAAACATAAGTATAGAAGAGCTGAAAAATTGATTTTTTCATAATGTGTCCTCTTTAAGGCATCAACAAGAGAACATATTATTTCAGAGTGCTTAGTATTTTAAGGGAACATGGAGCCGAGGGCACAGCCTACATGTTTCAGGAAGCTTTTTGTAGCACGTTTTAAAATAACAGAATAAACAAAGGAACACTGTAAACAGGCTGGGATGCTTTTTTGTTACCTGTTATACTGTGTTTCCTTAGATACCCATTTATATAAATATCACGAGGGACAGAACGTGGACAACCTGATCAAAGCAACATTACATAGAATTTGGTATTTTAATTTTCAAGCACACCCAGTTTCAGAGTGTAATCCCACTGTGGTAAATATGTTCAGCTGTACTCGAGTATTTGTTCTGATTACATTACTTATGATCAAAAACTAGCGACAACTTTGTCAACAGCCAAACATCAACAAGGTCAACAACAGCAGACATAGCAGCCAGCTAATATTACTGACTAGTCCAACAGCAGTCAGCCCAGCTCGGCGTCTGTCTTTCAGCCTTTTATTTCACCAACGACTAAAAGTCTGTCCCATATTTGTCCAATGGCATTTTGTCCATAAAGGCTGCTGAGTGGTCCTCCAAAACACCTGTGGTACAAGCACTAACACTCCTAACAAGCTAACAGACTGAGCCAACATTAGCTAACAGCAGCTACAGTTGGCAGCAGTTTACTTTACTGTCCTTCAGAAAACTCTGTAAATCACAGAGTTGAAGTAGAGAGGATGGAGGACATCAGAGGGAAAACCAGAAAACATTTTCTCCATAAAATATGATCCAGTTTCACCAAAATCAGTGATTTTGGGATGTTAAGCATTACGTACTGCTTACAGGTGATCATACCGGAAGCACAAAAGTTTTTACAGGTTTGATATCTGTTATTTTATGGGAGAAAATTCACACATTGGGGCTTTATGCTGTGTCCCACAGTTATAATTGGTATGCTCATACCATACATACATCATGTTTGGTGCGTCACCACAAATGTGACTTTCTCACACACCCAAGTAAACACAACACATGCAAGCATGATAACCAGGGAGCGAGATTAGGATGGGGGCATATCACAGTGCATGTCATTATGTTTTTTTTTTTTTTTTTTATACTCGTGGCATTAACATTTAATTACCATTAAAGCTGTGCTGGTTGCGTTTGCTGCAATGAAAGAAACAGGGTTTGCTTGCCAGAGTCTGGGAATGACATGGTGTCATGTTGGTTCCCATAGTCAATGGCAGCGCAAGCTAGAATGAGATGTTTTATGCATGGGCTCCCAGATTCATGTCATAATCAGATCATAAATTGGTCTTGTGTCTTGGGTTCGACGGTGCACATGTTGTTGACAAGCTGTAGGTTGGAGCTTTTTTTATTCCAAAGACAAAGATTTAAATTCAAAGACATGAACCTTAACAGGTTAATTGGTGACACTTAATTGCCTGTAGGTGTCAGTGTGAGTGTGAATGGTCATTTGTCTTGCCTCTCGCCCTAACCCCCAAATTCTGTGTTCAGTTCTGTGTGGCCACTGAAGCCACACTAGACCATTTTAGTCAATGTTCCAAACCCTGCCCCAGTTCAGAAGTGTACCAGAAGCGGGCCTCCGCTCGGCTCCGCGGGGAAAATGCGGCTGTTCTATTTTTGACGGACGGCGCGAGCAGCCGGCGTCAATCTGCACAGAGCAGCTTGAGCTGACCGGAAGCCAGACACATAAACGACATAGAGAATCCAGTGAATTTTCAAAATAAAACTCCCCGTGCAAACTGCAGGTCGTAAAAACAGACAAAACGGAAACTATGTTTAACTATGTAGCATATCTGAGCAAGTTAACAAAGTCTGGCGGGCAGTCTGGCTCCGCTTCTGAAACAATCCTAGTGGGGTTTGAAGTTGTGTGGAGGGCGGACCAAAACAGGGTTGTGTGGCCATGACATGACAGAGACTTGTGCGGTGGGGTTTCAGGGTAAGCGGCCCCTCCGCTACCCTGATGGGCATAAGTGGTTATAGAAAATGGACTGATGGATTTTAGTACAGCAGAGCAAAACTTCTCTGCAGTGTCAGTGATGCCTCACTGACTGTTTATTGCCCAGTAGGTAATCACATTTACCTTGGTGTTTTGGTGCAAAACAAACATTTAATAAAAAAACATAAGGAAGGTAAAAATCAAGTACTAGAAGATATAAACATTCTGTATGTTATTTAAATGAAAAAAAATAAAAAGCTGTGTAGGAGTGTACAAAGTGTTTGTAGTGTGCATTGAAAGTTATGAACTTTTCTAAATGTCTTGCACTGATTTAAGTTGGCTGATGGTCTGTCCAGAACACTTTAGAACATTTTATCTTAAGTTGTGAATTGGGAGGTGGCCCGGGTGAATGCGCAAAACACAGAATTGACTCCAGCATCTTGGGTTTGCATTCAAGTCCCGTCTGAAAGCATTAGCGTGGAAGGTGGGGGTCTGCCCGGGCTGGAGGCCCCCCTTGTAGTAGCTTCAAGTAGTAGTGGCAGTATGAGCTGCACCATTTTATATACAGCTATCTTGTCTTTCTTAATGTCAGATCTGTGAAATGATTTGTCCACGGTGATCTACAGCTGTTTTTGATGAGCTGAAACCATCATTTTTTTTGTCTGGACTTTTATTTAAATGACTGTGAGGACTGTTCAGTGCCAAGGACAGTAAAGCTGGTTTTACTGCTAGGCAAACTTCAAATGTACAATGAAGTATCATGCAATCTGTATAGTTTTGTATAAAGCATGGTGATAAGGTTTGCATTTGTTGGTACTGTACTTCATGTGTGGCTTATCATGGCCCGCTGTGGGGTCGGTTGTTTCAGTGATGTGCAGACCAACATTTCCACAGAGCTACTACACTGCAGTGCTGTAATATTATTTACATGCAAGTTTCACATTGAACTAAAGAAAATTCATTGCATCGTTTGTCAGTTGTTTATAAATATGTCACATACACATATCTAGGGCAGTCCTCCTTGCTGATAATATGTTCTTGCACACATCAAAGAGAACAAAACTTTGGTTAAAATTGGGCAAAGATCGTGGTTTCTGTTAAATGTTGATAATCAGTATAAAATTAAATTTTCCAAGTCCTAACCAAATCCTGCAAGTGTGTAAACCTGACCATGAAAAAGTTTAATAATGCTGCAATCATTAAGAGTGGGTGCTGTATAAAACAAATGAAACCATTTAACTGATATGCGCAGTATCACCATTTTTGGTACATTTATGAACAATGTTTTCCTCAGTATGTTCATAGCTAACATAATTCAAGTGTCATTACATTTCCTATTTGCCGTTTCTAATTAGTCATACTGTTTATAAACATAATTTACAGGAGACAGGGCTGTTTCTGGGACTATCTTATAGAAAAAATGTCAACAGAGCACAAAATGATGGAATATGCGTATTGAAGCAGATATACCATTTTGATTCCTCCGAGGTCCCCTTCAGGGTAAACTTTACATTCATCTCTTTGGCAAACTCATCAGTATGTTGTTTGTTCTATCCAACACTTTCATATAGAGCGAGTGTAAACAAAATTGCAAATTGCTGAGTACGTGTTGGTATTTAAACTTTGAGTTTCAAGTTGTGAGGGACCCGAAACACTGCAGGCGTAGCTGAACTCTGGTGCCAAAAAGCAGAAATTTCTTAAGATGGAAGGTGATTACCAATCCATAACAAGAACTCCACAGACAACATCGTCTATATCTAACTAATATTTGAAGAAATACATTTAGAAAAGGTTATGTCAGCTCCCAGAGAACTATGGCAGCTCCTTAATCCTGGCAGTGATAGGACTGCATTATGAGTTTCTAAAAGTCAACAACTGTGTATGTTTATGTGTGTGTGTGTGACATAAAGGTTTTTTTTTCTGATGTGCTTAATAAACAAGGCCTCTGTCATAGAATTCTTATCCCACGTCTCGACTTAGGATTCCACAACTCTATTGTGTTATTTTCCAGCAGTCAGTCAAAACTTTTCACCATCTCTGGAAGGGACAGACAACATAATCCCATCCTACCTCTCCCTCGCCCCTGTTGCTCTTTTGCATCCCCCATACCCTCTTCATTACCAGGACGCAGGGGGAAACCAGGATTCTCAGGATTAAAAAAAAGCACAGCGGGTGGGTGAGCTGCCCTCTGATGAACAGTCTGCCTTTTCACGTCAAGGAAGCTGAATCAGTTTCCTCTTTGAAGATGCAGCTTACGATTTTTTTTTTTTTTTTTTTTCGCTCTTTGCACTCCAATCGTTCTCTAAACCTTTATTTAACCAGGGAAAGTCACTTGAGCTTGAATGCACAATCTTTAACTAGTGAGAGTTTTGCTCAAGGGCTTTTAGACAGTAGTGGTTGAGGGAAGGGAGAACATTACTTACTTACTTTCTATATTTTCCATGTCCCATATTTTCCTTGTAGATACTGTATGTCGTGAACTGCAATTATGACCAAATTCTTGCACAATGACTTGTCTCTTGTCTCAGTGGTACTGCGCCACTGAGCTAAGATGGTGAAAATTATACATCAGGTTGTTGGCAATGTTACGAGAAATTAGCATGTTAAAGTTAGCATCCTCCTTTCCCTCTCGAAATTCAACTGATCCCAACTGATTGATGGTTGTCCATTATTTTGGCAGTGTATAAATTAAATTGAATGGAATTAAGCTCAAAGCACCACTGCATCACCAGTTCACCACTCCCCACCATCGAGGCTGTTCAGAGTAAGTGGTGTCTGTGGAGGGCGCACAGCATTGCCAGGGACAGCTCTCACCCAGGGCACAGACTGTTTACCCTCCTCCCCTCCAGGAGGCGCTACAGGTCCCTCCGCTCCAGAACCAGCAGGTTCAGGAACAGTTTCTTCCCTTCAGCCGACACCCTGCTAAACTTTGTACGAAGGTGACCCCCACCTACTCTGGATTGACTGAATCCCCCTTCCCCCTCATATTTATGATTATTTACACCTCCACACACCAACAATAATTTATACTGACTGTATATATTATATATACATAGTGTATTTTATGCCACCACGCTTACTCAGATTACTCAGATCTAGCTTTTTATGTTGTATATAATGCTGACCACGCGCACTATTTAATAACATTCATACTGTACATAATATGTTAGTATATGCATCTACCTGTCCATGCTGCTTATACTGTACATATTCATATACTATATAAATTCATGTACTGTATATATTCATATACTGTAGCATATTCAAATGTATACCTGCACTATATTTATATATTTACATACTCTGCACTTTACTACTCTGCACTTCTGGTTAGATGCTAAACTGCATTTCGTTGTCTAAGTAGTTGTTACTTGTTCAATGACAATAAAATTGAATCTAATGTAATCTAATCTAAGTACAAACAGATCAATTGTTTGATTTATTGATGACTGATTGACTGATTGATTGATCTTCTTTTGTTAGTGCTCTCATTGACGATTGGATTGGTTTCGGAAAGAGATGCAAACTACAAAAGTCTTAACTTTAACAGCTGGTAAATTGTTGGTTTAAAAAGGTTGACCAGTATAACAACACCATCATGAATTCAGTCTTATATCGAAACAGCATATGTGTGGACCTGTGTAGGCTACATGCATATATTAATGTAAATACTTCCTGGTCATTTCAAGCAGAGCACATTAGACCTAGTTTGCTGCTATGACTACAGCAGGGATGATTTGTGTTGTGCATCAGAGTTCAGTGGGCTCCAATCCGCAGACAGACAGACAGGGTGAACTCTAATTTCCCCTAGCATGTTCGACAGGACTGAATGCAAAAATAACACCAACCCTAGTGGTCCATATGGCTGGTTCTGGGAGGACCAGCTGCTCAGGGCTTTCAAGGCCATAATCTTTATTTCACACCCTCAGTGAGCCATTTTAATTTCTGATGAGGGACCACTGTGTGGAAGTAAAGCACCTTTGTGCATCTACACTTTTTTTTTTTTTTAAATCAAACAAAACACATCCCTGAATAGATGTCTCATATTTACAAGCATCTGGTTCAGATATGTGTACATGAACAGATCTTCAAACCCACACAACAACAAAGCCTTTCACCTATGATGTTGCCCATGCAATGCTTCCTATGAATAGAAAATATATTTTGTTCATACTAAAGCCCTCTCTAGGCTGCATTAGTCTTACCAGAGGAGGCTTGTAATTTGATTTCGTCTATGCAAATTAGACATTTCAGTCATTCACCCAAGCAGTAAAATAATTTTAAAGTAAGCTTGGCAATTCAGGAACAGGGCCATACATCGTGTATCACACAGAATCATCCGCAGTAGAACAAAACCAGAAAATAAAAAAAAAGAACTATCACTGGTGATACTGCTCATGCAATTCAGACACTATACCAGGGTGTAATTTAGTAATTTTGTGAACCACTTGAGTCATTTCAAAATGGGATTAGAATGACCCCGTGGTCCAAAGTAACTCAAAAATTCCAGCTGAGTGCGTAATTCAGTTGGAAATTTGACCCGCGTAATCAAAGAAAGTCTGATAACTTTCTTCTGTATCAAATAAAACTTACATAGAACAAAGAGTGAGGTGATAATTACTCATTACTGAATATCCCCTTGGAATTAATGCCACCTATATTCAAAGCTGACAGGCATCTCATTGGTCTATGCACAAAAAAGCTCACAGCACAGACAGCAATGAACTGTGGAAAATTAATTTTGTTCAGTTTCACACCCGTGTTAGGATTAGCGGTCTCCAGCAGACAAACCGTTGCACGCCAGTCCAACTTCAAACCAGTCCTCAGTTTGTCCTGAGGTAAAGTTCAAACTCTACACGCCTCCTCCCAGTAGCACACCCAGCACAGCCAAGGGAGGATGAGTTATGCTGAGACAGTGAAAGGAGCATCTCATCTTCTGCATGCTTCTGCATTCTTGGAAAAATTCAACATTATGCTGAGCTTGCATCGCTGATTACAGAAAAAGGATGAAGCCACTCACAGTCCCAAATGATCTCCTTACAGTAAGAGAATTCTTTGCTGGAAGCGTGACCTTGAGTACTGCAATGTCAGTTGGTTGGATGGTCCACCACTGGGAAATATCTCAACAACAATTTGATGGATTGCCATGAAAAGTTGTCTAGACCTTGAATCTCCCTAGTTGATGAATTCTATGGACTTTGGTGATCCCCTGGCGTTTCCAGGAGCATCACCAGGAGGTTATATTGGATGGACTGCCATGACATTTGGTGCAGATATGTGTGGTGTGATGAATTTGAAAAAGTTTGGCGATCCCTGACCTTTCCTCTTGTACAACCAAGTTTTCACTACACAGCAGCTTCATAACACCTACTAGGTGGAATACTTTGGTTTGTGAGCAAATACCTCAGTTTATCATGACATCCGTTGCTAATTTGCAGCTAGGCTGATGGGAAGGTGATTTGTTCTAAGATTGTGAACATGGTAAACATAGCTGCTTCACATCGCCATTGTCATTTTTTTTCATTATTATTATTTATTGTTTCCTTTGAAGCAACAATACAACCAAGACACAAAAGAAACTACAGCACAGTCTGCAAACATACTGATATATACATACAACACAACAAAATTGTGAAAATACAGTGGAAAACCAGGTAAGATGAATGAAGTATATTATTATAATGAAAAGATAAGTAAAATAAGTACATAAGCATATATAATAATAATAATAATAATAATAATAATAATAATAATAATATTTCTTCTCTTGCATCTCTTGTAGACTATCCAGGAAACAGTGTTTTGACAATAGTTAATCCCTCCCCATCCCTCCATCCATCCACCGTTGTGCTGTAATTATGTAATATTGGCTCCAAAAAAAAAATAAGCTGACTAAATACTGATCTGCTGATCTGTTGAGTTTCTCTGCAGTGTGGAAATGGTCCCCAGATTTTCAAGAAAGCATCTAAATTATTATTTATTTCATAGATGAGACGATCATGAGAGTATTAAGCCATTCTTGGTGTCTTAATATGACTCTCTTTGCAGTAGTAATGGCAACTTTAATCCATTTCAAATGGCTGCCTTGAACATCTTTGATATCTTTCATAGATCAGGGGTCCCCAAACTAGGGCCAAGTCCAGCCCACCTAAACAATTGGAATGGCCCACTTAACGATCCCAAACAATCCCTCTAAACACGGCCTATTTTTTAAAATTGCATTTTCCGATTATAAAATATCCGCACTTAATGATTAAGGTTGGCATTCTAATTAAAATGTACCTTATTTACGAACTATTTACAGTAGTAGCTAATTTTCACCCCCTCACACAATGGTATATTCCGACGTGACCTTGCTCATAATCAAGCGTCAAGTGCGCGCGGGTGAGGCGAGCTAACGGAAGAAAGCCAGACAACAAAATTTCGAAACTGTTGAGGAAACGGATTTAGATTCAGAGTGCAGAGTTTTTAACCCTCTGGGGACGGATTGGGCGGATCCGCCTAAAAGTCTTGAGGGATGTGGTTTTTTGCACTGTTTTTCTGAGATTCCGCTGAAAACGGAGATGTGTGGTTTGTGTCTGTCCGACACTTCCCCTGCACTAGATGGTATCAGTGCCAACGTATGTGGCCTTGCTGGAGTAAAATAAAGCCTATTGAAAATTTTACATTATGTCAATTTTGATCTGGGATCTCTCATAGGGAGAAACATTTGCTCTACCAGTCTAATCCAATCCAAGAAGTAATGTCTAAGTCCCTTTCCCACGCTACTTTCAGCCCTCTGTGATTTGCAGCATATAGCAAGCTCAATTTATATCTTATATGTTAATATAGTGCAAACACTAAAGTATTTTTTTTTGGTTGTCCATATCCGACTGTAGTGGAGGTTTTGATCCAAATTTATTGTTCTTGCATAAACAGTCTGAGTTGTAGATGCCTCCAGAAATCATGTTTCTGCGGATTAAATTGACCCTTTAGTCTCCAAAGATTTTAGCATTGTCATTTTGAGCACATAGGCATGTTGACATAAGTGTTAAGTAGTGGTAATAGGTAGTATTATTCTGAATCTGTTAAACTGTGGAATCTCACATCAAGTTATGCTGAACTTAAATTCAAATTTATGAAAAGAAAATTGCTGCGTTTAACGGTGCTAATGAAAAGGCTGATGGAGACCTATCTGATGCAGTGGGAGGCATAGGACACTGCAATGTGGATTAAATCAAACGTTTATTTATCATATTCGACCTTCACGTCCATTTGGATTCATTTAGCCTTTGATGGTGAAATATGGATGACTGTGTAGAATTGTGAACGGCACCTCTCAGCCTGCAGATATAAATACATGAATGTGTGAAGGCATGCACGGTTGCTTCGACTATTAGATTACAAGTATCATATTGTATTAGTCAATAAGTAAACACATGCAATCTGGTTATACTTGCTGGAAAATAAACATACACACTTTGTCCATGCAGTAGATGCTAATAACACCATTACAGACTGCACAGATCTGCCTATCCAGCCTGAACCCATATTCCCCTCCTACTAATGGCTTGTCACATGAAAACGCACAAAGAGCCGATCACATCTTTTATTAGTGGCATTTTTTAAATTTTTTTTTTGCTCTCCGGTGGGAAATGTTGTTTTGCTGTCAACCCATCCCTCTTCCCCGGCTTATATTTGTGGAGACAGCTCCCAATTAAACACAGCAGCCAATGACACATATCAAAATAATGCATGCCAAGAACTGGCTGAAATTGAGAAAGTTGCAGATAAATCTTTCATTTCGGCTTGTGATGTGGACAGAATGAGGCTGCACCCGGAAAAGACAAAGCTGTATATTCACAGACGCAGATGAATTACTCCAACAGATGTACATCTTAGTCTATAGATATGTAGCAAGAATTAGTTTTCTGTGCAGAGACTGAATGAGTATATTATAAAACAAAACTGTGTATGCATACATTGATTAACCACACAGCATTCTGTCAAGAGAATTGAACTCATTCACGCTGAGTTTTCAAGGGATATCTCACTAGGGGCCAGTCAATGAAGCTTAAAACAGTTTTTCATATTTCTTTTTTCATCAACATCAAAACACAAACCCTCTAGCACCTCTACTTCAGGAGTAAATAAATCTTAATGTATAAATCAGAGCACCACAGTGGAGCTTTACAAAAGCACTTAACTCAGTTAGAAGAATTTGTACCCAAGGGCATGAGCGCCTGAGAAATGAACTGTAAAAGAATAGGCAAGGAAGAAATTTGGAAAACTTCCTAATATGATGTTTAATCAATTTTGTTTAATCAAGAACTGATTCCTAATTCAGGAGGTCTAATTGGAACAGAGACTGCACACAAGCTGAAGCAGAAAAAAAAATTATTATGTAGGACAAACCTCCAGGCTCTGGGCCATATTCAAATACCACAGTGAAATATTGCATTAGCTGTTTGCAAAACAAGCGGACATTCATGAAGACACACACACACACACACGGATAATTATGGTAGCAAACTTTTAGTCAGCTAGCATTATTTGCATTATATACTGTATATGCCATGACTTCCAAAGGCTTACATGATGAGCGGTTTCAGTTGTTCAGTAACTTTTGCCTTTGGTTGCACATGATCATAAAAGCCACTTGACTAAGAATATTATGCCCAAAGCCTTGCCAAACATCCAATGCTGTAATGCCAATTCCAAAGGTATTATGCAGCATTCAAATTTAGTTCTCTCTGCACCTCAGATGTACTGCACACACACACTCCCATCCAGCAGCATTATTCAAGGTTTATGCAAACTCATAATGCTGCTAAATTGCCTGAGCAAAGTTAAGGTGCTTAGTGTAGGTCCAATAATCTGCCAGTCAGGAAAACATGACAACACTTAAAATCTGAATTAATCCTAATTTTAAGTTTGCACTTTTCTGGCCTGATTACAATTTACAGTTTACCTACAGGACTGAGACAGAATAAAACAGATTGCACTCAGAGAGAACAGTGGGAGGCTATGCAAATAATTCAGCTGATATTTGAGTCTGAATAATGCATTTCATAATCAGAAGTGGAACATGAACAGTGGTGGGACATATTGTATATATTATTATGAGTGATGGAATTTGCCAACAGCAGTCCGACTTCATCAGCCGCGGTGCATTCACCAGCATGATGACCTGCAGTGCCACAGAGCTGCCATGCTTCGTCAGTGTTTACACTTTGATTTATGCTATTTTATGTGGCAATATTAATGTCAGATATACTGTACTAGGGTTTGTTTTGATTACAAAAAAAATATGGATCCATATGCATTTAGCTTAAGGCTACAGAAATGGTGCATTCATGCTTAATAACTTGGTTTTCCTATTTCAAAGTAGTTTTCATCTTGCCTCAAAACATACATATATTCTATACGCAACAGAATTACAGTATACAAAGACCTGATTCTATGAAATCATACCAGAGCTTCTGTTTAGGTCAGTTGAGGACACATCTGAAGTTGTCCTGATAGCATGTTTATTTATATCCTGAGACCTTTTTGTTCTGTACATTGAGAATATATAAGTGTAGAGATCAGCATGTGGAACTTTTAGTGTACTTAAAGCAATATTTCATATAGATTGGTATTTTTGTGATGTTGCACCCCCAGTTTCAATTTGTAATCCCATTGTGGTAAATATTTTCAGCTGTACTCGAGTATTTGTTCTGATTACATTACTTATGCTCAAAAACTAGCGATTCGACAACTTTGTCAACAGCCAGACATCAACAAGGTCAACAACACAAGACATAGCAGCCAGCTAATATTACTGACTAGTCCAACAGCAGTCAGCCCAGCTCGGCGTCTGTCTTTCAGCCTTTTATTTCACCAAGCTCTCACCAACCACTAAAAGTCAGTCCCAGACTTATTCTTGTCTGGTGACCTCCACTTGGTCACTCTCTCCTTCTTCTCTTCTTACCTTCCTCTGTCCATGCTTCTTTGGTCTCTTTGCCCCTGTCACTATATCCATAGGGGCTGCTGAGCCCTGATTACTTTGCCTGCTTGCCCAGCTCTAGTTCTGGCACGACACCGGCTCAGCTGCCCGTTAGCATTCCCTCCAGCACCCCGGGCCATCTTCCTCTTCTTGCTAGTGGTCCAAAACTCCTGTGGTACAAACACTAACACTCCCCCAGTGCTCTGAGCTCACAGTCAGGGCAGGTCGGCTAACAAACTGAGCTAACATTGGCTAACAGTAGCTACAGTTGGCAGCAGTTTACTGTTCATCAGGAAATTCTGCAAATCAGTTGTAAACTCTGCAAATCAACTCTGTAAATAGTTGAGGCAGAACAGCATCAGAGGGAAAACTAAAAAATCATTGAAATAGTTGGTGGTGTGTGATTTAGGGCTCTGAAGTGTTACGTACTTCTTTTGGGTGATCATAGTTGGAACAGAGTGTGAGAACCACCCCACAGTATCAACATCATTTCAAATCTGTTACAAAGTTACACAATGTAGCTTTAAGGAATGCTGAAATCCAAAAGAGTTTCATTTCTAAACAGGGTTTTATTGCAGTGTTGTACTGATGAGTTCGACTTATTTTGAGATAATGAGAGACATTTATTCTGCATTAATTGTGAAGATCATTATTTCTCTGAAATGAATGTAATATTTTTGTTTCTTATTTATTATGTTGCATTGTTTTGCTCTATATGCAGATTAGATTAACTCTGCAATTACACACCATTTGGTTGAGTTAATTATTCCATGTGATTAGTATAAAAAGAGAAGACAGGAAGCATGAGAGTCGACAAGAATTTTGAGTAGAGGCCTTGAGAGTTTATTATGTTAAAATTAGGAGCTGAATGACTGCAAGCACTATATAAGTTTTGTGGTCTGCTTGATGCACAATCACAATCTGCATGTTTTGGGCTTGACGGCTGATTTCACAGGAAAACTAATCCTGGCTCAAAGCAACATCTAGAACTGTTCTCAGTCAATGTTAACAGTTGGAGAGGTTCGTTATAATATTTTACGGAACAAACAAATCTAGCTTATATTCTGACTTCAGTAGCCTCAAATCAGAAATATTGAATCTGAACCATCTAGACAGCGTTTTCCCTGAGAAAAAGGTAATATACCTATATTCAGCTGCTGCAGAGTCATCCATCACCTGCTATAAAACCAGTCTAGTAAATTGGATTTGAATGTGTGTGTTCATGATTCAGTAACCTGTACTCAATGGGTGGCTCAGAAATGATGTGTGAAGCCAGATAAGCCTACAACTAAGTCTGCTGGCTTCGTTCCCGTGTAATCATACACCGAGAGTGATATTGAAAAGGTATAAATTCTAAAATTATAGGATTCATACATTTTAATTACTACAAAGGCAGGCAGTTCCTGCTCAGGATGATGAAAATCTTGATGAAAATGACAGCAAGAATAAACCGTTTTGCTCATGTGAATATTGAACACATTTCAGCAAACCATTGGCTCTTGGAGAAGAATCTGTCATTAGCTTTTCCCGTCCAGACATTTTTCATTATCGTTTTAGGCATTTAACTGAAGCTGAGTAGCACTGAGGACAGAATAAATAAAAATAAATAAATAAAAACAAGACATTCTACCATAGGTGACAAATATTATAAGGTTTTTGGTCAAAGCCTTGGCTGGATCATTCTGCAAATATTCCTGTTTTTGCCACACAAAATGATAAATAAATAAATGATGTATTTATAAATAATAAAACCAACATAAGCAGTTGTTTTGAGAAGTGTTTAAGATCAACTGGACATCCAGCCCCAGTTTGTGCATCTTGTGTATAACCATGAGAATTTCGTCCATGAGAAATTCTAATTGTTTATTGCCTGGAGATCATTTACAACACTTATCACTGCTTTGAAGAAAGAATATATATATATATATACATATATTATTCTGCTCAAAGTCCGTGTAAAGGCAATTCTGGTATTTCTTTTTAAAACACATTAAATATGTTGGAAAATAGCTGTTGAAAACATGTGAAAAGACTTTGAACGATATATTACTGAAATGTGGAGTTAGAGGTTCAAACAGTTTTTCACCAGTGTTCAGTCCAGGATTTTGTGGGCGGTCCTTAAAGGGTGGCTCGATGACACGCTGAGGCCACCCTGAGCATACCCCTGCACCCCTAGCAGAGAGATAGATATGAATTCATCTCGCTCAGAGTGTTTCAAAGTTAGTCATGTCATTTTAACACCTAATTTCATAAACTTGTCGATATTTTAAATCATTCAAATTTGGCTGGGTGGTTAATAACACTTTCTTCCTTGGTCTGACAAACTCCGAACACATATTTATTCTGACTTTACGCGATATCACACTAAAGAGTGAGAGTTACCATCATTATTGGCATGACAGTGACGCGGACAGGACTGAGCCACTTGCACTGAGGTTAGTACAGGTGCTCCTCCCTTATCAGAGTGGGCTAGCAACACCAAAAGTCATACTCATATAGGCCCGCTGTGGTTCCTGATTTATTTTCATTAAAATGTATATATATATGGTGCGAGGGTGCAGAGTGCAAAAGATGATGAAATAAATGTGGTTTCTACAACCGGTTTGTGTTATGTACATAAGGTAGGTGGATATGACAGGATACATATGCACAGTATGAGTAGATTGTGTGTGAGTAAACAAGAAAAACTAAATGTGAGGGTAAAAATAATAATAATAATAAATATATATAATGCTACAATCCTTACATTATAAGGCACATTCAAGATTCAAGATTCAAGAAGCTTTAATTATCCCAAGGGAAATTGCTGTGCAACAGTTGCAATACAAAAGTAAGTAAATAAATAAATAAATAAATAAATAGGAATAAAATAAGTACAACCAATATAAAGTGATAAAGTGAAACTGAATAAAAAGACATTCAATAAGGTGACATTCGGCCTGAGAACACAGTGTCTCCACTGTCCCTCTCGCTACCAGAGGTAGGTTAAAGTCTGATGGCAACAGGAAGAAAGGACTTCCGCTGGCGCTCTGTGTTACACCGGGGTGGAATAAGTCTGTTGCTGTGGGTGCTCCTGTGCGAGATTAGCACCTGGTGGAGAGGGTGGGCGTTGTTGTCCAGGATACTGTGCAGTTTACACAGCATCTTCCCCTCAGACACCTCCAACAAAGAGTCCAGTTGGACCCCCAGTATGGAGCCAGCCTTCCTGACGATCTTGTTGATCTTATTGGCGTCTGCTGCCCTCAGTCTGCTGCCCCAGCACACAACACCGAAGAAGATGGCACTAGCTACCATCAACTGGTAGAACATCCTCAGCATGATGTTACATACGTTGAATGACCGGAGCCTCCTCAGGAAATAGAGTCTACTCTGGCCCTTCTTGCAGACATCCTCAGTGTTCTTGTCCCAGACCAGTTTGCTATCCAGGTGTACTCCAAGGTATTTATAATCCTGGACAACATCCACAGTCACACCGTTGATGGAAATGGGTGTGGGGGCAGATTTCCTCCTGCGGAAATCCACCACCAGCTCCTTTGTCTTGGTGGTGTTGAGATGCAGATGGTTAGTTTTACACCACTTGACAAAGGAGTCCACAACGCCCCTGTACTCCCCCTCCTTCCCTTCACTGACACAGCCAACAATTGCAGAATCGTCCGCAAATTTCTGCAGGTGGCAGGACTCAGAGTGGAACTGGAAGTCTGAGGTGTACAGAGTGAACAGAAAGGGGGAAAGAACGGTTCCCTGTGGGGCCCCAGTGCTGCTGATCACAGTGTCCGACACACAGTCCTGCAGTCTGACATACTGTGGTCGATCTGTCAAATAGTCTGTAATCCAGGAAACAAGGGGAGGGTCAGCCTGCATCGCCATCAGCTTACTCCCCAGCAGGGCAGGCCGGATGGTGTTGAACGCACTGGAGAAGTCAAGGAACAAGACTCTCATGGTACTTCCTGGTCTGTCCAGGTGTGCGTAGGCACGGTGGAGCAGGAAGATGATGGCGTCCTCCTGGCGTCCTCCTAGGCAAACTGGAGAGGGTCCAGCGATGAGCTGACCAGGGGCCGAAGAAGTGACAGGACCAGCCTCTCCAAGGACTTCATCAAGTGAGACGTCAGCGCCACCGGTCTGTAGTCGTTTGAGGTGCTGGGATGCGCCTTCTTCGGTACTGGAACCAGGCAAGATGTTTTCCACAGCACAGGGACCCTCTCCAGACTCAGGCTCAGATTGAAGATGTGCTGCAGGACTCCACATGTTTTGAGGACCCTCAGGCTGAGACCATTGGGACCCGCTGCCTTGCCTGGGCGGAGTCTGCACAGCTCCCTCCTCACCTGCTCTGCTGTGACGGTCTGTGTGCCGTGTGTGTTGATGGGGGTGGGGGGAGATGATGATGGTGGGGGAGAGAGAACAGGTAGGGCATAGTCAGGAAGGAACGATGGGGGAGGGGGGACAGCAGGGCTGGAGATTTGGATGTGGATGGTCGTGGAGGAGCTGGGGGAGGGATAGTCCGGAGCCCTCTCATAAAATCTATTGAAAAACAGATTCAGCTCGTTGGCTCATTCAATATCACCTCCTGATGTCTGGCTGCCAGATTGTTTGTAGCCAGTGATGCTCCTCATGCCGCTCCACACGTCCTTCAAGTTGTTCTGCTGGAGTTTTATGTCTCTGGTGACCCACAGCTTGTTGTTGGGAAAACTGCGTACAGTCACTGTAGGAACAACACTGTCCACACAGAAGTTAATGTACCCTGTTATGCAGTCCGTGAGATCATCAAGGTCCTCTCCATGCGAATCTCAGAGCAACTCCCAGTCTGTTAGTTCGAAGCAGCCCTGCAGAGCTTCGTCGGTCTCTTGTGACCATCTCCTCACAGTCCTAGTGGTCACAGGAAGCCGCTGGACTTGGGGCTTATACAGGGGTTTCAGGTGGATGAGGTTGTGGTCAGATCTTCCAAGTGGAGGAAGGGCAGTGGAGCTGTAAGCCTCCTTAACATTGGCGTACAGCAGGTCCAGTGTCTTGTTTTCCCTGGTGGGACAGTCCACAAACTACTTGAAGGTGGGCAGTGTCGCAGCCAGAGTGACATGATTAAAGTCCCCAGATATCGCGATGAATGCGTCTGGGTGACGTGTCTGAAGTCTCGTGACAACGGTGTGGGTGACATCAGTCGCGAGCGCCGCGTTCGCAGACGGAAGGAATGTAAACAACCAGGATGATCACATGTGAGAACTCTCGTGGCAGATAATACGGCCGCAGACTCACAGCAAGCAGTTCAATGTCCGGGCTGCATACATGCTCTTTCACAGTAATATGACCAGGATGACACCACTTGTTGTTAATAAGAATAGCAAGTCCCCCTCCTTTCCTCTTGCCACTCTCCCGGTGACTCCTGTCCGCCCGAACAGTCTGAAAGCCGTCCACAGTTACGTTAGGGTCCGGGATGTCCTCCTGAAGCCACGTCTCCGTGAAACAAAGCACGCTGCTCTGACGATACATCCACTAAGTTTTCACCAAGCCCATTAGCTCGTCCATCTTGTTAGCTAGCAACCTCACGTTCCCCATGATGGAAGGGAGAGATGGTTTATATCTCCGTTTCTTCTCTCTGTGTTTACGTCCAGCCTTACATCCCCTGTACTTCCTCTTCAGCTCTCTGGGGATTTCAGGCCTCTCCGATCAGCGCGGTTGATCGTAGCGACAACAGCTGATTTCGAGCATAAACAATAGCCCCGCTGCGTTGTTGAGCCAGGACGGAAAAACAGTCAGGAAAAATTGTCCCAAGTATGAGTCACACGGACAAAAAACATCTAAGAAAGTTCACAAACGTAGTTGGCTAAGATTAGCGCAACAACTTATTGAAAGAACAAACGGTAATGGTAAACAGTAAATAAGAAAAAAATAGCTAAAGCGCGGAAAGAGAGAGAGCTACT
Organism: Sciaenops ocellatus; assembly: GCA_033000465.1. Taxonomy (NCBI): domain Eukaryota; kingdom Metazoa; phylum Chordata; class Actinopteri; family Sciaenidae; genus Sciaenops; species Sciaenops ocellatus. The sequence goes on along the minus strand of CP136871.1, from coordinate 28,881,615 downwards.
GTTGCTGGCTGCCGCTCGACACAGCGCCGGAGGAAAAAAAAAAAAAAAAATCAGAGTAATGGTTTTGACACTGTGTGTCTGGTTTTATCCGTTGATCACAGTGACAGCCGGTGGGAAGGAAATTCATAATTCAAATATGGATAGGTTTTTACAATTTGCTCAATTTATACAATGTGAACCTAAATCTGAACTTCTCACTCCTTTTACTGGCATATATTGATGATGCTCTCCAATATTTTCAATACTCATGCACTTTTTTAACAATATGAGATTTTTTTTCTAAAAATCAGCGAGTGCTGTCAAAAAGCCTTCAGTTTTCTGTTTTTAAAGACCGTCATTTGTGTTCATGAAATCTAACGAATAGCTCTGTGACTCCATATAATGATTATACACAAGGAGTTCCAACCATGGCTGTTGTAAATCAGTAATGTGTCAGTAATGTGGCTGAGTGAGTGGTTTTGTGTTAATGAAAAAGAGGTGGTGCTTCCTTCTTTGTCTGTTTTGACTGCCTCTTTGCATCCTAACTGCTTCTTCTGTTTATTCCACACAAAGCACTCCTTGTGATGCTGAATCCATATTGTCATGTCAATCCATGTTGAAGTCACAAAGCGTATTTATGTGAAAATGTTTCAGATCATTACTTCAGGTGTGTTGACAATATTTCAAGGAATCACTTGGAAGGAGGCTCAGTTTTTTGCTGTCTGTTGAGCTGACGGTGGTTAGTCGTGTTTAAGTATAGACAGACAGAAAGCTATTGTCCTTCCTAGCATGACTGACACCACTAATGCTCATGTCTGTTTACCTGAATCATCCTGTGACGATGAGTGCAGCTTGTGTTCATCCATGTGACACAAGGAATGTGTTTAAGAGGTAAAGGCATCATTTAGCATTAGATTGATAAATATGACTATGAGCCTCAACACTATCTGAATCAGACAGACTTTAAAAGCAGAATATGATGACAGTGAGAGGACTATTTGTTCTGGTGACATTAAATCACCGATATACAATATGGACAATGTACATGGACATGTACACATGGTTCATGCAGAATAGAAGCATAAATATTATGCAAAGATGCCATGAACAGTATGACTTCAAAGTAGATGTTTTGAAAATGTTATTAATAAAGTCAATAACCACATTGATTCTGCTTCCATGAATAATTTTTATGCTGCAACATATGTGTTACTATTGTAGATAATATATTAACATCCTCATAGATAGATAGATAGATGACTTTATTTATCCCCAAAGGGAAATTAGGTCGTCATAGCAGTCTGGTATATTTGAATACAATAGAAATACAATAGAATAAAATACTGAGGTAGAAAAAATAAAAAAATAAAACACAGAATGGGACAAGGACACTTAAAAAACACAATATGGTGCAGTGGCAAGATAATGGTAATAAAACTGATGATATGATGGTAGTGTTACTGTTAATAACAGTATATATAATAATAGTAGCAGTATATGATGATGATGATAATAATAATAATAATAATAATAATAATAATAATATAGATACACACAGAAATGTATCATATTAAGGCTGTGCAAGGTGTGCATACACACACACACACACACACACACACATATATATATATATATATATTTAAAAGAGAGACAGAGAGCCTTCATAAAGAACTCAATGGGACTGTGGAAAACCACTCTGGAGGACAACTCAAAACCAATTGTGCAAGCCACCATCAAGTGCGGAATATACCATGGTGATGCACTGTCCCCGCTGCTGTTCTGTATAGGCCCTTAGCCAGATGATCAGGAAGAGTGGCTACGGATACCGGTTCCAAAGCGAAAGAACCATCAGCCACCTCCTCTACATGGATGACATCAAGCTGTATGCCAGGAATGAGCAAGATATTTGACTCATTGATCCACCTCAGTAGGATCTACAGCAATGACATCGGAATGACATTCGGGTTAGAGAAGTGTGGTCTGATGGTAAAAAATACAGGGAAGATGATCAGAACCGAGGGGGTTGAACTACCAGGAGGTCACATTGCAGATATACAGGACAGCTACAAATACCTTGGGAACCTGCCAAGTGGCTGGCTTAGTGTGCAGGAACATCTGCACTGAGTATGGGCTGGAAATCCCAAGGTCAAAATGGAAGACACCTCCTAAGGTGGTTGAGAAGGACCGAGGCAAGATCCTGTGAGACTTCCAGATCCAGACTGACAAGCTGGTGATGGGTAACCAACCGGACATTGTGTTGGTGGACAAACAACAGAAGTAGGCTGTGGTGATAGACGTAGCAATTCAAGTGACAGCAATATCAGGAAGAAGGAATGCGAGAAGATCGAGAAATACCAAGGGCTGAAAGAGGAGTTAGAGAAGATATGGGGAGTAAAGGCTACAGTGGTGCCAGTGGTAATCAGAGCACTGGGTGTGCAGTCCTTGGAACAGCTAATATACTGCGCAGAACCCTCAAGATCCCAGGCCTCTGGTAGAGGACCCGAGCTCGAGGAAGACACACCATCACCCACCATAGGTTGAGATTGTATATATATATATATATATATATATATATATATATATATATATATATATATATATACATGTAGAGAGAGAGAGAGAGAGGGGCCCTACATCTGACATATCAGAGCTTTAAACTGTACTTCAAAGAGTGGAATATATATTTCTGCTCTCTTCTAAAGTCCGTCAGGATACTCGAGACCTTCAGGTTCTAAGCTCTAAGTCATCCATTCCTTTTGACATCTGTTTTGCAAAACACAGTGTATGTCTTTAATGATAAATCTTTTCTCCAGGTTTTGAAATGTGCACTTTTAATCATATAAATATCCATGAGCTTTTGAGGATTTAGCAAATGTCAGTCTTTGCTGTTAGAAACACCAAAATGTTCCCCAAAGGATGTATCAACAATACAGCCCACTAATACATGGTGTGTGTCAGTCTTTAAAAGAAATGCAACCTTTTGAAGCCTGGACTTTTCAAAACAGCCAGGTTGAATGAACCATAAACATAATACATATCTATCAAGATGACAGGCCTCCTGCTTTTTTGGGGCATGTTTCATTAAAACCTCAGCCTTACGGGTCTATTGATGTGCGTCTGTAATCTGTTCATTACACTTTCTGACAGTAGCGACACGTGCAAAACAATCATGGGTCGATGCATTGAACACCAGAGGAGACAGTCCAAATATTCTGTGAGCTCACTGTTTAGTACAAAGAAACAAATACTGACATTTTGTCTTCTACAAAAACTGTTGTCATATGACGGAGATAAGACAATGATTTATTGATGAAATAGAGAAACAAATACTTACTGTTACTTAGAACATTATTTCATTGCAAGAACAGAGATTTAAGCCCACAATTATGTGCACACTTTTGTCAGTGAGGCCCATCTACATGCCTGAGTTCCTCAGATCAGCTGGGGGTGGGGATTAGATACTGAGAAAGAGATGTACCTGCACCTCTTTTGTGCATCAAATAAAAAGGCTATATATATATATATATATATATATATATATATATATATATATATATATATATATATATATATATATATATATATATATTACCTCTCATTTTGGGATCAATGTATTTACCAGACTAAGATTGTCTTCATATATCTTGTTTCTTAGTAATAATCCATCAATAATGTTCATAATCCATGACTCCTTAATTAGTCTGATGGACCTAGTTTATGGTAAAGTGATTTGTTAAGCAGTCATTACAATTACACTTCCAGATTCACAGTTTACTATTTTTATAACCCTGAGATGCACTCTGATCCTCAGCATTACTTATACAAGTCTCCATTAAACGGTGGTGTTTCGATGTGACATGATGCACATTAGGCAATAATAAGTGACTGCTGTGACTGTGGGATGACCTTTTCCCTCAGTTTTCTGTTGAAGTAAAGTAAGAAGTAAACTGCTGCCAGCTGTAGCTGCTGTTAGCTAATGTTGGCTCAGTTTGTTAGTTGGGCAGCCCGGAATATGAGTTCAGAGCACCAGGGCAGTCTTCCATCGGGTAGAGAAGGTTTTCAGCTGTGTGGCATAGATGAATCCTGATGGGGGAGCCGAGCTGGTGTCATGCCAGAACCAGAGCTGGGCAAGCGGGCAGTGTAACCAGGCTCTGCAGCCCCTATGGACATAATGAAAGAGGTGAAAAGATGGAAAGGGATGTTGATGGAGGAAGCTAAGAAGAACAAGAGTAAATGTGGGACTGACTTTTAGTGGTTGGTGAGAGCTTGGTGAAAAGAGGCTGAAAGACAGACGCTGAGCTGGACTGACTGCTGTTGGACTAGTCAGTAATATTAGCTGGCTGCTATGTCTGCTGTTGTTGACCTTGTTGATGTTGGCTGTTAGCAAAGTTGTCAACTCGCGAGTTAGCTTTAACTCTGTACAACTGTGCTGACCTAGATTGTTTCTTTCACAAGGAAATAAATGAAACAGAATATCCATACATTCTGAGAATGTTCATAAGTTCTCAAAAATAAAATTCAGACTCACAATTTAAAGACAATAGTATAGTATAGTATAGTAAGATTAGCTGTGATGATTCCTTTCTGTGAGACTTTTTTTGTTTTTGTTTTTTTGTTTTACCTCTGCTAATATTATAATATTTATTGTAACAGCAGCTCATAATGGTTCAACTTGTTATAGTTCTTGGTAGGGCATTGTATCTTAATAACATTTTTTTTTGTCCATTTTTTGCATCACAGGCATTTCACTGATGCACATCTTCAGACCTACTAAATGTACAGATGTAAAAGCAGAATAATCTTCAGCTCCTAGATCCAATGTATTATAAGCAGGCAGCATTAGGCTGTACGATTTAGATTAATGGAGACCTGACAGTGCTGCTGTGAGCCTGAAAATATCATGTAAGAGAGAAAATGAATGAAAAACAAATTATGAGGGAAAGAACGAATAAAAGCACGAAGATTCTTTTGAAGAGTATTTGAACAAAAAAAGCAACATGACTCTAATAAATACTCAGACATAACAGCTTGTAATAAACATTAAAAATTGAGATTAATTAATTAATTATGAGTCAAGCATTTTTGAGTCGTCAGTGAAATACATATGCTGAAATCTTTCTTGCAGCTGTGCCAACACAAAAAAACAAACAAAAAAAACAATGAACACTTGTGGATTTTGATTTTTCCTCAAGGCAAGTATGCTCTAGGGGTGGGTAAAAATATCGATTCAGCAATGCATCGCGATTCTTTTCCCTGCAATTCAATATCGATTCAGCAATCTCCTGAATCAATTCAAGCCCCTGGCCAGTGGGGGCGCTGTGAGCAACACCCTCGTGTGATTCGCGCTGTACGGACGGGGGCCGCACTAGACCACAAACCATAACAATATAGCGACCGGAGTGAGTAGCAGCAGCGTTAAGCCAGCGCCTTCAAACCTGAAAACAGACGTGTGGATTCATTTTGTATTCCTGTGTAAACCTGGAACACAGGAAAGAGATAAAAGTAAGGTGTTGTGCAAACTTTGCCAAGCGGTTCTGACATACTGTAGCAACACGACAAACCTGCATAACCACCTGAGCCAACACCATGCAGACATTCTGCAGCAACCCATCGCTAAATCCGCGGATTCAAAACAAATGCAACTCGACAGATCCCTTATGTGCAAACTGGCGCTAGGTTCTGCCCGCGCACAGAAGATAACAAAGTTGGTGGCTGTCTTCATATGCAAGGACCTGCGGCCGTACAGTGTTGTCGAAAACGAGGGTTTTAAGAAGATGGTACACATGCTCGAACCACGATACGCCATACCAACACGCAAACACATGACAGAAGTCGCTGTCCCGAAGCTGTAAGAAGAGAAAAAGACCGCTGTTATGGAGTTGTTGAACTAACACCTTATACTGGTGTTATTGTGCTGATGTTTTACTTGTGCACATCTAGTTTGTAACCAGAAATTAAGGCACCTGGTTCTTGTATTATTGTTCAAGGATGTCATGTGAGCTCAGAAGAAAGAAAGAAATACTGTACATGATTTTGAGTATAAATACATTACATTTAATACAGCACATATATGTTTTACTTTTGTATACCATACTGGTATTATTGTGCTGATGTTATATTTTCAGATGTTTGTTTTTTTGCCCAAAATGCTATGAGTTATTTATTTACAGTTTAGAAGCGGAAAGAAATACATAATTTAAGTTACATGAACTTTAGTTCAGTGTTAATACAGCACTGTCATTTTTTTATACTTTTGTACGCACCATGTACTAGTATTATTGAGCTGATGTTTTATTACTCAAAATGTTATGAGCTGTTTTACAATTTCCAAGAGGATAGAAACACATAATTTAAATTAAATTTACATGCACTGTAGTTCAGTGTTAAAGCAGTGTCATGTTTTGTCATGCTATGAGTTATACCATGGCTGTTCATAAGGCATGAAACTAAATAAATAATTATTCAAAAAAATTATCTGGTACTCTTACTTGTGTATTTCTACTTGATACTGAATCGATATCGAAGCATTTCAATCAATATCGAATCGAATCGAATCGTGAGATTCTTAACAGTACCCAGCCCTAGTATGCTCATGAGAGACATTCTGCTGTTTACAGATATCTTTTTTTCACGTCAGAAAACAGATTACCCACATTACACCACACATAAAAGCAAGGACAATAGCCGGCCGTCACACTCCCAGATAGAAGTGAGAAACAGTTACTGGAGATTTTCAGTATTTGTTAAAGGTTCTGGCATTAAACGTGATAAACTACAGAGACTCCCTGAAAAGCAAAACTTTCTTCTTGCTGTATTGTTAACTCTTAAGGATTGTTTGTGCTTTCAGGGGTGATTTACTCTATTGTTGCCCTCTTTTCGGTCTGAAAATGGGAATTATTACCTTTTTGGGGGCTCAGAGATACAACTGTCAGCATAGCGGCCATTCTACCACAAGCTTTAGAGAAAGTTGCTGCCCAGTTAAGAAAAACATCCTCTTACAGACACCTTCCATAAGAAGTCAACTTTTTTCAGAGCATTTACCAACTCAATTATAGCAAAACAATTTTATTTAATAATATACTGCATAAGTATGATTTTAATCAAACTAACTACAATACTGCTGCTGCTAGTGTTAGCGACACTAAACCTAGGGGTAATTTGGACCAGCAGCAGTTGTTACACAGGTTAGGAAGCACTGTGTAGCCGAAATATATAGTCATGGACGAAAGTATTGGCACCCCTGGAATTTTTCCAGAAAAGTGTTTGACATTATTTTACACAAAACCCCAAAAATGGACTGGACCAAATCATTTGCACCCTATTAAAACTGTGGGTAAATAATTTAATTTCAAGCATGTGATATTCGTTTAAACTCACCTGTGGTAAGTAACAGGTGCTGGCAATATAGAAATCAAACCTGAAGCCAGTTAGAGTGTATAAAAGTTGACTCAACCTTTGTGTTGTGTGCCTGTGTGTGCCACACCAAGCATGGAGAAGAGAAAAATTGATGAAAGAATGCAACGCAGGATAGTTCAAATGGTGGATAAACAACCTCAGTCAACTTCCACACAAATTCAGGCTGTCCTGCAGACTCAGGGTGCAACAGCTCGAACCATACGTCATCATCTGAATTAGATGAAACGCTATGGCAGGAGACCGAGGAGAACCCCACTTCTGACACAGAGAAATAAAAAAGCCAGACTGCAGTTTGTAAAAATGTACCTGAGTAAGCCTCAATCCTTCTGGGAGAACGTTTTGTGGACAGATGAGACTAAGGTAGCTTTTCAGCAAAGCATGTCATTCTACTGTTTACAGAAAATGGAATGAGGCCTACAAAGAAAAGAACACGGTACCTACAGTCAAACATGGCGAAGGTTCAGAAATGTTTTGGGGTTGTTTTGCTGCCTCTGGCACTAGGTGCATTGACTGTGCGCAAGGAATCATGAAATCTGGAGACTATCAAAAGATTTTGGCCCGTAATGTAGGGCCCATGTCAGAAAGCTGGGTCCGTGTCAGAGGTCATGGGTGTTCCAGCAGGACAATGACCCAAAATATACCTCAAAAAGCACCCAGAAATGATTGGAGACAAAGCGCTGGAGAATTCTGAAGTGGCCAGCAATGAGTCCGGATCTAAATCCCATAAAACACCTATGGAGAGATCTCAAAATTGCTGTTGCACCCTTCAAATCTGAGAGACCTGGAGCAGTTTGCAAAAGAAGAGTGGTCCAAAATTCCAGTTGAGAGGTGTAGGAAGCTTGTTGATGGTTATAGGAAGCGACTGGTTTCAGTTATTTTCTCCAAAGGGTGTGCAACCAAATATTAAGTTGAGGGTGCCAACAATTTTGTCCAACCCAATTATTTAATGTCAAATTTGACTTTTTTCTTCTGCTTTTTGTGTTGTTCCAAGGCACTTCAAGGAAAGAAACGTGTATACCAAAACATTTGTAACTGCAACACTTTTCTGGGAGAAATGGTGCATTTTCTGGAAAAATTCCAGGGATGCCAATACTTTCGCCTATGACTGTATAAACGTGTCTGTAGACGGATAGAGAGAGAACCAAAAGTTAGTAAATTAAAGGTCCAAGGTGTAGTGTGTATTTAAAAGGCCCTGTCTAGAGTCACTATTTAGTTTGTCTGTTCTGGGTTACTGTAGAAACATGGTGTTTCAACATGGCGGCCTCCATGAAAGAGGACCTGCTCCCACTGTAGATATAAAAGGAGAATTGTTAAGTAACAAAAATAAAAAGATTCTTATTTTCAGGTAATTATACATGCATGAAAGCATAGTTCTGAATATTATATTCCATGTCTGCCTTATTCTGAAAATAAAGACCCCAAATCTTGCACACTGCACCTTTAACTCATGCCAGAGCTTGTTTGTTTCTGAACACATAATTTCATACCATTCATAATCACCATGTCTCTAAACTCTCTGATGAGAGCGCATGTAAACTTAATTAGAATATGCTTCACAAATTAAACAAATTGTGTAACTGACTAATAAAAAAATTACAACTTAATGAAAACAAATGCACATGTATTCATAATGATTTAACAGATATCCCATGCATGCTCATAAATCAGAATCAGAATCAGAATCAAGTTTATTGCCAAGTAGGTTTGTACTTACAAGGAATTCGACTTGGTGTAATTGGTGCAGAATAAACATTAATAAACATTAAGTAAAAAGAAAAATATAAAAAATATAGGAAAATAAAAGACCAAGTATTAAAATATAAACAATATAAATATATATACAGTATCTTCTAAAAACAAAGGAGCTGTAGTGCAAGCTGATGTGCAAGTATATGACAGTATAGTTCACACTATATTCACAGAATGCTATAAATACCATGAATGTGCAGATATACAACAGGATGAAGTGGTCCTGAATAAATAGACACTGTGCGTTAATGTAACGCAGAAGGTCTGAAGATGCTACGTTAGTGTAGCATGTAAGTCTGGATGGGGAGAGGCAGAGAGTCAGAGTCAGGGGGGGCTCCGGGCTGGTAGTGGATGGGAAAAAACTGTTTTTGTGGCGTGAGGTTCTGGTCCTGATGGACTGCAGCCTACTGCCAGAGGGGAGTGTCTCAAAGAGTTTGTGTCTGGGGTGGGAGGGATCAGTCACAATCTTTCCTGCACGCTTCAGAGTCCTGAAGGCGTACAGGTCCTGGAGCGACGGCAGATTGCAGCCAATCACCTTCTCTGCAGACCGAATGACACGCGGCCCTTGTCCTTGGCGGTGGCAGCAGCGTACCAGATGGTGATGGAGGAGGTGAGGATGGACTCAATGATGGAGGAGTAGAAGTGCATTATCATTGTCCTTGGCAGGTTGAATTTCTTCAGCTGCCACAGGAAGTACATCCTCTGCTGGGCTTTCTTGATGAGAGAGCTGATGTTCAGCTCCCACTTGAGGTCCTGGGAGATGATAGTTCTCAGGAAGCGGAAAGACTCCACAGTGTCAATTGTGACTGAAATACTAATATGTGCTAAAATAATATAACACACATTCACTTTAGTCTAATACCTACACTTACTTACATATCAACACTTACACTTCTGCTAACACTCATTAAACAGTCACAACATACCAAAACCTCTATCACATCTTTGCACATCATACTGTCTTACACACCGCAGCGCTGACAAAATGACACAACACCGCCATGTTAGCACACTGCAAAAACAGACCTACTAGCAAAATATTCTTAAATGCAATCAAATTATCTTATATCAAGCAAAAAAAAAAAACTGCCAATGGGGTAAGCTTTTTTTACTTGACAGGAATTTTTAAAATAAGAACAAAGTTCTTGCCTCTGACAGACTAAAATGGGCCTTAAAACTAGACAGAAAATCTTAAATTTTAAAGGTCCAGTGTGTAGAATTTAGTTGCATTTAGTGGTCCAATCACTGCATTCCAATCTCCTCACATCACCCTCACCTTCCTAGTGTAAAGGAGAAACAACACTTTAAGGACCCTGTTTAGAGTCAGTATTTAGTTTGTCTGTTCTGGACTACTGTATAAATAAGGTGTTTCAACATGGCGGCCTCCATGAAAGGGGACCCTCTCCCACTGTAGATATAAAAGGATATTTTTTAAGTAACAAACATAAAAAGATTCTTATTTTCAGGTGATTATACATGCATCAAAACATAGTTATGAATATTATATTCCATGTTTGCCCTGAAAATAGAGGCCCCAAATCTTACACACTGGACCTTTAAGTAAATTCTTCTATAAAAAGCAATGAAAATCCACTTATTTAAGATTAAGTTACTTAAAATTAGTCAATCTCTTGACTGAGTTAACTTTAAGAAATGACACCTTAATCTGGGATTAATAATACATATAAAAGTAGTTAAAATAAGACACAATTTCTTCAAATAGCATTATAAAAATAAGTGACTTTGTCTTAAATCAAGACACTAAAACATTCTCATTTTTAATATTTTTTATTAACTTTGCAATACAATTGCTTAATTCAACATCCATCAAAAAACAGAATAATATAGCAGCTATTGTAGCAGCATACTATAACAAATAACACAAATTTGCAGCTGCTGTTATTGCACAATATCCCACAGGAAAAGTTTTCAATTTCACCTACAAATGTGGCTAACTGTGATGAACCTTTCCTGAAACAAAACTTTGACTTTCTCTGAAAGTCTTACATGAGATAGAGAGTGGGGCAGAGTCAAGAAACAAACACACAGAAGAAACAAAGAGACTCACTCACTCAATGATGGACTTCTACTCTCCAATGGCTTTTTTGTAGGAAGGGGTCAAATCTTGCTCATGAATGGAATCTTTCTGTTTGCAGTACTAACAGAAGTGTGGAAATTTTTGGGTAAGTGAGGTGGGTAAGTGGAAAACTTTGGGTAAGTGAGGTGCAGGGCATAGTAATATGCCATGAGGTAGAGCAGTCCCTCATTAAACCTCTCAATGTTGAAGGTGGTCACTGGCATGTTTCTAATGGCGATCATGCAGTGGTCCTCAGAAACAAGCACAACTGGAGAAGACAGTGGTCGCTGGTGCAGGAAACCATCAGGATCCTCTTAAGTCTAGATGACACAAATCAATGTAGAGGATTAGAAAAACATCACAAGTAACACACACTTTGACCTGGACTAGGACATTGGTGAAATCATAATTGTACTTCAAAACATAGTCACATTAATCCCTGAGAGGGAGAAGATGTTGTGCTGTCATTGTTGAGCACTGCAAATACTGAATGCACCACAGCTAGTTCAAATGAAGTTAGTATTACAACAACTACACTATGGAGAACACTTCCCCTTTGGACCTTTGAAATGATAAAAGTTTATCTCAAAGTAACTAAACCTAACATGAAATGTATGCGTGAATAACTGGAACATATAGGATGTAAATATAATATGTAAGTCTGTAAATCTCACCGTAAGAACATGGAAAAAAGCCTTGCTGCTTAAGCCCAACTTCTTAGGTGGCATGGGGCTCGGAACATAGCTGTGACATGCTCCACTGGTTTAATGGAAAAGGCACAAGACAAGGTGGTACCGTAAATAACTTATCATGACACATTATTATATAAAATGAACAAGTCAATGTATTGTGACTCCGTTTTAGGAGGCTTCATTGGCATTCTTCATCACCCCATAACATAATGCAATGGCCCTTTTCAAGCTTTATTTTTGACAGAGACAGCTGAAGAGTGACAGGAATGTGGGGAGAGAGAGATGGGGAGTGACATGCAGTAAAGGGCCGCAGGTCGGATTTGAACCCTGGGCCGCTGCTGAGCCTTTGTACATGGGGTGGATGCTCTACCAGCTAAACTAATCGACACTCCCTTCATCACTCCATAAAACTGGACCTTTGAATAGAAGGTTTCCCATCTGCTCTTCATCTCAGAGATGTACTGGGGGTTGGTTGGTTGGATGACTCGCTGCAGCTCATCCAGCACCTGAAAATAGATTCAGATACAGAAAGAAAATTCACTGAAAAAAAATAATATTCACTGCTAGTCCTTGTCAAACATTCTGATGACTAACGCTCTTCAAAAAAGATCTATAATGTCTAAGGCAGGGGTTTTCAAAGTGTGCGATAGTGGGCCTCCCCTTAGAGAACTGAAAAGCAGCTTGTATGTTCCACGCAGGCTTAAAAAAAGGGTTTCAACAATAAATGTCATACACATCTTTATTTTTTTTAAACATCTTAAACATGTTTGTATGTTCTTAAACATATTTTTAAAACATTTTAAACATCTTTATCTGTGAATGTGCTCAAATATTTTTTTTAAACACAATCTTTGTGTATGTTTTTACCATCTTTTTAAAACACATTTTTACATCCTATGTTTTTAACATCTTTTTTTTTACACATTTTAACATCTTTGTTTTTAACATCTTTTTTTTTTACACATTTTAACATCTTTTTTTTTACACATTTTAACATCTTTGTTTTTAACATCTTTTTTTTTACACATTTTAACATCTTTGTTTTTAACATCTTTTTTTTTACACATTTTAACATCTTTGTTTTTAACATCTTTTTTTTTACACATTTTAACATCTTTTTTTTAACATCTTTTTTTTACACATTTTAACATCTTTTTTTTTTTACACATTTTAACATCTTTGTTTTTAACATCTTTTTTTTTACACATTTTAACATCTTTTTTTTAACATCTTTTTTTTACACATTTTAACATCTTTTTTTTTTTACACATTTTAACATCTTTGTTTTTAACATCTTTTTTTTTTACACATTTTAACATCTTTTTTTAACATCTTTTTTTTTTACACATTTTAACATCTTTGTTTTTAACATCTTTTTTTTTACACATTTAACATCTTTTTTTTTAACATCTTTTTTTACACATTTTAACATCTTTTTTTTTTACACATTTTAACGTGTGTTAAACATATTTTTGTTAAAAACATCTTCACTTAAAAAATACAATTTAACTTTTCAACTGATTTTTTAAACACATGTTCACTCATCCGACGTTATCCCACATTAACGCTTCCATAGTGGGCTGAAACACTGAAAATGATCTCCCCATTCCAGTAACTAAATTGAGAACAGACTCAAATAGCCCTAACCTCAATTCAACAAAATCACCTGTGCAATTCCTCAAATCAAATTATGAATAATAATGAACAGATCAACGTCAGTCAGACACTTTTATCAAACCTGCGCACCATGGTCAGCACTGCTTTTCATATCACTGTCTTAACATCGTGCGTAAATCCTTTCCATGACGGCAATAAACCGATTGCAAATCTTGCCACCTTATTTTGCTCACCTCTGTTTTAGCGGGAACAATGAGTCTGTGTCTTTGATGCGCACAGGCAGTTGACTGCAAATAACACACTGTGGCAGCGGAGCATCGTCAGAACCAATGCATGAAAAACCAAACTTTAAATAATCAGGGTCATACTTCCTTACTCGTTTTCTCCTCGCCTCTGTGTCCACTCTCACTTTCACCTGAGGTACTAAAAATTGATCCATTTTGCCCCTCGCATAGCTGTAGTTAGCTAACCAGATGATACACTTTTTTTCTTTTTTTTTTCTCAGGTGTATTTTTTCTCACACCGCGCCTCCCCTGAAGTCCTCTGGCGCCCCCCTGGGGAGGCGCGCCTCACACTTTGAAAACCGCTGGTCTAAGGTATATGAACATTATGCCAATTATGTCATGCTAAAATAAGTCCTTGGAAGAGATGAAAATGTGGACTGAATGGGACCAACATTACTTACGTGATCAAGTTCTCAGAAACATGGGTAAGCCTCTGGAATCTTTGTTGGTCTGTCTTGCTCCTTTAAGACATCAGAGGTGATGAAGCGTCTTCGAGACTCAAATTCCAGGTTCAGCAAATGAGTCATCGCAGCTTTGTTTGGCTTTTTGGACTTGAACATTTCTTGGAGGGTCTTGTAGTGTCTTGCTTGGGTTTTCACAGCATCTTATTTTGCATTATGGTGGGCCTGAAAACAGTTTCTGTCCTTGTTTAAGCAAAGATGGACCTTGCATTTCTCACAGTAGACATGAGTGAAATGATTGCCTGTGCAGTGCTTGATCTTTGTCAGGTTTCCCATGTTGGAGAACAGCAGCTTGAAACCTACGTAGGGGCACGGGTTTTGCGCCTCGGCTTCAATTTCTTCTGGTCTCTTCTGTAGAGATTCCATGCATTGATTACTGCCACTGTGTCGGTGTGCCACCAAATGTACATGTACCATCTCCGGGATCTTGAACTTGTAAAGTGCAGATAGCATATCAAGAAGGTCAACTCCTCCCATGAACTTGTTGTATGTTTCAGCAGTGGCTGGTCTGGGCACCATTATGTGGGTTTTGGATTTTTGATCCCAATGCTTCACATTGCCCAGTGGTTCAGTGCAGACAAAAGAAGAAAGCAGGTTCACAGCTTTGTTGACATGCCATCTCATAATGATGGTGTTGTCCTTGTTTACTCTGAAATCCAGAGACCCTCTCCCCTTTTTCCTCAAATCATTCTCATCCATCATGTTGCAGTGTTTTATCCTGTCCATTCTGACTGTGCCTACACACTCAGAAATAAAGGTACACATGGGGTACAATAATATACCCTCAAGTACAAAATAGTTCCTTTAAGTTCATTGTACCTTAAAGGGTACAGGACAGAACCTTTTGAGATGCAATATTGTACCTTTCAGAGTACATGAAATGAGAAAGTACATATCTGTACCCAAAATCTCTGTACCCTTAACCAAATGCTGGCAAATAGAGGTTTCAGACACAATAAAATACTTATTTTTGACAACTGACATGAAAATCATCTTATCTCAAAACCCAACCAAAATAGAATAGCCTAATTCTTGGATCAACCTTGTATTAATGACCAAAATAGCCTAACTTTAATACGATTTGTAATTTAGTTAGACTACTTCTAGCAGAAAAAAAGGTTTTATTTTAATAAGCTAAACTAACAATCAGAGAAACTAATTATTAAAAGTTAGAGTAAAAAAATAAAAAAAAATAGGTTATAGCAGGTTAAAAAGACAAAAGAAAAATAGATTAAGTTAAGATGAAGTTCAATAAAACTGGACTAAAACCAGGTTAAGAAAGAGACTAGAAGACTAATGAGATAGACAGATAACTAGTAATATACTCATAGCTTACTAATAGTTCATTGAGCCATAGGTACCGCCACCTAGTGGTTTAGTGTAAAAATCTACATTAAATTCGCTTGGATTCAATTATCATTACATGGTTGAAATGCTTTAGTTACAAAAAATAAGGATAAAAAAAGAAAGTACTTATATGATCTAGCTGTTGTAGATGTAGCATGTTTTTTTCATCTTTTGTGGACTTGATGACGTTCAGTACGTGAGCACGTCAGGCGGCACAGTTCTCTCAAGTCAGAATTTAAAAAAAAAAAAATTGCAACCGTTACTCTGCGCTGCCGGAGGGAGCTGTCAGCGGAGGAGCTCCTCCAGCAGCTTCAGCAAGCTGGGTGACTACAGAGGAGGAGAAGATGAAATTTTTCGGTGAGTTTTAGTAGCGCTTTTTGAAACTTTGCTAGGCCCACATTATTAACACGACATGGAGACCTTATAAATTCAAGTGTATCAAGTTGACTGACATTGGCACTGCCAAGACGCTATTAGCGTGCTAACGCTATTAGCAGAACAAGTTGGTAACCCTGGATTTGGAGGTGCTGACACGGTTGCCAGATGTTGAACCTCATTTTGTCAACACTCAAGCCTCCTCAATGGCAACACGGTATTTGGTGGAATTTACTACTACTACTCTAACTATTCATGATCATTTCTTTGTTTTATTAAATAGCTGGACAGCGTGAACTGTTTTCATGAGAAGGAGCCTTTATGTCATGTTTTGCATTAATAAAACAGATTCATCTCTATTTTACTTTGCAGTGCAGGGCTTCCAGCTATCATTTCCATTCCACGGTTTCCAGATGATGTGCAAGCAAAATTGGATGCCAAGGAACCATGCCACAAGGTTCCAAAATACAGGCACACAATAGTGTGCAGTTTGTATGATATGAGGCTGGATATACAATGTAAGTGACAATTTCAGTGATTACATAGATTACAGTTAAATTAGAATTTGCAAATACAAAATTATGCCATACTGTAATAATACATGTTGTATCTCACAAATGACCCCCAACCCACAGGTTTCCAAGTAACACAGACTACGTTAACGTTGCCAAAGCATTGATCCTGAAGTAACCTTTTTTGAAAGATCTTGATGGCAATGGCTATGTAAGTATGGATGGATGGAATATGATTTTGAAAATATTTGTTGGTAAAGAAAAAGAAATGATCAAGTACAATTAGTTTGAAACGGTATGATAATTGCCAGTTCTAAATGTCGGGTGTGTGTTTCTTTCCTGCAGCACACTTGACACATGCCACTCAAACGAAAATTCAAGACGGAGCGTGCACCGCTAGTTGATGACACAGAAGTGAGAAAGTACAAAGAGAAATATGCCCGATCTAAGAAATCAAAGGCGACTGACGAATCTGAAGCCGTGAAACGTCATCGAGCAGCATCATCATCAGTAAGTCATGTTCATGTTCCCATTGAATTGGACTGCTGGACACTATACAAAATAATCACTGGTGTCAACTTCAGGTTAAGGGGAGTTCCATTACAGTAACAGCCCAGATTCAATTGTGTTGTGTGTAACTTTCTGACTTTGGATATGTGTTTCATGGTTGTCATGTATGGTTGTCTTTGTCCTCTACAGTTTGCTGTTATCGGAGAGGATGTCACCTCCATTGAGGCACACATAAAAGTGTTAACGGAAGAATATAGAAAGATACAGCCTGATCTGAACATCGTCCCAGACCGTATGAGAAGAACATTTGCGTGGAGAAGAAAGGAAATTGTGGAGGGAGTTTCAGTGTCTGACATAATTAAGAGATACGAAAGTAAGCATCAATATTTTAAAGAGATATCAAAGAATAGTAAGAACTTTGTAAACATTACTCACACTCTGTGCACCCGACATCAGTTTAAACAATGCTGGGAGTTTTGTGCTGTTCTATTGAGTGATTTTAAAAAGTCCAACAGTAGAAGCACATGTACACCATTTTCAGCACTTCCAGTAGACTTGCAGAACACTTTGAAGACACACGATGTCTTCCATGATGTGCAGTTTGAGGGCAAAATGCTCCAACGTGTTTCCCAGTTACAAGTGAATACTGTGAAGTATGCCCTCAATGATGTTTTTGTTATTGTTCATGTCCATGCTGAAAAAATCCCATAATTTTGAAGGGGGAAGTACATTATCAATGTAGACACAAATGAGCATCTTTTCTCACTTTTGTAGCCATTATGATATCCACAATTTCTGAGCATAGTAAGAATACATGCCAATATGGACTATCAGATGGGAAATGATGAGCCATTAAAAAAGGCAATAGTCTGAATAGGCACCATTTTTGACTGGCTGATCCAACTATCTTAGAATGTCCAAGGAATTTTTCAGTCAATGGCACTGGTTTGTTTCGTCTGTCATTCTTCCAAATGTTTACATTTTTCAGCTCATCATTGAGTTCATTTATAGTTGTGTGCTTTTGATTATGAGCTTTGCAGATGACCAACTTCATTACCAGAGGCAGAACTCCCTCCAGCAAATCATGCATTACATCTGGGGGAAGACACTGTCACGTCAAAGTAAGGCAGTGCATCAAATGTACAATTAGCATTGACACCATACAAAACAGCACTTTGTTAATCATTTTTTATACAGTCTACGTGATCTTTATGCACCTCAGTTGTTCTAAACAAAACTCTTCTCACAAAACTCATGTTGTATCTCTGAATGTGAGGCCATACAATATCGACATATCCGGCCAGTATTGAAAGACATAGAAAAGCACCCAGTAATATCATGAGGGTACTTTAAAGTACCCTCATGACTGTAATCTGTCAGAATGTCATCATCTTTATTTCTGTGGTTATCCAAAACAATCTGTTCCCACACATCCTCCACCTGGCAATATTTTTGTAATACCTGTGTGATTGGAATATAAGAATAAGTACCAATTTTCATTCCTGAATTGTCTCTTACTGTGTAACTGATCGGTTCTGTCATGTCCATTTTTGATTTGCAGTGCTCTTTTATCATGAATGGTGACCAAATTGAATCGCATGCTTTCTGAAAAAAGTCTGAAGAAGACAACCTGCTCAAGTTCTGGGCAATAACTGATGCGGAAACCATTCTTATCCAAATGAGAAGAAATGAATGAGCTTTTCTCTTAAGTCCATGCATGGCACCCTCTTTCTTCCTTCCCTCTTCATTGAGGTACATCCTGAATCTTGTCCGGGCTGAGTCTACAGAAACCAGTAGTTCCTTTGTGAGGGACACTTTGAGAACGCCCCCACATGCTCTAATATGGTCACAGACTAGTCTCTGGGCCTCAACAGTCTCTTTTTAATGTTGCAGGTCTCCACTTCCCTGTTCACAGAGAATCCCCGCTCTACTGTAGCTTGCCCATGAGACAAGAGCAGCAGGCGTTAAAAGAAGCTTCGAAGCTCGGGATAAGACTGGTTGAGAGTGTCATGAAGAAAATCATCAAGACGCTGATCCATAGGCATCACCTGCAATAGACAAACACAAAAATATGTCAGTAAAATCACAATATAAATAAATGCTCATTTATACATGTCACAGTGGTACAGATCTGTTGTGTAGGACTAGATGTTGATAACCCTCTATAGATATGTACTTGAGGCACCGATGAGACTCTGTGGGGCGGTCAATTGAGTGATGTAAAATTGTTTGTATAATTTGATCATCTTCTAATGTAAAATATTTAACTCTTTACCATTTAGGCCAATATCATACCCTTTTTAATTAAACATGCGCACAAAAAACAAACTACTCCTCAAAAAAAAAAAGCAAAACTGTTCTTAAGATTTAACTATAGTGAGAATATAGTTTATGCACACAAAACTGTGCTTAACTTTGATTTTGAAGGTATCCCTCATTCCTACCAGCTAAGACACCTCCTGTCAACTGCTTGTCCTGGACAAATCTTTGCACTAGAGACTTCATCTTTCCCTTGCACCATTCTGGGTCTCTCATCATGTTGGTGGGGTCCAGGCATGCAATCTCCCTGACAGTGGGGTACTTCAAAGGGCTCTTTTCTTGGATTTTCTTCATGATTCTGGAAAGGACCCTTGTGCAGTCCCTTCTAAATTCCAGGGCTGAGAGTTTACCTACTCTGTTACTTGATTTGCTCTGCAGAGCCTATCAAAGAATGATAGCATATAAGCAATATATAGGGAAATGAATGCAGCTTAGTTTGAAGTTTTTTGTGTATACATACAAAACAGTAAAAGTACCTTAAGGACAGAGTCAGCCCCCAAGCCAACATCAGCATGACTTGCACTGACACAGTTCTTCTGGTCATCGGGGTCAAGTTTGGTCAGTTTAAAGGGAGCGATGTCTTGGAGTAGCTTCCTTTTGATGAAACGTCTTGCCAGACTCTATAAAATGAAAAACAGATTTGTTTAATTATTTGACATCCTGAATTTGCCATACCTCAATGGCTCTCTCTGCAACAGGCAGATTTTCCACCCATCTGTGTCCACAGAATGGGAGTGGAAACAGAGATGAGCCTGTAAGTTTAGTGTAGTCCTCTCTTCTCGCAGGGACGTTGTGAAAAACAAAGTGCATTGCTCTCAACAGTTTTCTCAAGATTCCATGTGGAGAAGCCAGTCTTGAGTGAATTGTTAAGTGTGTGTAGTCCACATCTCCCAACAGAAATTAGCTGCCGACCTCCATGTAGTTCAGCATGTGTTTGCTGGAAATTATTGAGGAACTTTAAGTTCACATTTGGGCCATCCATGCTAATGGAAAGGAGATTCTTCAGGTCTAATAGGTGCACACATTCCTAAGAACAGAAATAAATATTTTATTTAAATGATTTCACACCATGAAGACATATTGAAAAGATGTTAATAACATGTTTGCTTATTGCAAGTTTGCTCTTACATAGTAATATTAAAAAAAGCTATTTAAAGCACCATCTAAAAGTAATAAGATTCACTGAGAGATGAAACTTGTATCGAATAGATTTGCAATAAAAAACACAACAGTAAATTCTTCATCCTTAATTAATCTAAATACAATTCCATAAACATAGAACATGTCTATACTTATTTTGAAATGTTGCAGCAGATCCACTGCCTTTGAAAGTCCCATGAACTGTGAGCCAAGATAACGAGAGTGGACACAACCATCTTCCCAGAACCGCACATGGACATCTAGTTGTTTATTTTTTGTTGTTCAAACTCTCATCGAACATCAACACAAAAGGTCCTGCATTGTTAACTGCAAAAATCAGTTTGTCTTTGAAGTGTGGGGAAAGTCCAAATTATAAAATGTAGCTTGTTTTGTCCTTTCCACAGGTGAAAGATCTGGCTATTTCTGAATCTGGTAACATTGCCTGAAACAACTCAGAGATTCCTTCGTTGGATGCATAAGAGTGGTGCTGCACAGCAGTGTTCAGACACCAGAGCACTTCTGCTTGCAAAGTCGGGTTGGTTTTTTACACACACTGCAAAATCCTTCTCCAGGTTTACCATCAACGGGTTTCAACCAGGTTCGAAATTGTTCCTCCTCCAACCACTTCCACTTGCTGGAATTTGCAGTTCCCCATTTCTTCATTTCTCTATTTCGCTGCCCGTTTTCTTCACTCCGCACAGAATGGGCACGCTCAGAGCACGTACACTTCAGGTGTCAGGTGTTTGTGCACCAGTTGTAAACACGACCAATTACTTGGTTCCGCATGTTTATCACACCAATGTACTTTCCGTGCAAAATTAATGTTTATATACTAAGAATAAATCGGTAATATTAGTTTATTATTATTTTTATTTTTAATGCCTCTGGGAATCGAATTTAATGCTTTTTAATGCCATTTAAGGCCTTAATTTTAGCAAAATATATTTAATGACTTTTAATGCTTTTTAATGACCCACAGAAACCCTAGAGAGGGAGAGATTATTTTTTTTCGGTACACTTGAGAATCAAACTAAATAAATGGTCTCTTAAATTTTCAAGCAAAGTGTCTATACATGGTGGTGTGGGCTGTTGAACTGCGTGTGTGTGTTCAACTAGTTCTTCAAAATGTTCTTCAGTTACTTCAGAGCAATCAGAAATATTGTCTTTGTGTTTCGATAAACATGCCGCCTAAAAGAATGATACTTCGAAAAAGCAGACTGGCAGTTACTTATCCCACAGGTTATGCTGAAATGAGGGTCGTGTGCATATACAAGTCCAATATGATGAATCAATTTTCTAAGAGTAAAGGTTGTCTTTGAGCATTTTGAACACTGATGCAGTCTCTGCCTCTGCTCGGCTCTGCATTGAATACACGGCTGTTCAATTTTTGACGCACGCCACGAGCAGCCCACATCATTTTACACAGAGCACCTCGAGTTGGCGGAAGCCAGACACAGAAAAAGCATAGAGAAGCCGGTGGATTTTCAAAATCAAATACCCTGTGCAAACTGCCGGTCATAAAAACAGACACATGGAAACTAATTAACTACGTAGCATATTTACACATGAAGAAGCATATTTAGAAGCACATAAACCAGGAAAATGACCAAATCTGAGCAAGTAAACAAACTCTGTGACGTGACAGAGACGTGTCCGGTGGGGTTCCTCTTCTCAACGAGCAGTGGGCTCCTCCCCCGTCCCAAAGCACTCACAGGTGGCCCGGTCCTCGTGCAGCAGCCCCTCCCAGCTGCAGTCAGAGCAGGAGATGTTCACCCCTCTTTAATGTTATTCCAACAGTTAGAATAGCATCGAACAGTTTTTCCCCACAGGCTGTCATTGTAATGAACACCTAATACCGGACTCAAAATGTCAGTTACACCTGTACAAGAGCTGTAAATTATAAATGATTTATGTAAATATCATCACTTACACTCTTGTATACTGTGCATACTGTATATACCTCGTGTGTGTACACATACCTGGCCAATTAAAGTGATTGTGTGTTGATGATTCTGGTTTCTTGTTGCGTTGTGCCCCACAGCATTATGTGAGCTGTAGTTTCTTGTGGGATTTGTATAAAATGAATGTAAGGTCACTGTGCTCACTCTGTAATGAATTAGACATGTGAGGCTGGTCATAATTATTTGAATTAGCATTTGTTTTACTTTATTTTATGCATGTTTGTGTACATGAGGATGTGTTTGCTCTTTGATGGATTAGACATGTGAGGAAGAGCATACTTATTCTATTTTTCATTTGTTCACTTTTACAGTCCCTGTCACACGTTGTATCGTTACAGTCTCTGTCAGTAAAAGAAGTCCAGAGCGAGCTGTGGTGTCGTGGTGATTTTGCGGTGTATCCTGATCTTGCTACAGCCTGACATGTCATGGATTATGATAAATGCAACCCTGAAATTAATCCTCACCCACTCCCCATCGGCATGTGTGATTTTTTTTTTTTTTTTTTTTAAACCTCAGGAAAGTCACATATTAAGGTAGCTATTCCTTCAGCTGAGTGAGAGCAGGCTCTAACTAAATGCAATACAAGCAAATTAGGCTATTGTAAAGTGGAAGTTAAACCAGGAAGCCCACGTCGCCTCAGCACTCATAACAAAGGTCTAACATATCCCTAAAGCACATCACTGCATTAGTTTATTCCCTTCCTTCTTGTGTTTGTTTCCAAACTAATCAGTGCACTTCCTTTAGTTTCTGGTTATACTCAAACCATTTATCCGTCTCTCTATGGGCACTTTCAAACCTTTTAACCAATCTGTTCATTTCCCTTTTTATCCTCAGGTTGAACTGATGACATGTCACAGCGATGATGACTTGAACGTCACCTAAGAAGAAAAAAAGCCACGACACGTGACTGTGAAAAAGATTCATTCCCTCGTCACTGCCTCATCCTGCCTGTTGGAGGTCAGCACTATAAAGCCATTGCTCAGACTGGAGGCAGAAGACAGGCAAACATACCAAGGGAGCAGCAGCACAACAATCCTGAAAAGGTGGTGTGTGCACATAATACATGCAACTAATGAATAACAGGAACATGTGTCATTAACCCTCAAAAACGCAGTAGAAGTCTTGAATGTTGCTGCAGTGATAGGGCAGTCTTCCCTGCAGCAACCAGTAATGTAATAATGTCCAATAATGCATTAAATAATTAAAGAAATTAAACATTAAAACAAATCCTTTGAAAATGTAATAACTGCAGCCGCTAATGTAATACTACATAAATATGACTGCATTTCTTGGAAATAAAAGATTATTTTGCAGTTTTTGTGCAGTTTGCTCATCAAAAATAGAAATAGTGGATGGCATAGACGTCATATTCATTCATCAAGGGTACGTACTATGCAGCACTCTCTCTCCTTAATTATGGTTGTAAGAGCCAACTTGAGAATTATTTGTTGTACAAAATCTTTATTTAGAATATTGTTTATTTGCTTAGATATGTAAATTCATAATTTCATGTATGGAGGAATATTATTTCATTCATTACTGTGTTTATGGTAGTTAGATCACTTAGTGGACTTTGCTAGAATTCTAATATTATACTATGTAATTATTATAGTATTATAATTATTACATTATCGGGTGCAGTTATTACATTTTCAAAGGATTTCTTTAATGCTATGCCAATAACGTAATAACCAGCCAATAATGTAATAAGTTATTACATTATTGGCAAAATCTTATTATGTTATTAGCTCAAAAACTAATAACTTATTACATTATTGGTATGTTATTACATTATTGGCTTTATTACATTTAAAATGGCCAAAATTATTACGTTATTGGAAATATCTTTTTACATTATTGGATGTTATTACATTATTGGTTGCTAAATTCCCTGCCGACTCTTCAGCCCCTGTCTCAGCAGTGAGAAACGGGTAAGTCTTGCTGTTGGAGGTGGACACTACATCCCACTGTTAATCTGTAGTGATTATATGATAAAATGTGTTTCTTATAACAAACAGTAATGTGGCAGTGGGCAGTGTCTTTGACAACTTACATACAAAAGATCAAATGTGGAAAAGTCTGCGAGTCCTGGTCAGTCCTGCAAGCTGAACTGTGAAAACATTTTGTGGAAAGCGGCCTCTGTCTCAGCATCGAGAGCTGGGTAAGTCGCTCTGTTTACTGATGGAGATTATGAGATGTGAGCAAAACACTTGAACTCACAATGTCTTCATCTCTTTCCACTATGCACGGTGGGCCAGAATCTCCCTCACAACACGACCCCACAGCTTCCATAAGACTGTAAACCCGGAGACACTCAGCTGAGATGATTTTAGATTTAAAGTGGAATTCATGTGGAAACCTGCAAAAAAAAAAAAAAAAAAAAAAAAAAAAATATATATATATATATATATATATATATACACACTGGGAATGATTTCAAAATCACTCGCATCCCAGGGTGCTATAGTTCTATTTTTTTATATCACCAAGGCTTCTAGAGGATTAAATTGCAATTCAGTAAAATCAAACTTCAGCATTAAAAGTTAACATTAAATTCATCAACATCTTTCAAAAAAGTTTCAAAATATATTTATGTAAGCTTTAAAATGTAAAAATGTTTTTATTTTTTTCTGTTATTTTACAAGCAAAATGACCCTAGCTACAAAATAAATCTTATTATCTGAAAATGATGTTATACTTTCCACCGTTACTATTAATTTTTGTCATAACATATTCAGAAACTTCCCTCTAATCTTATGCTGTGCTCAACAGTTCTCTTAACAGGGTTTAAATGAATCTGTTGCTCATGTGTGCGAGCAAGTGAAGTTTTTATTTTTTTTTAAATCCAGGAAATCAAATTGAAATATCTTTTGGCACACTGAGTGATTCTGCTCTGTGTGTCCGGCCTTCTGCAGCCTAAAGTGCAGTCCCACCATGTGCTTGATGTTCAGCCACAGGCTAGTCAGCTGTTGGCCTCTTTGTTACTTTTTTTTTTTTAAGTGGCCTACTTTCCAACCAGGATGGAGTTTTTTTGAAACCTGACGATAAACACTCCTACATCTGCACGCTCCCCGCTCGGTGGCCTAACAGCTTACTGCACGTCTGCGCCGCTGCAGCTGTGCTTTCTGAACGTATCTCACATCTGATGATGGTACAGACTCAGCTGGAAAGGAGCCAGGTAGTTTAAACCCTGCGCCAGTGACAGCTGCACTGTTGATCTCATGAAAGCATTATGTGTGGGGGTCCCATCAGACATCGCTGTTTTGTCATTTAGAATGGGAATCGCTCCATTTATTTTAACTCATACTTGCATGTTTGAATACTCCCTGTTACCTTGGATGGTTAGATTATTTCTTTAATTGTGCCAATTGCACTTTCTTCATCAGAAATTCAGCCTATCATAATAGGTATATGGCTACATAAAACAACAAATGTCCTTGGCTGTCATAACCACCTCAAGAGAATCAAGTTATCCTTGACGTGCCTGATAATCACATGACTTTTCATGCCCGCTGCTTAAAGAACCAGAATAACCTGTGCAGTAAGAGGAAGAGGACGGACACTGCCACCAAACATTCTCTTTAACCAACAAGAGTCACACACCCAGTGCTGCCACCCTGCAAGACCAAGATACTAATCAGTAGATAATCTTAAATGTGATAACCTACAAGTGACACTGTTTCTGTCATGATAGTGCAAAATGCAAATAAAAACAAAGCCCACACTTCCTTTATAGACCAAAGTGAAATGAGAGTACATGTTGACATGCTCAGAATTGTCCCACATCACTTCATTCTAACAGGCTGACTTTTTTTTTTAGTGTCCTGGTGTCCTAGTGGGATAGACACATACAGCATATCTGTTATGTGTTTGTCAAATGTCATACCCCGCTCTTCCTCTCCTCATGTGTCTTGTCTGTATCTATACTATACTCTATACTCAGGCATCCAATAAAGGTGAAAATGCCAAAAATGAATCTTAAAAACAGTATGTGGTCAAACCAGGGGCTGATATACCTGCTGTTTCCACCATCTAGTCAACTACTATCACCACAAATAAAAAATGCATAGCTACATACTAGATACTAGAGACCATCTTTTCTATAATGCACCACATGCATACTTTTTTCAAAGTCTGCAGGAGCTTTGAATTAAAGGTGCAGTGTGTAAGATTGGGGGCCTTTATTTTCAGAATAAGGCAGGCATGGAATATAATATCCCTAAATATCATTTCATGCATAAATAAGCACCTGAAAATAAGGATCTTTTTATTGTTATTACTTAAAAATAAACCTTTAATATCCTACAGTGGGAGCGGGTCCTCTGTCAAGGAGGCTGCCATGTTGAAACACTGTGTTTCTACAGTAGCTCAGAACAGACAAACTAAATACTGACTCTAGATATGGCCTTTCAAATGTTGTTTCTCCTTTACACTAAGAAGGTGAGGGTGATGTGAGGAGATTGCAATGCAGCGATTATACCACTAGATGCAACTAAATTCTTCACTCTGGACCTTTTAAAGGAGCAGTGAATACAATTTAGTGGCATCTAACAGTGGATCTGGAGCCACTGCTTAGTTTGTCTGTTCTGGGCTACTGTAGAAACATGGTGGTTCAACATGGCCATGAATCTGACACAATGGACCGTGTTTCAATCAAACACCTGCAGTACTGTATGTAGTAGTACTATAGTACAACAGTGTTTAATTACGCTGCCTTTACCTGTTATTTCAAATTACTTTGATTCTTACAATCTTTGTTGTGATATACTTAAGTATACTTAATCTCTGATTTTATTTTATTTTTTTATCACCAAAGATGTGTTATGAACTATGACATGACAAGTGTACTTCAAATGTAATAAAACCCAAAATCAGGCTTTTATTAACTCACAAAAAATACTTTAAGAAATGTAAATGTAAACAGAAATACAGGCAACATCAGTGCATAGCATTGTTTATTTCGTTATAGGTAACGTGCGCATGAAATTTTTATTTCAGTACTGACAGTCCAGGAAAAGTTTAAGGTGTACTGGAATCAACATCAGAGCGAGATGAGATGACGCTGTGGTCCACAGGGTTTTCTAGCTCCAACCCACAGTCCTGGTTCAGTGTGTTAGGTACCTCAACAGAAGGGTCACCGAAAAACCAACATGAATATAGCATAGGTTATAGAATAGATAGAATAGAGTAGCTCTATTGGTATCATCCACAATCTTAAAAAATGGAAATAGAATCAATCTCGTGAATGTTTCCCCCTTTTATTGTACGTCAACTTAATGTAATGTAATATAATGAACTGCTTGGAAATGGGCTGTGCTGAAATATAACATATATGCATGAACAGCAAACTTGGGATACGTTGCGAATACCAGCGAGCTTAGCTAGCTAGTGTCAACAACAAGATGGGCCTTAACATAAAGGGGCTGATAGCTTAAACCGCTAATGAGAGATAATGCAGTGAATCTGTCGAATAAAGAAACAAAAGATAATTTGGATCAACATTTGTGGGCTTAAAGACATTTCACAGTTAGTGGCACACCAACCAGTTTGACAGCTCGTCTTAGCAACACCCACTCTGAGTTGTCACTCAGTGAGGCTCGAGGCTTTGACACTGTCTCTCAAATAAGCCTACTCTTTTCCACGATGGGACAAATATGAAAAGAAGAATTCAAATTCTGTTCTGTTTTTAACATATTATTTATCAAGGTGGCTCCTGTTACTGTAGGTCCAGTTTTTTGCCCCTGCCCATGAAAGTGTGTTTGCAGCATTGCTCCAGTGACAGGAAAACCAGACTACACACACACACACGGCAAACATTTTATGAAAAATTAAAAAGCAGGTCTAAAAATAGCGAGGGGTCCCTGTAAGATTACCAGCTTTATGTGCTGATGTGTGCATCATCCACAGCAGAATCTAATAATCTCATCAAACAGAATTTATAGTCCTGCATGAATTACATGATTGCAAATACACACACAATATATTAATTAAAGTGAGTGTTTGTTTCTTTGTGTGTGCTCACGGCCATTAACGCACAAGATTCCTATTAATGGATAAAACACACACAGGAATGAGGGCGTCCCTGTGACCTCAAGAGACTCGCCGGTGACACAGAGGCTGATATGTTGGCTTATCTGCGAGACGAGGAAGGATGATGACTTGTTTTCAATTTCTTCCTTTCCCTGGGCTCGCCATTGGGGGAAAGTACACATTCATAAGCATTCAACACAAAAGAAGAAAAGCAATGAGGCAAAGTTTAATGAGTGCCACAAGGTTTTCTGAGGCTAAACTGTAACAGGAAGATGAATATGTGCATTAAGCACAAGTTTATGTGCATTCCTAAAGCACATTATTATACTTTTTTTGTTACTCTTTGGTAAAAAAAAGTGCTTATTATGCAGGGAGGAAATCTGGGATGCAGTAAATGTGACGCACACAGTGTGAATGATTCTTGAGGTGCAACGAAATTCAACAGCCTGAGTGCTAAGTATTCAGTAAAGGTCAAGTGAATGATTACCCCGCTGGTGGCATAAGCAGCTCTGCAACATTTCACTACATTCGGTTGAATTGTTGATCACAGTTGGAAAAAATTACAGAGCTATACATTCCTCCTTCTTTCCCTTGTTTTTTTTTTTTTTTTTTCATTCACAGAGGTTTCACTCCGCCGCTCAGCATTTTTGACTTCCATTAATGGATTGTTTTGCGCTGGCATCAAATCAATCTGCCATTCTCACTGACACACAACATTTATTTTGCACTCGAAGGTGTTTGAAAAGAAACAAAAGGGGGAAATTGCCCATCACCTTGGTTTGAAGTCTTTGGGAATCTGCTCGTTCCCAGTCACTCACATCCACTCTTTGTTGATATCCCTGCTCCTAAAACAGCCATATCAAATGAAGCAGTGCGGTGCTAGAGCTCTGAGTTGGATGGCTGCCACCGCATAAGCAGTGAAATGAATATATTTCTCACACTTTTAGAAGATGGATATTTAATCAATTGAAAACAGGTCAGGGGTATATTATATGTTTGCCAGTGCTGCCACATTAATAATGACCTCATTCAGTATTCATATGCGGTGACGAAAAAATTTAGGCAATGATACAAACTCCTTTTTGAGGCAGTATGTTGAAGCAGGACAGAACTCAATTGAGCTTTTCTGACTCCTGACATGTAAAGAACACGCACTTCATGCACTGACAGATGTAATAAGCTGAGATCAAAATGTTAATCTGTTCCACAGTTTTATCCACAATGCACCACTGTTGTCATATGGACAGCGGAGCGTGCCTGTGAAGCATCTAATTCTTTAGTGAAGAACACTAAAAGGCTGCATGAAATGTAAACACACACACACACACACACACACACACATATATATTATAAGTGTGAGTGACACAGACACATAGGAGTGTATATATACACACACGCACACATTTCTAATATATTTAGCATATCAAAGTATGCAAAACCTCACATCAGAATTCCTGTCAAATTAATTAGAATTTTAGACGCATAGAAATAAATTCCATTAGTTTATTTTCATCTTCCTACTCCTGTTCTATCAAGGTGGGATGAAGGCATTCAACAACAGATGGTCTTCATTATGCTGTTGTTTATACAGCACATCTAGCTTTAGGCTGCGGCACATTGAGCAAACGGCTGATTCCACTTATTGGATACACAAGAACAACAAACCTATTAAAAATGTGGTATGAACAACAGTATTACAAGCCCATGGGTGACAATTTCATTAATATTATTACACATTTGGAAAACAACCAATGAAACAACAAAAAACGTCCCTTGTTTCTTCCGTTCGAGGGACTGCTCATTACTCCACAGTTTGGTCGGTATACTGAACTTGGAAGTGCACACTGCAGGCAATATCTTGTGTTCTCACCTAGCATTGTGATCTCCTCACAGGGGAGGAGAGAGAGGCTATAAAATCCAGCAGCCAGCAGCTGAAGCTTTACAGAGTAGGCGGATATGAGTTTCAAAACAAATGGATTCTACTCTGACACAATGAACAAAGCAGAAACTGAAACTCATAATCATACTTTATAAATGATGCCAGGTGACGATGCCGCACTGTCAAGTTCCTGGGGTGCAAAATTAAACAATATCTTAAGCTGGATCTTTGTATTTCCACAGGATGATCACAGATTCAATGTGCCTGATTAATCAGTTTACAATGTTTTAATCATTCAGGATGAGGCTGGCCGTGACGATGAACTGCCCAAGGGAGGTAAAAGGTTCAGCAGAGGTCATAGATTTATCCTGATTGTAACTGATTGTGCTATTTGTCTAAAGGAATCAAGACTCGCTGCTTAACGCCCTGAGTTCCCTCCACGGCCACCGGAGGTGGTTTCTCTGCTCTGCTACGCAGAGAATACGCCACCAGCCACGTCAAGCAACACAGAGCAGATTGAGCATAAAGAAGCCAGCAAATTTTCAAAATAAAACACCCTTTACAGACTGATTGTAAAAAGAGACAAAAAGGAAACAACAAATGTAGCCTACTTCTTCATAGTAGAAACACATAGCCAAATCATAATCACAAATCATATATCCAAATCAGAACATCTTAACAAAGTCTATAGCAGCCGAAACATTCTGCTTCTGAAGCCCCTGGTGAGATATGAAGTCACAGAAACATTTCCACATTATATTTCATAAAAGTGTTTTATGTTAGCTGACACACTCTTTATAACGATGTTATTTCAGTATTTTTTTACAAGAATGACGAGGTATAATTGTACAGATATATACAGGAAAACAGCTGATATTATCGAAAATTGTATGAAATTATATTATAATAAGGTGTATACTATATAGATAGAACATATGAATTACACA
Organism: Sciaenops ocellatus; assembly: GCA_033000465.1. Taxonomy (NCBI): domain Eukaryota; kingdom Metazoa; phylum Chordata; class Actinopteri; family Sciaenidae; genus Sciaenops; species Sciaenops ocellatus. The sequence continues at coordinate 28,850,320 of CP136871.1, read as the reverse complement.
TGAATTAATGGTTTTGTGTAGCAGCTCAATTTCTGCTTTCCCGTCCATCTTACTCCCCCAGATTTATCTTGAGGGGTTCTGAGCAAGCGGAACATTAAAAATAGATTCAATTCTTTTTAATGCTATACAACAGTAAAATAAGATCCTCTCAAATAAAGTGTTGAATGCTCCCAGGAAGAAAGAAATCTTGGTTGATCTGTAAATGCATCATAACTTTTAAGAAGCAGCCTCAAGTTTTTTTTTTTTCTTTTGTTGAGAGATTCTCCACCTCTTCACTGCTGAATACTACTAATACTCCATTTCTCCACTAATCCTAACTCTGCTCACACCAATATCCCATCAATTCATTATCTGCAACTGCTTCTCCTCATCAGGGTCATGGTGGGGCTGGAGTCTATCCTAGATGACTTAGGGCGAGAGGCGGGGTACACCCTGGACAAGTCACCGGTGTTGTGGAGAAATTGCTGAAGTCAAAGGTCAATGGTGAGGTCAGGAGGGAAGAAAGTGTTCAGGAGCCTCTGATGTCTTCTGCTGTAATATTTATTGACACTTGGCCAAGGAGAATTAGAGACACTCTCAAAGTTCATCAGAAGTGCCTGAGTCGGTCTCACATTCTGCCCTACTCATCCTGGTGGATAGACTTTAAACCCCAAGATAACACCACAAATACTATACGCCCAGAATTAGCCAAAGAGAATGTCTTTACCCATGGAGGTGTTATTGTCAGCATATTCTAGTCTGGAGACACAGATGTCTGTTTACGCAGAACAAACAATTAATACCAAACAATTAATACTGCTGAGGACCTCAAGGCCCACATGTGACCTCGTGTAACCTAAGGATAGAAAATTCCATAACAACCGGCTCATCTCGACCCCAGCCGAGGTTCAAACCAGGAACCTTCTTGCTGTGAGGCGACAGCGCTAACCACTGCACCACCATGACACCAACATTCAAATTAGCAAAATTACAAATAGATGAAATATTTCATTACCTTCCCCCTGCTGTTTGTCTTCCATGATGCATCAGAAATATCTTGACACGAACTACAGTAAAACAAAAATGCAAACTTTTGAGTGCGATGGTGATATTCAAACAGTTTTTCTATGCCTGCCCAGGTACTATATGATATGTAATTTAAAGTTTATTATAAACGGAAGCCTCCGACATGCCAAAATAAATTGATTTTCTATGTAATGATCCTATCGTGGTGCCCTAATTTTGCATTGTTGTTTCATATGTTCAGTGTTCCCTCTTGAATTTCAGACAAACGTAGTCTTGATTTTCTCCATGAATATCAAATGAGAATGAATATTAATCAATTCCCCTGGCATGCCTCAGCCTCAGAGTAAGAATAGAACCAAACTGTAAGATGTCACAGGGAAGAGCAACACCCCTGCTGCTCCTGCTTCTAACATCCGAACACTAAAAACAACAACATGCTGATCTGGCCTATTTAGCTCTCAAAGGGGAGGGGGGGGCATATCTCTGACCTCACACTTGACAAAGCAAAGATTTTATTAAATCTACCCTCACAACTTCACGAGACAGTTTCAAACTTAACGCAGGCCTTAGTTCCCACATTCCCAGGTTTTGTTGAATATGCTGATGCAATCTTCTGTTTGGAATTTCAGAGAAACATGGGGGAGCTGACTGGCTATTCAAAATCCCATCAAACACAGAAAATGGAATCACACAGCTTCTGAGAGCTGCTAAATTTCATTCATTACTGTTAAACAGCACTAATAACTTACAATAGAAATGGTGCTCACCAAGCTTAGCAGGAGAGCCATCAAGGCTCCAGTTTGTTTCCATAGGAGCCGATTTCATATGCTGGATTTAATATATGATGTGTAGAGAGGTGCTTACAGAGGGGATGGGGGATGTGGAGTTGTCTGGCTGCTTGGGAGACCATGCGTGCTGCTGCACCCTGTGGGAAGCTAATGACCGATGCATACCAGCTACACAACGAGGATCTCCAACGCAGCTCTCTGGATTCCTTCAGCAGAGGGGATTTTCTCCAGTAATTGAAGCTGATGTTAGCAATGTTAGTCCATATTTATTTTTGACTCTGACTCTGTTCTTACGACAACATTTACACATTGTCTAGTAAAATAAAATGAGTCAACAATGGGGAAATTAGCAAAATTAAAACCACATTTATGTGGGGACAGGATCATCTCCAGCTACACTGTATGTTCAACATCACTAACATCACCAACATAACATGAAGTATAGTCTGGTTCTGGACAAGCGCCAACCTCCAACTTCCAACCTCTGTTTATGGGAAATGAAGCCAAAGCCAAAAAAGTGCCAAAAACTGCAATACCTCAAGTGGCCACTTGAGGCTGGCTGTAGAACATTTCAGCCTCCATAAAGCGCCCGTATTAAAATGCCCAACTTCACAGCAGAAATAAACATGTTTACAGCCTGGTACAAAAACAGTTTTGGTCTTTGGCTCTCCTTGCTCTTTGGCTAATTTCCCCATTCATGACATGTATTAAAATTATATTAATGCTTAGGTAAGTGCGAAGTAGCAGGACAGCCAAGACGGCAGCGGTCAGTTTCGCATATTTTGAACTTCAAAACTGCTCTTCAGAAACCTGTGGGTGACGTTACGTGTGCACTATCCATTCTTTGAACTATCATTGGTTCTGGACTTTGAGAAGTGATGCTATGGTCACCATTCTCAAGAAACTGACATCCCAAATAGATTTTTCCCTCTTTTTAAAAACAAAGCTTATTTGTTTGTTTCATGTTGTGTTAAATGAACATTCAATATATTTTACATCAAAAATTCTCAGGTTCATTTGTAGGTCTGACACATGTCTTCATGTGAACAGCCCAGCGACATTCATGTCTCATCTTGTTGCATGAAAACAGAATTGGATCACTTGTGGGGTTGTGAATTCATGGAGTGGTTTAATTCGCTTTAGGCATAGTTGACTTCCCTATTGTTAGCTGCCCCAAGAGAATGATCGCCCAGGTGTGTGATGTGTGGAGAACAAGGTACAAAAATAGGTTTGCTGCTTACATTCTTGTGCTGATAAGAATGCAATATGCAAGTTCATGCACACATGGTCGCCCAACATAGATGCACACAGGGGAAATTCAACAGAAATTAGCTTGCTATTGTGCAGGCAGCTTTGATTTTCAAATATAAGACATTTTTTAATAGTCTGAATGAATGTGGGAGGAGGTTGGCTGGAGAACGAATGAAAATCAACTCATGCTTTCAGTAACTTTTCTCAGTACATGAGAATGACAGAGAAGGAGAGGGCTTTTGCCGCATTTAGATTATGTAGGTAGGATGGTAGCATTGTGAAAGATTCACGTACTGCAGTATCATTGTGCCTCTGCTTCACTACTGGGAATTCCAGCTGTTTTACATCATTACTGCCTCATTTTCTACTAGTGGTGTCATTTTGTTCACAAAATAGACCCATAATGATATCAAGAAACACAAACAAACAAATAAAACATAAATATTACCTATGAATCATGGTAGAGTTTATTTTTAAGCATATAAATCTATTTGATTTTATTTCAATACAAACAATATTTTTTTAAATTTATGTATTTAAATGAATTATAATCTGTATAATTCTGTCAATTCTAAAATATATTAAATATAATTACTTAATACATATTAACATGGTTTAAATAATCAAAGCTATGAAACAAACAAGATTATTTTATTTCAAATGTATGTGATTGGTTTACATACAATTTAGGGGAAGTGAAATCGGAAACAGGAAATGACATTCTTATTTTCCGCTGGACTTCCACAGACTGTGGTGCCTCAGGCTTAATGGTGAGTAATCCGAGTCATCCTTTGTCTATTTCCATCCATCTGTGTATTATTCGTGCAGTTTTTATTGATACATTAATATCAGTTCATTAATGATTAAATCTACGTAGTTTGTGATGATTGTAAGTAGTTTTATCTTTAGGCCTACTACGTTGTGTGTACCGGCGCTCGCTAGCTAACGTTAGCTAGCAATTCACTAAACTTGGTGCTCTATGTGAAGTAGGAAAATAATCAGTGATTGAGGACGGATTGGGCGGATCCGCCCAAAAGTCTAAAGTTTTACATATCTGTCAATATCTCCGGAACGGTTTATGATGAAGACGGAGATGTGCGGCTTTGTGTCTGTCCAGCCACAAAGAAGCCACCGGGACTTACACACATGCACTTTTTCAGTTGTTTACATAGAAATGTTTGAATCTAACTTGTGTCAGTGCATCAATTTTCTATATATATTTATTTTTTTGAACTTCTGGAATGCACTTTTTCTGTTTGTAATCCTGTTGCATTTTTTTTTTTTTTTTTTTCCGCTGAGAAACTGAGCCGTTTCCTTTCGGCGCCCATCGGGCAGGAAGTCAAACATAAGACAATGGGAAAATCCGGTCAATTTTCAAAATAAAACACCACGACTGACAAATACGATATGTGTGTGCTTTTAAACAGAGCGTGAGACACACACACATTGACTGACAGTTCATGTGATTTTAAAATTGTTTAAGATATCAAAGCTAAAATTTTGAGTCAATAGGATAAATTCATTGATAACAGAAAATTCAAATGGCCTAAAATTTCTGATCTTGCAGAAGGTTGGATGTGTGGGTTTTTCAGTAGTGTTGTAGATTATACATGCATTTTGAAAACTGATGTTTTTGTAGTCAGGGGGGAGCTTGTTGTTTGTGTGTTAATACCATAACTGACTTATTGTTCTTTGTATTCATTCACAGGTGCTGTGTGAATGTGGCCATGCAAATTGTGTGACAGTTCACTGTCTTCCAGGTATGAGTCATTAAAACATTTTAGGCTGAGACATTTCCACCATGGCCGCACATGCGTGAGGCGTGATTGTGTGCTGAGCTGTCTGAGCATCTACCTCAATGAAGACCTGGACACACTGGTCAAAGAATACGTGGTAAGTATGTCATCCTTCTGTCCTTTGTGCGAGATGTAGTTAATTTCCCTTCAGGTGTGCCTGATAAAATGTGGCGTTCATGAGAATGGGATGGACATTAGATCACATTGACCTTGACCACCAATAGTTCGTCATTGAGTCCAATGGGTTGTTTGTTTTGAGTAAGAAATTCCCTCAAGGCAACGGTGGTAGTGCTGTCACTTGTAGGAAGTAAATCCACATGGTCCGGAGGAGCCTGAGGTTATGGGTCGGGTCCTGGCACCTAAGCGCCTCCAATATGCCAGTGGTGACAATTCTGCCCCAAACAAGAAGGTGAGGACACAGAAACTTGATACTTCTCATAAAGCAGCAGTTATGTAATTGACATCTATTTTGGAAATGTTATTTAGTAAGAAAGGCCTTTCAGATTATGTCAGGTCGGTTTTGATTCTTGATTCTGATCAGCTTGATTCTCCTGTGTGTGTCTGTGTGTTTCACTAGGATGCATGTTGTGGACTGTCTGCTTATGAACTCCAACGCCTTGAGAACATCAGAAAGAGGGAAGCCTTCTTGTCTTCCTTGAAGTTATTGCCAGTAAGTGGACATGTTGACTGGAACTCTAACCAACACAAGACTGATCAACTGGTCTCCCTCTCTCTATCCTATCACACTTTGTCTGTCTCTCTCCCTCTCTCTTTTTGTGTCTGGCTGTCTCCCCCTCTCTCCCCCTCTTCTCTCTGTCTCTCCGTCCTGCTTTTTCTCTCTTCCCCTAGGTCTTCTTCCTCTGTCTGTCTCTCTCCCTCTCTCTCTCTCTCTCTCTTTCTCTCTCTCTCTGGTCTTCTCCCTCTCTCTGTCTCCCACACACATCACACATATAGCTTTATTGTGTGTTACCTCCTACCACAGTGTAACTTCACACATGCATAAAGCATGGGATTTTAAAAAGGTGTAAAAGTAGGGCTAAATGTTTTAATTCTCAATTTTTTCTACAATATAGTTTACAAAGATAATGCCATTCATGTCTCCATGGAGAGAAAAAGAGATATCCATGGAGAGAAATAATGGGATAACTATTGTTTTTCTCTGTCAAAAGGCAGCTGAGGATCTGAGGCAGTCAGTAAAGCCAAAGCCGGATGGCAAGAGGTAAGTCATAAAACAGTGTAGTAGTAAGGATACTTTGTTTTGTTTTGGCTGTTGGGACTGATTCTATTTAGTAGAAGGGGGCATTTTCAAGGGTTGATGGGTTAGGGGAGAGAAGGTCAGGATAGGGAAAGGTTAGTTCCTTCTATTTCCTAACAGAAGGAGGTTAGGAGAGAGGGAGGACAGCACAAGAGAGGTTTGGAGAGGGATGGGAAGGAGGGAGGAGTAAACCTTACCCAATGAGAGGAGATTAGGAGAGGAGGTGAGGAGAGATGGTGGAGGGTAGGAGTGAGGGAGCGGGGGGTGGACAGAAGAGGTGTGCCTCTTTCCTAATGTCCTTTCTCCCCTACCTTGTATCAAAGAACAGTTTCTTATTTGGGTCTTTCAGATATTGGTTACTTATGAGAATGTTTTCATTTACTTCACAGATCTCTGAATAAAATGGGTTCCTGGTCCTGTATTTTTTTCTTTTTTTACATTTTAAGTTGGGATGTTTTGTTGACTCCATTTTTTGATTGTGGCAGGTCAAAGGCTTCATTGGATAAAGTGCAGTCTTTTCTGTCTCCCCGGAAAGCCTTGCATCTTAAAGAAGCATATCTTACCCTCAGAGGAGGACTAACCTATGAACATGTAAGTTACTATCTTATGTTTCATGTGCACTTTTACAAATTCACTAAATAAAGGATTAAGAGTATAACTTTTAAGCAATGAGACACGACACGCTGTTCTTTACGGCACTTAAAACACATAAAAAATGGCATCGAGATTCTTATACTTAAATTGTTGATGATCATTAAACGTACAACTCCATTTATACATAATGTAACTTTTTGACTTTTTGTTTTGTTTTCCAGGCTTTTAGGGAGTCAAGGATCTTGAGGTCATTGTGACCTTGAACTTGTGTCCATCTCATTCTCTTGAACGCTATATCTACAGTGCCCTAAGGGAATTTCTTAAAATTAACACGCACTTGGCCTCAGTGATGAGCTGCTTAGAATTTGGTGGTCAAAGGTCAAGTTTAGGGTGACACAACTCATTGTTCTCTGTTCCCTTCATCTTTTAGGACATCGAATGCAGTGAGGCCGAGTCAGACGTCGCAGGGACAACCATGGCAGTCTACACCGTTCGAGCTGAGGGTGATGATCCTGATGGTCCTGGTGGACGCTTTGCAGATGTCGGTGTGGTCCTGGAAGGGTTCGAAGTTTGCCACAACCTCCAGAGTATCAACCATGCGTGCGTGGTGCTTTATGGGTTGATCTACGCACTTAATCTAAGCTATCCAAAAAGCTTGAAGAATACATTTGAAGTTTACCAGAAGATCCTGATGGACCTGGAATTGTCCAAGCTTTCCCCCAAAGTACGAGCACTGAAACTCAAATTGCTCAGGTGACTCTTTTTTTGGGGTGGGGCGGGGATGGGAGGAGGAAGTACAGGAAGAGAACGGCCATACATGCCAATAACCATGTTTATATAGTGCTGTTGTACGTTCACAACCTGGAAGATTCACACATATCGAACACAGAAAGCTAGAAACGGCAGGTGCTCAGTCAACTATGTTCTCATGTCAAAAAGAATACTTAAAAGTGTTAAATATTGTTGAGCCTGTAGAGTTTGTTCTAGATAAAAAAAAAGAGCAGGTCCTTTCAATATATCCCAATACTGCGATCGTTGCAGCAGATACTTAATTCTACTGAAGTGTTGAAAACAGTTATTGATACCCACAGAACACAGGGCAGTAACACTGACCAGCTTGAAAACCTGCAGTATCGCTCCATAAGAGATGGTGTATACTTTGTTTAACCTTCCTAACTTACGTCTGTTCTATTGAACTTAGAAAACATTTTTCATGTTCCATCTACAGCAGTAGATGACTTGGTTGAAGAGCTATACTACCTGCTGAGTACTGTGTCTGTGCCTGTGTCTGGGTGAAGAGAAGAGGTTTGCTTTATTGTTAATAAATTTGTTGAATCAACAAGGTGGTCTGATTGTATGCATCATTGAGATATTGTTGAATGGAAAATAGAAAAATTCATTGGCAATAATCACAAAAATACATAAATCTAATGCATTTTGATTGAATTTAAGCTTAATTGTTATGTATTTCAAACACATACACATTAATCATCTTGAATAGGTAACCTAATAGAAAAAAATGGATATTAATCATAAAAATACATAAATCTAATGCATTTTGATTGAATTTAAGCTTAGTTAGTATGTATTTCAAACACATACACGTTATTCATCTTGATATATATGAATAGGCTTTATTACACTGATGCATATGCATCATGTAAAGTTTATTAAGTAGGTTTATGTTCAAAATATTAAAAAAATTAAATGGAACTTTGTCATGTAATTATTTTACATAAATCTTAAAACTGGGGTTAAATATTTCTGTGAGTGTATAGTTCAGGCATGTCCAAAGTCCGGCCCAGGGGCCAATCACGACCTGCGGTCAGATTTCATGCGGTCCCAAGCTTCATTTTTATAATATACACTGCTCAAAAAAATTAAAGGAACACTTTGAAAACACATCAGATCTCAATGGAAAAAAAAAATCATGCTGGATATCTTTCCTGATATGGACTGGGTAATGTGTTAGGAATGAAAGGATGCCACATTGTTTAATGGAAATGAAAATTATCAACCTACAGAGGGCTGAATTCAAAGACATCCCCAAAATCAAAGCAAAAAAATGATGCAGCAGGCTAGTCCATTTTAATAAAATTTCTTTGCAGCAACTCATAATGGTACTCAATAATTTGTATGGCCTCCACGTGCTTGTATGCATGCCTGACAACGTCAGGGCATGCTCCTAATGAGATGACGGATGGTGTCCTGGGGCATCTCCTCCCAGCTCTGGACCAGGGCATCACTGAGCTCCTGGACAGTCTGAGGTGCAACCTGGCGGCGTCAGATGGACCGAAACATAATGTCTAAGAGGTGTTCTATTGGATTAAGGTCAGGCAAGCTTGCCAGTCAATGGTATCAATTCCTTCATCCTCCAGGAACCGCCTGCATACTCTCGCCACATGTCGTGCACCAAGAGGAACCCAGGACCCACTGCACCACTGTAGGGTCTGACAATGGGTCCAAGGATTTTATTCTGATACCTAATAGCAGTCAGGGTGCTGGGACCTGTAGAGGTCTGTGCGTTCTTCCAGGGATATGCCTCCCCAGACCATCACTGACCCACCACCAAACCGGTCATGCTGAATGATTTTGCAGGCAGCATAACGTTCTCCAGGGCGTCTCCAGACCCGTTCACGTCTGTCACGTGCTCAGGTTGAACCTGCTCTCATCTGTGAAATCACAGGGCGCCAGTGGTGGACCTGCCAATTCTGGTATTCTGTGGCAAATGCCAGTCGAGCTCCATGGTGACGGGCAGTGAGCACAGGGTCCACTACAGGACGTCGGGCCCTCAGGCCACCCTCATGAAGTCTGTTTCTGATTGTTTGGTCAGAGACATTCACACCAGTGGCCTCCTGGAGGTCATCTTGTAGGGCTCTGGCAGTGCTCATCCTGTTCCTCCTTGCACAAAGGAGCAGATACTGGTCCTGCTGGTGGGTTAAGGACCTTCTACGGCCCTGTCCAGGTCTCCTAGATTAACTGCCTGTCTCCTGAAATCTCCTCCACGCTCTTGAGACTGTGCTGGGAGACACAGCAAACCTTCTGGCAATGGCACATATTGATGTGCCACCCTGGAGGAGTTGGACTACCTGTGCAACCTCTGTAGGGTCCAGGTACCGCACCATGCGACCCGTAGTGACACTGACCCTAGCCAAATGCAAAACTAATGAGAAACTGGTCAGAAAAGATGACGAGGGAAAAAATGTCAGTGGCCTCTACCTGTAAAACCATTCATGTTTTGGGGGTCATCTCATTGTTGCCCCTCTAGTGTACCTGTTGTTAATTCCTTTAACACCAAAACAGATGAAAATGATTAACACCCCCCCCCAGCTACTTACCTGACCAAATCAATATCCCAGAAGTTGAACTGACTTGATGCTATACTCTGATTAAAAAGTGTTCCTTTAATTTTTTTGAGCAGTGTATTATTTATGGACTGTCAGATACTGCATGGCTGGAAGATTCTGCTTTTTTGGTTGACATACTGAAGCATTTCAATGTACTAAATTTTAGTATTGGCCCCTGGACATCACATTGTCAAATCTGGCCCTCCTTAAAAAAAGTTTGGAGACCCCTGCTATAGCTGTTTAAAGCATATCAAAGGTGGTGCTGTGAAGCTTATAAATTAAATGCTATCCAAACAAAACACTTGACTAATGGTTACTTAAGTGGGATTTGAACATGGTACTATATGCATTGAAGCAACATTACGTAGAAATTTGTATTTTTTTCTTAGCTTCCCACGTCAATGTCCATCCACTTCAGTCTTTTCGCCTCTGCCATTATGTCCATAGAGGCTGCTGAGCCCAGATACACCGCCACCGACTCTGAACTTTAGTTCTGATCAAGACCGCAACTGCAGGGACATTGGCGATATCTTCTGCAATAAAAGAGTTCATCTGCAAAACAGCATCCCAAAAGAAAACACACAGCTTCTTTGTAAATACTGCAAAGCTTAATGAGGTGACTCAATGTAGCAGACCACACTTAACCCAAAGAGTTTTCATGAATATTAGCTACCTAAGTGGGTTATATACTGTCTGGTCTTGGTCTTGACTCGGTCTTGCAATACCTTGGTCTTGGTCTTGACTTGGTTTCAACCCCTCAAAGTTTTGGTCTTGACTCTGTCTCAATACACTCTGGTCTTGGTCATGACTTGGTCTCGGTTTAGTTGGTCTTGACTACAACACTGCACCTGATTACAAGTCAATATAGCACCAACGTGATTTAAAATCTGTTTGTTTATGGTAGAAGAGTTGTCTGCCTAATGACTGACCTCATCTGATGTGAAGTTCTCAGTTTGGTTACTTTATCAGGCACAACCGGTCTAGGTCTGATCTAAGTCTGATTTATTTCACAGTGATTCTTCTCACATGATTTTTCACAAGTTGGAAACTTGTTGGTAATAACTTTAACTCCCACGTCATCATCATGTAGAAACACTTGAAATACATGTACACTCACCTTGACTTCCCAGAATCATTTCCTTTTCCAGTGCTCAGATTTTCGAGAGGCTCTTTACCATGAGTTAGAAATGACAGATGAAGCACAAAGAAACCTCCACAGTTTCATATTGTGCGTACTGAACGTTTGTAGAAATATATATTTTCTCCTGGTGAACACTTTGACTTGTCACATTGACAACAGCACAGGTGTGACTAAGAACATTAACAGTGGCTCTTTTTTCTTCTTTTTATTTCGGCTTGCCAGTAAGCCATACAGTGAGTCAGCATGCACAATAACACAACTCTGGCACAGAGACAACAAATTGGAATGCAGCCATAATTAATGTAATTGGTTACACCAAGAGAGAAACACAAAAGGTCACTTTAAATTCCCTCTACTTTCCAAATCAGTGAGGTGGACAGCTGATGAGTTGTGTTACCTCCAGAACTGCAAATTATTGTGTTTCGGTGCTGAGCAACCCATCCGATGATATAGAACTATAACAATATAGACTTTTTTTAGGGGAGGGGGGTCTTACAGGCTGCATTTAATCACTCTGAATTTAATCGTGTTCTGATGATAGAGTATAATCATGAACCGTCCTCACAGTATTTATCAGTTTGCTATAGAGATCTTTGGTTTCTGAGTATGTTCAGATTATGCACATAATTCAGTGGTGGCCATAGATCTTTTACAGCCCCGAGCAGAATTTCAATGAATTGAAGAATATGAACTAAGGACCTAAAAGTGAATCATGTTGATGCATGTGAAATTGAGCTGAATTACAAGCACAATTCAGAACATGTAGCTTACACAAGATGTTGACCCCTTACATTATCTTTCTGTTCCTGAAAATACATGTCACTGGTGTGATCTGTGCTAGTTTTACATGTAACGATGAGCATGGAATTATTGTAATACACAGCCAGCTTGGCCCGTTGGGATTACAACTTCACCTGAGGCAGTAGTTTTACCTACAGCAGCCCCGTGGAGATGTATCCATTTTTATCTGCTGAAGAAGAGGGGAATGGTGGGTGGTCACAGTGTGGTAGCAAGGCATGGACTGAAAATATAATGTCTTTGAGCTGCAGCCCCCGTTGGCATGTCAAACAGATGTGTTACAGAGAGCGCTTTGAGCGCAGAGAAAAGGTAACAGATGTAGAGCCTGCAAAAAACACAACGCCTGCAAAACAAAATGTATAGTATGGTTTGTTTGTGTGTGTGTGTGTGCGGGAGGTGATGGTCACAGTGGATGGAGCTGCAATGATGATTAATTTGAGCTTCACACTTGCTTTCCTTTAAGCCGCATACATGCGCTGTTATTGAAATTACCTCTTTGACATTTTCAAGAAAGAAACAAAAGAAAGAAATATAAATTGGTATAACGGTGTAAAGTTATTTAAAGTCTACCTGTACTCTTAACAGAGAGATATCAATATTCATTTCCATGTCCCTGCTTCTGGCTGTTGCCAGCGCCACGCTTAGAGCTCATTTGCGACTCCGAGGAGTAATGACACACAAGCCGCTGTGATGTTGAGCAAACGCCTGCTGGCCACAAACACAAAAGAGTGATACAGCTTCCACCGAGGAAGCTTGCTTTCCCACATCTATTTTGACATTTTCGTCCACATTATTTGTTTGCAAATGTTTCGTCCATGTTCATTTCTTTTCATCTGGCATGTTCGCTGACTAGCTAGCAAAGCATTTGCTCATATGAAATATATCATCTGCAGCAGGGGAACAAAGAGAAAAAAAAATTAAAAAATGCTTGACTGAGCACAAAGCACCTACTCAGAATGAGGCACTTCTCAGACTGTGAACCATTCCTTCAATCTAACAATAAAGAGATGGAATGGCTGTGCTGATAATGCAGGATTTGTGATTACTGCACAGGGTTATCTTTTATTATATACTCTAATAGAAGAGTTAAATATGAGCTTTTTACAGGATTGCTTTTGTTAAGAATGGCCTAGAGAAGCAGAAAAAAGACAAACAATATGTTCAAAATGCAATAAAGCTTTTAGCGAAACCGAACAGAGCACACCTTATGTCTGCTTTATTTAGTGCCTCTTCAGTGCCTGTTCATTATAGAATTCAATTTTCTGATTATTCTGAAGGCTTCGCATGCCCCCGCCTTTTAGTAATCTTTCTGAACTTTTCATTCCTTTTGAGCCTGTTTGCAGTTTAGATTGTCACTCAAGACTCGGCCAGTGTTTCAGGTAAAGACTAAAGGTGATCATCCTGCCAATTAGTTTCTTATTTTATTGCTTTTTGATTGTTTTTGACCTGACACTTTATTCTAACTTGGAAAATTGTGAGAATTCACAATTATTGAATTATATTCTCAATTAGAAAATAAAGACACCACATTTTTAGGGTGACACAAAAAAATGATAAAAAAAAACGTTAAATGATATGAACTCACAATTTTGATGCAGGTCACAGAAGATCTTAAAGAGTTCACAGAAGAGTCTGTGCTCCACAATAAAACATGACAAAGCGTGCATTATTATAGCTGCATCAATTTGTACTTCACTTTACTGAACCTCTAACACATACACTGCACACTATGAGTTCTTCTACAGCTAATTGTTGAGGTGTGTGTATAGGTTAGTATAGGTAGTCATAATGTGTTATAAGCTCCATCATCAACCTCTAGTTTATGACTAGTCAAGAACATAAGACACTCACATCTATAATGTTTAATGGTATGAATGCATTATAATTAACTATGAATGCTCCCATAATGCACTATATGTGTGGTCTTCATAGAGAATGTTACCCTCAGGATTACTATGCAGTGCACATCATTAAAAGAGCTTGTGCCTGTTTTACCTAAATTCAATATAAAATTGTAACAATTTCGACTTACCTCTTCAGTGAACGTGCTTCTTTCTTCTCTCTGATTTCCGATGTGGTATCGACCATTTCTTATTATAGAGCATCTTTGACTAAACTCTGAGGAAAATGTAAAACAATGCAGTCTTTGCAACAATGATACTTGGAGTCACGAGGGGTTGAAAGTTGAAAACCGTCTGTTTTCACTTTAAGATAACCATTATCGTTCCCTTAAGAAATGTCATTTTGAGGACCACTGGAGTCGACAGGAGACAGATTGAGAAAAGCAGGTGAAATGAGATTTTCTTGCGTAATTTTTGAATACATTTTCAGGACAGAACTTGGGAAATTGGATTGATGTTCCCAATCAGCACCACGAACACATCTGAGTCATATCCCCTCGTCTCCTGACCTTGAAGAGGACATTTGAGGTGAGCTCTTGGAAATAGCTTTTGGAGAGTGACATTAAACTCACCTCCCTCGCCGCACTGGAGAAGCGGTGGTCTGATCCCCTCTTGTTATCCAGCGGAAGGTAGATAGTGACTCCCTGACAACATTGGGACTCAATTGCCTGTGCTTATTATCCTTTGGCATAGAAACATCTCACGTCGTACTTGCTGCACAGGCTGACCTCTATTCCATCACTTAACCGCTGATGATAAGATTGGGGGAGACTCGAGCTGACTTATTCATGTTGAACCAATCGAAGATGAATACACAGCATGTCAGAGTTCCCGGTTCAATCACGTTGACACATGTCAGTTGTTTAATGAATCCAAACAGTAATGGTGAAGGTTAGTTCTACATATTCAACTGACATCATCTTCCCACCTCTTGTTTGGGTAGAAAAATGTATTTTGTACGCATGTGGCAGATTGTATTATTAAACCTGAGTAATGTGCAGTATAACTCTGTAGGTACCTTCTGAATAATGACTACACGTACCATTAAACATTCAATATCACTTTCCCTGCAGCTGCAGGGTTCACTCTGGAGTAAAGGTCAGTGGTGTAGTGTTTGGTGAGGCTATTAGATATCTGCAAGCTAAACCAATCAATGCTCAACCTTATGGTAGAGGCTTCCAGCTATTAGATTGTTGGACATGAAAGGACGAGTGGCCAGAAGAGATTTCAAGCATTCCTGGATCCTTGGAATAAATCACGTAACTAAACAACCTCCTTATACAGCCTTCATGTCTATTTACAGTCTGTATGACCCTGAAAAAAAAAAAAAAAAAAAAAAAGCATTGTTCTCTTTTTACAAATGCAAAACAATACTGTTAGTCTCCAACATTTGTTTCTTCATGTGTTCAGCTGTTCATTTATTTTGAGACTGGGACATGAGAAGGCAATTAAAGTTTAGTCAAGTTTGTACTTAATGTGCTGTATGAAATCAAAATGACAAAAATTCTATCTTTATTTAAATGAGATGTTGCGCCGCATTAATCATGCTTGGATGTAACATGGTGTGTTCCACACAGACACAGAGTATACAAGTGTCTTAAAATCTTATTTAGTTTATAACTAATATTAAAAAGTAGACCAATGTGGTGATAAATGAATAAATGCAAATCTTTTCAAATAGAATTTATAATATTTTAAATGAACTGGATGACTCTGTTATGTGCTCCACAGAAAAAATGACTTGTCAAGCTGGACATTTTATCGCACTGCATGCATGTGGACACTCTGAATCTGTGATCTGATATCTGCGAGTGTGTCGAAACATCTTCACATGCCATCTGCCCACATTCTCAAACGTGCAATGAAAAACCTTGTAACACACACACACACACACACAAGCCATATCAGGGGTTTTGCAAAACCATTAACAATTAAGATGACTAAAATATGACCAACTAAATGTCATGTTGGTCAAAAGACTAGAACTGAAACTGGTGCTGTCAAAATGAATAGTCATGCTGTGGGTCCTCCTTCGGTCTGCCATGCTGAACTGCTATATTTCTAAGGTAGCCCAGAATGGACAAACTACACACTGGCTCCAGATACATGGGACCTTTTGTTTTGTCTTGTGTTTCGCAACCACACTAGCAGGGCCGCTGCTAGCCAATTTGGTGTCCTAAGCGTAATTAATTTAAAATATATATATATATATTTTAAATATATATATATATATATATATATATATATATATATATATATATATATATATATATATATTAATAATTCATCATTGTGATCATCATAATTATAATTGTTAACCATGTTCCTGTCTGGCACAGGGGAGATGCCATCTCCTGGGGTGAGCCCTATATAAGATCCTGCTCATGCCAGAGACTGTGATAACCTGGCTGAGAATGCAGCATTCTCCCCCATTTGCTCTTGGAAAGATTTTTCTCCTTGTGATTGGTTTAGTTACATATTGAGATTTTGCTTGTTTGTTTTCCCTTTGTTACCTTGAATATTCATGAATGTTCCTTGTTTTGAACTACCACAGTGCTGGAAACGACATACAAGTTTTATTCAGTTTTGGTGGAGATTACATTTTGACCGGTGACTCTTTTTTCTGACTGTTTCTACATCACTACTCAGCTAAAGGGACATCCTACCTGTCTCTGATTGGCCGGTACTCGTTGCCTTCGTGGGTTCGAGTTGGTTCGGTTTAGGCGTGAGGACTGAGATTGGTCAAGGTGAGGGCAAGAATGTCAGCCAATAAGAGGCAGGATCACAAGAGTCACTGAATTATTATTATTATTATTATGAAAGTACTTTTTATTTATAATTATGAGTTGAATGTCAAATTGACTTTGCTTTGACTTTTCTTATTTATTTGATGTATTATTTATTATTGTATGTAGCTCTCAGAGTCCAGAGTGTCACTGAAAATAAATATTGTTGCCATGACGTTGAATTATAGCTTTCTTTGTTTGGTTTGAGTCGTTGACTTCACACAATGCAGATGTTGATACAATGACAATGCAGCGTCAATATATATATATATATATATATATATATATATATATATATATATATATATATATAATTGTAATGTTGAACTAAATTATAATGCAATTTAAACATCATGATGCCTGATGACCTGAACGTGAGCAAATTTTCTCTTTATGTAGCTCCCCTTAAAAGCTTGTTTGTTTTGTTTGTTATTTTCGGCCAACGTTCACTCTGAAGAGAAACGCCATTTTTAGTTTGTGTTAGTAGTTGTTGTTGTTGTTACTGTATTTTCAAAGTGTCAATAAAATACTGGTTTGTGATTATTAACAGGTGTTGGTCAACTCCTTATGTTACTTTCCCCACACCCTAGACAGGGACGTAACAACGACTATCAAGCAACTTTCGGTATAAGACACACACACTCCAGGTATACTTATCATCCATTTCCATAGCCAATTATCCTCCTCAGGGTTGTAGGAGGTTAGAGCCAATCCCACCTGACATTGGGTAGGATTGGTGAGAGTAATTTGGAGTCATCAATTAACCGGCATGTCTTTGAAGGAAGTTGGAGCACCCAAAGTGAACCCACGCCCAAAGGCCCCAAACTCTCAACCAACTTCAGGTATCGCTGGCATTACTCCAAAAACAGATACAAATATCTTTTTTCAGTAAACAGAAGCAGATAATTATTTGCGTTATACCCCAACACCTCACCTGGTCCATGCTCAAATTGGAAGAAAAAGTGAGAAAGAAAGTTGCATGGGTGATGGGTATGAATGGACACAAAGTCAATAAAAACATGTTGGGTAGAGGAGAACACTGATTCACTGTTGGCAGTGTTTAGAGTTAAAGATGTTCTAACTTGGGAAAATCTAAGTTATCCACAGTTTTATGATTCTACTTCCTTAATGCAGAAACAGAGTGAGAGTGAAACAGAGGTCACCAGGAGTGGAGAAAAGAAAACAACTGGAGCCGAGTTTGAAATATATCTGTCTGAGCTGTCACACGCACACTCACACACAGACAAACACTACTCACAGACTGGATGTGTGTTATTACGTCAGACGTCAGTGCTGTCAGTGAACAAGGCCATTGGCTATTTGTGGCCGAAAGATGGACTGCAAAAACAGTCCAGCTGTCAAATATGTCCAAATAAAAGCAGACAAGTTGCAGCTGAACACAGCTTGCTTGTCGGATGCAGCAATCTCTTTGAGTCAGAAGGAACTCCAGGCAAAATGACGCCCCTCCACTCCCACTCTGCACCGCTGCTGCTGAGAAACAAAGGCAGTCCTGCTCCTCTGGAGTTCCCTTTTTTAAGTGAAATGCGTGGACACCCCTTCTCACCTGTGGTTCTGAGTGTGGGGAAGCTTTCATCCTAACAAGCAGTTACTGTACAGAAAGGGTTTGACATTCAGGGAGGAGTGGACATCATTTGACTTTCTAGTAAACTTATATTAACTCACACATAAGTTTATCAGTGGTGGCTTTCTGATGGACAAGAGCTACATGCAGTGAATCACCAATGCACAGAAAGTCGTGATGCAATTATGGTGAAGGACTTTTTCTAGCTTGTATGGAGCTGATTCATGCTGATTCAAGCAAGGACCACACCATCAACAAATACATTCAAATGATTCATTAAAAAAAGAAAGAGAGAGAAAAAAAAAGACTGTGTGATGCTTGAACTCTTTTACTTCTTCAGCCTGTTGCTGCATTGTAGGGAAGCTTCAGTAGTGAATCCAGACCCCCCCTTTTAGGATCCTACCGAGAGTAGGGAGGAGAGAAGAAATAGGAAATGGAAATATAATACATATAATTATGTTAGTGCTATATAGTGGCCCTATGAAACGAGTCGCTCTGTTTTTATTACTTTAGATTTCGCCTTTTTATGTACATAAACCGCGGGTCCCCCTACATGGAGGCTGACATCTTGCGCGGCACAGTAGCGATTCGCTGCTACTTTGCCGAAGAAGCGAAGAAAAAGACGGATGTGACGTAGAGGCGGAGGAAGCCGTGTTTACTGGTCGCTAACGGCTAACGGCTAACTTTGTTGCGTTTTGTTAGTTTGAAAAGTTACATTTAGACAAATGGAGGAACACATTTATTATTTAGCACAAGAAGGGCCAAGAGAGCAGGAGTCTGTGCATCAAAGAAGAGAAAACATGAAGAAAAAAAACGAAATCAGGACTGAGAACAGCAGAAAACACGGATAAACATCGCCGTGGACTTTCTCTCACGGATATCACTGATGACGGATTAATGTTTTCAACGTGACGCCGAAGTTTTCTGTTTTCATCTGGAAAGGTAATTCAGACTAAAGTTACGTGTGTAAATGAAAACTCTTGTTTGAAAGCTTTAGCCAGAGCACAATCACCAAGAATAATGTCTCTCTGTGTCCGTGTGTCGCGTTTAGCTTTTGTTATTTGGACAGCAGTTATGCCGTGATGTTACGGACATCAGCTGATCAGCTGAGTGTAACGTGATAGAAAAACGTTTTGAAGCTAACGTCAGTCAGACACAGAGATGATATTTTACAGTGCTGGTGGAAAATGTTTATTTAGTGTAACTAAATGATGAAATGTAAACCCGGTGCAGTGCACAGCATTGTTTGCTTTCTCAATTATTTAACAGAAACGTGCAGTGTATTTGTTTTAGTGCAATTTTTATCGTGCACACACGTATTACTGTAGATTAGTTTGTAGGCTGACCAGTGTCTGATCAACATGTCTAAAGACGTGAAAACGTCGCTGCATGATGTCTGATACTTATATGATCAATCAGTAACGTTGCTGACGTTTCCCAGGCAACGACACTTTACAGCAACGCATCAAACTAGAGTAACGTTACAGTAACATTGTAATGTAAAGCACAGAGCTGCTATACTACTCTGACATGGTCAGAATACAGTGACGTTACAATAAGTTTATAATATATATACACATATATTTATACTGTCAGTGATTTCAATACATACTAAAAACAGTTTGACTCACTTTGATCAGCTGACATATTCCCATTTACAGAACTGTCACACAAATCTGTTTATAATCAATCTTATGTATTCTTTACATGTGCAGTCTAGGTTATTAGTTATAATGAATACCTGAAAATCAATGATTGAAATTTGTGCAATTACAGTTTCAGAAGGCTGTACAAGAGAGATGCCAGAAGATACAGCGTATACACCCTGAAACCTGAAAAAACAGATGACCGCAGAGGGCTCAGTGTAGTGCCCTGGACACCAGCACCAAGTCAGGAGAGGGCGAGGTAAGTGACACACACACAGTGAAATGGCATTATGTTCAAAGAACTGTAGAGAACTATAATAAAGCAAATGAACTTCATGTGTGATGTCACTGTCTTCAACAGGACCAGTTTCCTGCAGCTGCTGATTTGGAAAGATCCATGCAGAAGTTCACCGGGCTTCTTTCAACAATACATCTCTGAATCATGGTGCTCATGTCTGTCAGGATCATAGAAAGAAAGAGCTGCAGCACACCGATACACTCACAGTTTTTACTGCTCAAAAAAGTTGTTTATATGATTGTGGCCAGCAATTCTCATTCTACGTTCAGACTGAAATGGACAGCTAGCGATGTCAGTCTAAAAGAAGAAATATATCTACAAAGTTTTGTTGTTTTTCACATTAGCTTTTTTTGGGTTGAACTTGTAAATTAGGCTGCAGCTGCCTTGTTATGTGAACATACATATAAATATACACAATACAAGTCACTATAACCTGTAGTGGTAACATAATGACACTGCCAGTGTTACACCGCTTGCACACATTGACGACATCAGTGGTGTAGAAAACGTAGCGTTTATTACTTCACCAGTGGGACAGGTAAAACTTACAAACAAGCTGTAGGTACTTCAGCACCTGGCGCGCACACCCTGACCGAGAGCATCTTTTTTCCACAACACACTCTTCCTCTATTCGGCTTGCTACTCAGTGTCACAGACAGCTGATACTGCCACCTATTGGCGAGTGCAATAATACATTTCAGAACAAATTGTAGCAGTATATTATAAGATAAAATGTTACAATAAGATAACTGGCTATCTAAGTATAATGAAATCTTATTCCAGGTGCTACACCAGGAAGTAAATGTTCATATGTATATCAGTGAAATAAATACAGCACATACATCTGTTGATCATCTTTTATTAAAGACTGTTCATGAACACCAACATATTTCAACATTATAATTCTAGACTAAATATGTGTGTGTGTATATAATGTCTGTGCTGGTGCATCAGAGGCCGTCTGCCTCTCCAGCAGCTCGGTCGTGAGCTCACTGTGCTCCTCCAGGTTCATCTCTTCAAGTCTCTGAAGACAAAAACACAGAAAACAAATATGAGGCTTTATAAGTTTCATGACATTATGTTGGAAATGTGATACTACAGATTAGTTTGTAGGCTGATCAGCGTTTGATCAGCATGTCTAAAAAGTGTGTAAATATCACTGCATGATGTCATCATGATAATTACATAATCATTTTGTAACCAAGCGATGTCACTTTACAGCATGATACAGAAATATTTTATATGTAAAGCACAGAGCTGCTCTATGATGCAGACCAGGTCAGCATATAATAACGATACAATAAGTTTATACATACACACCTCAGTTACTGCTCATAGAAATGAAAACTGTTGTTTGAAAGCTTTTTAATATTTTATAGTAATATTTTCCTGTGTCACTGATAAATATTTAACTGCTGCAGGATTTATATAAACCAGACTTTAGCTTCACTGTTTGGTCAGACAGGTCGGGGTAACATTATGGAGATCAGCTGTCTGCTAACAACGATGTCAATCATTGTTAGCAGATAGCTGTGTAACCATGGTAACACATCAAACTGCAAACTAACGTTACCGTGACAAAGCACGGAGCTGCTACGTGTTTTATTGATGTTGGTCAGATTATAATAACTTTACATAAAGTTTATAAACTTACCTCCGTCACTGCTCGTCAGCCCGTTAGGCCTCCCCCTCCTCCTCCTGCTCTGGTGTCGCTGCGTCCCCGGCGGCTGACCTCTTCACCTGGCCACTTTGCAGCGCCTCCTCCCCCGGGTCTCCCCGGTGGCTTAGCCCCGCTCACCTGGCCTTGACCCCCCTCTTTCTTACCAGTTTATTTATCCGTTTTCTGAGCGCCAACGGAAAGAAAAACTTGTCTGCTAACGCTATCTCACTATCAGACTAAACTCTGATAATATATTAGTTTATTAGCTTTACGTCGCTAATATTAGCTTTTATTAGCATGCGGATCAGCTTGCTAACGCTAGCCTTCAGGGGCCGCCTGTTCGCTCAAGCGAAGTTGTAGCTTCTCCAAAGAGATGAGTGTTGCATTCAAACACAATCGGAAATTACAGAAATTACGAACAGCGAATCTTACACACTGTACCTTTAATGCACTGCATCACATTTTTACCAAGGGAAGGGCATGTTAGACCCCCATACAAAACACACACATTCTGTCTTAATGAGCTGCAAAGGAGGGCCATGGATCCTCGTATGATCTGTCAGCAAGTCCAGTTGGAGCAGCCAAAGGGATCAGCTCCATTTAAAACAGTATTAGTATATCATAATGAGTACAAGTGAGACAGTTCTGTTAAGCAGTGGGTACCAAAGACTGAGCTCTAAATCCTATCAGACGAGGAAAAGAACAAAGAGGATTGATCACTCTCTACCTGTTCTATCCATGTAAAGTATTGATACTGTGCAGTGCTGCAGGGTAATCCAGTCAAAGGGAAAGGAAAATGTAATTTTGGTCCAGAGTCTTGGTAAACAGTCCAACAGTTTGAGGAAAATAATCTATTTCCCAGATGGTGAAATTGAACCGAGGTGATCACTTATTTCTCTGCTGTTCTAAAGTTAATTTCAGACTCAGAACAAATGCTCATGCACATTTAATCTAAGGCTGTTGTTTTCTTTGGTTACTTCCACCTGGATTCACTTTTGTCTAGGCATTTTGGTCGACTGTTCTGCTTTCTTTTGAATGCTTAAAAGTACTGTAAATACTATTTATAGATGTAAATAAGTAAAGAATACACAACCGAGGATTACACTGAGAGATAATCTCATCTAACAACACACTTTGCAGGGAGGCTTTAATCCTGGACTCCAAAGACCAATCTAGGTCCTTAATGTCAGTCTCTACTTTGTGGGACAGCCTCATGTAATAAAAAAATCTATGCTTATATATGCTTAATATGAAAATACAGGCAATACAAATATATGAGATTTATTTCAGCGTCTCAGCAAAGACTTTTCCTGGAAATGACTGCTGGCTCGACGATCTGGTTTCGCTTCACAAGAACCTAATGTTGACAAATGACGCTGTCTTGTCAAGGTGGTTTATTTATGGTCAGTGTACAGTACCTATTGTGGGCACAGCTCAGTGACTTGACTGTCTGACCTACCTCCACCATCTTACATCTCAGCTCTCCCACTCATTGTGGCCCGCCTGAGGAAGCTCTGTCTGTGTTGTGTCCAATAACAAGCCAATAACTTGTTGGACCTTTCCTGAACTTGCAGTTACAGCAAATCGTTCTATTGGTAAAGACTCCTCTGCTCCATTTTTCATTTAAGCAATATTATACAAGAGGGTGTGCTTTAATGTCATCACTGAAGCACCAATAATAAGTTAAAGCCCACCGAGTGTAATATTGTGATTATACAACAATATAATCAAAAGATATTCATGTTTTGGGGGAATTTGCTCTCCGTTTCTATGGAGATACACACGGTCTGACTAATACCTGGAAAACAATCAGTCACAGCAGTAGCATGATCCTTAGTAACGATGTAGGAGACGAAGAAACTTTCTAGTCCCGTCAGAGTTTCTGGAGATTGTGGAGTTTCCCAAACTGAATAAATAGCGCACATATAAACACTAAACTGCTTTGCTAGTTCAGTCTTGTAGTGACTAAGATATCTGCTGAAAAATATATTTTTCCATGGGCACATTTGGCTCCTCAGTCCGTGAACTTCACATTTATTTTGAATGTTTGGATCATCCTCCATCACCTGCACAGCTGATGGAGGATGATCCAAACATTTCCAGTAACTCCACAGTGTTGTAAAGTCCAAAAGTCAAAATGTGTTGAACAAAGATCGATGTAATAATTTCCAAAATGAACAACATGTTTTTATCATACCAAATATTCCTCTTCAGTCCATATTAATCCACCTTTAGTCTCGCTCACTGAACTGTGCTGAACACAAACGAGGTACACACCTGTATTAGTGGGCATTCAGACAGAATCAGGGAAACCGGCAAAACCAGAGGTCTTTCAATTAATTTCAGTGGGGGTCGTGTGTTTCCGCACCGGCAGTCTGCAACACAGGGGTTTCCGCAAAAAAATGCACCGGCGTGCAGGAGAAAAGTTGAGCCAGATCCAACTTTTGGGAAAGCCCCACATCACGCTCTGCATGCCAATCAGACACTCAGATCGGTCAAACCTCCACAGAAATCCTGAAATGTCTCTGAAGCAGAGACTATCCAGGTGGATTCACGGACTAAACTTTGATCCTCTACCTGTGTGTGTGTTCTCACTTTGTTTATTTCATGTACCAGCTTCTAAATCTGAGTCCGACTCGCAATTTACACCGCAAAATAATGACATGAAGAAGTTTAATTTGATTTGTGTCTGATGGTTTGAGAGAGAGGGAGAGAGAGAGAGAGAGAGAGAGAGAAAGCTTTGGTAGAGAGACATAGAGTAACAATAACAGAGAGCGAGCGCCGGCCTCGATAAAGCTGTTAATCAGAGAAATAAAAAGTTATTTCCTGATTGTTTCACAGCGGTTACATTCAGCACGTATAGACACAGCAACCCACCTCAGCTCCCCTCACCCCCCGCACCACCACACTCCCCCACCACCGGTTGCCGGTTTCCCTGATCCTGTCTGAATGTGCGCTTAACGAGGTACACACCTGTATTAACGAGGTACACACCTGTATTAACGAGGTACACACCTGTATTAACGAAGTACACACCTGTATTAACGAAGTACACACCTGTATTAACGAAGTACACACCTGTATTAACGAGGTGGTCTAACAGCTCCATAACACAGAATATTCATTAAAGAAAACTGAAATTGTAAATTCAGATGTATTACTTTATTAAAGTTGACTTCCAGTGGACTTATTCGTATTTGTTTACATGTTCTATATTTTCAGGATGTGACAATGTGGAGATGGTGGAGTGATATTTTTAGTGATGAGTCAGGTGTGCTGTCATGCTGATTTGAGCACATTCTAAATGTCTAATTGACCAATCAGATTGCTCTGCCGGACCTACTTGTTGTATAATCTTTTAAAGTCAAATGAAGTAAAATTAGAGAAGAAAGATGATAAGTGCGTCTGAATGGTGTTAATTTATGCATAAATTGAAAGCAGGTACAGCAAACTCCCGATCTTCATGAAGGACGGTTCACCCCTTCTACCTTGAGCCCTGCCTCCCCTCCCTGTACACTGTTTATTAAATCACATAGCACATGAACGCTTTATTAAATGAGAAAATATTGAAATTCAGACATTCCTCTCCAGTCGAGTTTGTTCTCACACTCCTCTGCTCTTAAATTGATTTCACGCTCTGTGGCTATCTGCATGGGAAATAATGTGCAGCATTATTAACTGGGAGAAGGGGAGGAGAAAATCACAGGGGAGGACAGGAGGCTCTGACTAAGAATCTGGGCCCCAGATAAACACAGCCAGTCTGTCATCTAAAGCTGCATCCAAATCTAAAGTGGGTATTCAGTCCAAATTAGCATTGTTCTGTTGACGCCGTACTTCTCCTATATGGATCGAGCCATTTGCACTCTCTCTGTGTTGATGAGCAGTTTTTCTTAGTCTGCTGTGCCAATAGTGCCAACCTCCTCTGCCCTCATCAGAAGTAAATTGATTTCAATCTTCTCTCTGGAGACCCAGATTCTGAAGAAAGTCACTATACTCATGGTAAATCTTAACATTTAAAACAATACAAAGTCTTCTTTTCTGCTTGTCATCATAGTTTCTGTTAGTTAAACTCTTCTTTTTTAAAACCACTCTGTTTTTTTGAAACCCACTTTGTAATTAAATCTAAACAATGGAGTAGAGAAGGACATGGTGCATCAAATGCATCTTGCTGTGCATTCAAAGACAGAAATAAAATATACATTTTCCAAGTTACTCATCCAATCCTGTGCCATTAAATTGTGCAGCTCTATCTCAGTCTCCAAAAAGTAATTTTGATCAAATTTATTAGTTTTTCCCTCCGCCACTGATCTAACCATGTGGACAGTGCAGCTAGAGGCGAACAGTTTTCTGTAACTGCGAGCTGTATCCCCTGTGGTTCTCCGGAGGTACAACAAAACACAAGGAAGTGCTGTCAACTTCTGCGTTCGGCCACCTGTGGGCAGATCAATTCTGCTGCCAGTTCAGATCCATTTTACAGATGCCATAACCGCTGTTGTCTTTAGGTTTGCAGCAAGTAACTCTATCCTGGCATGCTCGTTGCGCTCAGTGTATCTGCCCTGAGTGTGCATGCTAAGCCAGTCATGCACACTTTTGAGCGATCCAATCAAATTGTAATTTAACTTTGACATTGGTTGTGAAAGAAACGTCTGGGGCGATATGACAGCTAAAAACGCCTGTAAACTGGTAACTTCCACAATATACTGACTCCTCAAATGAGGCGTTTTAGATGTTTGCTAAACTGGGGAGAAACACTGCTGCTGTAGAAGAAGAGACTTCACAATATATGTGTATAGAGTAGATGATGATGGTGTTGCGTGCAGGGAATAAATTCAACAACAATACCAGAACAAATACATTCATCAATTCATTGTTGTTTATGTGTCCTTCCACATCAGGGAAAACAAAGAGCGACTAAAAGGCTCCAAACATGACAGCTTGAAAACACATTGAGTCAGAAAGCTGGCAGCGACATTTCCGGGAGAGAGAAAATCAAACTCCTCATCGGCTGCCCAGTATCACAAGTGGAAAATCCTTTGATGATGGCAGGAAAGCAAATCACACAGTTTGGGTTCGACTGTACGGGTTTAGAGCTCAAATCATGTCTAAGACCAAACTGTGTTGATCAACCGCTTTGAGCATTTGCTGCCGTGCTGTCTCACAGCACACTATCTGCTCAGCAAACAAACAACAGGGTGATTAAAGCCTCAAATAGTGTTTCACTTGCCTGATAACTTGTTTACCACACCGTGTGTTTATCTTTCTCCAGGTTTTGTGTAATCCAAATGCAATAATGTTGTTTACAGATGTGATGACAACCTTAAAGGCATGCACTCTATTTAATGCAATGCTAATGTTAATAGAAGAATAGAAGTACACATTTGGATCGTCATCTCTTACATAACCAGATAATAAAGTGCTAATGTTACAAAAATGCCACAGCAGATTTAGGACATGTGCATGAAACATAACAGGAAACATAAAACACCCAATCTAGAGCCAGTGCTTGATTTGTCTGTTCATGATGGTTCAACATCACAGACTCCCAGCACCATCTGTAGAGGTAAAAAGTCATTGTAAGGTATCAGAAACATAATCATTCTTATTTTCAGGTGATTTTACACTAATGTAAACAAAGTTATTAATATTATATATTTCATTTGTGCTATTTTTGCTAGTCTAGACTGGAGACACGAGGGGAACAGCTATCATGTCTTATTACAGTTTTTCTCCATTGGTTTGGCTCATTTCTTGAAACAGAAATTACATTCTCAAAACTCTAAGATCATTTGGCAAAACAGTCTTACAGTTTAGCACAACACAATAGTTCACTTGCAAAAGCTCATATCTCTCCCAAAACAGTTCACTCATGCTTCAAAACTAAATTCCTTTCCCATATAAATAGTCAGTGCCACCAAAAGGCAAAAGGTCCTTCTCAATTGTTTTGGCTCATTTCTAGAAACAGACCGGACGTTCTCAACCCTCTTTGGTGCTTTTGCCAAAATAACTTGGATGGTTCAGCACAACACCATGGTTCACCTGCAAAAGCGCATATCTCTCCCAAAACAGTTCACTCGTGTCAAAACTAAATTTCTTTCTCATGTAAATAGTCAGTGCCCCCAAAATGCCTCGTCCCTTTGGCATTGTGTGAGCACTGCAAGTCAAAATGTTTAGATGTTTTGTCACTATGGCAGAGGACCATTAAAATATCCCTCATGTCCACCTCTCAGTCTTAGCCCAGTCCTTCATTCACAATGGTTACTGTACTAGTTTTTTGTCTAGCTAACAGAATACAATTGTGTATAAAACTGAAAAAAAAATATATATATATTTTATTCACACACATAAAGTAAAAAAAATGAAAAAACAAAATGTATAAAGCATAATATACTGTTATATAAACACAAACAAAAACAAGGAAAATGATATGTAGCCTACAGTGCTGTAAATAAATACAGTACATGGCATTCATGGTATTATGTTGACTAATTTTGACAATTGAACAGACTATTTTGCACGTGATGACTTATAGAATGAAATGATGCTGACATGTTTTGGAGAGAACAACCATTAGACTGAGAATCAATCAATCAGTTTAGGTCAACAGGATCTATTCACTTGGAAATTGTGCTAAATGTAGGCTAACTGTGCTAAATGTAGGCTAACTGTACTTTGCAAAGATGGACTAAGACATTTGAAATGTGATGAAATCAGTGAGAAATATTATTCTGTTATGAACAATTGCCAAGTGGTTTGGAGGTTTGTCCATGTTGTTTTGAGAATGTAATTTTTGTTTCAAGAAATGAGCCAAACCAATGGAGAAAAACTGTAACACGTGTGATCTTTTAATCCATGTATGAACGGAAATATAAAAGCAATTTCTGTTTTTAATATAAATCATTCAGCCATAACATGACTATCTTTCTAATAGTGTGCAGCTCCCTTTTGCCACCCAAACAGCTCTGACCTGTTGAGACATGGACTCCACTAGACCTCTGAAGGTGTGCTGTGGTATCTGGCACCAATATGTAAGCAGCAGATCCTTTAAGTCCTGTAAGTTGTGACGTGGTGCCTCCATGGATCGGACTTGTTTGTCCAGTACATACCACATATGCTCGATTGGATTGAGATCTGGAGAACTTGGAGGCCAAGTCAACAACTGCCTGAACTGCCATCAGGGAATGCTGTTTCCATGGAAGGAGATATGTACATGGTCTGCAGCAATGCCTAGGTAGGTGGTACGTGTCAAAGTATCATCCACATGAATGGCAGGACCCAAGGTTTCCCAGCAAGTATCACACCGCCTCTGACTGCTTGCCTTCTTCCCATAGTGCATCCTGGTGCACGTGGCCATCACAGTGATGATTCATCAGAACAGGCCACTTCCTTCCATTGCTCCATGGTCTATTCAGGCACGATGATGCCAAACCTGCCAGTCACTGTACACCATGAAATAGTTCCAGCACATTCTGTTACTCTTATTTTACATGTGAAAAAAAAGTAAGTCAGAGAGCTCTGGAGTTGTTGTTGGTACATTTCATTTGATGTTTTCTCCCTGCTTAACGCAAAGTGAAAAAAATCAAAAACATGTCTAGACTCCTGCTCCGTACTTAATGCGCAGATATGAGACTGATATCAACATTTTTGATCTCGCTGTCAGAAAGAAAATAAATAAGTGTATTTCTCAAAATCTTCCATCTAATCCACACATTTCCATTTCAGGAAATCCAGCATCAGGATCAGCGTCGACTCTTCAGTGCACACACAATAATCCATCTGTCTAGGCTCACCTGCTTTTGATTCAGTTCACATGTCTGAGTCTCTCCCGTCAATCTTTGATGCACTGTTCACTCACCGTCATTTCTCAAAACACTGAACAGAACATGCAGCGTGGCTGCTGGATGGTGTAAGCCATAAATTGGGACATGGAGAGGATCTGGTCAGCAAAAAAAAAAAAAAAAATGAAAAAAAAAAAAAAAGAGCACAAAACAAACCTTGCAATCTGGCTCATGGTGCCACATAAAGTGCTTTTTAATCTAATAGAGAGCTTTTGAGCTGTGAATTAGTGTGTGTATGGAGTGGAGGTAGTAATCCCCAGCCTGGCATGAGCTGGTGCTCTGAGTCCTCCTACGCTGCTGCAGGGTGACACACAGTTCTCTCAGTAAATGATCTTGCAGTCTTTGGCTTGTTAGCGACGTATACGAATATTTGCAAACAGCGCTGAGAGGACCCTGCATATCTGGTCAAATACAGAATAATATTTAGTTGCACTACTTATTGGCCCTGCAGGCTTTTTGGCCATGTGTCATCTTCACTGTCTGATGCTAACAGTGCTACATTAGACTAGAATAGTACTCCATGCTCCATTTGCGCGTAAATACACTCCGCTTAGTGCAGTGACCTTGGAACAGCTTGACATCTGGTGCCTCGCTCAAAGTCATTTTGACAATGATGGAGAGTTTGTGTAATGCTAGCTGCTCTCCAGTCACTGGCTCTCATTCCACTTGCATCACTACCAACACTAGCGTCATCGTGTTAATATTTCAGCTAACATGCTCTCAGTAGCACATTTCCTCTTACCTACTTTCCAGACTGAGGAAGTGGAATTTCATGTTTCTTTCCTTTTTTTTCTAACAGGATAATTTCTGTCACTGAGTGACTCACTCCATCCAGGGCGCAGGAGGTTAGGGGAGATGCACACTGATGGCTGAGGACAGATTCACAGAATATCAGTCTGGGGAATTGAAGCATTGCTTTGGAGGACAGTGAGTGAGTCTCCAGGGCCTGAAACTGCTCTGTTATACCCAACCCCGACATTTCTACTGTTTCCTCTGCTACCCTCCTGTGTCCTGCTGTCCTCTCACTTTGTCAAACCGCAGAATTGCAGCAGACAAAGCAGAGGAAAATAGTGATGTGTCGCCTGCAAAGATAGAATTTCCCTTAAAAATAGCCCCTTATTCTAGAAATAGTGCTGAACCGCAGCATTCAGGGGTATTTCTCTTCAAAGCGTGCACTGTTTGTAAATGTTTTATTTATTAACGCTTTCTGGCTGTTTTATATTTCATATTTCTGCTGAGATGAGGAGCTGGCAGCTTTTTACAAACCTGTTCAATATGCATTCTGAACAATGCATTATGCAGATCATAACAGCTAGAATGCATAAAGTGGTCATAGTCAAAGAGATTGATGCAAAAAGCACTGTTTTTTTTTAAAGGCTAGTCTTTAAGTTGAATATGTCACTTCCCAGCAGGATATTTTGCAAACAGAAGTGACCAGGTCAAGCATAGATGTGCTCCAGCTGCCTCCAGGCCTCAATATCAACACCCACATCTCAGATTTGTTCACAATTCCAGTATGTTTGATGTTCATCAGCTGTTTCTCCTGGTTGAGGAAACAAACCGCTAAAGAGTTTTGTAGGACATTCAGTTTTTACAAAGCAAGATGTACTGAACAACGTTCCTTTCAGGAACAAATTCAAATTATCTTTTATTTTGAAAGGTTTTTATCTTGCTAAGAAGTTCCTGGTTCACAGGTTAGGAGGATAGCTGAATTTGCATGTATTCAACACAGTAAACGCCACAGAGGCGATGACATCGTAAGTGAATAATTTCATAGTTACATTCATAAGTTGGTGTTAGAAATATTATTTAAACGAAAAATGTATTTGGTTTGTTTGTATTTAAAACAATTTTTATTTACACATATTTACATGAGAAAAGCTAAACTGTGTTTTACATTTGAAAGAGCCACAGATAATGCGACTCATGTCTTCATTTACGAGGAGTTTAGTTGTATAGCTGCAGTTGCTACACTGCAGTGAGGACAACATTCACCATCTTATCCAAAAATTTCTCTGAATTGTTCCCAAACAACTGATTTGTGGTCTTTAAGCTTAAGATATTGATGGTACTCTTTCTGTCTGTGGAAAATGAATTCATTTCAACGTTTATTTATATAAATAAATTTCTCTCTTGTTGCAGAATGACTAGCAGAATGGTGTACGGCTAAAAGTTTATACCTGGAACTGCTGCATGTGAACTGTATGTCTGATTACACCCAGAGTGAGACAATTGTCTGTTCTGAGGTCAGTTAGTTAACACAATCTTCATACAATACATGCACAGGCAGAACTTTCTCTCAGTCCTGTAATACTAACTAAGCTCTGCATTGAAAAAGTTGCAAGTAAGCTCAGCTCAATTACATGCAAGCAACTTTTAATGCTGTTTCTCCTGTTTAATCTGTGCATGGCAGTAACATCCTCTCTCTCTCTCTCTCTCTCTCTCTCTCACACACACACACACACATGCATGTATAAACTGTGTAATGAGGAGGTTTTCGAGATATATGACTGCTGACATATTCAAAGAAGCTACAGCATTCTCTACAAGTTAACTATACTACACTAAACTACAATTAACCCTCTCAAAAACTACAAATGTCGCATATTTGGTATTAAATCGAAGCAGAAGCGGGGTGTCAATTAGTTCAGTTGGTAGAGCATCCGCCCCATGTATGAAGGCTCAGCAGCGGCCCAGGGTTCCAATCCGACCTACGGCCCTTTACTGCATGTCATTCCCCATCTCTCTCTCCCCACATTCCAGTCACTCTTCAGCTGTCTCTATCAAAAATAAAGCTTGAAAAGGCCAAAAAAATATCTTAAAAAAAATTGAAACAGAAGTTGGGTTTTCTAAGATGAAATTGTGATTGTCAGAGCTGTCTGTTGACTGAGGAGGGAAAAACGTTCTTTCGAGTGATGGTTCTCATTGGTATCATCAGAAGAAGAGAAAGGTGGAGGGAGATGATTGTCAGATGGATGCGTTTGCAACTTAGAACAAAGGAGCACCTGTTTTCTTATGGTTTGAGAAGTGCTAATCTGAACACTGGCTAATGTGCACGTTCCTCCTGGTTGTGCACAAAAAAAGAAAGTACTTCTCCGAGAACACAAAAGGTTAGCTTCTTAGTGCAGGCTGGCATTTGTGTTTCTGCTCTTTATCTTCTTGCTCTAAAAATGCACATCACGTATCACATTTTCATTAGTTAACACTTTGTCAGCAGGAACCCACACAGCACTCTCTTTTTATTTCTTTTATCCAACGTATTGAGCCTGAGCCAGCAACTGTTAAATCAGCAATGTTTGCACAACTTTTAAGGGCAGGCCACGCTCTCTTCTGTCATTTTATTTACTCTATTCGCTTTCTGAAAATTAATGATACAGCTTCAATAATGTTCTCTTTAAATGTTAAACTAATCCATGTTCTGCCTTCCGGAGGAAATACTTTTTGCCACATCCGATTTCACATCTCATCCCCCCCATTTCACAGAAATTAGTGACAGATAAGGTGTCTTGGATCACTCGGTGAGGGTGAGAAACACACCTTTCCAGCCACATTTAAAAGCATTGCCTGGGGCAGGTTCGTGAGAAAACTTCAGTCTTTTCATATTCCTTGGTAAAAAAAGAGCAGCTTCTCAGGAAGCCTAAAAACAGTAAAAAGACTTTTTACAGCGCACGTCACATGTCATAGCTTTGAGCTTCAGTACCAACAAGTGCCAAATTAAGACAGAATTGACAGAATTACTTATGAAAAGAGCAGGTTAGTTAGCAGCTAAGGTTCAAAGGTTGCAAAGGTAATCAATAACAATCCAACCCTGTTCAGTTGCATGGATAATAAAAAAGCTTGGATTTGGCATCAAGATGGCAAAAGAAAAAAATCTAAATAAGTTTGAAAGAAGGTCTGTTGTGGGCGGCACAGATGGCAGGAGCTACACACACAAAGACTGCTCCACTGGATTGTGTTTCGGGAGACACAGTACCTGAAGTGACTCTGCATGTACACATTATGCTGTCGACCACATGTAGACTTGTGCTATGTATCAGGCTGATTTTGTCAGTTACACTCCAGCATACTATTTTACGGAATAATGTGTTTTGAAATTCATTTATTCCGATATCATAAATTATTTCAGTATCACCACAATGAGGTTGTGTACCAGCAGTGGTACACACACCACAGTTTGAGAACCAGTGTAGTCGAAGCTCTAAAATTATGTATTTTTTATTGAATTGCTCATTCAACATTCAACCTAAGCAGTACACCATCATCAGTACAAGTGCTGTATGAGTCTATATCTCAGCGTGCTGTGGACTGATGTCGGAGTAAGTTAGCTGTTTGCCGTCTGGCAACTCTCAAGCATGAGAATCTGAACAAGTAACGACTAATATTTGCTGCCTGAAGAGGAGCTTTGACGAGAGTAAAAAATACCAGATGTTGCAGACCGAATGACTCTTTCCACCAGAGGCTTTTGAACAGATGAATCAGTAGCTCTTAACGAGAGTGTGAGGCAACATTTCAACTGAAAGTGGATATAAATGGTCCTCCATAGCTGTTTTACAAACCACAGGAAGGCCCCTGAGCAAGAGGCTGAAGAACCCCCTGGACCTTCAGCTCCCCTGTTGGTTGATGTTAAGGAGGTGAGCACAGCTGGCTGGGTTCATTCTTTCCACTTTATGCTTTCTAGACATTATAATATATCTACAGGCAAGCAACTGTGAACTCATTTTCAAATGCAGGAAGTCCACAGCCCCTTTTTTCTTTTTGTCCAGTGTTTACTGAGCAGAGGAGACCGTCTTGTATAATGAGACATTTCTGTTTCAGCAACTTCTTTGCAGGACTCAAAGTGAGTGGAAGTAATAAAGAATAGACACCCGGTGTTTCAAAGAGCCTTTAACAAAATGAATTAAAATATACTGAAAATGTAACATTCAAATAAAAAGGGGACAGTCGATAGCTTCAGAAGTCACAAAGCTGTGAGCTTTACAGTTTGTCATTGGTTAGTGTACAGTGGATTGAAGAACACAAGTACTAACCTGAGTTAATCTAATATAAGAACATGTTCCCCTGATGATAACCCTGACCCTAACCCAATGTTACCACATCAGTCATTCTGATCGATGTGGGAACATTGTGTCTCTATTTTACTGGTTTTAATGAGGCTCATGGAGCCTCTATCTGCTCATAGAGTCTGATCTGATCCTTCTACATTTACCTAAATCCTGATTGAATCTGTCTGACACATGGAAGGTGTTGGAGGTCCTGATTCAGACATTTTAAATAGCTAAGATTAAATTATTGACATGACGTATTGAATCAAGCTGCATGATGGTTTTATTTCCGTCTGTTGCAACTCTTTTGAAAGACTCAGTGTATCTATTAATTAGAGCATATGATTGTTCAATACTAAATACAGACATATGCGAAGCAATAAATGATGTAAATGTGTTATTTATGTGAAAAAAAGAAACACCTGATGTTTCTTCTTCTTCTCATAGTTTACTTTAATCTTATTATAGAAATTGTTTATCTCAAAAGCCTGTTTTCATTTCATATTACCTTTTTGTCTTTATTCAACTTCAATTTCATCATTTCAATTTTTATGACAGTCAAATTATCACTCATGCCCTTTCAGCCAATCACATGCGCTCAGCTTCTATTCTTATACAAGCTGACAAATTTAGCCAATTAGCTCTCTTAGCTAGAGCAGCACACGACACAGAGTAACCAGCAATCTCGCTCTTTATTTAGCATGCTACCTACCAACTGAAACCTGTTTATTTCTATAGCATCTTTAAAACACACAGCCGGAAGTGCTAAAAACAGAAGTAGATAACTATGGCAAGTAAGTATGACAACAATAAATAAATACATTTAAAAAATGTGGTGATAAAATGTTAGAATAAATAAACACATGGGCTAAAAACAAGTTTAGTTGTTAGAGATACAGCTTGTATGTATTGTATGTCTGAGAGAGTCGACACATTTCATCCATTTCCTCTTTGCTGTACTGAGCCCACCCATTCACTCCCCAACACATGCATGAAGGCTCATCATCCTCACTCTCCTCATATCTTATGTAAACAACCACCTACACAGATCTCCCTGTGATTTCTGCTATAATTCCTCCCGACACACACTCTGTGGATTTTATTTACAAATCAAAACAAACCATTTCTAAAGTTTCTGTATTAGAAATTCGAGCAGTACAATGATGCATTGTTCTAGGACAGATCAAGGTTAATCTTGCGTGGTCTCTCTGCATGAATTATAAATAGGTGCTGCAGATTGTGTGTTTGTGTCTGTGTGTAGCCTCATACATAGAAGTTAAGGAGAAAGTATACAAATGTAATTGTCCAGAGGAGATGAAGAACCTGTGTTTATCAGTCTTTTAAATGTAACTGTTACTTGATGATGTGTTTTTGTTTAATGTATCAGAAGCCTTGTACAGATTACAAAATGGTCACAATGTAGAACAATGTCTTTTGCATTTCTTTGCATATCTGTTAACAATTATTGGATTTATTATTATTAAGTGTATTTTGTCATGCAAGGAAAAGCATTAAAGAATTAAAACAAATTCTGTTTAAAACAACACAAACGCTGTGGAAGATCTATCACTCTGGGGAACTGGGGAGCTATGAGAGAATTAGCTTAACTTAGTTCATGCTATGCTAAGCTAATGTCTACTAGAGAAGCCATTTTCTGTCATTTCAAAAAACATAAATGATGTTTCTCTTTGTGTGTTCCTTGAATCTATGAGATACAGTGTGTTAATTAATCAGCTTCAGAGGTGCTGTGTGTATCTTTGGGAATCTTTATGCTAAGCTAACCTAATCATCAATTCTATATAAGAGTAGTATCAATCAATCTTATCTAACTCTCATGTAAAAAAAAACCCTGTATATATATTTCCTAAAAATTTTGAACTCAGCCTTTAGATCCACACGTGGATCATTCATCATCTTCACTATTTTTGGTGCTTCCTTCCTGAATGGATGTCCTCAGTGGAAACCGTATTGTGTTGCATGAGTGCTTCCACTATTAACTATGCATAGATCTATGACATAGAATAATGTTAAAGACCATAGATACCAAATCAGTCCCAGCAATGTGTTGTTTTTGGATCATTGCTTACTAACCATCGTTCTAATCATTGTACTTTAAACATTACGCTGTATCCCCCCTCTTTTTTATCCCATTAATTTCACATTTACCATTTATTGTAGAGGCCTTGTTGGTGGACAAGCATAATCAATGGTAGAATGCAACATATTTTATTTGGCCTCAAGTTCAGAGCAAACACATTTACCTTGCACAGATTAGTTTCGAATTAAACTTATATAACATGGGGTCTAAGCAATCAGACCTTTCCCAGCTCGGCGCAACTCATTTCTTTGAGCAAGTTTAATTATCTTTAATGGCAAAGTGAGGCTCTGCATATCTGGTGAGAAACAAGGTCCATTCCTCATAAATTCATTATACTGTTGGGCCTGGGTAAGAGGTGGTGCTTAAGGCAAGTAAATGCCTTGTGTCATTTATGGAAATTCAGAAAATAAAGTTTGCAGTGGTATTTTGTTCTGATTAGACTGCAAAGAAAATCATCCATTGAGACAGAAATAATGAATTGTAATCAGCCTTCATGATAAGCATGCACACACCTTTTCAAATACTTTAAGTTAAATCTACCTGACATGTGCAGGTGACTGACTAAATATAACAAGTGGAGTAAGAATGAATTCTCTTTTGTTTCATATTTTAATCACCAAAACACCAAAAAACTTTTCAGATAATTGTAAATATGTTTTATTTTTAGATTAATGTTGCTTCCGATTTTTGTATTTTATTTTATGTTGATTGCATTTAGAAAAACAAACAATTAGTTAAAAGATTCTCAAATATCAGCGGTCACCTTCTGCTGGCTGTCACATGATTCATGACGATGTACCGTGTGTGCTGTGCGTGTGTGAGGTCAGATGTGGGAAAGGATGACGCCGGCGAGATTAACTTATTAAATTTCATGCAGATTCAAGTTTTAAATTATGCATAATCACGCACCCAGACAGACATGATCTCATTGGCTGAGCTCAACCTAAATGGGCGGAGCCTAGAAATCCAGCATGCGTGTGTGTTTTCTGGCTTGGTAACAGTATACTGAAGCTGAGGGGAAAGACCAGAAGTACGAGGAGTGTAAACTAATATGAGCTCATTAGCTAATTATTTACTGTAGGTGAGACAGTTAACCTGACTGGTCAAGTTCACAGTAGACAGTGATGGAAGACGTACTCTCTAGTAGTAATACCACAGGTACTACTAGGAAGAAGACCAGCATTTCAAATTAAGTTTTAGTTTAAGTTAAAGTATAAAATATGAATACATTTGCTCAGGATGGGACAGATATAAGACACAACTGACTGTAGCCGTACACAGTCTGTTCTACTTCACGCTGCTATCATTCTGATATTGATGAAAAAATGTTTTCAATTTTTTTGTGACTAATTGTCTTCCCTGCGGATGGTTCGCCTTGTTAGCAACCGATAATGTAATGAAGTCCAATAATGTAATACCTGCCAATAACATAATAATTTTGGCCATTTTCAATGTAATAAAGACAATAATGTAATAACATGCCAATAATGTTATAAAGTTTTTGAGTCAATAACATTTTGCCAATAATGTAATAAGTTATTACGTTATTGGCCGGTTATTACATTATTAGCATAACATTAAAAAACCTGTTATCCGATAATGTAATAATACATAAATAGGACTGCATTTCTAAATAAAATAAAAAGATTATTTTGCAGTTTTTGTGCAGTTTGCTCATCAAAAATAGAAATAGTGGATGGCATAGTTGTCATATTCATTCATCAAGGGTACGTATTATGCAGCACTCTCTCTCCTTAATTATGGTTGTAAAAGCCAACTTGAGAATTATTTGTTGTAACACATCTTTATTTAGAATATTGTTTTTTTTTTTTTTATTGTTTTTTTGTCTTTTATTTACATCCCTCCTGTAGAACCTATGGTAACAATACAATTTGAGACTACACGTACTTACATTACACTAGCACACATTCACACATACACACACTCACCCCCTTGCACCAATATAAGGTAGAATACAAATTAAATAACTATTCCCCAATATCTTTTACAATTTTCTTTCAGGTAAAGCCATTAATAATAATTAATAATATTCATGTATGGTTTCCAGAGACTGACAAAGTCTTTCTGCTTGCCTTTAGCAATGTAGGTTAGTTTTTCCTGTAAGAGTTCTTTAGTCCACAACGGTAATGATAGTGCTTTTATACTCTTCCAGCACAGTGCAATCGCCCTCCTGGCTTGACGAAGTCCAAAATCCAAGAATTTAGTCTGTTTCAGTGTCTGTCTAAGATCTTTCGGGTATATTCCAAGTATACAGAGTATACCGGCATTTAAAGGAATTTTGGTATTGAACATGTCTGACAAACATTCTATAACATCTTTCCAAAACTTTTGGATCTTTAGACAATCTCATAGACAGTGAAATAGGGTACCTTTTTCAATCAAACATTTAGGACAGACATCAGACATATTAGCAGACATATGATGAAGCTTGACAGGAGTTATGTACATTCTCATAAGCCATTTATATTGAAGTAATTTAAACCTTGTATTTATAGTCTGAGTTTGTGCTTTTAAACAAGCTTCTTTCCAATCTGTCTCATCAATATCTTCTTGTATTTCCTTTTTCATTTTTTTTTTAATTGCAAGTATTTGAAGAAATGTTTTTTTGGAATTTGATATCTCAGACACATTTGATCAAAAGAAAGCAAAACTCCATCGTCATAGAGATCCATCATTTTTATGAATGCCTTTCATATTCCATGACTTAAATCCTTTTTTGCCGGGTGTATTACCCCAGTTAGTTAGATCACTTAGTGGAATGTGCTAGAATTCAGGAAGAGAACAGTGGTCATGTGACCTACATGTGTTTGCTCAGTGTTAGATGAAAAAGTCTAATCAGTCTAGTTATTACCTAGTTATTACTTTATTGGCTTTATTACATTCAAAATGGCCAATGTGTAATGTAATACCTGCCAATCGGCAGGTATTACATTATTTGACGTTATTACATTATCATTTGCTACACACCTCTTTAAACTTTGCATCATTGGAGTTTAGCTTGTTAGCTTGCTGCTCAGAACAACATAGTGACTTAGAAAAACACAGACCAACGGTCCCCAAACCATTAAAGTACAAGCTGAGCGTCACATTCATCACGAGCCGAGTCTGAAGTTTCACTTTCAAATTATGTCTCACTTACAAATCAATTCTCTAACATGCTCTGTGTGCGCAGCTAATTTCTGCTACTGCAATCACTGCAGAGTAATTAGACTACAGCTGAAGTAGTTAATTGTAGATCCCTGTTGAACATGACCTGTCCATTACCGTACATCTTCACATAATGATTTAGTGTTTTTTCCAACCTTCTTAACTGATTCTGGTTGTAGGGTTGCCACTGCACTCAACAGATTGGTGTGTTATCCCAGAAAAGAAAAAGAGGTTCGCACTCAGGAAAATGTCACTAAGTTTACTTAAATATATTCATCTGGCATCACACAGAACGTTTTCAGCTTTCAGCCGGCCTTCATGTGTGTGTACAAGTGCAGGGATACAGTCCCTAATTAAGGATGTCAGGTCAGTTAACAGGTGAATCACTAATGACTGTGACCTCATCCAGAGTGGAACCACCAAGCTCACAGGTGTTTACTGTGACCACTGACTGTGGTTCCACCCAGAATGGAACCACAGATATCCTCAAAGTTCAATCATTGCTGCATATCGATCCTCTATACCATTTCAGCTAAAGCCATCAAATAATTCAGAAATTTTGAATAACAAACATCAACATTGTGTGTGATGCCAGAAAGATATTTCAAGTAAACATATTGAATGATATTTTCCTTTTTTTCTTGACATAATCTTATTTATTTAACTTCATTTACTTTTGAAAAATACACCTCTTTATATTTATTTCAAAGCCGAACATATGTCACCGCATTCTTACATCCATCCATATGTCGGTAGATGCTTGTCCCGGTGATCAGTTATTTTTATCTGTGAAGCCATATACTGTATATTTAAATCCAGGAGTGACTGCAGTAAGAGGTTATCTGTTGCACAGCTCATGAACAAGAACAACAACAACAAGAAAAACCTGTCTGTATCTCCCCGGTGTATAGCGCAACCATTTCTGGCAATGGCTGTATACAGTATCCATGGAAACAAGAAAATAACTTGGCAATGCTGAAGAGGACACTGGCAGAATAGAGGGGTTGTCAAGTTTATTTTGTACATCCCCCGAAAACAAAGCAAAGAGAGTGGACACTTACTATTCAAAAAATCCAACATAACATAAGTTAATTAAGAGAGGACTTGGACCCTACTGGTTATACGTATTCATACGCATACTCATTCTCCAGGAGGCTAATGTCAGTGCAGGCTGGGCCAGATGCCACTGATATTTGTGCTATGTGAAGAAATGACTAAAGGACCCCACAGAGCACAGTCTTTCCCAAGGCCCCAAAATGGCGAGTTGGACCTTTGGAAACAAATAAAACTGCTAAATAACAAAACGCAGCTCCAAACCAAGATCTTGGCACTCAAACTGTAAATCAAATGAAATCAAATCTTTTCTCTGAAGAGCTGGAGGTCTTCAGGAGTTTTTTAAAGGTAGAGAGGGATGCCC
The DNA here is from genome assembly GCA_033000465.1 of Sciaenops ocellatus. Taxonomy (NCBI): domain Eukaryota; kingdom Metazoa; phylum Chordata; class Actinopteri; family Sciaenidae; genus Sciaenops; species Sciaenops ocellatus. The sequence continues at coordinate 28,808,912 of CP136871.1, read as the reverse complement.
TGATTTGGCAGGAACTGGTAGTGCGTTCCACCAGAGTCTGGATTGCCTTGAACGAACGGGTGGCAGAGCCAGGCGTTGTTCATTGGAAGAGGTAACATGTCTGTATGAGGGTGTTCAAGTAGGTAGGTGCAGTACCAGAGACTACTTTGTAGTCAGCATTAGAGATTTGAATTTAATGTGGGCTGCTACAGGTTGCCAGTGGAGCTCGATGATCAGCGGGGTAACGTGATCTTTTGGGTTGGTTGTAGACCAGGCGCACTGCTGCATTCTGGATCATCTGAAGGGGTTTCACTGTGCAGGCTGGGAGGCCCGTCAGGAGGGCATTACAGTCATCTAGTCTTGAGATGACCACAGCTTGTGTCAGGAGTTGAGTAGCATGTTGAGTTAGGTAAGGTCTGATTTTTCTGATGCTGTAAAGGGCAAAGCGGCATGACCGGGAAACTGAGGCGACATGATTGGAGAAGGTTAGTTGATCATCACAAAAAAATTGCATCCAAACTGTACCAATTAAACCTGAGGAGATGTTGCAGTAAGTCACACGTTGTCGAGAACCTTATTTATCACTCTGTCCACTTCTGTAATGCCGGCACTCATTTATTTGATACAGTGTGAAGCCTGAGTGGCCACTCTGTGTTTGGATGAAAATTGGGGAAAGCCTCTATTTGAAATGTGACATCATCACAGCAGTTAACTCAGCAATTTGGAAGCACTGCTTTAACACTGCCCAGCTCCATTTTTACAGAGCACTTGACTGCGTGTTACTCAGTGTCTTTTTCATCTGTATCCTCTTGTGTTTTATTTCCCTTTATCGGGTGTGCAACCCTATGCATCTGTGCCTCTCCACCATTTATACACTCATAAATACTTTGCACATATTTCACTAACTGAACCTCTAGCTAGCTTGTTTTTTTTCCTTTTATTTTTTTTTCCCTTTTAGTACATCTCAATCGGCTCCCACCTCTGAAGTGCCAAGCTACAACGTAACAACACATCTGTTTTTCACTGTACTTTCAAGAGCAGCAAGCTCTCAGCTTCTACTGCTTTCTTGGTTTCAGAGATCAGAGAGCTTTCAGTCTCTCGAGTCTCTCTTTAATGTGTCAAGAAACTAGTCCTCAGGTAAATTCACCCCAGGAGCACTTGGTCTCTTGGCAGTCGGATGTGTCACAGATCCTGCCAGAATGAGGAACGTTGTTCCAGATTGCTGAGCCTTAGATAACCAGCCAGCATATATACATTCAGATATACTGTCTCCAGTGTTATGCTCCTCAGACTTGCATTCAAAGCCAATTACATTCTTAATGGGGCCAAAAGTCACATCTCTCCTGTAGTAGTCGTCATCAATTAGCTGCAGTTTTTCCAAAACTTCCCACACTGCTTAGCTGTAGCTGCGTGTTTCACACACACACACACACACACACACACACACACACACACACACACACACACACTTTACTACAGAGCAGATTCACACAAACAGCTCCTCAACAGTAGTTTCGATGCATAAGCCCTAATTTGTGAAACGCTGTCTTCTCACAGAAATGTCCATTCAAACAAAAAGGTGTGCTGTATACCTATCAACAGCTGTTACAATCAAACAATTAGACTTGATGTTGCAAGCAATCTGTAATTTTAGGCGACAGCACCAGGTGGTTCCTCCAACCTCACATCAAATACATGGCGGGGGCAACGGTAATACTAACAGCACTAAATGTTACAGAAAGTTTCTTGAGACAAGAGTTTTCAGAGTGTGACATGGGCCAACAGCAGACGACTGGGTGTAGGCAGCTCCCAGATGTGAATGGACCCTAAATAAATGAGTCAGGCTGTTGCTGAATAAGAACAAAAGGTACTCAAGGAACTCCATTCTGGACAAATGGAGAATAAATAAACACAATGTGCACATCTCTGTTCAGTCAAGTGTAGAATGTATTCTGCAATTACATGCACACACTGCATGGACACATGCAACCTCAAGCTTGTTCTACCCCTAATCTTGTCTTTCTTTAAAGAAGCAAACTCTGCAGAAAATCAATTATTTCAAATAGAAAAAAGGAAACATTCTTTCTTTGAATTGAACTGAGTCAAAGAGCAGAAGTCAACACACTGGTGTGAGGCTTGTGTTGTGTTTGAGCAACACGCAGAACCAACCTGCCAAAGCTGCTTTTGTGTTTCCTTAGGAACCACAGCTCAAGTTGTGCTGTCTGGTATGTAAATGTACTTCTTGGGTATAACCTTATTTGACGATTGGCTGTCCGCACATTTTGACTGTAGAGTTAAGAGAAAGTGTTTTCTTTTGCCTTTTCGGCAATGTAGTAATACAGTTTGCTAAATACAATCAAACTGCCCTATCACCCCTTATTTGTATGACTGTCAATCATTGGAATGTTTACTTGTTATGCATTTTGCCATTTTACGCCTCCATCTTTTCTGACATGGTCCTGTTTTTCAGATTTAAGCCATATTAGATAAAAGGAAAGCTCCTCAGTCCTGACAACACCACTGTCGTGCTAGTAATGATGGTAAAGGTCACTCTTTAATGCAGTGCTGGGATTATGCAACATATGTATTCATATTGTGGGGCAATTTTTTTTTTTGCTCCTGTTCTCCCTGTTTCCATGAAGATACATGGGGTCTGACTAATAATTGGAAAAACAATCAGTCTTGTCAATAGACTCTTATATGTAATGGTTAAACGTTAAAGCCACAGAGGTCGTGGATTTTTCCCAAACTTAATAAATACCACACATATCAAGTCTAAACTGAACAAATACCACACATGTAAACAATAAGCTGACTTGCGAGCTCAGTTGTGTCTAAGACATGAGCCGTGTCACTCACTGCACAGCTGGTGGAGGATGTGTACTACTAATGGTCAGGATGTGCTTATTTAACATGCTATACATGTCCCAGTAATACATCACTGATATGGGCTGTATAGAAAATCTCATATTTGTATTGTATCTATTGTAGACAGCCAAGGCTATCTATGAAGGCCAGTTGCTAATTGGAGATGTTTTTTTTGTTTGTTTTTTTTTTAACCCAGGCAGTCAGGTTAAAGTACTCTAACCCATACAAACAAGTAATTTAACCGCCTAGGGGTTTTAAGTTTGCCCTAATTAGTTGAGCCAAATGTTCTCCTGGTTGGCCTGAAATTGTAGTAAATTATTTGATTTTCAATACCCTACAGTATGTTTTGAGCAGTTATTTATATCTGTGGGTAAGGGCCTGAGGGTTAAAGCTCATGCTGAAAAGTAATAACTGAAAATCATCTGATGTCCTTTTGGTTCATTTGTAAAATACTCAGCAGACTGTCTGATTTTTGATAATGAATACACCTTGAGCAAGATACAGTACACAGGCTGTGGTGTTGACGTGGTTTGATACAACAGTCAGAAAGTCAGAAAAAAGGGAAAATAGCAGTTCAGAGCACTCGGTATTATTTTCTAAGACAACCAAGGCATCTCTAGGGCTCCGTCTGCAGTGTAGTATGAGAGAAACAGGATTTTCTCAGACTCATCTTTCTCATTGTGACTCCTTTTTAAATAATTGAAAGCTGAGCAAAGCCGGGCAATTCTGTCCCACTGAATGAGAAAAAAATTCTTCTGTGGGCTCTTGCAGTGAGACTGTTGAAAAAGTCAAAACAGCTTAGATTTGTAATATCTCTACAGCTATGTGGTGTCTTGCCATTGTTATATCGCTCATCCCCACGGCTTTGCAAAGAGAAACTCATTGCTGAGGCATTCAACTGGTTTCTGACATCTACACTACTTCACTCCGAGGGATTTGGGTCTTAGAGAAGAACTTGCATTGATCACAGTCCCATTTGTGTTGCCGTCTCCAGTGGAACTTTAGGATATCAAGTGATCTGCTGAAAGTACCCTGTCATGCAATTATTACCTCTATAGAAAATGAGCTGCTGCAGGAAATTGCTGTATGTGATAAAGCACTCTCCATACAGTAATTATGGTATCGTCAAATATAAGTGATTTTAAATACGTCTGTGATTTCTTTTTTTCAGACACCAGCCTGTAATTAAAAGTCTGTTCATTTCTAATGTGAGCGGCAGTCATACGCACCTCAAATACAGGAACACAGTCGATGATAATGATGACAGAATTTTTAATATAGCCCATCATTATTTTAATGAATGTTTGAATGTGCTTGATTTAGAAAACATGCATTTGTGTATCCACAGCTATGTTTTGGGAATAATTTATTTCTGGAAGACGAGCTGTCAGTGATTTAAGTGATTCTATCAGCTGTTCTGGGGGGTGGAATAATGTCTCCAATACATTATATACAGTTGTTCTCATAAATCTACATACCGCTGGTAGAATTTGTGAAATATTAGCCATTTTTTGGAAAATATGACTGATCATGATGAAAACCTTTCTTTTATTTAGGGATAGTGCTCAGATGAAGCCATTTAGTATCAAAAAAATGTTATAATTATTACCAAAACTGAACTTTATGGTCACAACCACAAACGCTATGTTTGGAGTCAACAAGGCCTATGATGAAAAGTACACCATCCCTACTGTGAAGCATGGAGGTGGAAATGTCCTGGATCACATGACATTTAGTTAAAAATGCTGGAAAGATGAATGCAGCATGTTATCAGAAAGGACAATTTGCATTTGTTAGCGCAGAAGCTGCGCATGGGACACACTTGGACTTTCCAACATGACAACAATCCTAAACACAAGGCCAAGTCAGCCCTCCAGTGGCTTCAGCAGAAGAAAGAGAGGGTTCTGGAGTGGCCATCACAGCCTCCTGACCTCATTATCATTGAGCCACTTTGGGCAGATCTGAAATGTGCAGTGCATGCAAGACAATCAAAGAATGTACAGGACCTGGAAGCTTTTTTTTTGCCACCTGAGAAAATAAATGGCCTCATCCACAACTATCACAAAAGACTCATTGACGCTAAAGGGGGCAATACACAGTATTAACATGTAAGAGTATATAACATTTTGAACAGGGAGCATCTCAGTGTTTAGTTTAATTTAAAGTCCACCAAAAAAAAAAAAAAAATGTTTTTCTCTTGCTCTCTCATTTTTTCTTTATAGAATGGTACACACAAATTCTGACAGGGGTATGTAAATTTATGAGCACAACTGTATCTGTGTGTGCCCTAATGACCAATTTCGAGTTTTCTGCATGAAAATGTGTACGCGCATACATTCAAAATACTTTGAAATGTGCCCTAGAAGTCACTCAATCACATATCTGTCTTTCATGTAATGAAAACAAAGATGAAGAATGGTTTCAAGTTAGTACTTGAGCGAGAGCTTTGTGTTGAATAGCGAGAAAGGACACACAAACATCACCAAGCCTTCTTCTGAGTTGATTACTGCTCTGCTTGTCTGCTCAGGGAAGGTAATACACCTGGGAACGGTAATTATGGAACACCCAAGTCAATAGCTCCAATTGATCAGTTAGCTGCTAAAAGACACCAAGCAAATAGTGCTGAGGCTTAAATAGCTTTGGGATATTGCCTTAAGATATGAAGTTAGAATTCTGGTACACGTCTCCATCATGACAAGTCATGTAGGCCAATATCATAAATTTGCCTCTGGGGACTTTACAATCTGAACAGCACAGCACCCTGTGTCTTTAGACCCTTCCCTGTTACTAACCCTGTTAATGCTGGAAAGAAACGAACCTTTGACGATTTGCCGTGTTGTGTCAAACAATATAAAAGTTTAAAGGACAACTCTGAGTTCTGTGAAGTCTGAGAACATTTCTGAAATGAAAACGCCGAGGTATCAATGCCTCAGTTTGAAGATTTTTTGTTTTTGTTAAAAACTACAGAAACAGGCATGGAGCTTGAAAAATGTATGTGTTTTTTTTTTTTTTTTTTTTTTTTTTTTACAAGGCAGGCATCATTTTAAGCTCCTTTATGGGAAGTGTGAAGATGCAGTTCTTTGGAGGTAATAATCACGAATGGCAAAAATACCTTTATTTAAAACCAGTGACTCAAGTAACGTGTTGTCCTGTTGCAAGATGGTTTCAAATCAATACACTCACATTAAAAATTAATAAGTCAATATTTGCGGGAAGAGGCAGGGGGTATGAAAAGGATTACGTTAATGCGCAGATTAGAGTGAAAAGAAATTCAAATAATCAATGAAACCCATTCTCACCTGCAGATTGATGTATGATTGCAGTCAGAGCAGGATCAGGAGAAAGCAGAGCATTTCTGATGCAGCAGAGAGAGAGAGAGAATGTAACCACAGTATGTGATTACATTTTTTCAAATTTTATTTATTGAGTTTACTCTACCAACTGGAGGATGGTCATCCTGGTATGTCAAACACGTTGGTAGGGTGAGGGATGATGTGTCTCTCGCAGTTACCTTAACTTAATGGAAATAGAACAGGGGACTTCAACCAGGGGTCTGTGACCCCTAGGGGGTCCACCATTTTTGTCATAATAATTGACAATTTTCACCAAAATAATTTGTAAGAATTAAAAAATGATATTAAGTAAACTGCAATAATTAATATATAATAATAGGCTAAAACTATTTACAAAATAAATGATCCAGTGTAACATGACTTGACCTATTGGAGGGAAATTTAAAAAGGTGAGGAAAGGTGCTGGCTACAACACAGCAGTTCATTCTTCGTTGTGAAATGAATGTGAATCATTATAACGTTTGTAGAGCCAAAAAGAGTCCGAGGATTAAAGGGTTATTTTATGGTTTAGAATTAGTCAAGTGTTTGTAACATTCTAGCCTGGTTGTTCTGGCTTGAAGTAGATCTGTTCCCAGCAAACAATAAGAACTTTCCACAGAACTTGCCTCTTGACCATATCTGGTTATCGTCCAGTTAAATGATGTGAAGACATTGTGAAATGGGTGTTGTGTAACTGAGATATTAATGTTTTGTTTGTAACAGAAGTAAGGGCCAGAGTGTGTCCACAGTGCACCAAGTCACGTATTGAGGAGAGAGAGAGAGAGAAATAAAAGGAGGCTGAGGATTGTCCCTCTTGTACCTGCAGGTCTAAGAAGACACATGTCGTTTGCATTCTGTAATTGTACGATTCTGAGTTTGTAATAAATAGAGTACTCGTCTCCAGACTAATCGCTGCAGCCACCACACGTTTCTAAATAATGCAAGCTACTAGTTTGATATGAAGTGAAGCAGAATGGATACATTTGTTACAGTAATGAGGCCTCGAGCTTGAGATCCTCCAGCTTCTCCTTCCACCTTTGCTGAGGCCATCATCACATCATATCAATGAGGTACCTGACATCCTGAAGCTGAATGTTTCTTTGTTGAAAAATAATAATAGAATATATGACTCAACAACAGCAACCACAATAATAATAAAATATGCATGAACTTTTTATCAACATAAACACATATAGGCTAATAATCCAGTATATAAAGAGGTGACTAAAGTAAATATAAAAATGATTATAGGCCAGGCTTAAATTGTGACACATTTTAAAAAAAATATGGGGGTCCCCATTCTGCTTGTCTCTCATCCAAGGGGTCCTTGAAATAGACTACTAAATTGCTGGACGGGCCCTTTGATATGAATAAAAAGGCTACTTTGAGCATGATTCAATAATGTTAAAACTAAAATCTTTTTAAAATTGAACATAATCATCATATATTGGCATGATATGATTTATTTATTCATTGTGAAATATAAATAACAGCAGATGTGTCAACATTTCTGTTTTTGCTTCTACAAATCTTATTTTCTGTTGAGTTATTCTCGTACACTGTGATGCCCCTTTAACATCACTGAGATAACATGATGGCAGGATAGAAAAACTACCCAGACAGACACAAACACAATATCAGAAGGCAGATGGAGAAAATAATGAAAAATGAAACCCATACTCACCTGCAGGTATCTTGGAACAATGCTGACAAATGGGAGCAGCAACCTGGCTATGCTGTTTTCATCAGATCACATCGTCTATCTCGCAATGGCACCTGCCTCAGCTACCCCATCAAATTTCAGCAGCCTGCCGTCCTTGAGGCAAGTAGGCAGAAGCCAAATTATTTGCAGACTGGTTAGCCACTTCAAGGTGAAACAACAACTGAGCTCTCAATTATTTCACAGTGGCATATTCAGGCCTTACGCAGGGGAATTGGAAATAGAACAGAATTATAGGATGGATTGGCCCCTTACCTCCTCACCTATTTACGATAATAATTTCCCAGATCACCTTGGTAACACATCTGCCTGCAGATATTCAGCTGTCCCCTAAAGTGTGCACAAATTTCAGGTTTAGTATCGACATTCTCCAGCAGGGATTTGGTTTCAGCAGGCTGCCAAAAAGATGGTTTTAATGGCAGACAGATGCAGACTTTTGGCTGCCACATCTTTCGAATTTAAAACTCATGACTCTTTCATGGGGTCGTTAAATAAATAAGGAGGGTAGATTGAGTTGCCTACAGAGACATGGGGCTGTGGCATATGGCCCAGGCAAAAACGGACCTCAACAGATCGCCTTTTTTGGATGACATCCTGGTGAATACTATAGCCACGAGGCAGCCAAGACAGTAATACAATGCATTTAAAAATGAGTAACCGAGTGAAGGATTGTTTTTATTTTTTAGCAGCAGCAGGTCTCAGGGAAGTGTTTATTGACTATGCAGAACAGTCTGCTCAACATCAAACCAACAAGACCCCTCATGGGAACCACACCAGACATAAACCCCTGAACCCAGAAGGATCAAAGTCTCACCCACAATTCAACTTCAAGCCTATTATTATATGGATATTATGTCACAAATGTAAATAGGCAACTCACCACAAGGAAGCTAACTCTTGCACAGATCATACAATAATTACTGTAGATATTTTGAGAAAATTTATTGGGAGTTGATTTTTTCTTTCTGGGAACTAAAATGATGACCTACTACAGTTCTACTACAGTAGAACTACAACACTACAGGCTCTGTGGGGCCATACCATCACTTCCAGAACTTCTTGTTCTTCTTTACTCTGAAGATAGTTCTTAATGACATTGGCTGTATGTTTGGGGTCGTTGTCCTGCTGCAGAATTAATTTGGGGCCAATCATACGCCTCCCTGGTGGTATTGCATGAGGTATAAGTATCTGCCTGTATTTCTCAGCATTGAGGACAACATTAATCCTGACCAAATCTCCAACTCCATTTGCAGAAATGCAAAGAACATCCACCATGCTTCATTGTTGCCTGCAGATACACTATTGTACCGCTCTCCAGCCTCTCAGTGAACAAACTGTCTTCTGCTACAGCCAAATATCAAATTTGGACTCATCAGTCCAGAGCACCTGCTGCCATTTTTCTGCATCCCAGTTCCTATGTTTTCATGCACAGTTGAGTCGCTTGGCCTTGTTTCCATGTTCGAGGTATGGCTTCTTCAAAAGAGGTTGAACATCTTGAAAGCCCAGTCTGCTTTGAAATCTTTGTCTGGGAGAGACCTTGCTGATGCAGTAGAACTACCTTGTGTCTTGTTGCTGTGTTCAGCCTTGCCATGGTGTATGACATGTGACATGAAACCGTCTTCCACAACCTCACCTTGGTAGCAGAGTTTGGCTGTTTCTCACCCAGTTTGAAGCTGTTTCTGTTTCAGTTAATGACTGTGTTTCAACCTACATGTTAAATTGATGATCATTAGATCAATTTAGATTTTTCTTTTGTTTGCTCACTTTGTATTTTGTAAATTGACAAAAATAAACAATTATTATGTATATTTTTGAAAGCATTCTTAGTTTATAGCATTTATATATATATGCAAACCAAATAAGCATGTGTGTCTGTTTCAAAAACAAACTTTTTGCTCTACATTAAGTCCATGTTTACATTTATTTCTGTGTTTGCTGTAGCATCCCTGTATCTGTGGTGCCAGTGAAGGTCCTGTAGTAAACAGAAGGATTGAATTTGCATAACACGTTCATATGGGATTTGAGCCTTTATCAGTAAAGCATTGCAGCTAACAATGATATGAAACAGGCTTGCTACTGTCTGGCTTGTACGGTAGACTTTTAACTTCATCATTCAGTCAGTGGAAGTCGGTAACAAAATAAACTGTCATGTCCAGTTTCCTAACAGTCCTGAAGACAGGAATTCAGTCAACAGCCTCCAGAAACCGACACTTCTGAGCAAAGGGTGTTTCTGCTTTGATTTTGACTTTCACTGAAACAAGACAAGACACTCCTTCTTTGTTTTGTGTGTCCAGTCTCCTTAGAAGAGCTGCAAATCATTCCGCCTTTGGGGTTTTGTCAAAAGTGAGAAGTAGCCATGATCTGTATGTTCACATTAAAGCTGAAATTCTGTGACGTTTGGTTTAAATCACATAAATATGCATGGATGTGTGGGAAACCCTCAAGACACTGCACTGGCAGGGCATACTCTTTGTACTCGGTGGTTGTCAGTTTGCACCTATCTTGTTGATGATAACTGGTTCTTGTTGTTGGTCTGCTTTGTGTTACAAATTATTATGCATATACTGTTTTTGTTTTTTGTTTTTTCTAAATGCTCTATATAATTGGCAGTCAATAGGATTTTTTATTCCTAAACAATCATATTGTAATCTGGATTTTATTAAACAAAATTACTAATGATGACATTGGCATTTTTCATAACTCAAAATGCAGTGTTCCAAATTATTATGCAAAACAGAGTTTTAAAACACTCAACAGTTTCTAAAGGACTGAAAACAGAAATCTGTTCTATTTTTTGCATTAGGGGATCATTTTTCTCAAATCAAAGCTATTTCAGTCATAAACAAACAATTTACAGATCGAGTTACATATTAACATAGGAGCACTTCTTTGATATCACCTTAAAAACTCTCTCATCGATGGAACTTGTAAGTCCATGTAGTTTCTGCCTGTATAGGAGATGTAGAGGTTCTTGGGACTCCTGAGGGACCAGCGGCTTCAAATACCTGTTTGCTACTCATCAGTGGCTTTTTCTCAGATGCTGTCTTAATACGATGAATTTGCCTTACAGAAACTTCCTTAACAATTATCTGAACTAACGCATCTGCACTCCTTTGTTTTCATACCTTTTGCAAGACACTGCACTATTTCACGCTTTTCATCTGCAGAAAGATCTTTAGTTTTTCCCATATTGCATGAAACCTGTGACTTGCTTAATAATGTGGAACAACCTCCTTTAGTAGTTTCCTCTTAATTAGGCTTATTTTGCCAACAAATTACCAAACCTGTGTGAGATTGATGCCTACCCAAACTAAAATTTTACAGCTGTAAGTCACAGAACAGTTTTGCACATAAGCCTGTCTGTCCTGTGTATTAATAAAAGTCCCTCGTCAATCATTCTGAGATCATGATATATACTGATATTTTGAAATCTAGTAATCCTCTGCTCCTTCCTCTTTTTCCCCCCACACACAGAACATGAAGTACTTGTACTTGTTGAGCTTGTGATGACTGAAAAAGCAAAATGATGTAATCATGTAAGACAGAGCCCACTGAAAAGTACCTTGATGTTCAAATATATGGCACCGTTTAAAATGAGATGATTATTACGGACAATTTACAGAATTCAAACAGAGTCTTTTTAATATGCCACAGTCCAGTCATATGTACCATGCCATTCAGGGGGGAATTATATAGACCCTCACCATAGAAAATGATTCATTTATAAGAAAAACGCTGTCATGTTTGACTTTGTGAAAAGCTTTTAGAGGATGTCAGACTTCACATCATGTTATTTATTTATTTATTTAGTTTTTGAAAATTGCTGTTTACCTTTATATCCCATTCTGCTTTAATGACGCATGAAAATGACTATTTGCAGAAGATTTACAGCAGTGAAGCAATAAACTCTGAACAACCACAGCACTCACACAAGTGTAGCATGGTAAGTTCTATCCCTGTAAGCTGACTTCATCCCATCACATCGCCATCGGGGCTTTTGACTTCAACATAATACACATTAGTGCATTGAAGCTGATATGCAAGACTTAAAATTACATGACAAGATGTGCTAGGGTTTCTAATTGTAAATATCCTGGATCCTCGTTATTCTCATGATGCACCAAATCACAGTAAATTTGTTTCTGACACGTTCAATATGCTGCACACACCACTGAAATAAAAAAAACTATGGATCATAGTGGTAATGGTGTATGTTTTAGTTTGTTAACCACTAATTGTGTGTTCTTTACATTGCTGCCACTTTGCGAATGATTGATTTGTATGGACACTGGTTTGGTTCTTTTAATGATCTGACAGCTTTTCATTGAATATGTTATGTGACTATTTATGAGTGGGACTTTGATCAGTTATCAAATAAGATAGAGAAAAGTTGGTAACTGTTATAATCACCACTATTTAACATTTATATACAGAAAAATATTGATAAATGGTTTATAACCAAGCAGCAACCTCCAGATGGAAATAAACATGTTTACAGCCTGGTACAAAAAACAGTTTTGGTCTCTACAACTGTACTGAGGGTGACTTTTTATACATCTCACCTGTTCAAATTATATTAAGGCTTAAAGTTATGCAGAATTAAGAGCGTGGTGACAGACAGGTGGGTGTCGTCACAAGTGGCTTGTGCATCCAATTCCATACATTGTTAGTTATAGTTAGAAAATGCCTGTTATTGCACATCTACCTAAAAAATATATAATTTTAAAGTTTTTATGCTGCTTGCCAAAGGCATAGAAATATCTAGACAGCACTAGCATTACTTGTAACACTAATGTATAATATGCTGTTTGGAGCAGTTCCCTGTGATTAAGATGTAAGCCCTTTTAATTAGGTGTTTGGCATTTCAAATAAAATGAAAAAAGTACTCTTAATTTCCACTCTCATACCTGTTCTATTTGATAACTGTCAGCTTGCAATTTCACAAATTCACCATGAATGCTGAAACATGTAGAGTTTGACTGACAGTGACTAAACTAGGTAAATTACCATACATTAGGTATAATATGGAAACACTGACGTAAACAATGGCTTAAATTAGACCCTTTGATATGGAGATGAGGAACAGCTTCCCAGCCAGGAGTTTAGATTCGACAACTAAACATAAATCTCAGATGACTTTCTTTTTATTTTAGCATCTGAAGCTTCTATTGTGTGACTGAGGCGCCACCAACAGCAAATTCACACTTTTGTTTGCTTACATGGAGTGTTTCCCAGATGTCATTAAGCACATGGATGAGTGCAAGGAACACCCAGAGGTGTGTCTATTTTCATGCTCAGTTGAGGAGAGGCAACTTGTCGCACAGTGCCAGAATCCATCAGCCTGCTCCTGACCTAGAATTTTAAGCACAGATCTAATATCTGAAGAATGAAAACAATGGATGTCTCCATTACTCCCAAGGGCTCCGAGGCCTCAAGAATAGCTTCTCTGCTCTTCTATTCCGCCTGTCTGTTTTCAAGTCAGAAGATAAATGAACATGCTTTGATACAGCTTGAGGAAAAAAAAGAACGTCAAAAGTCCCCGCGGAGCCCTCTGGAATAAAAAGGAATGGGACAGAGAACCAAACTTAATGCAGAGCAGCACCACGCTTTATGAAACTAGGCTGTCCTAGTCGTATCCCTGGTCATTTCCCATAACCTTCAAAAGCTAACCTAATTTGCTCATGTTTCGCTAAGAGACATCCCAGAATAAAACTGTTATTCAATGTTAAACAGCTGCTATTTTTGTTCATTTTCAAGTCCACAAACTAATTACTTTACCAATATTACCTCTTTAATATTACAAATGCGTGATTTAAATTAACAATATTCCCTATACATATCTTAATGCCTGTGACCCTTTACTAATGGTGGTTAATTAATGTTTAGACACCATGCAAGTGAACAAGTGAACTACCAGTGCCCCTGTAAACAAGTAATTAGTGCTGAAACATAATGTGAAATTACCTTGCAGTCTGCATCATCATTTAATGAGGTATTCAATCAAAGAAATCAAATGTTAAATTGCTAATTCGATCACTGATACATAAGAAATACACTTAAATGTTTAGCTAGACTTTAATGCTTTGTTACCCAAGTAAAAGCCAAAGAGGTGGTATGCTATTATTTGCTCTTGCTCTTTCATGAATCTGTATTTAATCTAATCTGTAGCACATCTGTAGTTATGGGAAATAAATTGTCATGAGATCAACAGGACCAGGACCAGCTCGCAGTGGCCCTTTAAGTAAAGTTATTAATGATGTCATTATTGTGTCATTTGATTGAACCAACGTTATCATTGTAATTTTTGGCTATAAAACAGTCAGGTGTTTACTAACCGAACCTTTCAAATCAAGATAGGACCATCGTGTGTTTAAAAAAGTCCATAGATTGTTTAATACAACATACCATATTCTGAACAATTCAACATCAATAAAATTTTGTTAATTAAAAAAAAAAAAAATCTGCATATTACCTTTATTGCACAGAACAATTTGAATGTATTTTCCATAGATTTCTTTTTTAGTACCTTTTTTTTTGTAAAAAGTTGGCTTGGACTACATGGTCAATATAGTCCAGGGTTTAAAAAAAAAAAAAGGAGTAACAGAAAAAAAAAACAGAATCCCGGGTTCACTCGGGACCAAAAAAGGCTAGGTACAGTAGCCACACTTTGAACGAAGAGAGCATTCATAATCAGCAAGAGGGAGAACCATGAGCCATATCCAGTGTTTTTTTTTTTTTTCCTTTATGCAAAACAGATTACACCAAAGCTGCTTCAGATTGCTCCATGGGTGAAACATCTGTGTCACTCCACCCATCTGCATATTCAGTCCATACTTCCAGCCCATTACTGTGTCGTTGTCTGTAATGTCATCCATCATAAATAACTTAGCCTTTATCCTCACACACGTTTGCAAAGCCCAGCTGTCCACAGTGTGTACTTGAGGAGGTAAGGCTGTAACCTCAGATTTTATATGCAGGGCCAACTGGGAGCATAATATGCACAGTTCTTTATCCCCTGACAAACATCGCACATTTCTGGGGAATAGCAAACCTGTAAATGATCCTGGAAGGTAATATTTCCCATGGCTTTAATGGGGGGGAGCATTGGCATAAATAAATCTTTGATTTCATAAAAACAACCAAGAAAAATAACCAACAATGAAAGAAATATTCTACAGCTTGAGGAGCACATTGTATCCAAAAACATGAGCACCACGACCTGTATTCTCCACAATATTGTTGAGCACTAAATAATACCATTACATATTAGTTTTTGAAATGTAATTTTAAAAAGTCAGGGATAAGCACTTATAATACGTACCAATATCAAAACCATTTTTTGATCACAAAACTGTAGGCTGGATGCTGCATCTACTGTTAGTACAGAGCATCATACCCCCGGTATCTCACATTTCCTTCTGTATCATGCCCTCAATCCATGAGTGTGAGTAGTCTGGGTTACATCTGAAAATTAGGGATGAGTGACACTGATACTGATATCAGATACTGGGCTCAAAAGGTTCTATTAGACCATTTCCCCAATGCTAAAATCCTCTACCAAGAGCCACATTAAACAACAGTGTTTTCTAAATAGAATTCTATTTATCTTTCTAAAAACGCAATTATTCTTACGTACCGAAAGATTTTTATGGTGCAGTACTGAGAATTGGTATCAGTAGGAAAGGTTGCACTGACGCATCACAAAATCTATATATTTTCAGAGCACCTATTTGTTGCAGTACCACCCACTACTTTGTAAGTTTTATATAGTACATCACAATTTGTATTTCTCATAATAGAATTGTGTCACACCATGTAGTGTATTTCTGGTAATTGCTGGGGCATACTTTTTCAACAATTTTTATAAGGTGATACACTTGACGGATTACAGAACAATCACTGTTGGTAAGAAAAGAGACCATATGTAGCACAGAGCATTCACAAACGTAACACTGATGTATTGTAAAGATGACATATTTGAAATGCATCAATGTTGTATCAATGTGCTCATCAACCCATATAAATCTCATTCATGACTTGACATCTAGCCTTGGAAACAAAACAACAAAAACAAACACTAAATAAAAAAACACAGACAAAAAACAGCGATGGCCAAAATATGATCTGCCCTTTGCATTCTGGCTGTTTAAAATGTTTTTCTTTTCTGATATATTTTTCCCAGTATAAATCCACAGGAATATGAACTGCTTATGACAAATCTGACTTTCAGTGAATACCCCCACAGGCCTTGTAGAAACCACCAATGCACTGTAGCACTGGGTGTGCTTTCATTCCCTCTCACTTGTGAAAGTCAGGAACTGACCTCCTCTCTTGTACTTCAGTCAGGAAAAAACATAACTTTATGTTAACAGACCAGGATCCACAGGTTTGAAAGAGAGGAAAGAAAATGTCTTCTTTTCCATTTGTCTTATTTTTGAGTTCAAATTGAATAAATTCCACAGCTCTGTTAAATCATTTTCATATTAAACTTGCGAGGAGCATCCACTGTGCTGCTGCTCATGCCAGCGTCCGATTTCCGTGGCACATACTCAATCTCAATGTTGTGCTTAGTGTTGCCCTTACCTCTGCTCCAAAGGAAGAGCAGTACCAGGCAAAACAAGACGACGCCGAGAAATGAGATGAAGCCCATTGTGGTCGCAATGATCAATGTCTTTATATCAAAGGGAAAAGGAACATTGGCTCGTGTACCATTAGCACCAGTTTCTGTAGGTTGGTTGGAGATGAAGGCAAAAGTCTTGTTGGGCTGGTGTGGCCAGTCAGGCGAGTAGCTATGAATGTGCAGGTGAGCAAGAGAGGTATCATTTCCGCCTGCATTGCTAGCTATACACACATACGTACCATTGTCCTGAATCTGAGCATAGCGCACCTCAAGGGTACCATCTGGCAACACAGAGAGCCGTCCAATTGTCTTGGTCGTGATAAACTTTTTCTGCGGGGACAGCCACATTATCACTGGAGCAGGATCTCCATCAGCTTGGCAAGCAAAATGAACAATGGCTCCCTCGTCAACAAATTTCTGCTGGGGTTTGCGATCCCTAATCCTAGACTTGCGACATGTGAAGTAGTTAGGCTGCAGAACATCCGGGAAGTCTTTGAATTCTTTGCCTTGGACAAACTCAGGGGAGGCACAGGTAGGCTGCTGCCTGTTGAAGTTAAGTCTCCAGCGTCGTCGGAAAACCCATAACAGTCGGCAATCACAGGCCAGGGGATTATCATACAAAGCAAGGGTTTCCAGGTTGCCAACTGAATGGAAAGCAGACTCCTCTAAAGTGCTAAGAGAGTTTCCAGACACGTTTAGGATCTTCAGGTAGTTTAGACCACGGAAAGAGTAGGGCTCAATCATTGCCAGTCTGCCACCTACCAGGTGAAATTCCTGCAGACGAAGAAGATCATGGAGCTTATTCCCCTCAATGGTATGGATAGGGTTATATGAAAGATTAAGAAAGCGCAAATAAACCAAGTGCCTCAGGGCGACATAAGGAATCGTGGTCAGGTTGGCGTTTGCAATGGTCAGGGAGGTGAGATTTAATCCATACAAGCAATTTGGGGTCATCGTATCCAAATATGGCCAATTGGCTATTTCCAACACTTTCAGACGGTAGAGCCGTTTAAAGGAGTAATCCCTTATGACATTGATATTGAGGAGGCGTAGCCTGAGTGTAATCAAACTGTGGAGGTGGGTAAAAGCCTCTGTTGGCACAGAGGACAAGTTGCACTTCTCAAGACTCAGGTGCTCAAGGCTACTTAGGCCATGAAAAGCCCGGTGGGAGATGAAAACCAGGTCGTTATCACCCACCTCCAAAGACCGGAGGTTATACAAATCCTGGAACATGTAGTCCAACAGGATGACGATCTTGTTCTCACTTATGTCCAGCTGTGTGAGGTTGCTCAGGCCTGTGAAGACACCGAGCTGGATCAGCTTAAGTTTGTTGCTACGCAACCCCAATGTCCGCAAGCCGTAAAGGTTGTTGAAAGCTCCAGGTTCAATAGTGGAGATTGTGTTTTCACTGAGCTCCAGGTGTTCGAGGTTGGCAAAGTTGGCAAACTCATCTGGGTTGATGGTTCTAATGCGGTTCTTGCTGAGGTCCAGCAGTTTTGTTTCTGCAGGAATGCCTTCAGGAACTGTCATGAGCTTCTTGCGGTGGCACATCACAGAGCGCTCTTGAACATTGCACTCACAGCGGGATGGACAACCTGTGGTAGAGCCAGATAGCACGGTGCCTAGCATCAGGATCAGAATGGGCTGCCAGCAAGCCACCAGGTAGCTGTGCCCAGTCGCTTCCCCGGCCGCCATCTTATTGGTTACCTGGGGAGACACAGACACAATGCATAACATTTAGTTACAACATGAAATAAACACGATTGTCACACTGATGACTATGACTACCTAAAATTTAAATTTCACAAAATTCCATCAGACGAGGGAAACAAGGTAAGGGAAATCCAATGCAGATTTTAGAACGTTAAAATACAAATGCTGACAATAGGAGAAAATTCAAATGAAGTGTATTGTATAGCATGTTTTTTTATCACTGAGCTATGGGCTGACATTCAGATATGCTGTTCTCTGCTAAATTCAGCAATTTAACATCATACGTGGTGGAAGTGGGGGACAGTGGAATGAACTGACAGCTTTACGAACTTGTATTAAACCACTTTCCTTTGGCGACTGTGTCTATTTGCTGCTAGATGGTTAGTTCACCAGTGTAAGTACTTAAAGGATGCCATTTCTAGTGTGACACAATTCCTAACAGAGCAAAGAGTATGAATCCTGTTGCAATATTCATGACACAGACTAAAGATGATTAGAGGTGGGCGGTTACCAGGAATAAGGCATGTGCTTGCATAATTGAGAGTACTGACAGTCTTGGATTCTACATCGTTCACTTTTCTGCACAGAGCTGCACAGAGCTTGAAAAGGTATTTCAAATGCAAGTAGTTGTTGTGAATGCACAGCATTATATCAGACATATTTGTGATCTAAAAGAAGTACTGAGTCTAGTTACAAATCTACATAAATCTTGCACTGTCTTCCCATTGTATCTGCTGTGGAATGCTGAACACCATTTTCACTGCACACCTTCCAATGATCAATCAGTCAATGCTATCACCCTGATATAAAGTGAAGGGGCGCAGCCTCAAGTGGAATTAACAGCATTTTTCAGAGTGACACAGACACGTAGGCTGAAACCATCTGTGGTTTGTACTGGTACCATAAAGTATTTTTTCAAACCCCACTTTTTATTTCCTCCTTCCAGCCTGAATTTGCTGTGAGTTAAAAAAAGCAGTAGGTGGTTGGAGCAGCAGTAGCAGGAGGATGCAATCAAAGACTGATGGTGGCAAGTGTGATGTATGTGCTGTGGCTGACACTTGGCTCATGCAATCTTTTACAATAAAATATAGACCATACACCACCGGGTAATTGGATACAAAGAGATAAATACAAGGTTTTAGAGCAAAAAAACAAACAAACTTAATTTCAATGTCATCTTGTGGCATGCCTCCAGCCTTTCCACTAACAATGCAATTAACAATTGATTTTATCATTTCGGAATTTCCAGCTATATGCAAAGAACCATGATTCTTTGATTGGCAGACAATGAATCTGACATCAGTTGTATGAGACGTTCAGCAGCGATCACTGTTGTCACAATACATAGAATTTTGCCAGTTGTATGTGGTTTCCTCTTTTCCTCTAAATTTGTCAATTGCTAACTGGTTTTCCTGATTCAGAGGGGCTGTAAAGACGGACAATGTACACTTTTGTGCTTGAGCAGATTTCATGAACCATATTACATGTGACAGATTGAGACTGCAGAGAAAAGGAGAAAAATCTGATTTTATATTTGACAGTTAATTATGGGGTGACATGTCACTATCATTAGGTCACCACTAATAACATTTTCCCCACTGAACCAATCAACAACTGGAAAGCTGCCTCATCAAAAAAGGGGGTTTATGGGTTCTTATTTATTTCACTCAATTTCATTTTATTCCCTCTGAGGTCAAAGTTCAGAATGGATATTTGATGGTGCCAACTGTAATCAATGCAACCAAGTGACTTCAAAACAGGCAGAGATGACGTTATATCCAAGATAAGAGACCTGCACCAGAGCCTGCTGTTTTCCTTGCTGCCTCCAACCATACTTAATCATTCTTATTTCTTAACCCACATTGATCAAGGCAGGGCTGAACACTGTGAGATGGGGTGGTGTGGAGCTTTGTGTGTCAAGCTAAGACACCTAAGAAGGAATGGCCTTATCATAAGCTCAATTCCATCTGTCACCCTCTATCATGTGGCTATCGCATATTGGATATCAGTCAATGAGATGCTATTATGTCCAACTCTATTACCACTGACACTGAAACCCAATCAGCAAAATGATCAAATCATAATCCCTTGTTGGTAAAGCTCCATGACTGCAACTTCAGCAGGTTATGGACCCCAGCCAGGTTTCTTAATGAGTCCAAACACTCCTTTACACTGGGTCAAAATCCCCATAAAACACACTTGATTACTCAATCATAATACATCTGATTATTTTTCAAGATCCATTAGAAAGACACAAAGTTACAAAAGCTTTTATAGTCATTCAGTCAAAATGTTTTTTCATGACAGAGCAGCTTCAACATTTATTAAACATTGCTTCAGTGGCAAATCTCCAGGAAACAAGTAAAGACTGGGACACATTAAGATGAAGAATGCCATCCATGGGTAAACATTTGCAGCTCTGTTTTGTTAATGATCTGCCGTTATCATTCCCTCGCAGGCATGTAGTCTGAATGCAGGTCTTCATTCCAATCAGCACTCCAGTGAGCTCCCAGAGAATTACATTAATTGAGGTGAAGTGAGAGGGAGTGCGCTTCTCAAAGGAATGTGGTCGAGGAGAAGTGAGACAATGATGCTCAATAAATGAGGACCCACTGGTCCAAGGCCAGTAATAACTACATCAGTGAATGGTGAGGATCAATGCCTTCATGACAGAGTCCACTGGGATCCAGAAGATGTAACCTTGTTTCAGGAGGTGGATGGTGCCCTATGCCCACATAACTACAGAGGTGGTATAAGTATAGCCATCTCATCAGTGCATGTGCAATCATAATTAAACAGACAAACATTTTAGTGACTCATAAAATAACTCAATGTACTTAATGAGCTGTCATGTCTCAAACAAAGAAATATTTACGACATGAGGGTTTCGTTCAACCTTCCTGACCTGTGTTTTTTCAGAACATGTTTGTGGTTTGTGTCTGTGACACAGTAAATAATACATTTTGAGCTCAGTCTAGTGATGATAATTGTTCTTTATACAGTTTATTGCAGTCCTCTATCCACAGGCTAACAGTGCTATAACCCTGAGGAAAAGATCAAGCCATAATTACTATGCAGAGTCTAGTGTTATTTTTCTCTTGGAGATATTTTTGTGGCGCCATGGTCAGTAGATTTAATGCAACAACACCATTGCTAACTTGCTATCACTCCACTAAATCTTGTTCCACTTGTCTGAATGAGGCTGTCTATTATCATTAAGATCTCCTCAACAAGCACAATCAAACATTAGTGGGGTGGGGTATTGTTAAGACTTATCCATCCCCCCAAAGCTTTAGTTTACCTGCCACTACACATCACTCCTGAGCCTTGTTAAATACCATGGTTAAATACCTGTAAGCTTCTGGGAAATCCCTGACATGATGCTGACGTTATCTGAAACACAAAGTGTTAAAAGCCTTTAAAGCCCATTCCTCTGCAAACTGCTTTGTCAGCTGTAAGGCTAATCCTGAATGGGCAGATCCAGCTGCAGATTTTATTTACTGTAGTATTTGCACGACTAAACATTTTGCAGTAAGCAGATGTATCACCAATCTACCCATGAAGTAGATATAATAAATTCAGATGGGGCAGTTTGACAGTTTTTTTCAGTGTAATTTTTCATCATTTGAAAATTAATCTGCTTAATTGTGCATCCAGATAAATAAAAAAAACATTGTACCCAGCTGCTGAGATTATAAATTAAACTGCTTCGTAAGATGCTTATCGATTCAATTCTTTGCAGTAAGTAGCAGCTTGGAATTATAATACAGAGCATGTTTATTGACAGCCGCATTTTTGGCTAAATCCATCTTAACCAGGAGTGTCTGACCTTTAGCTCCCCAAGTAAGATCACTTTCACGCTGCTATAATGTCTCCTAGCTGAATTTTCAAGAGTCCATGTCATTGAGAAGCTAAGCTGCCGGGTGGGATAGCTCGCTGGAGCCGGGCCTGTGAAATGGCAGGGCTTAAATGTAAGCCGACGCCCGACAGATGGACAGCAAAGCCCTAATCCAGGCGAAGAAGCCGGTTGGTGCAACAAGGTGCAGAATTCCTACAGTGGCCAGCTGTTGTCCTGACGAAACTCTACTATGAAACCCGTCTACATGTCCCTCCTGAACTTCACCTCTAAAAGGGGTCACTTACTGTTTCTGTGCCAGTTCTCTGCTTAGTGGTGCAGCTACAAATATTGTTCATAAGAGGAAAAATCATATTCAGAATGGAAAACATCAGCAGTAGTTTAGAGGTTTATAATATTCAGTCCACCCTCACTCATATAAACAGGATGGACAAAATAATAGGAACACATATGGCTATGCAAGTTTTTTTTTTTTTTTTTGTCTCTCTGCTGTACTCTGTCTTTGAAAAGTAATCATGATTTAATAAAGATTATAATAATAAACAGTTTATGATGCTATACAATTCAACCACCATATATGTCATCCAAAATGACCAAAGTTGAATTAACTCTCTTTTAAGAATAGGTTAACAAAGGGTAAAGTTGCAAATATGAAACTTTTTTGAAAGAAAAGAGAAACATTAATTGGTGGTGTGATTTTTTAAATGAAACAAATAAATAGCGAATAATTGCACATACTGTGTGTAGAGATTAAAAGTACACTGATTGCGGTTGTTAAAAATCTGAAAGTCATGTTTCATTGCACCCGAGTTCACCCAGGCTTCTGATTTGAGGTCTATTTTTTTTCTTTACACATGTGATTGGGTGTTGTGTGTGAGGGAGTTTGCCCTCATGAGATGTTCTATCGTTATTAAGCTCATTAGCCTCATCTCCCCAGCCCCGTTCAGAGAATCACTATTCATTTCTGGTTCTTAAAGAGACGTGTTTTCAAAGAGGAATGGCCTCCAGAATGTCAGACTTTTATAAAGAGAATCCAGGATTTTTAGAAGGACTGAGATCAGCCCTCACTAATGAGAACCCACACTCCTTTCACAGCATCCAAGAAATAAAAAAGAAGCCTGCCAATAGTTGCAAAAAAAAAAAAAAAATCACATATCATTTCAATGAAAGCAAGAATAGATTGACATACAAGTTCAATGAATTCATTAGTGAATGATGTGTGTGATTGTGACAAATAATAAAACAGTTATATATATCTTAACACCATCTGACTACATTACCAAAATCAAAGATGTCCATATTATTTCCCTCGTTTTCATAATGTCTGTTATTTCATAGTCATCCTGTTTATACAAGCATTACAATATTTCACCAAAATTAAGCACAGTGTAACCTCAAAAACTCCCAGGATTTTGGATATGAGAGCTACACGGGTGCACAAAAAAAGACATACTGTATCTGTGCAGTACTGAGTGAGTACATCTGATGTATGCATCATAGCGGCTGCAGCGCATTTCAAGTGTTTGGGAGCAGGAAGTACGAACTGTTAGCAGAACAGCTAGATTGTGAAAGATTGAGCTCCCCCAGAGAGAGCTGCTGGAATGGCCATTTCCTTTTTTTTTCTCCGCCCCAAGGCTGAGAGAAAACGTTCCACAGGCGGGAGAGCTGCTGCGCGCACACACACACACACACACACACACACACACACTGTTCTAAAATGTCTGTTTGTCTGTGTATTGCTTTGTTCCCTCCCTCCCCCGCCCCCACCTCACTCTGAGGCCTGATCTTTTCGGTTTGGGACAACTTGCTGACAGAGCCTTCAAGACTTGAGGCAACTGTGTCACAGGGGTACACAGTAACACATGGACTCTTCTCCGAACGCTGCAGGAGATGCCAGACTTTAGTGCTTCGGAGCACCGCTCGCTTGCTCCACCCAGCAAAACTGAAAACACTGCAGCTGTGGCAATAAATGCAGAAACAATATGAGATAAAGGTCACGGGGCTTAGACTTGTGAATTTTAAACTATACTGATCTTGGATGAATGTTTTAGCGTGTGGGCTGAACCTGGCTTGTTCTGGTTTGTTTAGTTTGCAAGACTGAAAGGCCAGCACTAACAAGGCCCCATGAGGTGCTTTAAGAACATCTGTTTCAAGCAATGGGCCAGAGAGGATATGTTTTGTTTGTTTTTTTTAACTCAGAAGATATTATTTTATTAGATTTCACTGACTACTGTGAAATGGCTATAAAAGGGTAAAAGGGTGTAAAGGTCAGAGATGCCTAAAGACTACTGCAATGCATATTTCATTAATCGATTAGACATCTACGGAACGCGGTCAACACGTCTGATAAATGATCAATAAAATGAATTATCAAGAAAAAACGTCTAACATGATCTTACCCTATATTCTTACATATGAACATAGTTGCTCTGTGTATCATTAAGAGTAATATCTTTGGACTGTTGATCAGAAAACTGAAGAGTTAATTGAAAAATACTTGTGCCTAATTATTTACAACGAACACACATTAACACACTCAGTTACTTACAGTACATCTCTGTAGCATACACGAGCTTATTAAAGGTTATTTCAAATGAATTGTTCATGGTACTTAAGTTTCGCTTCAGATCTTCAGCACACAAAATAGTCCCTGAGGCGGTATTAAAACTTCAATGGAAATAGCCCCAAATACTCATTCTTCAAAGTTGCTTTGCTCACACTTAAAGAAAACCCTGATGTGATTGTTTGCACTACGTCGTAGAAAGTGCCCACGTAACAATTAGGATAGCTTCTAGTTAAGATACACATTTGTCTTTTTGTGAACAAGTGTAAAGAACCTTTTTCCTTCTCCAGCGCAATCTACCCACCAGCTTGTGATTAGGGAGGAACACTGAAGTCTCGCCATTATTATTGTAATGAATTCACAGGCTATTGTGTAAAAAAGCAAAGGAGCTTAGGAAAATAACACATTCCCCCATTGCTGCTTTGATGAGCGACCATGAAAACATTCACTTACGTAATCATCCATCTTTTCTTCACCTACATGAGACGTCCACTTGATTTTCTTTTTTTTCTTTTTGCACAATTAAATCCAGTTTTTATTAAAAGGCAACTACGAGTAAATCAAAACAAACTTTATTATAAAATGAGATCCAGTAGCCACCTGAAAATTCACTTGTGTGACTGCTTTGGTTGTTTTTGTAAAGGAAAGTGTAATTACTTCCTGTGTTTTTATGTAAGGCAGTCTACTGAGCCTGAAGGACGTACAAAATCAAGCTTCATTCATGAGGCAGACATTTACAGACAGAGAATAAAAACATGAGAAAATTATAAAAATAAAAAATACAAATTAAAAGCCAGACCCACTCAGGACCCACTGTTATCGTGGGTATCAGCATCATCCACAGACTGTGCGATGATCTGAGGAGTCTAGGGGTGAGAAGTTCAGAGATATATTTAGGGGCGAGACTGTGGAGAGATTTATAGACAATTAGAAAGATTTTGAAATTGATCCTGAAGTGAACGGAGGGCCGGTGTAGGGATGTCAGAAAAGGGGTTGATGTGGTCGTTGTTTCTGGTGGAGGGGAGAACGGATGACCGTTTTGAGAGGGAGGAACCTGGACATATTACTCTTCTCACTCAATTTGTGAGGGAATACATTTTTCCCTTAGATGAAGGGAGTGGGTTTGACAGATGACCTGGGAGTGTCTGTGTGTGTGCGTGTGTGTGTGTGTGTGTGTGGTGTTTCTATTTGGGTGAGCTATTCTGCTGACTTATGGAACAACCACTATAACAACTCATTCAGGATGTGGCTTCAATAGCTGCGACTCCACCGCAAGCTAAACTGGTTCCTCTATTAAGGAAGTC
Source organism: Sciaenops ocellatus (assembly GCA_033000465.1). NCBI lineage: Eukaryota > Metazoa > Chordata > Actinopteri > Sciaenidae > Sciaenops > Sciaenops ocellatus. The sequence goes on along the minus strand of CP136871.1, from coordinate 28,782,957 downwards.
AACATGGAAACATGCCTTCATTTCATAATGAATAATTAAGGCTGTATCTTATTGGCTGGTAGCAAGTGTGATGGGCACAGTGTGGAGCGGCTCAGGGCCATATTGACTTTAATTGTGACTGGCATCTACAGGCTTTCCTCCCAGTGTGGTGAAGAAAATGTCCCCTTTGCTTAGCTGGCCCTGCAGCTCACTGTGAGGCCTTTAAAGGGAAATGAGCTGTAATTAGCTGATAGAGAGGTGACCCCGATGCAGAAAATGCCCCACTAATGCACTGTGATCAGACTCTGGAGGATACTGCTGTTGCCTTCAAGTCGCAGAGAAAAGCATAGATTAGACAAACACTGGCAAAGGGGAGCGCCAGCAATGCAGGGATTGTTTTCAATATTCATTATTGTATGTCAGTATCTATGGAGTGGAAGATCTGAGCAGGAAATGTTCGTCAGGCCGAAAAGGACTTTGCATTGTTGGACAGAATACAGAACAACAAAAATCATCAAAAGAAGGTTTAAAATGCCACTCTAAGCATTACATGTATATCGGTACAAAAATATATCAGTGTCTTCATTACAGTTTGTCCACCAGACAGCGCTGACAGCTTTATTTTTCAACTGTATACTGTCAGGATGAATACATATATTTTTCATAATTCTTTATTGAAACCTTATCATGTTTATATTATGTGTTCATGTCAAATAATAAAAATAGCATAACGATATATCAGCCTATATTCAAATTAACAAAGACCATAATCAGTGTCGGTTTTAAAAGTCAGTATCAGTTGAGCTTTACTCTGCATCTTGAATTATTTATTGATCTATCTGATAACTCCATTGGCCTCTGGTGTATAATGAGCTTATTTCAATTTATTTTCTTCATTTCCTGTAGTGATGCAAGTGATTGTATGTGGAATTATTTGGTTGCATGGTCCAGATAAGTCTAGGTCGTTTAGAAAAGTGCTCATTGATATTTTCTATTAATTACTGTTAAAAAACAAGAAAAAAAAAGACCTTTAATTTTAAAATAATTTCAATAACTACTGAAACATTTAGTCTTGATATGAGGGCATGGCTGGTGTTATTGGCTGATTTAAGTTCAATACAGATCAGTTTGGTTAAAAATGTCAAAGAATAACAAAAAATATCAGTGCAGAAATGCAAAAGATAGGTTGGAGGTAATTTACATAGTTTGTCCACCAGAGAGCACTGACGAGATTGTCGACTTTAAAATGTCCCACTCCAAAAATACAATAAATCCTTCTGATATATGTTCATATATCAGATGGATATGATATGTGCTGATATGTGCTCATGTAAAAAGAAAAGGAGATATTCTTAAATATGATTATCAGCCACAGAAATCGGATATCGGTCTCACTTTTCTTTGTTTACAAATATTTTCTTACGTTAATAAAGCTGGTAATCTGTAATGATGTTGAAAAGTCACGATTCTTTTGTACATTTCCTTTTATAATTAAAAGCGTAAATATCCAATGTCACTTCAAGGAGCGAGGACGTCTAATAACACAGCCCTGAACTGCAACAGCCATTCCTCTTCAGACCAGAATTTTGTGGCATTGAACATATTAAAGCAATTATCACAGTCTGTGTTTCCTAAGGCCTCCCTCCCACCTCTATCTGTCTCGTTTCATAACTCACCACTATGACTTTTCACCATGAGTCAAAGAGGAGTATAAGCAGTACAAGAACTTCCTATAGCCTCAACCTCGGGTCATTTTTCTTGTTTTTGAAATGGCATAGTTCTTTCAAATACTTGTTTTTGTAGGACATCCGCAAGGTGAACCTAATTCAGAAGTAGAGAGGACAGTGTTTCATGGATTTAAAATGAGTGCCAGTGTAACCACATCTGCAGCAAGACACAATTTCATCTTGAAATGATACATTCAAATCCAAAAAAATAAGGTCTTTAGTTTGTTTTTTCTCCACACACACAGTTCTTGATTCATGGCTCCCAAATGTACAGACTCATGTATAAAACTGCCAGGGCAAAGTCACCTCAGTTTACCCATTTAGGATTTATCTCCTTCAATGGCATGGGCTCAGACAGAAACACTGTCTCATAAGTGCTTTATCAAAAACCAGAGGTGCATTATGAGAAGTGCACACGAGCCAGCCAAAGCTCTGAGGCAGATTGTGTTTCTGCACCATAACAAAACAAAATGTGTGTTTTTCCTCCTCTCCACTGCAATGTGAGAAAAGTCAAAGCACCAAGATAACCTTCCAAGCAATTAGTAACAGGTCTGCAGCGTATCACTGAGGTCTTCTCGTTCACCCGCCATTTATACTGGTTCTTTTTAATGACCGTTGACCCAGACATCCATCTGCTGACTTTCAGCACTACAATATAATGAGAGTGTACCCAGAACAACAAGGCATCTGAAATTCATACACTGGCAAACAGTGACTCAGGATCCCCACTCCAACTAAAATGAATCACCCAATTGTATATGCAAACCAAATGGTGCCTGTTGAGGCGTGCAAGCTGATTGTAAATGAATCGTCCAAAAGCTACGGTTGGCTAGGTCATCGATTCAAATGGCTTTCTGCTGATAAAATAGGCTGCACAATTGACATGTACCAGCGGTGAAAATAATTGATAGTATATAGGTTATCCTGTGATTTGTGACACGCTGTAGCTTATATGAATTTGAAACGTTCACACACAAGGCATGAATCAATCAAAACCAGAAAAAAAATATTCCAGGAAACTTTGAAGGACTGAGATGTTTACCCCTACTGTGTGTTTCCAATACACCACAGCTCATCAGTAAATCCTTAGATTCCCACTTTCAGCATCCAATATTTATATGTTTCTCTTTTTTCTAAGTATCATTTCACCAAAACAATCTCATGTCAGTGTTTTCTTTCTTCCCTCTCCACAGTCTGAGTGGAGCAGGCCTTCACCGACCTCACCATGGCCCCAGTGCAGAGATAGGGGGAGCTTAATCCACGTCCTCTGAGAGATCACCCAGAAAGATGAAGTCTTAATTAGCCAGATAAAGCCCCACATAATAACGCTATTGATACAGACTGGGAAATGAGGACTAAGCAAAACAAAAGACTACTGTATAAGATGGCCGAGATGGGTTCTGGAGACAGATAGCAAAGTCACTGCAGTGGATGGAAAAAAAAGGGGCAGTTCACTCTCACTCTCACAACTCCAGCTGGGGAGCATTGTCTCATCTCTCTGAGCAATCCACCTGCTCCAAATTCTCTCATAAGAAGCTTAGAGAAAAATGCTGACCTTCATATAATCAAAGATTATGTGGAGGAAAACAACAACAGTTTTTGGACTACTTAAGCAATAGCACTCATGGGAGGTTCGAGCAATTAAAGGCAAAATTACTTGTCTAAGCTGTCCTTGTATCCTCCCGTTCCCTATCTTTGGTTCCCTGTAGTATAAGAGGAGGTCATGAAGATAGTGAAAAGAGGAGAATCACATCTCGCTAGCTCTGCTAATCCTAGGGGTACAAGAGGGAGGAGAATCTCCCTTTTAAGAAAGACAATCTAGGTATTTCACATGCTACACATGGATCAATGACAAGGTGACCCTGTATAGTAATACCAGATGGCTTTAGGGTTGGCAAAGACATTGCAAATCCCTTGTGAACACTTATGCACCCCTCAGAAAAGTTGCATGAGAACTCTATTCTTTAGTTAATACAGCTGAAATACATTTTAAATGGTACATTTATGCATGGATTAATATCTCTAAAAAAAAACTCATTAGATTCTGAGTGCAACTCATATGAAAGCCCGTCCAACCTCAGTCTGCAGAGCGAAGAAGTGAGCTCCGTTCTGCCACTCGTGCCTTAATTAATGAGAATGACTGTCTTCTTCCTTTGGAAAGAGCAGTGCCTTTGTTGAAGCATACTGACAAGCAGATGATATGCTTCGCTGATGCACATTTTAGGGTTTCATCTCTGTGGTCTTGCCATAATAGTCTTGTTGTGATGTAACTAGTATGACATTTACAGAGGAGATGTAAGCGAACAGTCCTGAAGCACTGCTAAAGGTACTGGGGGAAAAAAAAAAGACTTTATTTGTGCGCTCTGGTTGAATAAAAGCATCCTTCTTGAGAGACAGCTGAAGGATGAACCATCCCACCTGAGAGCTACCTCATGAAAGAAAACAGAAAGTTTGTGCCCTGGGCAAATAAACTGTTGTTTTCAACAGAAAACCAATCAGCAACTTGATGACTAATTAATTGTTTCAGTCAAGCCAAAATGCCAAACTCTGAATGCAGCTTCTCCAATTTTCATGTGATCGCTGTAAATCGTTTGAAACAAGACGTCTGATGACAACACCACGGGCTGTGGGAAACTGAGTCAGGTGCTTTCACTATTTTTTGATGTTTTATACCCAAGCTTTTAAATATTAAGACATTCATTGATAATTAATGAAAATAAATGTTGGTTGGAGCTCTAGTTGTTCATTTGTTTTTACATTAACCTCTAAAAATACTATCATAACTCTACATCATATGACATCCAACAGTGACAGCACAATGCACATGCTTGTCTGTCATCTGATGCTGACAGAGCAGCCGTGGCGATTGGAAGAGACGCTCCATATTTTTCCTTATCTGTGTTTTTACTCATTATTGCCAACGTGGCAGGAGCAAGCAGAAGTAAATGCAAAAGAGCTGAATTATTTATTTGACATTTGCATATCCACCACAGGTTCGGTACCGGAGGTGAGAGTAGATTATGTTAAGGAGGGAGATTACTCTTGAGGTACAGAACCCAGGACTTCACATCATGAGTAATATTTTAATGCACAGTGAGAGCTGTACAGTTCACTACATGACTCACAGGAAACACCTTTTTTTTTTCTTGCTAGAAATTGTCTCATTTTGTCATCATAGTAACATTTGCCCTCCCTTGCTGAATCAGTTATGAGATGGTAAGGGTTAAATTGAGTGGACCTTTCTCTCGCCCCACATCAGCTGTGTCCTGTCCCCCTCTCTCTCTCCCCTCTGCTGATTCCTCCAGGTTCCCGTACTACTTTGCACTTCTGTGGCAGCACATCACTCGCCAGCGTCCAACAAGGTCAAATGCCATTTCATTTTCTCTCCTTTGATCGCCCGCCTGGCTCTTTCATCAGCCTCACCCTCCCCACACACCCATGCCACCACTACCATTTCACCGGTTACACTGCCCTCACTCACCCCATAGATTTAGAGAATGCGACTGGCAAGAGCCAAAGTTAAAATACAATACATCGGCAATCGATCAAGTTCAACTTGTCAAACTCATAAAGTCAGAGTTATGCTTTGCTTTTAGACAGAATGGCAAAAATAATCCAAGTAGACCACAAAGTGCGTTTAGCTGTGGCATACATAAATCTCAAAGCATTCTCCCGGTAATTCTGCTTCTCCTGTCCTTGAATGAAGCTCTCTGCATTCTGTGTTCCTGAATGAAAGCTGGAACACATTGACTAAATGAGAATCTTCATCCCGCCTCTCTGTTTAATAAACCCTCACCCACACATCCACACTGCAAGAGAGCATAAAACAAAGCGTCACGAAATTCCATAAAACGAGCCACATATTTCAAACGACATCTGCAAAGTCACAGGGTTTAAAATGCTGGTCGTGTTATCTCGACATCGCTGGTTTGAGTCTGGCTGGGAACTTTTGTTACATGCCTCCTCCCTGTCCCCTAATATCCTCGTACCTCCCTGACTTTCATCTCATAAAGAAAAAAATCACCCTCAAAATACTGAAAACACTCAAAAAACGGCTGAAAAATGTTTTCAATCCAGTTTATTATGCTTCCCCACTCTCAGTTAAAGGATGTTAAAATAAACATTTCAACATGACATCTTAATAATAGTAATAACCATTGAAAAACATGACCTGGTCATGTACTTCAGCAAATAATTCATTCAATTAAACTAAGTTTGTGTTCAATCATGTGAAATGATGTGTTTTGATGATTAACGTTTAGCCATTTGTTTCATATTAAATGGATTCACTGTCTAAAGAGTTGCTTGATTTTGCTTTTTATTGCTTATTTTCATAAAATTATGAATAGAGCACTTTTTTGGTTTTTGGTCAAACTAAATAAGCAATTCTGACACATTACTTTGGCTGTGAAAACGTGTGATGGGAATTTGTCATTATTTTTGAAAACACTGTTGAGCAAAAATAATTATTACCTGCAGTCTTGATTCCCGCTGGATTTTTCATTGTTTGCAGTGTTTATACATTTCTATTGTTTCAATGGGCATGTGACTATAAGGTTTGTCACATTCGAAAGCAGACAGGATATGATGTCTACATGGCAGAATATATCAGACTGTAGGAATATCCCAGCTGGCAAAATCATGTATTTCATTTTCAAGATATAGACTTATCTCTGAATATAAATAGAATGCAGCAGTTGAATTCAAAAGTTGATTAAAACATGATTATTAACGTGGATGTGAGCACATTGGGAGGGGCAGCATTAATTCCAGTATTTCTGAGATGCTCCTTCTCATGTCGACTGTTGGTGGGATTATTTTCTTCTCCTTCTTCATGTCTAGCAAACTAACATGTCTTCATGCCACCCAGCCAGGTCGATAACCTGAAATCTGACCTCTTGTTTCCTCCCTGCACTTTTCGCTCTCTTCCATCGACAGTATTAGCAGTTCTTTGTTACAGCGTTCTGTCATTCCTTTCTCTCTGCGTTGACAGAGAGCGGGTGACAGAAAGACAGAGTGAGCGAGAGAGAAAGAGAGACAGACAGACAGAGAGAGAGCTTTTAGGGAAGTTAAACAGAGAGAGCACCAAAGAGATGGAGAAAGCCTGCTTTTAGGGAACTAAAAGCTTCTGCCCCTTTTATACCTCAAAGCAAAGGCCCCTGTTGTCTTGAATCATATGGTGAATGGGAACTGACTGTCAATGTGCAAAAAGCAACTTAACGTATCTAACGAACGGAGGGCAAATGGCCTTGAAGCACATTAATATATTGGAATTATCAGAGAATGCTTTAATCCAACTATCACAGAGGGTAGCCTTTCTATACTGTGGCAGCATTTGAACAGGGGTGTCCATGCTCCCAATGAATTCTAATGGGATTACTGACTGTTAATGACACTTTGGGAGTGCCATGAAATAGTAGCAGCAACAAAACAAGTTCGGAGACATGTCCAGACCTTATTCAGAGCTAATTAGCTGAATGCAGGGGGCAGGCAATATGCTGCTGTGCATATTGGTTAGCTTATACCAGAACAGGTATATCTCAGAAATATGTTTTAAACCGCTGTGTCTTTTGCTTTTGAAATCAGACCTGCACCAGACCTCGTGCAAATGACAACTTCACTTCCAAGTAGATCCTCAGTCAGCCTACTAGACAAAGGAGAGAGAGTGGAGAGTACTAGCACTGTACCTAAACACCGAACTCAGTGAACTCTGGATCTCAACAGGGTGGTTTAACAGCTATTACATGAGCGAGGTGGGGCACAAACACAAATCTTGTTCCCACTTATGGGAAATCATATCACATGCTCCATTCAAGTGTGGCTGTACTGTATAAGTGGAGCTGCCTATTGTCCCATGACTGGGTTTCCAGTCTCCAATGAATAGCACTATTTGAATAGATGCCTTAAGTAGAACAGATGCAACATATTGTAATTTTGATGCACAATGGTAATCATCACCGCTGCAAAACAGTTTATTCAGACTTTAGCTATAAATGCATGTGCCAATGTCAAATGGGACAATGATAGTCATTGTGTGCAAATGGAAAGGAAGGGGAGGCATTGTAAATAACAATGGTTTGGAATTCACACCCCAAAAACATTACATTTGCTGGTTTCATGCTGTTTTTGAGTCCAGATTATATAAAGTACTCACTGCATACTGTCTAAATCAATCACAGCACACACTATAGGTTTTAGGCTACCAGAGGGAAACAAGTGAAATGTAAGGACCGATGTGTAGAATTTTGTGATTGCAAACTCCACTTGCCCTCCTATTCCAAGCATGAGGGAGAGACTGGAGTGGCCACAAAACATTCAAAAAACATTAAAACGCCCAATCTAGAGCCAGTATTTGGTTTGTCCATTTTGGGCTACTCTAAAAACATTGAGGTGAAACATGGAATCGAAGAAGACGCGTGTCGTCTGTAGATATAAAAGACTAATGGATGCATATTATATGCCATTTCTGCAACATCTGTAAACAGAGCCCCTAAATATGACACACTGGATCTTTAAATGGTGCTTTTTGTTTCAGCTTTAGTCTTTAGTCCCAACCAGCCAGTCTGAGACGATCAACTGCCTCAGCTAATGTAATTTACAGCCCACCAGCAGCTTATTTGAGTGACATACGTGTCATTCACACAATTATCTAAAGGATGGGTGTCTAAGTTTTAAATCTGCCTAGCAACAGGGGCGCCAGCACAGGCAGTGATTAATCCCTATGCAGTGAATACAAATGTCCTATCCAGAGGGCTGATGAGGAGCCCTAGCAGGGACAATAACAGCTCCCCAACCCTTGACCCAAAGCTTGTCCACCATCAATATTTTTTTAATAATGCATCCTCCTAAAAACTCCATGTAGATTATGGCAGGAGCTTATTTCAACCCTGGCGATGATCGGGAGTGCATCTATTTGAATGGAATTGGTTTAGAATATGATTCTATATAATAATGGATGATTTCAAGGGGACATCAAAATGTTGGCAATGGTCAACCATTATTAGAATAAAATCTATATGGCTCCTGTATTTACATAGACTGCAAAGGGTCATGGCTTGTGGAGATCTCTACTCTCAGCATACTGGAGCCAAGAATCCATTTGTGCTGGCTGTTGAAAACCTGTGCTAATCCAGCTTTTCTTTGTGGACACCTTGATTTTAGCATAAAAGGTAAAGTCGCTCTCTCTAAAGGCACCTTTCACAGAAATGTTCTAAAGACATTTTTCGCAACACTGCAGAGCAGATCAGAATTAGCTGCAAATATCTGAGCTTTTCTGTCAAGAATCCTTTCAAGGTGAATGGACCCTACAGGCTAATGTGGATTCTTAGCATTTAGACATGCCTGTGACATGCCTCTAAAGGCTCGACTCTGTGGCGACATTTCACTTAGAGAAATATTTCAAATACTAATATAGCAGTTAGAATCATATTTTTTTTTTTCATTTTTTGCTATTTTCTATTAGAACAAGCCACTTAATTTTGGATTTGGAACATTTCATTTCATCACATGGCTTTGACCACTGGGAAACATTACTTGCAGTTGAGTGGCTGGCATCATTGACGTAATGAACACAAGGTCACCAAATCTGTGTAAATTCTGGGTTTCGTGCATACAGTAATTATGTTAACGCATCCTACATCACAAGATTAAGGGGCAACGCAATTCAATTCAACACATTTGATATCAGAAATGACACACTGAAAGCCACAGTCACTCTGATGAAGGTAAAGTGGAGTTCAACACACGGGTTGCAGGATAAATGAATACATTTATTCGACAGAGGTTTGTCAAAGCAGCATTTCTGGGTTGGAGCCAAGAAAATTGGCTTTTTGATTTTTGGTCACCCAGCGGCCTGCAAACCATGAAGTAATGTATAAACAGTGAAAGAGAAACACTTCAATCATGAACACTGATGCAAAGAACAAAATTCCATTTTGTTGGACAATAGAGTCTATCTGTGCAAGACAACCAGCTGCTACATTATAAGACAAAAATCACATGGCGTTTCATGAATTACGCTCAGTTTGAGCTGGTTTGTCAAAGGTAAACAAGTGAAATAAATATTTGTTCATGCTCTCTGGGACATGTTCACAATGGGTGAAAATTCAAAAGGCATCGCACTGCTGAACCTTTTAAAAAATGACCAAAAAAATTTAAAAAATGCTGATGACTTAGACAGCACTTGCAGCTGCTCTTCTCTTCCTTTCCTCCTTATCTAGTTCAAAATACAGCCACCAAGGACAGCAGCGACTTGTGAACAAGAACCTGCCTCCCCCTCTCATCAAACAGCTACTATGATCCCACCGCAGGCCTTTTATAAACATGCCATCCAGCCTCGGGCATCGACGTATCAAGGCAAGTGGCATCAAGCAGAATGGCAGCCAGGTTGTATAAAAAAAACAACATAATTGCCGTCCCGGGTGAAAACTCTCAGCACTGTGTCATCATTGCATTATAGGCAGCATGGCCTCACAACTGGGAGCTAATAAACACCTTGTCAATGCAGTAGGTGTCAGCTTTACACCCAGGATGAGCGTCTCCAAAGAGACATGCTAACACGTCATAACCCAGCGTTGGCCCGCTCACCGACACTATTGGTCATTTAGTGCGTTGTGAGAAGGCAAGCCTTGTGATCAGTCATCGCGGTCCACACCATCACCACCACCCACTCTGTCTCGACTGCTCCTCTGCTCCACGGTCTGCTGACAAATCTATGGTGAAGCTGATTTCTTTCACAAACGAGCAAAATGCTGCACACACACACACTCTTATTCTGGTTTGCTGTTCCATTCTTTCTACATGTGATTCAATTATAAACATGCCAAAATGCAACCATGCTTCATGGAAATATAACACTGTTATGAGGAGTGTGATTTTCCTGTGACATCTGATACTCTGTATTATATTGGCCTCTATGTAGAGGTTGAGCTTATTGCAAACATTGATCAACGTGCTGCAATTCAATATAGTATGTCTACAGCAGTATAATGTTGGAGGGGAAGGGGAAAGGGAGGGAGCAGAGGGTCTTTGTTACATGTGTCCTATAACCCATCGCAGGGCAGAGAGGTGAATCCTATTGACAATTCGCAGATAGCCAAGGTCAGCGGCCACACATTTGTTTAATGAAGGCGGCTGGACAAAGCGGATCACACACTTCGGCAGCCTCTTAGCTGTTGCAAGGCAACAGTCCTGATTGAGTCAGCTGCATTAGAAATCAACAGAAAAAGATGACAAATGCAGGGTTTTAAGCCTGCGAGTGAAGTGAGGCGAACCTATAGGAACATAGAGATGCTGTGAGGGATTAAAGAGAAGCATTTGGTGTGATAAGGTCAGTGTGAAGTGCCACTGACATGCTTAGAGACCAGACGACGGGTAAAATAGATTTTTTTAATAAGGAGAGCACATAACACTCTGAGGGGAAAAACAAAGAACTCAGAATCCAGGCTATGAAACACCTCCAGTGCCACACCCTTTGCCAGTGCATCTGTGTGATATCTCATAGTGTATCAGCTATCTATCATCTTGGATTGTGAGCCCTGATAAAGCCTGAGAGGCTGCTGCTGCTGCTTGCTCGAGCTACGGGAGGCTGCTCCTGTTCTATCTGGCAGTCCGCTCCCTCCGGCTATTTATAACCAATAGAGCTACAGCACTTTATGAATGTCCGCAGGCACAGCATCACACAGTCTTCTGATACTCTGCTGCAACTGTTCTTTTGGTGTGTCATTATAACAGGAACTGCTGGACAATAAAGGAAGTGTGAGATGAGGAGAGGAGGGGGATTATTCTTTTTTTTTTTTTTTTCAGGGGCCACTGTCATATATTCTCTGCGAAGGCTGCCTTGAATGACAAACAACAGAGGGTGTGTGGCACCACACACACACACACAAACACACAGACACAAGTTTCATCCTGTGTCCTGTGTAGTTGCAGTATATAGGCTATATATAGATTCAAGGGCTGATCCCAGGACTGCTGTTTTGTTGAAAAAAAAATCCCAAAGTCGCTCCTGAGATCAATGAAATGCAGCAGATGCTTTTGCTTTCTGTCCATTTAACAGATAGCCATCTTTGCAGATGAATAAAATGGCATATTGGGGGAGGATCACGACTGCCTAACACTGCCCCACGATGAGATATGTGATCTCAGCAGAGCCTGTACGTGGCCAAATAAAGGCTAGATTAAGATAACATTTTACATGTCCCCATCCCCACCTCTCCTTACCCCCCCATTCTCCATTCTCACACGCAGACACACACGCACACACATATTCTCGGGGCAATTACATTTGATTAATGACTTCATCCTCTCAGACAAACACACACACAGATTGCCAGAAAAGCGGCTTCGAATTGTGCACGGATACCAAATCTAGAAAATTAATTTCCAATCTGAGACTATTAGATGCGTTTTTTACCTGCAGAGGACGCGCCTAACCACACTCAAGTCCTCCACCACCTCCTCCTCCTCTCCCTCCACTCCTCGTTTGCTTTTCTGTCCTGTCAACCGATTGTGCCCAAATCATCATCACGGACATATTTTAACCGATTTGACACCGGAATGAGATCCGGGGGAGTTTTGGGAGAGAGCCTCCTGTGTGAGCTGATGTTGTCGCCACTGGCACGCACAAGAAATTCACATATTTGCGGGACTGTTTTCTTCAAAGTATAAGCCCGGAGAGACCCGGGTCTATAGCTGCATTGTGGATATCCACCCCTCTGAAAAATCTTGGCCTCAGCCTCACATTAAACTGCATCACGGAAAGAAAAAAAAACACATCTGCGCCCCTTCTGTGCCTCACTCACCTGCTGTAGCCTTCACTGCTTCCAAGCATCCTTTCGCATTTCTCCCCGACGGCAACTCCCAGCCACCAACACTCAGATTGAGACGCACTATCTCAAGTCCATCGCCTTCAAAGACAGCTTAAGAAGCTTAAAGAAGCCCCAAAAAAGAAGCTGATGGAGGATGAAGAAGAAAAACGAGCAGCCGTTTTCTTGCAGATTTCCAACGAGTTTCTCCACAACGACAGGACCGCGGTTCTAAGATGACAGCTGTAGGCTAGTTAAAATAGGCAACCCCCCCACACACATACACACACACACACATACACACATATAGCACGATCCTCCCTCGGTAATGGGACTTCCTGTGCGCCCAAACTCGTCCGAGTATGAGTGTGTGGAGAAGAAAGAAAGGGACGCAAATGGCAGGTATAGAGAAAGAGAGAGAGAGAGAGGAGCAACTCCCACGCACCGAGCCCGATGCGAGCGCGCAGTTCTCTCTCCTTGATGCAGTCTCTCTCCACAGCCTCGCGCTCACAAACACTGTGTGACTGACTGTCGTCAGTGGCAATCCGCCTGCTGGAGGGAGGGACGGAGATGATCGGCGGAACGCACTCTGCCCCGGTGTCCTACTCAAGTGTGAGTGTGTGGTAAAGTGTGTGTGTGTGTGTGTGTGTGTGTGTGTGTGCGCGCGCGCCGTGTTCGCCTCTATCTGTTTGATTAGCAGTCTGTTCATTAGGTCGGTTTATTTATTTAGACTCTGATCTGCATTCTGTTAACCGGTCTTATCTGTCCAGATTTGTCTGTCGTCCAGATTTCAGACACCGCCGTTTGCGCGCGTACGCAAACGTTTTACGCGCACGGACACGCGCAGGAGACACGTTTGAAAACATGAGGGTGTCTTCTGAGGGTGATTTTTGTAAGAAAGTAGCCAACATTTACCTTTGCAACATGCAAAATGTTTCACCGACAAGCTGCTGTGAATAAAGAAATAAAATCAGATTTAAGTCTCTGAGAGACAGAGAGTGAGGGAGGGGAGGGGATCAGTGACAGACTAGCAGTTCCTCTTTTGAGAGCCTGATGGCACTGTAGGCTTCGGATATAACAGACAAACACACACACGCAGTCACAACACACAGCTCTTTGCAGGAGGTGGGCCCTGGAGTGTGTTGTCTCATACATACCCCATCGTTTTGTCCATGTCCTGTGATTTGAAAGGAGGGTCTGAGGCACAATCAGCCAGAGATTCTGGAGGGTTTTAAAAGCTGGAAGAGTAAATATTTCAAAAACAAGCAAACTCTTATCTGGCCCAATCTCCACATCTTTATGTGAAGCCAGAGTGAGAGACGATTTGTTCTTAAATATATGAATTAAACATTCTGGAATTAATTCAAAATGAATGAAGTCAGTTTTTTAATGCATTTGAAGTCAATTTCAGTGCATCCATTATCTAAGGTTTGTGGGATGACAGCGAAGTGGATGGACGTCTTCCTTCGCTCAAACATGAGAGGGTTTGCTCATTTAGGCAAGATAAGACGAAGACAACGAGACAAAGTTCTAATCAGAAGTCATCTGTAGATGTTAGGCCAGTGACAAATACAACCGTCTTAACTTGAACTCATTACCGGTATTGGTTACCGTCTCTCTGTGGCTGTCTGCCTGTGGAGGGTGGCTACATACCAAAGACGTGTGTGTGTGTGTGTGCATGGCATGCTGTGCCTCACAGCGGTGAAAACAGAATTTCACAAAGAGCAACAGGTGTCTTTCATTCCTTCACTGTCACCTGCTCAACACATAGAAGTTCAGTTTATTCTGCAGTGAGCGGTGCGTTAACATTTCTGACACCTACTAATCATAATCATCATTTCCTGTAATCACTCACAGGTGAGATGTCTCAATAATGCAGTCTTCAGATTTATAATGTGCACTGTTGGAATTTTTGAGGATGCTTTACCCAGAATTTAGACACCCAGAAAATATGACAGTAAATGTGCTTCATTGAATGGATTGCATGTTGTAGGTAACTTCAAATTCATTTGTTTGTCATCCATTGTGCCTCTTTTTGCATCAAATGTGTATTTTTGGATATTTCTATTTGGTCAAATCAGTATTTGTATTGCGAAGTTATTTTTTAAATCATCTCATTAAACCTTTATTTAACCAAGTAAGTCTCACTGAGGTTGCAAAATCTCTTTTCCAGCCCCGTCCAAAGACAGCAGCGACACAGCGTTTCAATCAACATAAACGTTAAACACACATAAAACATAAACCCGCAGTGTCAGCTCACAGAGTCAGATGTCTCGGAAAACAGACAGCAGGAAACAGATTGAGCTGAGGAAGCAATTAGAAATTCCAATTGAATTAGCCTCCAAATCCCATTCCATCATCCGCATGAGCTATTAGAAGCACAGGACTCTTTTCATTTACACAATGCTCATTCAAAACTGTGCCTGCTGTATTATTTTAATCAAGAGAATTGGAGTGTGCGGAGAAGTCTAAAAAACAAGGAGTGTCAATATTTCATCTGACAACTTTTCTAATCCACCGCTGTCACATGCAGACGTTCTGTCGCCGGCGTTCATCATTGTTGACATTTTAAAAGAGATTTACTTACTTAATGGATCTCCCGTGATTAGTGAATGAAATGTTAGTGAACTGAAATACATTATTGGTGCTAATCAGATTAAATATAAAAAAGTGACTTGCTTTAAACGACTGAGTAAGCAAACTCAAAACTCAAATTACATTTCATGGGTCTCCACATCATCTAACATCACATGTATAATTCAGCGCAGTTTTCGCTCGCAGCCAACGACAGTGAAAATACCACTAAAGTATTTGTCTGGTGGTGTTAAAATGTGTCTCTGTCCTTCTTGCTATCCTCAAGCTTCTCTACACAGACCCTCTGAGCAACTTAAGCCACTCAGGCATCACAGCTACATGTGAATGTCATCAGCATCAGTTCACGCATGGCCAAGGCACCCTTGCTATGTGTACAGGGGTATTTTCTCTGTATTTGAGAGATGTTTCCCAGTGCCTGGCTGTGAAACTATTCCTTAAGGGGGATGGAGGCTTCTTCCTTTCCAGATCAGTACACTAAACCAGATCTAAACTCAGCTCCAGAGGTATCTCAACAGCTAAAAGTCAGTTGACATTATATTTTCCTATGGATATGACATTAAAGACTAAAATATTTAAATACGTTTTCAATTCTAATCCTTGGAAACATTTTGCTTTATGTGTAAAAACAAATACACCAAATATTGTCTGCATATTAGCAGCACTGGTCAAATATGTCCTGAATGTCAGCAGATGAATAAAAACCATAAAGAGATTAAAGATTTAAAATAAGTCAATTAAATTTAGCAGGATATACTTCATGGGGGGGAGAAGAGAGGCTAAGTTCACGGTCTTTATCCCCGCCTGCCTCGTCTCCACCCTCTCTGCCTGGCTAAGAGCTGCAAACAACAGAGGTAACAATGGATACCTAGTGACGCCATGGGCTTTAAAAGCATCCCATCAATAATTCATTTGCCCTGCTGTGTTTCTCAACACTGGCACGCATGCATGTCCTTAATCTTTTGTTATACTGGGTGTGAGCGGTGTCTGTCGCACGGGCACTCTTAAAGGATAAATGGTTCCATGATGAGATGATAAAATCAGCATTTGTCTGTTATTCGGTGATTTGGCAGACTGACCTGCGAGGCTGTCATTCATGTGGTTTGACTGTATTGTGATATGATGATAATCAGTCCTGTTCTGATATCAGTACACGTCACACTACTGCAGGATTCTTGTATAGAAATGTGTTTTAACCAAATTCTTGAAATGTGAGAATGGAGAGAAAGTCTCCACTTCATTTTAATTTATTTTCTCTCTTCACCAAATTAAATTATGGTGTTTGCTTTGGAATGGAATGTTTTTTTCTCCACAGTAGGTGAAAAATAAAAAGTTGTGACTGAAATCTAAATAGTCTACATGAAGTGAAGCAGGATTCACCACTGTGCACTGTTTTTATCTTTTGTTCCACTGGCACCCTTTGGAATAAAACCAGGCAGACTAACTCTTAACTTCATTTATAGTAAAATGATATCTGAATGGATAAGATTAGTACAGATCTTGACAGATAATATTTTGTATATTTTGACAAGAAATGTGTAATACTTCAATAACGTATGAGTAAGTTTAACAAACAAAAGACAACAGGAGAAATATCATCCAGAAAAAGTATAACAAGCTGTAGATTGTATTCAAACAACAACAGGCACTGTGGCTTCAATACATGGCTGCACTGGGACACTTTATAGCACAAAAGTTTATGATGTATCTGTACCGTTAAGGGTTGCGGTGAGCTGCCATATTTCAAAAGTCAAGATAGATGTGACAGTGTTGATAATGGAGGGATTCTAGCCAAACATTCAAACACTTTTCTGTGAGAAAAGCCATGTCTTTCTTCTTGTCCTTTATTTGTGGAGCTGCACAGCGTCCCTTATCAGAAAAGTTTTTGACTTTTGTGTGAAGATTTTTGTTTTTTCTTCTTTTCACCACGTTGTGCCTCACAACCGCAGCCATGTACAGTTTTTTTTCCCCTCTCAGCACAGGATTTGGATAGCTCTTGGTCTTCCTACTGAAAACAAACAAACTCTGCTGTATACAGTGGAGAACAGTAACAGTGGACCCTCCTTATACAAAAATAAATAGAACAATCTGTAAAACAAAATATATTGTTTTTTTTTTGTTTTGTTTGTTTGTTTGCCGTTTTTTAGCAACATTAAAAATAAATAAATCTGCTCGGTTCACGCTTAATTAAGCTCCACATCCAAAAGCATTACCACAGACTGTTGAGTCAACTTTATTTATTCAGCCCAATATAACAAATCACAAATTTGCCTCAATGGGCTATGTAATGTGCACACATGCTTTGGAGGTGGCTTATTTGTACAGCGTGATTTCAGGACCACGGAGAGCACCAGTTACTGTGAGGCATACAGAGAAGCTCATCAGTCGACCTGCTTCTTATTCAGTTCAGCACCATGGACAGAGCCGGGCCGAGGCGCATCGGTCCACAGCCGCGGCGACGTCGCGTTCTCTTTTTTTTTAGAGCAGCTGACAGAACCTCAGATGCAGTAGAGCCAAATTATCTGCCACCCTGTTCTCTATTTATTCCAGCCACACAACAACAAGGATGGTCTCCCTATCTGCAGCAGCAGCCGAGACAGGAAAAAAAACCCATATGTTATAGCTCCTAGTGTGAGAGGGGAATGCTAAATTTGGCCTTCTAGGTCATGCCAATATTATGACGTTTTCCAAAGGTCTGCAAGGTTAAAAAAAATATTCATGCCTAGTGAATGGATGTCAAAGTTGCAATTAGGCAGCTGGCTCTGACACAAATACTACAGGACTCATGTTTTAAATTGACTGGAAATAAACAAATATTCAATATGTAAGCTTGACCACAGGCTGCTGACAGCTCTTATGGTCCTGCATGCTACTTATAAGTCCAAGTATCATGTTAAAAATGCTCCAGCTCTTATGTTTTTATCCCTTTATGGGTTAGGTTAACACCTAAATTGAAAATATCACCAGCAATTTGCACAAGGACCTGACGCATTGCCACAGGAAGTCCGATCAGTCTTCCTGTGCTTTGCCCCTGATGGCCTTTTTTTAGCACAGGCTTCCTAAAAGCCCATGTTTTACTACTATGTTGCAACATGCCATATCCGTCTGACCTTTAAATTGAATATACTTCAGCGGCACAGGCACTTATTACATTTCTGAACCACTCCTTTAATTCCTCACAGAGTCTTTGTGGCTTCTCTCTATTCCCACTGCATGAATACAGAGACACAAACACATGTGGGTTTCCTGTGTGACACATTCTTCGTCATCTTTGCACGCCAAATCCACTTCACATTATCAGTGTGCATGCAGACAGGCAACGTAATGCTAATTAATTGGAACATGGTTTGCAGAGTAGCTCTTGTTCAGAGTAACGTCACCGGTGTTGCTTTGTGAAAACCGCAGTTTTAATTCACAGCTTAAAGTGGCTACGGAAGTGTCTTCCTGTGTCATGATAACGGAGGTGCGCATCTGCAGGTTTCACGTTTTCTGTCTTACCTTTTCTGTATTTCAG
The DNA here is from genome assembly GCA_033000465.1 of Sciaenops ocellatus. NCBI lineage: Eukaryota > Metazoa > Chordata > Actinopteri > Sciaenidae > Sciaenops > Sciaenops ocellatus. The sequence continues at coordinate 28,764,340 of CP136871.1, read as the reverse complement.
CGTGCAACATTAATGTTCACATTCATTGTATTTTAATTTGTTTTTTTCTGTAACACTGGTGTGAGCTTTTTGCATTCATATTTTATTTTCTGTAAAAGAGCAACATTAGGCACAACATGCTTTTCCAACATGTATAATGAAGTGAACATGAAGAAATGCTTTATGTTTATATGTCCTTATATAATGAAATGTGTAAGTGTCTGCACATGTATTTAAAGGTCAGTATCCATACATTATGTATAAACGTGCTGTTTTCTTTGTCATTATGTTGTGTTTAGACTGATTCTAGTAGCCATTACTAGCCATTCTAGTATATTGTGATCTAAGGTGTATAGAGATGCTGTGTTACGGCCAGCCATTTCTTTTGACGTGTTTGTTCTTTTTGACCCAGAGAGCGATCTCCTGATTTTTGTCTGAAGATCTTTGGGGCTGACCAAACCAAGCTGCTGTCAGTCTAGCTGATTGTGAGACTTATAAAAGATCCTGCTTGTGCCAGAGACTGCGAGAACATGGCTGGGAATGCAGTGTTCTCCCCCATGAAACAGGACAGTAACATGTACACACCAAGAGGTCCAGCTCTGCAGTGATGAGAATTTGCATAAATCCTTACAAATATTCCCACGTTCTTTCTCTCATTTTCACAAATACATAAACGCACACACACACACACACATACATATATATTGAATAATTCATTGTCACTCACGTTCACCCTCACAGTCACTCATTTGCCCTGACTCGTATTATTGTACTGCTACGTGAAAGGCCGGGTGCATTCAATGGGCTTTGAATTGCCAAGATCCTGAATAAGCATTGTAATATGTGTTTGCATGCAGCAACCAAATGTGCAAGGAATTGGATTTGGCATTGGTGACATCTGTTTTTTATCCTTGCAAATGCATAAGCAACACAAATATAGATTCAAAACCCAACTGCCACACACATGCACACACGCACACACACACACACACACACACACACTAATAACATCCTGTCATACTGTAAAGGATATTGTTGAGGGGCTGCATAGGGTTAGAGGTGGTTATTTTGCTCCTGCAGTATGACATCCTTGGATGAGAGCTATTTTAATGACAGACGCCTCGCAGCCATAATGTTGCAAAGGTGGCAAACTGACGCGATAATGACAGTCATCAAGATCATGGGAATCTGTTTGAGACAGTGGCAGTACACCAGAGGATAAGCTTTGTGATGGTTATAAAGATGAATAAATATGCACAATGAGCGGCTAACTACACAGAAGTACCCATAATCATTGCAAAAGAGTTTCCTCAAGGTTATTATACAGTCGCTTTTACACTTTGGTTCCCACACACGATTGGAAAGAGGAAAAGTAGTCTAACTATAGCTCCCCTGTTAACTCTTAGGCTAGTGTTGCAGTGGGATATCAGATTGTTTGCTGTACTCTGCCCATTGTATAAGGAAGAATAAATACTTCACTGGACTTTTTCATCCAAGTGACATTTACAAAACTCTATCCTCGATTTCAGAGGGATAAGAGGGGGCTTATTTACACCAACTGCAGAAAATTGGACCTAGCTATGTTAGGCCAGTGGTCATATGAGCAACACTTTATCTTCAGTGGTTTAGATTTCCCACAAAACAATTGGCTGGCTGCTGCTCTCTCACTGCTGCTCAGCTTCAGTGCAGTGCAAGAAGGACTGCAAAGAAAAATGATGCTCCCATGCCACTTACACGCACTGCTTTAGGCAGACTATCATTCCCATTAAACTAATAACAGTTAGCTTCTTATCTCACAATGTCTTGGCAAAGTCACTTCCACCCTTGAACAAAACACAATGTCTTTGAATGCTGGGGCATAATCTATCACTGAGGCCCAAATGAGACTGCGTAATCCTCTGCAATTTGCCTTCTTGTATTCTATGTTATCACAGATTTCTACTGCATTTTTTTAGCACACATATTTCTCTTTTTGGAGACAATGATGCTCGCCTTCAACTTCACAAGCAGGCTGAATTTAATTATTATTATTACTATTATTTTCATTTCATTTTACTTACTTAAGAACATAATTCAGGATTAGTATTCTCATAACAATGAGTGTTTGTTCTTTTGTTAGACATTTGTAACATTTACCTCAAAACTTTAAGATGGAGTAAATGTTTAAAACCAAATAAATATGTTGGAGCCACCAGGCACTTTAGATAGTCTTTTATATATAGAAAGCTAGGGAGTCAGCAAAGGGTGAAAGACCAAATTGATAAAGCAGATTAAGTTCCCGAATAGACAAGTCAGTAAAGGTTTCCCTTTACATAAACATGTCGAGTCCAGTTACGTCCATTTTCTCTGAATCTCCTTTCAATATGAATTATACAGTTCTGAATAACCATATTATAAGGTGAGATTTTTCTGTAATAACCAGACCAGGTTGCTGCTTGCTTAACCATGACATGCTGAATCACAACAGTGGACATTTTCCATTTATTGTCATACTCTTAGAAGGACCAAACTCATTCATTGTGAAGAAAACATGACAATGTTTTGAATCTCCAATAGATAAAGAACATGTCGTCTGCATACAGTACAAATATCTGTGGTGTCTTGTTTCTTTGATAATCATTTAAGTGATTGAGAATTTATTGCCACATTGTGCAGTTAGGATGGTGTTTTCCGCCTACGTATGCATTAGATGTGAAATCAAACAAAATTCAATCAAAGTTTTAATAAATATTCACACTGAGTTATCGTCAAATGCTTTCTGGAAATTTGGGTTGATTTGAACCTGTGTTTTTACCAGGGTAAACCCTGTAAACAGTTTAGGAATGGCGATGGAATTTTGCAAATGACATACCATCATAGTTTAACAATGAAATAGGATGAAAGCAAGCAAAGCAATTTCAAAAGGATCCTTTCCATTCTTCAGAATCAAAATTCAAAGCAACTGTTCAACTTCTATAAGAGATGGCAGCCTTGACAGAGTAATTTAGCAACTCTGGCAGCATAGGTCCAATTATACAGCATCAACGGAGACAATTCCTGGGGGAAGCCCATCTAGATTGGGATATTTTGCTACTGGCATTGAGTCCTAAGGGTGTTTCAGCTCTTGTAGAGTTAAAAGATCATCCAAACTGGATGAATTGTTTGGATGCCAAACAATGATGGAAGGTAAAGTGAGTTGAGGAATGGCATTGTTTATGTGCTATCACCTTGAGAGTCAGAGGAGTATGATTTGGAATAGTGACTTGTGAAAGCATTATTTACCTGTCAAAGTACTGTGAATAACTGCTGTGTTTGTTTTTGACAGGATCTACTGGTGGAAAACGTGTCAGGCTCATTTCCAAGTTGCTCCATACTTTTATTAAATGTAAGTTTTGGTTTTGATAAATGGTTTCATTTTCCATTTTTGTGATCATATTTAAACATGAAGATCTGCTCTGTCTGCTGCCGTCTAAACATTTAACTTTCTGTTGGTGTTTAAGGTGGTTGCTGTGCAAATGGAAAACACTTAATTTTTATATGTCCGACACAGAAGTGGTCCTAGACGAACAAAAAGGAGAAAAACAATCTCTGATGTTAATTTTTAATGTTTTTTAAGGAAGCAAATTACTATATTCTGGTTAGATTTTTAGCAATATGTATCAAGAATTGCAGAATCGCTTTTTTTCCACATCCATGTAAATCTGCATGTCCAGTGAGTCCTAAATATTGTAATTTACAGTGGAAACCGACAAAAGAACAACAACAACATAAATATCAACATAATGTTGTATATTTCTGGTTCTGGTTATTGATGACAACTTATACTGCCTACAATACAAAGATCAGGACTTTATATTCCAGGTTTTGATATGATGGAAATGATTTCAAAATGATGGCCGCTCCCGGGGGCTCTAATGAAATATAGAACAGGTACCACAGGTACAGGTAGGTCTAGAGGGTCACAAAAAAAAAAAAAAAAAAAAAAAAAAAAAGCCTCATTGTGCTTTTTGTGCAGGTTGTGTAAAGTCTACACATTCTTTTGTTGTTGAACAATTCAACCATGCTCAGCCCAGGTTTCAGTTCATTAGTCAAAATAACCCATTCAAAGATGCAGTAAAAGGCATTCTTAATGTATGAGCTTTTGGGGAGGACCCATCCAGTCAAATATAAGTAGTGGATTCATGACTTGATGTTGGTTATATGGAACTATGATCATACATTTAGTCGTCATGCTGTTTTATTTTGTAAAAAGAGCCATTTAGGTTTTCGTTTTGCCGACGAGACAAATGTGACAAATGTGTTTCCCTATAGACAAGCTATTACGAGCACCAATCGGGCCTCAGTCCCCTGCAGATATTCTGCCCATGGCCTCTGAAACAATGGCTCCATTTTTATTTATTTTTTTCATCTGCAGGGCACCATCCATCGCCGGGGCTACTCACCTGTCATCTCGCTGCACAGACAATGGCTTCCTGACACGAGCTCCTTGTAAAAGATGTTGCCACCCCTCGATCTCTGTGCAATACGTGCACGTATTTTTATGTGCGGACAAACACACAGACCACGCAAACGTGTGGGCACATGAACGCACAAATACACACACACACAAATCTAATCTGCTCCTGAATCAAATCCCATCCTTTTGTTTTTCAGACAGTAAAGGGGGATGAGGGAATGGTATTGGGAGAAGTGTACACTGGTACAGTAATCACTATTTCAAGCCCCCCACCCCACCCCACTTCTCACCAGCACCACACGATCCTGAAGGGTAGAGAGATTTCAATCAGTTTATGGCTGCCACCATAGCTTTAGTAAATTGTTGAGAGCCAAATCCATGTCAATCCACTGAGTGATTGCATGCTGCTAAAGGTCTAATCTCATTTTGTCTTCAGCTTTTGACTGCCTGTAAATGAACAGACGGTATGTTTAGGTCTTCAGTGTATTTTCCTCTATACGAGTCACTGTTGCATCACACAGCAAGGTTTTTTATGAACTAAACTGTAGTTAAGAGCAGTATTGAAAGTCACCAGTCATCAAAGCAGTCATTAAAGTATGTCAAGCTTTAATTCAGTGCAAAGTGTGACATGTTAACTGTGTAAAGCGTCATTTCTTTGAGTCTGGCCTTATAGGATGAACACAATATGACAAAAATCCATTGACACTCCACAAAGGCTCCTCATAAAGGCATATATGGTCAGCGTTCACGGATTTTGCTGATGTCACACACACATAAAATGCGTACAGAAGCCCAGTGCCTCTGGCTTATTTTCAAATGCCTGAGGTCTTAATGCCATTCAAGCATTTAATATAGTCACCAAAAGGCATGAGTCATGGAAAAATGATGAGCCAGTATATGAGCTGCATGGCTTAAAAACTGACATAAAAATGACTTTCACAGAATAATTATTTTATAATATTGCTGATTATAGTGGCACATGCCTCATACCTCATATACTCTTTTGAATTGAATCTAGAACTATTCAACTATCAGCTTTGGCAAAAAAAAAAAAAAAAAAAAAAAAGGGAGACAATTGAAGCTAGAATCTATTTGAGTTTTTAGCTTTTCATGAGAGGAAATCTACCTGAAATCCTCTTGTAACTGCCTGCAAATAACTGCCTATTCAGCCACATTTACAACTATCCCCAGGGAACCTTGTCAGTGTCTGCTTTGTAATTTATTGCTGTTTGTTCTGTTGTTTGTTCATTCATCATCAGTTGATCCACGCATGTGTTCTTGTATAAATATGATCACTTTAACCACATTACAGTTGAATAGAATAGTCCTATTATGTTGCTATCTCGTCAAATCAATGTTTCAGCCACCCCTGAACATTTCTTTACAACATGACAAACTGTCTTCAACACACTGGAATTGTCATCTGCTGTCCATTAGAGCGCCACTAGAGCATAAAAAATCCATTACTTTTTAAACATCATTTGTTCTTTTGGCAGGACATTTTCATACTAAGCAAATGGCAGACTTTTAACCCCTCACATTTCACTGTGAACATCTCTGAGCTTGCACAAAGCTAATGGATTCCAATCTGATGCATCATTTGAAAAAGGTGGCGACTTGGATCAAGAGTGTTCCCACTCATGTCATTTCATCTCTGAAGGCTTGCACCATTAACCCCAATGCATTGATGTTCAGTATTGGATTTTGGATTGGATAATACTGGACCCTTGATGGTGCTGTTATGGCCATTTTACTGTATTGGTGAATGGTGAATTAATTTGATTAGCTAGATATTTAAGTAAGTTCATATTGTCCACAAACTGTTTCTCAATTGAAAAATGACAATATTATGATGATGTTTACAGAAGTCCTTGAAATTCCTGGTTTGTAAAAATGAAGGGTAATAGACATGGGTCATTAAAAGTTCTATATTTCCCACAAGAAATAAAATCAATGTTGCCTTTATCACTAATTATTCAGCCTCAACCAAAATAATGATTCGGATAGAATTTCAACATTAAATCAATGTTGCCATGCTATCTGGGATGTAACACGTAACCATCTAACACAACTGCAGTGTTCACACATTCAAGCCTCTCTTTGTTAAACTGAGCTTCTGTAAAACCGTTCAGTTCTCATTATAGAAATTCTCAGTGTTGTAACAGTAATTGACCTTTATCTGTGTCCCAAACTATGCTGTGTTGGGTCTTTGAATTTGATTCGACATTACATAGAAAATGATATTTAGTGCCCCCAATTTCAAAGTGCAATCCCAATGTTGAAAATATGGTCAGCTGTACATGTGTATTTGTTATGATTATATTACTTATGATTAAAAAGCAACTCAATAATTTTGCTAACAGCCAAACATCAAGCAAGGTCAACAACACAAGACACAGCAGCCAGCTAATATGAGAAAAATATATAGAAGCGCATCCAAGATTGCACTATTAAGTTAGGTTTACTCGTCTTCATCTTTGCTCTAGGAAATAATTGAAGTCTAGTCTAACTAGAAGTCTACCAGCTGCTATCTGCATTTAGCACAAAACCGCATGGTGTATGGCTTATTAATCATAATGAATCAAATGAAAACAAAATCCACAGTTCTGTCTTGTTTGATTTACAACAATACCCATTCCAGCACGGACAACCCACTGTGATCCAAAGTCTGTCAGGAACGCAGTCAAACAGAGCTGCATCTGTCAACATTTGCTGGAAACGTTTAGAACACAAACAAGTGGAATTTACTCAGCTGAGAACAGAAGTTTTTTTTTTTTTCTTTTAATCAACCCGAGGGAATTTCTTTACAAAGTGTGCTCGCCAGAAGCGTCACGTGTGTTAAAATTACAATCTTAATAGCTGGAATGTTGAATAGCCTCCACCAAGAAATAAATAATTATTCTGACATTCTATTGATCTCTGCAGAACAATCTCTCTTTAATCACTTCTATCCACAGGCAGGTCAGGGATAACTATCAGCTACAGAACATGTTAGTCACTAGCTGCTTGCTCGTTCTCAGACTCCTAAGATCTACTCACATTACCTCCCTGCTGCCTTCTCATAGAGAGAAGTGCTGGAATGAATGAATAAATAAGCGACATGCAAGATCTGAATATCAGCTCGTGAATCTATCAATGTTAAAGTCTATCTTTCAACATTTTAATCCGATTTTAACAGAGCTGTAACTGTCAGTACATATATTCAAAACATATTTCATAGCCAAAGCTAATGACTTGAATGATGTAGATTTTGTACCCTCTGTATCACAAACTCTGCTCGATCATAGCTTACTTTGTATCGCAACACTCTGCAAAAAGCAGGTAGGTTGAAATCTGTTATGATAACGGCGTCATTTTTCTTTTTTTAGGTTGGAGGATAGATTCAGCTATGATACAACAGCAATTTACCAGGAGCATGGAGTAAGGAGTTTCAGCAGCGCAAACAGGCAATAGCAAATAAAACCATTTAACCTCTTCAACCTGTCTACCCTGTAGAGGCAAATGGCAAATACATAAATGTTTGGGCGTACACACACGACTGCTCTCTCTCTCTCTCTCTCTCTCTCTCTCTCTCTCTACACACACACACACACACACACACACACACACACACACACACACACACACACAGCCAGGCAAGGAAAGTGTGGACAGGTTGGATCCAGCATATATTGCATTCGCTCTGGCTACTGCATTGTGTCAGCAGAATCTCATTATTTCCATGCTGTTTCTGAGGCAATTATTGGGTGGGGAAATGCTAGCTCTCTATTGGGTGGCTTTATTTGTTCCAGGGTTATGGCCATTTCTCAATATGTGGCTCGGAGCAACACGCCGGTCCCCTTGTGGTGTGTGATTGGTGTTTGTGTGTATGAGTGTTGGGTGGTTAGGGGAATGTGTTGGGATCATTATTAACCATTTAAGTGACAAAAAGCCAATGCTGGAAGGGCTGGTGGGACTTTAAGTGACTTAGGGGTCAAGTATCAAAGAGGACTCTGCTTTTCTTTCATCTGGTAATTAGAGGGAGTGAACCAAATCACAGCGAGCGGAGCTTAGACAAAACCAATACAGAGAGCTTCATGCTAACCCCAATGCTCCTTCCCTAAGTTTCTGATGTAATAATTTCCTTGCCATTCAGAGGGCACTGACACAGTCCAATGTCACAAGAGGAGGCTGTTTTGCCTTGTAATGCAGACAGATCTTTTTAGCCTGGTTGTTATTATGGTGTATTTTACTGCAGAACTTTTTAAACCTCGTCCACCCTCTCTGATACTGTTTATCCCCTGTGTTTATTTACCAGACAACTTAATGTACTTTGAACATTTGACCATTTTTATTGTCACAATTTTTTAGATCTTGCTGAACTGGTTTTTGGTTTTTATCCACTGCTTCTTAAATATCTTGTATCACTTGTATTTACTTTAGTTTTTATTGGCTTTTACTTTTTATAACAAACTTACAGCTATTTATTTATTTATTTATCTATCTATCAATCCAATATCTGTAACCGCTTATCCTCATTAGGGTCACGGGGGCGGGCGGGGGGGCTGGAGCCACTTTATCACAGGGCTGACAGATAGAGACAAACAACCACTCACGTTCACATTCACAACTACAGGCAATTTAAAGTCGCCAATTAACCTGTTAAGGTCATGTCTTTGGACTGTGAGAGGAAGCCAGAGTACCCAGAGGGATCCCACGCAGACAGAGGGAGAACACGCTAACAAAAACAGAAATGCTCCTTCATGCAAAAATGTATTTTCATTATATTTTTGTGTTTTACACTTTTTGCTCCGTGAAGCACTCTGAGCTGCATGTTTGCATTAAAGGTGGTATAGAAATGAAGTAAGTTTTGAGTTTGAAATGATCTCCCGTTATTCAGTGAAGCAACATGCACCAACAGTAAAAACATCTGAAATGAAAAAGTTTAAATGTAGCTACCAGCTGCGATGTGCTGGCTGCAGATAAGCAGTTATGGCATGAGAAATGTGACTAAATTATAAAACGAGAACAAAAAGAACAGTAACACTTTATATTAACCTTTTGGTAAGTGTTGTTAAAAGAACTTTCACTGCTGCTGGTCCGTTTGAGCGTTTTGTCTCAGCTACCTGTTACTGTTAGCTGTCTTTGTAAATGATCCCAGTATGAATTGTCTGATTGATGCTTTTGTTTATTCGTTAAATTGGGATCATGGTATCTGTATCTTTCTGAGCGAGCAGGAAATAAAGAAAAACAAATGACAAAATGCAGCTTGTGAATGTGTACAGTGTTTTTCCTATTTTACAAGAGAAACTCGTGCTTTCATCAATTTTCTTTTTTCTTGCTTTTATGTGATGATGTTTGCTCTAAAATAGATCATATAAAATAAATTCACTCAGCTCAGTCAGTAACCAAAGGAACACTGGAAACTTCAGCAGCTGGCAATTGATTAAAAAAAGAGCAACAGCTAAAGGACACGAGAGGAGTGACCAGGTCTAACAGGACATGATCTGCAAAACACACAGAAACTATGTATAGCTATATATGTACAGATAAACTGGTAATTGCAGGAGAGACCGGAGTGGAGGCAGAGGACGGGGGAGAGGAAGAGTGGGGGAGTGCAGCAGTTTTCCTCCATATTGTATTTAGCTTTGTTTCTATTTAACCAGACTACTTCTCTTATGTGTTTTATTGATGCCAGGTAAAATGATCTTTTCCCTCTTGAAACATTTTGCAACAGCATGATACATTCATGCATTGTATCTACACTCACATATCATTTGGATGAAATCGTGGACCATAAAAGTTTCTCAACCCCCTGAGAAACATGTAAAATGCATTTGATATGTCCTTAAGAACATGCAATACATTTTGTACATGGAGATTAACGCAACTTTTTTTTTACATGATTGTTGATGCATGGTATAGTCACTCTGACGTTAAGTGCATGATTTTCCTGGGAGTAGTTGGGAGGTTCATTGTTCTCCTCTGTGAGTTGAAGTATTCTAAAGTAATAGCTCAAGCAGTTCATGCTATCTAATATTAAAGCCTCTCACCGTGGGAGGACCGAGCACATATTAACCATTTCCTGCCTCAGAAGACCTATTAATAAAATAGCAGGTGACTTGTCCTGCTCAAGGAGACCCCCGCGGAGCTACATTTAATTTATAGAATTATAGTTGACACTGATTAGAGGAATGATGATTGAAGGTTAATTACATGCCAAAACTGAAGAGGGAGAACCATGTAACTATTCAGCCATGTCTGTTCCAAGCTGGGATACTTCCGGTTCAGTCTCACTGCTAAACCAAGATAAAGCAATCCAAGAAAAGGAAACACGTCATCCACCACAAACGATGGGCTCTGCCTTTGAGGACCTTGTGCACGCATGTCAGTCCACATTTGATAGCAGAAAAAAGGTGCATTAATCCCTCCAAGTGAAATTAAAGACTGATATGTGGTACTCAAGATATTGTACATGACATAAAGGAAATGAATGGGATGTTATATCACTATGTCATTTACTGTATAAAATGCTACAAAAGAAAAAGTGATGCGATGTCAGTGGTACCCTGGATATTGTGCATAACATCAGATGCTATGCTATTATTTAATAAGGAAGATGACAACCTGTCATGAATCATTTTACTTTTTGGTATAATCAGCACTTTAGATCATAATCATTTTGTTTGTCATTTTATCCCACATAACTTTATTTTGAATTCAAGTCGTCATCGCAAAAACTCCAGTGATGCCAAAATATCTCAGGATGAATGTCAGAGGTAATAATGTTGAAACAAAAAAACAGGCTTCAATATTTCACTAAATATTAGCATCATATCTTAAGTCAGACATGTCAAATAATAATGTCAGATAATTTCATACGTCTATTATTAATGGCCCGCCGGTAAATTGCACTCCCACCACTCATACTGCAAATCCCACAATGCACTGCAACAGGCGCCACACAGGTCAAGATGCTGTCATTGGTCAAGACCTGTGCACCACCCCTCCCCCCACTGCTTCGGTTGTGTATTGACACAATAATCAGCGGTCAGCGGATGAACGCACAGTGACATTAAAGCCCCTCCAGAAAATGGCGTAATCCCAATCTTCAATGGTTGTGTTTAAGAAAAAAAACTACCATGATAGGTTTTGGAAAATAATTTAGTTTAAAGTAAAATTATTTCATAATGTTTTTAATGTAACATGAGAAACATTACATATGTAGTTAGTCACAAGAAATCAGCGCTGACTTTTGGTTTCACGTGACACAAACAGCCGTCTCCAGGCTGAGTCCTGTCCTGTGTTCGTTTGCCCCCAGCTGCCTCCATACTTGGGATTGAGAACAGGCTGACCGACTGGTCAGAGTTAAATACTGAAATCCACTGTGAAGGATAATGTGATCAACCAGACCAGTATACAGTTACTACAGGATTGTCTCCTAAAGCAAGTCAATTAGAGGGTTGTGACGTCTACTTCAGTTAGTCTAATCCTTCCAGAGCTGATCAGTAGTTTGTAGCAGTCATAGGGAAGGCTCCATGACTCAGCTGGACAACCAAAAAAAGTCTGCTGCCTAACTCTGAATATTTATCCCAACATAACTAACCTTGCTGCATCACTCTGCGAAAAATAAAATCATGTCAAGTTCACCTATCTGTTGATTTATATTTAAATCCTCGGAGCTCTGCATGTACAACGTAAAACTAGGTCTCCTAATAAACAGAATGCCATAATCACTTTTCCTTATTGGCTTTTCTCATACTGCTCCCTTGCTTCAGCCTGTCACTGGAGTCCTGACTCAGCACTAATCTTCTGGCAACAAATTCTCTCTCTTTCTCTCACAGGGAAGAAACAAATATTTACAAATGTCACCACCCACTCCAGAATGAGGCCGACGTGCCATAACTCAATCTCATTTGGCCAATCTGGGAAATATGATTGACTAAGAGGGTTAGGGCGTTTCAATTTTAGAAGTGTTGACCTTTAATTACACCGCCTCATCAGACCAATTAGTGTAAATACCAAAACAATGTGCCGATATTTATCATGATTTGTCAAATCGGGGTAGATTGGTCAACCTCGCATACGTGCTGGAAACCTAAATCATGAATTTTAACACTTAAGTTTGATCAGTCGCTGTATTTTGAACCCTGAAGCTGAATTTGAAAATTGTTGTGGACATCACACCTAACGTTTGACTAACAAATGAAGGCTAATCGATAGTCCCTATTTCATGGGGGACAACAACATTTGTTTGGTGTCTCTGAAAGATTTCTGTGGCTATGACTGTGTTTCACTCTGTTTAGGAGCCTCATACTAGACCAATGTTCCTAGTTGATGTCTCAAGTCAAAGAGGGACTTGACGCAGCCTTGGCAGGAACCTGCAGAATTAAAGGTGAGGCAGGCCACCGCAAGTATCCTACTGATACCAAAGCCAATAAACACTTGCTGCTCCCAGCTGGAGAACAGCCAATGCCACAGGGAAGCAGCAGGCTTAAAAGGTCTCCTGAACGATTGATAGGGCAAGGTGGGCTCAGCAAAGTGTGTACAATGACACATGCTGTGTCGCCCTGTATTGAGAGAGGCGTATAATGTTTTTTTCAGCTGAAAACACTTTTATTATTGCTGTGTGATTCCATTTCTTCAAAAAAAATGTGTTGTGTTTGCATCCCTTAGAAGAAACTGGTATTCAAAACAGACTGTGCACAGGTCAAAGGAAGCTACTGTATATGCTGTTAATTCTATTTAAAACCAAACCAGATGTTTTCAGAATATAAACATAATATATGTAATTTAACACACTAAAATGTAAAATGTAAGCATGCTATTGAGTGCTGTTTTACTGCTGTCATTACTATTGTCTTCAGACCTTTGAAAGGATGAGTAAACATTAATAACTTAGATTTAGTGTTGCTCCATCTATTTAAATTGGTATTGGGGTGTTCTAGTGGGGATTAGGGCGCTGAGCACCTCCGATTTGCGTCGGCAACCTTTGTTGCATGTAATTCTCTCCCTCATTCTTTCTATCTCTCTACTGTTGGATATCTAATGAATCCATTAACTCTATGCCTAATCCTCTCTAACAAGTGGACGTGTTAGCAGGTTGCCATTGTTGGTGGTTCTTTGTTCCTAACTGATCAATGATTAAACCTTAAACACATGTAAGCATTGTGACAGACTGAGAAAATACAAAATATATCTTAGGTTTTGGTTGATGAAACTGCATTTGTTTAGGCTGGAATCCAGATTTAGAAGAGTGGGTGCACGATTCTGCATTCAGTGGGAGTCTAAAACAAGCTTAATGCCAACTGCCTGATGAAAGCTCTGACTGCAACAACACTATTATTTCACTTGCAGTGTTCATGTTGTTTCTGTCCTTTTCCTGTTTCACCGACAAGTGGTGAGCTTCTTTTTACATGTTGGATGCCTGTGTTTATGTAGCAAACACATGAGCCCTTTGTTTAATGTGTGGATCATTAATATCAATAGTATTTATGATTCAGTGAGGAAATGTTACCATATCGTGAGCTTTCAAAAAGTGGCCCTGCATATTTTCGATCTATTTTCTTTTTTTCCACCGCTGAATACATTCAAATTAGTTTGCGAGGACTGCTGGACCAGACTCAAAAGAAGACCTTGTGTCTTTATTTGTAACTGTATTAGCCGGCTCGTCACCAATGCCTCGCTTCAGGTGTCGTGACATGCCTAAATGGCATTGAATCAGCGGATGTGAGTGAGAGGCAGCACACTTTTCAATTTGAAGTGCACATATTGGACAATGTGAGTAGAGTAGAAGTGGAATTATTAAAAATAAATAAGTACAGTGCTAACTATAATTTTAGGTGGGTGGGCGTCATAGGCAAAATAGTTCAACGGCTGAATTGAATTAGTGATATAGGAATAATAATACACTCTGCGCAGTACGTGTCAGTGAAATTTGAGTTTGAAATTGGTGGCTTTTAAAAGGCTGAACGTGTCATTTATCGTGAAGCTGTCACATCGTGTAATGCAGATGTTTATTCCAGAGTTCTCTGGCTCCACACTGTGCATCTACTGAAGCTTTTAATGGCTGTGCCAATCTTAAATGTGACCCTGTAATTAATCTCTGCTTTCCAGATAGAGCAGAACACAATCAATTCTTCAACCACCTTTGTAAAATAGCCTTTGCTCTGCACAAAGGCCTAAATGGGACCTTGCAATGACATTTTGCACAGCCCCTTGAGTCCTACTTAGCACTTCACTTTTAAGACTATTGACACAATGTTGTGGCATGAAAGAGCTTCAAGACATACTGCATAATTGCTTTTGTAAGGAACTCTTTTTGAAGTCTCAAGGGTTCTAATGTAACTCCCATGATAGTGCCATTATCTAACATTGCTTTCACCTTCCTTCTGTGATATGCTCCGAGCTGCGAGTAATCATGGGTAGAGGAAAAGATTAGAAGCCAATGCGCACGCTCTGACAGTTCTAGCTCGCGATCACCTTGATGCATCTCTTTTGCAAAATGATTCATCGCCCTTCACGCGATTTCAATGATCCCCTTTCCAGATCATTAAAGCACCTTTGGCTTGAACCTTGGTGTGGCACACATCATCCGCAGCACGCTCCCGCCCACTGACCTGCACCTGCGCTATCGAGAAACCATCCTTCACGTTCTACAGAAACAACAGCCGACAAATCGCTTCTCAATAGGAAGTAAACGACTCTTTCACAATCAATGCTATTTTCCTCAGATGCAACACATTAGTTACTGCCACTTGGTTCAGCAGCAGGTTATTTGTCAAACAGCTGGTTCATGTATGCTTTCAGTGAGGCTGCATTTCGAAACTGGTTTCCTGGTGAAAAGGAGAAAAGAGAATGAAGGCTCATTTAAACATTAAAGTTGGTATGATGAAGAATCGAACATTACATGTGCTACTAAACACAGTGAACCTCACAGAGAACATATAAATCTTCTGCACACAGGTGCCTCAGATTATGTCAGCCGATAAGCCCACACACTGCAAGTTACTGACGGTGGCTCTAATAGATTCTTTTTGTGATCTGTGTCTTGTATCATTGCAGGCAACCACAGTCTTCTCCCTGTTGGTTGTCCTCATCAGATTCACTGAAACCAGTACGGAGACACCTAGTCTCATTAAACCAATGTGCTGCTCACTGTAACTTGCCACGCTTTGTTGCCAGCAGACAGAATAATTGGTGGTATCAATTAAGGTCTGCTTACTGTCTTACCGTCACACTGGCACACTTCACCACTCTCCAGGGTGTGCAAGAACAAAGGATAGCCAACTCCACCTGAGTAAATCTCCAACCAGTAATTTTGGAACAAATGATGTTGCTCATTAAGATACACTCAAGTCATCAACCACTGACAAGTGTAATTTTGCCAGAAGAGTTTTTAACTCTGAATAAAGCACGGGGTGTGATGTGTAAGAAGCATGGTTATTGTTTAGTTTCAGGTCTGGTAAATTGCCTCTATTGTGTTTTTACCTGAGAATCTGCAGCCACAAGAACCTATTTATAATACTTAGCCAAAGGTGTTGGTTTTGTATATAGAGAGTAGAACAGGATGGTAAAGAACTCTATGAGGAATCAGAACATCTTTTTATTTTTTCCTTTGCTTTCATAGGAGATTTATGTTTGCCACTGGGGATAGAAAAGTAATTTCTTGACTTCTGTGTTCCTCGCTTACACTTCTGCTCTTGACCTTGAGGAGGAATACCTCTGTGATCATTGTCGCTTTTATTCCCACCCGCCCATGCCTTGAGAAAACGGGCAATAAGCAAAGCTTGCTAGGCTGAATATTGACTGTTATTAGATTGTCTTTCTCTGTGTATGGAAGTGAGTGAGATGCACATGGAGAGAAATGATTTAGTTTTCCCTTGCAGTGTAGGTGAAAAGATTTTCTTGCATGAGCTTTGATCATCATGCACAGACAACACTGTGAATCCAGGACTGATAACACTGAAGCATATAATGCTTCACAAATATGTCATGAGGGGCTTATGGAGACTGGCTCACTTCTGGAGCCAGCGTCAAGTGGACTTTTGAGGAACTGCAGTTTTTAGCACTTCTGTGTTGACTTTACTTCACAGCCACAGAGGTTGCTGCTCGATTTTAACCTGTGTACTTTGAGGGGGGACTTGCTTCTTCTCATTTTCAGCCATTTTCCATACTTCAGAAAACAGAGAACTAAGTGAGGCAGAAAATATTTTGATCTGTGTGACAGCATGAGCAGCCAAATATCCAACATAAAGCCTTACACCTTCCTGCATTTCTTTGATCTGACTGCCACAAACAGCTGGATCCAGTACAGGTCAGACCACCGGGCCTCTGGGAGACCTGCAAAGAAGAGGTTGCAGTACTTTGATTTCTAGCTGCTGCTGCTGGCTGAGGAAATTATGTCCCAAGCACAGCGTGGTGCAGATAATCAAGTCCAGTGGTGTGGATGAGGTGAGCACTTGTGGGAATGATGAATACGTTCTCAAAAAGAAGAGAAGGTCTGTTGAGCCACAGTCCAACAAGGAGGTGAAATGGTATGGTGCGCTTTGTTTGACAAATGGGTAGAGGTGGCAAATTCTTCCAAGTGAAGAATGCAACGGGAAGATGTCCATGAAGTGCAACATGTTTCTTTGCATCTTAGAGACCAAGAACTGCCTTAGTGTTGACAAGGGATCGAGGCTCCTACAGGAGAGTTTACAAGAATGTGACAATAAGGAACAATAGATACATTGATCCACTTTTTTATGTGCAGAGAAAAGAGAATAGTTTCTTCTCTTTCATATACTAAAGACAAACTGTAGCAAAAGAATTCCACATTTATTTAGAGCTTTAGCTCAATTTTTAATATTTGGAATTTTTTTCTGTCTTTTCTAAATCTTCTTATAGCTTTGTGATTTTATTCTTTATGCTTCATTTTGTTCAATATTACTTTGCTGTAACAGATTTTTCCTGTGGGTACTACAACCACATGTTGTATCTCACCTCAATACTTCATTTATGGTTCTGATTCTGTGTCTTGTAATGCTGCAGTGAACAATGACAGGTGATAATCTGTTTCATGGTGCCTGTTATTACCCGGGATCACTAGTGTTAGCTTGTGTTGGCTAGATTGATTTGGTTTGTCAACACTTGTCCTTCGTACGATGAATGCTGCCTCCCCCACTGCGTGTAATTAAAAAGAGAAAACTATGAGCTTGATCTGTGGACAATTATTGGAGTTGTCAAATTTTCCTCTTTTGAACTTTTAAACCCCCCGTCCTCTGTGGAGATTATGCACATGCAGAATGATAATTTTAGACTTGCTGTGGGAGCTTTTTAAAATTATTTGTCTTCGAGCTTAAAGTCCATGTAAAGTCAGAATAAATATGTTTTCTGAGTTTGTCAGACCAAAGAAGAAAGTGTTATTAATCAACCAGCCAAATTTGAATGATTAAAAATATCGACAATTTTATGAAATTAGGTGTCAAAATCAGGTCAAAATTAATTCTCAGCTCCAGGACTGTTGGGACGTGTCCACTGAATGTGCTGAAGCCACGCCCACTCGTGGGAGCAGTCAAGCAGCCATTTTGAAGCGACTGAAACGTGTCAGATGAGTTCAGAAAATGACATGACTAACTTTGAAACACTCTGAGCGAGATGAATTCATCTCTGTCTCTCTGCTAGAGGTGCAGGGGAATGCTCAGGGTGGCCTCAGCGTGTCATCGAGCCACCCTTTAAGGACCGCCCACAAAATCCTGGACTGAAAACTGGTGAAAAACTGTTTGAACCTCTAACTCCACATTTCACTAATATATCGTTCAAAGTCTTTTCACATGTTTTCAGCAACTATTTTCTAACATATTTAATGTGTTTTGAAAGAAATCTCAGAATTGCCTTTACACAAACTTTAATGAGCGTAGGTGGAATAAAGTGGATCGAATTAAAATGAATGAATTAGCTGAGGTGAGTCTGAGAAATTTTGTAAATCAATAATTCCAAACTGTTTTTACAGGTAATAGTATGTAATAGGCTCATTCACTTATCTGGAGCAACTGAAAAAGTTACAGGTACTCTCTTGTTCCACACAAACACTCAGGGATTGGATTTTCTGCATTGTTTATTCACACTGAAGTCACACATATTCCAATTATCTTGCAAAACACAAATGTGAGGGTATTTACGCTTTGTCAGAATAAGTAACACTTTGAAAAAAAATCATCTTTAGGAAGAAATGTGCATAACAGTTTAAGTGTAAGGTTTCAGTGACTTTTATGTTAGTCATAATGGACATTATCAGCAAAGTAATGCTATTTTCAGCAATAACACATTTCGGTGGAGGAAGTGTCATATCGCATCATTTCCACAGAGCTGCATCTATCGATTTAACATCATATCTGGATTGTGATCAAGTACTGACATGGTATTTCAGACAGAAACATTCTCCCCAAAGTCTGCTATTATAGCAAATATTGATAAATCAAACCATATGGGCAGAGAAAACAGCACCCATGTACTGTAATGACCTACTGTAACACTCACATATTCATTATGTGATAAGGGTAACTAAGAAGTATCATATGGGGGTGGGCTGGAGTGGTGCTTGATGCATTCCATTTGCAATGCAGTTTCCCCTTTCACTTCAGTGGGTTGAATGGTAAAATTAGCCTGAACATGGGAATGGAATATAGATACAATACAGAAAAAATACAATGTTCAGAATGTTGAATTTTATTCAAAGACTACAATTAGAAAGTATGCAAAATGAAATTCATTGTATTTTGAGTAACTTTTCTACCATAAAATAACCAATAAATAATACTTAAAATCATGTTGATGCCATACTGACTTGTAAACTATTTCTCTGATTTTGGTGAAACTGGATCATATTTTATGGAGAACATGTTTTCTGGTTTTCCCTCTGATGTCCTCTGGCTGCTCCGCCTCAACTCTCTGTGATTTACAGAGTTTCCTGATGGACAGTTAGCTCAGTTTGTTAGCTGCTGTTAGCTAATGTTAACTCAGTTTGTTAGCCGGGCTGCCCAGACTGTTAGCTCAGAGCATCGGGGGAGTGTTTGTACCACAGGACTTTGGACTACCGGGAAGAAGAGGAGGTTTACAGGCGTGGGGCATGGGGGAATGTTGATGGAGCGCTAAATGGAATACCAGTTTTTATAAAATGTTCCCTTAACAGTGGACAAATTTGAATCACATGTTTAAAAAATCTACAGTCTCTAATAAAGGTTTGTGTCAATATGTGACTATGAAAACACTAACCTAAAGGCAGCCTATACAGAAAAGAGAAGGACTAAGAAATGAACTCTGGTGTACACCACGTGATAGATTTACTTTCTATAAATGGACCTACAAGCAAAACAATGTCTTTTTATCCTGAGACATAAAGCTAGTGTTTTGTTGTATTATTTTGTTTTGCAGCCATAGGTGACAGAAAGCAAACAATCTCACAACAACCCAGTCCTGATACAAAAATGAGCTTTATCAGTGTGGCTCACATGTTGGAAAACCATCAAAGCCATCAGCCATCAAATAAATCACGGACAACCTATCAGAGTAACTACTATTATAACAGGCTTTGATGAAATGAAATGTTGTTTTGTGTCATATAGCCAAACACTGTGTGACCCAGATTTGTAATATTTGTAATTGGAATTTAATTATTCCACTACCAGCTAGTGTTATGCAATGAAGTTACATAAAGAACGCCACCCTTTGGAAGCATGGGTGTAAAATAAATATGTTTGGGAGACATACAGCATCTCGATAAGACACTGAAAGGAAATATAAAACAGAAAGTATAGGCATGTGGTTGTGGAATTAGGAATAGTGCAATTTAGTTGAATGAGCCCGGCAAGAAAGGAACGTCCATCACACCCAAACACCAATACAAATGCCATATGAAGTGCGTCATAGGTTCTGAGGTATCTTTCCCAGGCAGGCTCGAGAGACAAACTACACATTCTGCAGAATGCAGCGAGGTCATACCAGAGACAAGACAGGAATCATTACATTGTTGTGTGTGTGTGTGCAGAGGTGGTTGTGAGGCGTGAGGGTGCATTAATCAGGTTACAGAAATAGAATAGTTTGCTCCTGTGTAATAGAAAATGATGCAGTTAGTGGAGGCAAAAGTGGGAACTGATAGAAACAAGTTTCTTCATCTCTTCTGTCTTCTTCCTGTAAAAGCAGACTGAACAACAAAACGTGAGTAAATAACGGCTTCCTGTGTCGACTGGGCTTCATTCCTCACAGGTTCTTTTGTGCACAGTGGAGTTACATCACTGGTAGCACAGTGAACACTGGTGAATGTGCATTTCTGTCATGGTATATCTTTAAATAGAAATACAAAGAAGTTCTGAGAACAGTATTCATAGTACAGAATTTTTTGTGGTTAGTGGTCTTTTCGAAGATTAAAATGGGCTTATACAAAGTACAATCATTCTATTATGAATTCAATTGATTACTTATTTTTACTACTATTATTATGAAGTGGGTTGTATCATCCATCTTATGTTACAAGAACTATGGCATTCTATCCATGTTTGTATCTTTATTCTAGCCCTTGCATGTCATTTCTTTATTGCATTGCACTATGAGCATTTCTTGTATGAAATGTAAAAGTATGATATTATGTTGTGGTATTATGAATAGACATCACAAACATGCACAGCAAGGGGACCTCAAACAGTGCCTGAGCAAGAGATTATCAGCCAGATCAAATTGACAATAGCCCACATGTTCATCGACAGCTTTGCCCAGTCAACTTGTCCTTGACCTTGAACGAGATACTAAAATCCAGCCAGCTCAATTATTGTAAATCAAGCCTGATAAAAACATCAGCCGAATGTCAAAAACAAAATGAACATAATCAGAACCATGTGTCAAGAAGGACTTTTGACAAATCTCGAAAAACCTCTTACAGAGATAAATAAACCAGACTGTTGTCCAGTGTTCACAACACACAGAGATGTGGCCGTGGATGGGAAATGTACTTTTACTTTTTACAGAGCTTTTCTGATCCACAGAAGCACCCAAAGTGCTTTTACACATTCATACACTGAAGGCAGAGGCTGCCATGCAAGGTGCCAATTGCTCCTCAGGAGCAGTACAGCACTTCATATCCAAAGCACTCATGGTGATACTAAGCTCCCACATACACACACACACACACACACACACACACACACACACACACACACACACACACCTACAGCACAGCCATCGGAAGCAATTTGGTGTTCAGTATCTTGCCCAAGGAAACTTTGACTGGGTTGGGGGATCCACCAAATCTCTGATAACTGGAGCATATATGATTCTACCATATAGTTATACTGCTGTTTAACATGCTTTATTAGAACTGTAATTCATAATTGGGCATTAGATTCAGCCCCTGAACTGCATCTGCTCTGTCGGTTGTACTCCACTGTAAGCCATTTCTTGTCCGTTGAACGCATCAATATTTGATGTAGAATCAGCTCTAAACCGTAACGGCCGGCCTTGGATGAAGCTGAGTAGTATAATCTTTGGTGGTGAAGTGCACGCACCAATACGAGGCTCGATGACCTTCATGCACTGATGCTTCACAATCGTTTTAAAAGCAGAATCTCACCGCAGCATGCACGAGATAAGACTAAACCTTTACAGGAAGGAAGTTTTTGCTCATCCATGAGCCCAAATTCTGTTTGCAAACTCTAAACATAAATCCAACAAACTGCTCGATATCTAACTATCTGACAGCTCTGCTCAGTTTAAGCACTTCGGTAAAATTTAATTTGTGACATAAGATAAAAACTCAAAATGAAAAACAGGCATCCCACTGCCTACTGTGATTGTTCATTCATTTAGCAAACACATTGACGTCCTACTGTCAGTTCTCCTGAGCAAGATCCTCACGGAATTAATTACAAAAGCAATTTCATATTTTAAGATTAATGGCTATTGAATATCCATTTAGAGGACCATTAAAACATACATCATGAGCAATAGAGATTAATTCCCAGGGACATTTCAATATCACTCCCAATAATGAAGTACGTGCAACAAATACTCCAAAACTACAGCTAGGAAAACATGATGTATTTGCATGTCTTGTCCTGCTGAGTGTCAATGAGTGTGCTGACATTCACACAGATAATACTTGAAATCCCAGTTGTGCTCTTATTGATGACAAGCTATTGTGTACCCTCATATTCCATTAGTAAACACTCCTGTACACACAAATGCACTGCCTGTTTCTATGGCAACAGCTTGCAACAAAACTGCCGGCATGTATAATGTCTAAACATGTGAAATACAGGACAGGCGTCAGTGCTAAAGGTACTTGTGCGTTCCAGGAATCTTCCAGTCAGCTTTCTTTTGATCAGCATTAGAGCCTTCTCGGCTGCTTGTTCATCTATTCTACATTTCAGTGTCAGGAGCCTTCAAGTCTTTTTTTCTCTTTAACACGTGATAAAATGACAAAAAAATGTAGATGTTTCCTTTAATCTGTAGCGTGTGTGTCTGGAGGTTTAGTGAACACCTGCCACCGCTGTGCAGCTGTACAAAAACACACATCTCAGAGCGTTCCCTAGGTGGTACCTTTTCAAGCATGTTGCCTTTGCTTTGTGTTAAGACTTTGTATGTGTGCTCGCGTCAGTATGTACAGCTGGTGTGCAGACAGTGGTAAAAGAGCACTTATGTACCACAAAGCTGAACCCTGTAAATCCCTTTACATGATAGAAATATGGCCCCTGCATACTTTGGAAAGCTGACCTTGGATTCTCGTTTTGTGCTTAGCAGCAAGGATTAGAGGAAATCTTCCACAAACACACATTTTGCTCCGAGAGATCTGGGCCTATTTTGCCTCAGCTTTATTTTCAAAAATGCAAAACAAGGCTACTTTTGAACTGCAATCTGTGGCTATTGACAGGAAGGGAAAAGACTGCGCATGGGGGTGATTTTTCTCTTATCATTATCTTTTCGTGTCAAAAGTAGGTCGAGCTGAGAGGCAAAGAAACTTACTGATATTCAGTTCTGTGAGAAGAGAAGACTTTGCAAAAGTCAAGCTAAACTCTTGGGCAACATGACCTCCCCATAAATTAATGATTTATTTATTTATTTATTGCCTTTTTATGAAAAGAATAACATGTGGTATGGAGAGCTGGATGGTATTTGGATTGATCTGTCAACATCACTTATCTTTAACATCATATGACCAAATATGTTTTTTATTTTAGAGCGATATTTATAATCCAGATGTCATTCAATTTATGGATTTAAAGCAATAAAAATCTCAATATGGAACAGATGTCATCAAGAACTGCAAAAAAAGAAAAGTTTGGAGACATTAACTGCAACAATCAACAAAGAATCACAAACTTTGAGATGCAGATTCTGTCTGATCACCTGTCTGGACTTGAAATGAAATGAAAACAGCATTTATTTATAATAATTATTTAGATTTTATATTTGAGTTCAGGCGAACCAAAGTAGCTGTGATGTTAAAGTCATCAGAAAAGGTCTGTATGATTTTTTGGTCAAGATTTGAATAAAATAAAGACACATATAAAAATAAAATCCAAAAAATTCAAATTTCACTCTCAGCTGAACTTTTTTTAATTGTCCCAACAATCCCATACCTCGGCCAAAACACAGCATTCTGTGGGGGCAGTACCTTGCTAGACCATTTGTGCCATGCATGAACAAGCTTTGGAACGTCTCATAATCACTGAAGCGCACTTTACGCTGAGCACGAACGTGAAGCTGCTCTGATTACCTTTTCACACACTGGTGAGCTGGTTGAGCAGCTTATCTAAATGCAATGAATGTTATTTTAATATGTGATACTTGAAAGCTAGTCAATTCATTGGGCCAGTTGTGGAGTTTACAGAGGCACACGCTGAATTTAATATACTAAGAAGTTTTGGTGACCGGCTATTTAACATTCAACATGTTGCATTTTAGCATTTCTCCATTTGAAGACCACAATGTCTTTCAAACCTGTCGCCCTCCAGACGCTACTATTCCCTCCAACAGCCCAAGCAGAGGGATGAGGACAGTGAAAGCCCTTGATAGCTTGTATGCATTCAGTGAATGCTTACATGACACTGAAGCTCTGCAGCTAGAATACTGGAACAAGGATAAACAGTGGCGGCCCTGGCACACAGTATTTAATGCCTAAGGCAAGGTCATGAATGAAAGATTTTTGTTACTGAGGTTGTATTTTGCAAGTTTTTCTTTTGCATGTTAAAGGTCAGGGACGTGGTGTTTTTGTTAGCATGCTTACATATCGTGTGCTAACAAGAGCCCAAATGCTGGAATACTTTATGACAAATAAACACGCCTCCTCCATCTATCAAGCCAACTGAATACACAACTGGAGGTGAGTGGGAGGAGGGAGTAGCACAGGACATTAGAGGGATCTTTCTTTGAAATTGATAATATAATAATAGACAGATAGAAAACTCTGCTGCAGGCAGCTGTCTTAGGTAACTGACCAAAAGCAGTTTATGTCAGTGGCGGAAGCTGTTCTACCATAAAAACCTGGTAGTATTGCAACCAGAGGTAATTACATATTATCTAAAATGAATGTTATGATGTTTCATTTACCTTAAGTGCACTTGGAGAAAAAAAATATTACATGTTCTGGATCATGTAATGGTGGAAAAAAAGGCCTACAGGATGTTTGCTCCTATTCTGATAGGCTGCAGATATCATGACTCTGTAGCTGAAATAAATAGCAATGTGTGGAGTATTTTGTGATAGGAAATGAATGGCTATAACAGGACATAACATTAGTTAGTCAGTTATTAATTAAATATGTTTTTGTTACTGCTTTTAGGGAGTAAACAGGAAGCCCTAGTTTCCTAGTTTCACAGCAGTGTGTGCTGTATCTGTAAAGGCTGCAGTGACAAGACTGAAGAGCAGGGGCTAATTAAAAACAATGAGCTGTGTGGGTTGTCCCTTCACCCACCATTTTATCGAATGCTGACATAAATCTTATCTTCATCGTTGTACTATAAGAATCATCATGTCTTTGTTCCCTTGGATTGAACCTTTATATCTACAGACATTGTGGGTCATCTTCCAAACTAAAAAAACCTGAAAGCTCTATAGATAGTCCGGGATGCAAGGTGCTACACCCAAAGCTGTTTTTAACAAGGATGCATGTTTTTGTGGTGGCACTTTCCTTTAATCGTTAGCTTAAATGCACATTTCTGATCAGGCAGCACAAAGGAAACCAGGCTGGATAAAAAAAATATGCAACACTTCTAGCTCTGTCTTTGTTTCATCGTCAAAGAAGTATTGCTGTCAAAATTGTTGTATTTGTTATTACAAAAATGAATGTCAGTCGAGGCAGATATATTGTGTAAAGTATTTTGTTCTGAGAGCTCCGACTGAGCTTACATGGATTCTCCAAAAATACCAATGAAGATTTCTGTGTAGCATATTTGATTTTAAACGCTTGGTGTAAAGACATCCTTTGGTGTAACCAGGATATAATTATCTACTTCTGACAACTTGTATTGAGAACTGAGGGGTCCATCTGGAGGGAAATCGTCTCTAATTGGACAAAGAATGGAGCACTGCCCTAAAGCATGAGAAACCAATTATGTTGCAGGTACCGAAAATAAACAGGCTGCTTCACTCAACCGCTCTTTGAGGAGAAATTCATGAATTCCAGATCAATCAAATACAGGTAGCATGTCTAATGATGAGTACAGATAAATCTTGCATTCAACGGGACAGCTTGTTTGAAATGTGACGAAAACAAGACGAGGTCCGAGCTTATTTTACCAACACTGTGCTGAAAGCATGAACCTGGACTCTGGCTTTTCCTTCAAGATTTCACAAAATAAGCTGGTGGAATCAAGGATACCGTTAACTACATGACATTTCAGAGCATCTCGGTATGATCTATTTCACATTCCTCTCTTTTCTTGTGGACATGGATGCAGTTTCACGCAGTGGAGAATATTCAGAATTCAAAGGTCAAAAAGTCGTGGGTTATTTTGTATGCAAGCCATCAAACAAGAACATTTCTCATTAGAGCTCACTGAGAGGTGTCGCTTCATTGTTCTTATGCAAATGATGAATCATTTTCTAATGCTGTACATGGCAGTTATCCTGTGCAGCAGAATATATAATTTGCACTCTTAGGGCACAGTACAGCTGCTTTTCATATGTTTTACAGTGTTGGAGAAGAATAGAACTGACAACTGTTGAGTCTATACATCTGTACGATACTAGATATTAAGTGATGGGTATTTTGCTTTTTTTTATTTTATTTTTTTAGAAATCATTGTTACAGAAAGTAGATGGCTTGTTTGGCTAGGTGTTGAAATTGTCCTGATTAAAATGATGTGGAAATGGAGTGTGAGTTTGTGAGTTCCTGAGGATCCAAGGTGTTTAGGTTGAGTTAAAAAAAAACAAAAAAAATACATTGAATTATAGATCACTTTCATAATTAAGGAAGCTGGAGGCTTCCATACTATTGTCACATATACAGCACAGATGAGTTCGGTGAGATGTGGCGAGGGGAGCTCTCATTCTTAAACAGTGATAAAACAACGAGTGAGCAAGTGAAGTGCTGTTATGCACTTTCCTTAATAGTTTGATTGTTTTCTCAAGTTTGGGATGCCATAGGCTGCTGACTGAACACGTGTGAAACACGTAGACAAAAAAAAAACATAAATAGAAAGACTAATGGACTACAAATTTTACACATAATGTTTTTTAAAAAGTCACTTTTCCCCTGATCAGTAATGTTGTGTTCAACATAATGTTGATTTTTAGATTAAACATTAATATCTGTGCGTATCTGTAACATCTCCAGCAGTTAGGATGCCACATCCAAAATGTTCTTTCAGTCAGACACATGGTAAGCACAGCTACTTTCCCTGTTGGCACCTCATGACAGCGATGAAAATACAATGAAAAAAAGGCCCCACAAGCTCCCCTGCATGCCTCATACATCTTCAGTCATGCGGAAGGCCGTCCGTCAGTTTTACTGCACATCGGCTTCCTTTCAACGCAGCATCAGTGACTGATGGCTCTAAGTTCAACTACATAACTACGGCAGGGGATGATAAAAATGTGAAAACACACATCCTGGACGGGAAATTGGCCATTTTGGAGCAATTGACACAGAGGAGCTGAAGTGATGGCACTTCCTGTAATGCTCCTCCCTTGAAAAGCGGAGATGTCTGGTTGTCTGCTGGGAGATAGCTACAGTCCACTGGACATATTACAGAGGTACACTTACTCAATAGATCTCAATTACTTTTTTTTCTTTTTCTTCCAACCTGAGATGAGCCTGATATAAAAAACAAACAAACAAACAAACAAAACAAAAAAAAGTTTCAGTCAATATCCTGGCAATCTGCAGCAAAAAGAATCAATCGAAACAAGTTCGGGAACGGTGAGCTCACATGAGGTAGAGTCATCAGAAGAGGTATAATTAAACAATGAGCTAGTAAAAACAGAGTGATGAGGAAAAATCTAAATGGATCGCTGGCCTTTAATGGAAAATAAAATATCGAAAGACATGCAGGCGTATGAAATTATGAGGCGACTCAGCTTTATTTCAGAGTGTTGGTTGTTAGACGATGATATATATGACAAATATCTGTTTTTATACTTCATCTCATACCTCTTCCAGTCTGTTATCTTTCTCCCTCTATGCTCCACATGTCTGAAATAGTGAATTGAATTGATTGATGATGATAATGATGATAATGCTACAGCTGCCCTGCAATGGTTATAAGCACATTACAGAGGTCAGCAGTTTAATCTTCCTTATGGAGTACAATCAAGGAATTACATACCATCTCTATATAATCTGACATGAATAATGGCAATCATACCGGTTGAACTCAGTAAGACTATTTATCCATCAGTGCATAAATGTGTTTTACCGGATCAGGTCGCTGACATAAACCTGGATCACATGAAATCTCCTGTAGTTAAAGCCAGCACAGACAGTCTGTATCAGGAGGGTGTAAAAATCACTTCAGTGCTGATTAATAATTAATTTGCGTGTTGTCAGAAAGTGTTACTGTTCTAATGTTTATCAAATTGCATTACCATTGAGACCAGAGGATTGCATCGCTAGCGATGACTTGACTGGCAAACGGAGGTCAATTTGTGGCACTACAGCAATCATAGTGACAATAAGTTATTGCATGTGATGTTTAGCACGTAATTCAGCATTAATTTGTATGTCAAATGAGGCTCACTTTGAATGCAAATGCATCTATCTATGTATCTGGAAGATTTTTCACACACATTCAGGACTACAGAAGTGGAGTAACCACCAGAAATTATGTTCATGTGCACTGCAGGTGTCCTCTGAAGGAAACATAATGTCAGTTGGATCATGTTTTCTGTCAACATAATGAGCAAACGTGTTATTTAAAGTATCTGGTGCAAAAGTATATCAGTAAAATATTCACTAATAAGTGTTTTAATTTGTTTTACTGCATTTATTAGCCTTTACACAGTTTATTTAGCCTGATAAGATAATTTTCTGAAACCACTAACCTACAAACCCTACAGACAAATGTAGTGGAGTAAAACATTACAATCGTTCCCCTTTAAGGTGTAGCAGAGCAGAAGAAAACAGCTGAGTATAGTACCTTGAATTTGTACTTCTGCACTTCTGATTAGTCCTGCATGTCTTTTTAGTTCCCGTGTTTCCTTTGTTTCCTTGTCTGTCCGTTGTATATGCCTTGTTTCTGTGTTTGTCCTATTCTCTAGCGTTTTTGCCAGTTCATTCTTGGTTACCAGTTTTTGGATATTGCCTGTTTCTCGTCCCTGCCTTTGCCTTTTTGGATTATTTCCCTGGTTATTGAGTCTTTTGTTTGTGTTTTTTGCCTGGGTTTCCAGCCACCTTTTGGTTAGTCTGTTTCCTGTGTTCTTTGGTTTTTCTGCTCCTGTGCTGTTTTGTGTTCATCCCTCACCATTTTGTTATATTATTAACGTTAGCTTTTGTGTACCTACCCGTGCCTGCATTTGGGTTCATTCCTGAGCACCCCCACGTGACAGTACTTAAGTACAATACAACATTTATCTTCCTAAATACTTGAGTAAATGTACTTACACTGGACATCAAAGTGCTTTTGTTGTTGAAACTTAACCATACACAGGATTCAGGATGCAAACTGCTATGATTTCTATGTAAATCTGTGAATGCAGCACTTCCTATATGTGAAGAAATGCTGCCCAGGCAGTAATTACATTTCCCCCCAAATTCCACCAGGCACAGATGCAACGCATTCTGTGTGCATTGTGGCCATCAGACCTATACCCGCCCATTCTAGTCAATGGTTCAAACCCCACTGGTAGCTGTTCTATTTTTGATGGACACCGCGAGCAGCCTGCGTCAATCTGCACAGAGCAGGTCGAGCCAGACAAAAGGCATATTTACATGTTTAGAAGCACCTAAACCAAGAAAAATGTAAACAAAGTCTGGTGTGCAAACTGCTTCACTTCTGTAACACACCCGCAAAATGGGTTTGAAGTTACGTATATGCACCAAAATAGCGTTGCGGCCGCGATTTGACAGAGACTTGCCCAGTGGGGTTTTGGGGTTATGTTCTGTGTGTGGTCCCGTGCTTGAGAGTCTGTTTAAAAGTTCCTGTGTTCCAACAGATGCGAGGGTTGACATGCGAGATGCGGTGAAGGTTAACTGACACTCATTAACTCAGATGAGATGAGGAGATCAGATGTTTTAACATTTTAAATGTCAGTTCTGACTGCTGTGAGATGAGTCGGCCGCTGTTGAAAACATCCTCACACTATCACGTGCGAGACAGCTTCATGTTGTTCTCTTCATTCTTTCATTTAACTGTGTTAATTGTTGGCTCGTTTTAAAATATCTCAGACGAGGCCTGCAAATTGAGCACATTTCACTGCACTGGAGTCAGAGATGATGTCAGAATTTCCCACTAAATTCTGTACACCGCGTGCTGATCAGCAGGAACTTCTCATGATTCGGGTTGTGCAATAATACTCACAGGCAGTAATTGCTGGCCTGCTGATTCCAAAGAGCTGCTGGAGCTGCTTACTGTGCAGAAGGTGGGAGGCTGGAGGCTTGAGGTGGGTAACGTCTCCCTTTAATCCACATACCCTCACAGCATACCCTCTTCAATTCTTCAGCCACCTGCAAGAACCAAACAACGTTGGAAACATTATTCCTGATGCCTTACATCGCAGGCAAGTAATTCACTTCATATTTTCCTTAACATGTATTTTAAGTTATGACAGTGACATGCATGAGTAGGTTAGTACGTTGCTGTCTTAGTTCTTTGTTTTGTTTAAAGTACAATATATTTGCTTGAATAAGTTGATCTTTAACTATGTTCCACAAAGTCAGAGGCAATTTCACAACTTGTTCAGTGGATGTTCATACTGACACACATGCCACCTGACATGAAGAGGGGGTGTCCTGACTGAGGAGACTGAGGATCTGCTCAGCCCACTCCTATCACAGCGAACAAGATCAATGATTGTTGGTTATTTCAGAGCTTCTTCAGTGTCCTGACCTGTCGTGAACTCGTGCTGTAGATCTCTGTGAGAAGGTGATTTTCAGATTATGAGGGCTTTGAGCCAAGAGGTGTAAGTGGCATGTTGGGAGAATATATAAAGTGTCATATCAGATGAAAGCTCTGAGTGAGATTTTTATAGCCACTGAATGAATGAACCAGAGGTTTTGATTAAAAGAAAACTGAAAGGTGTAACAGTGAAAATGGAGTTTTGTTCATTGCTAAGAAAGATGCAAGTCAGCTTCATAGACAGTATAAAACATGGACGTAGTAACGACGACGTCACCCTCAGGTTTCTGAGGAGCCTTTGTTATGAATTTGCCAAATAAACCCAAGAGTCTCAGCACTCAACACATGCTGATAGTAACTTAAAAAGTTGATGCACATGCAGTTGCTGGTTTGTTTAGGTTTCTCAACAGAAAAATCACTATCACTTGATTTGATATGGTCCTTGTAGCCTCAAATTTTATAGGCTTTGTGAAAATTAAGCATTACTTCAAGTAAAAAAAAAAAAATTGTTCTTTGATTTTTTTAGTGTTGAAATGTAAGCTTGTACATGAATTAACATCAGTGTGGCTTACAGTTGTTCAATATACCCATATTCTGCTTTTGTCTTTTGGGAAAATGTTTGACTAAGAGGTGTACCTCATTCTTTTCATTGTTTTGCCATCTTCCAGTCGTCATCTCTGGCTGTTTGATGGATGATCAATCACCAACTAAATCACCAATCACCAACTGAATCACCAACTAATTACTAACTGTGTCTGTCTGCTGTTCGGTCCTGAGAAGTTAGAAAGTTCTTCACTGAAAACAGCTGTCTGCTATAGCAAGAAAGCGACGCAGATAAAAAAAAACAATGATCTAAAAGAGATAGTCATTTGATTCATTGTTAGTATAAAAATATTGAGGACAGCACCTTAAAAAGACCTGGGTCATATTCCAGAAACGAACCTAACATTATGAAAAGCCTGACTTTAGACTACTTAAACAGCTGATTATGGTTTCAGAAAATCCTGGTTTAATAAATCAGCGTAAATGCAAGTTTATAGTTTTAAAACTACCTGCAAAGATGTCCTCATCCCTCAGGAAAACTTAATAGATAAAACCACAGAGTGAAGACTGCATAAATGTACTTCAGACAGAATGAAAATACAAAAAAATTTAAAAAACAGCTGACATTTACGATAATAGATGTAGTTTAGTATTCACTATATTTAGATATACAGACACTTCGTATCGAAGCTCTTTGCAAAAGTGTACAAAAGCATCTTAGCTTTGCTTTTTGATTTCACACTTTCTGCCAGTAATAACCACATGCTCCATTTCCCTCTCCATGGGGGAGACACGATCAGACTTTGGAAATGCCAAAGAGATCGTGAGTGTGCAGAGGTTGAGGATGCCACAGTTAATTTGTTCCTTCATTACAGAAAATAAATAACAAAACAGCTTCTGGAGAAATTCTTAATATTCACTTATCCAGTAATTAATTTTGTAGTCTATATGAGAAAGTTTTGTCCATAATCATGAATAAATCAGACACCTAGACTCATAAATCAGAAGATGTGAACAGTGGTTATGATTTCTACAACAGATTCTTATAATATCATGATACCAGCTGACCTTTATCAGCAAACAGTACAAAGGTAAGCGGCCACTGAATGGCTTGGCAAACATTTGATCATCCACATTTGATACATACACACAGAACTGGCTGATGCATTTGAAATCAGAAGGGATGAACGTCCCTTTGATTTCCTGGCTGGGAAAAGTAAGACCTTGGATCCAAAGCAAAGTGCTGGAGCATCTGTGCTGGAGTAATTTGTCTGCAGAGTTGTTGGCAGTGATAGAAACACCTTGTTCTTCCTCGGCAAGATGTTCTACATCTCATCTGCTTCGTTACTGGCAAAACAATTCGTTTCATTTATGATATTTGGTTTCAGAATTATTTACAAGCATTCGTGTTGCAGCTTATATGTCACACTAGTGGCATAGTTTGGGAGCAGCTGCAATGATACAGGTGCAGATTCTGAACATAGATACAGAATTACTCAACTTATTTAGAGTAGATTAGGTTTAAGATGAATATCATATGCATTTGGCATCTATATCAGCTACTCTTTTGAAAATACATATCAGATACAGGCAGTCATAACTAATTAATATCATAAATGTAATGTATGATTAATTGATTAACTTATGAAGCACAAGACAGTAATTTCCTAATAAAAGCAATGCATTTAATTAACTAACTTTCTGTATAGAGCAACATTTATGATACTCAAAAGCCAACACTTGGGATGAACACAGACAAACAGAGGAAAATCATCACAGAAAGGTTCATTTCAAAGTAATGGATTTGGTCTCTTCTGATGAAATAAAGGATGAGAATCATCAACAATGTCTGTTTGCTCCTTGCTAACAACCAGGGAGATGCCAGAATATCTAAATAGCTTTTTAGTGGCTCGTTGGGTTGCTTGGCTGGCTCATTGTGGCAAAGTGGCTGAGAGTACGCAATTTTATCCCATTTTTATATCATCAATAGCACATTGTTCAGTTTAATAATGCTTGTTAATTGTTTGTTCTAGCCATAGTGCCATCAGTAATAATGATTATGCAGATACAGATTATTAGAGATTATTAGATTGTTTGTAATTATGCTGTAAAAGTGCTGTCTGGGTCGGTTAGCTTAAAAAAATAAAACGACTTTGTTATTTAGAACCGCTGCCTGTAGTTTTGTGCAGAACTGGACAGACACAACAATGGTGGACAATTTATGAGGGAAATTGGACCGTGTTTGATTTCAAATTATGTGACATGAAATGTGCTTTTCTTGCTGAAGTCCCTACAGCTTAGGACTCAACACTAGCTTTGAAAAGTCAGGCCTCATCTCAGGTTTTGGTATGTCAAACTGTAAATAAAATGGCCGTTCTTAGTCAACTCATTTTGCTTTTACTACATTCAGCAGTTATATGGCAGAACGTTTAAAAACCTTCTAGGTTATGTTTTATCTGATTCTTTACAGAATTGAAGTCTCAACAGTTGTCCATTTGCCAGATGTTCACCCCATTTCACAGCATATGAAACAGCAGCAGTCTAGCTTTTGTCATGTTAGCTGAACTTTTCACCCCACAGTCAAACAACCTAATTTGTTTCACTATTTCCTCTAACAGTGATGGTTGGCATCAGATTTAGAGACAATGTCGTAACATACATTGTTGTCCAGTTCTGGTTCTGGCTGCAACAGCAATAATGAAATTATTACTAATGCAACAAATATTTAAAAAGATACGTCAGGGCTGTACATTTTGCTGTTTGCTGTCATTAGTTTTTGCCACTTATGGCAACCACCATTTAATATATAAAGAATTTGTTGCCAATTTTTTCAAAATGGATGCCAATGACAGCTTGGCAGCCCGTACTGTCGAGCCCTGTAGCTGTATTTAAGCCTTAATGGCATTAGGTGCTGAAATAGCAAACATAATATGCTTGGCTTCCTTCTGATAATGCACAAGAAGCTGCTTGAGAGAAACCTGGAAGTCAGCTCCCCGTCAAAACTGCTTCTGGCTATTTTAGGAGTGAAGCAGAGCCTGATAATGGAATTGGCCCATTGTTTCCCCACTTGAAAGCCATCAGCTTGGCCATGCAAAGATTATTCCTGCCAATTTGTCGCACTGACGGGAAGTCGTTACTGTTGATGCTGCCCCCATGGCACCACCATGGCATGCAGAGGAGCAAATACATACTACATGTTCCTCTGTGACGTGTAGCTGCGACTAAAGGCAGCAAT
The DNA here is from genome assembly GCA_033000465.1 of Sciaenops ocellatus. Lineage (NCBI taxonomy): Eukaryota > Metazoa > Chordata > Actinopteri > Sciaenidae > Sciaenops > Sciaenops ocellatus. The sequence goes on along the minus strand of CP136871.1, from coordinate 28,729,644 downwards.
GATACATAACTAATATTATGAACATGAATCCAAAGGGGAAAACGGGACTCAGAGGGTAACCTGAATACATGCAACTTTCACAACCTGGTACCGTGGTAAATATGGACAGCTGTACATGTGTATTTGCTATGATTACATTACTTATGATCAAAAACTAGCTCCGGTTCTGGCACACCACCAACTCCACTTCCACTGTCAGCATCGAAAAGAACTGTTGAAAAAACATCTTGATAAATGATGAGGGTCTCGTGCAAAAATTGTAACAGTAAGCTTTAAAGAAAATCCATTTCAAAGGTAAGAGTATGAAATTATATATATCATCATAAATGTATGCAAAGGAGAATTATGGATTAACTGCAGCAAAGCCTCTGGGAAGAAAAAAATAAATAAATAAACTTTTTCCATCATGTGCGAGCATGATTTTACAAATCATCTCCGTGAGCTGAAGTCTTTACTACTGATAGCTTGGAACTTTGTGTGACAAGATTAGGCTATCTCTCCTTGTGCACACGGATGACTGACTCCTTGGGGCCGGTCGCATCTCTCTTGCACCCCTTCCCTCCATCCCAAGGCAGGAAACATTTCTATTTTCAACAGGATTAGCTCTCACCACAAGCCACCTGACAGGCAAAAGCATCACCCGTGTGGCAAACGCCCCCCCAGGCACCCAGCAGAACATATCATGGCCTCAGTGACAGAACAGGAATCCTGGGGAGTTTACCTAACAGTGGCATGCACTGTGGGATGCAGAGTTCCAGCCTCTACAGGACATCTTTCAGCCGCCCCTGTCTAAAACATTAAACACATTTTTGACCTCTGTCTATAAATCTGTTGCTGGAAGAGGAAAGTACACAAACAACATATTTGTCATTAATTTAAGATTGGATTGGTTCATTATGTATTCTAAAATTGCCTAGAGCATGAAAATAAATAAACAATGAAAAAAATCAAAAAGTAGTTAAGATGACAGCCATATGTGAATGCCAACATATACCGCCATCGTCTTGTTTTTTCAGTAATTTTCGGTTTTAGTAAAAATCCCTGTTGCAGTTGCTCTTATCTCCACTTGCGGATACATTTTCTGTCAGTGTGTTCTTTTCCCTAGTCTGGCCTCTGTAATCTTTAACCAAAAAGTCCTCAAATAGGGGATTTTAATGCTATATTAAATAAATAAATAAATAAGACTTTGAGAGACATTTTTATATTTGGAAATAGAACCTGATAAAAAATTCAAGTATCATATTTCTACAAGCACAGATTATGTGTGCCAGTTGGGAAAGTGTGAGCAGGGGAAGGAATACGAAAGATGCACCTCTCTCAACAATTAAAAGCTTTAACAATGGCTTCGAGGTGCCTCTGAGCAAGACACTTAACCCCAACTGCACTACTGGGACTGCTCGCTGACCTGAAGTACAAAACTTACACTCACAAGCTCCAAGGCAGGAAGTGTTTTCACTCATTATGAGATGCAGGTTGGTGTACTCTGTAGAAGAAAAAAAAAACTGCAAATGATTAACCTTCATTAACCCAATATAAAGAAAAGGCAAGAGGGATTTCAGCAGTAGCAGGATTAATCTGTAAACACTGAATATTTTAGTATTTTAGTCCTCTTTTGTTCAAGGACTATAGATAGTTTGTTAGTTCGGTGCACCTATGCTTTGAATTCTCTCAAATTTGATCGGCCATTTTTAAGTGAGTACATAGATTCCAATGATATGTCTTTACATATGTCTTGACATTGTGATATGACAGCTAGAAAAGGGTCAAAACCATAGACTGTATAAAACATGGACGTAGTCACTCACAAGTGTCTGAAGAGCTATGGTGGCTCTGGCCTTTGCATCTTGGCAGTCCTACCTCAGCTGCCTCATAGCTAATCCAAAAATGGGCAAAGATGTGGAGCGTGGGTGGAAGTGAGGCAGGCTAAGTGAAGCCTGGTTGCTGAAACAATGATGGTTGCTGCTTAGCCTACAGTCACCTATTTGCAAAATCAATACTGGTGTGTCATTCACTCCCTGTTAGCTGTGAGTAAAGGGTGCTTTCACTGACAAAGCAGACTTCTGTCTCTGCTTTATGTAAGCTTTGACTGCCCCCAACCTTAACACCATGGCGAGCAGTGGTCACTTGCCTGCATTTGCGTGTGTGACCGTAACCTAAAATAATAAATTAGATTTTGGGAAAAAAAAAAAAAAAGTTGGCTTTTCTTGCTGAGTTTGGTGAGAAAATCACTTTCTCATAATAGATTCCCGTAAATGTCCATTAAATATGAAGCTGAAGCTTCTAAAGCTATCTCAAGCTTAGCATACAGACTGGAGGCAGAGGGAAACAGCTTGCCTGTTAACTAACTGCTAATTAACACATAATGTCTTGTTTATTTCATCTATGGAAAATCTGAAGTGTAAAACTGTCTGTGGTTTAAGTCATGATGCCTGAAATGTGACTTCCTGGAATTCCTGCTGGTTACTTGGCAACCTCATAGCGATGATAAGAGCAGATTTTTTTTTTTAACCTTTGAACAAAGCCAGTTTGTTTACCCCCGTTTCTTCATGCTAAGCTAACTTCCCTTGGCTTCATATTTCAAAGACAGATCTGAGAGTAGAATTGATCTTCTCATCTTCTTCAGGTGCGGTTCCATACTTGTCTGTACTAAACAACACAGCTTTATATATAGCATATTTATGGCCATAGCATCAGAGCAAATGAGAATGACAAATCTTTTTCAGTGGTCTATAATTTTGAAGCCAATAGCCCTTCCTCTCTTCTACAATGACTCAGAGGAAACACAATGTCTCTTAAACCAATGAATATTACATGCTCTGCTTGCTTCCACCTCCTCAAAAACATCAAATCCCAAGCAGCCACTGTGTCCAGGAGGTCATACAGTGTTTAAAAAAGCAAAAGTAAAATCAAATCCCAAATGTACTTCTTAGCAAGCTGCAACACTTGTTCATTTGACTTTATTTCACCCCATAAAGAAAATACCTGTAATTTGATGTGATTTTGAATAATGTACAGTACAATACAGTACATCTTCTGCCTTTTTCTTTCCCATCCTTTTAAAAAGCACAAAGGTAAAAAAAAAAAAAAAAAAAAAAAGCTGAAGGCTACAAGGTGGATGTGGAACCACCATTTAGACAGGTCCAAAAGCTCAGATCATTAAAGCAATACCTTCAACCTTGACATTCTGGATTTTGGCCTGTTAGTTTTCCTCAGCTAGCTCTCTCACAGTACAGTGAAAGTTTCTGGAGCACCGTTAATGTTGATTGAAAATTGCATGTTAGCATTGTTGGCAATCATTTTAAAAAAACTATTGATAATCCAAGCAGCCCCGCATGTTATAATGTACACAACAATGGAACAATTTAGTTGTATTACAATTTAATTAAGTGAAGTAGTTAAGATGGGAACTAGCATTATTTCAGAGTTGTTAGCAGTGACATATTTAGTATTCATGAACCCTGTCTGTTTCGTCACAGAGGTTCACTGTTTTGGCTCCAGCATATGGGATTTGAAATGAAACAAAGACTATCAGGCTGACTTTTGGCTTCAAAGGTAAACAATGTGAGGCTCTCATTAGATATGATCCTACACTACAAGACAGTGATACAGCATCAACCACACATAGTTGGCAACCTAGATGTTCATCACTAAACTGATCATGTGTTTCACCTGAAGGCAAAAAACACTCAAAACAAGCAAAAAGTAAAAATGAAGTGCAGACTGGCAGATCTACAATGACACATCATTTTCTCCACTGTTATTCCAGGTGTGCCTGTGGAATCAAGCATCTGTACCTCAACAACAACTCCAACAACAACACTCCCAATAACACATTTTACAGTTTCACAGACGCTGCTTTAATTGGTCATTTTGTCTTTCATTTTCTGCGATTCTGAAATTCATGTTTGCTCGCTCACATCTCAGACTTTTCCAAAGTAGAACCTATCATGAGCTAAAAACCACACACCTTTGCTACGAGGTCTGCCATTCAGACCGCTAATTAAATTTTACTTGATGCTGTCTTTGGCTTTTCTAACCTCAGACTGACATCCTGTCTTCTTCAAGTACATCAGCCTTTCTGTCTAATTTATGTTCGCAAGCTTTAATATGAAACTTCAACAACCTGTGGTACTGAAACTTTTCTTCTCATTTCCTTGAATTACATTTTTCTTTCTTTTCAAAAAATATTCCTGTTATCTGTTGTTGTTGTTATCTGTCTGCACCTTTAACGGCGATGGCTCACAATATTAAAGCTAATCCTGGGCTAAATTATTCCTTTAGGTTGTTAGGAGGGTCTGCTGAAAAGCACAAAAAATTGGACCAACACCAGGTGTGTTTTTAAAACAACAAAATTAATGTATCTTTTATTCATTTATCACATTTCTCATGGTCAGATGGGAGACAGAAGTACCTAGAGTCCCTACAGTGCAGTCTGATGTATGAGGTCTATGGTTATATGCAGATGACATGATTATTTGTGTATAAACAAGGTAAGGTTGCCACCAGCTTTGTTATACGGATACGAGTACGCTACAATCATGTACTGCAGAATGAAACTGTTCAATTTATGATACCTGAGAACTTTACTCTTGTTTTTACATCGTACTGTATTTTCAAGTCACCATCGTGCCATTCTCCAGATACACAAGCAGAAGTCACGCCTGTCAGATTAGTATTGACCAGTCCCATTCATGCTGGCTTTGGTTGCAGATATTTATTAGCTTTTTTTTTATATGCAGATATCTGTTTATAGAGATGAGAAGTAATGTGTCTTTCTCGTCATTCCTACATATCATGTTGCTAATCAGACTGCAGACGTACTCTTGGCCTAGATATCCATTTTCCAGATATCCGCTAGATACACTTGTAGCCCAGAAACATTGCCCATTGCCCCTGGAGGGGATTCTCTAACTCTGAAATAGGTTGATCATTATTTCAGTGCCCACATCCTGAAGAGTTTCAGTTTCACAGAAGAAAATGTATTGTCCAGTCATCCATCAAAGTGGTCTCTGTGGCCAATATCTATGATCTAATGTTTTAATCCTTAATATAATTGATGCAACTATGCTTTAGAGTCATTGACTCTTTATTTCCCTTACATTCATTTTGAGAGTAGACCCAGACCCACTTGATTTGTGTCCCATGGGCATGGTGCTGGAGCCAGTGTGTCTTTTATTTTTCCACATTCAAGGTGGATCCTACCTGTTTGTGTTTATGATGGTGCTTAACATGAATTCAAAAGCTCAGCTACTATTAACCTGGGCAATATCAACTGTGAAGGAAGCAACCTGGATGAAAAACATATCATTTTTTATGCAGTAACCATGGTAACATCTTTACATGTCACAATGTGGGTGCAAAAGAAGTGAAAAGGAGTATATTTAGGCAGTCCATCTTTCAAAAGTAAGTGATATTATAATAAAAGACTTGTTCATGATGTGTCTACCTGTTTGTCATTGAAGTGAGGTGCAGCTGCCATCTTGACATACAGTATCATGCTAATAATGAACAACTTCTCCATCGCCTCTTAGCGACACCTGAGAAGATAAATGAACACATAAGAAGCGGTATAATGCTCCATGACTAGTGCTGTCTGTCATCAGAATTCAATTTCCTTCCGAGGATGCATGCTGATGATGCAGTGTGACACCACCAAGACTGTCAAATGAATGAGTTACCTACAAGTCCACAAAACGCCATATTTACAGCTCCTGTCTGTTTATAAAATAACAGTGTGAACATAAAACTGACAATAATGGTAAAATAGTAAATATATAGCAGGGAGTCTCAAACTTTTAGAAAATGTCACTTTCCAACTACTGCTGTCATGACAGATGTTAAAATGCAGCAGCGTAGAGCATCATTTTTCATTCATTTATTGAATCAACATTGATTCAATGTTTCTTGTCTCAACATTGAAAAGCAATGAATTATCAACATTGATTCAATGTTATCTAACCTTGAATATTCAACCTCAACCAAAACGATGATTCTGATGGAATTTCAACAGTGAACCAATGTTGCCTTTAACTAATGGCTGCTATATGCTGAACCTATTGACTAACTTGTGGCTGTGTGTAGAAATGATTATTGTGGTTCCATTTGACTTTGTAAAGGGTAATATTCTACAACTACTTTTAGGGAGAGCAATTTGTAATGTGATAACAATTAATGTAAAGTAATAAATCATTTCAATGAATTACTTTTTTGAAGTAATTTACACAGTGTTGGATTTCAAAATTAAAATGATATTGCACCTTGGACAAATACTATTTACAATAAATTCTGGGAAGAACTTGATACTAAATAGTAATTGGTAAATGGTTCCTCTTTGCCTTTCCCATGAAGAATCCCTTTAGGTTCTACTTCAAACCTTTATTTTTAAGGGTGTAGTTGTCTCTAAGGGGAATATTCTTATGACATTCTTATTCTTATTCTATTTTTTTTTTACCCTTTAACAACTTGATTGGCTCTTCATATAGCACAAGTCCAGTGCAGAAGCACAATCCAAATAATCGCAGTCAACCTCCCACAAGACAACAGAAAATGTTTGACATGCAAACAGTAATTATGTGCTCCGTCCCCAGCCACAGAGAGGCACCTGAATTCATTCTAGTGACAGCACACAGCACAATCAAGGTAATTAGAGGAAACCATAATAAAGTTTGGGTGACTGTCAGGTTTTAAGTCCAATGTCATCAAGGGGGAAGATGCTGCAAATGCTGGCCATCACATTAGTTCTATCTCTAATTAGAGGCCAGCAGTTTAACTGGGGCAGATGAGAGAGGTGTCCAGGGAGCTCCGAAGGTCCATTTTAATTAACAGATAAGCAATTAATCAATTACTCATTTGTGGAGGGCAATTAACAAAAATTTCCTAAATCTGATCTTAATTGTGGTGTTATTTGCTTTGAATATGCATTGTGCCTTTCCAGGTTTAACCTCACAGCGGCTGTAAACACTGTGGAAGGTTCAGCGGTGCTTCAGTATGTTAGCACGGGTTTTGGTCATTTCAGTGCTCCGTCATGATTCACTATTTGCATCGCTCCATTCTAAGTCATCCATCAAATCATTTGCTTCACACAAGCAAATTAATCTTCAATGTATAATTATAATATCATTAAAAAGCTGCGTATCACTGAAAATGATGCTTAAATGATTTCATGAATCATTCCGTCCGAGGTGATTAAAAAAAAAAAAAGAGCTGAATACAGCATCCAATCCGAGAAAAGTTCAGCTTTGTTAATTTTGTCACATAACACATTAGTGCAGACATTTCATGGGTCATGAGCCTGTATACTGAATTAACTCAAGATATTATTTTCCATATGATTCAGGAGGTAATAAATGAAATCATATTGAACACAGTGTGATGGTTCCCTGGTTCCAGAAGAGGAGAATCAAGCAGAGGTTCAATGTTGTAAGGCTTTTGTTCTTTTCATTTGTTGGGACATCACCATGTGGGTGAACAAAGAGAGGCCTTCATAGTAAATGCCTGAACAAAGAAGATGCGCCAAAGCTCCATCAGGCTTTGGAAACTCACACCAAGATGTGAAGTCGCACTTAGGTGTGAAGTTTGGTTTGAATCTGAATCCTCATTCCTCATTGGATGAAATGCGCCGGAACTCAAAGAATTCCTGTGGAGCAACTGTGATGTCATCAAGACTATAAGTACACGCTGCCTTTCCACTGCAACGCAAGTTGCTGCAGGAGGTGACAACAAACATATTCTTGTAACTACAAAAGTCTTTAAAACAGGCTCCAACTCGCCGAATGAGCAGCGCTGAACTGTTTTCTTTTACTTCTTTTTGGTTTTTTTGGGGGGTAGGATCACAGATGAGATTGCAGCCACTGATCCTCCCATTTTACCTGCAGAAGGAAGATCACCTGTTTCTTCAGGAAAGTGAGAGTTCATTCCCGCATCCTTCTTTCCACTACCGCTGTTTTCCTCCGCTGCCATACGAGGATTACCCGCTGGTGATGCTGGTGATGTTGTGAGATGTATAATGAATGTTTATTAACAAAGTATTACTGATTATTCATACAGTGTTACTAAAGTTAAATAAACTTTATTGTATTTTTAAGAGAGGACTGTGATTAATTGTGCACATTATTGTAATACAGCTGGTTTTGATGGTCAGTGCTCGGATTCACTTCCTCATAGTTCACTTTATAATAGGAAATATTGGCATTTCCTAAGTGAACACACCTTTTGAGATTGAGATTCCAGAGTGATACCCCATCATATTTAACTCAAGTTCATAATTGTATTAATTAATAATCTACTGATATTATTAAATATCTTTATTTTACTAATAACCAAACCTGCCCTACCAAATGCCCATCACATTCATGCAACATCTCGCACACACTACACATTACACTCATGCATACACGCACCCTCACTACTTGTACTAATAAACACACCTCATCTTTTCATTTCTTTAGTTTGGTTTATGTTTGTTCCATTTTTGAGTTATTAAACAATACATCAATTTTCTTTTTGCCTTCAAACCATGTTTCAAAACCTCAGAGCCAGGTCGTGACAAAAGTAACTTACACACACACACGCACACACACACACACACACACACACACACACACACACACACGCACACACTCTCTTCAATGAAGTTCTATTTATAAGCAGAGTTTTAATTTTTTAAGAACAAAAAAAAAAAATCACCTTTAAATTCAATGACGTAATGATGTTTCTCGCAGGTTTATTCTAATTTCCACTCTTAGTTTAATCTTATTTTATTTCACTTTTTACATTTTTTTTAATTGAAAGAGAAATCTTTGGCTTAATAACTTAGCCAATAAAACTGTCTGGACCTTCTGTATGGCACAGATCTGCTTGCATTAGCTAGAATAGAATGAGTCACCCCCCAAAATATGACAAATTTGTCAAATAATTGTTTTTATTCCTATTGCTTGTACAGTGCAATGACTATGAGTATTGTAGACCATTTGTAGCTGTAATAACTGTAGAATCTAGACAGACTTCAAATAATAGTCTCAGTCTTGTAAGCAGATGCAAGTTTCTTCTTAGTAATTTTCCTAATGGGTGTCTGTCTCACAATAAAATGCTGAAATATTGCCTGCACTTACTGTAATTGCAGTTTTGGGTGGCTTATTACTGCAGAGACGCAATTATAATATTAAGAAAAGTTTACTGACGGGATCGAGTTGCTGAACTTTTATTCCCTTACAAGCATATTTCTAAGGGCACTGTATCCTTTGAGCGGTCGTAAAAAGTCATTTTACTGTGCGAGGGGAGGGAAGGTCTCATGAAATAGGAGAGAACTATTATAATAGTTTTTAATAAAGTAAACACTTTATGGACACAGTGCCCACTTCAGGATCAAATCAACAGCTAAAAGGGTCACTTTGGTTTCCATCTCACATTTTAGGAGAGTGCTGACACAGGGTCACTGAAATGAATGAGATGGAATAAAATCAGATCGTTCTAACTTTAAAACTCCTCCTGAAGAGATACAGCAGACACAAACATTTTAAACAGCAGGCCACATTTCTCAGTGATTGACTTTGGCAGCTATCTGTTAGATTACTCAACAGGGATGTTGAGGAAATGAGCTGGAAATGAAATGAATAACAAGTCTTGAGAAAATGTACAACTTAGAAGAACATGATTGCACCTTTGAAGTGTGCAGTATATCTAATGCATATCCACTAGATGCATACTCGTGCTCAGAATGTTTTGGTCTGATGACTGTCTTGACAGAAGAACCACACAGAGTTCATGTCGACCTGTGGGCCTGCAGCGCAGTCATGAATATTAATGACAATACCAGGAGACCAAGGAGACTCATTAGAACATCCCACTATTATCGCAGACTGACAGGAGTTGGAATGCTGTAACTCTATGTGACTAGTTGGTAATCTGGTGGATACCATCTGGGGGTCAAATGAATCATCCTCATGATACTGACTTTAGCCACTTTAGACTGCAGCAAGGCCAACAGAACAGAACAACAGAAAGTATTTAACCTTAATTTGATTCCACCGTGTTCATTTCCTAACAGAGAGCACGCATTTACAACCTGGAACATCTAAAGACATAATGAAGTAGATTTGAGCCCTAAGTTGATAATTTAGTGTCGAGGCAGAGATTTAGACATCGCAAAAAGCCACAAAACAGCAATTATCTTCAAACAAATGCACTTCACCTTGAGCGTGTGTCTTTACATGCGTGTGCGGGAGCGTCTCATGATTCATTTTCAGCATCAGAACAGCTGCTTCTATCTGTTACATGCCCCGACTGCAGAAGAGAAATATCACCATGAAGGATGCTGCACTGCATCCGATGGCCAGATGTTACTGTGAGGATTCTCAGAATACACACGGGTCCCCACCTTGAACCATCCTCATCAAAAAAAGGTCAGCAACGTAAACAGCACATCGCTTTCTGCTGACTCAGTATCACAACTGCTATCCATCGGCAATGCCATTGGTGTCTTGTCTTTTTTTTTTTTTACCCTCTCCAGACTGATTATCACAGCATTATGCTGAAAAAACAAATCAACATCAAGCTCTTTGCCTTCTGTGTAAACAATTACTAATAATGCAATGGCACATTAAACCCTCCCTTCCCCTTTAATAATGATTTTATGGTGACATCAAGTCCTGAGGCAGACTTACTGTTAGTATTCCCTCACTGATGCTTAGGAAATGATTTATATTACACTGCAACCTGATACCATATTCACCACATGGTACCAGAGGCAACATAGTCAAATTCATACCCAGAGAAACTTTAATTCACAAATGAATTGAAGAGTGGTCCAAGGAAAAGAAAGGGGGGAAAAAGGCACATTCTAGAGCAGCAGATGGTGTGAAATGACTTGAGATTTTGGTGTGAAACAACTTGAGATTTAGTGCATGACTAACAAAAAATGCTGCCAAAAGCACTTGAGCTTATTTCATAAGCATAAATGAGATAAAGTGCAGTGAAGTGGCATTTTAGAGGCTTGAGATTAATGGCGGATGTAAATTTGTGATTCTGTAAGTCGTCCGGCTCCTGACTGGCTGGAGCTCAGAAGTACAAACAGTCTGAATAACTTGGATAGTAAGATAATATGATGTTGACATATTTTCATGCATACAGCAATTTACTGATGTAGCTGTTGGAGACGGAGCCAGTTTCAACTCCTTTATATAGTTTATTTCATTCCAGTGCTTTCTGAACCAGGTGGTGGAATCCCCTTTAGAGGGGTTACAGGATAAATCAGAGGGGTTTTGAACTGCCTTTTGTGAAGGGCTACAAGTTAACAAGGATTGGAACCACTGATTTAATCTTTAAACATATAGTTTGTGCCATTAGGAGGTCTCTTACATCAAAACAATAAGCTGTTGTCTTCACTGTTAAACAACCACTACTGCTCAGGCAGAGAGTGTTCACAGACAAAGTAATGTATTAAAGTTTTATTCAAATGATGTTTATTTCTGATATGTTTGCCTAGAAGTTATAGTAATGCACCAGTACTGAATAAAATGATGTATTCCTCTGGTTTTAACACTGGTGGATACATTTGGAGTAATGTAAGTACACAACTCAACAGGTCAGGCATATATGGCCGTTTTAATGTTAAATAGTATATCATATAACTAAGTATAAACTTTGTTTTTAAGGCCAATAACTAAGTAAATGTTACTTCCCTCTATGTCTCAAGATGATCGAGATCTGTGAATTAGTTTTTTTTAATGTTTTGTATAAACACTGGAAATGAGCTTCACCATGAGAATAATGCAGTCAACCTATCAATTTCAAAAGCCCTGTTTAACCCTCTTATTGACTGCTTAAATTGAACATTCATCAGGCCTTTGAATAACTAACCACTGCATGCTTACAATACTTAGTCACAGTCTGTGAAACTTTCCCTTCTTTTTCACATTTCAGTAGAGCCGGAAAATCCAAGTTGAAATAAATAATAAATAAAATATGATCACATCTCAGGCTAGGTGTATACAGAGGTCCTAGGATCTGAGCACTGCAGACTTCATAGGAAACTCCCCTGAGATTCCCTCCCCCCCATCTCAATAGTCTTATCTGTGATGTGAAACTGATGAACTCCTGAAAGACTCTCTGGGTTTTCGCCCGTATGGATCAACTGACAGAGGCACGGGGGCCTTGGTCCATTTCTCTCTCCCTGGAAGATAAGCGCTGTCTGTCACCTTGATTGACGTATCAAAGAAGGGCAGCCTCTGCCATTGTGGGGGGGCGTGGGGGGGACTTGACTTCTAGATAGGCTTTCACAGACATTCGCCAGACTGGTTACTAATATAAAAAAACGCCAGACGGACAGACATGGATGCTTTGTTTGCAGCCATAAAGAGGTGTTATGATGACGCTGGATTTTTAGTACAATAAAACCTGAGCATTGAATTGCAGACAAAAGCAAAATAAGATGGAGACAGTAAAGCTTGAGAACTCACAGGAGTGAATAGTGCAGGCATGCACTGCATGAATTTACATAAAAACAACATGATTCTGATTAGTTTAAATAAACATTTCTGTAATCTTTGATAGGCTTACATTCTATAAGCCACTGCAGCAGGAACTGACTGTTGGATAACCAACTGAACAAATAAGTTGAGTGTGAAGCTTTCAGTTTGAGCTTGGAGTTATCAGTATTAATCTGAGGTAATATCTGGGAGAAAGTTTTATCTGCAGAGGCTTGTTGACTTTAAGGCACCACCAAGTAAAGAAAAGGCCGTAAACACTGACTGAGAGGCCGTCTGTCACGCAACAAGGGGCAGAGTGAGAGTTTCACGGCGAAGGACCAGGAGCAGCTTTCTGCTTTTGATACAGCAGCAGGCAGTTTGCCAAAACACCCTTATCCTCAATTCACCACTGCTCAAATGAGGCTTCAATTATTTAGCCAGAGACCAGCGAGGAATCACAAGAAGACCTTGTGCACATTTTAGAGCTAACAGGGCTCTGGGTTGCATTTCTCAGAGTTTTCCATGGATGTCTAAGCACCTGATGGATTTCCAAAAATCCTGCGGCAGGTGGTCGGTCACATTAAGCACATTCACATCACACTACTGCCAAGGAGGTTCGGCTGACAGAATTTTGACAATAAGTGTTTCAAACCTGCACTGACTTTTGTGAAGTGTTCCTGTTTGACAATACATTACAATACAGGCAACAAACAACAACAAAAAGGCATGAGGAAAACAAGGCATACATATTGCAGCCGTTGGCTTGCACAGGGTTTCATACATCAAAAGGCTGGAGGGAGCGGGCTGCCGAAAATCACACAGGCTGTTTTGCATTCACCTCTCTGTCCTTCAAACGCCATACGTACGGCGACCGGACCAACTGGAGAAGCTACAGAAAAGTAATTGGAAATTCAAACCTGCACCAGAAGCCACCATTCATCAGACAGTGATAGATACAGTAGCATTTTGTCCAACTACTTTTGTGTTGAGAGGATTGATAGTTCTGGGAAAGCAAAGCATTTTTATGTTTGGTCAGACATCGCTTTCATTCAGCAGATGCTGCAGCTGGTATCATCTGATTGTTGTGTTCATTTGTTAATTGCAACAGTATAAATGAATAAATAAATACCACATGTACTATATTGCATTTGTATAATTAATCACTTTGTAGAAATAAACTTAAACTGACCAATTACAAACGAATAAAAACAGGAAGTTGTTCACACTCATTGCAGAGGAAGCACGTTTCTTTTCACGCAGAGGGCACATCCACCCTCTCTTCATCCATGTTAGACAGGCAGGTCATGGAGGCTTGGACACTTAAAATTTCTTTAACTTATGAAGTGCCTGTATTCCTCAGAAATGTTCTATAACATCTATGTTATCACAAAATGACATAAATAAAACTAATATAAATAAAATGTGTCATTTAGTCTGAAACAAAAGAACAAATCTGAAAATATCTATTGCAGTATGTCAGAGCTGAAGGTGAACAGATGTTTTAGTTTTGACCAACTGACAGTCTAAAACCCAAAGGACATTGATTTTAATATATATTTTTTTATATAAATTATATCTTAGAAAGTAAACAGCATTTATTATTCAAGTAGTTGCAAAATTAATAATTAAGAATGTTTTTTTTTTCTTCGAATCAGATATTCAGTTAATTGACTAATTGTTTCAGGTCTAATTGACAAAGATAATTTATGACAGTGAACATGAAACATAAACTTTGGGTCAGTTTTGACATTTCTTTTTTTTTTCATCTCTTATTATTATTCTTGCTTCATATCACAAAATATTACTTTGAAATACTGTTTTCCAAGCTTCATTGTTAGATCCATGTCACATTATTCAGCTGATCTTTGTTAGCTTGGACAGCACTTAAGTTATATATTATTATTATATATCAAAAAAGTGATGTAAATAAATGTTGAAAACCTTATTACAGATGATCTGCGCTGCCGTAATTGCTTTGCAAATTAAAAGCTGCGCTATTACCACTGTTCTCTCTTAAGGGTTGTCTGTCATTATTGTAATCAAAAATGTGTTTTTTTATTTAATTTTTCAGCCTCGAGGTCTCAGTGAATGTGGGCAGCTCTCGAACATGTTGTCATACAGTTTGTTCATGTCACAATGTCTAATTAGTTCAGTTTAAAAAACGATTTATGTTGTACAATTTAATAGAGCTCACCACTCTGAGCTCACAACTGTTAAAACAAGTTTGTTTAGTGGGAACTGAAACAGAACGTTTTTTTTTTTGTTTTTTTAATGTTCTACTTTGTTTGCCAGTACAAGAGCAGCCCTAAATTTCTTGTCTCCCTTACTTCCTGTCTAAAGTCTCTCCTTATTTCCTGTTTACTGATACAGCCTACGCCATCTGTGAGCCACTCTCATTAAAATCCAAAGACTGACACCCCGCTGGCATCCAGGCGCAGACATGACGGAGTGAAAAAGAGCAGAACACTTTTTTATTGTCAAGACTGATTTCAAGGTGACAGCAGAGGTGTCCAAAGTTTGATTGATTGTGCTCAAATCCAATAGAGTCCAATAACACACAGCTGAGTCAAACCACCTGGATCAATACAGTTCCGAGTGACGAAGATGGATGTGTGTTTGTCTTTTCTGTGAGAGCATTATGTCATAAATCAAGTGTGTATGATAATCACTGTACTTCGGATGCTAACCATTACACATTATAATTAGCTTGGGTGTTATGTTTATTGTTTAATATTGCCAAAGTAACTGAACATAAACCAGGGGCTAATTTTCACCTCATGTGCAACTTGTGAACACTCAACATGGAGGCTTGGCAGCAGGATGGATGGAGCACAGAAACACTTAAAATCCTAAACAGTACCACATAGCACTACAGTCACTGTAGTCACATGGTACGTGAGTATATTTGTAAAAGTAATCTTTAACAAGTTAGCAGTTCATTTAATACAATTAGAAACAGCATTTTCTGATTAAACTTCAACTATTAAAGCCTCCATCTAAACTGTCATAATTCACAAAACTCTTATAATTTCCATAATGGCACCTCATGAAACACATGTTGCACTTCACCTGCCTCTAAATATTAAACCTCCCATTATATGGATGATCTAATTAATTAAGCAAAACTATGAACTATGGGAAAAGGAAAACTGCACCATCAGTGTGTGAATGTGTATGAATGGTTAGCTCCTAAAACTGATGAGCAGTTGGCACCTTGCATGGCAGCCAATGCCATCAGTGTATGAATGTGTGTGAATGTGTGAATGAGATATGTAGTGTAAAAGAGCTTTGAGTGGTCGGAAGACTAGAAAGGTGCTATATAAGTACAGTCCATTTACCATTTACATAATTGGAAATGCAGTGGTCACTGTTTTTTTTTTTTTTTTTTATCATTTTAATGCACCAATCCAATAATCCAGACCAGCTTCTGGCCTTATTTAACGGATCAGTTATTGGCTGTGCCATAACCAATCATCATTACATTTTCCAATAAGCCTAAAACAGTATGTCTGTGTGTAATGACTACTACTCAATCTCCTCTACCCTGTCCACATGTTGAAGTGCCCTTCAGCAAGACACTCAGCCCCAATAGACCTTTTTCACAGCAGCCATTTTGTCATGAAATAATAGCATCAACACACCCAGCACTTAAATTAGTATCATTGGCAACACCTATGTTTACCTACTATTTCATATCAAAATGGCTGCTGCATGGATGCTGCATGGGAAAAACGGTTTATTTGCGCCCGATGGTTGCATGGCAACTCTGCCACCATTGGGGTGAGTGTATGAATGGGTGACGTGCTTTGTCTGTTTGGGTAGAAAACTGCTATATAAATGCAGTTCATTTGGAACTATAGCTGCAAATATTATCTAGCAAGCGAAATAAAGTAATTTAACTCTTCTTACCCACATAACAGATGAAGGCATCAGCTATGAAATTGAATAAGTCAAATCATTAATACACTGGTAATTATAGTACATTGCATAGTCATCAGTATGTTTGAGAAACGTCTTAAACAAAAAAATGAATTCCACAGCACCTCAGGCCCCAATACTGAGTGCATGGCCCCAAACAAATTCAACTGCACGGACTAATCAACATTAAAAAAAAAAAGTAATTATCTCAGTGCTCCCCCAAATGCAAAAACCTCTCAATCAACCTAATCTAATGCCTAATACATTCAGCTCCACTTTCGAGAACATAAACAGAACCGAACGGAATCTCGTCCTCAAGTTGCTTAGCAAAAAGGCTGCACCAGATGCCTGTGTTAGATTATCATGCACACAGACTGCATCACAGCGATGCTTCAAAATGTTAATTTTCCTCAAATGAAATAATCTAACCTTTTAGTTTTTAATTAGCAGTTAGTTTTCCTCAATTTTGAAAAGATGTTATGTCTGTAAAAGCTGTTATTGTGGCAGTCTCACACGAGTTAAAACTTGCATTTGCAAACAACGAAGTCTGATGGAGTCAGGCTAAAAAGAAAGGGAGTTATGAAAACTTTTCTTTTTCCAAATCCCTTCAGTCAAATTGATTCTGGATTATTTAGATCTGCAGAGTCTAAAAAAAGACTCAATGGACAGAGCTGTGCACATCAGAATGTACCTGAAATAATTTAATGTTATTTTAGGTACAGTCACTCCATCACATGAATGACCACCTATTTGACTATTATTTAAACGTCATGTGTAATCATATTTAAATGCAATTATTACGTATTTCCTATTAACTCAATTCGGATGAGTACCAGATGTGACAGAATCCAGACTTTGCGTACCTCAACAAGCTACAGGGAAAACATGCATGTCCACCAGACCTGAACCAAAATAACATTTAGAGGACTCTGTATGCATGACTATTTAGACTATTAACTCAACGGAGGGCAAATAGAGTGCAGCTACTTCAGAGTTCTTCACTCTGCCCTGAATAGTCCTCTGCTAACATGTTAATTTAATGTCGCTGAAACACAGAAACAGAGCCACAATAGTCTGTAGTTTTCTAACAGTTATGACAGTACACTCACAGTTCACATTCAAACTAATGAGTACAGAAGCTTAAACCCCAACTCAGTATGGCGATATATAAATAATGGTGTTGTTTCACAGTACAGTTGGCAGACAACTATTATGTAGACAATATAAATTATATATATATATATATATATATATATATATATATATATATATATATATATATATATATATATTTTTTTTTTTTTTTTTTTTTTTTTTTTTTTTTTTTTTTTAAAGTGGATGTCTATGTTGATTCCTCTCCGTTATCCAGTATCAAGTTAGGAAAATTTCTTACAGTCCATTTGACAGGCTGCTGAGCAGATGAATACTATTGAACACTTTATTGTTCAGCATAAGTGACCATTGACAGAACAACAGGCTAACTTTGGCTTCATTCAGCAAAGTCATTCAGAAATAATGTATAAGATATAATGGCTTCATGGCCATCTATTGTACAGTGTTGAATCTTTTGTGAACCATCAGTCCAGGTCACCACACACCCAGTAGGGTGCAGCAAGCAGTGGACCTTGGCCAGTCCATGACTAAGGCACAATCAAGAGTAAACGTACTGTGACAACTCTGATTGCTTTATGGACAACTGTGTTGAAGCCTCAAGTTTGGGATTATGGCTGTTGCCATCTTCATTTTTCAGAGTCAGAGATGACCATTGGGCTGTGCTTGTTTTTTTCAGTCACAAATGTTCTCATATTATTTTCATCCATTACAATTTATGGTTTCATGTCGCTGAATCCTACTGACTGTATTAATGCTATTCAAGCGCCACCATGAGGTTATTATTTGTGACTTAATTCAATTGTCATAACAACTATCGGATGCATTATCATGGGATTTGCTACAGACATTCATGTTCCCGACAGAATGAATTCTAATCATTCTGACAATCCACTGCTTCCAGTGCACTTGTTTATCTGCAAACTAATGACATGCGCATTAACCTTAGCTCTACTTTGCGTTACCAAAACATGCCAACATGCTAAATGTTAATAAACTGTATTAATCTCAAAATTGTGACCAAGGTGAGCAATATGTTAGCATGCTAATATTTCACATTTACAACACATTTAGAATGTTCATAATGTTCTTTACTTTATGGCTGTAGACTCTTGATGATTGTGCATTCACCCAATATTATTTGACAAAATGAACCTTGGTTTATGAAACCAGAGGTTCTCAAAATAACTCCTTTCTTACTTCCTAAAAAGCACACAGCTGAGTGGCTTTGTGAGCAGTGAGAATAGCCTTCAATGGAACAAGATTTCAGTGAATCTATATGCTTTGCTTAAGTGTCCTTAAACAAAACACCAAGCCACTGTGAGCAGCAGGATGTTGTTGTGTTGCTGACCTGAACTTCTGAACTTCTTTGAGGGAGGTCAAAAAACGTATCTACAGTGAGCAAGAGAGTATCTGTAGCTTCTTTAAAATAATGCTGCTTAGCCAGCAGTTAAGAATTCCAGTTGATAAGCATTATCTTGTTTCTGAATAGACCTTACAAATTTTATGACAACTCCATGTCAGTTACTCTTTATTAAATCTGGACGTCACGAGAAAGAGAAGAAGAGGATGTAAAGATGGAATGAGTTGAACCTCTTCACAGGCATACTTCCTCCTGTCTTCTTCTCAAAGCTCGAGGGAGATCTTGTAGGGAGGGAAAAGGGATATTTTTAGAAGGTTTCACAATCTCTCCTGTAAATAATTACCCTAGTTGTTGTTGAAGCTCGTCGGATTGGATGAGCGCACGGCGTCATCTGTCAAAATAAAGCAAACAGGGATGGGGACAACACATCTACACAGGCCTCTTGGTTATGAGAGGACAAGGCTGCTCGCCAACACCACCACAGTGTAATGGGAACACCGGAGTGATGGAATGTGTTAAATTGCAAGCCAGAATAAGTCAAATGCACTGTGTAAGAAAATCCACAGTAACACTTTGTTTGAAAGATGCAAATGTAAAGTGCAGCTTTGCACTGATCTGCTTAGGGAGCTGTTGACTAGAGGTAAATGTGTAAAAATGAACATAAAGAGCAGGATTACCCATTGCATTAAATGGACATTTGAACACCACCAACTGCTGCTTGGTGGCCAACAGTAGACAGCAGTTTTACCAGCCAGTTCCCAAATGTGAGTGTTTATGTGTGCAGCCCTCCCCATTCTTGCAACTACTCCCCTAGGCCATTGCTGTAAACAAGAATTTGCTCTTAGCCAAGTTGCCTGGTTAAATAAGGATGAAAGAGAAGAAACTTCAACAAGAAGGTCATTGAAAGTTTTGCTCTCCTCTTCTCTTGTCTAATGTACTGGAACACATGCAATGCTGCACATTAATAATGATACTGTGGGTCGATTTAGGTAGCGATGCCTGTGCTATTCCATTGTTTTTGTCAATTTTACTGTGGAAATACTGAATAAATTCTAGTTTCTTAAGGGTTGCACAGGTTCATGTATGCACAGCCATGACAAAAACTGCACAGAACTAACCTTTTTTTGTAGGAATTAAAGAAATTGTTCAACCTTTTGTGAACTCCACTTATTTGCTTTCTGGTGGACAGTTACATTAAGATCAATACCACTTTTATATCTGTCCATTAAATATAAATACAGCCTGCAACACCCGGCAGAACCCGGCTCTGTTAAAACACCGGGACCAGCTGCAGGCTGCAGGGATGCAACAATTATATATTTTGATGGTATGATTATAGTATAGAGGAAAGATCCTGGTTTCACAGTTCACAGTGATAATGCATCATTTTATTTCACAGCACTACAGATCACATGAGCATTTTTTATTTGTTGTTTTGCAGGTTTAGTAAAAATGAATTACTGAAGACTATGTTATGCCCTTTAAGGAATTCCATGCCATTTTGGTGACCTTTAAATTTATAAAAGGTGCATTGCTCCTTTTCCTGCTTTCTTGCTATTGGTTTACACTCCAGTCAATAGTAAAATTGGTTAAGTGATGCATTCTTAGGCCTAACAACAAGACACCATGTGACATCATGTTAACATACATATAAGCAGACCATGCACCTATCATCTCATATCAGCTGTGCACTTGAGATCAGACCATCAGACCATTAGGTTGTTATGGTTAGACTTATTCACTCCAGCTGAATTGCATTCAAATTGCATGAATCCGCCATATGCGGCAATTTCAATTTCAATTTTTTTTTTTGGCCTTTTCAAGCTTTATTTGACAGAGACAGCTTGAAGAGTGACAGGAATGTGTGGAGGGAGAGATGGGGAATGACATGCGGGAAAGAGCCACAGGTCGGATTTGAACCCTGGGCCGCCGCGGCAAGGACTGAGACTTTGTACATGGGGCGGATGCTCTACCAACTGAGCTAAACGACGCCCCAGCAATTTCAATTTTGATGGCAAGCAATACATATACAAATACAAACAGAGGGTTAGGGCATAGCTGTTATCCTGTTTTCACCCTATGTATATAATAATTGATTTGACGATAATACATAATATCTGACTGGTAAAAGAGGACAAAATATTCTTGGAAAAAAACATTTAATCTCCCTGATAAACTTTGGAAGTTGCTCAGACTTGAAGTGAAAAACTTTTTTCGGGGCCAAAAAATGGAGGACTGTGATTACAAATGCACTGTCAACAGATTCTCAGGGGCCCACTCTTCTGGGAGGAGAATAGGCCGTCAGCCCTCCTCTGGTATTCTATTAGGACTGTTTGAAGAAGCTGACGCAATTCCCCCTCTGCTGTGATGTCACTGATGTTAACTATCTAGCTTTCATCTTTTTTTTTTTCCTTTTTTTCCAGCTTTACTGCCTTCGCAGAAACTGCTGCATAGCTGCCTCATTTCTCTCTATCTGAAGCTCTGTCTGATTTCTTTGTGTGTTTGGCAGTGTGTTGATTTTTTTTTTTTTACATATCCTCTGGGCCTGCATAAAAGAAAACTAATTTGGCCAAACAATGTCAAACCTCCTGTGACATGTACCAATCGTGAACCTGCTAGATTAGATCAATTATGAGACGAGTAACATCAGTCATTGACTTTCAATGCCGGCTGCCAAATACTTGTCCAAGAGAATTTTCTCAGCTGTCTGTCTAAACCTTCCCAAATCAAAGCCTCACTCTATAAGTCTTGACACAGTCCATCTTTGCTGCACACAAAGACACATTCTTCTGGTATTTCTGTGAGGTAACTGCAACAGATTCCTTAGAAGCGAACACTGTTTCTGAGAGAGTTTATTTGCATCACATTTGTCAAGTTAATAACCCTAACCCAGAAGTTACCGTTGGGGTTATTGGGGTAAGTTAAAATTCTGAAAACAAAACATTATTGAACATATAAACATCTACAGTATGAAATCAATGCAAGGTTTGACTATAATTTACCCATCATACAAACCCTAACCCTAACACAATTATTGATGTTAGTTTTCTTTGTTGCTTAATAAATATTTATGCAACTTCAGTAACCTGAGCTGACACACTGCGCTGTACTGACACATTCACGTAATCTAAAGTTAGATCTGCTGCTGGTGCAGTTATTAAATTTGTAGACTTTGAATTAAATCTTACTTATAAATAACATATTCAGAGTCTGGATCTCAAACTAGATGGGAAACTCTGTGGGATTAGTTCACATTGTCCATGTTTTGCTCGCTTAGCTAAATCCATCTCATTAAAAAGGGGTGATGTGAACATCTCTACATGTATGTCTGTAATAGCTCACCAGTTTTTCACCACTTGCAGTTTTCATACTGTACATGCTAATGAACCAGGGAAATAGCTCAGCATGGTGTTGTCATCACACTTGAGATGAATTTAAAAGCTTCAAATGGTTTCCTAAACATTTGTTTCATAATTTACAAATTAATAATGAATTGGCGTAACTGTATTCTATGTACCCCTGAGTTGTTTAAATCTAACACTGAACACTACAATTGACAGTTAAATGTTTAAAGAGCTAAATCCTGGCCACTTCCTGTCAACATCGGTTATCGTGCAAAGCCTGGGACTGTATATTCAGCATATTGCAATTCATTTTATTATTCATTATTGTTTTTGTCAATTTTTAAAATAGATAAAGCTAGACTTTTTACTGTGGTATATTTTGGAAGTTCCATTCAAACAAATGGAGCATAAAATAGAAAGTAGCACTACTCAGTGCCAGACACACACCCGCACAGCTTGTCTCCCAAGGTCTATGGAGAATAAATATGAGCCCTCTGCCCTCATTTATGGATTTCACTTTGATGAACTTAGCAGGTTGAAGGTTAATGTGGACATGTTATTAAATTAAAGCAATTGAAATTTAGGCGGACAGGCAAGCGTAGCCTAAAACTACAGTAGTTGCTGATTAAAGGATTAACAAAGATACGGTCGGTTACTTTCAGGTTTCACTCTGGATCATTTCTCTTATTAGCTTTGTATTTTCACTTTCTTTGGGGGTCTGAAATGCCTCATCTGCTAAAATTTTAAGACATTTTCAATATTTTCCTCATTTTGAGCTACTGAACACTGGAGTTCAAACAGCTGTTGTGTTTGTGTCATGATTTAGACCCGCTCCTTCCAAACATTTTGCACATTTTGGAATTATCTGTTTTAATCAGCTACTTTGCTTCTCTCTGCAGGGAGAGCTTTATTGCTTGTTCAATTTAGATTTTAGTGCAATGAGAAAGATCTTAAAGTAGGGGGGTTAGGGGTTTCTTGGGGATTAGGATTGTGTTGCAGGGAAAACAACAAATTTCAAGTATGGTAAGTCCCAAACACTCCATGGATCATCAAAATCAGCCTGCAAAAGACAAGATACTAGATATGATAGTAGAATTTTTTTTTTTTTTTTTTTTGGGGGGGGGGGGGGGGGTTCACCTTGTGCAGTATTTTGTCCTTTCAGGTCCATAAAACTTTAAAACCTTGTTTGTC
Organism: Sciaenops ocellatus; assembly: GCA_033000465.1. Taxonomy (NCBI): domain Eukaryota; kingdom Metazoa; phylum Chordata; class Actinopteri; family Sciaenidae; genus Sciaenops; species Sciaenops ocellatus. The sequence continues at coordinate 28,706,254 of CP136871.1, read as the reverse complement.
ATAACCATGTTATGTTCAGGTGAGTTCCGTTCCCAGGACATTTTAAGCAAAGGAACTCCAGTCATGAAAAGGCATTACTGCTCTAAAAGTACTCAACATGCTGATTGGCTGCCCTATTGCCTCCTGGCTGATAGGACCCTCTGAGGCACTGCTGCAAGCCTTTGTGTTTCTGCCAAACAATAAATTCACCTTAACAAATACTGCTCTCAGCAGAAGGCCCTTTAAAAAACTTCAATACTTTTCCTCTTTCTGGCTTGTTGCACAGAATAGGAAGGGAGATAGGGCTTATTTGACTTGCAAATGGAAGCTTGCTGAGACAACACAGTGGCACAGTGAACATAAATTGTTATGTGTCTTAAAGAGTGTTCTGCTTTTGCCATCTTCAGAAAATATAAGAATAAGAATCGTATGAAGATGTAGACAAAAAAATAAGTTAAACAATATGTAGATCATGCAGCAGGTCATCTCAGCAAATATGTTGTGCACAGTGTTGCAGTGACTTAGTCTGGATTCCATGATGAACAAACGTCAATGCAGTTTGACAAAATCATCTTATCTCGCTCCACTTGCTAGTTTAGCTTAGCTTTCAAACTGCATGATCTTCATCAGTGAATAGAGTAGGCTGAATTGTTAACTGACTTGAACAATATTACATGAGAGAAAGATGCTAACAGGCCTGACAACATCACTGTCATGCCAATAATGACAGTAAAGCACACCCCGACACACAGTTACAGACTAAATAATATGTAATATGTATATATTTTGGCCATATTATAATATATAATATGGCCAAAATGTATTCATATTATGGGGAAATTTGTGCTGAAAATATATATTTTTTGCTCATGTTATTTTTGTTTCCATGGAGATACATGCGGTCTGACTAACAAATGGAAAAAACAATCAGTCTTGTCAGTAAACTCTTATATGTAATAGAACCCTGTTAACTACTCAAGCAAGAAGTCAGACCCTTAGCAACGACCTGCCACACAGATGATTTCTAGTCCCAGCCAACTAATGTTAAGGCTTTGTAGAGATCTGAATAAATACCACACATATAAACACTAAACTGCCTTGCTAGTTCAGTCTTGTAGTGACTAAGATATCTAAATCAGGCTCGTGCATGTACAGTCTCATTGGTTAATCTCAATCAAGAAATAAATGTTCCACTACGCCTCTCACTACTACCCCCCTGCATAACTGGTAAATTGTTCAAGAGTTTTGAAGACATAACGGGTATGCTCTAAAGAACCTAATACTACATCTATCTTTATTTATGGAAAGATAAATACATACCAATCATGTGTGCCTTCATTAATTAAACTTTATTTTACTCCAAACACAGGTACTTCTATAAGTACTGATACAGTCTTCATTATATTCATATTACAATGATGATGAGTCATTAATGTCTTTGGCTCAAACTGTGATGATGTACTGTTCATATGCCTCTTGGGCACCTTAAAGTCAGAGATGAATCAAAACAAGCAGCATATTATTACTCACAACATCAACAATGTATTACAAGTATGGATTGTCTGTCTTTACTTTTGATATACAGCAAAGATGTCATCACTGTAACTTAAGTCAGCAAACTCAACATTAGACTGATCAGGGATCTGTGCCAAAGAAATGAAAAATATACAATTTAAAAGCTGTTTTTATTTACAATCTAAAAACTGCCAATGACAGTAAAAGGCTGTAAAATATGCCACATTTTATTTACCTTTTTTTTTCATTGCTGTATAAATAAAGGTTGTGAAATATTTTACGGTCTTTTACTGTCATGGTTTGGCAGTTTTTCACCGTGAAATCTACAGACATTTTAAAATATGTAATAAAGTACCAACATTAAACATGAAATCAACAGTACAAGCATTCTTTTACCGTAATATTAGAAAAAGTTATACCGTATTTATTACTGTAAAATTCTGGCAACCACAGCTGCCAGTATTTTACCATAGAAACAGCAGTTTTTTTTTTTTTTTTTTTTAAACAGTGTATGTTTGTTGTAATATTTCAGCTTTTGCTGTAAACACGACTGTCAAAATTAAATTCAAGTCATAAATATGGTGTATTTACCTACAGAGTGAAGAAAAATGAAAAAAAAACAGATTTTTTTAACTAAATACATTTAGAACATGTTTCACATTTTTTTTCTAAATTCAGAAAAATGTTCTTTCAATTCACATTTAAACAAACCAGATGTACTGCGAGACCAGCTTTAACCCGAAACAGAAGCGCACAATTTAGTGCTATTGTGCCACTATCCTGTTCGCCGATTCAGCTTCATATTTACATATGTCTGACTGCTGATGCATACGTGCCAGAGAATTCACGTAGAAAAGAAAAGTTAAAAGCTGTGTATCCTTTTAACATCTACACAAAAAACAGAGTCAGGGATATTTAAAGCTGCATTAATCATTCAAGCACTAAATAAAATGTCTCTGTGCGGTGTAGTTCACACCTAGAAAATAATAATATCCAACTCTGCAGCTCTATGCATTTTCTGGTTTCACAACACATTTCCTGTTTTGGCCTCAAACACCTTGTTTTCAGCTGCACACAGCTGAAAACAGCTGTTTTATTAACAAAACAAAAGAAGCTTTCACGTACACTGCATACTACCTGCTACACACCCAATGGTAGAAAGACAAAGCTAGAGATGGAATTGAGAGCCAGATGTTTTTCTTTAGTTAGTTGAGAGCAGAGGGAGATGTTAGACATGTTAGCTATAGCACATTATAAGCCTATATATATATATACATTTTTTTTTTTTTTTTTTTTTTGGCCTTTTCAAGCTTTTTTTGACAGAGACAGCTGAAGAGTGACAGGAATGTGGGGAGACAGAGATGGGGAAAGACATGCAGCAAAGGGCTGCAGGTCAGATTCAAACCCTGGGCCGCTGCGGCAAGGACTGAGCCTTTGCACATGGGGCAGATGCTCTACCAACTGAGCTAATCGACACCCCTATAAGCCATTATATTAAAAAAGAATTTCAATTTACATTTTCATTTCAGAATATTTTATGAAATGTTAAAATTCAAAGCTGTTTTTAGTTTATATTTGGTCTACTTATATTACTTTTATTATGGTCAGTTGAGAGTACTCTTGCATATACGCAGAGTGTCAGGAAAAGCAGTGTAACGCTCTCTCACTGTGTGCTGCACGTCTATACGAGAATCAGAAAAACGTAAGAGCCACATTTTAAAAGCACCACTGGAACAATCAACCAGATTTTGAAAGCCCAAAAATAGATATTCACATCACACTACTTCCTTCAGCACTTTAAAAAATTGAACACTTCTGTGTTATTTTTGCCTGTCAGCGAAGAGTTGGGTATTGTTAGCCGCTCTTCTCTGAAGGAGGAACTACAAACTTTTTGCAGCCACCTTTCAAGTGTTCAGAAGGCGAAGCTTTTGATACACAAAAGATAATTTTTTTGTTGAGTATCACTTCAAGGGTTTGCTCTTATACGTGCTGTGCTTTTTACACGTCCAAGCATCTCTTAGAAGTGTTTTTACCAACAGCAAACTATTAGTGAAACATTTCTTAAAAGCCGTAGCAGGTATAATTCAGCTGAGACTAAAGAGAGACCCGTGACAGTAACAAAGGTCCTTCCAAGAACACAGGTCTTCTTCTATTCAGGCAGGGTGATTCAGCTCCGCAGCTTGACAAACTTTCATTGTCCCTTGATGTTATCTTAAAAACAAATAAAAAATAATAAAAATATATATATATATGAGCAGAAGAAAGAAGGGAAACACAGGGAAAGGGGAGGGATAGAATGCTGAGAATTGACCCAGGGAAGAGATGCAAGGTAGGAACAGGATGAAAGACCTGGTGCAAGAGAAGAAAGTGTGAGTGAGGGAGAGAGAAAGCATACTCTGTCTACCCAAAAAGTAAAATAAATAAATAAATAAGTGAAAGACAGAGTAGGGAATGAGAGACAAGCTGTTTGTGAAGTGCATGAGGGAGAGGGAGAAAAAAATGGAAGGATGATAAAGAGATGGCACAACATCTAAGACTAGAAGCAATTCTCACTGTCCCTCCTTCCCTCCCACTCACTCTCATTATCACTGTGTTCTAGCCAGCTTCTCTCAAAGTGTCAAGCTCGAGACAGGATGTCGCTGTTGTTGTTGTCGAGATTATTTGTGCATGTAAGGCGCAGTTAGAGGAATGTGGGTATATCTTCACTCCTGTGCATGGAGGAAGAAAACAAACATCTGTCAATCAGTTTTCGCTGGGAAAGGTTGGGGAAGGAAGTGCTTCAGTGAAAATCAGCACAAAGCCAGTGAGAACTTGGTGGATATCCAATGTTTACTTAATGATCCAGGTGGTTTGATCAGTAAACGAGAAATGAGAGCCAAGAAAAACTCCACTGCTGTGATTAAGGTAAGCTGTATTGTATGAGTGCATACATCTAGAATTGATCCGCTCACAGCTAATGCTTTGTCAAAGCATCATTTTTTAAATGACCTCATTTGACTAAAAGGTAATACCTGACACATAAAAATTAGTTCAGTTACTAGAATTGAGGAAGTAACACATATTCAGAAATGAGTCTGTGTAAATGGCAAAGTCAATAACTCTTTGCAGGATATTATCAGGCTGTCATCAACTGCTGGATGTGGCTATTTACTTAACTATGGAATAACTAATTTAAATATAATTACCTTTATCAATAATAGATCAAATTAATGTGTGTCATGGAGTCTCACATAGCCAGATCTCTACAGTACTGTATCAGCGCTGGAGAAAATTCATTCATTCAGATATAATATACCAAAAAACTGCCTCGCTTGTTTGTATTTCTTTTAATGAGTCGTAATTGTCTTATGCAGTGATAAGCTCAGGATGCAGCAATAGTGTCTTTGCAAAATAGTGTTGGGAGATGAGGGATTGTAGTGGTCGAACATTTGCATGCAGGGAGCCCAAATGGCTAAGTAAAGAACAGGTAGCTTGTTCATGTCCGTACCGCGAGCAGGTGAGGGTGACGTGCCATTTTTTTTAGCATGTAGATGGAGGTTTTGCTTGTTGTTTCCATTAAGTGATGGATATTTTACATATGGTAAGCCACAGATAGCAAAAACAAAACAGTGAAAAAGTCTCCCAATGACAGACTGCCTGTGAAATTTACAGTGTGCTTTGGGTCCATTGAGCATTTAGCCCTTTTTATTTTATTGTTTTGGCTTTTTGGCCCACAAACTATATCTTGACCTATTATACTGTAGCAAGAGGCTGGTAAAAAAAAAAAAAAAAAAAAAAAGAGAGAGAAAAGAAAAAGATGCTGATTTACTGTACACCATCTGTCCAACCCACAATCAGAGACAAACAAAGTTAGCAATTTTGTCTCAGGAGTTGGGGAAGACCAAAACACAGCTGAAAGAGAGATTTTTGAAATAAACATTGTAAGATAATAATAAACTCTGATGGCGTTGAATGTGTAAATAAGCAATTGCTGTTAAACACACATATCTTTCAACTATAAAATAATATGTAGACTCAAAAACTCTTCCATCCCCCTTGACCATCAATTGTACGACAGCTCTCAGTTATGGCAGGGAGGGAACAAAAGACAATAAACTACTGACAATCTTATTCTCTGTTGCCCTGACTACTGGCCAATCTGTTATTGTCACTTTGGACTCAATTTGCACTACTCTGATAAACGCTATGATTTCCCTTCAGTATCTATAGTCTAATTTAAAGACCGTGTAAAGTCAAAATAAATGTGTTTTGAGTTTGTCAGACTAAAGAAGAAAGTGTTACCGACACATGTAAACTCAGATCTGAGTGCATGATGCACCCGGGAGGTGGTCACACCCAGGCAGGTGTGCCTCGTCCGTGTGCGCCGTTACTGACAAACATAGGCTCAGATCTGACTGCATATATTCCCTGTCATAGCGACAAGGTGCTGTTGCATATAAGAGACGTGTCCCGTTACCGGTGTATTTTCCTCTGGATTCCGCTCAGGAAACGAGAGCAGTCTAACGTTACATGCACTGACATTAGATAACACACATGAAAATGATGAGAAAACCTAACGTGATTATGTTAGTACACTATGTAAAATAACGTTACTGTGCACCACGTCACCTAACGTTACTGTAATTACTGTATTATTTTCAGGTCTCCATTAATATGGCCCTTCACAATCCACTTCTTCTTCATCACTTGTTTTTTTTAATTGAAATAAAGTAATGGAGCTGTTGTTGTTGATGCATTTTCGGGATGCTGAGGGCAGAGCTAGCTAGCAACGGCTGTACGTATAAGTGTTGCAATTCAAAAATGAGGGGGTGGAGAGGGGGTGTTGCGCTGAATGTATTTATACCGCTACAGCAGCAGGGGCGGGTTTATGCTAATCACCACCGTGTTACGTAAAGCGGCAGTGATTTTCAGACCCGCCCACTAAATCCTGACACAGAAATGTTGAAACACAGTTTATGAAGCCTAGCTCCATAATTCAAATCTAAATGAATTCACTTTACACGGTCTTTAATTGTTAATTGAATTAGTTCTATTTCTTATTTCTGTAAAATTGTATTCTATTTTTTTTCTATTTTATATAGTTTTCAATTTGTAAAGATCTTAGCACGGGTTTAATTTTTTCTTTGCACACGTTTCTATGCACATATTTAATTTCTTAGCACAGGTTTAATTTAAATGCAGATTACCTCATAGGTTAATTTTAATACATGCTTACTGTGTGTTTACTGTGTTTTATGCTGCTACTGGTTGCTTGAATTTCCCTTGGGATAAATAAAGTATCTATCTATCTATCTATCTATCTATCTATCTATCTATCAAATATTATGCTGCTGAATATTTAACTCTTTAACACTGAACACCATCTTGTTCTTCCACTGAATGCAATTATAAATCACTCAACACTGTATGTTTTCTGGAAAAGACAATCTCTGCCTGAAACATGTTAGCTGTTCTCGTTGTTGTTGTCCCTTTGTTGTACACTCATCACATTAGGTGATTGGAATTTGAGAATCTAGGCCCCAAATAATTGGTCCTCTTTCCACATGCTGTGTATGATTACTAATAGTAAATCCATGTATAATTACACTCACTCACTGAAAAATATGTGTGCAGTATTATTTATTTTTTTACCTCACAGTGAGCTCTAATCAAGTCAATCTAGGGTCTCTTAATATTATTATTTTCAATTAAGTCGATAAAGAGGAAAAGGAAAGAATCCATTAAACCTTAAATAAGTCATCCCTGAATCCCGGATTATATCTAACCTATCTCAGAACTTCAAAAACAACAAATGTGTTTCAAAATCATGAAATGTTGTGCATCCCCACAGAGAAACGAGTGGAGTGAAGGTGATATCTTTTGAGATGCTTGTGTGAACACTACAGTAAAATGAACTAGAGCATTTCTCAAGAAATTCTGATTCTGTCTGTTTTCTGCCCAGCAACCAGGTTAACTGCCACCAATCAGAGCAGAGCAATTAACGGCAGCTATGTCAGTCAGTTGACACAGCTGAGGGAGAGAGAAAGCCTTGAAAGTTCACCTTCCCATTAGCCGCCACAATTTACCAAACCGTAGGTCCAACAACCAGAATGACCTCATTGTGCTGAGCATGTCCATACCCAGTTTGAGTGGCTAAAGTTAAAAAAGTGTGACCTCTGGAGATTTGAACAGAACTGGCGCATCTGCTGTCCTCCAGACTAAAACTGTAAGTCTGACAGCTTCAACAGGTTTATGTGAGTGAGAACTAGAACATTTCTCAAGAAATTTTAAATGTGCTTTATGCTGGCCCTGTTTCGCCCATACATTTAGTAGCTGTCATCTTCTGACAGTGTGTGTGTGTGAATGCTTGTCTGTGTGTCTGCCTGTCTGACATTCAAAATGTAGCATTGACAGTCATTGGTATTAGACAGAGACTTCACTGAAGTTAATCAAAGTCAGGCTTGTGAGTTTCTGCCTAGCAACCAGGTTCAGTTAACTAGGTCCACAGTCCACCAATCAGAGCAGAGTCAGTTCAAACTGCTGAGAGACAGAGAAAGCCTTGAACAAGTGGCCACAATTTCCAAACTGTAAGTCGTATCAAACAACCGACATGAGAAAAAGATCGTGCTGAGGATGTCCATACCCAATTCAAGTGGATAAAGTTAAAAAAATGTGAGTTCTGGAGGTTACTGGTCGACCCGTGCTCCTTCATGAAAATTCTCCTTTCAATTTAGTCGATGGGTGATCCTGTAGCATCGGTGCGTTTAGAGCCAAAACTATAAGTCTGACAGCTTCAGCAGATTTATATGAGTGACAAATCTTCCTACAATTTGATGTTAAAATTATGCCTGTAGAGTGGAATTTGTGGCCAGGAGAGCAGTTTACAAATTTATTTTTCGAAAGATTTTCTCACCCTCTCCACGCTTAGAAAAGTCAAAGCACACCTCTCCCAGCCGAGCCACACGTTTTGATATGTTTTTTGACACAGAAGAAATATAAGAATAAAAAGTATGGCAAATAATAACAGTGTGCCTTCACTGGGCAAACCAATAAAACAATATAATAATATGCCTGGCACACTAATAAACCCCTTTCACATAAAAATACATGATAATGATACTGTGTGCAAGGTGCATGTTGCCTCATTAGTTAAATCCCATATTAGCACAACATTTATCAACTTTTGAATCTTCTCTCAAGACACATTTTTATTTAAAGCCTTTCATATCTTTCTATTTATTTTTATGGATTCATTTGATTTATTACTAACTTGTATGTATTATGATTTCTCTTTAATTTAATTGGTGTTTTCTGATAGTTCTAATAGGTTTCCTGTGTTGTCCTCTTTAAATACAGATTTTTTTTCCTCACTAACTAACTTGTGTCCCTCGCTCTGTGTAATTCATTAGAGAATAGTCTGTCTCTGTTGACTGTGTATTTAGAAAGTATGGATTTCTGCACATCAGCAGGTTTCAGTGTACAAAGTCATTAGAAGAGATGCATACTGCTCCACACTGACATGCTTCTCACTAAAAACATTACACTGCGCCAAATCATCTTTAATGCCAAATTGTCTTCCTCACAGCATAAAATTGCTGTACTAAATCTAGCATGGCCTTTAGCTACGGGTGTTGCTGTGCGTCAACAGAGTGATGTATAAGGATGGCACCCAACCTGCTTTTCATAAGGCCACTGATTGCTGGCTCTTATTACTCTGCTTCATATTGATTTCATGGCATGTCAGCATGTGATTGTGATTCACGGGAGTAACGAGTGCTGTATCAACATTTTCGCTCCTCTCTGACCCAATATGACTTGACGGCGTCCTTGGGTCAGGTTTGTAACATTAACTGAAGTTTACAGCTGTCGTTATCTCAGATTAATGACAGTGAATGTCAAGTAGGGGCATATGAAAGTGATATCATACCCAGCACTGGCGTTACATGAACTGCATTGATTTTTTTAGAAAGCCTGTACTGATCTTTAACCTGCAACAAGGGCAACGCTCAGTCTGCATGCTACTTGTTTCAGCTGTTTGTCACATTCATTGTAGACTCAGTACTTATTATACCTTTCACAAGACCTGTAACGATGGACACACACCATTTTTGGAGCAAAATTTTAAAGCTGCACTAATCAATATTTCTTTATAGTAACAATGGATCATACTCTCTTAAATGTGAAAGGAGAAGAATTTTAGCATCTTTCAGCATACTGTTTTGGTTTTACAGCCTACTACTTTACTGTTTTGTTTAGGTCAACCTTGTTTCTAGCAGGCAGCTGTTCTCAGCTGAAAAAAAAAAAAAAAAAGCCTGTACGCTGGCACTAAACTGCACTGTTAAAAAAAAAAAAATGTTGTTCTTACAGTAAAATTCTTTTACCGTAATAAATACAGTATAACTTTTTCTAATATTATAGTAAAAGTACTGTTGATTTCACATTTAAGGCTGGTGTTTTATTCTGTATTTTAAAATGTCTGTAGATTTTACGGTGAAAAAATGTCAAAACTTGACAGTAAAAGACCGTAAAATATGCCATGAAATATTTCACAACCTTTATTTATTCAGCATTTTAAGGTAAATATAGTAGTATTTCATATTAGAGACTGTTAATTGTACAGTGAAACACTGTAATATTTAGAGACTTTTTTTTTTTTACAGTGTGCGCCTAGTTCGAGCTGTGACTCAGAAGGTAGAGTGAGTTGTCCCGTTATCAGAAGATCCGTGGTTTGATCCCCGACTCCCTCAGTCTTCAGTCTCTGCTATCATGAAGATGTGATGTGATGTTCAGTGTAAAAGTGCCTATGTTAAGTACCATTAACATAGTGGAGCTTTTAGCAGCTAAAGAGCCTCGGGAGGTGATGTAGACCAAAACAGAGCGTGTAGGAAAAGTAATATTGCATATTTATTATTGATTAGTTGGCCAGAAACTCTAAATAAATTTTTATATTGTTGTGTGTGTTTGCTAGATGTCTAATAGGTAGACTGTCCGCTAACAAGTTCACGGTGGCAGCTTTAAACTGTGATAATATATCAACATTGTGTGTACAGCTTGTTCTGCTGCCCCAAAGTGGCCAACAAAAGTCAAATGATGCCACTTTAAAAATACCTCAAGTGACGCTTATCCAACGTAGATCTTGTAGGCACTCTAATGCAACTCGCAGTCGACATATTTGTAAGGGTATCAAGAGTGATGCAGCAATAAAAATCTAAGGCACAGCAAAGCATAACAGATTGAGTAAAACGCCTGCTGTGGCTTTGTCAATTGCAGGACAGTAACATTTGACACAGAAACCATACTGGACAGAATCTGTAGCTGAGGATACTGTGTGTTCCATCTCTATGGCTGCAATCTAAATCTGCTCTTCTATTTCCTCTGACAACGTAAACCTGTTCCTACAAGAAGATGTTTGCTTTGATAAGTGAGATGGTACAGCTGGTATTTGTGTTTACGCTAGTTGCATCTGACAGACTGTGAAAGGAAAGATAATCCATAAAAATCAACTTGAGAGAGAAATTTCAGTCAACTGTAATTACTGAGTTTAAAAATATAACTGCAGGGCCTTTCTTGATTTTTTTTCTGAGGGAATACAGTTTTAAGCACAAAACCTAATTACCAATTTGTTCAGTTGCCGTGGCAGTCAGTGGCAGCTGCCCCACACAGTGGCAAGTCAGTGCCGCGGCAGGCCACTACTAACTTCTGCTGCCACAAATTGAGCCAGCCCTTTCTCCAAAAGTTAGCCAACTTTCTTCTGGGCATCCCACTCATGTTTTAAAGAGGGATTGGGCCCCACCGGACTGGTCCATCTCTCAGGTCGGGTCCCCCTAGTGGCCTGGCGCACTTCCGTTTTGTGGAGTGAATTTGCAGCGGTTCTCTCTTGCAGTTGTTTTGAGGGTTTGTGTGTTTTTGGTATTTGCAGCATTTTTCTTTCGCATTTGTTTTGTGGGTTTGCATGTTTTTGCTTCTGCTTCGTTTCTGTGATTGCAGCGTTTTTCTGTTGCATTTGTTTTATGTGTTTGTGTGTTTTTGGTTTTGCATCATTAATACGTTTGCAGCGTTTTGCCGTTTGCGGCGAGTTTGCCCCACCGTACAATCCTTCTCCATCACTTTCTTACACTGCCTTTGCTGACTGTGACAGGGCAGTTAAATCAAAAGCACTGCGATCAGTTTTCACATCGATACAGATGCAAACATCTGCACTCAACAAAGGCACACCTCTACATGGTGGTTTTATCTTACTGAGGAGTGACAATGACAATAAACATTATCAGTGATCATTTGATAAGATTGGGGTCCCATAATGATTGTTGCACCAGGATCCATTATGACTAGAGGTAAGAACTGTTGTATATATTCTCTTAATAGATTCTTTTTCCACTTACATAAAAATAATCACATCCTCGAAAAACATAATCCAAAATAATACATGATGGATTTGATCTGATCTGTGATGAGTCCCTGAGGTCTCAGAGTTACTAAAAATCCAAACAGCATGAGAGAAGACAGGGCCAAGGAAACCTCTGATGTGTTGTTGACACCACGTTGTTCCATACGAGAGCAAAGAAGGATATAACATGCAGATGAAAAAGGTACAGCTCTTAAACTCTGTAAAATCCCTTTCTCTGGATGACTGCTGTTTTTGGGAAAGGACTCTTGTAGCTATATAATAATTTACAACACAGAGGGCTGAGCACTTCCTCAAGCATTTTCATTAGTGCACTGAGAAACTTTAGAGCCAATAGCCTGTCCTTCATTCCCTGTCATGTTGCCATGGAAACAAGAGGAGAAGTAGGGAACAGGAAATACATTTTTATTTTCTACAAGGACTTGTCAAGTCCTCAGGTTGACTAATCGTGTGCTGCATTTTTTTTTTTTCAAAAATATAAAAGAAACAAATATCCTTCACGAGTAATACAAGGAAGTAACCAGGAAAATAAATAAATAACGAAAATACTGCACTGCTTATGCTAATGCAAGCAGCTGGAAAAATATGTTCAATATCTTGATCTTGATATATATAATTTCAGTGTCACTTACTCAATGTAGCTCACAGTTTGGAGTGCTACAGAGTAACAGCAATACCTCAGAGTAAATTCAGTGCAAAAAGAAACAATAAATCACATTAAAACAATATGGACATCAAAGATGGCACATTCATTTTGGCATCTTCCAGTGGAGGCTGATCCTGAACATGGTTTATCACACACATATTTGGAGTTATTACTGAGAAACCCTTTGTGCATATCCTGTTAATCATTTACCGCAGCCATGCTTATAATGGCCTTGGCACACTTAGAATGTCATGGACAATGTAAATTCAATAAAACAACAAACGAATCTCAGTTTTGAGCACTGGAGCATGAATAACACTGATAAAAACGTCGCCTTCCCTTAATACTCAGCTGCAGATCACTTTCTAATCAATGTATAAATGAAATACTAAACTGCCATCTGTAGTGATTTGTTGGTCATCACAATGCATTTCATCTAACAGGTCCATCCCATTTTACTACAGACAACTACAAAACATTACATCCAGATAACCTAAAAGTAAAGACAGTGTTATTCCTCCACAGAACGATCATTTGATGACAGAATAAACTGAATGTTCTAGTTTTCCAGTTAATTCACTGGAATTCAATTCAATGGAGTTAACAACATCTGGTTAAGGCTAAAGTTAAGATCCTAATCATGACCGTGGCTTACTGTACATCCTGTATGTATACTCAATAATAGCCTGGATCCATTTTGTATTTGACTTGCATGTGGTGTTGTGTAAGACGTCCACCAAAAAATTGTTTACTGTAAATTTGTGAAAATGTTTTCATTGGTAATCGTACTGCCTTCACTTCAGTGAAACTTATCACAGAAAACTGAGTGACAAAGAAGATTTTTATTGGTTTAAAATAATCTAAAATAATAAGCCAGTGCCTGAAGGCATCCCAGTGGAATCAGTCTCCCTTAGAGGTAAGACTGAGACTCCTCCGCCCTCCGAGTGTTGGCCTACAATCCACAGGCCACCTCTGAACTCTTATTCAACACACAGGTTGAATTGTATGAATGAAAATAATTAACACAAACCAGAGAGGAACCCCTTCAGAAGCAGCGTTACTAATCATTGGAGATAACTGCTCGCTGTTTTTGACTTGGACAGCAGTTAGCATGTGAATGAGGATTTTACGAATCAGCTCGATTGAGAGTAGTCCTCTTAGAACTTTGAGTTGTTTGTGACAAGAACAGCACTAAGCTACAATATGCACCGTGGCAGTTCTATATGTGTGTTGGGAGGCTGAAGTGCACTTTCTGAGTCGAAAGTCAATAAATGATTGAAAAGCTGCTGTTGTTCCACAGTCTTCCCTCTGTCTGCTTTTGTCTTTAATTAAGAAACTATGGACCTGCTCATCCTGGAGCTCTCTGTCAGACAGACCAAAGTCAAACAGGACAACAGAAGTGCTTCAAGATGCAACCAAAGTGAAAAAGTGATGAAAAGCAAGTAAAGATGCATTAAGCACAGTTAGAGACCAGCTCCTACACAAAAAAACATTTTCTGGCTTATGTGACTTTTGCAACGTTTTGCTTTGACTGCACTTACTTCAGGGCCAATGAAAAATTATATTAAATATATATTTTTTTTCTCTCTACTGCACTGGAATCCAGACTGTACTGAAAAAGTAAAGGTGTCCTATCATGATCTTGCCTTAGCGAGTCACTTGGTAGAAAAACTGCAACTGATAGGCAGTGCTTATTGTGCAGTTAACCTTGTGAATAAAACGACTCAATTCAACTGAGTGGCTGTGTTATTTATGTTAGACAGTGGGTAGGATGGCCTGTAGAGTGGGACTATATACAAAACACATACACCAAATGAATCCTTATCTTAATCTCCATTATTTCCAAATAGAGTGAATGCAAAATGATGATGATAATAATAGTAATCTGATTTGGATTTATGACATTTTCTGACTAAAATACAGTCTCTCCTTAAGTTGTGAGTATGAAAACTGATATCTATATGCCAGGAGAGCAATTTCATTTGTTTTCCCAACAGAAAGTACTTTCAAAAACATTTTTTCCACCTGATTAGGATGCCCCCTGGGCACCTCCCTTTGGAGGTGTTCCAGGCATGTCCAACTGGCAGGAGACTGGCAGACCCAGAACCCTCTGGAGGGACTATATAGCCCATCTAGCCTGGGAGCGCCTTGGGATCCCCCAGGAGAAGCTGGATTGTGTTGCTGGGGAGAAGGACGTCTGGAGTGCCCTGCTAGCTAAACCTGCTGCCACCACGACCCAACCCCAGCTAAGAAGAGAATGGATGGATGGATGGATGGATGAAAGTACTTTCAAAAATATTTTCCTTTGGCTTTTTTTTTCCAGAAAATGTGAAGTACACAGCCTTCCTGGCTGAAACTGTGAAAGAAACAAAGGTATTAGTGCACCTCTCTAGGACAATGTTTCATTTTGGGTTATTTTGCCCGTAAATGCCTTGGGCCTCCACCACATCATGTCTGCAAAGTAAGCTATAGATTTAGTCACATTGAAATTGCTATTGATGTGTGTTGTGGTTGTTTTAGGATCAGTCATCTACCCCCTTCTTCACCATACGTCAAGCTTAAAGATATAGCTGGAGATAAAGCACTGAGAAGTGATCCCTTTATAACACTGACTCATTATGCTTATGCAATAGTTACACTCTCATTATTTATAGAGGAGGAATGCCAACTCATTGTTGCCTCATATTTAATGCATAAGAGAGATACGGATTGAAGTTTTTTTTTCAGATTGCAGTTAACTTCAACATTACATTAAGTTTTTGGAGGCAAAGTTTCACTGAAAACAAACTCGATTTGAATTTTTGTATTGTATCATTAACCCTCGAGACCCCAGCAGAGCTGTAGAACGTTGCTGCAGTTCACTGAGAACTCAACTTTTCCTATCCAATCAACAAAGAGCTCGATCTCAAAAACAGACAGAAATGAACAATTATGAGTTTGTTTCATTTTAAAAAAACACAACCTTCTCTTTAATTAGATACCACTCTAAATAGATATTTATTTTTAAAAGAATACAGCTACATGAGAAAATAATTGGCCAATTAATATATGTTAAAGTCAGCCTGACCCGGTCAGTCCTCCCTGCCGACTCTTCAGCGAACTGTGGAAGTGAGAGCCCAGTAAGTCCAGCTGTTTATCTACGGTGATTAGACAACAGTAATGTGGTAGTAGGTATCTTTGTCTTGTTGTCTTTGGCAACTTATATGAGAAAAGACCTTTGAATTTATGTGGAATATTAGACACAAACTGGGCAGTCCTCCCTGCCGACTCTTCAGTGAACAGTCCCTCAGAAATCAGTGAGACCCAATTTAAGTCCCACTGCTTAGTGATGATGATTATGAGATGTGATGTGAGCAAAACAATGTCTTGGTCTCTTACCATGTTCCACTGGACTTTATCTTCACTGTTTTGATACACTTGGAATGATTTCAAAATACCGGCCGGTCCTGGCAAAATATAGAACAGGTGCTCTGGGTTGCTGTGTGGTCTCAAGGGTTGAACATGAACTGAAAATATGCACCGTTGAATTTAAAATAAATTGTTTCACTATGAGAAGTAACACCTCACATCTTGTGATACTCAGTTTGCCATCTATCCAATACTGTCAACATGTTGGAAAATGAGGACTTTAGTCATATTTATAAAGGCAAAGTAAATCACGAGAACTGACACCTCAAATTTGTGAACGGGATCCTGTCAAAGATACTGCTCATAAATCTTTAGTGGCCATTAGCTTTTGTCTTCCTACACAAACTGACACTGAACATTTGGATCTGAAACAAGAGAAGAGACCCGTCAAATACATGACTTCGTGCCACCACACCAAACATAATTCATCCACCTTTGCCTTGGACCGTCTTCTGCTGGTGAGTCATAACACAAGGACAAGGAACAACAACCTCCATGTCACTCTGAGAAAATCCACCCTTTACATAGCTGTATTTGCATAACTATCCCTACCTGCACATAATTAGACAAATAACCTTGAGTCGGCCAGTTGAATGAGGTGTGACTAATTAACTGTGCAGTTTGTGCTCAGACCTTTAGACTGGGCCAGTGGAAAGCTGGGGGCACAGCAATACGTCCCATGATTTTAGAGTCATAAAACTCCTCATTGGATACTTAAAGCAGTGAGTTTATGATGAAGTCACGATTACATGTGCAGAGCAATAGCCTACGGTGAGTTTTACCATCTTTGTCAGTGTGGGGAGATGTAATTTCAGAATGAAAATAGACACAAGGTCATGCTCCTACAAAGAAAACCATGTGGATTTCCAACAATCAAACAAGGACAGGGCCTTTAAGAGAGACCTTGCAGACCCACTAAATGTTTTATTTTGTTCTGATATCATGTTTTGTATTAAACGGATCAGTGTGTAGGATTGAATGGCAACTAGCAATGTCATTGCTGATTGAAACTGCCTCACTTCTCCTTTCTAGCATGAAGGAGCAACTATGGTGGCAACAAAACTCATGAATAACACAAAAGTGTCCAATCAACATGTCGGACTCCATAGAATAGGACCCATGGCATCTGTAAATATAAAAGGCTTATTTTAAAGTCTGTGTGAAGGCAATTATGAGATTTCTTTGAAAATACATGAAATACGTTGGGAAATAGTTGCTGAAACCATGTGAAAAGATTAAGACGATATATTACGGAAATGTGGAGCGGTCCTAAATGGTGGTTTGATGACGTGTGTTAGCTAATGTCAGTGCATGTAATGTTAGACTGGTCTGGTTTCCTGAGTGGAGTCCAGAGGAAAATACACCCGTAACAGGACACGGGACATCTTTTATCACGTCGGAATTACTGCTTGACTGCTCCCACGAGTGGACGTGGCTTCGGTGCATTCAGCGGACACACCCCCACAGTCCTGGAGCTGAGAATTAATTTTTACCTAATTTAATAAAGTTATCATTATTTTTAATCATTCAAATTTGGCTGGGTGGTTAATAACACTTTCTTCTTTAGTCTGACAAACTCAAAACACATTTATTCTTATGTGACCAGGGCAGCTGTACACCCCTTACAATGCGACAACGCCACTCTGGGACTTTCACCCAGAGAATACTACACTGAATGCAGGCTCTTATGTTTTAAAGGAAAAAGGAGCAGAGAGGTGAATTTCTAGTTTTAAACAATGTTCAGTTTTTATTTAGACAGGTAAATCTCACGCTCAGTTAAATAACATGTAGACTCAGCTTAAAAATAAGACTTGCTACAAAAATATACTCTATCTGCTAAAAAAGGATGTCGCTACACTGAAGTGTTTACCAGCACAAGGTGACTGTACCAGGGAGGCCTACAGGAGTGGGGGAGTGAAGGGGAGAGGGGCCACCACCACCAGGTACCAGAAGGGGGAGGACACACACACACACACACACACACACACACACACCACACCACACACACACACACACACACACACACACCACACCACACACACACACACACACACACACACACACACACACTGCAAAGCCAAAGACACAAAGATTAGAATACAACAAATATTAAGCATGCAGATAAAACTCAGAGAGTGAGGAAGCCCTCCACCTAGTGAGCCACCACCTGTAAACCTATGACCAGCCCACCTGTACTGGCATTGAGAAGACCCCAGAATAGGACTAACTCAAAACTGGTTTACAAAAGAAAAGAAAACGAAAGGAACAAAGAAACAACTAAACAAAACTAACTTGACTGGGGAGAAAACAAAAATCAGCTAACACAATTTATAATCAAAACGCTAAATATAGCAAGGTAACCATAAGTACACAAAATATATTTAACAAAGGAGTAAAAACAGGAGTGGCTAAAGCTCAGCTACAGCACCAGGAGCCGACATCACTTCCCCGTTCCTGTTACGAGAGGCACGCGTCATACACAAGATGTAAAATATATGCACTGAACATCTGAGCACCGCTAAGGAGCATATCTAAACAAAAACACATAGAAAAATCACTCAACTCGAAAAACAGGCATACAGCTTCACATTATACAGCCACACATCCACACATGATGAGCGCTGCACAGACGGGGGAGGGAGCGTGGTGACTAGTCCCCTTTAGTGCTCAGTCCTGCACCTGTACAGATGCAAGGGAAGTACTAAGTGCATGTGCCAGAAATATCTTTAACAGAAAGACAAAAAGCATACCTTGACTAGACATCGTCATTCATGGAACAAGTGTGGTGTCGGGAGAGTGCGAGGCAAAACCTACCGCTAGCTGCCTGCAGCTACATTTAAAGAGAACCAGGAAGTGATCTAGCCTCACCTTTTGGGAATCACTGATTGGGGGGCGTAGCCGAACAGGCAGAGGAGGGAGGGAGAGCTCTACCCATCACATTTACTTTATACAGACTTCAAGGTAACAGAAACATAAGAATTTTTTTTTTTTTCAGGAGATTACACACTAAAACATAGTTATGAATATTATATTCCATTTCTGCCATATTCTGTAAACAGAGCCCCATAAATCTTACACACTGGACCTTTAAAGAAATATAAGATGATGGTGAATGATGTGTGCCATGTTTGGTTTCAACTGTATTTTCAAATCAGATGTATCACGAGAGAGGCAATGAAAACGGTGGACCCTGATTTGCAGGCAGTACTGTACCAGCAGCTCCTGATTGAAATGAAAGAAACCTGCTGAGTGTAAACATTCAGGAGAGAAATGACAAAGCAATTACTGTGTGTCGAGCTGATTGGAGGGGTGAGACCGGTTATTTAGAGAAGGATACCAATCAATATCAAGCCCACATAGAAAGTGACTGCAAAATGGAGTAACTTTTTGAAAGTGCCTTCAAATGTTGTTATTCAAAACTGTTTCTTTTTTTTTTTCTAAATATGACTTGAAATGAAAAGTGAATGTGGAACTTTTATCAATCATATTTATGATTTGGTGCCTCCGTCTCTCATGACAACATCACATGATACATGATACATAAATTTGTGGTGTGTGTGGTGTTTCTTCAGTGTTTTTGTTTATATTTAACCAGTATTCTGTGTATCAGAATGTGCTCAACATTTATTTACCCAATAAAATTGTGAAATAATGTAAACATACTGTAACCACACAACCAAACAATTAAAGAGCATCTCGTGCTGCCACAGCTTAAGTGACCAAAGTCCAGCGGGTTGTTGCTGCAGTGCAGCTCTGTGTAATCCACATGTTAAAGGAGTCTCTGAGGGTGTTTGCCCTCAGGAGAGTATGTATGTATTGCATTCATGATTTTGCCACACTAGCACCAGTTACATGAGGATAATCATTTCAGTTGCGGCCTCCATCCATGCACGAATAAATAAATGAACACAAGGTCTGCACAGATCTCTTTTGTCCAGTATTTTTATCTTGCATTAGCCTCAGACCTTTATCCAAATGTGCAGACATTGCAGGCTGCATTTTTTCCTTCATGTTTAATTAATATCAAACAATAACACAAATTAGGAAGAAGTCTTGAACTCTGTGCTTTGATTGATTAACAACTTCCCATTCAGCACATTTCTTTTCTTCTCTTTTTCAGGTCAAGGGCCTTTGGTCAAGGTATAGATCAAAAAGTATCTGATATCTGCACTCTGTGTGATCACTTATGCTTCGCCGTCAGCAAAGTAGCTGCAGCCTGAGGGGTGGACTTAACTATAAACAAACCAACAGAACAGCCATGAATTCCAATGAGATCTTTCTCGACGACATCATCTCCTACACGCCTAATAAAAATTTAGCATGCACCTGCTAGCTCTCACCTGTGACCATATCAAGGTGAAATACTGGAGGGGTGGCAGTCACATAAATCAATAAGTGAGATGGAGGTCACTGATAAGCATTTTCTGCATAAGAAAAGTAATCAGTTTAGCTTTGGTAGCGCTAGTTCTGCTCCTAAATGATCAGGAGATGTGCATAGTAGGAATACATAAATAAATAAGCAGCGAGCACTATGAACCTGCCACAGTGATTGAAACCAAAGTAGGCTGACTGTTGGTCATAGTGGTAGTGAAACGCTGCCTCACTCATCACACCGTGTGCAGCACTAGTGGTAAGTGATGGTCTCTTCCAGTCGATATGGTATGCATCTCATTAGTTCAGCACTTCTTTCCTCTCATCACTGACTGTGTTATAACCCGAATCAGAAAAAGGTTTACTGCCAAGTATGATTTTTCACATACAAGGAATTTATTTTGGTGTCATTGGTGCACAACAAACATTCTCTAAAAAGATAAAGAAAATCAAGTATTAAAGTACCAGGTAATGTGTACTTTAATGCTTGTGAATGTGCAGGTATATAACAAAACAAGGAAGTCCAACAGATGCTCAGTAAGGCTGAGCCTTATTTCAATAGGTGCAATGTCAGTGTGACATGTTGAGGCAGGGGTGGCGTGTGAAAGAGTGTCATTGGGGCTCTGGGCCTTGTTGATAAGGCTAGCAGCAGACGGAAAGAAACTGTTCCTGTGGCGTGAGGTTCTGGTTCTGATGGGCCGCAGCCTCCTGCCAGAAGGGGAGTGACTCAAAGACTCAACCAGGTCAAGACACAGACGGCATTCACACACAACAATTATTTAAATTATTCATATTTTAAAACTAAGAGCACAGGAACCCTCAGATGACAATAACATAACACTAGTGTTGATGTTTAACAGGTGTTTTGTGTTTCCTTCACCACCTCAGTTTAGCACGTTAGCATACAAATATCTTCTAATTAGCAGTACAGCTGAGGCTGATGGGAATGTTGCTATAGTTAGGTATAAAGTAATAATATAATAATAATTAAGTATTGCACATTGAACATTTTGAAAAGAAAAGTCAGGAGATCACGAAAATAATCTGAATCTATCCTCTTGATCATGGATCGCTGTACCTAATTTGACAGCAATACATGCCTTGAACCAGATCTCCAGAAATCTTTCTGAGTACATGACTGAAGTGACCCAACATTTTAAATTATTTTTGCAAAACTTGTTTTGAATTTGTAAACCTATTTTTTTCACCCTGGCTTTGCCATTCCAGCATTAAACACAACAGGCTGACCGGCACGCTGCTGTTCTGATGAGACAAACATTGCTCTTGTCAGTCTGTCAGAGGTGCCCATTCTTTCAACTCTTTTATTGCTCGTAAAAACGACTCCCTTCTACCCAATGACGAGCATGCACCTGCGCCACAGTCGATAAAAAACAGCTTTGGTGAGTGTTTTAAGCAGCTGTTAACAACTCCTGCAAAACTGAGACAGCAGGTAAATTGATATCGTAAACCATTTCCAAATCAAATATGAAAGGAGCTACCAAGGAACTGACAATACCACCAAAGACAAACATGTTCGGGGATACAGCACAAAGCAGGAGGATCATGGGTGCACTCATGCAGTCTGCTGTGCGAGATGACTCAAACTTGAATTTGGCATGATGTCTGCCTTGACATGCAGGGAAGATATTTTCGTCTTCCGAGTTGGTTCGGTGGCACGAACAGTCTTTTTTTTTTTTTTTTTTTTGGACTATCCAATTAGATCACTATGTGTGATCTAATTGGATATGCAGCTGCAAAGAGAGAATGCGAGTGTCCTGCCAGAATAGACTTCACTCATTTCAATTTTTTTAAAATCATGAGACACTAACAGAGAGTGTTCTCTGCCAAACACCAGCAAAGCTTCACAACCAAACCTAATTACACATGTGAAGATGACTATCAATGCCAAAAAATATCCTAAACTCATTTCAAGTTTAGTCTGCCCTCAAAGGTATTTTAGCCCCGTCATGTCATCAGGTTGACAGATTGTTTAGTGCTTCTTCAAGCTGTGAGTAATGCAGGCAGGGGCTACAACTGCCATTTCAGTCTTACACAATAAGTGCAAAAGAAAATTGCTTTCAGAAAAGATATTTAGTTGAGCACTTTGTCCTGGATCCTGGACACTTTCTTAATAATCTCAGCTGATGGAAATGAATTATATCACTATTGGACTATTGGCTAAAGAATTTTAGAAGGACACACTAAACACCAAAAAAATATGAAGCTCTAGCAAATGCCAAAGCAGACAACGCAGGCTGTGTGTGAGTGCAATCTAACATCTTAGATATACAAGTAATGCCAAAGTAAAATGTGCAAATGAATGTGCATTAAGTAATATAGGTCGGCAGCAGTAAAAACCAACATGTCATTAAAAAACTCCTGTCTGTTTACCTGTGCATTATTTTATGTCTAAACCTGCTCCTATGTCGGTTTGGCACACTGTGCTGATTCCCCACAAACAACAACGCTATGCATTTAATAACTCAGAGAACTGTCTCTGCAGTGACAGACTTAACAGCTCACTGTGGCACACAGGAAATTCACAGGAACCAGGGAGAAACATCAGAAAGGGACCAGTGAGAGACAGAAGTGCCTCCAGCATGCTGTATGCCACAAACAGCAACATTTTAAAAGTAAATGTACGTTTGTTTAAAGGTAGGACTTTTAATCAATGAGTACTTTGAGATGCAGACGAAGAATTCTGCTTTCAAACATCTCTGGAGTTGTATGGAAAGATGTAAATTCCCCGTAACAGACTCACTTTTCCCTTTTAATGGCTGAATAGTGGAGGATGGTGGTATGTCAGCATGATGGTGCTACAGCAGGACAGTGCTAATGAAGAAAAAAATGCAGTAGTTTAACATCATGATATCAACTCTATTTCAATGGCACAATGTTTAACTGTGACTTTATATCACTTTAGCAGCCACCATAGAGTACGAGCTTTACTTTAGCATATATAGAATATATATGTGAGTGCGTAGGTGCCAGCTGGTCACCAGAAGCAATACACTACTTCCTATCCAGCGCACTCACACTGATACTGCCTTTGGGAGAAATTTGGGGTCCAGTATCTTGTTTAATGATCCTTCAACTAGACTGGGGGGGGGGATTACTAGACAACATGCTCTTATGACATAGTATGGAAACACTAAAATTTCTAAGTTTAAGGTTTTAAAGTCCATTTTGGTGGCTCACAGATAGCCCTGAATGAGCATGTCATTGATTTGGCAGTGCAGAGCAAAAAAGTAATGCACAGTCACTGCCATGTGATGAGTAAGCATCTTAGTCAGCCATGTTAAATCCGTATCTATTCCCTGTGTTTGAGTCATACCTATGCATTTATTTTATTTATTAAATGAAATACGGATTAATTATAACAAAAAGAACTGAGGTAAACTATAAGGGAACAAAGGGCAATAACATATATTACAAATATACATATATATATATATATATATATATATATATATATATATATATATATATATATATATAAAGAGAACTCATATATATATATATATATATATTGTTTATATGCTAATCTTAAGGGAATTATATCAACAAAAACATCACTTAAACTATCATCTAAGAACCAAAAACCTTAAACATAGTGTCTCTAACAGAAATCTGATGTGTGTAAATTAGCAAACTCAAACTAAACACTCTTATTAACATTTACAATGAAATTCACAAACACAACCAATTATCAAATACAACCAGGCGAGCTTAACAAAACCAAACAAGGCCAAGCTGCCCTGACTATCATGTGATTCTTCGTTAAATAAGATCCAAATAAGGGATTGGATCCCGCGGATTGAACAGTTGGGCCAGATGCCACTCCAATATGGGTCCTCCAGGTCTCAAGAAAGGATGAAGAAGGTTACCACACCACCTTCAGCTAGGGACAATTAGGAGTCTGAGACCACACGCCTAGATTTGCATACACCAAACACTACAAGCAAACATGGACAATGGGCAAGATGGCGGCAGCCATAACACATTGGCAAACATACATCCCATGTACATCTACGTACATACACCTGTCTTTTAGTAAACTGGCTGCTCTTTTTATGTCAAGTGACTCTAGGTAGTCCTCCAGGCCTGACTCCTTTAAGAAGCAAGCTGGATTTTGCTCCTTCCAGATGAGAAGTATCAGTCTCTGAACTGACAACATAATAATAACCCAAAGGCGTCTTATGGTAATATTATAAGACCTAAACTGTATACAGCACAGTAGGAGGGGAAGCTGTTTACATTCTTTATGTGCAGGTTATTTGAGAATTAAGTTAAAGTCAAATCTGAACTTTCAGATTTAGTTTATCTTAGTCAATCGCCATAGGTCTGTAGAGGTTCATAGTCATCCAGGTCATCTTCAAGAAGGTTAAACTGGACTTGCTTGTAGATCCATAAAGATGTTTTGCCTCTCATCCAAGAGGCTTCGTAGACCGGGTCTATGATCCTGCCCCTAAATACTCGGAGCCCCAGAAAGGTTTAAGTCCTAACTGTTACTGCAATGATTTACATCCAAAAGCAGATGCTAATGTCAATATAATTAAAGCCCTTGTAAGCTGAATCCTCCACAACTAAGTTTTATTTGATGACATATCAACGTAAGCTTCTGAGACTTAGCATTAACTGGATTCTGCAGTGTTTTATTAAATTAACAGTGACTAAGTGACAGGCATACTAATTTCAGACTGAATCCCGAAATATTTTAATTGCACCTAAACATCTGTTCCTGCAAACGGCTTGTACTGAAGAAACCAGTTATGTGACAGCAGCTAATTGTGTCATGGGTTAGAGCAATTAACAAAAGCACAGAGAATCTGGTTCACTGCCAAAGTTGGAAAAGTTTTCTGCATGAAGTGAAGCTTAGCACTGTTTAAATAATGCACATGTGAAACCTATTTTTCTGTAACAGATGAGTTGAAAGTGAGTGAGTGAAAATGATTAGGAATGAACAGGATGCCAATTTCATACAGGTACTGAGAAGTGTGTTGTCTTCAGCAACAAAATGTTGATGGCAAAGAGGAAACACTGGTGGTGTGCTAAACGGGTTCCCTGTGGTAAAGCACAGTCCATCTGTTTGCATGAAGCAGTGAAATGAGATGAAACTTTGATGATTTGCGCCTGGAAATTGGGCCACTGCAGCTGCAAACAGTAGCTGGATACAACAAGGAAAACCAGTGTGAATAATAATGTAGAGGATTATACTGACAAATGTACAATGGGATAGCACTTTACTGAACCCCACGGGGGCATAGACAACATCAACACAGCAACATTTCGCTTAACTCTCTAGACTCCAGTGGAATTCTTAAATTCTGTTGCATTTCACTAAGAACCGTCACTCAAATAAGGATTGTTTTTCGTGACATCATGAACTCCTCCTCTCACCTCCTGCATCAGACTGTGGAGGCCTTAAACAGCTCCTTCAGCAACACTGCTACTCCCACCATGTAAGAAGGAGATCTACCACAGGTCCTTCATTCCAACAGCTGTCACACTCTTCAACACCAGCATGACTTCATGACTTTCTTATCATAACTTTTTGACTTCTTGATTTTTTTCTATATATTTCTCATTTATGAATAATTTCTTATTGGCCTTGTGTGTACGAGCTACTTTGACAAGTGAATTTCCGGACTGTGGAATCACAATCGGTGGAGTCATTTTTAGAAGCACATTGGATGGAAACCCATGAAAGAATTCATGGATATCAACGTAATGATGTATATTTCTTAATCCAGTTATTGATGACAACTTAAACTATCTACAGTACAAAGCTCAGGACATTCTTTTCTGTGTTTCGATACTGGGAATGAGCTTTATTGAAACATAGCAGTGGCACTTTAGGCCACTTTGTGGTATACAAGGTTAAAAGAAATGAGTATCTATATCTAATACTGACAGAGAAGAATCAGTTTGTCAGCATAGAGGAAAACAACAGGCTTGTCTTTTGTCTTAAAACCATTCTTTCCTTTCTTTAAAGACGCATGCAGAGAGGCAGAGAGTGAACGCATAGAAATGAATTTAAAATGCATACATTTCTATTTGGCATCAGTCCTATTTATTCTAGTATCTATACTCAATACTAAGTATCAATAGTATCGATGCTGCAACCCTTCCTTCAGTGAAAGCCAAAAACCATATACGTTGCCAAAGTTGTGGACAAATCAATATTCTAATTTATAACCAAGAACAAGAAAAGTGAAAAACAAAATACACGTGTAATAAAGAAATGCTATTTTTTATCAACAGCCTTGGGTCTCTCATACGTGCACACACACTATGTGTGAACAATTTAAACATGTTCAAGTAAAGCTGCAGATACTCATGTATTTGTGTTGCAAGATCTCTATCTCATTAGAAACTCCAGATGGAAGTACAATATGTACAGGAAAATGACAGCATATGAAGTACATGCGTTTTATTGTCTTTGGCCTACTGCAGTGATAATCAGGCTCTATTTATAGACACAAATAGCTACTGTATGCTGAGATCAAAAGGTTGCAGAGAAATGCATCAATTCCATAAACAAATCAAAAAAATGATATGGTTGTTTCTGTGGAAACAGCAAGATGCAGCAAACCAGGAAAGTTTGTATACAGTATATCTCTACTTTAACATAACAGCGGTCACAAAAATGCTATTCTGTAGCTACATTTACAGAATAAAGGTGACGAAAGACCAAAAACAATCACTTCATAGTCCTGATGCAAAACGAGTACCAAGAATTTCTGTGTACGAGGAATAACACTGTGATTAATGATTTCTTAAAACATGGCTGGCAAAGACAGATACTATCTCTCAGCTGCAGAAGTGTGTTCGGCGTTACCAGCATGCAATCTGTGCAGCATTTTCGCGTTTCTATGAATCTCAATCACTCTCTGCATTTTTCATTGCACCAACTAAAATAAAAACCCAAGGTCATCCTCTGTTTTTTTTTTACACTGATTGGTTTTAACAGGTCATAATTTTGCAGCGCGGCTTGAATTTCTAATGCCGTAATTTAGGATTGTTTATCATGCCTCGTGTATCTTTTTGTGTGCCTGTCTATTCTTTGTATCCTTTTATAATAGAGCCATGAAACAAAAGCCAGTGTGCTCAGTGGAAATTTGTGACAGAGATTCATTTATTAGCCTGGCCTAGAAGAAGTTAAGAGTTGGCAGGAAATGGCAACAAAGAAAGAAAAAAAAAATACCCTGCTGGAAACTGCAAACACTACAGGAGTAGCTGGTTTTGAAGAAGATATCATTACCATTTGAAGACTGAGATAATCACTTGTATAGACTCTTGTAGATAACAACAGAAGTTATTTTAAACAAAGTCAAGAAGTGGCTAAGGCATTTTTTTATAGGGCAAGAAAGATTCATTATCATGCTCAAGTATTTTTCCACATTTGACGTCTTTTCACGCCAATGATAGCATCGACAGTTCCAGTCATATACACACTGCAGCTTGACCTCCTGTTGTAACCATTTTTCCACATGTAGTGGCTGCAGCAATTAGTCTGGAGACAGGTACTCTTATATATGATATAAGTTTATTACAAACTCAGAATCGTACAATTACAGAATGCAAATGACATGTGTCTTCATAGACTTCCATGTACAGGAAACCCCAATGACTGACCTCAGCCTCCTTTTATTACTCTCCCGCTCTGCTCCTTATGTGACTTGGAGCACTGTGGACACATTCTGACCCTTACTTTTTTTTACAATCAGAACATTAATATCTCAGTCACACAACAGCCATTCCACAATCTCTTCACATATTTTAGTCAAATGGCAAAGTTCTATAAAGTTCTTATTGTTTGCCAGGAACAGATGTACTTCAAGCCAGAACAACCAGGCTAGAATGTTACAAACACTTGACCAATACTAAAATATAAAATAACCCTTTAATCCTCGGACTATTTTGCCACTGCACACACATTATGTCCCACCACATCATTCACTCTGAACTGGAAATACAGTCCGATGTGCCTTCAAGTTGTCTTTAAAGGCCTGGATTCTGATTGATAACTCACTTACATTACTGTAGGACACTTTAAAGTGACAATGCAATATGTTATGAATATTTTATGATACTATTGAAATTATAAAAGGTTATACTTGCTCTTTTTCTCACACTCTCTGCCACATACACACACACTAATCCATTGCTGTATCCACCCATACAGTGCAAGTCAAATTAAGAGCAAAGAGGGGGCACTTCGATTACAGCAGTAAAATGACCCGCTTCACACAAAGTTCACCTCATTTTGGTTGCAAATGAAATGTCGGCTTTGGTTTAGAGAGCTGAGCAGGTGCTTCACAGAATACCAATACACTGTAGCCATTCCTTCACTTCAACTTTGTGACCCTGTGGGGTTGTTTAATGAAATCAAGGTTTTTGCTTTCAATACATTCATTTCAATCAAACACACTGACGTGAATCCTAAAGTGGTGAACAACTTGAATTCTCAAGGTGGATATACACGAACCCATCTCATCAGCTTCAATTAGACTGTAGGCTCAATTGTATTTAAATAAACCATCATCATTAGCGGATCATTATTTCAGTGATGCATTAACTGGGCTCAACCTCAAGCGTGTATCACATTCACGCATCATGGTGCCTTCCAAAGCACTCTGCAGTATCATTGATGAATACAGTAAATCTAGTGTAGGTAAGTTGACTGTACTTATATAGCGCCTTTCTAGTCTTCCGAACACTCAAGGCACTTTTACACTACATGTCTCATTCACCCATTCACACACACATCCATACACTGATGGCATTGGCTGCCACAGAAGGTGCCATCAGTTTTAGGAGCTAACCATTTATACACATTCACACACAGATGGCACAGCCTTCGGGAGCAATTTGGGGTTCAGTATCTTGCTCAAGGACACTTCGAAACGCAGACTGGAGGAGCTGGGGATCGAACCGCCGATCATCTGATTAGTGGACGACCCGCCCTACCTCCTGAGCCCTCGAAAGTAGCCACTCGTAGAGACATATCTCCAATAATTTGGAGTTTATTTGCAAAGAAGTCTGGAAAATTACCCAGTCAATCTGTTTTTAACATTTCACAGTAACTACACAAATGGAATTGGGTTCCCAATCCTGGGAACTGAAGGACTTCACCGTGCTCATTCAATCTGTTGGCAGACTTATCTAGCATGTATTAAATGTATCCACCACACTCATCACCTGTTTATCTTCCTTAGAAGATCACAGATAGATCACTAGTTCATCAGCGCGACTTAGCTCTCCGCTACGAGGGTCTTTTCCAATTTGGCTTTAAGTTTGGAAAGCTCGCCTGAATCTGGCACTCTTAAAGTCATTACAGCAAAGGACTTCAGCTCCGGGGAGCCTTCTGCTTCCTCAACCTCGTCCGTCATAATCTTCTCTTTCTGCTCCAGACAGCCCTCCCTGCTGTAGCAGGTGACGAGTATGCAGTGTTAATGTAATTCTATGTAGATGACTTGTCCCAGGTGGTCATGACACTCATTCACAAACACATGCCATGATTATGATATGCACACGTGTTGTCAGTGTATGCATATACAGACACACATACTGTACTGCAAATTACAAACAAGGCTGTGTGTTACCTGACTGTAAAAAAAAGGGGTTTTAAAAAGTTTGCATCTAAACAAATATAGAATGCTAAAGTACAGAAGCAGTCAACTGCATTGCATGTAAACAAGGTTGCTGATGAAGTAGCCTACTTTTACTTGTTGCTCACCAACAACAAACTGCATACATATAGCCTAATTTTAGGTTGGTGAGTATCAGCTACAGACTGCATAAACTATCAGGCAAATCTCTCCAGAGCCTCCACCAAAGGAAAGAAAAAAGGTTGCTAGTGAAACCTCTGCAAGAGAGGAGGATATGACAGACTACTCTAGACTGTCTGTGATAAAATGCCTTCTGTACGATGTCTGGTATGATAAATTATTATCAAGTGAATAATGTACATGTGAAGTATACTGCTGAAACATCACTGAACCATAGAGTATGATGCAGTTAGCTAAAGCTAAAGTTGCTGAAAAAGACTTCCATGACAAGCATGACTGCTGTGAGGTGATGAAGGTTTGTGTTCAACGCTCTGCTCATTGGACACAGGTGGTTTTCTGTTACCGTGGGTAATTAGCCTCCTGCTCAGGTTGAAGCTGAGCCATGCTACAACTTGAAATTAAATGACAACAACAAAGTCCATTAATAACATTGATGAAGGTGTAAGCTGTCCTGACCCAACAGGTGCAACAGAACTAATAGGAGAGGCTGGGAGATGTTAAACAAGCACATTTTTACACACCCACACGGTCCTGAAAAGAGATCCGATCAGGCACAGTGAGTAAAAAACCTCTGTGTGGGTGGACCAGAGGCTTCAGACAACTGAAACTTCTCCAAATCCATTTTGGTATCTGGTCATGGATGAGGAACAGACTGGCCTAAAAAAAAAAAAAAAAAAAAAAGAATCAAACGAGCTTGGCATGCATTTGTGAAAAGTGAGCTGAGGATAGATTGAAATTTAAAACACCTGGACAGAGGCCAATGTAAGCACAGTACAAAGGGAGATTTGTGTCAGGAAAAAGACATGATGTGGTGTTTTCCTTTAGTCAGCAATATCAGTTGGCCTTGATGCTTCACTATACATCTTAGTGGGTTAACTGAACACACTGGGAACCATGTACAAGACAACAGATAGTATAACAAGGTTTCTCAACCTTTTGCGGCTTCACAACGTTGAGGTGCTGACATTCTCATGACTCAAACTTTTCATGTCATCATCAATTTGAGTATAGTCTTTTATTCTAAGCTCAGCAGCATGGGATCAGTCACAGGCAGCATTATACAATACCTTATGTATGAACTGTACCTTCAATAGAACGATACAACCTCAGTCTTACAAATTTTTGAAGACACGGTCTGCATATCAAGTGACTAATCCAGTG
Source organism: Sciaenops ocellatus (assembly GCA_033000465.1). Lineage (NCBI taxonomy): Eukaryota > Metazoa > Chordata > Actinopteri > Sciaenidae > Sciaenops > Sciaenops ocellatus. Next base: position 28,674,996 of record CP136871.1, on the reverse strand, counting down.
TGGACAAACTAGATGCAATACTAAACACATAACATGTGCACTGTATACTGAATCTGAATCTGATTTATATGTATTTGAACCTATTCAGCAGAGTCACAGTGCTCACTGGTCTATTCCAGTGTCATTTTATGAAAAATAATATGATATATTTAGCTGAATAATCAGGATTCAGCAAATGAACCATCTGAAAGGCACAAGCCCAAAGCTCCTGTTCTTTTTTCCTTGACATTTCGAAAGTGCCCTCTTAGAAGGCGCTCATTAGCATTGTAAGGCTCTTTGTTTATTTATTTAAACCTGGACATCATTTTGCTGAAAGAAACCATGTACAAAAAAAGCAAAAATAGTTCCAGATGGGAAAATGGCCAACCAAGATGAGAGTGCACAGTGCTGACCAGAATACTAATGACGACAGAGACCTGGCGAGGAAAAGACAAAGTAAGAAGCTCTTTCTATCACATAAAACCCTGGGCTGCCTAAACCTGTTAAAATGCACATATACTGTGACAGTTATTCAGGCCAGCTATCGGCCCCATGGAATATTTTACATCTTCCACATTTACATATTTTGCTGAATATGAACTGTGAAGGATGGAAGATGTTTCTGTAGGGGTGGTCAGGTCAAGATATTATTTCACAACACTGATGATATTTTGGACAGATATCTTAGGTGATAGCAATTTTCAAAACAAGACTTTTGCAAAGGCGTGTACTCAGAAAATATTAGGATCAGGCCTCTGCTGTCAGTCGCCTGTTTTCTTTCTCTTCTTGTAGTCAGCACCATCCTACTGGCTCAGCTGCTGCTCGCTAACAAGCTAATACACATGCTCATTTGACCATGAACATGAAAACATACATCCATCCTGTTACATACAACAATCACACTCTTATGCGCAATTAAAAACAACATCCAGTTTACCATGTAAATTTCTTGGGCCCTTGTTGGACCGTAACACAATAAGTTCTGCTCCCAACGCTTCAAATACCCAGTGCTAATAGGAGGGATTGATATTTATAGCAAAATCTGTATTTTCCTTTGGGTGTCTAAGAACAGCTGCAAACCACAAACAATTTACCATACTGGCGTTAGCTTCCTGCTCGGTTGAAAATATTATACCCAAAGAAAGAAATTGATGTGCAGCTAATACATAGTTTATCTTCTTCTCATTTCAAAATTGTCCCACTGTGACGGCCTTTGCATTAGTGAAAAAGTATGACAAAACAACAGAGGCGGTTTCTCAGACCTGCTTTAGCACAAGGTACATGTGGGTGCTGGAGATTTTCACATCTGTTAGGAAATACAATGTGCCACTTGATCCTGTATCAATATGTGATTCAGGACATTTTTGACGGCCACCACAGGTTATCTATTTATGACAGCACCGCCGCTTGGTTAGTGTACCTAAATGTCAAAATACGACACTATAGGTACTCCTCTAGTGTCATGTTTGGATGCACCTGTATCGTTTAATGATCTGATGTGCTGTTGAAGTCAGAGCAACGAACTCCACATACAGACTTATTGTTCATTGTCCTGTGTGAAGCCAAAAATAAACACAGACTGAAGTTATATAGGTTACATAACTCTAATACAACGTAACACATAACCAAGTAGTACTTGTGAAAAACCTAACCAAAGTGTGACTGTTTCACAAAGTTAACCGGTAAGCTTTATTTTGAAAGTGTAACTAGACATCGCATATTTAATACTAACTTGACAGAAATTTGCACATGTATTCTTTCTAATTTTAGCACATCCAGAAAGGTGCTAACCGACTGTGAGAATTTGACGAGTTGTGAGAGAACTGCATATAACTGCATATCTGCTGCCAAGTTACATACATAACTTGCTACATAACTTGCTCTGGCCTTGACATGTAAGTTTAACATGTACTGACTTTGTATTTCGCAGATACAAGTGAATCCCCCTTGATTCCTCCTGCTGCGCTGATCCAAAAATAGAGCACTGGGTGCATCATCCATGATAATTAGAAATATTGGCAGCTTACTTTAGCCTATGTTTTCACTCTCAACTAACGCTGATCATAGTGGAGACTTTAGTACAGTCAGGACTGGGATATGATCCAGGAACGATGTTCGTGGAAGAGGCACCTCTCCCCCAGCTGTGCTTATGTAATACACAAGCTCTTTTGAGCCTGAAATTAATCTAAAACAAATAAATACTATTTTCATGGTTTAATTATATCTTATTTTTAGTATGTTTCCAAGCAAGCTGTGAGTGTTACAGCTTTTGAAATATTAGTCACAAAGCAGGATTTGTAAGGAGTGTGTGTTCCTGGGCATCAGAGCAAAACACATGCTGGGGGCCAAGGAAGAGGTCTAAACTGAATGTATTATTATTTTTAATTCACCTCCAACTGTGAGCGTGGGGTAGGTCCAATAGCAAGATTAAAAAGTGATGTCAGTGAGCCAAGAATGCAATATTTTAATGGTGACCGTTTGTAATTTGTCATGACTGACTCACTGACATTTACAGTGCACATGGATCGTGCATACACATGGTCTTAGTTTTCTTCACATATTAAGCCCCACAGTTGTCCAAACATAGATAACCTCAGGGTGTTGTGGAAAATGTCCTACAGGATCGAGTGGCACATGTGTTGTATTTCCATAACAGGTGTGAAAATCTCCAGCATGAAGATGCACCTCATGCAAAAGCATGTTTGTCCCACACTTTTTGACTAATGCACAAGCGTCACAGTAGAGAAACTTTAAAGAAACTGTGTGTTAGTTGTCAACAATTTGAGTCTTACAGTATAATATTTGCAACTGAGCAGGAAGTTAACCCCAGTATGGTAAATAGTTTTTTAGTTTTCAGCTGTTTTTGGACACCCAGAGGGGAATACAGATTTACTATAAATATGAAGCGGCACATCTATTAGCATTGGGCTACAGCTTTACATGTTTAAGACTTGCAGCTAAAAACCCCACACACAATCTCTTCACTCACATCCGTTGAAAAAACCCAGGAGCATCAGGACAAACATTTGGGATTCCTCCAATCTGACCTCCCCCTCAATTTCAGTAAGAGGCTCACTACGCGTGCCAGCAATCAAAGAGAATCCATTCAGCTTCAACCCAGAAGTATTGTTTGTCCTTTCAGCTGTCAATAATGGACTGGCACATACAATTCCAACAAAAAACAATAGTTGGGATGAAATGCCAAAGACTGCAAATTGAGATTCAAAGGTGATTTAACATGGTGAGACCATCTTCTTGGAAACAGGCAGGAAAAATTCTGAGGAGAGCTGTAGGAAAATTCAGATTGTGTGTCTCACTTCACATTGCATGCATAAAGCACTCCCTCCCTGGTTTCACTTGGCTGTGGTTTTGTGTCATTTGTGTCTATTTTGGATCTTTAAATACAGCACAAGTACAAGCATATATTCAAATGCATACAAGTACATTTTCAAGAAATGTTCTCCACATAATGGTCAATAAAACCAGTCCTCTATTGTGTCCCAGTAATTACATTAAGCAGGGCATTTTTTAATGGAGGCCAAGATTCATTAAAGAGATATTAAATTAGATTATTCATAACTATATTAAACACAATCATCATGCCGCATTTGGAAACAGGCTTGGCCACGTTGTCATTCTTGGATTGAAGTTCAGATGAACATTTTCCTTTGCCTGTGTATGCTTTCAGGCTTTCACAGTGAATTACCGAGTATGTTGTACATCCTCAAACACAAATAGATTCTGATGTTGCTGTCACTCACTCCTTTCTTTGTGTGATATCATACTTTCGATACTCTATAGTGTCCATTAAAGGATACATCACTTGGCTGAATACCCTGATCAGTGTGCAGGAGGTGATTTTCTTCTACTTTCTACAAATTAAATGGTTCTTTCAGGCACATTTCAAACCCAACAGCTCACTATGTGAATTAAATAAACATGGCATCCCACATAGTCAAATGTGTCTCAGAAATGCTTGATTTCTGCAGCTACATCAATTTTTCTAGTCTTATAAGCAGATGCATGGGTCCTATGTCCAGTAAAGGTGGATGAATAGGTCATAAAATTATGTGATTTTTTTTTGTTTATAAAAGCATTACAATGCATTACAATGATTGTATTAACTATGTCCTACTTTATAAATAATGTAGCCATATTGGCCAACCAGTAATTAATGTCACCTTGTAACTGTAGCACTCCTTGTGGGTCACTCATTGTAATTCTGAAAATGCTGCAGTGCAGTGGCAAACGCCTTCATTTCCCTAAATTCCCTCTAATCTAATTAGTGGTGTCAGAGAAGTTGTGCATGTCACATGAATAATCAAACAAACCATCCAGTAGTAGCTGAGCCACTGATTCATTTTAATTGTATGAATGAACAGATGAATAAATTAATGCATATTCATAATTTGTTGCCCCAAAAAAGTCTGAATAGCATTTGATTTTGCACTTTGAGCAAATGTAAGCAACGTATCTCATAGAGAAGTAGCAACAAAGGAGGCATTTGATATGATTTTGTAGAATAACAGAATGCACAAAAGTTCAGGGAGGGGTGAATTCTTTTCTGAAACTGTAACGTAGACGTTTACAAGAATTTCTATTGGCCTACTGTAGTAAAGCATCCAAATACAGAAGATGAAAGCTGTTCCTGAATTATTTAAACAATTTGCAATGCATACCATTAAGATTCAGTGGCCAGAAGGAAGTGGAAGAATAATGCTCTCTCATTCTCCCAAACAAATGCTGAGTAATGTTCTTAACCCCGAACTGCTGCAGACTACACTTGAATTTGTATAAATCCCAAATGTGAGTGTGTGTGTGTGTAGCAGGGTGCTGATTCAAGAAAAAAAAAGCACATGTTAATATTCTTGGCAAATTTAATAACTAAGCTACTGACTCTTCTTTTTTAGTGTAAAATAAAATAACGTTTTTGTGATGTGGAAAACTGCTTATAGTGTATGTCAAATAATAGGAGGAGATGTTATGGTGCAGACTGGTTGCAGATAGATCTTATCAATCTCCAATAACAGTGATTTTATTTAAAATGCCATTCAATCTTGAAAAAAGTGCAAATCAAAGTAGCTAAAATTATTATTTAAACAAAGATATTTTCTTTTTTTCTATCCTGGTATTTTTATCTGTGAACAACCCTACAGATAACCCTCAGGGTTCTGTTCTTGGCCTTCCATCATAACAACTGCATATGTCTAGATGTGCCTAATTCTTTCTTCTCTTCCTGCTTGCTGTCGATAATAGTTGTCCACTGCAGGTTTGGAATGCCTCAAATCATTGTCTAGTCGGCACTGCCACCTTAAGCTGAGCCTTTGTTGTAATGCCAATCATGATTGTACATCAAATGTCTGAAATCACAATGTTAGTGGAAACACTCAGCCACCTAAGCATCTGGGCCTTAGACTGCTATAGAATTGTGTTACTTTATTTACATAATACACAAAACCAGAAGCCCACAACTGATAATGTATTTCCATATTCATATTCATGTATATACCCATATTCGAGATAATTACAGCATGACATTGTATTGGCTTGGCTTAGTTTACGTGAAAATGCTCCTCACCTTCTATTCCAACTGCTCATAGTTTCCCCTATCTTCCTTGACAAGCTTTTTATGTGAAATTGTTAATATTAATATAAGAGACAAGTTTTTGTGGCAGCTGTGAGAGACGGCACATTTTATTGAAAGATACTCATTAATGAGTTGTTTACATCCATTTGTGGGACAGAATAAGACCTCAATACAATTCAGTCAAAAGATTAATTTTCTTCCTCTTTATGTTAAGGCCTTTTAGCTGCAAGTTGTAAGAATAAAAATGTGGATTTTGGATTTATTAGTGGCAATTAGTAGCTGATATTCCACTCTATTGATGTCATAGATAGCCATTATGTATTGAAACTGCATTAAAAAATTATTTTACTTTTAACCACAGTGAATTTTTGAGTGTTAATGTAGGCATTAGGGTGTTTGGGTAAATCAGCGATCTTAATAGAAACATTGGCTATATTGTGTCTAGCAAGAGAGCACACTGGGATGAGAAGCTGATATCCACATACCTTCACAATGCTAGTCCACCACTTCGGACACCATTAGCTGTGAATTGCTGTGACAAATTTGCCAACTTCATTTCATGCATCATGGTAAATCATGCAACCACATCAGTAATAACCATTATTCGCTATAACGGCCTTGAGAATAATTGCTTGGAGGTTGAGGGAAAAAATGAGTAGTTAACTTCTAACTCCTCATTTGGAGATGGGCCGTATCGATGCTTCCTGGCGGTGTGTGGAAGGGCATTTCATGGGCACCGTGAGTCATTCTTGGGTGCAAGTCACCCGCTTCATGACAAGCTTTGACTGCAGCCTAAGAGGGTAAAAATGACTAGCTAGCCAGAAGGCACATCCTGTTTGTGAGAGTGTGCCTGAGGGAGACTGAGAGGGAAAGAGGGAGGCATCACTTGATACTTACCAAATATACCAATCAATTAGCAGAATACCTCTGGTTTCAAGTACAGGGGATCAGCTCAGAATTTAATAGTGATACATCCTGGGATACCTCCTTGATTCAATCTTTCATCTGCTTTAAAACCCTCATAAAAGCCTCACTGAGTAAAGTCAGCTCCGTGCTGTTTATTCAAAACCTTTAAATCCATACTGATTGTGCATTAAGAAGTCTTGGCTGTAGAAGCTGATAAAGAATTAAAACAAAATAAGCAGTGACTAGATATGTGATACATTAATGAGACAACCCTGTGTGCTGCATTTAATCCAATCTGCTTGAATACTGTATATATTTGCAATTACCATTCCCAATATGACTGAAGCCCTGCAATACAATCACCGAAGACATGAACCACTGTGGCTGCACCTGTATTTCAATATGCAACAGTATCAGCCAACCTCACCTAAGTGCTGGAAAGGAATTATAAATGAAACAGAACCAGAAGGTCTACCCAAGGTGGAGTAATTTGATTTATCTTTTATTATTTTTCCATCCTCCGGTGTTATCATGGTTTCTTCTCTGAAATGGGAAATGTGATAAATATTGATGTCCTTTACAGGAAATGCAGCCAGGCATGTGTGAGATGCAGGCCCCGGCATATCTATCACATGTTTTCCTTCAGAGTGTGGATGTGCGTGTAAACTGACCCCCCCTTACCAACAGCCTGAGCCTCAGAAAAGGGTTTGCCTGTACTAAAAGCTCTTTTCTGAGGCTTGTTAGCACACGCTCTCTCCTTTTCCATCCCTTTCGTCCTCCCGTCTCCATCTTCCTGTCAGTCTTTCATTGCTATATTCTCCCTCCTTTGCTTTCTCTTCCACAAGGATCTCTCTCCTATTCTCTCACCATCTTCCTTCTAACAGTCTCTCTTTACTGCTCTCCCTGTAGAGTTCATACAGGAGAGAGAGGGAGAGAGGGATGAACAGAGAATTAATAAGAAGACAGCAGTTAAGATAAAGGGAAAGAAGCTCCTCCAGCATGTAGAGGGGACCAAAATAGCAACTTCACCTCGTACTTCAAAGTGCGAAAAAAAGTGAAATAAACACGCCGTGATCGAGGTGATTGGCATCAGATATGAATGACAGCAAAAACAGTCAAACTCTCTTTAAACCTAATGATGCAAATAACTGAATGTCTTACTTAATACACACTGCTCTAACCTGCAAGTCGGCCATCTCAAATCAGTGTCTGACGATGTCTTCACAAGTCTGATCTGTTGTCAAAAGGCCACATCAGGTGATCAGGCGACTCAACCACAACCCCACCATCACCACTTCAGCCGAGAAGGTCTCTATGACAATATGTGTAGGTATGCAGACAAGCATCCCACCCTTGTCACCTCACACCTCCATATAGGCACATCAAGGACACATTCTGTACAAACACAAATGAACACATTTCTCATGCTCCCCTCTCAGGCTGTGAACAGACGGCAGCACACACATGTAAATAAAGTAACTTACCCTTCCTGTCAGCATTATCAATAGCCCAAAAACCAATGCTATCACTGTCAGCTAGAGCATTCAAAAGTTGTCCCTAAGGAACAGGGAGCTGAAAATAACAGCAGATCAATAGCAAGTACCAAGTGGAGCATTTTTCCCTCTAGCCTCTGACAGCATGAGCAACACTGCTGGTGTCGGCACACATTTCTGTTCCCTGCTTCTTTCCCTGTACACTCTCACACGCTCCATAGCCAGCCCATCCTCATTTTCTCCCTCTCTCCATGTCCTAAATAGCTTGCTCTGCTTCATTTAACTGCTCCCCTATCCCATAATGTGTACTGCTTGCACCTGTCAATATGTTATGAGAAGTACATCAGGTAGGAAGTGTAAGAAAAGGAGATGGATAGACAGAAAAAGGGAGGGGGCAGGAGAGAGATATCCTTACCAGAGCTGTAACGAAGAGAATCCAGAAATTGCTTGCTTCATTCCACGGAGGCTGCTCATTAAATCCAAGATACTGAGGAAAGGATTGAAGATTCCATCGAGATGCTGCCCCGAGAGGAGGAAAATGAGATTCTTTAAATGGGAGGATTTTAGAGTGTTGTTAAAAATGTGGTCAATATGCATAAGGAGAAGGATCTGATCCAAGTCCAGAGCACTTCATGAGTCCTTCCCGTCAGCTGCAGAGCCACACGTGTGTACACACTGACACATGTGGTTCACATGGCAAGCCGCACACACATGCAACCGCACACACACATAGGGAGGGTGTATCCTGTGTTAGTCTCAGCTAGGCTGAAAGATTGAGTCGGGAATGAAGGAGGGATGGAGACAGAGAGAAAGAGAGACAGAAGGGAGGGGATCAGGGGAAGGGCAGGGGGAGGGAGGAGCTGCAGTATGTGATGAGAGATTGAGAAAGGGAGGGAGGAAGGAGAGGGGAGGGGGAGAGTCTCTCCATCCCTCCTTATTTCTCCCTCAACCTGAACTGCGTAACAGCGGGAGGTAATGAAATTATTTTAACCATATCTCCGTCTGAACAGACTGCAGGTGATGCTGAACAGCTAAATACAGGGATGAAAGCAAACGCCGCAAGAATCTGACACAATCAGGGCTGTTTGCATATCGGTGCGCTGAGTAATGCTCCTGTGCTCGTGCACAAAATGAAACAGATAAACAAGCTGGGAAGATGGCTGAGAATGATGAGAAAAGGGAGGAGGTTGATGCACAGGGCAGATAGCCAACATCTAAACATGACCTGGATCGGATAGTATACCGACGGGGTGCATGTCAACTAACTTTGCAAACGACTACTACAACAAAATATAACATGGCATCTGCTAGGTCTCATCAGCACCTCTCTTTTATCACATTTGCATGGAACCTACTTGCTAGTCATGACAACAATCTGATATAAGTATACAATTCATGACATAAAAATCAGAAATCACAGCAAAAGCAGCAAGATATTTTCTAATACAGACTGTCGTCTTCATACGACTGGGTCAGAATGTGTCGAGTACAATATCAAAATCCATGCATGAAGTTAAATGTGCAAAGTATTTTTTGTCTTGAAAGTCCAACAAAAAGACGAAAACGGCAGGTTCAAGTTGTTTTTAACTTCCTGGAGCGACTTCAGCGAAAGTGAAACTGGATATATTTATCAGGGTCTTTGCCCTAACAACATTGTATCCTCCAGTATTGTCCAACCAACCACGCACATTGCGAAATATTTCCGCCAACACATCCCTTGAAAAGCATAGCGGGCATCCCTTGGCTGACATGACTCACTCCATATAATCCTACACTGATGATTCATGCTCTAAATCAGCGGAAACTTTGAGGCAGGGGTTAAGAGTATGGGTGGCATAAGCGGTCAGGATGCCCCACTGCGCTCAGCTTACAGACAGGATTAAGAATCAGTGGTGGATGGATGGGAGGCTGGTGGGTAGAGCTCCAAGGATATCTCTCTTCTCAGTGGTTGTCAGAGGAAGCCCTTCAGTGACTGAGGCGCTTGGCCGGCCTTAGAGGATGAAGATGACTGTCCTCTACACAACTGCCTTGAATGTTATCACTTCAAGCTCACAGAAACTGATTAATACACCATAAAAGTATGACTTTAGAACAGCTTTATGTTGCACAAACACTTTAAAATGGAGTGGTATGGTCTCCAAAGCTCTCATTCTTACTGGCGGTAGATAACTGGTGGTAAATAACTGATAACCAGTAATATGTGAATGTTTAGGAGTTTTACCATGTGCGCCATTCTAGCATGATCACATGCTAATGTGCTAATTAGCACTAAATACAACATACAGCAGAAGCTTATGAGAATGTCTATGGCTAATGTGACATAATAATAATATGCATTATATGAAACCTTCCTGTTATGGACTTCAGTCCTGCAGTAAAGCCTAATGAACAGCTGGAACTGGTTTCAACACTCTTTCATAATATCCCCAGTGTTTGTTTAGTCACTTACTTGGTAAAATGACTTGATTAAAGGTCTGGGTTTTAGTTGTAGCAGGACCAATGTGAATAAATAAGTGCAGCTTTGCAGCGCTCATACAAATTAAATACAAATTATACAAATTTAAATGACAGAGGTGCACGCAGATACAGAGATACAATAAAAATACAAACTAGCTGATAATTAATGGGTATTTAATGGGTCATGTTGATCGTTTCAGGACCAAATTGTACTGGAAAGACTTTGAATTCTACCTATTGTGCTAAAAATATGCATCTCGACCTCCCTCTAATGGTTGAAACCCGGCTATTGCAATTCAATTTCGCTATTGGCTGATCTGGAGACAGGTGACATATATTATGACAGCTTTCATCACCAACCAACCAACCAACCACCCACCCCTCTGTACCCTCCTATAAAACCAATGTCTCCTGACTGTGACCCGCCACGTAGCTGTACTGACACTCCCAGATAAACAGACAGACAGACAGGCTTAGCTCTGATTGCAGCAGCTGCGTTCCTGCACTGAGCGGTGGTCAGTCATTCTGGTCGGCGTTACCTCCCACATAACATACTATGTTTATATTTAAAGAGAGGGAGCAAGCAGAATTTGGGAGTGCGTTTATACTTCAATGATCCTCACCACTAATTACGTCTCCTCGAGTCACTGAATGTAATCCAGGTTTTGTCCACATAACTTGTTTTGTTTGTTGCTTCGAGTTGTTCGTAGGATTCCTTGCTCAGTTTCTAAAATATTTGCAGCACCGTACAGGAGCGAGATCGATGTGAGTTTCTCCAAAGTGAGATAGGATTTGGGAATTGGGAATATGGCTAACTTAATTTATTATTTATAATTACTAATTATCCCTTACAGACAGGACAAGTCAGGATCTTCAGTACATTCTGTACTTTTCAACTTTTCAGACAGGTAAGCTGCAACACATCCTCAGGCTATAGCAGCTATAGCAGAACTGTTGTACAGTTTATTTTCATTTTCAGTGTAGCTAAAAATCTGTTTTCTCTGTAGAGTAAGACAAATATATGTTGTGTCATAGTGCCATTATTGTGCACATTGATGCATTTCTATACAGTATACAGGATGTTATTAAAGTAAATAACAAAATGTCAAATCTTAGAAATAAATAGTGCAATTAAAAAGGATAAACATTTAGATACCTATACCTATGTGATAAATCATCTTACACATGGAAAGTTCAGTGTTCAGTTCAGTTGAGGAAATAATAAATGCAGCTGATGCAATGCAGATGACATATTTATTAACAATTAATTAATATGGTATTATCTGTAAGACTTAATACTACAGGTATCACTACAGGAGCTCAGTTTTTTTTTTTAGTTTTTTTAGATACTCATAGCATAAATCTTTCTAAAAAACATCAAACATCAACATGAATTCAAATAAACTGCAAATAAAACAAAGAAAATACCTGGGGATTTTTCAGTTAATTTCAGTTATGGTACCATAAAAACACTACTATAGTCACGCACACATACTATCATACTCTCTCACAAACACTACTATAGTCACGCACACATACTATCATACTCTCTCACAAACTACTATAGTCATGCACATGACTATAGTAGTGTTGGTGAGAGAGTATGATGTAACATGTGAGCGCAAGACTGAATTATTTCTCAAACGGCCTCTCATACCACACCGTTGGAGCTCGTTTGCAGGTCTTCCTGGAGATTTTATATATACTCACATCGGATCCAAATGTAATTTGTTTCATTCAGACCCACTAACTAGTGGCGGCTGGAGAAAATTTGAAGAAAACTTTCTGAAGAAAACTCGGTCCAACGTAGGAAAAATCCCGGCTCCTCACACGCTCGTTATCCACGTCCTCCTGTTACCTAGCAACGCTGACGCTTAACTGCCAACAGTCAATGCTAATATTTTCTGAACTTTCATAACAGCACCAAACGGGTTTTCCCTATCCCTCCCGTCTCTTGTATCAGCTAGCTGCTACATTCCTTACCTGTCCACTACCCATCCTTGTGAAGTGTTTCTTTGCCTGCCTATTCATTATCCACTGGCCTGCAAACCTGTTCATTATTTTTCAGTTAGCTTTCCTCAGTGTGCAAGCTACTCTCCACAACATGATGGACACAATGGCACAAGGTTGTGCTTAGGGTTTGGAAGCACAAAAATCAGCATGTCACTGCTGACCTGAATCGACAGCTTTTCTGGAGAGTTAACAAAATATCAAGTTATAGAATTGACTGAATGTGACTGAAATATCACTCCATTTTCTGTTACAGCATAAAGCAACAAGCCTCTGAGCTTGTTATGAAAGTAGTGGATGTGTCACTCGGTACAACAGCAGATGTTTGTGCCCTATAGATAGCTGTAGAGAACAGCTTCCAATGGATGTTTATGTCAAGATTATGTTCAAAGGTCATGATAACCCACACAGTGAGAAACCTCACAAGGTAACTTGTGACCTATTGCTATTTGTGTTGCTCTCTATGGCCAAGTCAATAAATATACCCACATAAGACAGCAGGGACTGCTTTCAGAGAGTTTTTGTCCACTATATGTGACTTAACAACATGGTAAAAAACAAATCTGTTGTATAATTCTAATGACCAAACTCTACTCTGCCAACAGTTAAAGGTACTGAAAAACCACAGAGGTGATTATATTGATTTTGATTAGGCCTTTTCTCAGGACTGTGAGGGCAGGCACAGTCTATGCTTGACTGACGTCTCCATGACTCTATCCTTACTGTGGTTTTGTTACACCTTTTAGGGTGGAACAAATTACACTTTTATCATTCTTATGAGTACATGGAGTCCTGTGAGCGGTACACCCTAGACAGGTCGCCAGTACATCACAGGGCTGACACATAGAGACAAATAACCATTCACACTCACATTCACACCTACGGGCACTTTAGAGTCACACCATGTCCTTGGACTGTGGGAGGCCGGAGCAGCCAGAGAAAACCCACATAGACACGGGGACAACATGCAACCTTCACAGAGAAGAGCCCCAGCCCTGGCCTCAAACTCACCAGCTGGCAGGTTAAAACCCAAAACCTTTTTGCTGCAACAGTGCTAACCGCTGCAGCACCAAAGCTGCCCTCAGTATATAATAGTAAGTCATGTCATTAAGTTTGAACGCTTGAATATGAAGCATGAAATAAATGCATGATATGTTGCCCTCACCCCAGATAGCATGGCATCATTGATTCAATGTTGAAATTCCATTGGAATCATCATTTTTAAAGTCATCTATCTATCTTTTTGTTGAGGTTGAATATTCAAGGCTAGATAACATTGAATGAATGCTGATAATTATTTGCTTTTTCAGTGTTAAGAGGAGAAACATTGATTCAATGTTGATTCAGTGTTGGTCTGCTATCTGGAACTGCTCCAAAGCAACATTATGTAAGGCTTGGTATATTTACTATTTAGCACCTCCACCTTAATACTGTAATCCCACCAAATATGGACAGCCGTAAATGTGTATTTGATCTGATTACATTACTTATGATCAAAAACCAGCGAGTACTTTGCTTAGCAGCCAGCTAATATTACTTTCTAGTCCAACAGCAAGAGGCCCAGCTCGGTGTCTGTCTTTAAGCCTTTTATTTTACCAAGCTCTCGCCAACCACTAAAATCTAGCTTCCTCCGTCAACGACCATCAGTGTCTTTGTCTCTGCCATGCTCTGCCTCTACTGGCCCTGGTTACGTTACCTGCTCATCCAGCCATGACTCTAGTGCCCATTCTGGCATCGCTCCCTCTGCACCCTAGGCCTGAAAACCTCCTCTGCTTGGTGGTCAAAAACTCCTGTGGTACAAACACTAACACTCCATAGTGCTTTGAGATCACAGTCCCAGCAGCCCAGCTAACAAATTGAGCTAACATTAGCTAAAAGCAACTACAGTTGGCAGCAGTTTACTTCACTGTCCATCAGGAAACTCTGTAAATCACAGAGAGTTGAGGTGGAGCAGCCGGAGGACATCAGAGGGAAAACCAGAAAACATTTTCTCCATAAAATATGATCCAGTTTCACCAAAATCAGTCAAATAGTTGGTGGTGTGTGACTTAGTGCTGTAAAGCGTTACGTACTTCTCCCAACCCGGAGACCAAAGTTAATGTGAGAACAGGCATATCACCTTTGCATGTCACAATATCTGTCAGTGGTGCTGCAGTTAACAGTGTTGATGATTAATACGTGTCAAATTCTAATGTACTGTACCACTTATTAAAGCATAGAGTATTTATTATCCAGAAAATGGTGAATGTGTGTATAAGGGAGTGATTTCATTTACAGCTTTCTTCCTTTTGTTTAACTGCCAGATTGTCTGTGTTACCGGCACCAGACCTAGGGGAAATCTGGACCAGTAGCGAGGGTTACACAGGCTAGAGAGCACTGCGTAGCCAAGATATACAGGCACTAACTCTGTGAATCAACAAGGAGAGGACGAGAGTTAGCGTTGCTCATGCTTGTTTATTTCTGAACTAAATGCAAAATATAAACTCACATATTTCATAAAAGAAATTGGTTTAACTCATAATATGCATCAACCCAATACATATTCACTTTTCCTTCTGAATTAATCACTCACATAATACTTATACAATCCTACTTAAACTTAATCTTATACTAACATCATATAAACATTGCTACAATACGATTACCATCTCTCTCTCTCTTACACACACACATGAACGACACTTAGCAAAATGGCGATATCACGCCATAAACGCAAATGTTGTTTGAACTTGGCGTTTCTCTAATTACAGCTTCTACACTGCTGACAGATACTTTTAACAATAGTTCAACACATTTTCCCCTGTTACAGATGGCTACTATTGCTTATACTCTTACAAAACACTCAGTGAAACTAAGTTGATGAAAACAACTCACCTCGCCGACACACGTCGGGACAATTAACTCGAAATCAAACTTACAACACATTTGACTGGTCTCAAAATCATCTCGTAACATTACAGA
Organism: Sciaenops ocellatus; assembly: GCA_033000465.1. NCBI lineage: Eukaryota > Metazoa > Chordata > Actinopteri > Sciaenidae > Sciaenops > Sciaenops ocellatus. The sequence goes on along the minus strand of CP136871.1, from coordinate 28,659,603 downwards.
GTAATTGATGAAGCATCACATTAGTTATAAAACTATGCTGAATACCAAAATATGAATTTTTACCGTACCTGTGAATCAACAAGGAGAGGACGAGAGTTAGCGTTGCTCATGCTTGTTTATTTCTGAACTGCGCATGAGCGAAGCCAGGTAGCTATTCTCCCTGGTGAAATCCACAGCAGCACTAGAGCACCACCTACTGGCGTAACTGTGTACTACTTTGATGTTTGTATAGTGTATTGAATGTCTGTGAAATGTCATGTGAAACTACATGTTAGAATGATTCAATTATTACAAAAAAATAGGGGGTGTGCCAGTTTACATCAAAACTAAATATAGCATTTGCCAACCTATTACACTCTCCCCTGCTTCACGAGATGTCTCCGGACATCTAGAATCAACTAACACAATCACTGTATAGCTGTCAAGTGTCAAAAGGTCCAATTGTCAATGTACAGTCAGTTTATGTATGTAGGTCTAGTCTCTTCTTTCAAGTCACTGTTAAATCCTCACTAACATGTCCATACAGCTTGAGTGGGATAGTAACAGGGTTCAGGGACTGGAGGGTAAAATGAGGGCATGAGACATGGAGAGAGGGGAAGGGGGGCATGAGACATGGGGTAAGGGATAAAGGCAAATGCCATGTTTGCCCCAGGCCTCCAGGACTGATATGAAGGTTGTCCAAGGTGGTCATATGTGAGCATTTCTCGAGGTTTCAGCGCTCGTGTTGTCCTCCTCACAGACTGGACTCCTTCCTCTGATGGTGGTGTTACAATCTCACTATTGTCCACCTGCTCTTCGGAACCTGTCTCCTTCATCGTGTCATCTGTTGCCAGTTCCACAGGTATTTCCTCAGCTGGTGTAGCAGCAGCTGGTACCAGCCTCTGCACTATCTGGAGCTGTAACTGGGTCAGGTTCATGTGGTTGCTGCATTGGAGCACTCTCTAGTACAAGTCTCATTGGCTGGAACTCTGGGGCTACAGCACTGAGTTTATTCTGCAGGTTAGGCTGAGCGATTGGGGGTCTGATCCTCTTCCTCTCATACACTGGTATGGACCGGAGACAATATGTGTATTCCTCCTCTTCATCAGAGTGTTCAGACTCCTGTTCCACTGTGTCATTATTGTTTATGTGACTGTCTCTCTGTTTTTGTCTTTTCCTGGGTGCACACTGACTCTGCACATCTTGTTCCAAGGGCAAATCATTAACAGGTAGCAAGAGATTACGATGTAGGACACGGAGGGTTCGATCTCCTGTTTCTGGCTGAACTCTGTATACAGGTCCATCTCCCATTTTTTCAACAACACGATGAATCCTCCTCTCCCAGTAAGCCCGAAGTTTGCCTGGACCACCTCTCTCTGACAGATTTCTGACAAGCACCCGATCTCCTGGCTGCAGTACAATGCCTTTAACGTGCCGGTCATAATATTTCTTCCCCTTATCTGAGCGCTTTCCACTGTTGTCTGAGGCAATCTTGTATGCCTCCTGCATGCGAGAAGCCCATTTCTGTGCGTACTCTTGTCTAGACTGTGGCTCTTCTTCAGGTTTCAAATCAAAGAGCAGATCCACAGGCAAGCGAGGGGCTCTCCCATATAGGAGAAAGAATGGTGAGTAACCTGTCGCCTCATGTCTAGTGCAGTTATATGCGTGGACTATATGGGGTAGGTGCTCCTTCCACTCTGTTTTCTTCTCCTCCTGCAGGGTACGCAGCATCTGTAGAAGTGTCCTGTTTAACCGCTCGACAGGATTCCCCTGCGGGTGGTAGGGAGTGGTTCGGGAGTGCGCAAATTCCTGCCAGCTGTTGGAGTCTCTGGAAAAGGCTGTTCTCAAACTCACGCCCCTGATCATGGTGTAACTTTTCAGGATACCCGAAGCGTGGAATGAAGTCATTGAAGATCTTCTCAGCTGCTGTTCTGCCTACCTTGTTCTTGGTGGCGTAAGCTTGAGCAAAACGAGTAAAGTGATCTACCAGGACTAGGATGTACTCATAACCACCCTTACTCGGTTCCAGATGGAGATAGTCAATAGAGATTAGCTCAAAGGGGGCACTGGTTGTGATTGAACCCATAGGTGCTCTCTCTGGGATGTTGGGCTGCTTCTGCTTTATACACCTGCACTGGCACATGACATAGTTCTCAATGTCGCGTTGCATAAATGGCCAATAAAATCTTTCTCGAGCCAAATGGATGACTTTGTCTGCACCAACATGCCCCATATCATCATGTAGGTGTTTTAGCACAGTTGCCTTTAGCTTACTGGGGAGAACCAGCTGTTTCCGCTGTCCTGTCTGCCTGTATAATATTCCCTCGTCAAGTTTGAGTCTGTTCCATTCATGTATAAGTCTGCGTGTCTCTCGTCCCATTTGTCTTTTTCCTTTATCCTGAGGTTTCCATCCTGTTTTCTTTAGGTTAATCACCTCACAGATGGGAGCATCTTCCTTCTGAGCAGCTCTAACACTTTCAGGAGTGATAACCGGAATGCCTTCAGGAGCTGTGTCATCTACACCAGACTGTAGCTGTAACGCGGCCAGCCATGACACATCATCGTCCCTTACAGCTTTGTCCCCCTGCCAAATGGCAGAGACTACATCAGGGGGCATTGTCTCTGTGTATTCTTTGAGGTGGTCGTCAATGTGCACTGGGATTCGTGATAGAGTGTCAGCGTCTGCATTTGACTTGCCTGGCCGATATCTAATGGTGAAATGAAAATCAGCTAATTCACCCACCCAACGATGTCCAACTGCATTCAACCTGGCCGTGCTCAAAACGTAGGTAAGGGGATTGTTATCCGTGTATACAGTGAAGGTGGGAGCATAATAGAGGTAATCTCTAAATTTATCACAGATTGCCCACTTCAACGCCAGGAACTCAAGTTTGCCTGAATGGAGATGGTAGTTTTTTTCGGCAGGCGTAAGTGTCCTGGAACCATAAGCAATAACACGGAGTTTGTTTCCCTGTTGCTGATAGAGCACTGCTCCCAGACCTTCATTTGAGGCGTCAGTGTGAAGGACAAAGGGCAAGTTATAGTCTGGGTAGGCCAGAATGGGTGGAGTGGTTAGCATGTCAACGAGGCAAGACACTACAGCACTGTGTTCTGGTGTCCACTGGACAGCTGTTTTGGATGTAAGCTGACCATTCTTTGTGCTCTTTAACTTAATCTTGTTGGATCTCACTGGGGTGGCTCTCTGGCTGGACTCACTGGGATTCTCTATTAGCTTAAACAGTGGCCTGGCTATCCTAGAAAAATCCTGTATGAAGGTCCTGTAATAGCTTAGAAAACCTAGAAGAGCCCTGACCTCACCAACATTCTTTGGTTCTCTATCTTTCAAAAGCTGAACTGCCTCAAGATCTTTAGGGTCTATCTGGACACCTTCACGAGTCACTAAGCGCCCTAAATACCTGACCTGACTTTTGAACAGTTCACATTTTTTTGGACGTAGCTTGATACCATGCTCTCGCAGGCGGCAGAGCACCCTCCTCAAGTCCTCAACATGGTCATGAAAAGTCTTAGAAAAGCAGAGTACATCATCCAAATATGGAGAACAGCACTCATCCCTTAGACCGTCAAGGACTCCCTCCATGCACCTCTGGAACGCAGCGGGGGCATTTGTAAGGCCAAATGGGAGGCGGATCCACTCGTAAAGTCCCCAAGGCGTGCTGAAGGCAGTCAAATGTCTGGAACTCACCTCTACAAAACCTTGGTGGTATGCACTGCCTTGGTCAAGTATTGAGAACCAGGAGTATCCCCCCAGACTATCCAACAGATCTTGGATGCGTGGAAGAGGGTGGCGGTCAGAGATGGTTTTTCCGTTCAAGCCCCGAAAGTCAACACACAGACGTAGGCTCTTGTCTTTTTTTCTGACACAAACCACTGGAGACGAGTAGGATGAGGTGGACTTTTTGATCCAGCCATGGTCAAGCAGATTTTGGACATATTCCTTTACCTCTTTGTATAAGGGCTTGGGAACTGAGTTGTAGGATGTTTGGACTAGGGTGTCATCCTTTAGATAAATTTTTAGCTGCAAGCTTGGGATGCACCCAATGTCAGAATCATCTTTAGCAAAGACATCCGACTCCTCATACAACATGTCTCTGACTACCTTTTGTTCATGCTCCTGCAGGTGTGATACATCAACAGGTGGGTGCCATCTCTGTTTTGTCGTGTCTTTCGTCTTGCGTTTGTCACTCATTTCTCTCTGTTTATCAGTGCTGACCTGAGCTGAGGATGTGTTCACAGTGGAATGGGACATTGGCTCTGAGCTACCTGGAAAACAGTTAACTGGTTTTATTTCAGTAACCTCTTCCAGCGTTCCTAAGACTGTTCTCTTTGTGAGATAGATGTCATGTTTAGTGGGGTTCTGAACAGGGATTTTGACAATTTTGGTGGACCCACTTGGAACATCTACTACGGCTGGAAACAATTCCAAACCCTCAGGACAGTTACTCACTAAGTTGGGTTGAAAAAGCATAGCCCCACCCTCTGGCCATTCCCTGATTCTACACCTCACCTCGCAAATTTGCCCTGCACGAATAGTTACACCTCTCTTCCCTGTCCTCACACTGCACTCATCTGTCTCCTCTGGGGTTGAAACCTGGAGAGCAGAAACTAGGGGTTCCACTGCACGGTCACTGATACTTAAGGCTTCTTTGAGCAACACAGAAATATCAGCCCCCTCTTTCTGTTCTTTGATTATCTCAGCTATGACATTACTGCCCAGAAGAGGAGAACTAAGACAGTTCTTGCTGATTAACATTGGCACCTGTATGGTGACATGTCCATAGTTCTTGCTACAGACCTGGAGCTCAACATCTGCCCATCCATCAAAGGGGACTTCTGTGCCATTAGCTGCAGAAATCTCCAGAGGTTCACCGAAAGGGAGGGTACCAAGTGGCTGGATTTGAACATTGGGGAGTGCTTCTTCCATCCATGTTCTCCCCACCATAGTCACTTGAGCCCCTGAGTCAAGCAACATTTTAAGAGGGACTCCATTAATAGCACATGAAACCATACATCGCTTTCCTATGAGCTGTGCTAAGCGCTTTCTCGGTAGTGGTTGACATGGTGTGTTTGCTTTTACAGGGCTGGCTGTTTTAGAGTGGCTGGCTCGTGCTGGGCCCTCCTTAGATGTCACGATCACTGGCTGCCCCTCTCCAGTGACCTCGACCCGTTTCCCGACATCCTTCTTTGAAGACAGCCGATTGCGCGATGTCCAGCTTGGCCACATACAAAGCAGTGAGGGCAGCTCACCTTGCTCTGCTGGACACAGTTTCTGCATCTGCCTCGGGCTTCAGATGTTGGTGGCTGAGGACGGGCTGCAGCTAAGCAGGGGTCCTCTGAGGCTGTACTGTCAGTGGGTCTCCCCATTTGGGCCAAGTGTTTGGTCAGGGAGGAAACTTGTACAGTCAGTTCTCTAATAGCAGCACAATTAGCCTGTAATTCACTGTCAACTTTAGTTTGCTTAGCGGAGTCACTACTGTCAGGCTGAGCAGAGCTTACAGTCACCGGTCGGTTCTTAGCTACTGTGCCAAGGCGTTTCAGTCTTTCTGTCTCCGCACTAGTAGACTTGGTGATTTGATCTAAAAGAAAGTCATCGGTAACCTGCGAGTCTGTGAGAAGGGGTTTAAGATCTTGTCGAACATGACTGCTTTTCTCATTTAACCCTTGGTAAAGTGTGTGGAGAAAGGTGCCTTGAACAAGCTTTTTGTCGTAACTAAACTCCGCACCAGGCTGCTGTGATTCAAACAAAACACGCTGCTTTAAACCCATTATTTTGTACAAAAACTGTTGTGGGCTCTCTTTATCTTGCTGTCTGGCATTACTTAGTTCTTGAAAAAGCTCAGTACTGCTTTTGTCTCTGATGTGTGCGCGGAGAAACCGCTTGAGCTCATCAACAGTTAAGTCACTCTTGTTTGTTAACATTTCTCTGAAGGTACCAGGTTTTATGACCTTAATCACAGTGCGAATTACCTCTGACTCAGTAAAACCTCCCTGCATTCCTTCATCTATTTGTTTGCAAAGGTTACTGTAAGACATGTCAGACCCAACATCAGAGATCTGTCCACCATGTAGTTTAAACTCTCTGCGTGGGCTCCTGAGCTGGAAGACATACTCACTCTACCATGGGGAATGTCACCTGCTGTGAGTGTGTGAATGCCTCTGTTTCCTGAAGGTGGGTCAATGTGTGCATCTCTGTCCGATGATTGGGGTGGTGGTGAATGAGTGTCTCTGTTCATCTGCGATGGTGGTGTGGGAATGTCTGTAGTGGGTGTAGTTGGCGGTCTGTCTGAATGGTTGTGGTCAGGGTGACGTGGGGCGGGGCATCGCTCTTCATGGGCTGTCGCCTCTCCTGCTTTAGGCGTGGTCTGGCTGACCCCACTTCCTCCGACATCTGTAGGCAGCAGGTCACTCATTAGGTCATTAAGGAGGAGGAGTTGGCTCATACCTTCATCCTCCATAGCGCTCAATTTCTTGCTTCTGAGGTAGTCAACAATCAAGTCATATAGTTCTGGTTCACTGACGTCATCAACATCGTGAGTGGTGCTTCCGTCATCAATCCAACTCACAACTTCCCGTAGCTGGTTGATATTCAAATACGAAAGACTCTTCTGGATCTTGAAGATCAGCATCCGCCGAGGGGTGACAGTGGCCATTATGACGTTGCACTAGTGGCTTCTGCTCTCTGGATGACGCACTGGGTTGCAGCCTTCACGTCGTCTCAGCAATCACTTCACCAGGTGGTGGCGCTAAACCATCCCGGACGAGCCCCCAATTGTTACCGGCACCAGACCTAGGGGAAATCTGGACCAGTAGCGAGGGTTACACAGGCTAGAGAGCACTGCGTAGCCAAGATATACAGGCACTAACTCTGTGAATCAACAAGGAGAGGACGAGAGTTAGCGTTGCTCATGCTTGTTTATTTCTGAACTAAATGCAAAATATAAACTCACATATTTCATAAAAGAAATTGGTTTAACTCATAATATGCATCAACCCAATACATATTCACTTTTCCTTCTGAATTAATCACTCACATAATACTTATACAATCCTACTTAAACTTAATCTTATACTAACATCATATAAACATTGCTACAATACGATTACCATCTCTCTCTCTCTTACACACACACATGAACGACACTTATCAAAATGGCGATATCGCGCCATAAACGCAAATGTTGTTTGAACTTGGCGTTTCTCTAATTACAGCTTCTACACTGCTGACAGATACTTTTAACAATAGTTCAACACATTTTCCCCTGTTACAGATGGCTACTATTGCTTATACTCTTACAAAACACTCAGTGAAACTAAGTTGATGAAAACAACTCACCTCGCCGACACACGTCGGGACAATTAACTCGAAATCAAACTTACAACACATTCGACTGGTCTCAAAATCATCTCGTAACATTACAGAGTAATTGATGAAGCATTCACATTAGTTATAAAACTATGCTGAATACCAAAATATGAATTTTTACCGTACCTGTGAATCAACAAGGAGAGGACGAGAGTTAGCGTTGCTCATGCTTGTTTATTTCTGAACTGCGCATGAGCGAAGCCAGGTAGCTATTCTCCCTGGTGAAATCCACAGCAGCACTAGAGCACCACCTACTGGCGTAACTGTGTACTACTTTGATGTTTGTATAGTGTATTGAATGTCTGTGAAATGTCATGTGAAACTACATGTTAGAATGATTCAATTATTACAAAAAAATAGGGGGTGTGCCAGTTTACATCAAAACTAAATATAGCATTTGCCAACCTATTACATCTGCAGAGCTTTTTTTCTTTTTGCACTTCTCAGCCTCTTCATCTGAATCTTTCCTCTCTGTTTACCTGAGAAGGTTTGCTTCGACCAGCATGCCAGCCAGTTGTCTCTGCTAGCTAGCCTTTAAACCTCAATTTAGTTAACTGCTTTTTTTCCAGACAAACCAAATTTTACTATACATTATGCTGATGAAGTGTGTGAAATTGTTCATTTATCGTCATGTATAAATGTGCTAATTAGAAACACCTCAGTAGAACACAGCACAATTCTAAAGGACCAAAAACTACAGCCTCCGCAAAGTCGAATTAACAACTACTTCAACAATGCCTGACCATTACAGCATTCATGAAGGTTTTATTGGATGTATTGCGAGGCTATCTATGTATTAGATGCAGTTTAATAGCTTTAGCTTATCCAGTAAACTGACAGCTAAGTTTAAGATCGAAGTTTAAAAGCAACAATCCCCTGCTCTCACGGGGGATAATGCACCTGTGCTATTTTTTTTTTTTTTTGGCCATTTTTTGTTGAGAACAGTAATTTTCTAGCAACTATGCTTGACCAAGAAATAATCCTGCAAATGACCTTTCATAAACCTTTTGCACTTTGGTTTGAGCACAAATTAAACTCTGAGATATAATGTATTGATTTGAGGACTTTTAGAAGTTCTGGTCCTGAGATTAGAGTGTCTTGGGGCATATAGCCAGGCAACTGTTTCTTAGTCTTCCTTTAAACAAAGCTGCTGGAAAAAAACAGAAATATTGCCATTTAAATAATCTACAGAGGCCCTGAAGCCTTGGAAGATATATTTTCTTATCTTGTATGCACAAGATAAAAATTTGTGAGATGCAATACAATGCTTTGAGTGAGAGCCAAGATAATAACTTGTGCGACCAAGAAAATTACTTGTGCACAAAAGCAAAAAAGAAAAAGAAATCCCTCTTTTGGGATTTCAGGGCCTCTGGACTATCCACAAAGATGTAAACTTTTCCTTTTTTTTGTGTATGTACTAATTCATGACCCAAATGACGTGAAGCTAGAAGTTGCTGGGTGGAAACTGTTTACTGTATGTTCACACCTTTTAGCCACTTATCTCTCTTTTCACTTATTACTGCTGCTGAAGAATAAATGTAAGGTTGTGACATAACATATTAAGTCTGTAGGCAGTCGTTCACAGTGTTAAGTGACCAAACACTAATTAACTTTTAACACAGCGATAGCCACTATGGAGAAAATCCCTCTAGACCCCAGTAGAATTCTAGAATGTTGCTGCAGTTCGCTTAAATGAGCATTTTTGCTACTATTAATTAAATACATCAAAACAAAACCAAAAAATGGATAGCACCAAAACTGTTGTTAATAGTTATGATGAAACTACAAGAAGACAAAGTAACAATATCCATAACTGGATAACATTTTTCAGGTTTTCAAATATATATATACTGTATATACATAGAAAAACCTCACACTTACTTACTAACCCAACAACAGTAATGTGGTAGTAGGTAGTGAATAAGTTGTGTGCTGTGACCTGGAAGTGTTCCATTTTTCTCTGGATAACAGTGTCCATTACCAGCAATAAGAGCCTGCCATATAAGATTTAAAAAAAAATAAACACATTTAACTGTCACTGCGAACAGGCCAGTCCTCCCTACGGACTCTTTGGGTCAGTCCTCACCAGGAACCAGCATCCACCGGATAGGGCAGCATGTGACGTGATTTTAGCATAAAACTTTGTCTTTGTCACTTTCCACGATGCACTGTAGGCTCAGTATCTCTCTCACAATCGAATCTTACAGAATCCAGGTGGATACTACAGGTGAAGATATTTTCTGATTTACAATTAGTAACCCACGGGGAAAAAAAACACGTATCTCAATGTTACGATGTATATTTCTAAAGTTCAGGTTATTGATGACCACTTAAATGATCTAAAATGGAAAGTACAGGACTTTATTACCCATGTTTCGATACACTGGGCACTCACATGCTGCAGTGAAAGGGTGCTCTGGGGCACTGTGGGGTCTAGAGGGACATCCTTTGTTGTAGTACTATCTACAGTACTATCTTCAAAGTAGAGATGTTGATGTAGAGATGACAACAATGATCTTATTATGGTAGATAAAAGGCAATGCGGAGATTTTTCTTATGTATGTATGCATCAGTATATCATAATGGCAGTATCCATAAGGAATATGTGTGGCACATGTGTGGATTCGAATTACATTTTATGTGTGCATCTTAAGAAGTGTGTTTATCATTAATAAGTAATAGCATTAAACTCTCAAACATGTTCAAATGGGAAAGATTTATTGACAGGAATGACTCACCTTTTACTTTCCCAGGACAAAATGTTAGTCAGAGGCAGGATGTTGTGTGTACAGTAATGGCCAATAAACAACAGGGCAAACAGCAATTGTCTATCTGTGTGTGAAGCCAATATTTACTGCTAGTCCTAAGCTTGGACGTTGGATTGATGGGTTAGTTGTTGTTTCATAGAAATGTCGGCATGCATGCTGCCACCCAGAGATCTACTCATGTGGCAGTGAATGATGGCACTTTCTGACTTCTTTTTCCTCCCAGAAGTTACAGTAAATATCCACAGTGAAGAAATGTTGCACCTGCAGTTTCTCTCTGTGTGACACAAACAGATGCTTCTGCAGGGTTGGTGCTTGCAGCCAATCATACACAGCCATGAATTATTAAATAGTACCTCCAGCAAAAACCTGGACTTTTTGTCCATGCACACAGAAGACAGTCCTAGCTTTCATTGCAATCCAGGCGTTTGCTCTTGTCCTTGTTTAGTATTCGCAGTGCGGTCCCCTGGGTAATGCAGGCACAAAATCGTAGCTCTGTGCATGACAGCGTTTCTCCCTTCTCAACACCATTGTGACCCCAAGAAGTGTTCAGCCCCCGAATTTCCCCATGGATCACCCAGCCAGTGTAGCATATGCATGCCTGCATCAAGGAAAATGCTGGAATTGATGTGTGTGCGAGTGTCTGCGTACCAATTGCTTTAACACCATTACAAATTGCTTGTGCGTAAGCAATCTGTTGTGTATCCTCCGCATACAAGAAGAGGGAGGCTTACTTCTTTGAATTTCCAGCAACGTTTCAACAATGTGATCCTTAGTTTGTACTGTAGGTCATAACATGCACACATCTACATGTGGAATCACAATGAACCTGGAAGATTTTACATTGTTTTTTCTAATAATCTCTGAGCATATAGTGTTGCAGGAGATTTGACATAATATACAAATAAATGAATTTACAATCAAATAAGTTAAAATTAACTTAAATATGTCTTGTTTTTCAAAAGGGGATCTTTTAAGACACTCCTATCTACCATGAACACAGTTTCTACAGTAACAAATGACTCATATACAGGATTAGAGAGCAGTAGTGAGAGCAGAATAAGAATATAAGAAGATACTGTATGAAATATTTTAGTCATTGGTGTCACATCAAACGTCTCAGTGGATTATTATTTCAAGTTAGAATATTTGGTAACACTTTCTATGAAGAATTATTCATACTGAATTCTGATGATTCATAATGCTTGATGACTACACTCATAAACACACATAATGCTGATTCTGATACACTATGTCAACAGTCACAAAACATACATATGACTTGAAACATTAGGATGAAGCTGGCATTACTATAGATGCTTTACAATGTACTTTACTTAACACATACAATGATAATTTATGACATTGTTATAGGACACTCTCAGTTCTCACAATTGATTGTTGAGGTGTGTGTATAGGTGAATATAGGTAGTCATAATGTGTTAAAGGCCCCATCAGTCAAGCTCTAGTTTATAACAAGTCAAGAGCATCCATAAGAAACCTGAACGTCACATCTATAATGTTTTATGAATTATGCATGTTTATGAGTGTAGTCATAAAACATTATGAATGCATTATAATACACTAATGCCCCTATAATACTGTATCTATATATCTATAATATAGATCTGGTCTGTATAGATGTGGTACCAAATTTTTAGGCTCCTAGTACAGTATTTAAAATGTCCTGATACACTTGCATTAGTCATATTCCTTTGTGCTTACACAGCAGTTTGTCCAGGAAATATAATTATCCAGCACATACCTTTGGCCTCATTACCTCTGTAAACTTTATTGATAGTACTTGTGATAGCAATGACATTGCTTCTTGGGTAAAATAGAAAAAAAAAGGGATTTAAATTAGGGCCAGGTACAGCCCTTCCTATCCCATAATTAGCATGGGATCCAAAAACAATGGGAACGTTGTGTCTGTAACCCAACAAAAGAGCCAAAATCCCACCAAGCTCAAGCTAGAGTAGTTAATTACAGGTTGGCTGTTGGTGTTAGCTGTTTGTTACACAGTCAAATTGGCCAACTAGTCATTGTATTGTCTGCATGTACTGTATGTCAAAGTTAGAGCAGCCATTATTATTCAGGAAAATCACTGTATTTGACTCAAATGCAGTGACCATGTGCCCTGCTCCATCATTTTGAATCACTTTGAACCACATTTCGAGTTAAAAGCCTTACAGCTACAGCTTACACATATAATCAACATTAACAAACCAGTTCTTACCTCAAAAACACATCCAAAACTAATATCTGGTTGTTAAATCAGGACTTCAAAAAACAATTCAAATGTGGCAGTGTTTCCATTGAGTTGTAATAATAAAATTATACAATGGGTTATTCAGGTGTCACCTAAATTTAGCAGTATGGAATTAGGCAGACAGTAATAAGCCACTAAGACTGATGTTAATGAACTTGCAGTGAGCACTAATGGAGGAACAGCTTTTTAAGCCACAAATGAGATATTGTGTAAAACATATTAAGGTCATTGTGAATGTGAATTTATTATTACTACAGAGAGAGGGGAAGATGGATCACCTGAAACAGTGTTCAATTACAGCAACCCAAAATGCAGACCTTCGTTTTAGTACAATATATTCTGCAGCTTTCTAATGTTTGGCCAATATTTTCATTATTTGTGTCATTCGATGTGCAGACTCTAACCAGTGACATCAAGACTAACAGTGCTTTCAGACAGTAAGTATAACACCACCACCACCGTTGTTTCTAATGTAAACATGATGGCAATTCTGCTGCTGAGGTAGGCGGCAGCGGGCATCTGAGTTGATTTTTTTCAGCTTGTGACCATGGCAACCAAAGAAACCATGCCACAAAAAAAAAAAAAAAAAAAAAAAAAAAAATGCAACAGCTACCTTTTCTGATATTTGATGACAAGTAAAAATAATTATGGAGCAACATCAGTTTTAAAGTTTGTTTAACTGCTCCAGGCCTGTAAACAATGTTTATAATGTTAACTTGCAATACAAGTCATGCCAGAGGAGTGAGACATTAAATACATTTTATACATTAAAATATGGAGATTTCTTTTCTGAACACTAACATTTACAGATAAATTGGTTTGGCATTATAGATGTTCCGTCGCTCATCTCTGTGAATAGACTTTCTGTCAGAGCTGTCGTGTTTACTTGACAGCTGTGACTGGCAGTTTGCACAGGGTGTTTTATTTTGAAAATCCACTGGATTCTCTATGCTGTTTCTGTGTCTGGCTTCCGCCCACTTGAGGTGCTCTGTGTAAATTAACGCGGGCTGTTTGTGGCGTCCATCAAAAATAGAACAGCAGTGTATTTCACGCAGAGCTGAGCGGAGGCTCGCTTCTGGGGTGCTTCTGAACGGCGCTGGTGGGGTTTGAAACATTGACTAGAGCGTCCGCATATCGCTGCGGTGACTGTCAGATTTTGATATCTGCATGTGTGGTTCCCACTGTTAAATATAGAGGAGGAACAGGTGTGATGGTGTGGTGGTGATTTTTGTTGCTGACACATTGGTGATTTAGTCAAAATTCACCAAACACATCCCAGGCTCTGTAAGGGCTACTTCTCGACTGAGATTTCCTAAGGAACTTTGTGTTTTTTAATCAATTTTTGAAATAACAGAAACAAATGTTTGGTTTTAGCCATCAGCTCAGGTGATTTCAGCACACATCAGTTTACACCGTGAATGTTCCATGGTGTGAAAACAACCTTTGTTACCTAAGACATCTGGCCCGGCTAATTCCTGTGTTAGTGGTTGTGTCACCTCCTCAGTTCCCTCTCATTAGCTTGACCTCTTACCCTGCAGTTTTAATAATCCACAATATTACTACCCCTAGTGACCCATGCATATTTATAAAGCCCTCATTATGCCATCACTCAAAGTAATCATTATCCTGGGGCCCATTATAGCAGATTTTTGGCACGATCTGCCACGGGACTGTTTTTCAATCGACACAGCACAAACGGGTGTGTTTGGCAGACTTTTATACCTTAGAGGGATCACAGGTGGCATTGAAGAGTGACAGACACATATATTGCTCTACATAAACAAACAAATATTAAAATGATCTGGCCGAGTGCAAATGGGGGTGAAATTATGTAGGTTGCTAGAATGACTCAAAACAGAAAAGAGAGGCTCGGCTATAAACTTAGACAATTTCATCTCTCCGTGCCTTCAAGGAGACTCTATCCGAGACAGTCTTTCGCATACTTGTGCTTTCTTTCCAGCTCAATAACTTCACTAACAATCCTCTTTCCCTGTGCTGCTTTTATGTTCACTTTATTTGCTTTTAGCTGTGTATTGATTGAGCCTGTTCCTCCTGTTGTCTGTAAGTCAAAGATACGATGTGTGTTGTTGTTCCCCAGATCTATCCCGGTGCTCATATTGTTTGTATTTGTATCAGTGTGTGTCGTCTGATTATGGCCCTCATTTGAGCCTGTTCTGCTGTGCTGCTTGCAGCTATGCCACTGTTTGCCTGCTGTTACTGATTCTGCCTTCTTTTGTCCTTTGCTGTGCTGTTGTACTTTCTTTTCTTTGTTTGTCTCATGCTTTCAACGTTGAGTGCTATTTTATCCTCACATTCTCCTCGTTTTGCAACAGTAGACAGTTGCTGATTATTGCTGACTTGAACCAATCTGTGTTTGATTAATGTACAACTGCTGAATTCAGATCTCCGCATTTGCTTACAAACCCTGACGATTGAAGCTATTTTTAACTCTTCCACCAGAGGCCAAATTCATGTCAGCTGATCAGTCACTCATCACATAAATGTATGTGATATCATATTTACATCCCGTGCAAAAGGTAGGACAGTTTGTGAGTTTTAAAAGTTGTTAAATTTAATAAATGAAAACAAGTTTAACCACGGAGATCGTAACTTTCACACCATTTCCACACTATAGAAATAGAAAAGATCTAAACTAGTCTGTAGTCATTGAAATATAATGCCACTCACTGCTAGTCTCTGTTTTAAGCGCCTCCTTTTTACCTGCATGTTTTGCAGCTGACCTAGCAATTGATGTAGAATAAACACATAAGAAAAAACAAATACAATCCTCTGCATTAATCTAATTTAGAAGCCATTAATTGATATTCTAATTAAAGTATGGCCTTTTGTTAAATGTTAAATGCACTGAGGCTTTCATTAATTATTCGGTGAATTGCACCAAATGTGCTAACAAATGTGTGAATTCTGACTTCTCTCTGACAAAACAGGACAGAACAGGATTATCTATGTTAAAACACAAGGTTGACTTTTCTTTGCAAATCCCCTTCTAATAACAACTCAACTTACAGACAATTGTCCTAAAAATTAAAAAATAAATAATATAAAAAAAAACTGTCTCACAGATGCCAGCTGAAATCCATTGCAAAGGTAGCCAAAACAAGTGCCTTTGGAGTAGGGATTCATTTTTTCATTAATTTACTCAGAAATATGAAGGTTTTGTCAGAGAAGCTCTTGAGGGTATTACCTGCTACACAATAGAGAGGCTGATTAAATGAAATGTGGCAGCGTCACACACAATGGTGCTTTGTGCATTCAGTGTCACAGTAGAGATTATGGCTATTTTGGAGATGTAACCTTCAGTCTGTAGAACTAAGGTTGTACTCTTCTTCTACTACAGTGAAGTGGGACGAGGTCCAGACATTATATAGCTGAATTTTGAGTGGTCAAAAATCTGAACAGGTTATGGTTTTGTTGTTTTTTTTTTTGGTTGTTTATTTTTTATGATTATTTTTGGGCTCATTATCGCTACAGAAAACATTAGATGTATCTTTGCTTCTAGACATGAAACAAGTCCCTTGTGTCCCCCAGATTATTTTTTAAGTTTCTGAAAATATGCTTCTGTTTTATATCAAGCTTTTTGTGACTCTGTGCATGTGTATTCATAAATGTATTGTATGTATTGTTCATAACCACAATCTTTTGAGTCCAGCAGTAACTCTGTTATAAAGCAGACTTTCTGAATCGGATATTAAGATGTCATACAGCAAGTGAAGTCATTTTCACTCTGTCAGCCAGCTATCATTGTCCAGCAATTTGTTTGGTGGTGTGATGCTCATAACTCTGCCCTACCTGCAGCGGAAACTTCCTCCAACTGTTCAGTTGTGCTGCCAAGAATGTTGCAATATCTGACCTTCCATGCCCTTCCATGAATATTTTAAATAGAGGCATGAATGTTGAAATGATTATGAAAAAGTCCCCATCCCACTCTTTGCTGCTCAAAAGTTTAACTGTGTGTCTGCATGAAGGACAACCTTTGCATTATTTTACATGATTTGTTTGTTGCTACTTTGTATTATTACGTATTAATTATGTGTATTATGGTCTAAATTAGTGCTTAATCTAATTAAATTAGACACTAGCCTTGAGCATTCACATGTAATGCCTAATTATGTTTGACAAGATAAATGCATGCATGCTTGACCTGTGACATCTGATGTGAGCACACAGTACATACTGCATATGTTTCATTTGATAACTCACAGAGTATAAAACAGAGATGATGGGTGAAAGAAGTGACAAAAACTGTAATTCAAATCCCAGAATGGATTTTAATTCAGGACTTTGAAGATACTTAAAGCACTATTACGTAGAAATTGGTATTTCTGTGATTTGTTGCCTCCAGTTTCAGAGTGTAACCCCATTGTGGTAAATATTTTCAGCTGTACTCGAGTATTTGTTCTGATTACATTACTTATGATCAAAAACTAGGGAGTCGACAACTTTGCTAACAGCCAGACATCAACAAGGTCAACAACACAAGACATAGCAGCCAGCTAATATTACTTTCTAGTCCAACAGCAGTCAGCCCAGCTCGGCGTCTGTCTTTCAGCCTTTTATTTCACCAAGCTCTCACCAACCACTAAAAGTCAGTCCCAGATTTATTCTTATCTAGCACCTTCTTGCTTTGCTCACTCTCACTTTTTCTCTTCTTAGTTTCCTCTGTCAACGTCCTCTTTAGTCCTTTCACCTCTGCCATTATGTCTGTAGAGGCTGATGAGCCCCGTTACATTGCCTGCGTCTGCCTGGTTCTGGCACGACACTTCCTCTGCTACCAACATTTCACTTTGACCCTGGGCCTGAAAACTTTCTTTTTCCAGTGGTCAAAAACACCTGTGCTACAAGCACTAACCTGGCAGCAAGGCTAACAAACTGAGCGAACATTAACTAACAACAGCTACAGTTCGCAGCAGTTTAGTTCACTGTCCATCAGGAAACTGATGGAAGTAGAAGAGGAGCAGCCGGAGGACATTTTCTCCATAAAGCATGATCAAGTTTTACCAAAATCTGTGAAATATTTCCTGGTGTATGACTTACATACTTCTCGTGGGTGGTCATTACAGGAGCCCAAGTTACATAGAGTTCATCTTTATGAATCACCACAGAGGTATAAGTTGGTTTTAACAGCATGTAAAATGTTAACAGGTTTTGCTACATGAATTTTGGCCTGGCGAAGATGATGTTGTGACCGTCACTATGGTAACTCCCTGATCCTCAGTCATTTTGGATTGCCTGTGCTATTAGTTTGTGAATGGAAAGTAGTGATAACATTTCCATAATGATGATTGTAGACATGATGTCAACACCCAACCTTTCTCATTTCCAGTTGTCTACTGCATGCTATCAGTTCTGAAGAAGGGACGTGGTGGTATTTCAATAATGAGCCTTCTAGATTCTCTCACGACTGCATGATTTGATTCTTTACGTCAAGGCAACTGTAAATATGATGAAGATATCAACAGCCATGATTATTAGATTATTATTTTTTGGTTCATGAACTGTTTATTCTGATTTATCTGTTTTGGCTTGACCATAAATATTGCATCCAAGATGTTTTATTCCTCCTTTACTCAATATTCACACTGGACCCCAAAGTTGGACAGCAGTAAATATGAACTTTAACTTTTTTTTTTTTTTTTTTTTTAAATAAATATATTTAGTGAGGATGCCTCTGGTGGGTGTTTTGCATTTTGACAAACTCATTAAAGCTCTTACCTTTTTTCTGCTTTATGTTGTCTGTATATCTTTGGTAACTGTAAACACTAGTTTAACTGCTCTTAGTGATTCATTGCCTCCACAGACCTCACTGTCAGTCACCGGGGGCAATAAGGACTATTTTTAGGCTGAAAATAGCTCCAATAAAAAAGTGTTGACAGCGTGGTCTGTGGATTATCCAGAGTAATGGGGGAATTGATTCTGGAAATTGATGCGCTGTTGAACTTTTACATGTCACTCTCCAGTGAGGTGAGCAGCCAAAAATAAAACTCAATTCATCGCCAATGTACTGGAGTGGAGGAAGCCGAAGAGACTGATACCTTAAAACCTTGGCGAATAAATCCAAAACTAGGCGAGACACCGCTTGGACAGAATGAGAAAATATGTTTTATGTACTTTAGGCAACCTTTTTAGTTCATTAAAATCTCCACCAAGGTGCTTAAATCACATTTGAGTGAGTCCTTGGCTGCAGTCGAAAACAAATATCAGATTGAATGCAGCTGAAAGTCTGGGGGACCTGGATTAGACATTTTTACTGGAGTAGCAGGGTTATTCAGAGAGCTTTTTGATGAGGGCTGGTTAATGTGGCGCCAGTGTTCATTCTGCTGCACCAGGGCCAGAGGATGTCTGCCTCTGGGGGCTCTAAATGTGTATGTGTGTGTGTGTGTGTGTGTGTGTGTGTGCATGTGTGTGTGTGTTTCAAAAGGGATGCACTGAGCCGCAACCTGGAGCCATTCCAGATTATCCTCTCTGAGCTTCAATACCCCTTTGCATGTGAACACACATCCACAGACACACACACATACATCCAGCAGCACCTAACATGAATGGATCCAAATAAATGCTTGAATGGTTTCAACTGATCCTCTTCCGGGTTTATAAGCTCTCTCGTTGTCTATTATGAAATTTGTTGGGTAAGATGAAGCTAGCGCGCCACATTACTGAATGTATTCCTTCATATGCAATAATATATACACAAATACCTTTGGCACAGTGATCCTTACCTGTCAAGCAACAGGTTGATTTGGGGATTAAATGTACCATTTTTTTAACTAACTAACTAGAAATTAGAAGCATTTAGGAACAACAGCAACTCAGCCACGAAGCTGAAGACCACGCAAAAATCACAAAGTGTGGTCAACGACCCTGCTGACAACAGTGTCTCCAGACTAGAATGAGCTGAAGGTGAACACTAACATGGGTAAATACATTCCCTTTGACTATTTTGGGGCGTATAGCATTTGTGGCGTCATCTGTAAGGGTTTAAAGTCTGACCACCAGCATGAGTTGGGCAGAACAGAGACCGACTCATATGCATACCTGACTGTATGTGTGAATGTCTCTATTTCTCCTTGGCCAAGCTTCAATAAATATTACAGCATAAGACATCAGAGACTCCTGAACACTTTCTTCCCTCCTTACCTGGTGCCATTGATTTCAGCTATTTCTCCACAACACTGTGGAGTGACAAATCACGCTTCTCTCTTTGGCAGTCTGATGGTCGAGTCTGGGTTTAGTGGATGCCGGGAGAACGTTGCCTGACTGCATTGTACCAACTGTGAAGTTTGGTGCAGGAGGGATAATGGTATGGGGCTGTTTTTCAGGGTTGAGGCTGGGCCCCTTATCTCCAGTGAAGGGTTATGTTAATGCTTCAGCATACCGAGACACTTTGGACAATGCTATGCTTCCAACTTTGTGGCAACAGTTTGGGGAAGGCCCTTTTCTGTTCCAACATGACTGTGCCCCAGCGGACAAAGCAAGGTCTATAAAGACATGGTTTGATGACTTCGGTGTGGAAGAAGTTGACTGGCCAGCACAGAGCCTTGACCTCAACCCCATCAAACACCTTTGGGATGAACTGGAACGGAGATTGCGAGCCGGGCCTTCTAGTCCAACATGCTGTGCATCTGTGTCTCTCTATCTCTCTCATCTGTGTGAGCTTGGGTCTGCCCGAGATTTCTGCCTGTTAAAAGGAAGTTTTTCCTCGCCACCATCGCCAAGTGCTTGCTCATGGTGAAACTGTTTGGTCTCTGTAAATAATATTATAAAGAGTATGGTCTAGACCTGCTCTGTATGAAAAGTGTCATGAGATAACTTTGGTTATGATACGGCACTATATAAATAAAATTGAATTGAATTGAATTGAATTGAATTGAACTGAACGTCAGTGCCTGACCTCATGAATACTCTACAGAATTAATGGGCACAAATTCCCACAGAAACACTCCAAAATCTTGTGGAAAGCCTTCCAAGAAGAATGGAAGCTGTTATATGCAAAATGGGGACTAACTTCATGTTAAAGTATATTTATTTGAATACAGTATCCCTGTTGGTAAAATGGTCAGCCGTCTGAATACTTTTGTCCCCATAGTGTGTGTATATATATATATACACGTCACAGGTACTTGAAGCAGTTGATCCCCCTCAGATATTTGAATGTTACGTTATTCCATATCACTTAGTTCAGTCAAAGAGACATGTCAGAATGGGGATAAAGTCAGCTTATTCTTAAAGGCTCCCTTCCCTTTAATGCTTACAGTGATAACTGAAGGTTACCCACTGAATGGAGCTGCCATGCTAATTGACATTTAGTGATGAAATGCCTCACACAATGAATGCTAAAGGGGGAACTAATTACTGCCTATCCAAGTGTCAATAGCATCATCTGCTCCTTTCTAAATGTCAGTTTTACATTGAAATGCTGGAGGCACGGCTACCAAGCACTAATGGCTGGTCATTGGCAGCACTGGCTTCAGAACACACTCACAGGTAGGATGTGACGGACATTATGACAGCTCTCATTCCCGTGCTGCTACTTGTCCTTAAAGCTGTAATAATTGAATTTTTCACATTTCCAAATCTTCAAATACCACTTACTACAAGATGTCATCATTAAGTCCCGGTGTCCTTCTCGCAGTGTGTTGGCGGCTTTGCCACAGGATGTACATTATGTGTTGATTGCAGTAGTTATGTTCATCCAGTGCCCACACTTTCTGCTCTCAGCTGCTGTCACTGGCTATTCCCCTACATGATCCAAAGGTTCAATGCATTATATGACCTCTACACTAAAGCATCGGGGATGTGTAGCAGTGATGAAGATGGAGGGCCCACCAACTACTGATCAAGTAGTCAACAACTAAAACTACTAGTCAGTACTCTGCATAGTAATTACTTGTGGTAATAGGATTTTAGCCAACATCACTAGACTACTGTAGTTGAAAACACAGATGCCTGTACATATTTACATAGTTTCTGAGTGTGGCACCAATGCACATACTATGGCCTTGGTTATGATAATTTACCAGCACATTGTCACAGCAGAGGCCAAATTGCTTTTTTTCTGCACCATTCAGTCACTGTAGAGAGCTAATTTAAACGCTACTAACACAACACTTGCTTACATGTTTTTCAAAATAAATTTATTTTAAAGGTTAAATGCAGCAATAGGATTTTACTGGTAAAAGACACAGTTCATGATGCCTAAGAAACAATCCATGATGGCTGCATCACAGTGTCATTAGATTAATCAATAATGTAAGTAAGTAAAGTGTATTTGTATATTTCACAGACAAAGTAACACAGTGCTGTACAAAGGCAATATGCAATATAGAACAAAAAGTCATGATGAATACATGAGATGTAAACCTGTTGCATCCAGGCTATCTAAACACCTGTATAAACAGGTATGTTTTAGCTGTCCTTTAAAGGACTACAAAAGTCAACAGAAACAGCAGATGAGGGCAAAGCACCCCAAAGTCTTGGTGCCATGGTCGCAAAAGCTCAATCACTATAGGTTTTAAGATATGGGTTTTTCATGTGTTGGACACCCAGCAAATAGCATATTTGACCTGAGAGGGCAAGCCGATGAGTATGGGTGAAGTAGTTTAACCACATATGCAGGGGCATGGCTGTGCAGTGCTCTGTACGTGAGTGTGAGAATTTAAACTGGATCCGAAATCTAACAGGCAGCCAGTGAATAGATCTAAGTATAGCAGTAATGTGAGACGGTCTATATGACCTGATGAGGAGTCGTGCAGCAGCATTCTGGATTGTCTGCAGATGATCAAGAGCAGACATACTGAGCAAGGAGGAGAGGGCATTACAATGGTCAGTGAGAGATGAGATGAAAGGATGGACAAGCATCAGCATATGGGCAGCAGAGAAAAGAAATACTTTGCATGATCATAGCCTCACTTGGTTTGTAGAGACTGGATTTCATTCACAAAACATCATCAACTATATATGTATAATGTGATCAGTCCCAAGAGCAGCAAATATAAAAAAGTAACAGATACCCCATGACAGAGCCCTGCTGCACACCACAAGTCAGTGGAGAGGGTTTAGACACAAAGTTTCCAATAGAGACAGTGGCAGAAAAGCAGTTTCAGTAGAGTGATAACACTGTGATGGACTGGGAGTAGTTGAAAATTATTTCACACAACCTTGTTAGTAGTAAAAATTGGTAGTCATAAAACTTCCAGTAGCTGCTAGTCCAGCGCTAATCACCCTGTCCAGTTCCAGGATAAAATCAACTGCCCAAGTTTGACAACTACTGGTTCAACAAATATGGATATGTAACAACTGAACTAGCCTGGAGAATGACAGCAGCTTCGCACCAGCTGTGCCAAACCCATACGGTAATTTACAGCACATACTGTAGCATGCACTAGAGTGGGACTAATTAAATCACGAAACTGTATATTTTTTAAATTAATCCTCCTCAATGATTCAATCATTTAAAGAGACTTCTAAACTATCTGTTTGGATCCACAATTTTCTGTTTGGAAAAGCTAAAGCTGATTACCTGTGCGTCCAGGTGAAGACTTGCATGGGACTGCCATCATTTATCCTAAATTTATGTGCCTGACTGTCACCATTGTTACTCTGCTGGGTTGGCCTCCAATCTGACCCTTACACAAGGCTGTCACAGCTGAGGTCCTGGTACTCATTACCAGTTGCAACAAGAGGTCACAACCACTTTGGTCCTGGAGATAGAAGGTCAGGGCTAATCACAGTGACACAGCAATCATGTCAGCTGAGAGAGAAGTGTTGAATGTCAGGACTCATTATGCGAGCAATGATATTGATGGCAAGTTAGCAATAAATGCATCCTGAGCTCTCTCAGAAGTAGTAGCATGGCTTTACTTTAGCTGCACTAAGTTCACTATGTCAAGGATTTGTTCCACCTCAGTCACAGAAAATGAAAATGTTGCAAATAAAATTAAATATTAGAGGGAAGCTAAAGACAGATAATATGCCACAGAGGCAGGAAAAGTCTTAAGCATTTTCCCTTTGCTTATTATTTCACTGGTTCTGGCACATACAGTCATTCTTTATGAATTAAAACTGAATCTTGCAACCACAACCTGTTCACCAGTACAAATTAGGTAGGTTTCCTCTGGCAAACAGTACGAGCAATGTTTGGAACTCTGGGACGCACACATTTAAATTGGAAAAGAGGTATTTCAATTATATATTGTGACAATCTGAAAATTGCGGGGTAACACCGATGCTCGCCAGAACCGGAAACCGACACTCGTTACCCATGAAAGAGCCGGTGGAGAGAGAGAGAGAGCGAGAGAGAGAGAGAGAGAGAAAGAGTGTATGAGGAATCGGAGCAAGGCTCAGTGCGCGACTTAAGACCACGTAGTTAGTCCGTGTTTTTTTACTTTCGTCGACCGGCATCCGTCACCACTCCGCGACTACCTTTCATCACCCTTCATCATCCTCTCATCTCCCGCAAAGTGTACTGGAAAATCAGCTGGAGCGCAAACGTCATTCACTCATCCAAACCCGACAACAATACCGGACTGACTGCCTGTGAGTACAGACCGATGTGTTTTTCTTTTCCCCCTGACTTTATTTAACTGACAGTTTTTTCCCCCCTATTTTGTTTGATGAATGAACTGATTTTGCTTTGAGAAATTGAACTGAACTTTATTTTGAAGAACTGAAATTGAATGAACTGATTTTCTTCGAAGAATTGAACTGAACTTTATTTTGAAGAACTGACACTGAATGAACTGATTTACTTTGAAGAATTGAAGTAAACTTTATTTTTACAAAAGAAGAATCTATTTTGTGGTCTCCTTGATTTATGGTTGATGATTTTGTTGCATGTGTGTTATTTTTTTGTTGTTTTGTTTCCAGTTAATACAATGAGGATTGAATTGAAAAGGGTGGTATTATTTTAGGTTTCATCCTTGTATGGTGTGTTTTGGGGTAGTTTTGAATGACTATTTGAATGACTATCTTAAATGCCAGGAGAGAAACCTGGCTGGCGCCCATCATATAATAAAAAAAAAACCCAAACCGTCATAATATATATAGATATAGATATAGATAAAGATATATATAGATATAGATATATAGTTGGATCTGTTAGATCATAAAAGCCCATTTTGGAAAACCTCACTTACCTTTTACAAACAACATACACATTAGATGTAAGTTCTGGGACTGGTGCTGAGACACACTGGCTCTCACATTATGAATATGAATAAAATATCCGGATGTAATCATGGTGACATCATGGTAAATGCACAATATCCCCCATTTGAGCTTCTCCGTACAACAGTAGCAGTCCACTAGGGAGGGTAACAGTCTAACACGATATGTTCTGCATGTGAGGTACTTTCAAGCTCCCAAAAGGGGCTACAGTGTCTTGGAACATGTGGAAATCTAAGAGGTGTTAACAAGTTTAAGCAGGAAGTAGTCCAACAACTTTTCAATTGGCTGATTTGTGACTACCATCAAATTGCTTTCTCGTGTTATATTGACTCTAGCTTGCAAGTGACATGGCTTGCGGGTATAAAGAACACGGCCACTGAGAAACATGGCATACATGCAAACAGACTGCTAATTTCTACGGTCATGATGGGAGAACCCTCCCACAGGGAATTTGCCTGCTGCCACATGGAAAAAAAATATATCAGTGCCACCATGCAATCCAATCCTTCATGTCCCAATCAATTAGTAATGGCTTTGCCATTATGAGCTGCATAGGAAATGACTGATGGAGGTTAAGTGTCCGTTGGTGGTTCAACAGGTTACATGTCAGTGATGCATTTTATTACAATATAATGAGGAACTATGTGACTGGTAAGCTGGTAAACATGATATTATAGGGTCACTACACCTGAATTGCAACAAAAAACCCTTGCCACCCAACCCAGTGGTTGAGGGCACATGCTACTGTATGTAATCTAACATCCCCAGTTTGTGGATCATTATTGCATGTCATACTCTTCCCCCTTATGTTCTATCCACCTCTTTAGTATATGCTAAAATATAACCATAAAAAGAGAAAAAAGAACTTATTCCAGACACCCTCCCCCAGTCCAGTCTGCCTCAGTTTGTCTGTTTGCATGGAGGATTTACCATATTAAGTGCCAGCCCATGCGCAATCCTCCATATGGTGGGGAGTGAAGATTGAATAAGACAATGCGACAGTGTGTCTACACAAATACTGACTCATCATACTCCACTGCCCCCAATGTAAACGCACAGAGAATTGAGAAAACATCATAAAAATGTAAGCTCTGTTTTGCTTTGTCATCAAACCTTATTTTGTTTATGCATTACCATCTTTATATATCAGCTTTACTGTTTTTCATTGATTTAGGGATGTTGTGGATTTACAGAGAAATGACACATACTGTAACTCTGAGAACAGATGGAGCGGGGGGGTGAAGACATCCTGTAATTCAATTTACTATATTATTAACATGGTCCCTACCCTCAGCAGATACAGTACAAGTGCGATCTGAAGGGCAAGTGTGGAGATAATCATTGAGAAGTGACTGTGAAGTAAAAACAAAGGCAGAATGTGATAAGAGTTTGACAGATGAGGGACATCAGTGTCAAGAGATAGACTTGTAACCCCCTTTACCATCTACTATCAATCCTGATTCGCTTCCACCACATCCCTAAACACCTTCCAGGTCACCCTCCGCCCTCCTCTACCCACCTGTTCACACACCACATTGACTGTAAGCCCCAGACCAGCTGCTATACCTTTCCCTACTGCACAGCTACGACATCTGCCTCTGTTTTCCCTAGACTGTAAAAAGCACAGTATGTCCAGTTAGCTCAACTGATTACAGTCACTGTGTGCAAAATACAATGAGTACTTGCTAAAATCTGCCGGGTCCAGGTTACGATAACAATGACACTGTTCACAATGCAAGCCAGGACCCAGTGTGCCTGTTCATGTTTTGATAGGTAATACAATGAGATTGAAGCACAAGAATCAGATGATCTTTTATTTACTTCATGTCATGTCAGGCTCGAATTCAGAATATATGTTCTGTGCAAGCAGACAAAAACTCACTCATTTCCAGCGATTTTGATTCAAACTATTTTGATATTTAGTCTCTTTCTGACGTACATTTTCCTCTCATGCTTCTCTACAAATACATGGCCCCAGGTGTTCTTGGTCTGCCCCTATATGTGACTGTTGTTAATTCACCAACCACTTCCAATCAGTCATATAATATCGCCATCGGTGAGCTCAGGGAAACTCATTAATGTGTGTACTGATGGTAGAACTGATAGAAATTTATACAGACCTATGACAGTGTGATATTTAAGCCTGACATTTTCCAAACATGGAACAAATAGCTTGGAAGTGACATACATTTCTACTGAGTCCTGACAAATAGGCATCTGTTAGGAGCTGTGTATACACATATGTAACCAACACCAAGATGAACATGTCCTGTTTTCCTGTGTCCAATTTTAAATGAATGGTAATACCCAAAACTGAATGCAAGTCACAGTCACCAGATGACCTTGGCTTTTAAGCCTATGGGCTGTGAGTGATCAATAAATAAAAGATCCCGGAAAGGTTTGTGAAATGATGATAGCAGCTTACCTTCTTTTTGTTTTCAGGATTCAGCAGGCTGCGATGATCTGATGATACTTTTCATGAGGTGTGCTAAACAGCATGTACACACAATGGCACCAACACAAGAATAAATATTGGACAAACTCACATGAAACAGTTTCCACTATTGACGTCAGACACCATTAAGTCGACCAAAGAGCATGTTAGTAACAATTTGTATGTAGCGTGAGGACATCTACTGAAAGAAGGTCATTCTTCAGGCTAGATTGTATGTATATATGTGATCTTTTGTCAACACGAGGTGATTAAGCTCCCCTGTCCAAATGAACATGTCTGCTAGGAGGAGTCAACATCTGGTCGAGAATGAGTTGGATAATGCTTTTAAACGTCTGCATTGCACACACATTTCAGCATCTGTGCTGTTTGCTAATTGCCAGTCATCATCACAAATCTAAGAGTAATTTAAAGCCAAGACAGCTGTAAAATTAGCGTTCGTTATAAAGAATAGAAATTACAAGTGGATAATGTTATGACATATTAGATAAATTATCGCACAAGTATGGAATGTTGCATAAGTTGGTTTTCTATTCACAGTTAACTGGATCTTCTTTAACTTTGTGTCATTTGCAAACATTAGGACCATGACAGCATTTCACCTTTTAGAATGTTTAGTTTACAAAGATTGCAATAAATCGAAAAGAACATGAGCTTCATCTGAGAAATAAAATTCAAAGGAAAGGGAAATAGTTCAGCTCTCTTGCATTATTCACAATAGTATATAGCAAAGTTCATAAAAAGGTCTTAAATTGCTGCTTAAATCAGTTTACTTAATTTCCCGATACCTGTTAGTGCACCAGTCCAAAGCAAGCTTATGTGGAGGTCAGTTTTAATGTGCCAGATGCTACTTGCAGGCAATGCATTTGTTTAACAGGCCTTTACAGCCATGCACAGAGCTAAATCACACTTTGATGAAATCGTAAAATTTGTCCATGAGCTTCATTTTGCTGTTTGTCCCCACCTCGGCCATTATATGAGGCAGCTGGTTGTGTAACAGTAAGAAATAAGACCTTTACAGTGACTATACTGAATGGAAATCAACCATAGCCCTCATTGTTCATCTGGGCTCTATTAAGTTTGCATAATGATGCAGAGAAAGTGCCAAAGAAACATACCAAAAGAACATTATTATTCTCCACTGCCTTCCCTAAGGAAGCCAAACAATGCTTGTAAACCTCTGTGACTTCTCTGTGCCTCCTTAAGGGTAATGAGCCTGCCATTGAAATTAAAGGCCAGTGAATTAGCTCTCGGCCTTGCTTTTAATCAAGCTTCAGATCAGCAGCAGATTGCTCATCACTACCTCTCCAATTTCTGCAGGCTTAATTATTTAGAACTTTGTTCATCCAATGAACTCTGAAACGCGACATGTCAAAGAAATACCAAATTTGCAAAGAGGGTACAACTGCCTTGGTGTTACATAAAACCTGCTTTGATAGGAATTCCTTTTATTCAAGAAATGTATCCTGACGTCCTAAGGGGCTTACATTAAAAGTGACCTGCAGCACTGAAATATAAGACAAGGAAAATCGTTGAGTTTAAGCTGGTCTCAGACATATTGTAAAATACTTTTTATGAGAGGCCACTCCCCTTAGTTACTGTTGCTACACTAGATAAACATTTTGTTCTTGCATACTATAGCAAACAGTGCATTTTAAAATGTTAACAGTGGCAGATTTACCACTCAACATTTTTCAAACAATGGTCCTTGACGGAGGTAGACAGTAGAGGCTTCTCATTTTGAGCTGACTCATAGCTGAATTGTCACTGGTAGATTTGTCCCATGTACAGTCTGTGAACCATCAGCTGTCATCTGACAACAATATGGTTTGGTCATGGCTGAGGTTTCAGGGCTTCCGCTGTAGCCAGTGTCTATCCGCATAACAGGTAACTGATGTGCAGGCCAAGACTTCCTCCTCTGAGTTCCTGTCATTGTTTACCGTCCAATTAGCAACTGGAAATGCAAGAATGGTAACTTCTATAAATAAATTATCAGTGTATAGATGCTAAAACATTGTAAGACAATAGCTGATGGGCTTGGAGATTTCAATACCAATATGTTCTGCCTCTTATCGTCTGATGAGGATTTAGTGTTTTCTTAGCTTTTTTTTTTTTTTTAATGTTATCTCTATTTAAATGCAGATATCTGTTCATAGAGATTAGCAGAAATGTGTCTTTCTCATCATTCTCACACATCAAGTCTCTAATCAGACTGCAGAGTAAGTCCTGGCCTGGATATTTGTCATCTGTCAAAGCAGACAAACACACATTTTAATCCATTCCTTACACCTATATTGTGTTTTGAAAAGGCTGAAGAAATGCACCTCTTAAATTAGCTCCCAAACACACCCATCACTTCAACATGAACAGAAATCTTAAGCCTGCCTATACCTGGTTACTGATGCTCAGCTATGATTAGACAATCACTGGTTGGGAGATGGATTTCGTGAATAGTAATTTGTAATTAACTCCAATTATGATGTTTCAACTACACTGTAACTAGACTTGTTCCTCCCTTCAGAAGAGATGCTGTTGCTAACATTCCTGTATGTTTTGAAAGCTATTTTACTGATCAACTGTCTCTACCCTATCTGTAACTGAAAATGGTCGCAACAATTACGGTTCTTCCAGACAGCAAATAGTTGCTACGTTGGTGGCAACATTGCTGCTCTGTGTTTTGAAAGAGAACAAGAAAAATAGATCTTGCATTGTGTTTCATTTAAAGCCAATTGCTAGACTAGAGAACGATCAATGTGTTTAATGTTTGCATAAAGGGTTGGCAGTGAAAGGCTGATTGTAGCAAACACATTTCATGACTTGATTTCTTTTATCTATTCCATTCTCATAGCTGATTACTTAAAAGATAATTAAGGTTGAACAATCAGAAACTGTCATGCTGACATGGATTCATTCAAATGAGGTTTCCACAACTATTAAATTGTTACTGGCATTTGTTTTCTTTCTTTCTTTTTTTTCTTTCTTTCTTCTTCTTTTTTTTTTTTTATTTCTTTCTTTCTTTTTTTTTTTTTGGACCAAGTGAAGGGGGGAAGAAAAACTAATTCTCAATGAAAGAACATGCTTAACATTTGCATAACAATCCCTGGTCTTTCTCTGACATTTAATATGGCCTATGAATTATAATCAGCCCCAATAATGAGATGAGAAATACCAAGTGTGTCAGTAAAAGGTTTGCCTCAAATGAATCGCATTTGAGCCCCCCCCCCCCCACCCCCTGTGTTTTATAACTGCTTTTTATGAAATCTGCTGAGGGAGAAAATAACTGTTTCATCTTGATATGCAAACTTTAACTTAAAGGCACAGTCCATAGTATGATAACTGAATACTTAACCACACTACCAATCTCCCTTTGGACATGAGAAAGTACATAGCTAACTAGGAATAATTCAATTAAATTTTATTCATATTTAGCCAAATTATAGCAAAAGTTATGGAAGTACACTTTCCATACAGAGCAGGTCTACACCGTGCAATTTATAATGCTATTCACAGAGACCCAACAATTATACCAGGAGCAAACACTTGGTGAAGGTGGTGAGGAAAAATG
The DNA here is from genome assembly GCA_033000465.1 of Sciaenops ocellatus. Lineage (NCBI taxonomy): Eukaryota > Metazoa > Chordata > Actinopteri > Sciaenidae > Sciaenops > Sciaenops ocellatus. The sequence goes on along the minus strand of CP136871.1, from coordinate 28,629,009 downwards.
TCTTTTAACTGGCAGAAACCTCGAGCAGAACCAAGCCCATTGGTGGACGGTCATCCATAGCGATCATTTTCTTCTGACTTCAGCAGGGATCTGCACTCTTTCCACAACTGATGTGCCCCACAGGTGTCAGCCCTGTGTGAAACAAGGTTCCATGATGCTTGCTATGCATAATCGTGTATCAAACGCAGTCAGAGTTTTGTTAATGGTTCCCCAATGATGGGTCTAATTAGTGATTGCTCCCATGTTTTATGTTTATAAATCAAAGACCTTGAAAGTGAAATATAATAACGGACATTAAAATGAATGGCAAAGTTCGGTTAGAGTGCAACCTTCCATGAACGAGCAGATGTTTTGGAACACAGTAATTAATTAGGAATATGCAACTATGATGTCTAAAACTGATACGAGGACAAACTTTTCCATTATACATTTTTTTCCATAACAAATCAGCACAGAAAAAAACATAATCTGCCTCAAAAATTACACAGCATTCTGGGACATTTTTTTCCAGTATGTGTGGGCTCAAAACTAACAAAATTGAATCCTGAATATCTCTTTGATAGATAAAATGTATTTTGCAGGCAGAGTGGCTTTTGAGAAATATGCCACTGTCTCTGCTGCCGGTTGATTGTTCAGTTTTTTTTCTTTACAGGAAAAAAAAAATGGCTTCAAGACTACAAAACAGTTAAAAAGTCAAGGTGACTGGCTGGGTATACAAAGTTCCTTACTATAGCTCTTTTTATACAGAGATCCCTCAATTACACCGTAAAGAATTCCTGCCATCACGCCAACTTTGCTTTTTTACACTGAACCAAACAAGGCCGCCCGTGTGAGATTTAAGATAGAATGCCACAGTTCCAGAAGCATCTTGACTGCGAGCCAGACACTTACGTAGAGTGCATGAAATAAACCACGACAGAACACAACAGGGAGAGTATCATATTTTAGTCCATTGACTGCACCTGCACTGTAAAAAAGAAACTGTTGTTTTTAAGGTAAAAAAAAAAAATAAAACTGGCAGCTGTGGTTGCCAGAATTTTACTGTAATAAATACAGTATAACTTTTTCTAATATTACATCAAAGAGATATTAGTACTGTTGATTTCACATAAAACGCTGGCGTTTTCTCCATATTTTAAAATGTCCGTTGATTTTACAGTGAAAAACTGCCAAACCATGACAGTAAAAGACTGTAAAATATGTAATGTTTTACAGTATTATTAACTGTCTCTAACATAAAACACTACTTTATTCTGTGTTAATTCCTTTAAAATTGCGTATAAATAAAGGCTTTGAAATATGACTGTTTAACTGTATACAGAAAAACACAGCCATACTTCAAGGCATATTTTACGGTCTTTTACTGTCATGGTTTGGCAGTTTTTCACCGTACTATCTACAGAAATTTTTTACAGTGTGGATAGTCTCAGTTTTAGTGATATTTCAGGGTGACTGTGCAGGGGTTTGACCGCTTGATTGGCCACTGCAGTGTGACATCCTTCAAAAGTTGAATCTGGCTCAAGTTTTCTCTTAACCATGAACACCATCTTTTCTTAACTAACCAAGTAATCTGTACAGGCTGCATGCGCAAAGTAAAGCTTTTACTGACAACCTGCACTGTGATTCTGTGTGTGTGTGTTTCAATTTCATTGTGCTGTCTTTACTTATATATAATTTCATTGTCCTTAAATCTGGTGCAAAAGAAATACTGGACATTGATTTATACATATTTATACAAAAATGTGTGTGTGTGCGCGCGTGTGTGTCTGTGTGTGTGACGCAATGCAATCCCGCCTGTCTGTTGGGAAGGTCTGGGGGGGACGTCATTTTGTCTACAACTTGAATGTTTTTGTATTTTCACAGTGGGGATCCAACGTGCCATGTTTATTCATGGACGCTGATGGTCACTGATAACTTTTCTGATGACTTTGTGATCACAGTACTTTTGTCTTTTACCAAACCAAAGTTTACCATTTATTTTGTCAGATGACATCGAGATTACCACGGCAACCCCACTGGGGAGCTGCGACCGTGGCAGAAAAGTGGGGCACTTTTAAAGGCTACCTCTACACATATGCCTCCTAATTATTATGACTATGATGGAGTATAAAATCAAACTACTTTAAGACCTTATACTTTCTCATAAGATGCATTTACAAATATATATATATATATATATATATATATATATATATATATATATATATATATATATAAAACTGTTAAATGAAGAAAGCTTTACTTTTACATGCAGTCTATTGAACCTTCATGTTAGACTGTAAACCAAAAACCAACACTCCCGGGAACATCCTGACAATAAACCAGCAACATTATCATTTCAGGTCTTCTTCATATTTTCTGTTTGTGTTCTAGCCGCAGGCTTTGCAATCCATCTCTGTTGGCTTGTTCCACATTCAAACTAAATCGAATCATAAAACAAAAGAAGCTCTCCGAGAGCTTGTGTGTAATTGCATTAAATTTCATTGCACAAGATGATACTTTCATTCGCCATTGTGTTGAAACTGTGTTGGTCTTTTACAGAAATACTTCAGATTATGTTATATTATGTATAAACATCAATTAAATTAATACTTGAAATGGATTATTTGACCAAAAACACATGAAAAGTGGATCGCTTTGGTGGGAGACAGTGGCTTTTCAAAGTGTTCAGTTGTTGGATTGGTTTCACAGCATGATGGAGATTAGGCTGGGAGCTATTTCTTTCCTCCAATTTCAAAAATCAAGAAAAAAAAAAACATTACCTGCTTCACACTGATTACAGGAGGAACAAAGGTCATTTGCCACATGTCTTACTTGGAGGAAAAACAGGCTTTGTAAATGGTAAACCCTTCAAAATACACCTTAACGGCACATTTAAAACACCCAGACAAGCCTAAACAGTAAAATTATTTTAAGAAATAAAATGTATTGGATAGAAATTCTCTTATGTGATATTAAACTTTCTTTTGACACTTTTTAAGTCCACATTTAGGAGAAAATCCAACATATCAGTCATTTGTTAATGAATCATCCAATGGCCGCAATGAGCAACTAATCTTTTAACATCCATCAACCAGAGATTGTGTATATTCATGCAAATCCTGAATTTTTTGACCACACTATACTGTACGTGGCAAGAGCATATCTGTCCAGAGCCATGAAAACATGTACCGTATGCACATTACTGACAGTCATGTTCAAGGTTGGCTGTGGAGGGAAACAAATCTGCGACCTTCCAGCCAGAGAACAGTCCCTGTCATCTGCAAAAATATGAGGCCACGCCATGTTAGGGGCTAAGAACAATTTTGCTTGTAGTCAGACAATCAGGAAAAAGTAATGCAGGAGGCAGGGGACAATTATAATAACAATATGAAGCGGCAAAAACAGTTCTAATGATGCGCAATAGTAAGGATTACAGTCTAACCTGTTTTTGGTTGCTGGCTGCAGCACTATCATTCAATACTGGACCATCAACACAATTGCCAGTGTTTGCTTGTGGGAAGCCAGTGATGGTGATGATGCTACATAACTAAATTCAACATGGTGACTCGTGTAAGAACAGAGTGAAGTGGCCTCTCCAAAAAGGGGGGAAAGAGGAAATGTAAACTTTTTAATCTTGTCCACTATGTTGATTTCTAACTGGCCCTGAATAACAAATGTACTATCTAGCTCCTACTGTGCTGTTGTTTCAATGTTATGTCTGTGAATGCATTAAAAAGCAGGACAAACGGGTTGAATGTAAATCAGGTGAGTATCTGAGACAAAAAAGGGCAATAAGATGTAGGAGCTAACGGCTAACGGCGCTAACCAGGTTACGGAGGGAGTATCGAGAGCATCATGGCTGGGTGGGCTAGCTGTGGATTTGCTGGTGACTTTGGACATCTTTGTGACAGCGGATAGGAGAATGAAGGCCGATGTGTCGGTGGCCTGTGGGCATGGAGGAGGTGGGAGAAAGGAGGATGCTGGCAGGGCTGGCGTCCATCATGAGCGCCTCCCCTTTGCCCCCTGCATTAGACTGCGGTGGGCTTGGGCAGCTCCTTCAGCACCAAACTGCTACTCCCACCATGTATGAAGGATCACTACCATAGGTCCTTCGTTCCAGCAGCTGTCGGACTCTTTAACACCAGCATGACTTCATGACTTTTTCTATATATTTCTTATTTGTGAATCATTTATTATCAACCTTGTGTATATGAGCTACTGTGACAAGTGAATTTCCCCGGTGTGGGATCATTAAAGTCTGTCTTATCTTATCTTATATTAACATCCATGTACACATAATTTCACTTCTTTATCTTTGGACGACTGTAAGTAAATATGTGGGACATGCAAAAGGCAGAAAAAGAATAATTTCTTTTGTCCCTAAACTATTATTATATTATTCCTTTTTTTATTAGTGATATATAAATGATCCAGCATGTATATATTTTAAGACACGGGGTGGAAAGTTGCTCTCAGTAGGTAGCTTCATAATCAGCTGGCGGAACAGATTGTTCACTTGCATTTCTGTCTTGTCATCATTTCCAGCTGCTGACAGAACTGGCTGATCTTAGCACAGGTGGCAGCCAAAGTCCAGCCAATTTGTCAAACTTTCTCACAGAAGATGAGATAAACACCATGTATTAGCATACAACACTGAGTGTAATATTCCTAATATAATGGTTTACACATTAGTCCAGCTTGTGAAGGGTTCATTGCAGGGGTAAAATATGGCCTCAATAAAAAGATAATAAATAGAAGTCTTCAAAAACGTGGCAGTATGCATTTAAAATGACCTACCTGTTACGACCAACAATCAGGGTCAGTGTCAGCAGTAACTTGCATATCTATGTTCTGTTTCACTAATTGGTTAAGTGGGGGGATGATTGTCTGTCAGGATGCAAGCCTATTGGTCAAGAATGAGGAAGTGATATATTATCATCAATAAAAGGCAAAAGAAAGAATAAAGACAGAATAGGTCCGGTCCATGGTAAATTCCTCATAGCTACAAGCACATAGAACGTAACCATTACTAAATTATATTGAACCTGTGTTTTTAGGTGGCTTTCTCCTCATATGTCCTTCTGTTCAACATCTTCTAACTCTATGACTCAGTGTATTAGAGTTGCTATGTTTCACTTGGATATAATGTGATGCCATGTCATAATCAAAATCCCTTGTGCAGATGGCAGTTTTCAGTCCTTTAGTCTTCTTTTTGTTCTTTTTTGTCCTATGCAGAAACAACCACAGGGCCACTCCAGACTACAAACAACATTTAATTAATTGTCACAGCATTATCACAATGATTGTAGCTACCAAGGCTTTTGTAGTCCGATTGTTCTTTTGGAGGGGAAAGATAGCTCTGTACCGCTGACCTATGGTTGCCGTGCATCAGAATGAGACCACAGGTGGTTGGAAGGATTCATCACTCTGAAGAATGTTCCAATTAGTTTTAATGATATTTCTTATGAGATCCTGGTTTGATGTAGTTGTTTTCTGATTCAGATTTTGCTCTTTGAAGTGATTTCTCCCCTGTACCATGTCTGTAGCCGCGTCACCAAACTCTTCCTCTGTGTCACGTATGTGTATTAGTCATTAGAAAATGGAATAGTGTCTGTAAGTCTTTGAAAACTATAGGCATTTGAGTGGCTTTTCCACAGATAGCAGTGTGTAAATCACCAAACCCTCATCTAGAAATGAATTTCCTTTACTGTATTCTACAGACAGTTTCAGCCTCTTATTGGTAAATTCAATCACTACATGTTTATCACATTGCATGATGAATATTAGATTGTATCTGCGTACAAACCATTTTATTTTGTCAAGGAGGAGTTGAATGAGCTCCAAATGAATTTCTCCTACCACACACCTAGGAACAGGTTGGCATAGGTTGCATAGGTTGCGCCCATCGCTGTGCCTCACGACAGTCTGCACAGCTGGTCTGCGAAGAGAAACAAATTGTTTTCCATCTTGTGTCCATCTTGTCAGTTCAACAATCAAATCTGTTGGGGAAACTGGCTCATATCTCATTTGTAGGAAATGCTGCATAGCTCATAAGCCTTCTTTATCACCTCTGTTGGTGTATACGGATTTCACATCCACTGTGATTATATATTCATCCCCGTCATTTTCTATTCCATCAGCTTTGCTTGACACTTGGGTAGTGACCTGAAGATTGTCGGTTTGGAACAAATGGTTTGATGTGGTGATCAATGAATTTTGAAATTGGTTCCAGAATAGAGCTGTATCATTGATGACAGGTCTGCCAGGCAGATTTGACAGATTCTCATGAATCTTTGGAAACGTGGAAACAATGCAGTCCAGGACATTTTATCTTTTTTAGGAAGCCATACTCTTTCTCTGTAATCCAGCGTTCTGTTTTTACCTCATTTAACATTTCCATCAGGTGACATTGCACGTCCTCCAATGGATATGTGTCGATGGGAGCATAATAGTTTCCATTTGTCTGTATGCTCTGACACCTTCTGTGCATGACCTCTATCTCCCAGTAATTTCAATCTGTTTCTTTGATCTATATTTTTACCTGTCACCTAATAGTGAAGCCATTTTTGTAACCTTGAAGTTGATCTTAATTGACTATAGTGGTGTTTATTATTCTTTCAGCAGCCTCCAAGATGTTAAATGCTGCTAAAAAAAAAAAAAAAAAAAAAAAAGTTTTCAGTTTGAACAAATACATAGAAGTGATTTCTGATGGTTTTGGTAGCCACCAACACCACAGGAAATAAAGCTAGCCACTTAGAGTCATTGACTTTGAACCTTGATGCCCATGTCAGAAATCCTGTTGTCATCTCTGACAAACAGACCAGTGTACCATGTTAAGCAAAGGGATATTGCTAAACTTAAGTCTGTCCTCTCTGGCAATGATATGAAGACTGTTACTAACGCATTAATCTCCTCAAGGCTAGATTCATGCATTCTGGGTGTATCTAGGTGTTGGCCAGACTTCTTTGTCTCGCCTGCAGCTGGTGCAGAATGCTTCAGCAAGACTTCGGTGATACCAGAAAAAGAGGCCGCATTACACTGGCTACCTGTCAATCAAATACAGAATTGATTACAGGATTATTTTATTTGTTTTTAATGCCATACATGGGCTGACACCCCTGTGCATTACAGAAGTTATCCTGCTATTGACCCTTTTAGGACAAAACTCAAGATGTACATGTTCTCATCAGCCTTTGGTTGCTTTTTTTTTTCTTTTTTACATTTTACATGTCTGTGTACAAAGTCTGCCATTTATTGTTGTAATTGTGCTTACTGATTGTCATTATTTGTCGTGTCGTTCACTTTTTTTTTGGTCCAGTCCAGTTCTTTTTAAACACAAACCTGACATGACTTGTATAAGCAATTATTACCTGTCCATTTCTCATCATCTCTCAAACATAATGTGTTCTCTGTTGGTGAGCATAACACAGACTTTCTGCTGCAGTATTGAGAAATAGAGAAATAATTACATTTCTCATTTGCAAAATAGCACTTTGACAAGGTACAATACAAAATCCACTGGTAATGGCCTCTGTGTGACTTAAATTACAAAATCATGATGATGATGATGATTACATAATCAATCACCTTTAGCACATTCCTAGTAGACAAATTGGAGTTTAATATGTTTTCATGACAGTAACTATTATAGCTATCAGTGTACTGCAGGCTTGTTAAATTGAGTACACACCTAAACAGCAGTTCTCAATTTATACAACACAAATAATGGTATGTTAGTTCATCAGAAATTGAAATCAGCAACATTGTTGTATGGTGTCTAAGGATGTGTAAACCTGTCACTGAGTGAATTCTGCAAGATTTGTGAAAAAGAGGAGAGCGGGCATGTACTGTTTGCTCATGACCATGATAAATGAGTCCTTGTTAAAAGGTGCACCTCCTGCATTTTCCTCTAACTCACTGAAATATACATGGCTAGATACGAGGTGCTCTAATCATTCTAGATCAGACATCAGGTATTTATACCTGCTTATCAAGGCGGTTACCATCCCTCGGAGTTCCCCTGGTTTCAGACAAGGCTTGGCACACAATGGCTGCATCATCATCATCAAATCATTTTTGAAAAAACACATTTTGTCCTAGACTAATGTTTTAAAATTGAAGTATTTATATGTACAACTGTGAAACATTGAACAGTTATGCAGATAACACTTAAAATCAAAGAGTTATTTATCGTTGCTGTCCGATGAAAACCATGTATGTCCAAACATTTTCTAGAAATAATTCTTGCTCAGAAATTATCTTTCAAAATAAACTTAAAACACTGTATTAATACAAATTTAGCCCCAGAAATGAAAATATATGTTAACATGGTGAGCTAAACTGGATATGCACGTTCTTTTATGAGTGAGTGGTCCCGAGCCTCGACTCTCCTGTTTATGTCCACCTCAGTTGCTAAACTATCAATAGCAAGGCTGTCCTGCATGTTTCTATAGAGCACATTTTAGACTGACATCAGCATAATCTGACACTGACGTGCGTGCATCAGTCTGAAACGAAAATCAAAATTATTTATCCTACGCTATCCTCCTTATATCTACCCTGCATACATGAACACATACATAAACATATTTTCACTGGTCAATAAATTCTTAATTGGTGGTTTTCATTGGAAACAGTGTTATGTAAAATGACAAGCCTCATACAATTTTCTTACTTAAAATATGAAACTTATTTAATTCATCATTAAACCGAGTTTATTTGGGCTCATAAATCTCTATTTTTTAAAGCAAGTTACCCATAATGTCTTTAGGTCTGACTGTGTCTGCAGTGGTTCATATTCAGAAAATTACATAAAAGAGGTGTTAATACAGGATATTAAAACAGCACCCTTGAGTGTAAGGTCTCATTAATTATCTAATTGGGGGAAAAGAATACAGCGTTGTGAAAAGAAGCCAGCAGTTTCTAAAGAATATAATGAATGAATTCTTTTGTGACGAGCATCCTTTGCCTGCAGATCTGATCAGTACTTCACCACACTGGAGGCTACGAACTGCTGCTGAATGGACTCACTGATGACACTTGTATTTGTACATGATTATACTCATATCATATCATACTCAACATTATACTCATATGGGGTGTCGTTCAGCTCAGTTGGTAGAGCAGCCGCCCCATGTACGAAGGTGCAGTCCTTGCCACGGTTCAAATCCTACCTGTGGTCGACCTTTGCTGCATGTCATTCCCCATCTCTCTCCCCCCACATTTCTGTCACTCTTCAGCTGTCTCTATCAAAAATAAAGCTTGAAAAGGACAAAAAAAAACAAAACATTATACTCATATCGACATGCCTTTATTTACAGCTATAATATTTATACCTTACATCACAACTACAGTACAGTACAGTAGTATGACCGAAACATGCCTTTAATTATAACATGGCACATTGACATGGCGAATTATCCACGGTCTGCAGCCCTTGTTCCTGCTTACTTTGGCCTGCAGACAGTGTAGATAGAAGGAGACATAACAAGGGCACCAACAAGAGGGGAAAGGTAATGATCCTTCACTACCTTCCCACCCATAAATGTTGTCAGTTGCATTCAGTGAGGCCAAGCCAGAAGCAGCACTGCACAGTGAGTGTACTGCAGTAGTGGGCGAGTGCCGTTCTCAGCAATCAGTGTGCTTATTTAATTATGTACACTTACTGTGACTTATCTCAGGCTGAATTGGCACAAATGTGTGTGCAAAACTACTCTGTGCATTAATGACAGGTCAAATGGTATAACTTTGAATCTCTCATTATGTGCCCGTTATGCTAGTGTGCATAAAGTGTGCACAATATCCAGCAGGAGAGTCTGTGACAGCCGAGACAGCAGTACGTCAATTCCTCAAATTGATCCACAACTCCAAGCACCAATAGTCTGATTTGATGTGATGTTGGAATGATCTAGAAAATACATTTTTTCAGACTAAGCCTGGGTCTTTCATAAGAGCAAGCAGCAAATGTCTTGTTGCCATAGTTACAAAAACACTAAATGTGAAGAATACCTATTGCTCAAGCACATAAATCTGCATTTTCTGTACAGTATATAAGAGCGGGATTTCCTCCACAGTCTGCTACAAGGAAGCGAAGAGAAACCAATTCACACCCAACCTCAGGGCTGTTTGCCCCCTGGGGGTCCGACCATGTATGTGCTGCTTAAAAGAGAGCCAATTAAAGAATGGACATTAAAACTGAGAATACAAGAAAGACTAAGTAGTCCAGTTCCACAGAATAACACAATAATTACACCTCGTTCTAATTAGGCTTTAATACAATTAACTACTAAAGCAGAAACACAGAGCAGAATCCCACATACCTGATTCAAATCGCATGCTCATGGATTTTACATCTCTCTACTATCCACAGTGATGTAGTTATGGAATTATGAAAAATGAAATGTCTATAGGATATGCAGTACTTTCCATATGTTGCATAGGGTTCTACAGATCATCAGTCCCTAGAAATACAGTCTGCTGAGTCACTTATCTCACTTAGCTGTCCATTAGATTAGCTGCAACATGGTTTTATGTTCCTGCTGCATACTGGCAAGGACATGTGGACTTGAATTTGAATGTTAACTGACTAGACTGTCACATTTGCAGGCAGCTCCATTGTCAACCCCGAGATGAACAAAGATACCTGTCGTATCGCCATGTTCCTGTTTCCCTGCTAACCACAATAGGAGGTGAAGCCTTGTCCGGTTTTGGTTTTGTTGCATTTTGCTGTCGTTGCATGCATATTTAGAACTGTTGTGTGCAAAACATCTGCCCTGATGTTTAGACTCATCATTATTATGCTTTTGTATATTTTATTTTACTCTGCAAAAACGGAAATATACAGAATGGGATTGTAATATGCTTGACATAATTATAGAATATACTTAGTGTGAAAACAGATGTGCCAAATTGAAACAGCATGATTCAGTATTAATAAAACTGCACTTCTCTCTGCAATGTTGGGTTTAATGACAGCGTATCCTATTTTGGTGAATTCTTTCATCCAAAAACACCTCACAATGCTAACAGTGAATACATTTTGAGGCTGGTTGGCCCCAGTGGGAATCAACCAACCATAGCAACCAAATCAAGATGAACAACAATCTGCAGTACAAAAGCATGTTTAAATCAAACAGCTCTGTAGCACTTCAGCTGCAATGGTGCTCTGTACAAGGAAGGATGATTGCACCCTTTCTTACTTTGTGTGGTGAGACCTTCAAGTATATTTCCATTTGCACACACACTGACACACACACACACACTCCAGCCAAACCCAACAGAATGCACAGGCTCCCGCAGGAAATGGCATGTGACCCTCCACCTTATCGCTTGCAATCGATGACTAACAGTGTTGCCTTAGCACTTAGCCTCTCTGACAATTGAGCCAGTTTTTCTCCCACACAGCCAAAGCCCATTTCTACATGGAGGCAGGCCTACATCAGACATGCCTGAGGCTCTGGATTAATACTCTGTTGTCATAGTTTGTTAGTTTTAGGATTTCCAATTTGTTGTTGACTAATTCATTTATTCTGTGCTGTTTTGTCTCCATGTCTCCCGTCGAGATAGGCAAACCGAAATCAAACAACTGCTGACAAATTTAAGAGGCACTCCGCTGACTTAACACGTGAACATCAGTTCACTCATCATAAGGAGCACTACTCTGTGTGTGGAAGCAGCTGTATAGCATTTGATAGGGCTCTGATAGGCCCTGGTAATGTCATCTCACATTCAGCCAGAGACAGTGTTACAAGCTGTAGACATGTTATTTCAAGGCACACTGTTAAAAAAATCTGTTGTTTTTACGGTAAAAAACTGTCATACTTGCCAGAATTTTACAGTAATAAATACGGTATAACTTTTTCTAATTTTACGGTAAAAGGATGTTTGTACTGTTGATTTCATGTTTAACGTTGGCACTTTATTACATATTTTAAAATGTCTGTAGATTTCACGGTGAAAAACTGCCAAACCATGACAGTAAAAGACCGTAAAATATTTCACAACCTTTATTTATACAGCATTTTAAGGTAATTAAAAGTATTTTATATTAGAGACTGGTAATTGTACAGTAAAACACCGTAATATTTAATGGCATATTTTACGGCCTTTTATTGTCATGGTTTGACAGTTTTTCATTGTAAAATCTACAGACATGTTTTACAGTGCACAGGTGAGGTTTTTTGTGCGGTTATTTGCACTGTATTGTTTTATTGTGTTCTTAATTGTGTGTGTGAGTCACTGGTTTGAAGTGTTTCTCACCTGAGTGTCTGAAGGACTTCCCCCTGCAGTAAATTGGCGCACCTGTGGGCAGGTAGCAATCACCTTCACACAAAGACAAAAGGAGGACTCAGAGCAGGACTGGGGACAACTGGCAAGAAGTGAACAAAGACGACGGAGAGGGAAAGGATGCCAGATGGAAAGGGTCAGCAAAAGACGCGCTGGCTGAACGGATTGCCACGTCTGTGCATGAGAGGCGTGTAAAAAAAACATTTCAGACTTGGATGCCCTGTTGTGTGGGTAGAATTGGTGCCTTCACCCTGTGTTTTCTCCCTTTCTTGAGGCAACTCCAGAGTCGGCTCACCAGAGCACATAGCCAGTGTACCCAGCGCACTGCTACCAGCTGACCACAGCAGCAACACGGAGCACACCAGGGCTGTAGCCGTGCCTCACTCCACCTTGCTCCCCTCCCCTTATCTTTCTTTTCTGAACCCCTGGAACTAAGGTGGAGTACAGACTGTAAAGAGGACACCACAGACTGTCTGGCCAGCTTTTAGAATCCCTGTTAAAGACTCTTTTAAAGACTATGTCCTCTCCATTGTGACTGTTTTAACAAAGCCTGCCTGTGTTAATAAACTGCCTTTTATTGAACTTTGACTGCATGCTTGTATATTCGAGATTAAAGAAACCTGTGACAGGAACACTATTAAGTTGCATATTGAGTTGAGTATTTAGTAGGATCCAGCAAAAGCCACCAAAAGAAACAATTTCATCACACTTGTTTGCATGGTTAACACATTTGCTACTGTACCATGATGACTTCTACCATCTGTAGCCATGGCCAGTGTGCTATGGACGACAAATGGAGTGATATTGTGTGTTGTATTTAGGACTTCCACTATTGAATTAGTTGATTTGATTTGGTTGTAGGCAGCTTTCAGAGTCTCTGAAACTCTTTTTTCATTGATGTTTTGGTGATGGTGATACAAAAGGCTGTCTCAACTATTCAAATAGAATTTTATCTGATGAACATGAAGGTACATGAGCTTCATAGAAACATCTATAATTCTCCAGTCATTTGAGATTCTGCCTTTAAATGTGTCACGCATGACAGGTTAAGCATATACTCTATTTTTTGTAATCCTATCCATTATTACACTTAAATTGAAAGTTTGTGCACTCTACAAGAGATTTCTCTATAATTAACAATCAACAAGTCAACCGGTACCAGCATTCATTACAAAGAACCAACTATCAACTCGCCTGAGTGAAATAGCTTTCCTGTGTGTCTGGCTGATTATATTCCAGTGATACATTACTTCTAAATGATCTGTCCCACTGCATATCCCCTTGGCCACATCCCACCACTCAAATCTGCGGAAGAGTGTGGGAGGAAGTGAAGTGCTCTCTGCCTGTCTGCCTATAGGGCCATCCACAAGATTCTGGTGCCAGAGAGCCTCAGATGAAGCGATTCAAGTGTGCATATCGAAAGGCCAGTGGAGACAGATGGAGGACAGGGACGTTTAGACAAGCCCCTCTCGTATCGCCTTTGAAAACATGTGAGGTATTTTTCTGCCTGTCATCGCCTGTGGTATAAATTACAGCTTACCCACAGAGATGCCATGCGCAGCATAAGAGAGATAAATGGTTTGCATGCTGCTGACATGGAACACTGGCTCCCCATGCACGTCAGTAATATTAGTTGAATATTACTTGAAATGTCTCCCCCCTCAGACCTTTGGTCAAAAATATATCAACAGTACAAATGTCTGCCCAGCGTTTGTGTAACTGTGCTACATTCCTCGTGGATTTTTAAATCATCTAAAAGCCCGAAGAACTGACAATTCCAGAATCAAGCTGTAATTCATGGGGAATTGAGCCTAAATGGCCTGCTGGCACAAATGAGGCTTTTCAAGTGATGTGGCTTGGAGCTCCCTCTTGCCATGGGGACAAGCCTGATTAGCATTATGGTGATGGATCAGTGCAGGGGTGTAGTCATCATTTAGAAGACCTTTGATTCTGGTGTACTAGATCCAGAGCACTCCAGCAATGTCGCTGCCTAACATAATGTTTTGACAGCTCTTGACCTTGCAGTTTTTTTTCTCTGAGAAAATAACTCTACAAATCAACAAGCTCTGCTCTTTTTCGCCTGTACAGACAATTTGCCAGTGTAACCATCAAGACAGTGCAGTGCCTGTTTTCTAATCTCTTTTGCTGCAGGGATTAGTGATGATGGGATGTTGTTGGTGGTAGCACCACGTGCGTTTCTTTGCATTCAGCCAAGAAATTGTTTTCATCTAAACCTCACACCAACCTGTTTAGTCAAAGAGCGATGATTCATCAACAACATCAGGGTGCGATTATTGGTCTTTAAACAACTCTAATGTTCGGCAATTTATCAGTGGCGTGGTCTTTATGATGCAAAGAGGAAATAACTGCAATTAATCTAGTTGAGAAGCATTTCCTCTCTCTACAGGTTAATGTGGTTTACTTAAAGCACATTAACAGGATTCAGTGCTGTTTTCATGTATTTGTTACAGACTGAGATATTTATGTTCACCTCTCACATGGAGGTGTGTCCTGCATGTGATGGTGCAGTCACAGGCCAAACAGTGGCACGAAAACATATTTAATGATAATTTCAAACTCTCATACAGTAGTTTCATCTGGTAAAGAAAGCTCAGAGGTCATTGGTTGCTAGGTAGGTTTTGTAGGCAGATCAAATAACTCTACAACATGTCGGTTTGCGATGTAATGCAGCTACAAACTACATCCTTAAATTGAGATTCATTCAACTTCTCAGATAACATAGACGATAAGTCCAAGAGGTATGAGGCAGAAGCATTAAATGTTTGAATATCCCAAGCTTCGTGACAAATTAGAAAACCGAATCTGATGTTGAAGATTGTACGATAAAACCTCCAGAACACTGTGTATGTGTGTTAATGTGGTTGACTGTCTATATTCGACTGATTGAAATTGTAATTTCGAACATGTAAAGCCAATAAAAAAAAAGAAAAAGAAAGAAAAGGAAAACAAATATACAAGAAAAAAGAAAAAGTAAACAGGTCAAACCTGTACATGCACCAACTCAATTGTTAAGTTCTCTTAACCAGTGCAAATTAAATTAAATCGTAGATGTTCAAAAGGGATGTTCAAAAGGGATAGATGGATGGATGGATATATATATATATATATATATATATATATATATATATATATATATATATATATATATATATATATATATATATATATATATATATATATTCCTACCCCTTCTCCTCTCGAAATGATTATTACTGTTATCACTGTGCATTCATTTCTATATACAGATACATAATTTCACATTCATACCCATAAATACATACATGTATACATAATCTATGTACCCAAGTGAACAATACATCATTCTAAATCTGTGTTTAACAATACCATTGTGTCTGAAAACCAAAAGTAAACATCACTGTCCTTCCTCATTCTTATACCTCAGGAAAATATAGTTTTTGTATTTCTTCTTGAACTGAATAATATTTGTACTTTAAGTTCCATATCCAAATGATTCCCCAGTTTAACCCCACATATTGAAATGCACATTCCCTTCATGGCTGTACGAAAACAAAGATTCTTTCATTTACGCTCTCCCCGTAAATTGTGATTGCTTTATACATTATTTGTGCTGTGTTATATTCTACAAGATCCCCCAACTGCACCCCAGTTTGTTTGCCCTTACTTTTGACCTATCTGGGATTTACCTCTCACTCAAGGATTGGCTGTATTCCCCTGTAAGTCTGAACACAATAAGCCGTTTAGCGAATGGATGGATGGATGGATGGATGGATGGATGGATGGATGGATGGATGCCTCTGACATGAACATGTCCTGTTCTTACAAAATGTAAAATCAATTTAGGGCTCCTCTGTGTTCAGTCACAGCTGGATGAATCATTCATATGTAAACATTTACAGGTTAAATCTCCAGTCATGTTTATCCACATGCCACATCATTCTTCAACTTTACTTAGTATTGCACCATGTCTATGTCCATCTCTGATGTCTATCTTCCTCTTCCTCCTTGCATCAAACACCTGAGCTACGCATAACAAAGCATGTCAATGCTGCACCATTATCCACAGGGTTCCCCATGGGGACATCACTCATTCACACGGTAGGAAAAGAAGGAAATTAATCATTTATTCCACGGGAGCCTTGGGCCCTCTTCTTCAATATCAGCGGTACCACAAGCCACCACTGACCAGCCACACCGAGCAAGGTCATTAGTGGAAAGGGAGAGAGAGCCTTTGGTCCACAGGGGCGTCTAGGAGGGTATTGGACATGATCCAGCAGTGAAACATACAGGAGATGACAGGGAGCAAGAGGGGAAGTATAAGAGACAGAGAGACACAAAGAGAGTCGGGGACAGAGGTGGGAGGAGGAGATGAAGCGTAAGAGAGGTAGATAGGAGAGACGGGGAGGGGAGGGGAGGGAGTTGATAGTCTGGGAGAGAGCGATAGAGACGGAGAGGATGAGAGCGAAAGAAGAAGAGGAGCGTTGTTATCTAGGGAGAGTGGCAGTTTGGGGCTGCCTTTTTCTGCAACGCTGCCATCTAGTTCTAATGACCCAACGCTCTGCCAGAAGGGCGGAACATGTGCAAAAGCCATGGGAGCAAAGCATCCACCTGGAGAATTACTGACATGAAGTAAACAGAGCAGGCTGACCACAGGTACTGACACAGAAAACATAAATTGGGCTAAATGCTTTGATCTAAAGAAGGAACAAATGAAAACTTTAAAAGCTAAAAGTTCAAAGGAAGTGCAAATATAATTCTGTTTGAACCCAGTGTACATTTGTCTTGTGTTGTGTTTCATCAGTACGAGCTGATGTGTGACACAAGTGCGATAATTAAATAAAATATGCCAAACTTTTATATTTTTAATCAAAATTCTGGCCATAAAATATTAGCCAAACAATTGCAACCAAACATGAAATATATCTGTGCATGACTGATTGAGAGACATGTCATATTTTTGGAGGAAAATGTTTGGCCAAACCATTTATTATTTCAGTATGCTGCCTTTACAAATACCACTGCCAAGCAATAATTGCAACCTGGCAAAATTAAGTTTGCTGACTTAATCAGGGCCAACCAATTAAATATGAGACAACTCCCAGGATGTTTTCTGCAAAGGCAGTGGAGTTAGACGTGACACTGACTATAGATCTTAAAAGCTACTAACTTGTGAATGATGAAATGTTCTGAATCTCATCATCACAGAAATCTGTCTTTGCCAGTACGCTGAACAAATAAGAGAAAAAAACACATCAGACAACAGCTGTAAGAGCAAATATGGCAGTGCAAAGAGTAATGTTGACAGCCATTCAATCTGTCCATGATACCGACAGCAGTCTGAATTGAGGATTAAAACCCCAGATGAGTCTGTGTTTGTCTTGGCCATGGGGACTTTAGATGTGAGCTGATTGCTGGGAATAACTGACAGAGGTGAGAGAGAAGTCCTGTGTGACAAGAGTCGCTTTTCTTTTGGCAGACACCAACTGACACCGTCTAGTGCTAGTTATAGTTTTATTTGGTTGATGGCCTGGAAGAGTTTTTCTTTTCTTTAGATGGATGCAAACGTTGTAACAGGATGTAATATTGAATTAAAAAATAGACTCGTAGACAGTTGTTAAAATGTTTTTCCTTAACACTAGTCTCAGCTCAGACCATGTGGACTCTACTGCATGCACTGCAATTCAGATTTGAAGCATATGGATTCTGACAGCCGGGGCGAAAAGGTGCTCTGTACACCAATCATGAATCGGAGCTTTAAATCTCTGTACTAACAGGCCATGCTGGGGCTTTTCACACAGTGTCAGCATTTTGGGAGAAAGACAGAGGGCAGCCTATCTCGATTCGCAGGTAATTAAAGGCGTTGACCTGTTCCATCACCTGGCCTTTGAGGCTCAGGGGTTTGAAGAGTGGGTGGAGGTGTTACATGTTCACCTCTCCACTACAACAGAGCTGACTGGTCTTTGAGGAGTTAAGCTCCAAACAACTCTCCCCACTTTGGGATGTCGAGCTGAAACTGTAAGACTGTTTAGACCTTAATGGTCAATAACGCAGTGGCATTAGCAAATGTAAAGGGAAGCATGACAGCCATCAGGTAGAGGGGAAGACATGGAATATGAGAATGAAGAGATGAAAGTAGACCCAGACTGGAGACTGGAGATATGGCACCCATACTGCTGCCAGCATCTACAAAATGATCGGCAAACATTGCTGCGATGTCCTTTGACAGTATTAAAGTATTGATCTCTGTCTTTGTTGTGCTCTTCTGAATGTCAGTTGTTGGGCTTTTTATGAGATGTCTGACAACGAGGCTGAATGATTGACTGAAGTTTGAATGAATAATTAAACTGGCATCACATACATGGGCAACAGGGACAGGGCAAACACAGGAAGAGTACACAATATACTTTATACATTGCCTAAAATACTGTTGATGGACAAATGTCTGATGCATTTCAAACCAAACTTTCATCTCTTCAGATAATTCAAAATGCTGATGCAACCAAAAAGAGTGGTAGTACCCCTCTGTTACCTTTTGGGAACTTTTATGGACTTTAATAGAATTAAAAATTCTTTTAATCTACTCAATTACTGACCTTTTACATTTTTTTTTTATTTGAATTCATTCTGTTTTAAATATACAGTTTGATTCCATTTGATCTGATATGAAACCCACCCAAGCAGTACAAAGACACCCAGGGCAATGGGCCGCAAGCATCGCTCACCTGGTAAAGCAAGGGGAGCTATTGTGGAATATAGAGTGGATTTTAATTATGCTGCTGTTCTAGTTTTCACTCGAACAGAGGGACATTAATTCAAAGAGACAATCATGCCCCGGCCCTGTAAGCCTCCCAAGAGATAAAGGCACATTGCTTTGACGATGTCAGCTCTGCAATAAAAGCTCTCATGCAACATATTCAATGAGGAGCGACACATTGGTGCAATTCAGTGTGACAATAAGCACATAACATCATCCACACAATCAATCCAATGACCATTTTCTGTGTACACGAGCAAAGTTGCCATTATCGATATAATAACTGAGAAGGATGCCAGAAACACACTTCTCTGCTCCTATCTCACTCTGAAATCAACATTCTGTCACATTTTAACACGTTTTTATGTAACTTAATCAATATTTATTTTATCTACATCTCTGCCCTAGATTACTCGCCAGTGTGGAACAGTGGCTGCATATGTATTTCTGTTGAATACTTTAAGCCTCTGCGATGCTTTTTAATACATTCAAATACAGTCACCGAATGTAAAGAGACTTGCGACAGAAAACGGCAGGAAAGAAGCGTTACTCTTCTTTCTGCTGCAACCTTTCACTAGCACTCTGTAAGTATTGGGACATCATCTGACAAAGCGATTTAGAGTTTTCTTCTGCCAGGATTAAGAAGTTAAGACCATGAGAGAGAGAAGGCTGCTAACTAGAGTCTAAGGTGGCATTTGACAAAGATAAGTACTGGCAAAAACCTGTCTGAAGATACAATCTGCGGCCTTTAGAAGTTAAATATTAGATTGATGCCTATCACAGATTTTTTATTTATTTATTTATTTTTATCAGCCAAGAAAATTAAAGGTAGGAAAAAAAATATTAAAAAAATTAAAGTTTTGCTGCTGTTAAACATCCAACAGACAATCTATTGTGTAAGCATTATATTGGTTGACACAAGTGGAATACATTTTAATTGCAACCGAATCTGGTCCGATTTTTGTGTAAATGTGCAAATGTGGGATTTCATCCCCGCACATTTCACATAGATTAACTTCGGTTCAGCTTGCAAGAATGTTAAAGAACAACTTTTATTAGCTGTTAGTCAAACCAGACCTCCTGGATTACACGTCACTGTCTCATGGTAACTAAACAGAACAGCTATTTGAACACCCAGCTTGTCAAGTATTTGATTACTGTTTTAAACCCCGTCGATCCTCGTGGCAATTCATGAATTCATCTTATCAGAGTTTTAGCCAAACATTCACAAAAGCTGTGCAGATATTTGTTCTCCTGTCCGATAATGTATCCGTTTGAACATTCACATACTGTTTTACATATAAAAAGCTTTTCAGCTATTTGTCTCTTCAGCTATATGTCTATATATAGCAGACTCCACAAAATAACATGAGGACTAATGAATAATCATACAGCACCAAAGACATGCACTGCCCCCATCTTTACACTTGAAGTAATACCTAGTTGCATTGCTAAAAATCACGGCCTTATTTTCATATTTGTTGAAATGATCTTTTCATAGTTTTCTTGTCATTTATTTACATCTTTTTATTGTGTGTGTGTGTGTGTGTGTGTCTTGCATGAAACTTCAACACATTGCTGAGGCTGGGAGCTGATGCCAAAAGAATTAGATCTTTAATTACTTTAAGGATTACGTTTATCTCCAGCTACATAAATGCAGACTTTAGTTCACATCAAACTGGTTCAGTCCAGATATAAATGAATACAAATGAATATGAATCCTGCATTGTAGCCCGTTTATTACTGCAAAAAAGCTAAGTCTAATACAGATCCAGGTTTTAGAGTCCTCTGTCACCACCATGCTTTAGGGACAGACTGCTCTGAATCAATTACTTCTCCCTGCAGCCTTCCTAACCATGTCCTGCTGTGGGCTCTGGAATGCCGTAACCCCACCACCATATGCTAATCAGACTCACATATGTCGCCTGTGAGACTATCAAACAGCCTGGAGGACCCAAAGGACAGAGGACGATGCTGTGTCTCGGGGCGGGGGGGTTGCTGGATAAGAGGCAAGTCGCTGTCCTGTGCATGTCTTTAGGGTTGCAGCATGGAGAGAGAGGTACAGGACAGTGACTGGGACAGCCTGGCTTGCAGTGTACTGCCAGATGGAGAGATTGCCTGTGGATATTTGCACTTAGTAGGAGACTAGTGCATATATACTGGTGCCAGAGAGCATCCAAAATAATCTCCTCTTTGCTCAGCATTCTTTTGACACTAAAAATAGCTTTCAACATGGCTGGAGCCTTTTTAGAGATGTCTACACTTGAACGTGCACAGTCTGTGATGTCAGTGTGGTTGTACAGAATCACTAAGTATACCAGAACCACAAATTATCAGAGTGAAATTTTAGAGAGCTGATGATCAACACCGATGTCTCAGATCAGTGAGTTCCTGAGGTGGCTTTTAAATGTTATTTCCACTCATTTTACCAAGGCTTTTTCTGTCTGAACCTTCCGTCTATTTGGTGACAAAGTTTCCTCTGCCCACTCACATTTTCATTTACCCACTGATGGAAGACAACTCAGTGACCCAGTAAATGCTGTCACAAGAAATTTAAATTATAAGGGTGAAGCCTTGTTCCTCAGCCAAGGTGTTAAAATTATTACAATGTTTTGCATTGTGTTGAATTGTATTACCTCTTCACAGTTCTGATGGGTCGCCATCACATTAACTTGTGTATAGATAGATAGATAGATAGATAGATAGATAGATAGATAGATAGATAGATAGATAGCAAGGGTAAGAAAAAAATGGCAAAGAGAATGAATTAGTGACCTGTGCACCATGTTTGGTGCTGGTGAGCTTCAGAGCACATTAAGACTCTCAAGACAGCCTGGAGGCAGAGCTGCAGACCTGACAGCAGAGGAGCTCTCAGGGTCGCTGGATACTGTGCAGCCTGAGTCATAAGTCGTGCCCCACACGCTGTCAACATCTCAAGATTGAAAGGTCCTTGGTTCTGGATATACAAGCACACCACCTCTAACTTAAAAATACCCTGACAGCTTCTCAGGTGGGAGATTTGCACTTACGTTACAGTCATGAAGGTTTTGTTACACTCTGCAAACTAATCCAGCTACTCAAATCACTTGGATCATAATAATTCATTTTATTACATTTAAAGTCCCCGTGAAATGGAAGAAGAGTGCTATTTTCAGATTTTTTCTGTTAAAGCCATACTGTTGCTTGCTAACTCATGAATCATAGCTCTGTGTTGCTAAACGTTGAAGATTATATAGTATAAAACATGGACATAGTCTCCGTCACCCACAGGTTTCTGAGGAGCCATTGTGAAGCTCTGTGTGGTGACTCTGGCCACCGCCATTTTGTCAATCCTGCCTCAACCAGCTCCCAGCTAATCAAAAGATGAGCAAATAGGTGGAGCTGAGGTGGGTTGAATGAAGCCTGGGTGCTTAAACAAGCCACCTGTGATGGTACCCACCTGTCAATCAAAGCCACCATGCTCTTATTCATACATAACTTTAAGCCTTAATATCATTTGAACAGGTGAGTTGTATAAAAATTCACCCTCAGTACAGTTGTCATGAACGGGGAAATT
The DNA here is from genome assembly GCA_033000465.1 of Sciaenops ocellatus. NCBI lineage: Eukaryota > Metazoa > Chordata > Actinopteri > Sciaenidae > Sciaenops > Sciaenops ocellatus. Next base: position 28,606,432 of record CP136871.1, on the reverse strand, counting down.
AGCTATAGAGACAAAAACTCTTTTTTGTACCAGGCTATAAACATGTTTATTTCTGCTGTGAAGTTGGACATTTTAACATGGGGACTTATGGAGACTGACTCACCAATCAGATCACATTTTCAGTTTTTGGCAATTCAGCATTGGCTTCACTTTACAGCCAATGGTAGGAGGCATACATTACATGTTGTTTTTACAGAAATAAATTATTGAATTTTAAATTGATTCTTTATTTATTTATTTTTGACATACATTGTTAAATACTGTAGGTGTACATGACCGGGTATGTTATCTAAAAAAGTGAAAATAGAATTATTTTCGTTTAATCTGGACTGGTAATCTGGATGGTACATGCTGATCTCTTTTGTTTGTGCGAGACCTTCATGTGTATGTAGTTTCTCCTCGTTTCTCATCGTTAAGTTCAATTTGTGCTATTTCCTTAGTGAATTCCAGTTTGGCCCTGGATTAATTAAAACTCTAGGCAGGCTTTGCACACAAAAAGAAATGTGACAGCAAACTTTGCTGGCCATGTTTAACAGCATAAAACAAGATGGAATACTTGAAACCATCCTGAAGAGCTTCCCATATTGTGACAGAGTCCAGTATCACACCATCAGACAATTTAGGATATCTTTAGGATATCTTAAAAAGGTGTATTGTGGGTTACAGCTCAAAGATCATTACTACAGGTCAAAATTGTGTGTGTGTGTTTGTAGTGAGTGGACGTTGCAGACATACTTTGTTCATAAATGTTCAATGTTCTGAAATGTACACTGAAGCATTGTTTTCTCTCCTCACTGATTGGTTGAATTGCTGTGAGTTGTTCCCGGTGGTCAACACTCGACCCTGAACCAAAGTCTACTCAGGTCCAGATTTATTTCAGTGTAATAGGGTCAGGTATGATCCCACAGGACAGCGGCGGGTCTCAGGTTTGTGTGTCAATATGTGGATCAAAGCAGACTCGCTGCATTCTCTGATCATACAGTTAGAGAGTGGAGGAGAATGACGTGTCGCTGCTCTGTTTGAAGCAGTCTGTTAATTGGTAGCTCATCTTGCTGCAGCCTGTGTTGGTATTCTCTTCATGTTTGGCTCTGTTTGGATTGACTACACTTTTAGATTGGGTATAATTATCCTCAGGCTTTAAATTGGTACTGACTGTCCTCTGATCTATTTCAGATCACGTCTCTGTTTTGTTTTTTGTTATTTTTTTTTTTATTTTTTCAAATTAATTTAAGTGCGTTGGCTTCAGGTTTTTGTTTTGAATCACGACATGTCCCAGAGTACTGCGTGACCAGTTTTCTGTCCACAAAGTAATGCTGTAATCTAGTGTTGTCTGCTAACTTTCAGCTCAATAAACAGAAGGAGTCTTTTCCCAGTGATAGCATTCAGATATTTCAGCATGTCAACCTTTACAGACATTCTAACAAGCTAGCAATTAGCCCTGCCAACACATCTTTGGTTGTATTGATAGCTGAAGATTCACTCACTTTTTTTTTTTACTCGCATTTTCTGTTTTTTAAATGTTGCACACAAAATCCTTAAATTTCATTGAATCATTATTCCATTGATCACCTTATCAGGAAACACAGGCATCTTTCTTTTTTTGAATGAACAGGTCTGAGAATTTGTTGTAAAGTAAGTCAGGTCAAACTGTCTATGACTCTAAAATGGGTCATATTATACTTGGGCAGACATCCGTACATCAATTACACAAAGCGATTCCCACTTTGTGTGTTTACGCTGAAATCTATCAAATGGATTATGAACTGGGACACACAGAATCAAGATTCATTGAGTTATATAGGCAGTCCTACCTGGTGCTTCTATGATTAGTGCCTCTGGCTGTCTGTGTTTTGTATCAACCTTGGCCAGGAGACAAAGAAGAGAAGAAGTGACCCAGAATTCAGATTGTAGCCCATTAAACTATATCTCCAGAGCAACTGACACACTCAGTTGGGATTTTACATCTTGAGACATTGAGTCCTGCTTCACTGGGCTGCAAAGGTTGCCATGTTCACATATATATTCCATGTCTACCCTCATAACCCATGTACAGAAAGTATAGTATTTTATTGTCTGCAATAAATGAAGCACGAGTACCTGGAAGTCTATCACCTAAAGCCAAGAAAATGCCAAACAATATTTTTGACTCTAATTGGATGAAAGAGTGTCTTTGGCTGAGTATGTTGTGCTTTGAGTCTCAGAAGTATTGAGTGTCAGGATAACATTAATCAGAAGCAAATGATTCTCACTGAAGCAAACAGGCCCAACAAACAGGTAGCAAAACAAAAATGCAATAATCAATACTGTGTACGAGTCAGACAACACCAGACAGCACAAATACTTTTTGTGATGTTTAACATGTTAGGAAAGACTGCTTTCCATAAAAAAACGGTGACTTTTAAAGTGGTATGGATTCATAAAACATTGCCTGAATGCCTGAATGTCTAAAACTGACAATCTATATGCCTATAATGAATACTTCAACTGTTAGAAATTGATAGATACGTGATAGATACCATCAAACAGGTCTCACAATTGATTTGTATTTCATTAATATTTCTAATTATATGAAAATATCTTTCATGGTTGACATCTTTCAGATGTTTGTGAAATTTAAAAACAGAAATTTGACATTTACTCATGTGTTGTCCATGAACATAATTATATCCCACGTAATTAAAGTCTTATCACTTAGGGAGCGCCTGGATTCACCGAATGATCAAGAAGTCTCCATTACCGGCTTCTGCAATATTTCCCATTTGAAGTCTGGATCCACAGGGAGTGTCCTGGTTTTGTGAGACACATAAAAAATGAGTTCAAAGCCGAGGCCAAGGATAGAGCCTGTCAGTAAATAAACCATGAGATTAACACAGTTTACTTCACAGTGTATATTGTAGACCCTGTGCTCCAGCTGTAGACATCCGATGCATAATGCATTTCCTAGAGACCCCCTGACAATGGAAGTGAAGGTGCATTTTCAAAAGGTATTGAATGTACAACTGCAATTGTACTTTACTACGTAGTGTGAACACCCTGCCTCTAATTAATAAACCTCAGAACTGACAATACCAATTACTCCTCAAGTCTGAACCCTTCAATCAGCCCACCATGTTTACATTTTATCTTCTGTTGACGCAATCTTATCATCCACTTGAGGATTATTCATACAGATTAATTATATGTTATTGTCCTATGCTACTGTGCAGAAATGGCTCTCAATGTTTAGAAAGCATGGTTTGTATCATTTGTTGAGTGGGTAATTGAACTCCTGGTTATGATGTGCATTCATTACATCGATGTCATACCAATAATTGCATTAATACCTTTCCTGTCATTATTGCAATAGTAACTAAGGTTTTGCCTCATGTGTCATCCTGCTCGTTAGCAGATCTACTAATGGAATTGATAAATCATACATCTAAATCTGTGTTTATTTATTTATTTATTTTTAATTTGATGAAAATTCAGATATTAAATAAAAAAGAAAGAGATTTCAGGAGTTATACCTTGGTGAAAGCCCTGGTGACCTTTTAGGGCGCAGAGCAGCTAACTGACTAATTTAAGTAGTAAGTAGGGACATACAGGATCCAGAGTCAATAAGAATCAGCCATGAACAGGCCACAGTGTCCATATTTTAGTGGCTGTTTGTTGAGACAGAGTCGATGTTATGAGGAATATTTTTATACACAAGCATGGAACCTTATTCTTGTCTATGCATTGCAAACACATCTTAACTCAAGGTTCAATGACCGGACTTTCCTGACCTTAGAACTGGAATCTGATCAGTGAATGTGAAGCCTGATCATGGCTGCTTCATGTACTGGACACACTGAAAGTCCAAAATTCCCCCTTGCATAATGGTTCATGATTATCTCCCTCTCTCTCTCACTCACTCACTCACTCTCACACACACACACACTCTCATACATACACACACACACACACACACACACACACACACACACACACACACACACACACACACCATTGTTGTAACAACATGTTTTCCATTCCCGCAGCCTAAACAATAAAATGATGCCTCTGCATCTTTAATAAGTCTCTAACCCTGAGAAAACTCACAGCTCGCAGCCATCTGACTCAGCATCAGCTAAATTGTGCTGCCTCTGGATACTGCAAACTGTCAGTCTCACACTGGGCAACATCTGTCCTATGCTACCACACAAAATGCCTTCCCTCACAATTCCTTTGGTTTAGCAGCAATATGAAGGATAGATTATGGACAGATAAACAGACGAGAGGGAGCAAGATTGTCAGATCATCAAAACACACTGGCCATATGCTACAATATGCTAAAATCCCGGAGATAGTACTTTAATGTGCACGAGTAAGAGCTTTCAGGTCTTCCTAATTATGTTCAGTGAGGGGAAACAACACATAATACCCGTGTAAACATAATGTTTTGATTGAGATGTCCCCATGTAGGAACAAAAATGGATGATTAGTAATGTCACTAGTCATGACAGGAACATTCATACTTCCAGAACAACAGGAAATGATGACACAGAAGACAGACCGAACCACCTCAAGATAAATACACTGAATGCATGCAACAATTCTAATATCTAATTAATATCTCTTTTGTTCTATTCTCCACATGACTTAATGCAAGTTGTTTTGTCCACCACATTTTGTTAACTTGGTCACATTTGATCAAGTTCCCTTGGTTTATGTGCTTCTACAATGAGACTACGAAGTTGTTTCCCTTTCCTCTGTTTTTCTTATCAGGAAACTGCACAGGGTTGTTTCATTTTGAAAAACTGGCCGCATTCTCTGACATTACTGCGTCTGACTTTTAGTCAGTTTGAACTGGTCTGTGCTGCTTGGTGCGGTTTCCATTTAAAATATACCAGTCACGTATTCTCCATGAGTGGAGAGGCACTTCTGAAACGTATCGTGGCACTTCGATGAAATCACGATCATTGTCTAAAATTGCAGCAATCAGCTCCATGTCCAATGGAATTGAGCAGTATGACTGTGTGCTGTCCTGATAATCATGAGTCAGTAGTTCCTAAACTATATGAAGCTCAGTAATTTCCTGGGACATGTCATTACTAATTGGATAGAAAAAATCAGGAATTAAAAAAATACAAAACAGGTCATTCATTATTGTCCCTCCAAATTACCTCTAGGCCACCTTTTGGTTGTGGTTAGGGAAACATATTGGTCATGGGTCAAAGAAACCAACATTGACTGCTTGCTGGCAGCTCTGTTCTAGAAAGTGTACTTCCAATGTAATGAAGGGACATCTTTGTTTTTGTACTTCACCCAAGATTGAGGGTTGGTGGTTGGGTTGGATTGTGGGTTTTACAGAGTGTCAACAAGGGATATCATCCTGAGTCCTGCATTTGATTAAGTTTAAGGAATAGAGGCACTTTGATTAATGTTCAGGAAAGATTGGCTGAGGTTAAAATTCAAAGTAACTATCGACTTTTCAATGTTTAATTGAGACCATGGCATTTTAATAGCTGTAACCAAGTGCTGTTGGTGCCTAAACAAAATAATAATAATAATAATAATAATAATAATAATAAAAAGTTTAATCATGCTTTACCAGCTACGAGCAGATATTGTATTGCAAGAGCAGATATTGCAGAACAATAAATGAATTAATGTTTTCTTTGCTGCTGTGAATCAGTACACATACTTTAATAGACAGAGTTGTTTTACAGTGAGAGAGAAGATGCAGACCACAGTAAGTGTGGTGCCAAAGGCCTTTATGTTTTACCATCCACCCAACTGTCCTCTGCCACAGGTTCTGGGGGAATATAGGAACATCACATCATAACTGTCTTTGCTTTGAGGTCATTATTTTCACCACAACAAGAGGTCAAAAACATGGGTTGTTTTAATTGAAACAAATGACCACTGCTGTTGTTGTCACGCCTCTACAGTTCATTACAATCATTTTATTACTCCAGAATTACAAACCACTGCTCTCTGTTTTCAGACAGCGAGAACATCAGAGTTAAACAAAAGAGATTTTTTTATAGGAAGGAAATACTGCATCAATATTTTTCAAGTATCTCCTGAAACATAAACCTGCTCTATCCTGAAACTATTTTATTAATGTGGTAGTTTAATATGAGGTGTTCTAATTGAGATTGCCTCAACTCATTTTAGTGTGAAAATATTTGGTCATATAATACACACAACACCTCTAATGAAGACTACATACTTCCTCTGCAGTAGATAATTGCATTATAAATGTACTGTATGGCACTTTTACAGTCCTGTACAGCTCCAGTCAATGACCCATGACTGGAATCTTTGAAATCAATCTAATTAGCCCCTCTGGTCCGTAACAGTCTTTTAGTGTGGAAAATTAAACTGAAGGTTCATCCTCCTGCTTTCTATTTTGCATCCACAGGGAGCCTCTGCGTTCAGGATGAGTGAATTTATAGTAGTTTTGACACAGGTACAGCGGTAGTTGTGAAAATCATTAGCATGTGGGGTCTGTGCTGCTCATGGTGAGGTTGTATTGATTTTATTTTCCTTCTGAAGCCTTTAGCCTTACAGAGCTGTGATGGTGCTGATTATCCTGGGCGAGCCTCTGAATCAGCGGGTTGTCTTCCACCCAAAACCCCGAGCTTAAAGAGCCTTCACCTCGACTGACCCCGCCTTCACCCCATCACTGCTAACTTTTATTAAGGCGCTGAGTGCATCGGGGTTGCATTACATGCTACTCCGGCGGGCCCGCTCTGTATCACTGTTTTTCATACCAGCCTCCATAATTAATTGGCCTTGATGAGCATAGAGATGGGTACTAATTGGTCGGTTAGGGATCTATTTAACTTCATGTTTTAACATGGGAATGACACATAGCATTTTAAATGACTCAGCCTAAATACTGTGAGCGAGGTCATCCTAAATATTAATGAGCCCTGAAATATTTCATATCATTATTTAATAATATTTAATTTACCAGCGTTTCGGCTTGAGGAACAGGAAAGAAGTTCTGCTAATCAATTTAAAATCTCTAGCATCTGCATTATTTTCAAACTATGACATATATGATCTCTTACATGAGTACATATAATGTCTAAATACATAAAAAGACAAAGAAATGCTTCAGTTATGCTGTTTTCTTCATGCTACAGTATTCATTACCAGTGTTGGGCAAGTAACTCTAAAAAAGTAACTAGTTACGGTTACTAGTTACTTCTCCCTGAAAGTAACTAAAGTACTTACTGAGTTACAAATTATAAAAGTAACTAGTTACTTTGGAAAGTAACTATTGCGTTACTTTCAATTTGGACCCCACCTCCACCCCTCTTTGACAGAACTTAAAATACATGTGCGTGTTCAATTATTTATGATAAATCTGAATATTATAATGAAATGGACACTTCATACAATACATAACAGAAATCCACAGTACACAAATCTAAACTATTTTAACGTTGCTGTGGGAAAGTGAGACTAGCATCCAATAAAATGTCATGGATTATTGTAGATATTATAATTACTATGTTTATAGAGTGGATCGATAAAAATAACACAATAGATGTTTTGGAACTTTTGATATTTATTGCACTTCAACAGGCCACTACTAAGCAAAATTAAATTATGCTTGTTAAGCAATGTACCAAAAAATAAATAATATATTCACTCTTTGTAGTTGGAAGAAGCAGTACTTTTGGACTATTCCTGTTTCTCGTTGACTCACGTGAATGTCCTGTGTCGTCTTTGTGTGTCTGATCAGACTAGTCACTAGGCTACGCGGGCTTTCGAATTTGTGTAAGCAAAGCAACACCCGCCCAACTCCACCTCTGATTGGCTTACCATGGAATTTTACTCAACCTCAGCCAATTGTCATCATTTATGCGATGTCTCGTGCCCCCGCCCTCACCAAGGATTAAGGAGGAACAAGAAAAATCTTTGCCGCTCGGCTTAGAGATCTAGTTGGTCTGATGAAAAACAGCTGCCTTCAATCAGAGTAACGTGCCGCTTTTTTTGGCAGTAACGATAACGGTGTTATAATGATGGGAAGAGTAATCAGATAGATTACTCGTTACTGAAAAAAGTAACGCCGTTACTAACGCCGTTATTTATAACGCCGTTATTCCCATCACTGTTCATTACTGGCAAGAACCGACATTTCTTTGGGGTTGTGATCATTCTATAAATATTGCTGCTACATGCTAATATTACTTCCTAATGGCTAATTGCTTACTGTTTTTTTTTTGTATAGAATGCTTTTGAAATGATAATATTATAATGTGCAATGCCTACTGCTAAAAGCACATTTAAGTTATCTTTTTATTAATTAACTAATCTGTTAAATAGTTTAAACCATTAACTCTCCAATTGTTGTCCAGTTAACAATTATACCTGGGAGGTGTTTTTTTTTTTTTTTTTTTTTTTTTTTTTTTTTTTTTCCATTTTTAAATAAAAAAAATGTCTGTTTGGCTATGATATCATAACTCAATACCAAATTGTACAATAAAACATACACGGTCTTGATTTTTATTGAATTCTTGTGGTCGTTGGTCAAACACAGCTCCCGTAGTCGAGTGTGAGCTGCTTTTTTGGTCTATTTTGGCTATTTGGCATGCTATAATTATTCGTCTTCTTTCTAAATGGTAATGTCCTTGTGGAATGTTGTTTTGTTATAAAAGCTAGAACATGCTCGTCCATATAGATGAGCTGAGCCTGGTCGACCTGGTCTTCCACACTGCTGCAAGTCTGAATTCAGTAACTGCTGACCAACCCTGACTGTCTCTTTAATAAATCCTCACATTCACCTCTGGTGCAAGGCTGAGCAATCTCCCCTTCGTTTTTGTCTTCCTCTAATTAGTCACATATTAGAAATGCAGTGAGAAACAATCTAATTAAGAGGGCCTGACTCAATTTGCTTGTGGAAAGTTCAGTAATGGAGGTGGGGAGAGCGAGGGTGAGGCACGAGGGAGAGGTGAAGTGGCGAGAGGGAACTTAATCTAATCCATCCATCTATCTCGCCATCTCCAAACCAATTAATGAACCTCGCCACAGAGACATGCAAAGGACAGGCAGCTGCGGGGAGCTGCAGCCTGTCATGTTTGTTTATTGTGTACGTCTTTGTGTAAGTTCCTCCTTGCTGCGAATTGAAATCTATCGAGATTCACCATGCTGCGAAGAGAGCAGCGATTAATCAGCACATGCTGGACTATACACGTAAGCAGTTCCCTTCTCTGTGAGTGGTGCACAAAAAAACAAAACATACTGACAAAGCAAATGTATGGAGATTAAGTCATTTATCTTTGGCGTAATTTGATTTAATACCTCTAATCACGTCTGGACACAGTTTCGGGTGGATCCCATTTATCTTTTATTATTTTTCTATTTTTTGTAATTCCATCATTGACCTAGCACCTTAAACATACACTGTAAAAAAAAATCTCTGTAGATTACGGTGAAAAAACTGCCAAACCATGACATTAAAAGGCCGTAAAATATGCCATTAAATATTACAGTGTTTTACTGTACAATTAACAGTCTCTAATATAAAATACTATTTTAATTACCTTAAAATGCCATGTAATAAAGGTTGTGAAATATTTTACGGTCCTTTACTGTCATGGTTTGGCAGTTTTTCACCGTGAAATCTACAGACATTTTAAAATATGTAATAAAGTGCCAACCTTAAACATGAAATCAACAGTACAAACATCTTTTTACCGTAATATTAGAAAATAGTTATACCGTATTTTTATTCCGGTAAAATTCTGGCAACCACAGCTGCCAGTATTTTACCATAAAAACAACAGTTTTTGTGTGTGTGTGTGTGTGTGTATTACATAGCCTCGCTCTTGAAGATTGTAGATGTTTTAGGAAAATGTAAATTGTACTAGACATTTGTTTTGGCCTGATATCTTCAGTACTCTGTTTGCTACACACAGCTAGTTCTGTTCGCCCGTCACAAAGATTTACATTTCTTGTGTGTAGCAGACTGAGGAACTTTGCCAGAGGACGTTGTCACATGTCATTCCCCTCTGTCTGAACAAAGGCAGATGTCTTCTGAGACTTTGTGCTTCTCCCAACAATCTCTATCAGTCTACAATATTCTATATATATATATATATATATATATATATATATATATATATATATTTTTTTTTTTTTTTTTTATACACATGTTGACAGTGTGATCCGTCAGGAAGGCAAAATTCTGGGCAGAAAAGTCCTCCATATACCTGTACAAAAATAAAATACAAAAAACAGTATATTTTATGAAGTTCATCTTGGCATGTTGTTTTGTCAGAGCTTTTAAAGAGAGACATTTTTAATGATCCGTTACAAGTCACCAGACCACTTTAACGGTCATTTCATTTTTCTTTTCTCTTGTTTTTTCTTTTTGCCCACATAATATGTTGAGGTAAAAGAAAAGACATTGTTAATATCAAAACTAAGTTTTGAAAAAAAAAAAAAAAAAAGTTAGTTTGAATTATGCATAACTGTACAGACACAGATTTAAGGGGTTATCTACTGCAAAAGGGCAGAGAGGTTACATTTTGGCAGACTGTTTCCTGGTTAAGATATTCAAACTGATTTAATACAGAGTGGGAAGGAAGCAACACACAGTGCACAAAACATCATGGAGCGTCTTTAAAAAGCTTTTTAAACAGAAACATCACCTCATTACAAAAATCTCAATTTAGGAAACCTAAAGCACTCAATGGACTGTTACATTGCTGGATCATAATAAAGGTTCATATCATAAGATTAAAACCAGTTCTTTCTTAATGACAAAGAAAAGGAGATGGTCAGCATGATATCTGTTAGAAAGTTATATTAGTTAAGGTAAAAGTGAATCTTTTCAGTAGCAATGTTACCCTTCATTATCTAAAAGTCAATTAAAGAGCTTAGTCGCTAAATGAACACACAAAAGCAATGCTTACCGCTTCTGAACTTCTGACAGCAGGTCAGCGTTTCTCTTTCAAGAACCTTGTGAGAATGACCAGTGAACAAAAATCAATCACATAATAATTTACAGCATCATCACAGTCCACAATTCAGTTTTTTTTTTTCTTTTTCATTTCCAGTTCTCTTTCATTATGGCAGCATATATATTGATTTCCTTGTGTCAAGTCCATCAAGCTTAAAACATCTATGTGATCCTCAGTGGAAAAAAGGTCGATTTTAGAGAACAGTCCACGTATATCCAGTAGAAGTCTTTATACCCTGATTTTCATTGAAATTGCACATGTTGGTTACGATAATCAAAATTGCCATTACACCTGTATTGACTTACAAGTCAAACAGAGACATGGAACTGTGTTTCCCCCTTTAGATTTTAACAGTAAGCTAGCAGAAGTTAAAATTTCAATAATAGAAAAGAGTGCTTGCCACTGTCTTTGACACATTTTTTGAATAAAATTCAGAGTTACTCACTTCGAATGAAATGCTGAGAGAGAAATTCAGACTAAATTAAATTCAAATTTAAATACTAATCCCCAACATCTTCTCTTTTGGTGCATGTTATGAGGAGTTCTAGTCCCCTAAAACCATATACAAAAAAGGAAATAGCAGTTATTAATAATAATTTATTAATAAACCATGACAATAATGTGAAACTAATGGCTAACAATGGGAATATTCTCCATGTCTGTCTATGCTAAGGGTATTTTAAATTATAATTTATTAATTTCCATGCCCTGGTCTCTCTTAAATATATATATTTACCTCTTCTCATGAAATGATGGTGACAAAATTATTCCAACTCTATGGACAACAGTGTATATATATATATATATATATATATATATATAGCAGATTTTTTAGGCTACATCTTACCCTCATTGCAATGTCGTACTCCAAGCATAGAAGTCATAGGACAGAGCTAAAAAAGGTGCTCCTGTCATGTAACCAGCTCGCTCTGACTTTACTTCATTAAAAAAATCTGTTTCCAGAACTCAGAGGAAGGCCCATGTACAGTAGATGACAGAATCACAGACGTTATTAACTGTAAAGGTGTGAAAACAAGCTCTGGATACAAGGTAGAGCTTCACAGTACTGACACAACAGATACATGGACAAAAGGGTGTATCAAATGCAAATAGAAGCTAGTGAAACTACATATAGGATTCTATATATTGTACATGTTGTTCATCATCATCATCATCATCATGTATACACAAATTCTGAATGCATTCTGTCTTGACTAAGCAAATTCGAGTTAATTTTGATTTAAAGCATTAAGGTGTATTCCCTTCTGATACAGTACAAATTGGCTGAGAGTTTATTTTTAATTAACATTCACGCATGGTTCTGATGTCCCTCTGCTGTATTGACTTTCTGTAGCTGCATCCATTATTATTAGGCTGATTTTTCGTCCATCGGAGGAGTGTGAACTCCAATTGGCAAGCTTAATTCATTTTGGCACCTTTTCCGAATTCTAAGAAAAGAGCCCAAGAAACAAAAGGGTAATAGATGGACTGTCTGAAGGTCACTGCACTGCCCACTAATGGGTAAAGTGTTCCCTAAGGTCCCAGTGAATAAGTCCCTGTTCTAGAACAGTGATTTCCTACAATGAAGCAAAATTAGGAGGAATCCAATGGCAGCCCAGGGAGGAAGAAGCTATTCGCTGAATTCTGGCCCTACAATGTATTGTGAAGATTACCACCAAATGTGCTTTTGTACAAGATCGATGCACTATGGCACACATGTATAAGAACAACAGCTTAAACAGTGCATGTCCTGTATTTATGTAGTTCAATTTTAAAACCTTTAAATCCCCTGCTGCTGTGTTGTCCAATAACAAAACAATGGCAGGTAAAAAGTGTGGCCAGTGGGGGGCCAATGACCCCCAAGGTCAAAGGGGGTCAAAACCTACATGGAAATCAGGAGTTTTAATCCACCACACATTGTGGGTGGTAAGTCCAAAATAATTTGCCAGCTAAGTAAACAGCCAAAGGCATGTTGCACACACTGCCAAAACACTGTGTCCAAAATTTTTGCCAAAATAATTACAAAAAGGCAGACAGAGAGACAAAGAGAGAGGGAGAAAAAGAGGGGGTGTCATTACTGTTCAAAATGTGGGCAGTAAGTCTGGACATTAGCTGGATCTGAGTGGTAGAAACAAATACTTTCCATCAGTGACATCATTGAATATTGCAAGAGGGTGTTCTACCATAACGCAAAGTAATTCACATGCAACACTGTCAATGACCACCTGTAGTAGACCCCCTCCCTGTCTAGTTGGTGGTGTGTGTACATATTAAGAAAAAAAAACTACTATATATGATTTCACATGCGTGACCTTGTTGTATAGCTGCTTCAGTGATTGCATTGGTTGACTGCATCGCTACACAGCCTAGCTGAAAAATTTCACAACAGTTTAGTGTCCAACATTCCTTTAGAAGCCCAATAACTGTGATGTGGTTGATAAACAAGGTGACAAAAGAGGGAATGATGTGATGGAGGATAAAGGACAAGCAAGTAATACTGATAACAGTTATCAGCCAGTGGCAAGGGGGAAGCAAGTGGCAGCACAGAGGTAATCATTCATCTGCTTTACTTAAATAAAGGATATGAATATTTCTTCCAACACTGATGGTGGCTCATCATCTTCCCACACTTCCAACCGTAACACCAAGCAAGTGATGAGTCAGGTGTGCTGTCATGCTGATTTGAGCACGTTCTAAATGTCTAGTTGACCAATCAGATACCTCGGTTGTAATGGCCAACACCCCACACATTTCATGAGCAATGCAACTAGTTATTATGCATCTGCTTTTGCATCATTTGTATTCAGTGAAAACATCAGACAAGACTGCCCTTTACATTTATTTAATGGTTTTTATCAGGCATCCCTTAAGTAAGCGGAAGCACCATGCTGAGCCACGACTTTTTTGCCGCCCTAGGAAATTCCCACATGAGGAGGCAATTCTTTATTTTTTTTTGCCGGATGTTTCTATAGCTCAGTCTCCATACATCCAAGTGAAAAAAAGCATTTATTGAGGTTGAGGCTTGCGGTGCAGTGTAATTTGCCAAGGTCTACATTTAAATGTCTGTACTACATTCAAGCGTAAACACTCTATTTGCACATCTTCAAGCGGTGGCAGTGGGTGATAATCATTCTTGCCACACTCACACTCCTGCATTCATCATTTGTGAGCGGTGACTTTGTGAATATCTTTGAGCATATTTTACCAGTTGGCATTACCTTTCATAGGCACAGTGAGGTGAGTTGGGGGCATACAGAACAAAAAGAACTACTGCATAGTTGTATGACCCACTGGCACTAAGGACAGGTGAGGAATGTTTAATTTGGCGACTTTGGACAGCCACTGTGACGAAAATCTCAATCTGTTTCTCAGTTTTCATTTAGGAAAGTCAAATGCAATGCAATGAGACAAAAGAGTTTGAACTACAGAATCATCTGCATGTTTTATTGTTTGTCAGAGCTGCCTGCTAATGTTCAAACAACCTAAACACTATTTCTATCGTGCATTTCCTCTGCCTCCAGTTACTTTAAATGCATTCATCTTTTGTGTTTGGTAGCATCTGATGAAATTCCAGTCTGTATAATTGATGGAATCTCACTTTGCAGATATGCCCCCAGTATAGACCCCATTGTTTGTAGATTTGGATGAGTTTTGAGGCAGCACTATTACACCTAAGCAAAGTGTGCCACTCTGGCAATAGAAAACTGGGTGGGAACAGCTTGTGTTTTGGAGACAGCAAGCAGGAGGGTTAGCATAGGAGGAGAGCTCTGGGGTTTGATAAATGAGGCTGCGTGGCGGCTGCAGTACTAAACTGCTTCCCTGCTCAGCTGTGGTGACAATGTGATTAATATTCGCATGGCATTAAGCTAATTTATCACGGCCACGTGCGAGCCTATGGGGAGAATAGACTGTCACATGGATGCTTGGTCTAAGCGAGGAGAGTAGGTCTGGCAATGGAAACCAATTATTTCAAACCAAAATAAACAAATAAATACGGGAAATTTATATTGGGGTGAGGTGAGTCTGCCAAGGAAAGAATTTAGGAATATGAGAAAAGCTAAGAGCAAGAAATTGAATATTGCTGAATGTCAACATCACGTTTGTTTGATAAACATGTGCCAGACAAGACCAGCTGTGATTAGTCTACTGGTTATGGAAAACAGGAAAATGCACACTGCTATACAAAGATTATGATAATTTGCTGAAATTATAGCATACTTTGTTCTGATTGGATTTTAGTCTGGTGTACAGCTTTGTAATAGAAGCACTTCATAGTACAATAAGTCAGTGAAGAGAGCTCTTAGCCTCTTTTAGCTCATTGTTTTGGTTTCATAGCACATTGACCCCTCCCATCAAACCACAACACAACATTCCCTGTGCCAAATGGCAGACAAACAAAATTTGTGACTAAGAAATGTTGCAGCTAAGTACCCCTTTCCCCCCTCAAGTGTTGGAGGAGACCAAAACAGAGCTTATAGGAGTGTGACTTTTGGAGTTGCACTTATCAGATGGCCACAAACAATGTCCGACTGAGTTGATTACACTATCAATTTGCAACAGCAAATACTTTTTGACAGAAATATAATGGCAACAAACTGTGGCTCTCCGTGGATTACAAAAAAAACATTGCAGGTGAGAATTATCCATGTAGACATTGTGTTTCTTCCAAAATGTATCAGGCAAACCATTTTGTAATATAAATATCATCTTTAGGTGACAGGTGCGACACTGGCTGTGTAGGTAGGTAGCTGTTAGCCCTGACAACTTAATCAAAAGATGATCAGCAGCTTGTTTTGGAGTGCGGATGCTCCCTCGTGGCTTCTGGCAATGTATATACCAAGCTCATCTTGGATATGTTTGGGTTAAACTCAGATGGGACAAACTGAAAGTAAGATACAATTATGTTTGAGAGTGTTTCTTGGAGAGTATTTCTTTCCAGGAAAGTAAGGATTGCTGAATCCCCATCAGGTTGCCAATTCTTTCTCCGCAGAATGGATTCGCTGGTATGGTTTGTCGGATTTGTGGATGTTTCACTGGAGATAGCTTTGGCTTTGTCTTATAGGAACATCTTGCTAGTGAGCAAATGTAATTTCCAGAACCTCTGTTGGTGTTGGATGAAGTTTCTGGATGTTTGTTCAGACTGTCAGCAGCCAGTAGTTCAGTTAAATATCCCCACTACAGAAAAAGATGTTTTGTTCATGATATCCTGAAGCCTGACATACAGAACAACTCTCATTCCAGTCTGTTGTGGAATCCACATTAGGTTGACATTCCTCTCCTGCACTGCTGTCTCTGTCAGTATTCTCTGCTGTAGTAGGACAGACTAGCCAGGCAGCTGCTGCTTGGCAGGGAATCTGCTGCCTTGGTCAGTCGCCAGTATTAAGATGCTACTGCTGTCAAGGGGCCCTGGAAGAGAAACCAATAGCCAGGGCAGTAACTCACCCTTTAAGACCATTGCCTTGTTTAGGAAAGTAATCTACCCCCAAGCCGCTGCCTCATTCTACACACGATACATCATTGACAAACACTGGCACAGCAGTATTCACAGCAGTCACACTCAGCCTCCCTACTGCCCAGTATTGCTCAGCTTGGCCCTGCAGTGTGGGATATTGTAGTCTGCCTTTAGCCTGGCCAAAGAAAGATGTCAGAAAACAAGGTGTTGCACAGGGATTTATCATACAACCACTTGTCTGAGTCTGTATTGTGATAATACCTCATGCAAGTCATGTCTGCTTTTCACTTGCAGTTATTGGAGGGCTTCTGAGTGATGCTGGAACTATTTTCTCCCATCAGCAAATCCACTCAATACCTTGGTTCCAACTGTGTCTGTTTCAGCGTAAGAAAATATTAGTGGATAATGTATGTGCTTAACTTTTTTATGTTTTTTTATTTTTTTTAATTAAGTATAAAAATAAGAAAATACAATACATCCATAACAACATAGAGACACAATCATTGCAGTGATTGAAACACATTCAGATGATTGTTCCAGTGTTTCTAAAAACAACAGTAGCATATTTTGCCACTTTATGTAGATTCAATAAGTTCTTTGTTGTTGTTTTTTTGTTTTTTTTTTACATTGTACATTAAAGTCCTCAACACAGCATGAAACATTACTTGTAAAATAGTTGTTGATAGAGGGTCTGTCATAAAGTAGAAGGCATACTCAAGAGGTTATGTTGTACAACCCATATGTGGATATTTATTTATAGGTGCTTCAAAGAAATGTGCAAACCAATAAAACTAAAAGATAAAAAAATATATAACATAACAAACTGATAATAAATCAGTCACAAGACAACTGACTGTATACATGCATACCTCTCTATATGCTGTATTTGGACCTGACCATCATCACTACAGGGTTGGGTACCCCTAATATCTCTCATCAGGAAACACGCCACATATTTTCCATGGTACTTTGCCAGCTTCACTATTTTACCGCTATTCACATGAAAGCATTATGAACATTATGATTATAACATTATAATAACATTAAGATGCTAGGTATCAATGGTTAAATGGTGTAGTTGAGTCCACTTTGTCACATTCTTCTCACACATGTGACTTGCACTTGTCCATTGTTCGTACATCATCTGTACATATGACATTTTCAGCCAGAATATTGGCTTACAGTGGCATACAGTTCACACTTCTGAAGCTGGTGCCTGGATGGTGAAAAGAAGGTCATAGGTCAATTGCAATATCAACAGAGAAAGGCAACAAAAAGATTTAAATAGCTTACTGTGGGCCAATAATCTACTGGCACAAGGATAAATCTAGTTTCTATTTACTCATCACTTAATGGGCAAGTTGGCCTTTGCAAAACTGTATATGTCCTCACTTCAAGAACAAATTACATGCACAGGGAGCTGAAATTGAAGAAAACAAAATAAAATAATAAAGGAAGTGAGGGATAAATAATGAGGGACGCTTTTCTGATCCAAAGCCAAAACTCTTGTTTTCCCAACCACAAAGATGTAAGAGTCTGAATAATTGAGCACAAGGAAAAGCAACACCTCCACCACTCGTTTTCCAGTCAACTCGTGGCTTTGCTTTTTAAAAAATGCGTCATCGGACAGTTTGGCATTTGTATACTGTCAAAGGATGTACAGGGTCAACACAAATTTGACCAAATACAAAAAGAAATGGAATGGTGCTATTTGGGAATACACACGAGAATCACGAGAATCATCACTATGTTAATTGTGACAAAAGATAGTGTCATTTAATACAGGCTGGTACTCCAAATGAACCTCCAAACTAGCAGCTATTCATAATGTTTCAAAATGTGCTCCTGTGGAGAAAAGGGTGTCTTTCCTGCTTTTATCTGATCTGGGCTTCTTCTTTCATCAAGCATGTGCATAAGGAAATACCAAGGCTACAAGCCAAAAAAACATTTTTGAAGAAACCACTGTTTTCAATGTCAGACATTCTGCTTATTAGCACTGTGCTGTAGGCCCAGAAAGACAGAATATATCAAAGTTAACACAGCAGAATGAGGAGGAAGGGCTCATGAGATCTGATGAATTCATGATTCTGCCACAGGCCCAACTGTATTGCATTTGTTAGCCAGAGTTGAGCTGCATTTTTTTTTAAAACTTTTCCATCTCTGTCCAACGTGGCCACACTCATCCTTTGCCAAGTCATGCCAAGTCAATTATATTTCTATTGCCCGAATTCACACATCTGTCCCAGAGGGCTTTACATTCTGTACGACATGCAACACGCTCTATTCTTAGACCGTGGGATAACTCCTGCTGCTTCAGATGGTCAGTCCACCGCCGCTAGCACAGCAAAACTTGATATTTTTTATCACCTGATCAATAAACTCAAGTGATGCAGCAGTCTGTCTCATAGAGTCTTTGTAGCTGTTATTTTTATTTGAAATCAACTGACAGATAACTCCTACTAACCTTTAGCTGCAGTTAAAACTGTTAAAAATAATGAAATCTGTAAAATCTGTACATATGTATGTTAGAAAACCCAGAGAAAAAACACTGTACAGTGCTTCTACTGTGTGTTGCTTCTACAATGTACAGATCAGTGTATTGTTTACACCAGAGGTCTTCAATCAGCAAATCAACCCAAGGACCAATCAACCCAAGGACCCCTTGGATAAGAGACAAACAGAACAGGGACCCCCCACATGTAATTCATTTTTTAAAATGTCACATTATAAGCCTGACCTATAATAACTTTATATGTACTTTATTCAACTTTTATTTCACCTCATTAACCTATTTATATACTGGGTTATTAGCCTATATGTGTTTATGTAAAAAATTGCATGCATAATTATTATCGGTTATTAAATGCCAAGAGCCGTGCGTCTTTGGATATGTCCACTGATTCATCCAATTGGAGTACAAATGCCTCTGCTGTTTGTACAGTTGTGTCTGAATTATCTCCATCCTCACACCTGGTTGAAGACCTCTGATTCACACTCTTCTTCTGAGGGCGTTTATTTAAAAAAAAACACAAACTCTGGTAGTCTGATCCTCTCTAAGTATCTAATCTTTCCAACTTCACTTCTAAATAATTAGTTTTTACGAGATAATGTGTAACAAAAAAATAAAGAATAAAAGACAGTTTTCATTTTAGGCCTCTAATGAAATGACATAAAGTTGTTGGTCTGGTGTTATCTGATGTTATAACGCTACCATAACTGTCATGGAAATGGATATAAAGATTATTTAAACTTTATAATAGCACCTTTTGTTGATTAATGTCAATTCAGTGGCATATTGACACCGCTTTAGAGATTAATGGTTAATGACAACTTGACATTAACCATGGGGATAAGCTGTCGTAAACATATCATGACGGGCTTTAAACACAGTAATAAACTGTCATGACACTTTCATGACAGTGTCATGCATAATTAATTAGTGTCACCTCAAGTAAAATGGGTGAGTCTTGAAGCATCATAAAGATATAATAAGGTGCAACGGCAGTCATAAACAACCCTAAAGATTAATTCATGTTGATGACACAGTTGTGACAGTGTTACACCAGCCTCATGTCATCTAAAAAAATGTTTTAAATTTCCCAAACTCTATCTGCATGAGGATGTTTATAACCCCTGTCACAGATTCTTCTCCACTTTACACTATAATTAGGCACCTATGTAGCAAGATACACAACAACCACAGCAGCACTCCCCTGAGATAAGGGAGGAGGGAGATTTGCTCGGTTGGTGCTGCTTTGTCTCTGGTGCAGAGACATCAATGAGGATATGTTGACACAGATACAAGCACTGGCAGGGGTTCTGGCACATACATCTGTTGTGACCTTTGGCAAAATAAAATAAAAAAAAAGTGGTGGATGTGTTGTTAAAATCAGCAAATGTGGCGTGCTATGTCACATCCAATGGGATTAAGAGGTAGCTGACAAACTGCGACAGATGGACATCTGCCTGGCATCTGACATCCTGCAAGTCAAGACCTAAAAGAAGCAGCGAAAAACTGAGAGAACAGGATGTTGACAACTGTACCACAGACCTCATCTGTCTGGCTGCAGTCTGGAACAGTTTCACTGCAGCAGCACTGGAGTCAGTTCAATATGCAATGAAACATTGACATTCACTCAATGTTACATTCAGTTGGGGTAATGAGGCTGTAGTGGTGAGAGAGGGAATCACTCTGGTATATTTCCCATGTACTATATTTTTTTACTGGTGGCACCATGTAAACAGAGCTTCCCATGTGGAAATAAGTTCAGTAATTCAGCCTGTCAGAGGAACAGCACTGAGGACATCTACGTTCACATTTCTTGGCTTCTATTCAAGTGTGCTACAACACTGGCAGACACATTTCCAGGCAATGCTAATAAGACTAGCAGAACCTAATGGGTGATTCTTGTAGTCAATACAGACTCCACAGAAGGCATCTACTGTATTCAGCATCTAATTTGCATCAGTACTGCAGCAGGCACCGCAGCCTGTGCATTGTAATGTCGACCTAAGTCAGCACGTTGACTCACCAAACTCAAACATCGAACAATAATAGATGCAAAAGGAAAAAATGAGAGTGGAGAGATGATGCAGGAGTAATGCATCAAGATGGTTTGACAAATGTTACCTTGTGTGCAGTGTTAACACTGTCCAAATATGCATGCAGCATAATCTGTAAATCGCCATGTGTGACAGCATTTATTCACTATAAGCTTCCCTCTCTTACCACACCAGAACCATTAATTTGTTTTCATATCTTGGCTGTCAGGATATCAAGGTGCGTTTAGCATTTGGATAGAAAATTCTATTTGCAAACAATTATGATCTGTATTGTGCAGTTCAAAACATAATCGCTGCCACTTTACGCTCTACGCTCGCTCCGAGTTTGTACTTGTAGTTGTTGTTACATTTGGTAGGAGCTTTTATCTAAAGTGGCTTAAAATATCATGAGTGCTTTCATTTTCTGTATATGTGGCCCCAGTGGGTTTGAACCATTAACCTCAAATGTGTTAGTGACATGCTGAACAAATCAAAATATGTAGCATGTTCTGTCTGCAAAACAGTCTGGCTTCCAGCTGATGCTCTAGTTTCAGTGTTACAGATTCCGTTCAGTCTAACCTCATTTTTGTTGCATGGCAGAGAGTGACTGAAAAACACAGGAACACTGTGTTCTGCAGGATCCTGCAGTCAGAACTAAACTACACAGGCCTCATCAGATTTTTTTTATATCTTTATTTTATTTTAGATTGTATTATGATCTGTTTATATAAGTAAAACAAAATCTTCTAAGTATGCCTAAAAGAGTCACACATAACTAATTTCCCTATGGTTTCCCAACAGTTCCAAAATGACCCAATTCATACAGTATGTGTGGACCTTTTGTCTGTAATGTGCATCAAGAAACTGTTAGGATTTCCTAGGTTTGTGTATTCCCGTGTTTTCCTGGTGTTTCCCTGCCCTTCGTGTTCGGGTTCTGTTTTCCAGCCTCCCCTGTCTGTGCAGGCTGGGCGTGGCTGATCTAATTCTCCGACCACTGCCCCGTTGATCCTCACCTGCTCTGCTCTCACACCTGCTTCTCATCATCTCATCAGCTCCTGCAGTATTTAACTCCAGTTAATCCTCCCAGACTCTGCCAGTTTGTTGGTGTACCTTTTGGTAGCCTGTGGTAACTTCACAACTTCCCAGCTCAGAGAAACCTACTTGTTGAAGATCTTTTGTCTGCTTCGTCCTCCAGCGCTGCCACGCTCGCCTGCTCTGCTTGCCACGCTCAGCCTACCTTTGTCTGGTTACCAGTCTTCACCATCCTGCCTTGAAGATCACCCCCTGGACCTCACCTATAGTGTCTTTTCGTGTCGCATCTTGTAAATAAAACCTTCTAAACAATTCCTGGCTGTGGTCTGCCTTGCGGGTTCAGTGTTTCACTGTGAGCTCAAGCCTAAGACAAACAAATTGCATTCTAATAAGTGTAGATTAAACAAGTATCGTGAAAAAATGACTGACATCCTGTGCTTATAAAAGTTGGCCAGGCAAGTATTTGGTGACTGAACAACTTAGTCTTGTCAAAGTCTGGTGATAACTGAGTTTTTAGTGATTAATTGAAACTGAAAAGAAAGCATCTTATACCCATTTTATTTCCATATTTCGTTTTGTTTTTTAATTCTAAATATATATCTTTCTGCATTCTGTATAGTGCTTTATTTTAATACAGTGTCAAGCTTGAAACTTACCGAACACCCACTAAAGTTGAGCCTTTATATTTTGTCACAAAAACACATTATATTTCAAGAGAATGGTTTCTTCACTAAGCAGCCTGTTTAGTGGCCCCTACAGTCTGAAAGACTCCACTTGCATACCTCTCAAACACTGGACCTTGCCATCATTACACATTCACCAATAGGGGACCACCAAGCCAAAAGGAGACATCTTTGAGGGTGCTTAAATTATGTCTCAAACCATCTGATTTTCATTAAGCCAAGAGCAGACCAGCAGATGTGTAAATGTTCAAGTCTATAGTTCTTCTGCAGTCTCAAGCAGAGATTTTAAGGATTCACTTACACACATTGTTTTGAACACTCCTTCATTAAGTGAATGGCTTGCAGTCCCAGTCCCACCCACACAGCACTGCTGCGCATGAGTGGAGATGTAGGCTACAGCTTGAAGGTGTGCTGGTGAAATGGTTAGTAGAGCATCAAACCCTTTTTCAAGCATGTCAAAATGAAATGTGATTAGTTATAACGTTCATATAGACATTAATTTGCAAGATAGCTCCCTGGTTCAAGCTAAAGTTAGTAGCCATTGTTATTTGGCTTGATTGTTACTTGTGCTGTTGATCTTTCAATGAGGAGTTTGGTACATAGCTTAATACTGCTCAGTCTGAGCTTATATTGACAATGGAGAAAACATTGCTACGTTATGTCAGCACAGTTGCTTCCATGCATTGTGTTTGAATACAGATATCACCATGTTTGCAGATTCCATTAATCTCTGGTTTTATTAACTACATCTACGTGAGTTTCATTTTAAATAACTACAACAGCACAAACATTAACATTAATTGATTTGGTGAAGTTTTAAAATCATCCTTTAAAGTCTCTGCATATATACTGTATGTCAAATTTCAGATCATTGCGTCAGTTTATTTCTGCAGAAGGACCCCCGCTCTAATTGTGCCCCCCTCAGAATTTGGACTTGCATGACGCTCCTGCTGAAAACATTAAGTTTTTAATCAAGCTGTGTTCTTCTGAGTTGTGACTCAAGAAGAGAAGAGGGTTGAAAGTTTTGATGCATCAACAAAGTCCATAGGGATGAACCGAACACTGAAAATCAAACTACATGAGCACTTCAACGGAAGATTATTTTTGAGAATTGCTTTTGATGCTTTGTTCCTCAGAGTCCAAGCTTATAAAGCTTTTTTTTTTTTTTTTTTTTTTTTATCTGAACAATAGTCCAAAACCCAATGGTATTCAATTTACTCTAATCTAAGAGCTGAGGGAAAAAAAACAATATTTGCCAGTGTTCAGTGGCTGCAGCATTCTCTCCACCAGCTCTTGATATTTGTTTTGGATGACTTCTTTCCATCACGTGTCAGTGGTGGAAATTCAATTGCTGCTACAGTTTTAACGGCTGAGGTTCCTTCAAGTTTTGAAACCACTACCACGAGAAAAAATACAGATATTTAAAATCTATATGGTTTCCTTTTTCCCTCCAAGTTGTAAACAGGCCCTGAACAAACATCTGAGGCTGAACGGGTCATGGAACTCAACTATGTCAAACTCTCAAATTCAAGTGAGTGAAGGGAAAAACACCCTAACTGCATTTGTGTGCATTTTCTATGACAGAAGTGATATTCTCTTCCAGCCTCTGACAGCACTGACGAGAAATGCTGTTTATTGGAAGTAATCCGAGGGATGGTGGATGGAACTGGGTTCACGCTGCAGACTGTGTGAGACTGATATGGACTGAGAGAACATCACAAGTCCCTGAGCTGGGGTTTTTCTGTCAGCCAGCGATCCCTGCAGCTCACCCGAGGGCCCGTTGGCAAAGAAAGTTGAGCTTTCCACCTGCAATGTCACATTGATTACACAGCGGGATGAGCGGAAAGGAGGTTACTGATCACATTTGCTCTCTCTCGCTGTCTGTCTTTCACATCTGTCTCTTTCTAACTTCCCCCTTTTCTTTTTTTCCCCTTTTTTTTTTTTTTTGGAGCCTATTGAAATCGGACCTCCCCAACAGAAAACAAGCGAGAAAGGGTCACTCCTCTCGATTCCAATTGCCCACAAGGCTTGACACATCTGTCAGAACCTGCCAGGGATGGTTGAAATGAGGGAGGTTGCCATGACAACAGTTCTGCCACTTTGCCACCTGCGCATGTCCCGTGGGAGAGGAGGAGGAGGAGGAGGCGGCGACGCCTTTCTCACCACCATCACAGTCTTTTCTCACTTTGCTGTCCGAGAGATATTGTCCCACTAGAGCACACTAATGGTTCGGTGGAGGTCGTCTCACTGAATTTGCCTGACACCAGCAACAAACAGGAGACGTTAAGTCATGAGGTGTGATTTTTATTTTTTATAGAACTTTTCTGTGACTCTTGACACTGTTAATGGTGTGTTTAGAAAGTTGTCCATTTGCAGTAGTTGTATGACCTCTTGGAAAATGTCTGCAGTGCTGAATTGATGTGAACAGAATAAGAAAAAAAAAGCAGCCTCCGTCATTACGGCTCCTTGTTATCCAGGTTCAGTGCAACAAAGAACAACAATCTTCTCAGCAAGCTGGTCTCTTCTCTTCAAGCTGACACACCGGTAACCTTCTGTATGAGAGCTGAAAAACAATGCCCGGCTCTACCCTGCTTGGCTGATCTAAGAGCAGTCTCTTGTGTTGTGTATTTCTTCCTCTAATTGGTCCAGCCCCCATACTCGGGCTCTCAGTGGCTTAACTTCTACTATTGGGGGAACCAGAGGATGGGCAGCACATTGCAGAGTGGGGGGGGGGGGGGGGGGGCTTTGTGGCTTGGGATTTTGTTTTTTTTTGGGGGGGGGGCAGATTGTGGAACATCCAGAGGGCATAATTACCAGCAAATCTGTGTGCACCCGCTATCACGGTATTGATGGGTTTTTGTGGACTTGTATTTGTTATCGGGTGGCAAGGGCTGGTGCACCCTCATTAACACTTCTCACCTCTGGAGCAGAAAGCAGGGGAAGTACACAAGCGGGAAGAAGAAAAAGAGTTTGTTGTTTTTTACACTCGCAGGATGTGCACACGCACGCGCCTGCACATCACACACACAGTCGCGAATACACACGGTCAAGCAGACACACACACATGCACACACAGATTTTACATTTTGAAATACAACATGAGGAGATTTTGCACCAAGGGCCAGTAATTAAATGTTTTCTTTCTATCTTTTGCACTTATTTTCACTTTTTTGTATTCCAATATTAAAGATTAAACATTTTATTGAAAATGTCAGTACACCTGACTCTTGTTCTGTCTTAATCCACAGTAGATGTCCCACTTTTTTTTTTTTTTTGTCCCACTTTTTATGCCGTCTAGTTTCAGTTGTGCTGTTTCTGCTCAGCTCAGCTCAAGGCGTCACATTTTGATGATGTCATTGAATGTTGTAGTTGAATGGTGGACGTTCTGCAATGTTGCTTTCTTTGTTGCCAGAGGTAATTAATCAACATCAAGTGAACAACTCTCACTGTCCTGCATACTTTCACGTCTGTCTGTTATCAATATACTTTAACTGAAAAAAACAGACACAGAACATTTCCTATCTCTTTGATTGCTGTCTCGATAAATTAACTGACGTCTCAAAACTGTCACTCAGCAGCTCAACAGTAAATCCGTCATAGTGTCATACATTGTCAAAAATGTTGACGAGATGAGGCAAACATTTTGTTTTCAAAAGGGCTGTCACGTGATGATTTTTTTAAAGCAGTACTATGTTCTGAAAGCACGTAGATGTTCCTGTTCGTTCTTACTTTCTCTGATTTTGATGAGCGCAGCTCTTTTTTTTGTGCTGGAGTCAAACATTGCTTCCCCTCTGGTCACTGTTGGTGTGCTTAAGCTTTTCTCTTGTGTCTTCTCCATGCTGTCTCAGCTTTTTCCACTGTGTGTCCAAATACAGGGGACAAAAACAACAAAGGGAGCAAACTGCCCACTTCTGGGCTTCATTATGTGTTATTATAACTCACATTTTTTTCTTGCTTTTTAATTTTAAATACATCTTAATTCATTTTTTTTAGAGGTAAATTTACAGTTCTTTTACACTCTGATGTCCTGTCAAAGTGTTTTGACCCTTGCGCTGCTCATTAATTTAAAGTCTGTGTAAAGGCATTTCTGAGATTTCTTTCAAAATACATTAAATATGTTGGAAAATAGTTGCTGAAAACATGTGAAAAGACTTTGAACGATATATTAGTGAAATGTGGAGTTAGAGGTTCAAACAGTTTTTCACCAGTTTTCAGTCCAGGATTTTGTGGGCGGTCCTTAAAGGGTGGCTCGATGACACGCTGAGGCCACCCTGAGCATACCCCTGCACCCCTAGCAGAGAGAAAGAGATTCATTCATCTCGCTCAGAGTGTTTCAAAGTTAGTCATGTCATTTTCTGAACTCATCAGACACGTTTCAGTCGCTTCAAAATGGCTGCTTGACTGCTCCCACAAGTGGCCGTGGCTTCAGTGCCTCCAGTGGACACGCCCCAACAGTCCTGGAGCTGAATTAATTTTTACCAGATTTTGACACCTAATTTCATAAACTTGTCGATATTTTTAATCATTCAAATTTGGCTGGGTGGTTAATAACACTTTCTTCTTTAGTCTGACAAATTTAGAACACATATTTGTTCTTATTTTACAAAGACTTTAATAATTATCAGAATTTATATTCACTGTAGGTCGCTTTAAGTAGGATGTAAATGTAAAATTCATTGTGTATTCTCCACAGATAACCAATATATGAGCTGCAGTCTGTATTATTTCCCACCACCTTTGCTTTACACAGTATCCAATTTGCCTAAGCTTCGGTGTAATGAATCTCTGCCGTTTCTTGTTGTTTCCTCATGATTTGAGAAGCTTGAATTATCTGACAGGCTGAAATATCCGGGCTGAAGATGTGAGTGATTTAAAGAAGTGCTCTGTTCAAGCAATTAGTTTTACATTGTACTCCAGGGGGATTGCATACATGACAGCAATGGGCTTGGTGGTTGCAATTAACATCTTGTGACTTGATGTTCCCCCCCACCATACATTTTTAATAAACCCATTACAAACATGGGTATTGTTGTTCCTTAGCTAAAGCTTAGTACCGCGTCATCGTTGTTACACATCTTAGCAAACCAAATTAGTTTACACACACTCTGCAGTTTTAAATATCATATTTTGTAACTGCGGATTGAACCTTTTTAGTTTATTTCTGTCTTAAGCACATTGTGCAACCTTTCAGTGCACAAGAAACATCTTGCAACGTTTGTTTTTGAGACACAACTTTTGATTTTCATGGCAACATTTTGACATTTCTTCAGCCTGCGCACAGGTGTCAGCATGACTTCTTTGTTTTAAAGTAATCACAGGAGGTGAACATGTTACTGATGAACATAACAATGCAGAAAAAAAGGTATGAATAATGAGCTGCACTCACAATATGACATGAACTGGTCACTGTGCATACTGAGCAGCGCGCCCCAGCACACTAATGAAATTTCTGTCTGCGGGTTTCATTATGGTGCCACACGACTGATACAAATGGCAGGGTGGGGACATCCCCGACCCTAAATGATTCTATCTCACCGTTATCAGCCTCCTTGGTGTATTTCTGGGTGAAGGACACAGTAAAAGGCTGCAGACAGTCATTGATCTGACGCCTTTGACTCAAAAATGCAATTAGAGGTGGGCCACGTCTTCGTGGTTGGTTATCACAAGGCATGTCGCCGCACATTCAGATGTCTAAATCCGGGTAGTCACAGTAATGATTATTTTCAAATTACTCCAGCCTCATTCTAGGGACTTCATGACTGCACGGGATTGATTATGATGAGGTGTTTCTTCTCAATATACGTCAGTGTTTTTAAAAAACATCGTATTTGAACCTTAAATATGTGAGAAAGCGCAGCTCTCTAATGTGTGCCATGGACACATTTGCTTAAAGTGAAAACTGAGACTTTGAGTGGTGTGGTATGTCGATAAATTAGTCACACTGACTGAGAGTTTAACTTCTGACCAAAATATTCATGTGCACCCTTTTTAATCCGACCCTCTGTTCCTGGTTTCATTTCAGTGATGATGAGGACTTTCAAATGTCATTCCATTTTTTACTTTTTTACTCCCATTCTGACTAATGGATCAATGACCATGACCTGTCACGCCATATAGCCGGTCTATTATACCTTGCTGTCTGTATGTCATAGTGTCTCATAAATGTTCATAACTTTTATTTATTTTATTTAAATGTGAGTGTGCCCACTTTTGACCTGCACATATATTGGTATTGTATTATTATTTATTATGTATTAATTGATCATTACAGTATGTTTAGAGATAAGTCATACCTTCTGGAGTGGAGAGTTAAATAATATTACTCTCACATCTGTCCATTCAGTATAAGCCAATGGCTATTGGCAGCTAACTAGCTTAGCATAAAGACTTGAAACTGAGGGAACAGCTAGCCTGCCTCTGTCCAAAGATAGCAAAATCTACCCTAATCAGCACTTAAAAACTCAAATCCAAAAACCAAAGTTAACCAAAGTAAAATTGTCCAGTTGCTGGTGTTGCAGGGTGCTGAACCACTGTCAGGAAATCAGAGGAGACTCTCCAGTAAAGCTTACTGTGCTGTAATCACTGGATTTCAAATAGACTTAGAGGAGTCTGAGAAGTTAACATGAGGTAAGTTTGTTGGGCTTCTGGTAGGGCAGGTTTGGTAATTAGCAAATCAAAGATGTTTATTAAAAATTAATAAATAAAGTTAACTTTATTAAATTATTAAAAATTACGGGACAGTCTCAAAAAGGTGTTCACTCAGTCAGTCAATTTGTTATTTGGATTTATTGAGTGAGCAGTAAGGAAATGAATCCGAGCACTGACTATCAAAACCAGCTATTAATAAAGTAATACACACAAAAACCACAGGCAACTTCTCTAAGAGTATAATGAAGTTTTAATGAAGGTAAACATTAATCACACATTACAAACTTAAAGGTGCAGCCAGCAGCACATAGCACACTATGTATCTGGGTATGATTGTGTCTGTATGTGTGTGTATATGTATGCTGAGGTCTGAATAGGTGAACTAGGAAGGGGGGGAAACAAAATGGCAGCACGACCGTGTGAGGCACGTGCTCAAAGTGGCCAAGGCCGCATGGTTTAACATAAAGCGGGTGAGATCTGAAGTGGGGGATGTGCTTCACACCTCACACAGTAACATGGGAGTCAAACCAAGGTTGGTCTGCTATGGCACCGGTCCTTTAACTGATTAAATACAGCTCACCGATCTTGTTCAGTATGGCTGCACAGATTAAGCCAATGACAGGATGTCTCCCAATGCGCACAGCAACTGTACTTTATCTTTTACCAATGAAGTACAGCCGATCTCCACATAACAGAACAGATCTGATCTTTCCTGACTGGGCGATGCACAGTAACAATACCTTATCCGTAACAGATAAACTATAGAACGCAGGGCAGTAGAAGAGGCACAGGAAACTTGATATCACACTCAATATAACACAATGCAATAAACTATAAAGCCAATTTATCTGAGCCCGGACACAAGCCTCTTATTTGGGATCGCTTCCAAGCGATTTTTGAGGGAGTTTGTGTACTTTGTCTGACGGAATCTCTCTCGGAATGTGTTCAACACCCAAAATTACACTGATGGAAACATAAATGATAACATAAGCTAGCAAGATGCAGATAGATAGATGAATGATTGTCATTAACAAAATATCAAGGAGTGTCTGTTAATGTGCTGTGTCATTTGCGCCTTTGACGTTGTGGCTCAGTGTATGGACACACCTTGCCTTGGGTTGCCTGGAACACGTTGAACTCCCTCCAAACTGACAGATGTAGAGTTGGACCTTCATAACGGCTCTATGTTAAGGCAAAAACTGAATTGCAAAAAAAAAAAAAAAAAAATGTATTTATTATTTCCACAGCCTCCTCTCTTGTTTTCATCATTACAGTGCCTCAATATGTACGTTGATAATTGCTGTGAATTGCTGTGAAGTGCTGTTATGAAGGCTGAAGCACCGCAGGAGTAGCTACTGTTCTGTTTATTTGGAAATTATTTATTTTTACTGTGACATTGTGTTTAGCCCCATACAAGAGAGGATATTTTGAGTGCTCAAGGTTGTCACATTCAGCAGAGCAAATCAGAGGGAGGGACAAACAAACTGTACAATGCTGATATAGAGAGAGCGGAGCTGAAGCTTTAAAGATTACATGTTTATCTGAACGTCCCCTTTTTTAAAAGTTCAAAGCAGGTGAGTGCTGCAGGTTAAGGTTCTTCAAGTCCGTCAACACAAGTTAAGAGATAAAAAATAGATTGACTATGAACAGTTTGTGCAAAACACACTCTCCTGCACATCATCTGTGCTTACTGGAAGTCCTCATTTTACAATTTTGTGAATCAATTAAAGCTCAATTTAAAATTAACGATGACCTCCATATATGAATATGGAATATGTGTTATTTTCTCTTCTTAATAGCCTCTGTATATACTGAGAATTATGCTACTTGCTCAACTTTTAGAGCCTTCTATTTATTAAATTTGCCACTAAGAATATTTCCAGTTTATTCTGCACTGCATTGATCACCAGCGCTTTCTTTTCTCCTCATCCGCTCATTGTTCTGCTCTAACTGGGTTCTACATCTTAAGTGGTTCCAGCGGTGAGCTAAAAGCTCAGTGTGTGAGATGACAATGCTCGTGCTGCAGAGTGCTTTAAATGCACAGGTGTTTGCACTTACTTTGCTCTTGACGTTGGAGGTATGTTGGATTTATATTAGGGATGTTATATATATCGAGTAGTCACATAATATACTCCAGAGTTCAAGTTGAGTAATTGAGAAACCTACCGTAGTGTAGAAATAAAACCTCAGATACTTGCATTAAATCACAGCGTAGTAAATCCCAGATTTGTGTAGCTTGTCAATCAGTCACATGCTAACATGGTCTCCTGTCAGGCAGATTTTCTCTGACAGTTAGCATTTTTCAGACTGTCTTTTTGTCTTTTTGAGCTCCTCATTATCTGTGACACTGGCATTTCTTGTCTGTTTGACAGATGATTCGGACCCCACCATGTTTCTGCAGATGATGGGAGACACTTTGACTCGTTTTCACTCGTCAGGAATTTATTTCTTCTGTGGTAGTAAAACATGTTACGTGAGCTGTCAGAATCTCCTGGAGGTCAAACTGGGCAAACTACACTTTTAGGGCCGAATAAAACCAATAGAAACACATACTGTATCAATACTAGGGCTACAAACAACCCATAATGCAACACGTAATCAATGTAACTACTATGAAACAATCAGAAAATAATTTTTTATTTCTCTGATTCATCACTATTGGGGCTTCCTCTCTCTTTTGCTGTCTATGTCTCTTGACCACAGATGTCATAGACTGCAAACCAGACTCAGACGTAGAAGTTGGTGCATGAAATAAACCAAACCAGAACACGACAGTGACATTTCAGGATAACTGTGAAGGAGTTTGACCGGTCTGATTGTCAGCTTGGCACAGTGTGACGTCAAGTTGTGTCCTCCAAAAGTCAAATCTGGCTCAATCTTTCTGCTTTCCTTATTTTTTCCCAGGTCAAATTAATGGAAGAACCTACATTTTTGTAGTAGCTGGATTTAGTCTTACTCTGGCCTTATAACGAGACCAATACGGCACTTTTTGAATGCCATCTTGGCCTTGTGGCATCACATACATGCTAACAATCAATAGACATTAAAGGAAAAAAGATTTAATAGGAACAGACAAAGTACAGTAGGCCAGGTCCTGTATGTGTTCCATCGGTACTCAATTAATCTATCACTCCTCCCCATCTCTAAATTATGTAAGATTACCAAACTTCATGAACCAAGAAGAATGAAGGCATCTACTCTCCCACCCTATTCACAAACTAAAGGGAGGGTCAGTCCACACAGTCCTCAGATAAGTTCTTATCAGGGAAAGAAGTGAAAACTCCAGATGTATCATGGTGTGTACAACCTAAAGTATTAACTACAAACGGCCTAGATTTGACACGACTGGTGGTTTATGGTCCTCGAGAAGTTCATTATATTAAGCCATTATAAACCCCTCTTTGAAATATAGTAGATTCACTGTTACTGCTGGAGCAAATATACTGTACCTTTACACAGTGGATTCAAATTCTTCAGGAATTTGTGCATGAAGAATTCACAGGAAACAATGCACGTGCTAGATGTGACATAAAATATGAAAGCTGATGCATGCATTTAAACACAAGTTCATTATTAGTGTGCCACCATACCACCATATTTATAATGTTCTATTAATAATTTGCTAATTGTTAAAAAGACAAAGCTTCATCTTCTGAAACTGCCAATAAACTATTTTCAGATTTCAATGAATCCATAAATACACCAGGTAGAAAGTTCTTTAAATGGTGGTCGGATTACACCAAGCAAGTTTCAAATTTTACTGCAGTAGCATGAATAGAAATCAGTGGTAGTTGATTAAAGTTGGTTATTGAATCTATCTGAATGTGTCATATGAAAGTGGTTACATACACAGGTAAACAGAGTATACCTTTATTTTTGTGTCTGCATCGAGTATACATATTTCTAAATCCCCTCTGATGAACACTCAGTAGTGTTCTGTGAACTGATTTTTTAATCCCCCCCCCCCCCCAAGGATATAGTTATCAAATTTTCATTAGCGGATGAAGAAAGGAAGAAAGAATACTGCAATTGAAGTGCATAATAGTTGTTTCACTCGTCTGTGGGTCAGTATTTATTTTAAAATCTACACCTCTTCTGTGGCTGATATTGATTTCAGAATGATATTTACTCCCTGGAGTCAAGCAGCAGAGGCTGACTAACATGTTGCACGAATAACACCACTTACGCATTTTTAGGGGAGCTAAATATGCAAGAGTAACCTTACCCCAATTCCATCGAGCATGGCACGATGCTGTTTTGGTTTGTTCTCCACTTGGCTTCATATCCCACAAGAACTCGGCATCTTACCCACACCCTGAAGCTTCATACTTTTCAGAAGCGGAGCGTTTTGTCGCCAGACTTTGTTACTGACTTACAATCTGGAGTCTGCACATGGTGCTTTTATTTTGAAAATTGATCAACTTCTCTATGTCGTTTCTATGTCTTCTGGCCAGCACAATCAGTTTGTGCAGTTTGGTGAGGCGATTTTCTGTGGAGTGCTGCTTCTGGAACTCTTCTGAAATGCGCTGAAGTACTTATGGTGGAATCAGAAGAACCTCTGGAATCAGCTCAGGTTGTGCTACAGCTGCTGAAGCTGGGCATGACGCATCCTGGTGGAATTAGAAAGTTACATGTCACTGTTTATAACATAGGGTGTTTATTCTTTGCTGGACCTGCTGCTTTATAAAAGAAAATGGGGCACAAATTAAGAGTATACTCACTTCTCCAGTCACCGCTATGCCACTGCTTCTCAGCTCCAAGAAGCATTTCAGCATCTTTCAGCTCATTGTTTTGGTTGCCCTCTACTTTATTTCTCCTACTACTCATTGGTTCAGTCCCAGAGCTTTCATCAGTGTTATTTCCACACACAGCAGGCAGCTGTTTTCAGCTAAATGCTCTGATAAATCCACTGAACACTACCATTACAAACAGCAGACAAACAATGTTACTGACTATGTGGTGAACATAGTGGTGCATTTAGCAGCTAACCAAAGCTAAAAACAAATCTCCCTTAAGTCTTAGTGAAAATAAAAAGGGCTAAAAAGAGTAATGGTACTTGAAGTCATCATTCATTAAATTATCCAAATATGCTCATGTTGAGTCTGTGGAGTCTTTCCACTTCCTGGGAACCATCATCTCCCAGGACCTCAAGTGGGAGCTGAACATCAGCTACCTCATCAAGAAAGCCCAACAGAAGATGTACTCCATCATCATCTTGGCACGCTGCTGCCACTGCCAAGGACAAGGGCAGACTGTAAGGTGTCATTCGCTCTGCTAAGAAAGTGATTGGCTGCAATCTTATGAATGACATACATATGAGGCATATATAAAATACCAGGTCAACTATTTTATTTCAGGGTCAACCAAATCTCATGGTTGAGCAGCTGAGTTTGCTCATATTTAAAATCTTGATTTTTATCACTAGCAGCAGCACTAACTCTCCTCTCAGAATACTTAACTTTTCAAAGAACCGCCAAAAAGATAAACCACACTTTACAAGACTTAAGATGGAGTTTAAGATGAGACTTATGCTGCAGCGCCAGATGTAGTGTTTGGTGGGGGGATTGGTGGGTGAGAAGAACATTGTTTACTCATGGTTCATTAGTTTTTTGTGAGGTAGTTTTCTTCCTTTAGGCACCCTCCATGCTAAGTAATGCTTTTCTTCTTTTTACTACCTGCAATTAGCCTTGTACATTAAAGTGCTTACTGATGTCTGACTAATAGCAAGTATCTATCACACCCCGCAAAGCAGCAGGTCTGTTCCAAACTAAGAGCATGCTGTGTCATGTCTTTCTAGGAAACAACCCATTTATTTATGCAAATCAATCAAAATGTCTCACTTGTTTCCTGTCTTTTAGTTCCATCTCATTCCATGCAGTTATTGTTAAGTAGGGCAGCATGCTCGGATGTCACTGCAACTGACTTTACTTTGAAGTAAAAGCAATCCACATTTACCCCAAAGTGAAGATAATGTATCTCACTCAGCAGAGTGATCGACATGAATGCAAAGTCCAGACATAAAATACAGTATGTCAACATATTGCTATCAGGTCCCTGTTTCATAATGGTTATCCATAAAAAAAGGATTGATGTATCATTTTGCTTTAGTTTATGAGCACATTAAGACACCATAGATTTTGCAGTTGCTGCTGTGTCAGGCTTGACATAAATATGTGACACAAAAATGTGTGGAACAAACTATTCAGGTGTTAACACAGGAACCACCTGAAGCTCCAGTGTCTTTTTATTTTATTTTATTTATGTATTTTTATTTTTTATTTTGCAGGGATAGTTCTGCAGAAATTCTCTCCAATGCTCTCCACATTTATGGCAAAATGATGCAATATATGTCACATGAGAGGATAACAACTCTGCTGCTCAGTTGAATTAGACATGCATTATGTATTAAAATGTACTTTTCACACCGACTTACCAAAGGACAGACAAGAGAAAAAACAATAATGTCTATAACACAGAGCAATGCAGGATAAACTGAAGCTTCAGATGTATCTGGGGTTAAGCAATGAAGATTGTATGAGCCATGGCATTGTGCCAGTTACAGAAACAGCTCTCCCTCCATAGAGCTCCAAAACTACTCGACAGTTTAGCAACAAATATTCAATATTCCCTGCTATGCCTTGGTCTTGTTGTGCCGACTAACTTTGCTACTGTAAAATACTCATACTCATAGAAAGTGTTATTAACAAGTTCAAAAAATGACATGACTAACTTTATAACACACTTAGTGAGATGAATTCATCTCTTTCTCTCTGCTAGGGGTGCAGGGGAATGCTCAGGGCGGCCTCAGCGTGTCATCGAGCCATCCTTTAAGGACCGCCCACAAAATCCTGGACTGAAAACTGGTGAAAAACTGTTTGAACCTCTAACTCCACATTTCAGTAATATATTGTTCAAAGTCTTTTCACATGTTTTCACTAAAGGAACTATTACTATTTTCTAACATATTTAATGTATTGTGAAAGAAATCTCAGAATTGCCTTTACATGGACTTTAAAATCCGCTAAATCATAACAAAAGTTCTCATGACACCTTCCATATGGAACAGATTTTGCCATACTTTTTGTGATATTATTTACAGAGATCTAACCCCCAAATTCCACTGGGCGCGGGCGCACAGCATTGCTTGTGCGACGCAGTCACTGCAGTAATACGTGGCTGTTCTAGTCAATGTATCAAACCCCACCGGCAGTTTGAAGTCAGGACCAAAACAGGACGTGCAGGACGGACTATAACAGCGCCGCACCTGCGATGTGACAGAGACGTGCCTGGTGGGGTTGCGGGGTAAGAATTCTAACTATGAACAACACTTGGCAACAGTGGCAAGGAAAAACTTCCTTAAAGAAGCAATCTGCAGAGACTGATTGACTTTAGAGAGGGAGAGGGCAGGGAGAGAGAGACAATAACAACACAACAACAACAACAATATCAATAGTATTTATAGTTGGCATCAAGCAGGACCACAGCAGCAGTTACAACAGTCCCCGATAAGATAACCCCATTAATTATTTCAAAGCATCCCCATGTCCGGAAGTTGCAGAAGATGAGTGTCATTTAATTTGTTGACCTGCTACTTTAAATGAATAACTGGCTTCAGACTCAGTGGAGATTTTAATGGCTCAGTGGCCATGTGTGTCACAAAAGATCATTTTACCTGTCAACCGCCTGTATTAATTTATTTCCCTCAAGCATTTAAGTGGCACAAAGTAGAGACGAGAGGTGAATCACAAACAGTTACACGACTGTATCGATTTGTGTGTTTACGTATAAAGATCCCTCAGTTTAAAAGGTCTATGTTCTATTGTAAAAATGAAGCTGTTGTGAAGACTGATTGTTAATTCATGAATGTACCCTGGATTGTGTCATAAGAGTGAGCCTTTTTCCACAAGAAAAGCTATCTGGGACACACAAGTTACATGAGAGTCACAAACCTGCTTATGTGCAGTTTGATATAGACGTCTTTGCTGCAAAATAACAAATTATTATAGCAAAAATCACATACTGAATATTTTCTGCAACTAATGAGATTTCACTGCAACCTCTCATGTCCTACTCTGAGACAAGGGACATGAGCACATGACACCAGACATTGCACTGCAGATATAATACTGTAAATAAAGAAGCCAGAAGTGTTATTTACCAAAAGGAATCTCAAGTTCCATGCCGCAAATAATCAGGCGAGTTTTGATTTCCACAATAAGCTGTTAATTATTGTCTGATTCCGGCTGAGCAGGCCCCTGCAATCACCAGTGCTGGGCTGAGACTGAGGCTGACTTGGCCTATATAACAGTTAAGCCTCATTAGCCACAGCCTCAAACCTGCAAGTGACTGGGGAGGCAGAGAAACACAGATTTCTCCTGGTGACAACGAGACAACAGATTCCCACCGGTGTCACAGTGGGTATGGCATATAATTGGACATATCCCAATTCCACAATAGAATTTTCCTGATGGCCTTCTCGAAACACTCGGAGAAGCAGTCTCCCTTTTCAAAAGAAAACCTGTGTGATTCTTGACCTCCACTCTCCACAGAGGCAGCTGAAACTGCTGCCCCAGGCTACACCATCTGTGGATGTCTGAATGAAACATGTGGAGAGCTACTGTAAAAGTAATGTCAGGTTTATGGCTTAAAATAGGTGGAATCTTGTCCAATCTTGCACTAATTAACTGCCTTGCTTTGTGTACTGGAAATAATTATATGTCACTGACAGAAAGGGAGAAGCTATTTTCATATGAACATGTGACACTGTGATTTCGTTCTATCTAAATCTCTCTATAACATAATAAAATTATAATATTATATTAACACTTGGTGCTAGAAACTGTGACAATTAATATGATGCTATAAAAGGCTCCAATCTGATGGACTTTCCACAGGATTTTGGAGCCTGACTGCAGGGATTTCTTCCTACTCAGCCAAAAGAGCATTAGCGAGGTCAGTCACTGATGTTGGGTGATATGACCCAAATCA
Source organism: Sciaenops ocellatus (assembly GCA_033000465.1). Lineage (NCBI taxonomy): Eukaryota > Metazoa > Chordata > Actinopteri > Sciaenidae > Sciaenops > Sciaenops ocellatus. Next base: position 28,568,141 of record CP136871.1, on the reverse strand, counting down.
CAGCATGCTATTTCATCCCAAAGGTGTTGGATGAGGGTGAGGTCAGGGCTCTGTGCAAGCCAGTCAAGTTATTGGGAAAAGCCATTTCTTTATGGATCTGGCTTTGTGTGCAATTGCATTGTTAAAACCTGAAAGGTTTTTCAACCATTTAGATTTGAATTGTGGAGCTAGGCTTCACAAAGTGTGTTTCAACATTTCTGTGTCAGGATTTAGTGGGCGGGTCTGAAAAATCAGTGCCGCTTTACGTAACGTGGCGGTGATTAGCATAAACCCGCCCCTGCTGCTGTAGCGGTATAAATACATTCAGCAACACCCCCTCTCCACTGTTGTAGTATTGCACACCCCTACTAGCTAAAACTATGAAAAGCAAATCCCAACCAAAACTGCTTAAATGCGTGCATCTGTGCGACAAAGGCACGTTTACTGTAGATTCTGCACATTGTGTCATGTCATGTCTTGTCCGGTAAGACTTTGGCTTTGCTGAAAATACCGATTAAGTGTTAAAAATAAATCCAGGATGTTGGATGTAACATGTTCCACACCGTGTTGTTATTTTCACATCAGAGACCACATTTTTTAAACTTTGCAGAGGCTGTTTCAAACAGAAAGGCAGACTTTCAAGTGAAACATCCAAGCTACAGACCTCTCAGGGCTGCAGAAGTAACTATTCTTTTGATTTACAGTTTAATTTAAGTTACTACATTTCTATTGACTGTCACATAAAACCAAGTTTGTCTGTTTTTGTTTTTTGTTTTTTTTTATCTACAAAAACTCACAAAGCACATCAAGAGATTGTTCAAACTTACTGTAAAATCAAAAGCCCTCTCCACTCATCGAGTGCTTGTGACTAGAATGCGTATAAGAGCTCCCTTCTGCCCCCCCCCTGGCTTTGCAAGTTGCACATCTCGTTTGCATACATTCGTCAAAGCGATGATGTGGATTTATGCATCACTTTGATGTGTTTTTGTTTGTAATCCACTGTCCCTTTCTGTGGCATCGAGGCTCCAGCTGCTTGAAATTCAAAGTGGGAGTGAGAGGTTAATGACACCAGGAATAAAGCTGGGCTTAGATGAGTATGAGAAAGGCCTGTTCTGTAACAGTAGAGGTCAGATCAGTGGGTACATTGAAATGTAAGAAATATAGTAGCCTGAATCTGGGATTATGGAAGGACTGAGGATTTGTATCAAAGATATCATCAAAACAAGACATTTGCCATGCAGAGGTTAGCCAGTGGTATAGGCAGGTAAAACACTCGCGGTTGAGGTATTGTATTTTTTTTTATTGTATTTTATTAAGAAGAAAAGAGTTCAGAATAGGCCAACTGTAAGGCAGAAAGCAACACAAATGAAAGCTTTTTCATGATGGAATGAACAGCAATGTACTATTGCATTATAAGATATGTTAATTACACCAAATTTCAAATCAGGCTGTTGAAAATGAGGATGTAGTCCAACATTAATAGTACAGCATGTGCAAATAAACAAACTAACAATTAGATTATGATTTAGCTCATAAGCAAAAAATCATGCTCCCTGACTGTTCATCACTATCACAATTTAAGAATGGGAAAATATCTCCAATGTGTCTCCATCTTGTTTATCACATAGCTCTTTTGAATTTAATAAGCCAGCAATTTTGCAACCTCATGAATCTTAAACTGTCAGTCTCCCAGTGCACTAAATTTATTACTGCGCACTTTCTAAGATTAGCTTAGTTAATGAGCTTGACAATTTCCAAAGTTTGGAGTGTCGCAAAAATATGACCTAAATTTCATCCTGGGCCATGAATAGTAAAACTGTATCTGTAACTGTAACTGTATGCATATCAACTTTTTTAATATATTATAAATATTCATTAGAATGTCCTTATGCTGCAGCAGCCAGTTCAGGGTGCAGAATCTTTTCCTGGGCCACAGAGAGCATCTTACAAAGCGGGGAAATGGATTTAAAACAAGGGACACGCCTGCCACTGAACTTTGATGAAACTTCTCTGAGGCTGAGGAGCATGATTTAATTTTTCCTGAGGGGCCGTACTGTAAGTGCATACTGAAATAGTGTTCAGTCAGCAGTTAAGTGAGGACCCATGTGATCACTCAGCTGCAAAGTGCAAATTACTTAAAGGCCCAGTCTTTAATTGCAGTAATCTGCCTGCTGGAACACTGTCACGCCTCTATTGGCTACACTAACATAGTAATTAATTACACTGAAGAATATTTCAAGGCTAAAATATTCTATACACGGTGTCTGACGCGATTTAACCAATATTTCCTCAATCTTCACCAGGTGGTTTTTATTGCCCAAACCTAATCATATGGCCTAATGATTTACCAGTCACCACAAGCATTTATTCCATGCATAGAAAATTGCAAAATGTATTTTTAAAAGCTTCTGGCAGGTCAGAAAGAACACAAATTTGTTGGCTGTGATCATTTTTGGTGATATATTCAACATAAAAAAATAAATGTTTGACATGTTGCATAAAATTGAATGCAGGCAGCACTCTGGGTTTTGGCAGACAAACGTAAGTCATTCTTCACAAATTCATTCTTTACTTCATTGACCTTGCTTTCACATTACAGGAAAGGAAATAGAGCACACTCTCACAGCATAATAATAATAATAATAATAATAATAATAATAATAATAATAATAATAATAATAATAGAAAGTCCTGAAAGGTAAAATAAAATATGTTTTAAAGATGAAAAGATACATGTCAAAGACCAGGTAACAACAGGGGAAACTCAGTGAAAACAGGGATTCAGCTGGCAGCTTACAAGAGGTCACATTAACAGGCTTATAATTGGTGACAGTCACGCAGCCATAGTGGGAGGACAAATTCAGAAAACAGCACGCAGTAAGGGCAGGTAACAAGGTGCATATAGGAAACTGGCAAGATTCAAACTCAAACTCTACAGCAGCAATCCAACATAAGTGATCTCACAGAAAGCTGGCTGATAAGTGGCCTCTGAAGTGAAAGAAAAACACAATGGAGCTGACTTTGAATGAGGAGCCGCTGAGTAGAGTGATTACAAGACTCGGGAAACAACTAGAGAAGTAAGTAAAAAGACTGTTCATTGACTGCTTCACAACAGCTTCAGTCAGATCTGCTCAGTGACGTGACATTAGTGGTATGTTGTTGAACTTTAAATCTTGTGCATTTTCATCTTTTCACATGGCAGCCCAGTATTTCTAGAAATTCTATCCATAATGAACAGTTCTGCACCTTGTAATTTATGTCCAGTGTCAATGTTTGAGGAGGAATGGCCTTTGTGTTGCAGAGGGGGAAGTATGATTGTGGAGGTCTAGGTGGTATATGGATGTTGGCTTGCATGCCTTTAGCATGTGTTCACATCCCATGACAGACCTGCGATTGATACCTAAATATCTTTTTAATAACTTTGGTACCATGATCGTTTGCTAATTTTACTCAGTTCAAGCTGCCACTAACCATGCCATAGGTTATTTTGCCATAACTACTGTCTTTCTCTAACCTTTACAATACTGTCAACTCCATATGCTGATAGTTTAGAATTTTAATAATGATGCCATTGGATGTAAACAAACATTAGGCTTAATCCAGAGTTTTGCAGAATCATCTGATGTCAATTTCTAGTTTTAAAAGCCAGATTACTGCTGGATCAGAACTGTCAGGGCGCTTCTTTGGAGTTTGCTTCAGAAAACATTTTGATGTGAAACCCATGAGGAAACTGATAATAATAAGAGAATAATTAATCACACTTTATGGATTTCAACATAAAGTTGCATTAAACATAACCAGAGCAAAATTATCATAACCTGGCAAAATTGAATAATATAATACTGTTCAGCTTTTTAGGCAACACAGAAATGTATCAGGCTGATGGACAGACTGAAATTTAAATTTTTGATTCTACATAAAATATTGATCTTGAGGGATCAGGCCTGTGACATGAATATGATTCCTTTTAATATGGATGAGCATAAACAAACATTGTTTGATGGAAAACATGTAGACAGACAGGAGTCAATAAGACCCCTTAATTAGACAAGCGCACCCCAAACACAACTAGATTACCATCTAATTATTGAGCTGAAAGTAAGACATCACTGCACGTGATCAGGATGTTTGTACTAAGACATTATGCAAGATGAGAGAATGTTTATTGGGTTTGGAAGTAATGTTAATTTGCAACAAATGTGGGGCTTTTTACAGTTTGATATGCATATGAAAGCCAGTGCAACTCCATAAAATATAACTTGTGCAGTCCTTACATATTTATCTATCATTCATGTCAGTATTATTTATCCAAAATCAAAACTTGTTGATGCTACAATGATTCTTTCTCATATTTTTCTTTCAGAGAGAAATTCTTTAGAGAAGCATGGTGATGATACGGGATAATAATGACATGAAGACAGGCTGCTGCAGAGCTTCCTCAGACGCCAGATACTAAAAACTATGATGCAAAGAGAGATATCAGAATAAGAAAGTTGACATTCAGAAATCATGAGAGACATTAACATTTTCCATATCTTTTCTGACTACACTTAATGAATTATTGGTGTTTGTGCCCTTTGAAGAAGCCATTTCCTGCCATTTGTGTTTGTACTGTACAGTACGAAATCAACTTCCAGTGACTTTTGACCAACAGTCTATCAAAGTAAACATGAAGCCTTCAAATGCTTTTGGTTGAAGTTCCTCTGATTATGTAATTGTGCTTTGGTTGAGTGTTTCCATGTAAGTGTCATATTGCTGCATGTGCTGCTTGCTGTCAATCACCTAATGCAGAGAGAAAGAAAGAAAGAAAGAAGAAAGAAAGAAAATACATGTTGTCTTAGAGAGCCAGCCTCTTATTGAGGTAATTTGTGTTGGCCGGGTTAACATCAAGCAAAGTACAACATGAAAGTCAAACATCTTTTTTTAAATGTGTTATTATGTCATACCAATAGCTGAAGACACAACAGACAGAAACGTGTTGCTGTTGTTCTTAGGTCTTTCTTGTAAAAGAGATCTTGATCTCAATAAGACTTCCAGCAGCAGCTCATTTGTTGACTTGGTTTTGTTTAAAACTAGCTGATGAGTGAGTGAGTTAGTTAGTTAGTTAGCTAACTGAGGCATACATGGCTTTGCTATGGTCTTAAAGTGAAGATATTTTTTTAAGTAATAACCAAACAACAATAGGAGGTCTTATAATCTCATATAGTTTCGAGGGGGGAGATTCCAGTACTTAGATAGGCTGTCTATTTGTGTCCCATAATGCAGTCTGACCCATTTCAAGAGCATTGCAGGTCATTTACTCGAGCACTGCAGACTTGATTAATAGTGGCATGACATGACAAAAAGGACATCTTTTCATATTATTATGTTATGGGGACATTTTTTGGTTTAATTAAATGTCTTTCATGAAATATTGAAGAATTCAGTGAAAGCACCACTTTGTAATCTTTTTGAACGATATCACAGAATGGTTGAAACAAGAAGAAGAACCATCCAGGAGCATATGCTGTAGAGTGCAGAGGTTGACTTGAAAATGGTATGTACATGTATTTGTATAGCGCCTTTCTGATCTACCGACCTATTACAACACTTGTCACATTCACACATATATTAATACACTGTTGGCAGAGGCTGCCATGCAATGTGCCAACTGCTCATCAGTGCCAATACAGCGCTTCCTATCCAAAACATACACACACATTCACATACCCACGTTACAGCCATCAGGAACTTTATTGGGGCTCAGCATCTTGCCTACAACACTTTGACTGGACTGGGGGACCCAGGAATCAAACCACCATCAGACCTGAGTCACGGCTGCCAGACGTTGAGGGTGTAAACATACCTTTTCATTCCATGACCAGGAACTTGGCCTGGGTTTGTTTGCATATTTCTGTGTTCAATACAAGCTTTGTGCCTTGAGGTGTGCCCAACTGCCTGTCAGTTACACAACTCAGTTGAATCTGTTACTCGCTCCCTGTAAACTGTAGAGATTAAACAAATACTGTGTTTGTTGGTTTCATTTGACTGTCATGGCTTCACAGAGAGTTTGTCTCATTGGGTTAATGCTGGTACAGTGCATGAGAAGGTTAGATAGTAGAGGGCAGCAGAGCTTCTGCATTGTTTAAAATCATTACGAGGATGTAGATGAAAATTCTGTTGAGATTGAATGTAGAATAGAGTTTTTATATTATTTTTTATTATATTTATTATTTATTATACGAATCTGGATCTGAAAAAAGATGCAACAGATGTGAATTTACAATAGGCAGTACATATTAAGATGATGACACAGCTAGGTGAGTTGAGAATGTTGACTAAGAGATCTTGCATTTATTGCAACGCCACTTTATGAACATATTAAGAGAGGAGCAAGGAGGAAAATAAAAGATATACAAGAAATCACAGTCAAGGGTAAGATAAGTAGTATCAACAGACTACAATTCCCATCATGCAAGAAGGAGCGCTACCACTGGTCCTTCATTCCAACAGCTGTTTTATCTTATCTTATTTTTATCTTATCTCATAAACTTCTTGATCTACGACAAGTACTTTAGCCATTGTTCATCCACCACTTTACTCCAGACTGAAATATGTCAACTATTGGTAGGTTTTCTTTAAATTTCATACCAACATTCATTGTCCCCAGAGATGAATACTTAGGTTTATAAACAAACACATGCAAAACTAATTACATTCCAATCAGCCTCAGCTGTATTTTGCCCACTGGCCACTGTTAGAATGCTAACATGCTAAACTAAAATAGTTAATCTTTACCTGCATGGCTGTAGACTCTTTTTATTATTTACTGGCAGAGACAGTATCTACCAATATTCTACTATCCATTGAAGGTTGTTGTAGGACTTTTCTTAAGAAAATGGCCCTATAAACCTAATGTATTATAACATGTCATTTGCTTATTATTTCTGTTTAATTGAGAACAAAATCAAGTCAGTAAGTCAACAAGTATCGGCTAGATAAAGCTTTAATATATGTGTGAATATGAAAAGGAAAACAGCTCTTGTTTTCTGGTGAAAATATTAACAAATTCAATGCATATAAGACTTTTTATGAAAGTTTTTTTGCTTAGCCCTGATGCTAATGAGGCGAGACTGACTCTCCAACACTGAGTGAAGCTTGATTGCCCACTATCACAATGTGTTTGTTGCAGCGTTGAGTAATTTGTGCTGAAAAACAAAGCAAAATTAATTTTTGCTGATGAATGTTTTAGTTACAGTTAGATTGAGCGAGCAGGGCTGCATTGTGCATAAAAGATTCTGAATTAATTACATTTATATAACTTTACACCATGCCTACACTTCAACCTGGTATAGAGAAAGACTTTATGAGGAGAGGGAGACAGAGAGGGAATGGGTTGGATGGGTTTTTATTTATTTATTTTCTTTACTTTCAGACCTTACCGCATTGTTTCCCTCTGCTCCCCTGAAGCTGCAGTAGATAACTTTGGAGCAAGAATGTGTTGTCTTACCACTTTGTACACCAGAAAGCAAACAGTCAAGTAATTGGTTCCATTTGAAGTTGAACACGAGGGAATGTGGGTAGCGACTCAGTCTCTGGCTGTTAGCACAACAGATGTCAGGTTGCATGTGGCTAAATATACTCTTTGGGGATTTGTTATTTCCTCAGATATTGATTACTGCCCATGTGCCTTGTGACCGAAGAGCTTCTTTTTATTTTCACTTTGAGGGCCCCATCACAAGCCTTGTATCTTTGGGTGCACTATTAACACTGGAATTGATTTCATGTTTTTTTTTTTTTTTTATCACTGATAATCACATCAGATATTCTCATGGTCAAAAAACAAGCAGTTTTTTCTTTGCTATTTTTACACATTGGCTTCACAAATGTATGTAATTCTCACAAATTTCAATGTCTCAAGTCATCCTAATCCCACAGTAATCGCTGTTTATTAATGTACAGGCTGCAACAGGCTAGAGCTGGCACCAGCTGCTTCTTGAGACACCTGTCAGATCTGTTTCAACCTCTGATCTGTATTCATTTGAAGGCCTTAATACAAGCTGAGACAGATCTCAAGAAGCTTGTTTGTGCCGCACCCACTGCATCTCATTGCAAGTGAGGACGCACATTTATCATTGTTATGAATCCATCTTCTCCTCTGTATTCAACAGTGTTACAGGTCTGTAAACAAAAGGAGACTGTAGGGATAAGAGTTTTGTTTGTGCCGTGCTAATCGCAAGTGATTTCCTGCTGAAAACTGAGGCAACGCTGAATCAGGTTTCCTGTGAAATTAATTTGAGACCAATGTTCCATGTTTTTTCTTTAGCTCTGGGTCTTATATCTCGGAATCGAGGGAGTTTTTCAGCTTATGGCCACATTGAGGTGTCTGCATTCAGATCGAGTCATGATACTGTTTTTTCCACTCCTTGTGTGGCAGAGAATAACACCCTCTGAGGTGTCTACTTGACACAGAAGCACTGGAGGGAGTCCCTCCAAGGAGAGCATTATTTATTCGACAACAGAAGACCTCAGAGGTTATTACCTTGTTTATACCACAGCCACTTTCCAAAGATAAAAAAAAAATCATCCATCCATCTATAGAAATACATTATTTACACATTGTACAGCAGCAAACGTGTCTTTATTCTTTATTCTATACAACAAATGGAGTCTCTCTCACTGATAAGCTCACAGAAATACCTCATGGGACTTTACAAAAGAAATAAATGCACCATTTCTGCTGTTGAATACTTGTGTTGTCTGGTCTGCTATTAATTTACTTGTTCACATATTTGAATAGGTAATAATAAAGAGAAACAAACCTGAAAGAAAGAGCCAAAAAGAGAGAGCCATTTTCAAAATAATACTATAAAAAGTCCCGTCTAGACAGTCTCATGAGATAGCTGCTGTAATAACTTGGTGCTATATAAATAAAATTTAACTGAATTTCTTTAGTAAAATGTGTTGCTAAACAGTAACAATAGTGCAAACAAATATGAAACCTATGAGTAAACTAGGTATTTTCTGGTTGTCTCAGATCATGCAGACTCTTGCTCCTTACACATTACGATAAGTTATCTCCAGCTAATTGTAAAATACATAGATGCTATTTATAGCTGGTAATAAGGTGCGGACTGTATGTGGATGCATCATCAGGACAATAACATGTGGTCAGTCTGGTTGCATGTTTCCTCTCTCCTGGCTATGTAGTTATCAGATTATGCAAATTAGGTAGGTGGAGCTAGCAGAGTTCTCAACAAACATGCAGGGTCTTGATTCAAGAGAGGCAATGTTAAAGGTTCAAGAGTCAGAGGACAGTCACAGCTAAAGCCATAAGCAACTTCTTGATAGTCTTGCTAACATTACCAATGCTGTAAGGTTTGCTAACCCCTGCTTTCTTATTTTTCTTTTGCCCTGGTCTTTTTGACCTGCAGCTTGAGACAGCAGACACATTGTGAGGTGAAGTTTAACTTTTTAATGAAGAATGCGACCACACTACAGATTGCATTCACACATGCTGAAATTTGATCAAATCGTGCAAGGTGACAATGCTGATCTTATTGCTTTCTGATGCGTTCTGCTTGCATTTATTTCTTGCATTAGTTTTACTTATATAGATAACACCAAATGTTGATATACAGTGGGGGAAATAATTATTTGATCCCTTGCCGATTTTGTGATTTTTGATAAATTTGCCCACTGACAAATGAAAGTCAAAATGAAGTCTATAATTTTAATGGTAGGTTTATTTAAACAGTGAGAGAAAATCACATTATATAAAAGTTAGAAATTGATTTCAATTTCATTGAGGAAAATACGTATTTGATCCCCCCACAAAAGATAGATAGATAGATAGATAGATAGATAGATAGATAGATAGATAGATAGATAGATAGATAGATAGATAGATACTTTATTGTCCTTTTCAGGATTTTTTTTTTTTCCGCAGCCTGTACATGACCTTCAGACATACATACATAGATACAGGATACATATAGACACCACAGCATAACAAGAATATACAATCAATGCAGCACATTTGTCACATTTAACACCTCCAACCCTCCCTGTCCTGAGCATAGCACCCCCTACGGTGGTTACCGGGGTGATTTGTTTAGAGCTGCTACAGCAGAAGGTACAAAACTCCTGCTGTAGCAAGCACGTTTACAGGCCAGGGTCCTGTATTTGCGTCCAGATGGTAACAGTACAAATGATGAGTTGAGGGGGTGGCTGGGGTCGTGTGCTATACTGAGAGTTTTGCGTGCAGTGGCTGTATTGTTGAGGTCTGAGAGACTGGGGGTAGGGAGACCAATGATTTTGGAGGCGTGGTGTGTAATGCGTGTTAGTGTGTTCCTATTTGAGGTGGTTAACATGTTATAGAAGCAGGTTGAACAGTAGAGGATGACAGGTTGAACTATGCTTTTATAAAGTAATAACAGGTTGGGGGGCTGCAGAAAGTGCTTTAAGTTTGTGGATGGCAGAGAGTCTTTGTTGACAGCGTTTGTGTGTGTCAGTGGTGTGATGATCAAAGTTCAGTTTATTGTCCAGGATGAGTCCGAGGTATTTGATGGACTCCACGATTTCCACGGATTCACCGTTGATCACTGTGGGGTTATGGATGTAGTTGTGCGCTGAGCTGTGGATGTTGGAGGTGTTGATGATCAGTTCTTTTGTTTTCTTGACATTAAGTTCTAGATGATTGTTTGTGCACCATTGTGAGAAGTGGGAGATGGAGTCCTGATAGCTTAAAACAGAGTTATTGTCGTTAAGGAGTGCAAATATGGCAGTGTCATCGGAGTATTTGATATATATAGTGACTTAGTACTTGGTGGACAAACCCTTGTTGGTAAGCACAGAGGTCAGATGTTTCTTGTAGTTGGTCACCAGATTTGCGCACGTCTCAGGAACGATTTTGGTCCACTCCTCTGTGCAGATCCTCTCCAGATCCTTAAGGTTTCGAGGCTGTCACTTGGCAACTCGAAGCTTCAGCTCCCTCCACAAGTTTTCTATGGGAAAAAAAGAGCTAAGGACATCAGGGACAAAATTGTCGACCTGCACACGGCTGGAATGGACTACAAGACAATCAGCAAGTAGCTTGTTGAGAACTGTTGGTGCAATTATTCAAAAATGGAAGAAACACAAAACAAACCAGCAATCGCCCTCGGTCTGGGCTGCCACACGAGATCTTGCCTCGTGGGGTATCAATGATCATGAGAAAGGTGAGGGATCAGCCCAGAACTACATGGGAGGAGCTTTTTACTGATCTCAAGGCATCTGGGATCACAGTCACAAAGAAAACCACTGGTAACACATTACGCCGTATTGGACTGAAATCCTGCAGTGCCCGCAAGGTCCCCCACCTCAAGTAGGCACATGTACAGGCTCGTCTGAAGTTTGCCAATGAACACCGGAATGATTCAGAGAAGGCTTGGGAGAACATGATGTGGTTAGATGAGACCAAAATTGAGCTCTTTGGCATAAACTCAACGTGCCGTGTTTAGAGGAAGAGAAATGCTGACCATGACTGCAAGAACACCATCCCCACCATCACGCCTGGAGGTGGAAACATTATGCTTTGGAGCTTTGGATTGTCTATATGTATTCATAAAAAAACACTCTACTACAGGCCTAGGTTTCTGCACACTTTTTGAATGTGACACTCCTTGAGGTGACGGTTGAAGACAAAATGGTTGTTGATATGTAATCATCGTCTGATCAGCAAGAAAGCACCTTGTTTATACAGCACTTTTCAACATTGACGCTGCATAAAGCTTTATAGGGCAAAGAAACAAGGAAGAGTGAATGTAAGAGATGGAGGAAACAATATAAAAATAAAGAGAGCTGCAACAAAGTGAGTGTCAACATGCTTTTTTAAAGATGTTCACTGATTTGATTTGACATTGTGGGATGCTGCTCTAGAGTCGGGAGAGAAACAGCAGCAACTGTCTTTCCAACCTGGATTTTAAACAAAAATGTAATAAAATCTAGATGCAAACAGTGGAAATGTTTTAAAGAACCATCCACTGCAGTCTGCAGTAAAGGCTTGCCATGGATATCACAGAAACATCATGTCTTCCCCTGGAGACGCTCACAGCCCAATGGCTGAACTTTGACCCACACGGAAGGCGACAGCCAGGGTGAGAAAAGGTCTTTGGGACAAAGACAGAGGGAAAATCAGACCTCTTCAGCTAATTGTGCAACCTTCACCAGTACCCACTCACACACTGGGTTCCCTCCTGTGCCCCTCTTGACTGATGCGCAAAGAATTAGATTCTGTCACTTAAAGACTCACCGGGGCAGCACCCTGCAGACTTTTTACCGGGCCAAGACAGGGGGGCTGCCCCGGTGGTATTTGGAGTACGACAATGAGGTCACTCTCGGTTTCTGCCTGCTATGCGTGACTGCTGCATCAGTGGACACTGACAAATGCTGAGGACTGTGGAATACAGAAATAGTATTGTCCATTGTACTACAGAAAGAGAGTACAATACAATAGAGCAGTGTCATGCAAAACAAAACTGCTGTAACAACATAATAAAGTAGTTACTGGTCAAAACAAAGAAAAAAAAATTCCACTTGGAATGCTTAGTACAACCTTGACGCTGTGTAAAACTTCAGAACAGAATTCAGTGATTTGCAAATCCTTTTCAACCTATATTCAATTGGATACAGTACAAAGATATTTAATGTTAAGACTGATAAAGTTTACTGTTTTTGTAAATAGAAACTCACTCTGAATCTGATCCCTGCCAAACATTCCAAACAAGGTGGAAAAGGGACAACGAAAGACAAGAAACACTTTCCACAGGTAAACAGGTTCATTGGTGACAGGTGATAGTATCAGGATCAGGTATGAAAGGGGCATCCTTGGAGGGTTCAGTGGTTCACAAGTAAGGATAGGGTGAGGTTCACAATGTTTCTCAACACACAGTTGCAAGAAATGTTGTCATCTTACATCTACAATCCATAATATCACTAAAAGATTTAGAGAAATCTCTGCCTGAATGCCTGTGACCTTCGACATCTCAGACAGCACTGCATCAAAAACTGACATGATTGTATTAAGTATAAAGCATATTACTACATGGACTCAGGAACACTTACAGAAAACATCTAGGGGCAGCGGTAGCTTAGTCCGTAGGGACTCGGCTTGGGAACTGGAGGGTGTTAAAATCCAGCATGGACCAAAGTATGGAGAGTGGACTGGTAGCTGTTAAGGTGTGTAGCAACCGATAATGTAATAAAGTCCAATAATGTAATACCTGCCGATAACGTAATAATTTGGGCCATTTTGAATGTTATAAAGCCAATAATGTAATAACATGGCAATAATGTAACTTAGTAATAACTAGACTGATTAGACTTTTTCATCTAACACTGAGCAAACACATGTAGGTCACATGACCACTGTTCTCTTCCTGATCTAACTACCATATACACTTCACAGTAATGAATGAAATAATATCCCTCCGTACATGAAATTATGAATTTACATTTCTAGTCTAAATAAAGATTTTGTACAACAAATAATTCTCAAACTGGCTCTTACAACCATAATTAAGGAGAGAGAGTGCTGCATAGTACGTACCCTTGATGAATGAATATGACGTCTATGCCATCCACTATTTCTAATTTGGATGAGCAAACTGCACAAAACTGCAAAATAATCTTTTATTTCCAAGAAATGCAGTCATATTTCTGTATTGTCTGTAATGTAATAACTTATTACATTATTGACAAAATGTTATTACGTTATTGGCTCAAAAACGTTCTTACATTATTGGCATGTTATTACGTCACTGGAATACAGGAACAACAATCTCTGTGGTTTTAGCTGTCTAAACGCAACTAAACTTAAACTTAACTATAGAGAAGGCAGCTGAGAAAACAGCCATGTTGTAGCAACTTGCCATCTCTGTCTATTTTTAAATAATGTCCTGCTCAGTTCCTCTATCGCAGAAAGGGATATTTCTCTGGGACTTTCTTTTAGTGATATATTCCAATATTGTAATTTTTCTGACTTTTTTTTTTTTCAAACTTCAAACAATCAAGAAACATAACAATCCCTGTGCTCAGAGTCCGAGTGAGTCAATTCAGTTTTTAATCAGATTCAAAATTACACTCAGTGGTATTCATTTTTAATCGGTCGCCATACTCTTTGTCGTCTGTCCCCTTAAACCATCTATGACTACTCTCACTGTGCTGGATAATTTATTCTGACTATGAAATTTTCTTTCCAAAATGACAAGGCCGATGACAACGTGCAAGACTGTATGTCATCAAGTTCACACTGAAAATGGAACTTAGATTGATTTGTGAATGTATGCTATCTACATGTTTTCATTGCACATCAGAAATCACTTGGAAATGCTAACACAGGCTTTATATGCATTAACACGTCAGTATATCCAACCACTGAGGACAAGACAAGGATCCCCGATGTAGAATTACACAATAAATCCTCTTGTGTGCAGAGGAAAAAAGAAGGGTTATATCTGCTCTATATGCTGCACAGGCCTTAGGAGATCACAGTGCTTGGTGAGCATTAATATTCCTATTTCTGCACCAGTGCTCAAACCTAAGTGTTATAATGTCATCAAACTATTTATGATTTGCAGAAAACTTGTATTTCTTTTGACTGTTATGTGTGCAGAAGGAATTCTTTTTTTTTTGTTTTTGTTTTTGTAATACACTCATTAGCTTTCTTTCTGACAGTGGACTCAGAAGTTAATATAAATCTCGTATCTGTGCATTAACCTAGCTTAGACAGACATCTGTTTATCCACTAGCAGTGATATTGGTCAATAGCACAGGTTGCCAGATATACTTGGTGAGAGCAGGCATGGACATAAGTCACTTCGTCCAGCTGTTGTTGTCAGTAAATAGTTAAAGCACACAACCGGACCTGAACTCTTGGTTATACATTAATTAGTATGTATCTGTTAATCGGTGAGCTTGAGAGGTGTGGACAGAGCTTGGCTATGTCCACATCCTCTCAAATGATGTGATGTTAGTCCTCAATTAGATAAAATGATTTCAAACAATGACAAAAGCATGTTGGCTGTTTCAAGCAGCAGCAGCTAACATGTACCAAATGTGTCCTATTACTGATCGCTCAGTAGCATTTTGTAGGCATTTTTTGGAGCCAAACATTTTGACTTTGGCATTTTAGTGTCTCCATAGAAGCTATTGAGCCCAGTTACATTTTCTGCTGGCAATGGCAACAATCAACCCTGTCCCAGACCTGAAAATTCCTTCCTCCTGCCAAAGTCCCTGTGCGACCAGTGTAAACACCAACACTTCCCTGGTGCTTTGAGCACCAAGTCCCAGGCAGTACAGCTAATCTAACCAGCTAACAGCACCTACATTTTGCAGCAGTTAATTTACTGTTCATTAAGACACTCTATAATTCACAAAGGTTGAGGTGAAGCAACCGGATGACATCCGAGGGGAAAGCAAACAAAGCTACAAGACAGGGTCCAGAGTGGGAATGACAGACACCATTCACCCTATTTCATGTCAGTGTCGGACAACATCACACTGATAGCAAAGCTGTTATTTTAAGGTAGAAATGTTACATAAGGGTCAGGTTCTGGGGTAGAGAAGTGAGGTCATGGTGGTGGTGGAGCAGGGCAGGACAGTGATGGGATGGGATAGGCCCTCTGTATCAGAGCAGAGGGATGAATAGCTATTGTGACCTACCCTCCCAAAGGGTCAGAGAGCCTGGAGATGGCAGAAATGAGGTTGGCCTTTAAGTCCTTTTTTTCTCAAAGTAATAAAATTTTGGTCAGGAGCAATTGAGATGTTAAAAATCTAAAGGCTAAAATTTCCACACAGCTTCCCTTGCCTCAGATAAAATGTTTGTTTTTTTAGCTTCCAGCAGCACTTACTGAATGTGCACAACAAGTAAATATTTGCTGACACATTTAAGTCTTTTTGCACCCAGCTGACAAAAGCTGTAAAGAAAATAAGTCTAATACACTCAACAAAAACATAATTAACTTTTGGTTTTGGTTCCATCTTTCAGAACAAAATTTGAGAGAAACAAATAATTTGCGTGCATGTGCCTGATCTCTGCTGTGCTGCTATTCTATTTTTGTTAAGTGCATTTAAAATGTTGACACATACAGCATAGTCGATCGTTGAAATGTAATTTTTAATTACTGGAGAAATTGTGCAAACCTGTCTCCAACTTACACATTTCATGATTAATGGACTATTAAAGTATTTATTCATTTGACAACAGTTCATGATAAGCCAACGACAAAAAATCTTTAACCATGAAAGGTGAAGTAAATACAGGGCTAAAGGTGCTCTAATTAATACTGCGCTGCTATCAAGCAGCAGTGACAGCTCTTTAACCACAAAATAGGCTTTGGGAACTGCAACTGCAACAACTGAATCCCTGAGCATGTTTTTCTCACTTGTATGGAGCTGTGTGTGGACCAGGGGAATCGAGGTGTGTTTGTCGATGCGTTTTTCTTCGGTTAGTCATGGGCACACACACACAAACACACCACACAGGCTAATCAGAAAAAAGGTCCTGTCTTAAAGATGCAGTCTAGAGTAGTATTACATGTATAATGTAGACTGTAACTGTTTGAATGTATATTTTATAGATTTCTTGTTTAATCTAAATAAAGCAATGTGAGTTATGTTTCCATGTTGCAGTAATGTATTGGATATTTAACAAACATTCAAGGCAGACTGGTTCAGTCCATTTATTCAGAATATAGGACAGAAGGTTCATCACATCGGAAAGTGGCACGGCAAAGTTAATATGTGCATCACCATCAAGTATTTGGTTTCAGAAACTCTACCTCGTCAGTCATGATGTTTGCGTTTTTGACGTTCTATTTAATAGACGTTTTAAACTGTCAGCACTTCTCTCATAATTATCCCCAAACCATGCCTCAAGTTTAAAGTCTGAGACAGGCTGAATGACGCCTGGATGCTCAAACAAGCCACCTGTGATGGCACCCACCTGTCAACCAAAGCAGCCACACTGTTAATTCTGCATAACTTTAAGCCTTAATATAATTTGAACAGGTGAGTTGTATAAAAATTCACCCTCAGTACAGTTGTCATGAACGGGGAAATTAGCTATAGAGACCAAAACTGTTTTTTGTACCAGGCTGTAAACATGTTTATTTCTGCTGTGAAGTTGGACATTTTAACATGGAGACTTATATAGACTGACTCACCTCTGGAGCCAGCCTCAAGTGGATGTTTGAGGAACTGCAGTTTTTGACACATCCGTGTTGGCTTCCCTCGACAGTCTTGGTGGTTGCTGCTTGTGTGAAACGCAACTAATAAGCTGTGATAGCTTTTCCTATTTAGGACTAAAAGTTCAATATTGTTTGCAGTTATTCAACTGTATAAAATCATAGATCACCAAATTTGAACTGAAACAAAAAAAAAGAAATACAGTACAAAAGTTCAGTACAGATATACTTCACATCTTCGAGTTCATTCACTGATTTCCGATATTTAATTGAAATGAACAGAGCTCACTACACAATTTAACTGAAATACTTCTGTGGTTGGGCCTTAAAGATGTGTCCCAATTACAAACTAAATCTTTGCAGGTTTGGTAGTTGTAAAATGAAACCAACAAGCAAAATTAAGACTAAATCAGCAGATGGGGCTGCTGGATGATAAAGGAAACAACAAAGTTTAAAGTTAATAAATAATCAAATATTAAATATTTTGCTTTCTCTTTGATATTCACTGGGTCCATGCTGGAAAAAATGATCAAGTTTACTCATCACACTATCGTCCCAAAAATGCAACGCACAACAAAGTAAGAAGACAGAAGTTATTCACAACTGGATAAGATTAAAATAAATTGGTGGTGAGACTGCTGCTGAATAAGTAACACATCTTTTTTTGCTTTAATTTTGTGAAGTTTAATTACCAATGCCCAATGTGTTTGATGTCTGTTGCCAAACAGTATTGGATCACTTCCTTTGAGTACAAAACAGCAAAGAATATTGATCTTCAACTGCAAAACAGAATACTAAATGACAAAATACTACCAAGGACATATTGAATACAGACATGAATTAGATTAGACCATAAAATCCAGTGTTATTCAGTGTTATATACATGTTCACATCTTGAGGAAATTCGTAGTACAACTTAAAAAGTTTTCCTTCCACTGAATTAACAACACATGTATTATCTGCTGAATTCTTGATAGAGAACAACTGAGGATGCATGTGATAAACAAGTATTCATTATTAAAACGTTATCAAGCCAATGACAAAGCAAAGATTAGTTTTGGTCCTCTGATTCTATTCTATTCCATTTCCAATCCGGTGACTTGTTTTCTCTACAGTGCACCGACCATAAATCTGAAACAAAATGGAAATATCAGCTCGGCTTCTCGAGGAAAAGTATAAGCTCCTGGCCATCGAGGAGCCACAAAGCTCAGCGAGAAGTATTCACTGTTCAGACCATTCTCATATTCTTCTGACTGCCTCCAAGCTAATGAAAACTCAGAGGATATGGGGAGAAGCCCCCCTGAGCGTAAACACATTGCATAATAGGCACTTTCTTCAAAATGCTAACAGCCCCAGAAAAGGTCTTACCATTTCAGAGATTTGATGCATATAAGCAAGGGTGAAATACTGAAAAAGGAAAACAACATTTCATCTACATATTGACAGACAGCAACATACAGGGTTATATTTATATTCTTTATGGACTCTGGGAGGTCTTTTGTGGATGGATGCCGTTCTTTAAAATGGCTCTGCAGGTCGGGTGTACCAGCAAAAAAACAACTGTATTCTACAGGCATGAAAAGTCTTTGTTTCTAAGCCACATAGAATATGAGGTAAAAACACAGACTTGTTGCAAGATTTAGCTTTTAAATTAATGCCTCTCACCTCTCAGAATGTTGATGATTATACACATTGTGATCCAACAGTTAATTCTGCGCACCTAATCAAAGTTAATTAAAGAAACAACCGTGTGCTCCAGTTTCCTACCAGGTTAATCTCCGCAGACAGACAGCAGACAAACCACACCTCAGCAAAATAAAGACTTGCAATGCTTCCATGCAGCGTGTGGAGGTGGGAGATGCCCGCTTATTTAATCTATTATAGATGAGGGTCAGTGGTCAGCAGTCAGTACAGCAGTCAGCTCTGTATGTCTTCTTGTTTGTTGCTGTACATCCTTCACACTGGCAGGTGTTTAGGATGTGCCGAGACAGGTAACAGCTGACATTGAGAACTGAAAGAGAAAAGCATACAACACTGGCTTAATGTGACAGAAACTTTGTGTACCTTCTGTATCACGTCATGTCTGAACTATCTCGGAAAAGTTTAAATGTGCTGAATCTGATCAGACATGAAGGCAAAACGCATATTTTGCTCTTCATTCTGGACTGCATATATCTTTCATTTAAAGATACCCTGTAGAGTTTTCTTCTCTACAAACACATTTTTTTTCCAAGTCAATATTTTTCACCAAAAAACATTGTGCGTATCCTTGAGGCCTGCATTTCCTTTTTCATTTAGTCTTCACAAACTTATATTTCGAAACCTGCATCCCTGTTTACTGTTGCTAGCAGTCTTCTTCTTCTTCTTTCCTTTTCTGTTTTTGTTTCTTGGAGCACAAAACAAAGAAACATCATACTACTCTCAGCTACCTTTTTCCTTTTTTTTCTCTTCACTTTAATTGCATGAGCACGTACACATTTAAGATGCTGCAGACTTCAGAAATGTGTATGTCCATACCCATGTGATTTTGCCTTTACATGTACATTCTTGTACAGTACAAGCGGCAGTGGCTGAAAAACGAAGCCAATGCTGGAGTGCCAACAACTGCAGTTCCTCGAGCGGCTGCTTGAGGCTGGCTACAGAACATGTTTACAGCCTGGTACAAAAAACTCTTGGTCTCTATAGCTAATTTCTCTGTTCATGACAACTGTGCTGGGTATGATTTATTTATTTCTTTAACTCACCCATTAAAATTGTATTAGGGCTTAAAGTTGTAGGACCATAGACTGCTACCATTTCCAAAACAGTGGTTATTGGCATCATTGTATTTTATTCCATCTAGTTGGAATTCTTTTTTGGTTAAAGAAATAGTGCAACATTCTTGGAATCAAAACCTAGAGTTGAGTTGCTGATGACCTTTGGACAAAATCTGTTGAACTTGAGGCTTTTAAATAAAACAGATCTAGTTAGTCTAATCTCTTGAAGATGATTCATCTTTTGCAAATAACACAGGAGCTCAACAGCATAACAAGATATTCAAGATGCATTGTCATAAAGTCCCCATATCTTGCTGAAATGGTACTTGTTAGGCAATTGTCTCTTATATTCATTTTGATCATGTCCACCCATAAGCAGATTTTTAGTTTGGCCAGGAGGCAGAAGGACATGGTGGCAGCCAGAGCCACATATTCTGAGTTTCAAATCGTCTCTTCCGTAAAATTAAAGGTGGCATCACACATACTGTCCATTATTTATACTGTGATTGGTCCAGTACAACCCAGTCATATTGCTCCAGAGTGCCACTAGTGGTCACAAATTCCACCTTAATCCTCACAGACAGTCAGACTCTTTCAGGTTATATCTGCCTCATGTACTGCTCTTCACAATGGCTCCTGTGCAGTTAATGATAAAAAATATATTTTTTTTTTCTTTTCTTATTAGCACATAATGTAAATTGTCTTTACCAGTCAACTTTGATCTTCTTCAGTATCATGACTTCAGATATTTGACAAAGCTGATTTTGGAAGGACCAAAAATCCTCATTTATTATGGACATACGCACTTCAGTTTTTCCACGCAAGGCTGATGAAACGACTTCAGAATGAAAGTGCAACATCTCTGAAATGACTTCCTGTTCCATTAAGAAGGAGGACCTTGTTTAATACTAAATTTATGGTTCATTAGCGAGAACTGCCTGTCCCTCTGGTGTATCCCTCCTGTCCTCAGGAAACCCAGTATCTTAGTTAAATGGTAGACACTCACTACTATCTTCAACTACCAGGCATGCACTGCGTGCCTGGGCTCTTTGTCAAATCCGTACAGAGAGCCTCTTGGTCTAAGTAATGAGAGTGGTGATTGAATATTTAAGCACCTAATTAAATTCTCTTTTTTTTTTTTTTTTTTTTTTTTTTTTTTTACATTGGGGGGTATACGCTGCAACTTGGTGGCACTTATGCTTGAGTAGTGCTATTTGAGTGCTTGTGGTTGGAAAATGGACGATTCCACTTTGCACAAAGAACATGACATTCAGGATTATGAGGGGCCACAAAGAAAGGGATTGAGAGGATTTAGAGTGATTGTTAAAACTGCAGGCATGTCAGAAAAAAGAGAAAAGAATAGAAAAAAAAACTTGAATTCATTTGATCATTAAAAACATTCAGAGTATCAAGGTGTAAATGAAGGGGTAATATTAATGTTCCAATGCTTACTATAAGTATAATAGTCTAGTCATCTACTTAAATGACAACCAAGCACAGAAAACAACTGACAATAGGACAATAGCGGTTTATTAAAAATACAAAGTGTAAATTTATTCTGGAAATGTCACCAACAGAGTAATTACTTTACAAAATATAGAGCAATAGGTTCAGAGTAAGACGATGCTATGAGGCCCTTTACACATCTAGCTAGGTAAATGATGCAATGCTGCAAACATGGACACAAGACCTTGGGGTGGTGATAGATGAAGAGACAGAAATAGATATATGGGAGTATGCGAATGTATCCATATGTAATAGAGCAAAGGAATCACAACTCAAGTTGCTACACCGCCTTCAGATACCACCTGAACTCTAAAAGAAGACCCAAAGAGATCAACTTTATGTATTAAGGGTAGTAAGCAGACTATATGGACCTGCGTGCATATTCAGGATTCCTGGGTGAAAGTAGTCTTGAAGTTAAATTTGGTTGGAGTTGGAATTTGGACCCAGCATGCCATCTCTTATCAATACCACACCCCTAAATAAAGTGGTCTCACAGACAAAAAACAGCTGAATGTGATAACATACACTGCATGTAAAAGCATATTGCTAAAATGGTTTTTAAATAAGCCACCAACAGTCTTAGAATGCCATTCAACTTTTTGATGCCACCCCTTGATTATATAGCACCTTCCATATCTAATATGTTCTAGAAGATGCTTCCTGGGCCTAGGAATGATGGCTAAGTGGTAAATGAGAGGTTTTGTTGTTTTACCAGTGTTTATTATAGGTTTGTATTTTGTTTGTCTGCATTGCTCAAGATACTGTATGAAACATGTACACTCAGGAAGCAGAGCAATGTCTCTAAACTTAGAGATCAGTAAGAGAGTAAATAATCTATAAAACATCCAATTTAATGCCTAAGTGCTTGAAACAGTTCCAAAGGGAAAAGAGTTTCATTTAAAGATTGTTGATTAATTCACATTCTTTAAAAACACAATTTAATATTAGAGAACACAATACATAGAATTTGTCAGAAGCAATGGAGCAAAAAAAACCTCACACAAACATCCCATGTGTTTCACCAATCCAATGCCCATGTGGCTCCAAAGCACTTTCCTGTGAACAACTGTGTCGATTGAAAGGTTAGGAGTAGTTGGATACACTCAGAGGCAGAGCATTTCTAAGAGGCACTCAGGTTCTACAAGGAATCGTGTACATGAACTTAGTGAACTAAAAATGGCTGCAATTTGACTGATCCATCAGAGATGCACCAGTAAACTCCCCAGCTGCCGTACTCATGTTCTGTTTGCTCGAAATGAGGTCTCGAGGAGAACATTAGATCTGATGTACAGCAATGTTTTTTAGCTATATGCAGCTATGTGTTGACCTAAAACAGGACTCTAATAAGACTTTGAACCTCGTGTTAACTCTTCTCTTATGCATTTTTTCCTCTCTCCTCACACTAATATGAGTGCTAGTGTAAGCAGTCTCCTGATGTGCTCCTGGGATGAAGAATTCTGCTTATTAAGACGCGACACGCGAAATATTAAGATAGGCAATTTCTAAATCTTGACTTTGGGGGAAATACCACTACATTTTTGACATTACAGATATTTCCATTTGCTGACTCCTACCATCAGAAAAAGGAGGGAAAAACTGCACCCGAATCTGTTGAGGTCACACCACAGCAGACGCATTAAGACTGAATAGAAAGGCTGGAAAAGTTTTAGCAAGACTTCAAATATTTTGGTCATTTGTCTAAAAATGCATAATTCAATAAGCTGTTACTAATCTTTACTTATAATAGTCCATATTTGGCAGTTGCTGCACACACATAGTAGCAGTGAGAAATTCCCCATAGGTTTGAATTCAACTATCTAACTATTCTGTTTGATAATGAGTCAGAGCTGAATATATTCACCGAAATATGGGAAATGGTATCAAACTCTGTTAGTGCTAAATTTAAATATGCTGCCTTTCCACGTTTTCTCTTTGTAACACTGTTCAGGACGTTTGTGTTGCTGGACTATAACTGGTGTTTGTGCAGCATGTGGGGAGCGGTGTAATGTACTAACTGCATCACAATACCTGATATATTGGTGGACTTCATCACTATCAGTTAAATTATGTGTAGAACATGACATAGTCACATAATGATTCAAGAGAAGCATGCAAGATCCTTGAATGTATTTGTATTGTCTACATCACAGTGGAGTTGCACCATAATAATGCACCATACATCTATATGTCTTCCTTTGAAAGATATTTCTCTCCTTAATTTTTTGTTAGAGCTTCACTCAGTGGTATTTTTTCACAAATTGTTTCGTTTAGTGTTGTACGTCTGCAAAGTGACTCATTATTCTGTCCTTTCCTGTCTTTAATTCTAAAGTACTACTATTATGGTACAAAAATACATCACAACCCAACCTAAGTCTCTCAACATGAAGCCTTGAGAGTTCCTTGAAATGTGAAGAAAATCGCTGTCAGAAATATGACAAGTACATGAAAATTTGATTTACCTTTTTCTTTATTTTTCCTCAAGGTATAGTTCCCCTTTAACTTCACCCAGCAGTTCATTCATCTTGAATGATTATTCATCTGACATTTTCAACAGCATGTGCTCCAACCTTCCAAAAAAAAAAAAAAAAAGGTAAAAGGTGTATTCCCCAAGAAAAATCAAACATGGTGTGACTTTGGATCCTCGAAGGCAGATTATAATGAGGGGAACCCAGAATGAAGGTGTCTTAGCTATTTTCTCCTCAGTTCCCAATGAGTAATCTCTCTTCAAAACAATAAAAAAATACCTTTCATGTTTAATAGAGCAGTCACGTACTCAGTCCAAAGAGCAAGGACAGGAAGGTTGAACTGTGTATAACAATGTCCCGGTGTCTACTAACCTGAAATCTGCTACAGTACACTTACACTTCAAACAAGTTCATAATGAACGTTTGAATGAAATTAAAAACTTTAAATTGTGCATTATGTCAGCACAATATTCAAATTGTACTTTTATATCTATTATTATACAGTAGGACTGAAGATTATAAAATACATATTTTTGCCACTTCAAATATAGACATACTCATAATCAATCATACAACTTGATTCAATTAAGTTCCATTACTTACTTTTGTAATCGGTTTTCTATATTTTTTTAAGTAAACTTAACTTGTTAGAATTTACAGTGTAGATGAGGGGTACTTCATTTGTCATATTAGAATATTAAATTGATAGGATTTTATCTGAACAAGCCTACACATAGTGTCTACTGTCATTCTGTCATAATCTTACACCATTTTCACTTTTATTTGTCTATTTATATATATCTTAACCTTTATTTTTGGCTATCTGTATATTCTATTATGCTTTATTCTTTTTTATCTAGCTATTTACACATTTTTACATAATTAGTTTTACTATTTCACTATTATATTTGTTTTCTTTTTATTAATTTTACTTATTTATTTATTTTGATTTATTTCATTTTTAACCTGCCTCCGGTGTTTCCTCACTGCAAGACGATGAGATGATGATGATGATGATGATGATGATGATGATGATGATGATGATGCTTCCTCAGTTTGTGTCGTGCTTTGTTTAGAATGGGATGGGGTGGGTGGTGGGTGTTTTTATGTTTTTATGTTTTTATGTGAAGCACTTTGTGTGACATGTTTTGTATGAGAAGTGCTACACAAATAAAGTCTGACTGATTGATTGATTGATTGATTGATTGATTGATTGATTGATTGATTCACTGCTATTCATTTCAATAGTAATAACTCACTGTAATGCATCATGGTGGTAAAATGTAAATAAATTAATGTTTTTGCAATATTTTCAAGGGAAAACCTAAACTGTACCAGTTCTTAGTTGAGTTACAGCAAAAGGAATAACAGTACAGAACATTTGTGTTGTTCAGAGATGACCAAAAAGATGAGCGACTAGAGGAAAAGAAATAACTCAGATACAGATGGTGCATTGACTGTTTGGGACAAATAAACAGGCTGACAGTCAAATCTGCAGAGTAACGCAAGGTGAAAATCTGCCTCTCGTACTCTCCAAACACACCTTAACAGTCACACTCAGTATGTACTGAATGCACCATTGGTACACTATATTACTGTAACAAGGCCAGAACAATTTGGATTTTCTTGCTTTAGTGGCTGCCAGGTCTGTTTTACCCAGACCAACACCAACGGTGCATTGTGTTTTGGATGCATATGAATAAAATTATTATTTCTAGATCTTTTTATTCATATTGCCTTTGTGATATTTCAGCTGCTGTGCTATTATTGTTAGGTTCCTCTAAGTCGATGTGCTGTTAAGTGCTTCAGTTGCAGCTCCCCTTTGTGATTTAGATTTTTGGATGTATTTTACCTCTACTCTCGGTCCACTTGTGTCCTATTATGTGCCTTTGTTCATTCCCGCAGGCAGCGTAGAAGAGGTCATGACATGAGAGACACCTGGACCGCTCTGTCTCCTTGTTTAACATATTGTGTCCTGTAAAAGTTACCACTTTAAAGTCTACCACCTTTAGTTCTATGCCACTATGTATTTTGTGAGGGTGATGCAGCAAGTGAATCATAATGCTCCTCGTAAAGTCTGTACGACCTTCAGAGGCTTCAAGCTGCAGGGTTCATTATATTGGCCTCCCTTTGTTTTTAGATTATCTGCACGATTTATGGTGCACACTTCAGCTGTGATGTTGTCCCAGTCCATTTACTGACAGATTTCCCATTTTATGTCTTAAGATGGCAGTGTTTGTGCTTCATGATGTGAGACAGAGCCACAGAGTTATCAAAATTCTAAGGTATAGCCCCGACCGGCCCGTTAGCACTTTGACAACCCTTTGAGATATTTTAGACTGATTTGATTGACATTCTCTTCAGGTCAAGTGAAATCATAGTTCGTCACTTAACAGTCAAAAGTCATGTCAAAGTGATTTTAAAATGTATTGTAATTTGCAAATGTGGAGAGAGATGGTGGAGTGATGGGCAGCCACACAGAGCGGCACCCTGAAAGCAGTTGGGGAAGTTGGGTGCCTTGCTCAAGGGCACTTCAGCAGTGCTCAGGAGGTGAACTGGCACCTCTCCAGCTACCAGTCCACCTTCCATACTTTGGTCCATGCTGGACTTGGACCAGCCACCCTCCAGTTCCAATGCCAAGTCTATACAGACCTACGTAGTCCCTACAGACTGAGCTACTGCCACCCAAATTATTATTATTATTATTATTATGATTGAGAGCACAAGACAAACCTGAAAACACTGGATAAACATTGACACGCTGCTTAATGTACTGCAGCTGATCAGCGAATTAGATACATAGCCTGCAAACTGACATAAGCAGGCTATGTAGCTAACCAAGAAATATGAAATATAGATTTTTATTAATTTTTTCCGACTCTTAAAGGAGAGTACAGGAGCTGACACAAAAACAGGCAGTATAATTTCCGTTGTATTTTAAATTAGTTTAAAGGGGAGCATAACTATCCATTATAGAGAAAAGAATGTGTCATATTAAAATTGGGCTCCCTTGTAATCTCACCTTGATACCGAACTGAACCATTTATATTTAAACACTAAGACGAGACAACCTGCACCAAAAAGATACAACCCACAATGGAATTTTCTATAATCTCCTACACAATCTGCCAACTGCTTGTTAGCTCTTTGGGTAGAATGTGGTGGCGTTTCCAATTTAGTTTAGTTCCTTGGACCATTTATGCTACCACTACAGACCGGAACCACCCCACAAGAGCTGCAGTTTTGGAGATGCTCTGATCCAGCTTTTCAATGTTGCTTGAATCCTGACACATGCTCATTTTTCATTCCTCTAACAGCTCTCAGGACAAAATGTTCACTTGCTGTCTAATATATTTCATCCAATAACATCCAAGACAGGTGCCATGATTGCAAGTGTTATTCACGTCACCGGTCATAATGTTATGAGTGAGCAGTGTATGCAGGTGACACATGACAAGAAAAAAACCTGGATAAATTAGTAGCAAAACATAATGAATTCAAATGCTTTCATACAGGGCATGAGAGGTCACTGAAGTGTTTGATGAGGGGGAAAATGACGTGTACTTTAATCATCAATCCCTGTCACTTAGAAATTATATGTATTTACAACTAATTTGAACAACAAATGAGTTTTGAATGAATCAAAACACTAACAAGCACTAACAACTCCTGGTTAAGGATAGGGAAAGAGAAAAAGTCAAGAAACAACACATTTATTAATAAAAAGGAAACTACAGTCTTCTTCTAGCCCAGGGGTGGGGAACCTGTTCCACAAAGGGCCGCTGTGGCTGCAGGTTTTTGTTCCAACCAACCAAGAGCACACAGTTTGACCAGTCAACTCTCTGAAGACTGAGATCAGTTGATTAAATGAGTCAAAGTCTGGTGTGCTGCTGCTTGGTTGGAAAGAAAACCTGCAGCCACACCGGCCCTTTGTGGAACAGGTTCCCCACCCCTGCTCTAGCCTTAACCAAAGTGTTGTTGCTGGAACCTGACCACAGATGAGACTGAAGATTCAAGTCTCTGGAGTTAAAAAACGTTGCTGCATAACACATGGTGGTAACTAAGTTTGCAACTACAACATTTAAAAAAACAAAACAATTTACAGACATTGTACAGATATATATCGTCATTAAGGTCACTAATAGGCAGACCACAGAGCTGGAAATGACACATCACTGAGTTTTATTCAGTTTTGGTGGATATTACATTTTGACCGGTGACTCTTTTTCTGACTGTTTCTACATCACTACTCAGCTAAAGGGACATCCTACCTGTCTCTGATTGGCCGGTACTCGTTGCCTTCGTGGGTTCAAGTTGGTTCGGTTTAGGCGTGAGGACTGAGATTGGTCAAGGTGAGGGCAAGAATGTCAGCCAATAAGAGGCAGGGTGAGTGAGGGAGAGAAAATATAAAGGAGTGAGGAGACGAGAGAAAAATGTAAAGGAGTGAGGAGACAAGAGACAGAAAAATATAAAGGAGTGAGGAGACGAGAGAGAAAAATGTAAAGGAGTGAGGAGACGAGAGAGAGAAAAATGTAAAGGAGTGAGGAGATGAGAGAGAAAAATATAAAGGAGTGAGGAAACGAGAGAGAGAAAAATGTAAAGGAGTGAGGAGACGAGAGAGAAAAATATAAAGGAGTGAGGAGACGAGAGAGAGAAAAATATAAAGGAGTGAGGAGATGAGAGAGAGAAAAATATAAAAGAGTGAGGAGACGAGAGACAGAAAAATATAAAGGAGTGAGGAGACAAGAGAGGAAAATGTGAAGGAGTGAGGAGACGAGAGAGAAAAATATAAAAGAGTGAGGAGACGAGAGACAGAAAAATATAAAGGAGTGAGGAGACAAGAGACAGAAAAATATAAAGGAGTGAGGAGACAAGAGAGAAAAATGTGAAGGAGTGAGGAGACGAGAGAAAAATATAAAGGAGTGAGGAGACAAGAGAGAGAAAAATATAAAGGAGTGAGGAGATGAGAGAGAGAAAAATATAAAAGAGTGAGGAGACGAGAGACAGAAAAATATAAAGGAGTGAGGAGACAAGAGAGGAAAATGTGAAGGAGTGAGGAGACGAGAGAGAAAAATATAAAAGAGTGAGGAGACGAGAGACAGAAAAATATAAAGGAGTGAGGAGACAAGAGAGAAAAATATAAAAGAGTGAGGAGACGAGAGACAGAAAAATATAAAGGAGTGAGGAGACAAGAGACAGAAAAATATAAAGGAGTGAGGAGACAAGAGACAGAAAAATATAAAGGAGTGAGGAGACAAGAGAGAAAAATGTGAAGGAGTGAGGAGACGAGAGAAAAATATAAAGGAGTGAGGAGACAAGAGAGAGAAAAATATAAAGGAGTGAGGAGATGAGAGAGAGAAAAATATAAAAGAGTGAGGAGACGAGAGACAGAAAAATGTAAAGGAGTAAGGAGACAAGAGAGGAAAATGTGAAGGAGTGAGGAGACGAGAGAGAAAAAAATAAAAGAGTGAGGAGACGAGAGACAGAAAAATATAAAGGAGTGAGGAGACAAGAGAGAAAAATGTGAAGGAGTGAGGAGACAAGAGAGAAAAATATAAAAGAGTGAGGAGACGAGAGAGAGAAAAAATGTAAAGGAGTGAGGAGATGAGAGAGAAAAGAGGTCAAACTGTGAGTCAGTGTGCCATGGCGTGTGCTAAATGAAGGAAGGTTGACACCGAAAACAGACTTTTAATCCAGAAGATTGCAGCCAAGTCAATAACTTATTATTATGAAAGTACTTTTTATTTATAATTGAAGGGAATGTCAAATTTACTTCACTTTGACTTTTCTTATTTTTTCCTTATTTATTTGATTTATTATTTATTATTGTATGTAGCTCTCTACACAGTGCAGATTTTGATACAATGACAATGCTGCTTCAATATATATAAAATAATTGTAATGTAGAACTAAATTATAATGCAACTTAAACATGATGATGCTGCAGACCTGAACATGAGGACATTTTCTCTGTCCAGACCTCCTGAAGTCAGAATTGACTAGTACTGCAGAATCTGTGTCAAAGAGATTGGATCTGTTGTGGGGGATGGTGGTGGCCCAACACATTGCTGTGCTGATTTTTCCTTAATTTATCACCTGTATCTTCCATGTCTTATCTATATATATGTCCTCAGGATATATATATATATATATATGCTATGTAAAAGGCAAGTGTATAAAACACACCAGATGCTGAAGAGCATCTAAATTAAATGTCCATTATCTTTTGACAGTATTTATTCATTTTGACAGTGAACAGCATGGATAACATCCGATAACGCCTTAAGTATCATCCACAGATGAGACACAGGATAACATATCAGCTTGATTTTGTATATGCGGTAATATCTATGAAATTAGAAAACATGTGTCCCATGACAAGCGGGGATTTGTTCCGTGATCACACTCATGGTCTGTCTCCTCTGTGACATCGGAGAGGCTGCTGGTGGTCGTGGACGGTGTTGGTTTGTACAGAAAGTTGCACGATATGTGACGGTCAGGGGAAATAAATCAATTATTCCCCAGCAGCTCTGCGTGGCATGTTATTAATCAGTTAAACATGCACCACTTGCTCATCAGATAAGCATGAGGCTGAAGTCTGTTTCAATCAGCGCTCTTAGAGCGTTAGTATGATGTCAGACCCTGATGGTGCTGATAGAAATGTGCTGGCATGGTGAGTATGAGATCTGAAATCGGAAAGCCAACAGACAGCTTGCTGTGGAGCCTTTGCCTCTGCCTCGGCTTAGAGAAGAACAAAGGACATTTTCCAGTTATAATATTTCATCTACATTCAGGGTACTTAATTTTTGCTAATTGCGTAGCTGCAAAAATATTGCTGCTGTTCGGGTGACAGTCACATTTTCTGGAATCGTTCTTTTACTCGTGTGTACTTTGGCTCCAGGGGTTGTTTTTCTCGGTTTGGGCTGCTGCACAAATCACAGGGGAATTGTCTCCTGCATCTGGGAAGAACTGGCCTGCATAGATTTTTTGATCTCAACCCCATTGCACACCTTTTGGATGAACTGGAACATCGACTGTGAGCCGGGCCTTATCACCGAACATCCTAACTCTCACTAATGCTCTTACGGCTGAATGGGAACAAAATCCCTGCAGCCAGGTTCCACAATCTTGTGAAAAGCCTCCGCATGAAGAGCGGAGACTGTTACATATTATATATTCATATTTTTCATGTGGCTTATTTGCACGCGTGTAGAAAATATTAAGAATTAATCACACTGGTCCTTAACTTGCAATTATGTACAGTTTCTCTACTAAACTAATTCAATTCATTTCAACAAGAAAAAAAAACACAAGATAAATCACATCCAAGGTGGAAAGCTGACTTCTAATACCATTAGACGCATTAATGATATTTCTTTATACAAATTATTAAAAACTCTAGGACATGTAGAAATATTAGATGATGGCACCAGAGCCAGTTCTAATTCTATTCAGATACTGTAACTTCATTTCCTCCATTATAACTCTATCCTCATTTAAGCCATGATTAGCTCCATCTTTTGAAAGGAGGATATATTGTGAACTTAATGAAAGACAAAATGTAATGATAATTCAAATGCTCTTCATGCCATCATTCTTTTGACTGCTTGGTCTTTTTTTGGCATGGCTTTAAGGCATATTATGTGGGATACTCTTTAATAACTTTTGTCATTTAACAATACCAACTTAACTTTGATAATTTGAACTTTGGTTGATACCTTAATTGCTAATTTAATTTAATTACTAGATTGGTTAACAGTAGCAAGAGATTTTTCACAATAAAATTCAAAAATGATTCTTTCAGTCATTTTCAAACCATTTATGTACTTAAATGCTGCATTAAAGGCCTTGTGATAAAATGTGCATATTATCATTTAATTAAGTTTTGAGAGGAAAACTGTCCCCTCTAAGTATTTTCTGAGAATCCACATTTCCTGTCTGTTTGAAGAAGCCGGAGTGATTTCTTGGAGATCTCGAGTGGAGAAGTCTTACTCTAATGATAAATATCAGTCAAGATGTTTTGTCTGCCATGTGAGAAAACAAGGCTTTGCCCTGGAGCGCACTGAAGCAGTGAGTGGGATGCTGCTTTCACTACCGCTCCTCGTTCGTTCATACCCTACCGGGCTCAAGTTGTGAGGAAAGGGATTAGTTGGTTTGAGCTACACTTTGGAAAACAAATAACAAATTCTACTTTAGCGCACAGTAATACACATCAAACCCATCTGATTTTCTTTGCAGCATGGTGGAGCTAAGCGCCATGATCAAATCATGTGATATGAGCTTTCAGATGTAATGAATCTCTCACTATGAACGTATTCACATGCTGTCAAAAAACAGAGGGAAGCAATTGCATCCACTGATTCCACTGCAGCAGAGGTCAGTCTGAACTGACACCATGCTGCACATATGAAAGATGTAACAGAACAAAAAATGGCATGGCTGAGATTGGGACGGAGCAACGTTCTATGAGAAGGGCAAGTTGTTTATTAGATGTGTGTCCTGCAGGTCATCCACACAGATAGGATTTTCCGTAGCATTTAGCAATACATTGATTGATACCTCCTAGTCTCTATATTACAGTCTGCTAGTCACTTCAATTCTCATTCACTCTATGGAGAGAAAAATAAAAATATGTCCATGAAATGGGTCTGTGTGTGCAACGTAAAAAGGCATCATAAGTCCCGAAAATCAGGTTTACCTCCTGGCCTAGAAGGACAGATAATGTGTGCCTCTATTTGTGACAGATCACAAATTCAGACTTACAGTATATGCAAAATCTGGAAGTGAGACGACAAAGTGTTTTGGGACCAAGTCCCAGATAGCAATCCTCACATTGACTGTGGCATCTGCATGCGGGAAGATAAAAAGGCAGGACTGGATGTGGATCCAAAATTCTCCACAGAAGGATGAGCTCTTACGCCGGCTCTCGACAGCGGACGGCTTGACACCAATGAGCCTTTTTCTTCCAACAGAAATTTGAGCCCAGCTCTATAATCCGATCCATCCGAAAGTTCAGGCCTTCATCCGTTGGTTACAAAACAGCAGAGTCGTGCGGAGTTTGAACATCGTCGTCCCAGTGCTGCTCTGCTGATGCCTTTCTGATAATCTAGATAGCAGAGCCAGAGCATATAACAATCACTCTGCGTCACTCTTTCCGCTCTTTGTCCGTGAGACAAAACTTTAACAGCCATTTCAAGCTGTACTTGGTGGGATGAGTTCAGCTTTTCTTCTTCTTTATTCTTTAAATGTATCTATGTTGTTTAATGACCAACTAAAAGTCTTGTCTTCCTACCTGTCAGATGAAGCTTTGTGAAAATTCATTCAGGATGATTAGCTTTCAAATACTGTCTCTCTTTATCTGTGCTTTTCTGACTGAATGTTCTTCACATTTCCTTTAACCGTTGCGATTTCACTATCACCTCGGTTAACCAATTATCTCGCTGCTTTCAGGATTTAAAACTGTTCCTTTGTGGGCTGCTGTCAGCTGGTATTTCAGTGCCTGACTGACACCATCCACCTCCAACCTTCCACCTCCAGTGTTCATTAAAGCCTGTGTGACACATCCTGAGATCTGGTCCCCTGAGCTCCTCAGGATCTTCACGTCTTTACTGAGACTCAATCACAGGGAAATCTTATCCTACTTCATGAGGTCCTTACCCAATGGAAATTGACAGTGGGTTTAAATAGACAGAAAGTCTATATGCAGTCACTTCTGCTTTTCTTTTACTTTGCACATGACAAATAATAATAATAATATATAAAAACATGAGCCACAAAGTGATCAGTGTCAGTATTAGCTTGATGATTCTGGTTTTAACACCATTCAGTATTCATGACTGTCAGTCATGAATACTGGATCCAGGGAAATGCTGTTGATTAATCTGCCAATTATTTTTCTTTCTTGATTGTTTGATCACTGAAGAATGTCAGAAAATGGCTAAAAGGTCCCTCACAGGATGTCCTTGTAGCTCACCTGGTAGCGTGTGGGCCCCGATGTACAAAGGCTGATTTCTTATCACAGAGGTTCGACTCTACTCTGGGGACTTTGCTACATGTCAGCCTCTCTCTCTCTCCACCTACTTTCCAGTCTATCTTCAGCTGTCCTGTCAAATAAAGAAATAAATACCCAAAACATGCTCATCCCATTTTCCTAAAGCCTAAGGCACTGGTTCTCAAACTGTGGTACAAGAACCACTGGTGGTACGTGAGCTCCCTTGAGTGGTAGGCGGAATATAGCACGTAGCGCAGATACATCCTAGATTAGTTACGAGCAAAAATGCAACAGGGATACTCAATGCTTCATGTTGCTCATGTTCCCTACCTTTTAAGATGGAGGATAAAATATTTGAAGATGGGAGGATGTGAGGACATGATTATGTGTTAGAAATGAAACTGCAATAGCGCTGTCCTGCGTGACCTGTATGTATCTGAATAGGGTTGGCCTTCTGTTTTTTAACATTCTTTTTTTACGTTATTATACTGGTGGTACGCTGTGTAAAATGACTGAGAAACACTGGCCAAAAGTGATGTATTCAAATTGCTTGTTTTACCAGATCAACAGTCCAAAACCCTGGAATATAATGTTTATGATCACCTAAAAAAAACTGACCTAGAGCTGACTAAGACTTGGAATGTTGATTGAGATTTATTACCATACTGCCTTCCTCAGAAAAAGAGAAAGAAAAGATGTTTTCTATACCCTTTAGTCCCTCTGCGGATTCATCTTTTAAATTCAGTTCACTGAATATGACGCTGTAGATGAAGAGAAAACCTGTTCAAAGAACAATTTCAAGCCTTGATATAATTGAGACACCACTTGCATTAGAACTATTGATCCTCACTATTGAACAGACCAGTTAGAGTAACTGGGCCAGTGACAAGGACACATTCACCAGCTTTAGAGCACTGGGATCAGACAGAAGCACTTCTTTTTTTTTTTTTAATTCTAATAGAATCTGTTCAGTTCCTAAGGGACTATCAACATTTAAAAATGTTGACCTCCTCCCACAATGTGATTAAAAACAAAGAATCTAATTATCGGCTGTGATATTTTGAAAGATGTTAGGTAAATTCCTAAGCTGTCAGAATACAGGTAATGATTTCCCCCCCAGAAATGGATATGTTGCACTTTGGAAAATAACTCTGCAATTACAAACTAGCAGGCCAATAAGTGCCTTTCTGTGGATATCATACACAATGCAGGAGAGATATGTGAAATTCTATTATGAGCCTTACTAACATCTTCTGCACAGCCATTCTCTTTTCTGTAGGCCAGGGTGACAGCCATTATAGATGGGGGAACCAATTACTTCTTCCACACCATGCAATATTTATGAAACACTTAGCCAACGGTCTGGAGGTTAATATTTCATTCACAGATAAGACAGAAATTTACACTCGGAATAGAACTTCAAAGAGAATTGCTTTAAGTACCTCATACTGTGAGCAGAATATCCTGGGTTGTTTCAATGTCACCAAACACCCCCAACTTGTTAATGGGATTGATTAATGGAGGCCCTTTTTAACACATGTTACACATCTGCTGGGTGGAGTCCATTGCATACTGTATGTGTGGTTAAAGGACTCAGGCTAGTGGCGACATTGATGAAGTTCCCCTTTCTCCTACGGCCTTCGGCAAGAAGGAGGAGCACAGATCAGCTGCTCAATAAACAATTTGCCAGTGCCAGGGTCATTTTCAACAGCAATTAGACTCCGTTAGCATTGGATTGACATGTGGATAAATTGCTTTTGTACAGCAGACATCAGGACTCTTCACTGTACAGTAATTACAGTCCTTATCTTTTTCTTTCACTTGGCATGTTTCACACAAAAGTATGATTCCACTCTGCAATTATCACTCAGACATTTGGTGGCCCAGTCTGAAGTTCTAATGACTCGCTTGTTGAGTCTTGTGGAGCAACTCTACACCTGGATACCTGCTCAGATCCGCGGGCTCTCACTGCGCTCCTCATGTGAATCTACAGGCAGACAAGTGCTCTGCAAGTAAACGCCTGGAGCTCTAGGTGTGGTAACTATGGAAACGGCACAGATATGAATATTAACTAGCTTTAAGTGAGGAGAGTTAAGTTAGGTGATTATGGTGACATCCAGGATCACAGGTCCATTACTTGACTCATTGT
Source organism: Sciaenops ocellatus (assembly GCA_033000465.1). Taxonomy (NCBI): domain Eukaryota; kingdom Metazoa; phylum Chordata; class Actinopteri; family Sciaenidae; genus Sciaenops; species Sciaenops ocellatus. The sequence goes on along the minus strand of CP136871.1, from coordinate 28,532,091 downwards.
GGCAATCCTGTCTTTGGGGCCAAATATAGACTGTTAATGTTTATTGCTAAAATTAGCTAAACTGAAATGTTGCCATGTAAGTACTCTGTTCATGTCCTCATAATTCAATTCAATTTCATTTATATAACGCCAAATCATAAAGAAAGTTATCTCTATGACCCTTTCCATACAGAGCAGGTCTAGACCGTACTCTTTATAATATTATTTACAGAGACCCAACAATTCCCAGTGTTAGGATTTGCTAGGTTTGTGTATTCCCCTGTGTTTTCCTGGTGTTTCCCTGCCCTTCATGTTCTGTGTCTGTCTCCCCTGTCTGTGCAGGCTGGGCGTGGCTGATCTAATTCTCAGACCACTGCCCCGTTGATCCTCACCTGCTCTGCTCTCACACCTGCTTCTCATCATCTCATCAGCTCCTGCAGTATTTAACTCCGGTTCACCTTCCCAGACTCCGTCAGTTCCTTGTTGTACCTTTCATGGTGACTACTGTTGTGTTCTGCATTGTGGGTTCAGTGTTCTGTTAAAGCTTAAGATTAACACCCAGTTCCAGCAGAATCTAGCTCATGATGAACGGACATCTGACATGACAGAGAGAGAGACACAAAGATGCACAGTAGCAATAATGCTAATAATAACTAGGGGTTGCAAAATTCCAGAAACTTTCAAAGTTGGAAACTTTTCATGGGAATTAACAGGAATTTATGGGAATCAAAGAGAATAAACTGGGAATTTACAAAATTGAAGGTTGGCCCTTATCAGGGAACTTAAATATAGTTGGAAAATATATTTTAGCATAATTCTGACAAAAAAAAAAACAGATTTCATGCAGGTACACTTCTGCTATTCTTCAATCACATGCACATAGCAAACTGCTTACTGCAGGGCTGTTGAGGCCACGCCCCCTACCTGCACAGGTGATTTCTGTACCTGGACCACACTTTAGAGCCCAGAGCACACAGAGACTATTGAAGACACACATTTGAGCTCATGGACTACAAAATATTGTTCAATAAAATAATTCAAACTTGATAAAGTTCTACTTACAAATAAATTTGTTGAAATGTTTTTTAATTGATTTATTTTACATGTCTGCTTATGACAAAACAAAATGTTTAGATTTAAGTCTGGATATGATACACTTTGTTTAAATTATCCACAATTTACGGTTAATTCCCATAAATTTCCATAATTCTCATGGAGTTTCCGATTTGGAATATTCCAAAAATTCCCGAGCTTAACTTCCCATGGAAAGTTACCAGAAATGTACCGGAAACTTTATGCCCCTTTGCAACTCTAATGATAACTACAGCTATAATTATCATGAAAATATGATGAATAATAAAAGTGTTTGTAGAAGCATTATAAAGTTCGGGAAATTAACAAACCATCACGATCAGTCTCATTTATGGTAGTTAGTGCCCACAGTAGTTACTGAGCATAGAAAAAAAGTTCAAGTGGGTGTGTGCGTAAGACAAGCACAACCACGACAGTTTCACACCACACACTCCTACCTGCCTGCAAGGTGAGTCAAGTGCTCCCATCTGAAAAGACCATTATCCATGATGTGGATGAGGACGAGGCCATTGTGGCACAGTACCAACCAGCCTGTACCATGTAAAATCTAAAAGAGTATTTTGCTATTAGTACTTTTCAATTTTGAGCCTGTGTTGATTCTAAACTCCCTTTTCAATTTCACCCCGTCACACCCAACCTATCCTTCCATCATGATCTTAAATAATGCTGCTTATTGATTAAAAAAAATAAAAAAAATCTCTGGGCACCGGTAGCTCACCAGATAGAAGGCATACCATGTGTCAAGGCTGAACCCTTACAACAGCGGCCCCAGTGTGAGTATGACCTGAGGCTGTTTTGTATTTTTTCCATCTTTTCATCCTCTCTTCTTCAGAAACGCCCTGATCACATTCACACAGTTACACAATCACACCTGGAAGCTGCCCAGTACAACACAATCTGATCCACTGGCCACTGAGCAGCTCTATTCGAGTGGTTTGGGTTAACGGCCTTGTTCAAGGGCACCTCAGTGGTGGTAATGATGGAGGGGCAAATGCTGCCTTTCACTTCCCCCACCCAGATTTATTCTGCGGGTTGGGTGTGTGTGTGGGGGGGACTGAACCAACGAACTTGCAGTCCCAAGCTTGCTTCAGGAATTTACTGCATGTCCCCTGCCTTCCCTGTCTCTCTCTGTATCCTGTTAAAGTGAAATTAAAAACGAAAAACAATTTTCTACGACATTGTTACTCAGTCAACCACTATAAATAAAACCATACTTTTGTGTAGACACACATGTTCACTTTTTTTTTATGAAATGTCTCTTACTATTGGATGGATCACCATCACAGTGGCTCATATTCCCATAAATATGAACTCAACTAACTCTGGTGGTCTCCTGACATTTAATTTAGCGCCATCATCAGATCAATACTTTGCTTTATGACCAAATACTTCCAAAAATAGTGACGTCTGTGAGCTACTTCAGGCAGACACTGCACGTGACATGCCTTCCACTCCACAGTCCTCCAATCCAAACACACTATCCCAATTTAGCGGTCCAAGCTTTAAAATTCCCCAACTCTCCCTCTGCTCTGCCAATGCCATTCATGCCAAATATTTAAAGTCTTGAACACTTGTGTTAAAAATTCATTTTTCCATGATTTTACCTACTTCAGTGTATCCTTTCATTATCTACCATCTTAGAATGCTCCTAAAACACCAAGAATTCTCTGGAGCTGTGACCCATCTGTCCCCGTTTCATCACTGCTGTAAAATCGTTGATGTGGAGCACTCAAATGTTATGTAGCCCACACTTAACTCCAGTCTTCTGACTTTCAGTGAGGTTCAGCATGAGCAAAAGATGTTGGTATGTAGGAACATTATTTCAGCTTCACCAGGCACCATTTGAGCTTTTCCTTTGGTAGCCATAGGAAGAGTTATTACTGTCAAAGCGAGCTTAAATCTACACCTTCAGATGCTTATGTATGCATGTTACGTATGTTTATTAAATATGAATCTGTTTATTATAATAAGGTATGTGTTACGGCCGCTGCCATCTCGCCCCAGTATATCCCTGTGTGTGTGTGTGTGTGTGTGTGTGTGTGTGTGTGTGTGTGTGTGTGTGTGTGTGTGTGTGTGTGTGTGTGTGTGTGTGTGTGTGTGTGTGTGTGTGTGTGTGTGTGTGTGTGTGTGTGTGTGTGTGTGTGTGTGTGTGTGTGTGTGTGTGTGTGTGTGTGTGTGTGTGTGTGTGTGTGTGTGTGTGTAGTGTTGTATGCAGATTCTGGTGTGTGATCGCCAAGCCCCGACTGGTCCCAGGTGAGGAGGCGTGGCGTGGATGCAATGTAGAACTCTCTCCTGGTATATTGAACAGCTGCACTATTTACAAAATCGAACAGCCCTGAGCAACAGCATCAGCAATTAATCAATCAATCCATCAATCATCATAGCCACGCCTCACAATCTAGCAGCTGTGAATGTGTTTTTAGGCATTAATATTTGTTATTCACCCCGAGAATATGAAGCTCCACTTTGCTTATCAACCATCCAGTTTTTATAATTATTATTTTCTGTGCCGAGCTGAGGATGAGTTCAGCGGGAACGCACATGTAGAGGTAACGAATGCTGCTCGCTGCACTCTGCCAATTCAAATAGGGCTTTATTCTAATGTATGAATATTTGCTATAATTAACGCTCGTTTGTGGATAAAAATATCGTACAGCAGAAAACATTTTGATCCGCCTTTCGCAGGAGGGAATTACATGGTGGTGTAGTGCTATAATTTGGGTGGAGAGGAGGTCTCAGTCAAATCGGATGAGTCACCGCAGGTGGAGGGGGGTGGTAGGGGATTGCAATGATTAAACCACACTCAGACACAAAGTCATGTCAGGAGCGCTGATGGATGCCACAGATGTTCCACTCTCTCAAGTCACACCCAGCAGCGCTGTGACACAGAAACCGAGAATATGCACACTGCAGATCAAATTCATAGAAACTCTGCAACTGAGATATATAATATTATTCTTGTTATTGATGGTGCAAAATCACAAGTCGTCATTACAAGTCGTCACCCACACTACAGTGTTTACTTCACAGCTTACCTGTGACTGGCGATAAATCATTTGTTATGTACAAGACAAATGTGCAGTTGGGGTTACTGGCAGACAATAGAGACTCCCACTGCCACTATCTGCTATTATTTTACGTAGCATGTAAGATTTTACTATGTTTATATAGCAACATCATGTAGAAATTGGTATTTGTGCACTTTAGCACCCCCAGTTTCAGAGTGTATTCCCACTGTATGGACAGCTGTACTCGAGTATTTGTTCTGATTATATTACTTATGATCAAAAACTAGCAACTCGACAGCTAACAGCCAAATATCAAGCAAGGTCAATAACACAAGACATAGCAGCCAGCTGATGTAACGCTGGTTACTCTTAGCGTTAACCATCACATCAAGATTTTTATTTCACATCACTCTGCCAATATAAACACTCACTTATATTATCGACAAGGTGTACCATTAAAATATAGTACCTGTTCTGCATTAAAGGTCCAGTGTGTTGAATTTAGTTGCATCTAGTGGTGTAATCGCTGCATTGCAATCTCCTCACATCACCCTCACCTTCGTAGTGTAAAGGAGAAACAATACTTTAAGGACCCTGTTTAGAGTCAGTATTTAGTTTGTCTCCTCTGGGCTACTGTAGAAACACGGTGTTTCAACATGGTGGCCTCCATGAAAGAGGACCCGCTCCCACTGTAGATATAAAAGGAAATTTTTAAAGGTACAGTGTGTAAGATTTAGAGCCTCTATTTTCAGAATAAGGCAAACATGGAATATAATATTCATAACTATGTTTTGATGCATGTATAATCACCTGAAAATAAGAATCTTTTTATGTTTGTTACTTAAAAAATATCCTTTTATATCTACAGTGGGAGAGGGTCCCCTTTCATGGAGGCCGCCATGTTGGAACACCTTATTTATACAGTAGTCCAGAACAGACAAACTAAATACTGACTCTAAACAGGGTCCTTAAAGTGTTGTTTCTCCTTTACACTAGGAAGGTGAGGGTGATGTGAGGAGATTACAATGCAGTGATTGGACCACTAAATGCAACTAAATTCTACACACTGGACCTTTAACTAACAGAAATAAAAAACATTATTTTAAGGTGATTATACATGCATGAAAGCATAGTTATGAATATTATATTCCATGTCTGCTTTATTCTGGAAATAAAGTCCTCAAATCTTACACACTGCACCTTTTAAGGAGTAAAATACAGATACATTAAGTAAAATATTTTCTCTTTAAACCTGAGCAAAATAAGGTAATCTATCAAATAAATCTTTACAAAAATAAATTGCATCTTACACTAATATTACTTTCCAGTCCAACAGCAGTCATCCCAGCTCGGCGTCTGTCTTTCAGCCTTTTATTTCACCAAGCTCTCACCAACCACTAAAAGTCAGTCCCAGATTTACTCTTGTCCGGCGGCTTCTCGCTCGCTCACTCTCTCCTTTTCTCTTCTTAGCTTCCTCTGTCAATCTTCTTCTTAGTCTCTTTGTCTCTGTCATTATGTCCATAGATGCTGCTGCAGAGCTTGGTTACAGCTCTGCTCCTTGTCAGCCTTACCCCACACCCCAGTAGTCAAAAACTCCTGTGGTACAAACACTAACAGTCCCCCTGGTGTTCTGAGCTCACAGTCCGGGCAGTGCAGCTAACAAACTGAGCTAACTTCAGCTAACAGCAGCTACAGTTGCCAGCCGTTCACTCGCAGGCCCAGACCAAAAAAGTTACACATTTTCATAGGAAATATATACTGTGAAACAACATTTTTGTTGTCTGCAAGTAAAAGTGAAATTGTAAGTGTGAAAATACCTCAGCAGATGCATCAGACATCTGCTATGTCTACGTGTTATGCAAACAAAGGCTTAAGCAGGGAGTCATTTTGAGAGTGGAACACCACACTGACATTTTGAATGATATATGAAATGTACATGGCCATGGGCTCAATGATGTTTTGCCTCCGGGTAGGTAAAGATCCAATTTTTTTGTTTTTTTGCTGTATAGATATACTATAGATGTGACCAAAAGCTCTTCCCAAGCTACAAAACATATTCCCAGGCTGAGCTCACTTTGCTGACTCTGCAAAGCTTCTCACATTTCAAAGGATATGACCCCGTATCTCACTCCAGCCAAACATTTCTTTCTTCTCCAAAATCCCACAGTTTATAAAAAACAGACTGTCAGAGGTACTATCAGAGGTGAACTGAGGTAAATGAAGTCTAATATTTTGAATGTGTGTGTGTGGAAAAAAAAAAAAAAAAAGGTGTTTCCCATATTTGCTGGCATGGCAGTGCCTTTTGTTTACTCTGCCTACTGTCATCTCCATCTGTGCGCAGTGGAAAATCAATGGTCTCTCTTTTAATGCCCAGCAAGCAACTATATAACAAAAGAGTTCTCGTATGAAAGTTAACAAAGTAATCAGTAAATTTTTACTCCATCATGGCTGACAGTGCAGGACAAATGCAGAATAAAGTACTGCAGCAGAGTAACAATTCAGTGTTGTTAAGAGGTGATCTTCTTGCTTTCTATGATTTATAATCATACCCTCTCCTCTGCCTTCTCACACCACAGCGAGTCTGTTTCATTGCTGTATAATGGGCCCTAACAGGAGCAGAGTAGAACAAATGCTGGAGCTCACTCTATTTTTTTTTTTTGGGGGGGGGGGGGGGGGGGCAAATTAACAATAATTACACACCATTATGAAAACTGCAGTGTTAAGTGGCATCCCAGTTAGCATATACAAGGGGAATGTTACTGTGGGAAAACAAACTGCCCAGCTGTTTTATAAGCCCATTAAATTGTGAAATCCACTTTGACCACTGGACCTACTTAGCAGGCCTACGAGGGCCGGCATAATCCAGCTTGTATGTAGGGCTGGAATAATTCACAGGATAATTTGTATCATCCTGGGAAATATGACAGTTAAAGGGACAGCTAGCAGAACAAGCAAGGTGGGAATATCTACTAAAATTACTGATGACCTGAAAGCAATTCATTTGATGCTACTTGGTACATTTACAGCCTAATCAACAGGTAATAGTAGCCTTACGCTGTGGTATTATCCACTAGCAAAAAAAAAAAAAAAAAGCATATCTAATAGTTAATATTGTGAAATACACAGTTTTCAGATATCCAGTCAGTAAGACTTTATGGTCTTAAAGTTTTCCCTCAAGAGATTCATGCTTCCTACCCATCTTCACAGATGGGGGAACTTTTCTGCCAATTTATTATTCATTGCATCTTTGGCCAAGGGAAAATTAATTCCTAACATGAAGATATTTGCAAAGGCATGAAAGAAATCTCATTTTCCTTAATCTCAATGGCAGGGGCAAAAAGAAAGCCAGCCTTACATCAAAGGGCCATGTTTGTTTGCTCAGCCACTTGCAGTCACTTTGATTAGGTCCACATCAACCCCTCACGCGATCTCTGTTTTAACTTTGTGTGATCCTGACATTTCTTTGCTTCACTTAAATCTTTTTTCCACTGAGGGTGGACAGAATTTTATTTAGTACTGATCCATCCTTTTCTTTTAATCATTTGACCTATTGATGGTCAATAATCGTTATTTAATATTGGCTGTTTTTCTTGGAAATAGGCTCACTGTGGCTGTATTTTAAACAGTTTCCTGATATTAATGTTCTTCACAACCATGCCATGCCTTGAAATTAAAACCCATTCTTAAGTAGCCACTTAAAAAATCTCCACAGGACCAGAAAATCAGGTTCCGTGGAAGCACTTGGGAGCAACATGGTATCCTGAAGTGGAACAAAAGTAATTCTAAGCTCCGGTAATGAGCTCTAATGCTCAATTACCACAAAATAAAACTGGCCTGAGGGCAGAGGAAAGGACGCAATTTTACCAAAACTAACGAGTTTATCGGCCGTACAGACTCACCTTGTCAGATTGAGCTTGTGCTGAGTTTTATCTGTCTGATAAACCACTGTTCAGCTTAGCTTTGTGCCCAACAAATGGAAATTGACCTGCTGGTACAAGGAGATCACCAAGACGCCAATTCATCATATGAGAATCATAAATGTCTGAACAATGTCTTTGCAAATTCATCCTTCAGTCGTCATAATCGGGACTAAATTGTCTGACAGACAACATTAGCATATTTCGACATGATCTTATTAAGTTCATTTTTAAATGATCTTAGAACTGGTTTTGTCTGGTGGCTAGAGGTTTGAGGCACAACACAAAACAACATTCCCAGTTCAAGTCCAGCCTAGAACATCATCATCACACATCATTCACAATCTCTTAACTGTAAGTCCTAAATGCCTCCCAAAACATACCTTATGAAATAATAATAATCATATCCTTGTAGTTCGATTGATTGACAGACAAGAAGGTCAACACCAAATGATTCTGCAACCCCCCAGTTTACATTTAAAGACAATGTTTGCTTTTTTTCGATCCAATGAGAGCTATTTAAAACATTTTACTTCCTGCCACATCTGCGCATGGCAACGATGGTTAAATCAGCTACAGGCGTCTTTCTTTTTTAGATGATTCTGGTACCCCTTTGGACAAAAAAGCAGTCGTGCTTCCACCTCTTCATTTCGTTCATTTGAAGAGGAATCCAACCACATCCTGTTCGTAGCATGCATTAAGGAAAAAACATATAGAAACAGGAAATCTATTCGCTGATGCTCTTGTTTGTTAAATTGAGACTGTTTCCTTGTAGTGTCTTTGAGGTTAGGGGGTATTGTTACTGTAGGAATGACTAAAACTTGGTTAGTAAATGTCTTCATTGCAGTTCATAAAAAACAAACTTTAATTGCTGATCTGTAGATTATATATTTTATTCTTTTTTTAATAAATGTAGTTTTGTCTTGTTTCTGTCTGATGTCAAAGCACTGGCTATATATGAATAATTGTATTCACAAAATGAAAAAAGCCATTTTGGGCCACAGGATGAAACATATCTAAAGTCATAAATCATGTTAAATACTCATTCTTAATATAACTACTGATTTATATATCGCACAGTTAATTCTCTACAAAATAGCTTCTGAAATTGCATTTTGCAATTTAACATGAATTTCAATCATCACTTTCCCATCTAGTTACTAAAGCATATTCATCACTGATAGCATAATAATGTCCCATCCACAATTTAAATGGTGACAGAATAACTCTCCTCAAATATTTATTATACTACATTATTAAATTATGCTCCGCAGTTACGGCTTTGTTTTCTTTTCCTTTTTTTTCACTCACATTGCAATCTGAGATACCCAGTGGCATAAAATACCATTAACTTTGGTCCCTTGCTGCCGGCTGTCTGTCTGTCTGATACCATATATTTAACTCTTCTGTTCGAGCCAAGTCGACCCCCTCCACCCTCTCTCTTATTCTCTCCCCCTCTTTCACACATAGGCACAGGACTCCCTCATCCCATCTTTTAGAGAGAATGGGTAACTATATAAACAGCTTTCAGCGTGACAGGGATTAGGTCCCAGAGAAAGTGATGCTGTCTAATGGTGGCACATTTCTATCACATGCTGCAAAATGGGCTCATGAGTATGCCATAAAAAGAGCAGTGAGCCAGGAAGAACATGGAGAAGACAGAGGAGGAGGAGGGAGGAAGGGGGGATCATATGTATGAGCAATTTTTTGGATGTTGCAGCATGCTATATGACTAATCTTGATGATACACTGTGAGCTAACAACGACTGACATACATTTAACAAATGCAGAGATGAACATCCAGGTGTATGTTTAAACTTAAATGGCCACGAATTGCAGGTGTGTAAATATGCTTGCACATACACCTGCAACTGCTGTGTCCTACAAATATACATGCTTCAATAAATTCAAGTGTGCAATTTGACATTCACGCTGAGAAAAATGCATCTTGGATGATGAGTGTGAAGCTGAACATACTGTAGAAGGTGGTATGCATAAAATAGCTGTTTGATTGTATATAGCTGGGTCAAATGATAGGCGCAGGCTTCCCATAGTTTCAGAGGAACCACCTGCTGATTCTGTACCTCCTTTATGTCAGAGAATGGATCTCTTCCTCACAGAGCTACTTCTCAGACATCAAGAAATCCCTGCATGGACTTCTGAAGTCAGACTCTACAGGTAATTGAAGCTCTGTGCCAACCATTATTGAAAAGTACCCACATCCTTCTGAACACAAAAATAAAGACAGGAAGGAAAAGGAGAGAGGGTGAGGGAAAACAGGAAGGGAGGGTCAGAAATGCAAGCAGACATCTTTATGAAGGACCAAGACACCTGCTGAGACAGTTTCCTAGGCGGTGGTCTTCTTGGCAGGGGGCATCTCCTTAAATTGCACATGGAACAGAAAATGTCAAACTCAGTCCCATTGTAACCTGAGTACAATGTCTGGTGTCAAATGAAATGTTCCCCATACAACAATGAACATGCAATCTGCAAATGGCACCTCAGAGGTGCAGTGGATCTTTGCATAAAACTAGCTAAGCAGATATGCATATGGTGTTCAATCAAGACTAATAGAATATACAGGACTCATTTAAAGTTTGGCTGGAAACACTTTGTTGTGGCTCTGTGTGATTCACTGTGCAAAATAGAACTTCAATGGCATTATAAGGCACGACAAGCACTTCTGTACTCTAAGTGCAGCTATTCAGGGAACTCGCAGTGCCTTATAATGCACTATGTGTGACACTACATAATTCTAAACTAAGAACTGAGTCAGTTCATAAACCCTCTACATGATATCAGATTTAAACAGCTTAGCTCACACGTATGACCACTGAACATTTTTTACACTGCTTCAATCACAACTCAGAAAGAACCTTGGACAACTTTCCCAGAGTGTTTGCTTTATGTCAACAAAAAAATGGCTTTGAGGAGAATGTCAGCTCAACATGAAAAGTACTAAAGAGTTAAAATGTTCTAAAAACATAGCATAACATAAAAAAAATAAATTTCTATAGAATTGACTCTATAGAACTGGTGCCTTAGAATATCTAAAGGCGCTTTCACACCAGCGCTGTTTGGTCTGCTTTAAATGGACCAGAGTTTGTTTCCTCGGATAGTCCGGTTTGTTTGGGTAGGTGTGAAAGCTCATCCAAACTCTGAAACTCAGTTGCCGTGACCCGGTCAGTCCTCCCTACAGACTCTGCGACTCACTTCCCTGGGAAAGCAGCCTCCTTCTCATGCACTAAGAGCTGACTAGGTGCCACTGTTTACTGATAATAATTACGTGACATGATTTAATACTTGAACTTGAACTTCATGATAAATAATAAAAACAATAAAAATTCTCACAGCGGTGTTGTAGGTAGTGTCTTTGGAAACTTCACAAGGGAAATAATTGACGTATTTATACATGGAAAAGTCACCATTACCTGCCCAGTCCTCCATACCGACACTACCGTGAACTACTATACTACTACTACTACTACTACTACTACTATACTACTATAACTTACTATTTCTTTGTCACTTTCCACAATGCACTGTGGGTCAGGATCTCTGTCATGACACAATCTTACAGCGTCTATGAGATTAAAAACAGAGGGACGATGATGGTGGAGATATTTTTTGATTCACAGATGAAATGAGGTGAAAACCCATTGGAAAAAAAACCAAAAAAAAACAGGCGCTCTGGGTCCTTCTGGGCTCATGGATCTTTTTAGGTCAGGCAGAACATTCACTCTGTTGATCTACTTTATCTGCTTCCATGGCTGTAGTACGTTTCATATCTGGCAACCTGGTACCTTTTTAAATAAATCCTTTAATGGCGTACCAAAGTCCTTGCTGTGGGCTACTTTCTCCCACACATTATATGCTATTACACTGCAGTAGGTGCTCCACTGAACGGGCACCAGATATTGTGGACACAAAGTTGTCCATCATAGCAAGAGTAACTAACATCTTTTGACAACATACTGATCCATCTGTGCTATATGTGCTCCTTGGAGAGGCATTATAATTGCCATTTAAATGTTTCACAGAAGACGATCATTTCAGCTACTGAAGATGCCATAAAGTTCTGTAGCTTTAAGATCAATGTCAAATGTGGCTGCTTAGATGAAGACTGTGAAACATGCATGCAACGATAAACCGTCCCCCATCAAAATGCTAAATCACAGACCGTAATAAGATATTTATGACAGCTTGATGGCCGCTTCTTGAAGCCAGAGTTGCATCACAGCGAGCCACAGCAGTGGCTGCAGATACAATCTCTCATTAAATACAATGCCAGTCCCCTCTCTGCTGTTCATGAAAGGCCGTGTCAACGGCTAATCCGCCATTATAGACATCATTTGAGGCCTGATAACTTGTCACAAGCAATTCCCCACTTGGTATAGGAGGGACCCTAAAGGACAATCAGATAGTTACCCAATCAGAGCTCCAAGAAACACAAAGGTTGTCTGGGCGTGAGGACACGAGACATTTGGTTGAAAAACACGGCACAGAAGCAGGCGGATCTAATTTCTATTCTCTTCCCTTAGCAATTCTTCAATTAAATTGTCAACTATCATCTCTGCTACACAGACAGACAACTGGAGAGAGGGAGGAAGGGTATTAAGAATAGATTTACAGCCATGGTTCCATTGTTATTTTGCCCCAGAGCCAACCTTGGTGATATCAAAGAGAAGCCTGATGAAATGCCTCCAAATGTCACACAATGAATCAAACCAAAGATAAGTGTTGACGGAACTACTCAAAGAAACATACCCACAAACTGATGTTCTGCGACAAGCAGGTTACAGTAACCTTTGTGTTTTATCACTGGTTATTAAAAGATGGTGTAAAGCAGATTTGATTTCAAAATGCAGCTGATCTAATTTACAAAATAAAAGACAATATGAAACTTGATTTTTATTGTCTACTGTTTAATTTAAGGAGTTGGTGCTGTCTGTCTCTCAAGATTTATGCAATATTTCATTGCTAACTTTTGTATGGGGCTTTAAATTTCTTACACAGGCTTCTCAAATCAACCTTGGATTCCTGTTCTGAATTGTGTCGTATAGCCACTAATGTTAGTTATTGGTTGTTGTTTGTGTGTCAGTTCAGGTGCCGACATCAATACATAAATATGAATGCAGTATTTCTCTTTGACAGAATAACACTAGACTAAGAGCAGCAAAACAGATTACCTTACACTTTAAAATCCTCATGAAGTCAAAACTGATGTTAAAATATTTTTATCACATCGGTCTATGTCATCTATACAGCAGCATCTGGTTCAACAATGACAAGTTTTTTCTGAGGTGTTGTCAGGTATTCTTCATCATATTTTAAAGTAAAAAAGTGACTCAACCCGCACTCCGGGGGTGTGTACTAATTTCACATCCAAAGAAACACTTTCTTTCTTATGACACTGCTGGAGTGGAGTGCTTCCTGTTTCTTGCTTCCTGAGGGCTGCTACATGCATCTATGGCCTCACTGATTACTGTACAAACACACACATTATAACTTTATTCAGTGATTTTGGTCAAACTGGATCAGATTTTATACAGAATATATTTGCTGCTTTTTCTCTCTGATGTCCTCTGGCTTCAACTCTCTGAGATTTAGAGAGTTTCCTGATTGACAGATAGCTTTAGCCTAATTACTTGCTAAAGTATCTAACTGCTAATGAACAGCTGCCAACTGAATCTGCCATTAGCAGGCAGCAGAACTGGGCTCATCAGGCGAATTGGACCAAGTTTGAGCACAGACTCTAAGACCAACAGGGAATAACATTGCACTACCAATGTGATTTACAGACTTTTCAAGTAGTGAACCGCTAGCTGTCATTAGCTCGTTCAGTAGCTAACTGAACTGACGCAGCCTGGGATACAACAAGCCAAACCTGGCAAAAAAAAAAACACCTTGGTAAGCTACTGTATGCCCTGCTGGACTGGTCACTGCTGGTAGGTTGTGATTGGTCCAAGGCTCAACTTTGTTTACTGAAAAATAGAAGCTGACACAAGATTATAGTGCTAGCTACAATGCATAGTGATGGGGTTGCAATGCACACTCACTATTGGCTACCATAAACTCCAATCAATATCCGCAACAAGTCATTTCATTTTATGACATTACAGATGAATGGAGGGATTCTTTCCTTTTCAAGGCAGCAAATGCTAAATGACAACAAATAACATGACATAAAGAAAACAGAATCACTACAAGGCTCTATTGGTACTATCATCACTCTCATTTCATATATTTAATACTAAATGCTACATAATTTAATTATGAACACACTCTGGGTGTTTTTTCCCACACAGTCCAGCACTCCAATCACTTCTTACTTAGTGTCCGTTACATCATACTGTAGGGTTGTTGTGAAAAGTTGTGAAAAAGGTATACCTCAAACTTGTTCAAGTTTTTGTGTCATCGGGCATGCTCTGCTGAAGTGTCCTTTAGCAAGATTCATAATCCCTTCCAGCTCCAGGGAGGCTGTTCTGCAGCCAGCCTGACCCTTGACCTCCCCGTGGAAGGCAGTAATAGAAAAGAGATTTCTTTGGGGGGTTCAGTTAAGTACCAAATACTGCCTTGGGGAATGCTCTGAACCATCAGAATACCAAATATCCCAGACAAAGAGTGAGGAAGTCGCCTGAATAGCCTTTGCAATCTGCTGGTGGTGTAGCTATCAGTCTGAGAGCTCTGGATGAGATGGGACAGGTGAAACTCAATTGACTTCACTTACACAAGGCCAGCTGTTTGTACAGGTGTTCTCTGCGCTTGTGGCAAATCAGATCATTCTTTCTTGTCTCATCACAACTGAATCCCTCTACACAGTACGCACACAAGGCAGACATTAATCAGAATGTATAATGTGAATTTGCATATGGTAAATACACTGTAAAAACAAGTATTAGAGCTAAGCTATTAGATTAGACCACCAGATTTCATCTAATCCCAGCAACTAGAGCAACGCAAATGTTGGCAAGCAGATGCAGGTCAATCTAACTCACACATGATCTAAATGGACAATTAATTAAAACTTCAATTAAGCTTACACATCAGACACTATGACCAGGCTGCTTAGAATACTAGTGTTTGGTGGCTGTGCCTAGGAAGTAGAGCATCAGCATTCATGCAACTCCACAAAAACAAAACAAATGACGTGTCACAAGGAATAAAGCAGGCTTTCGTTTAAAAGGGCTGCGCAAATAATCCAGCTGACTTAGCGTTTGTAACTAAAAAAGGGAGAATGAGAGATGAGAGGGAAAGGAGGCACAGATGCAAACACAAAAACAAGAATGGCACAGGCAGAGCGCTAGAATATTAATGAGTGCAGTCAGTGTCCCCTTGAAAAGCCTGTGAGTCACACAGGAGTCATGACTTGGAGTTAAGGACTAGACCCGAAAGCCAATGAGAAGGACTTTGGAAAGAATGTTTCCTTCCAGGTAATTGTGAATGTAGAATTTAATTTTCCTGGGATTGATCTGTTTTGACGGATATAAAACCTTCAGCATACTTTACAATAACCTAGATTAGGTACTTTCTTTATTAGTAACTACTACAGCAAACGTATAATGTAACCTTGTGAGGCAGCATGACTCAAGAATGAATTTTAACTGGCTTTAATCTATGTACCTGTGTCCAAACCACAGTTATATAGACAAATTGGCAGCTATATCATGAGCTACAGGTGCAGTTTGATGTCCTCTGATGTCCTCAGGCTGCTCAACTTCAACTCTGTGTGATTTGCAGATTTTCCTGATGGACAGATAGCTTTAGCCTAATGCACTGCTGAAGCACTAAACTTAATTAACTGCTGCTACCTGAATCTGCCGTTAGCAGGCAACAGAACCGGACTCATCTTCCGGACGGGATGGGAGCTAAACCCAGCAAAGAAAACCACCTGGCCAGCGTAGTGCTATCTGCAATGTATAGCGATCAGCATGTAACACACAGTTGCCATCCACGATAAGTCCCTCCCAATGTGACCATAGGGAACATGTAAAAATAAGGAAACAAACAGAACTCTGCTTTCTGTTTCATGGGAGCATTAAGCCTCCTCTCTCCTCAAGATGCATTTTAGGTATTCAGACATCCTTCAAGATGGTGAGCTGAGATCAATTTCCGGAGGTGGCACAGAATAGACAAATGAGACGCTGAAACTAAAGTTTGCAGGTGTGTTTAGCATTAGGCACATACTTTAGGGTACACGGCTCTTATTGGATGATATCTCCCAATGCTTTTAATGTACAAATGTACAAATCCATATTGTATTGCAGTGGCACTATCAGCATGTGAAAGTATAATTTCATCTTAAAGGGTCAAACTTTAAATTTAATCAGCAAACACTTTAGAGTCTACTTTTTAGTCCACCTCTGATGCAGTTACCTTTCTCTTCTCTGTAGGTGCAGTACAGACATCACTGTTTTCTGCTCAGCTTGTTTAGCTGCTTAAGCATCCAGATAGTTCCGCCAAAAAAAAAAAAAAAAAAAAAAGCAGCAGAACCTCGAGCTTTTCCAGCAGGCCTGCGTGCATGTGGCCAGCATGAGCAACTAAAAATCAGCCAACACTTGCCCTTCTGGGGCCCTACGAGGCTTGATCCAAATCCAAACTGACACCTCATAAACAGGTTGTCAAAAGGCTTTACCTTGATTTTGTCTGTCATTTTGTCCAACTGTCTCAGCCTCCTCTAGACCCCAGTCAATAAATTAATTAAATCCAGTGAAGTTGGCTGATTGCTGGTCCTGCACGCTGCCTCTCTCAATACCACTTTCTGTTCTTCAGACATCTCCTTTTACAAATCTGGACATATTGCGTCCAATTGTGAATTATCAAGAAAGAGTCAAAAGGGGGGTTTTGAGCCGAGTTAATGTGATGAATAAAAAGAGGTTTATTGCATTTCTTGCAATCTCTGGTATAATTAATAGACTCCCAAAATCAAAGCGAGGTGAAGTCAGATGGTTATACACCTGTCAGATACACCCACAGCTGAATGAATCCTTTTTTTTTGTTAACACTCTTTCATTCATTCAGAGGCAGGCATTGGATGGGTATTAGGTATTTTCCTTCAGCGCTTTGCTTAACTAAGTACATTTCAATTGCCCATTAAAATGCAAATTGTTTCATTAATTGAGCACAGGGGTGTGCTAACTGCTCAACAGAGCTAAATAGGTAAATAAAGAAACACCAGTTAGTGATCATAATACAGATTATTGTGCCTAAATTGTTGTGTTACACTGAAAACAGTTGTTTATGTCTTTTGATTTTGAATGAATTCACTAACAGATTATGAAAATATGAGATCATCCATTTGCATGCAAATGTTAAATGACATTTTCTGCAGCTGAGATATTTAAATTTGCATACAGAATAATTTGTTTGTGAATGTATGTTAATATTGGCATTTTAAATTCCCTTCCATCTGTGTCTGTGATCACACATATATACACAAAGGTTGATTGCATCTTACCACATATATATAGTATTACATAGTATAGTCTGTAGAATGAATGTCCATAAACTTGCCTGCTTCTTTGATAAACTCCATGTGATTGTTTGCAGCAGCTGAGTTCTTGTTATAAAGCAAAGGGTCAACCTCCCAAATTAAACTTTCAAATTTTATGGTAACAGGGCTGTTTCAACCATTTAATAAAATGTAACATTTAGTTAATCAGTTTACAAATATAAACGTCTTTCTAACTAGATGTACTTGACTGGATGGATATTTGGTGCCCTAAAACTAAAAAGACATTCAAACTTTGTAAGACATTGATCCATCAGTTACTATAATATTGTGTCAGCTTACTGCGGAGTTCATCTGTGATTGGTTAAGTAATTGGTGCCCTGATGGTGTTTTCACTTCACATTTCCTATGCCTTTTTGAAGACATCTAGATGACTCTTCTGGTGTGCTTGGAACAACCAGGGAGACTACTTGAAACCTGCAAACACCAGATAAACCGCTCATTAAGATCATCTCCATCAACTTGCACAGATATTTCAGGAACCTTCTAACCACCAGGAAGGAACATATTGACTCAGTAAATACACTGGCCAACAGACTGAACAATTAAAGGTAGATAACCCGCCTGCCTGAATCCTGTGAGAACATCAATTGGTGTGTTTGTCTATAATTTGTGATGAAAAGGCCAAAAAAGTTTTAAGGTGGATAAAAGCAGAGTGTGGGTGAGAAGCATGGGCAATGTGGTCTGCAGTGCCAACAGGGGGGATTGGAGGTGAGTGAACTTCAGCTTCAGGATGGGTAAAGCTGTTTATCTTCCAGTATGTCTAGTCAAAGGTCTAGGTATAAAATATATTTTGGATGAGTCAAGAATAATAAACTCAAGAAATGAGAACTGTGTGCAGAAAAAAGACAATATAGTTCTCATATTCCCAAGTATTGCTGTTCGACACAAGTGCGGACACGTAGGAATGAATTTGTTGATTCATAAATCTCAAACACAGAAACTGGAACTATGGAAAAAATGACCCACCGTAACCTTTGTCATTATGGGGCTAGAAATAATTTCCCACTATTAAGGTCCTAAAATCCTTGAGGCAGATAAGGGAATTCTATGATGAATCACTTTTAATTTTCAGTGAGTAAAAATAATCCTTCTATAGCTGGCCACAAGTACTAATAAAACTACTCTCCTAACACACCATTATGGGCCCTTCAGAAATCCACTCTATGTTTTACAAGGTACGCACATTCCTAAGTGTAGAAATCCACAAGAGATAAACACAAAAAGTCTTCAGCAAAGCAGACCCTCAGATTCAGAGCTGGGTGTTAAATTCCACTCTGACTCAATACAAAATAGAATTTTATGGCACGCATTTCTTGATGAAGTCTGTTTCCACAGAGGATATGTTGACATGCGAAGCACCAGTTCATGTAATAACATTAGTAATGGCTCAATTTCATTTTGGTTTTCCACTTTCAGGGTCCTCATATTGTAGCATGTTTACTTGTTGGTAAGGCTTTCTGACACACCCAAATGGAACTGTGCCATTGTTAATATTATTAGTCACACCTGCGCTTTTTCCTGCAATGGGAAATCAAAATGTCAGCTGTGAACACAACTACTTTATTACCTTTAGAGAAATACAATAAAAGTGGATGATCAGCTTAGAAAATGTACTCAAAGAAACAGGTGTTTTATTATCCGTTCAAATCCACTGTAACACACAGTGTTTTTTACATATTGACTTACTTATGACTTTGTACACAATTAACATAATGAACCCAAGTCAGAAATGAACATTTATCTGGCACCAATCAAATAACCAGTGTTATAGTACTCAAGACTGGTCTTAAGACCACTTTTTGAAGGTCTCTAACCTGCAAACTTTTCCTTGGTCTTGTCTCAGACAAAGAGAACTTGGAATTTTGTTTCAAGACCGGTCAACACCACAACTGCAGGAATATCGCTAAATTCCCTGTGCATTGTCTGATTTATCTGTTTTCCCATTCATCTGAGTGGGGGTCGTCCGTTTTGCCTAAAAACACAGCGCCCTGCAGCGGAGAAGCTGAGCCGGATCCAACTTTTGGAAAAATGCAGCCCAATGCAACTCTATGCAACACTATCCATGGACTGAACTCTGATACTCTATCTGTGTGTGTGTTCTGGCTTTGTTTATTTCATGTACTCAGCTCCTAAATCTGTGCCTGGCTCCCATTTACACTGCAAGATAGTGACACAAAGAAGTTTAATTTGGTTTGCTCCCGATGGTTAGAGAGAGAGAGAGAGAGAGAGAGAGAGAGAGAGAGAGAGAGAGAGAGAGAGAGACTGAATGAGAGTGAGTAGCCATTTGCCGCTGCAGCTGATCCTGTCTGAATGTGACCTTACTGTTAACCGCTGTCAACGTTGCTGATTCCCTTTTAAATTTGACTACCTGGGCCACAAGAGTTCCTCAACAGCATCTGGAAAAGACATAGCATTTTGTAAATTCTGCAACATGTACTAAGACAGCCTCACCCAAAGTGATTTGGAAAATATTAGCTACATATTATCTCACTAATTAGGCTAAGATACTGTCTGGTCTTGGTCTTGACTTGGTCTTTACATATTTTGGCAGACAGGAGTTTATTGGACTGCACTGGTGCGTGTGTGTGTGTGTTTGTGTTTGTCTCTCAGCAACAAATCTAAAAAACAAATGGCTAAATTGGTATGAAGCAGTGTGTATTTTGAATCCCAACAGGAGGAAACCCAATTATCTTGATGGCCTTTTAGACCTTCCCCCAAGCACCACTTTAAGCTTTAAAGTGAGTGTATTGTATCTCCTGTGTTCACTTTTAAAAGACTGTGCAGCTGACAGGACAGCTGCTTCTGAGGACAGGGTGATGCTGTGATGGAGGTCAGAGTCACAGTGGACACAGCTGAATGGACGGACACACAGCTCATGTTTCGCATCTGAATTTCCATTTACTTATTACATTTATACTACCAATAGGAGTACTGTACTGTTTTTTAGTGAACTTTTCCTTTGCGGCCAAACTGTGGCTACAATTTTGTACTGTATCTCTACAGTCATCTCCCTAGGTGACTGTCAAAATAACTCTCTAGGGAGATTGCCGAGGTCTGCACTGGATATTTTCCTGTTTTGATAAATGTGTACATCCTTACGCCTGTTTAAACCATTACACTTTTAAAAACAGATAAGACCTGTGTTTAGAAATGCGAGGGTCAAAGCGATCATCGAAGACACAGTACAAGCCAACAAACACAAAAGGCTGTAAAGTTGAACTCGCCTCCCAGCACATTTAAAAAATTCAGCAGGACTGCACAGGACAGGCACCGAGGAGATGTGGTAGTGTGTGACGTGGGAGGTGAGGAGACGCCAACCAGAATGAGTGACAGCAGGAATAGAGCTGGTAGTCAAAGCTAACTGAGCTAACCAGCTATGACCAGCTGCTGTCAGACTCCTAGTGCGAGTCCACAATACACCTCTTGCAAAGTCCAGGAGGATTTCAAATGGCATAGATGGCATGTTGAGCTATTTTAAACCCATGAAATGCCATTTTTCATAGATTTGCTAAGGATTTCAATATTAACACCAACATTGATCTGTGTCATTACAGCACAGTCAAATAATTTCATTTCAAACATTCTTTAAAGCTTTAAAGAAATAAACATTTCTGATGGAACATGATCCTTAACTCTAGAACCACCAAGGGAGGTCATGTTGACCCCCTGCTGCAACAACACCATCTAAAACGTCATTTCTAGAAGCAGTTAAGAGTTTATTTTTAATCTTTTTTTAATGATAAGTAAGATTTCACAAAATATTTAAGATTCAGTTTGTGGTTTATTAATTTTACAGTTTACATTTTATAGCACGGGTCAAATAGGTTTTATAATTCATCATTACAAACTGTAGTTTATAACAAACTAAACTTAGTAATGAACACATTTAAATCATTTAATTGTTGTAGTAGGAAAACATTCAGCAAAAGTTCAAAATTACTTCTGGATAATAAAGTTGTTTTAGTCACGATGCTATCTCATGTGCACACACACAGACACATAGACACACGCACACACGCACACATAAATACACGCTCACACACTCACTTGGCTGTATGTGATTCTCCCTCATGTCCGTGTTAGCTCTCCCTGACCCGGTTCTCCCTCACTCAGCATTGTTAGAGCTTCTTGGGCGTTCGTTCTCTTTCTGCTCTGGTTCATGTTTCCAAATCCAACGTGATAAATATCACATATAACTAGCTGTAGCTTATGATATGACAGCGTGTTTATTAAAAGACGTCTAAACAATGCCCATTGCTAGGCAACCGGGCATGCCGCGACTATTGATTTCTTTGGGGGGTCAAAATGACCCTCTCGGCAGTTCTAGGTGTAAATTATCTATTTTTTTTTATTTTTTTTTATCCCACATCCTTCATAATTCACTAGATGATTTAAAGCCACTTTAGGAAAAGTCATTAACTGAGAGATATAGGAGTTTTATTTTGAAAGAGTGAAAATGCCAGGGGGTCAAAATGATCCCCCTTGGCGGTTCTAGTATTAAATAGGGAAGCACTCGTGATTGTGTGCAACACTGTCAAAGGTCTTCATGCTTACCCAACACATTCATGGATGCCTTCTGTTGTGAAAGCTCAACAGATTCACCATGAAGCTATTCTTATTGCTTGCCCCAGCTACTATCCACCTGTTTGCCCCACAAAAATAAGCTCCCCTGCACCCAAGCATGCCACCCAGCCCGCCATGATACAGCTGAGGGACTGATGGTTCTTTATTGAGAATAAATGCTGATGCAGTACCTCCATCAACTGTGAGTAGAATTGGAGAGGAGGGGCAGAGTGATGGAGGTGATTGTAAGGAATGCCAAGCAAGGGGCTTTAGATTCTGCCACCATCTCACACACACCAGCGTGTATCAAAGCCTTCACTGGCGTTATCGCACATGAATTATAAGGACAGTGTCAAGCTGGCATCTTCCATTCACAGGAAAATGATGGGAGACATTATAAAGCTATTAACGGCTCTACAGGTGAAACTCGAGCCCACCAACTGATCATAAGCACTCCCAACCTGTGGAATCACACCATAGATGATGCAGAAGCAGCTGGCTAAAAAAAGCACCAGGTTCTTCTTTTTTCTCTCAAAGAGAATTTCTCACCATCGGAGCTGGGTCAGTTACTAATTGACTTCTTTGCAATTAGTTTGAGTGTTTGCTTTGGCCTGTCTGGAGTGTGTCAGGGTTAGCTCCTTGGAGACGATCTGACTGGTGTGTTAATGTTGAAAACCTTCCCAAAATAACAGTCCACATTTACATTTTTTATTTTTTTAAAATGTTACAGAAAAAGTTGCGACAATACCACTCAAGGTGAATTCCATTGTCAAACAAAATTATTTAAATTTAAAGACGCTATGCTTTCTACACAGATGTGTTCCATTTAAAGTTCCATTTATGTGATATGTTTCAATCCATTTCTCAGCCCAGAATGACAGCACTTTAATTAAGTCAACATGGAATAATTAGAGGCAGCAACACCCTCCTCATGCCTCGATAAGTCAGAGGCCTGGTGTGTCTCTTATAAGCACTATTACTCAGGCATTTGCTTTCATGTGGAAGTGTTGGGTGGCAGTTTAGCACATCCTTTGGGACGCCTGTGTTTGGATAATGGCGTGCCATAAATGTCAGCTGCAGGATTAGTTAGCTGTGGCTTGTGCTGAATAAATTATCTTGCTGCATCGATGTCTTTACACCTGTGCGGCTCTGGCTGCTGGTTCACATTAATTAACTCAACATGTTACCAAGGTGATTTGGTTCAGAACAACTGCCATTATTTACAGTGAATGCCATAATTTTCTGTTGTGATGGGACACTATTAATTTCACACTGATGCTGATGTGTTTTATTGAAAATTGATTAGGATATATGTATTTAAATCAAGGCCACGGTATAATTTTCATTTTGGAATCTTACAATTATTGGTGGTAAATCTGTTATTAGTTGGGGCTTTCACTGCATGGGAAGTACTACAGTTTGTACTACATGCCACCGTAAATGGCATTAAAGCACATAAATCAACAATGTGTGTTGAAATACCCATTGTACATTGTAAGTTAATCCGTTTGGGCAAAACTGGATACAGCACGTACTTTTTCTGACTGTCAATTGTAGAATATGGGTGTCAAATTTTACACAGCAACTGTGTAAAACAAATCTCTAGTTTGGCACAAAGGTCAACTTTAGTGGATCACCAAATAATCACAGATCTTAAAGCGTCACTGACAACAAGCAAGCACTGACTAGGAAGGAAAAAAAAGCACCAGGAAGAAGAAAACCCGGCTCATCGATTGACTTTCTGATCTTTGGTTCTCTGAATAGTCCGTTTGGTTTCCCACCGTAAGCGAACCGCACCAGAGTTCACTTGAAGCGGACCATGACCCACGTTTTCAGGCGGAGTTCGGATGAGCTTTCACGCCTGCCGAAACGAACCGGACTATCTGAGGAAACAAACTCTGGTCCGTTTAAAGCGGACCCAACAGCGCTGGTGCGAAAGTGTCCTTAATGCCAATTAGTCTCAGGAAAAGACGATCACAAATAGGGCACCCCAAGCCTATTGGCCTGGCTGGTTGGCTTCTTTTTAAAATACATTCATTTCCAAAACAGCTTGGCCTTTTAGGTTTTAGCAAATGTTACCCCGAAATTCCACCGGCTCTGTGATGTCACGTCTGCAACATTGGTTTGTTCTGTTCTCTGGGCAACTTCAAACCACCGGGAGTGTTCAGAATTGTTTTGCCTGCTAGATTTAGTTAACTTCCTCAGATGTGATCATTTTTGCTTGGTTTATGTGCTTGTACCATGAGTAAATGAGCTACATAGTTGGGAGTGTTTTATTTTGAAAACTGATCGGATTCTCAATGCCATTTCTGTGTCTGACTTCCTGTCACCTCAATCTGCTCTGTGCTGCTGGTGATAGCATCCTTCAAAAATAGAACAGAGCAGACAGATATTTTTTGGGATTCTTCTGAAATACGGCATGGGGCTTCTAGTGGACTGACTTTACATTTTTGTGATTTTGTTGTGGACTATTTCAGCTGTGGATGAATACACATTTGTTGCTCCTGGAACTATTAATGGAACTAGTATAGCTTACGTGGGGTTGAATCAACTACAATGCCAATGTTCATAGTAAAAAATATGTCACAGACTGTAAAGTTCTGGCTGATTTATGTGTTTTTGATATCTTTTAGACAATAATGGAAGTCACCATCACCAGCCTTATCCTTTAATTTGTACAAGTGATATAACTACCGAAATATGATATTCATTTACAACAGATACTGTACTGGCCCATTTAAACCAACAGAAATCTGAAAACAGAATTCTGTGCAGTGATTTCTTCTCTCCACTCTGTTTTATTATTGATGAGGACCGAATAACTAATCAGGATTAATGAGCACCACCTGAGCAGCTTGTCCATTGAAACAAAAACCCTGTTTGAACCTTCAACTCTCTATCCGGCCTGTGCCTGTTGTGCAGTGTCTCTTTCACCTGCAAAGGCTATGAAATATGACAGGAAAGACAGGCCCTGCCATGACCCGTGAATCACACTCTCTCTCCCCCTATTGCTCTCACTCCATCTCCCCTCTCTCTCTCTCTCTCTCCCCCTCCCTCCCTCCCTCTGAGGTGAATTATTCAACAACAACAACAACAGGAGGAGGAGGAGGGGGTGGAAAGGTACATTAGAGAAGTTTCCTAAAACGGAGTGCTGAGGACTGGACCATAGATCAACCCCAACCCCCACCTCCACACACATCTCCCTGCAGATCTTTATGGGCAGAACCTGCAGCAGTAGAGTAGCCAGCGCCTGTATCCTACCGGTGTGAATTACGACAGCACAGGCAGAGCTGCCACCCACCAGGGACAACATTAACTGCTGATTCGATGAAACACGCACACTGATTAGCAGCCCATATCTTTAGTGGGATTAAGTGAGCAGAGCCGTGGCATCGCCTGCGTAGGTGTGGGACTGATTTACTCAGATCTGTGTGGGTGGGTGGGTGGGTTAGTGTGCATGGATGAATGAGTATGTACCTGTGTGGAAGAAAATCAGATTTACTTTCTTTGTTGTCATTGATAGAATATCATTTTTAGTTGTAAGCATGAACTTGCCAATAATTCATAATATGTAAAGCTTTAGGTGCCGCTGTGTTGAATTCAGCCAGATCATCTCAGTGACCCACAGCCGATTATTTGTGTTGTTGTCTGTGTGTTTGTGATATTCTACTAGTGAGAACCAAAGTCAAGAGGTTTCACTCCACAATGAGATGCTTTGACAGCTTTGTCTCTTTTTCAGGTTTAAAGGTGCCAGCAGTGTTTGAGCTAAGCTACTTGGAAAACGTAGTCACAGTTACTCTTACATTAAATGAAGCCTCACTACACAGAACAGAAATGCAATGTAATGTAAAAGCTTTTTTTTCCTACATTGAACTTCTTTGCAAGTCAACACTATCTCAGTGATCAATGAAACTGTCAGTCAAACAGATACACGACCGTTCACCTTACTGTCATAGCAATATCCACCTGACTCAGTACATGCAGTGTGCTACACAGTAGTATGTTAACAATTAAACAGTGTATCCTCCACAAATGGTGTACTATAGTTATGATTATCTAGTCTGTATTGAAGTTTTAGCTATTCTGTTTTATTAATATTTGGTTTCATCTATTTAGTTGGAATCCATTGTTTTGGACTTTTGTGGCTGCTGAGGCACTTTAATTTTGTGGCATGAGACATGTTGAAACAAGGGAGCAAGGGAGTGTGAGAGAGGAGTGAGTCCTTAAGGAGTGGAAGTTACCGACCACTCAACAAAGGTGCTGGGCGAGTTTAGATGGTGGACTGTGGACTGTGACGTACTGTAAATCTGTGATGGATCAGGCGCAACTGTCACAGCATGGTGCCTTTATTGAAAGCATGTTAATGACAAAACTCTCAGCTCAGACTGCATCGGTCAAGAAGCTTGAACTGTTAAAAGTGATGTTTTATTCAGCTATAATAATTAACTTACAGAGATTAGGGATCAGGGCTTACAGATTTATTTCTACTCTCTACTAGTGTGTTTTTCCAGCCCCAAACATCACTAATAACTCTCCAGGAAATCCAATTATTGGAATAAGATTATCTGGGCGTGGTTGCTCCGCCAGCGTTTTATTCCCCTCCAGCCATTCAGCTCCAAATATTGGCCACCCAACCCCCCAATCTCTCCTCCCCGTCTCTCATTTAAGACCTCTCTCGGCGGACCCCTCACCTTTGATAATAGCTAAATTCATCAGCAGGGACCAGCGAAGTCTTAAGGGCAAGGCAGATTGGACATAGCTATCCTCTCTCCTGCCGTTTTTTCTCCTCATCCTCTGGTGGAAACCGGCAGCTATCTGTCTCCTCACAGCCACTGGCTGGCATTCCAGCAGACGGCTGCTGTGTGAGGAGAAAATCATGGCTCCTCATCCGCAAGTTGCCTTAAAGGTCAAACCCTGAAGCTCTGATGACTTTGTATGTCTAACAATTCAAACCCAGAATGCTTCCTCTGTGCCTTTTCATGTGTAAGGTTATCCAGTGCACTTGCAAATGAATTCATTGTGCTAAATCATGTAAATTAAAACTTAAGATGCTTTAACATGTTCTGTTTCATGACTTAGCTTTTCTAAAAGCCAAGTGTTTAATCAGGCCAATATACAATGATGTACTTAAGTACGTAAGATCAGGGCCGTGTGCCAACTTTGCATGTAAGACCCTTATCACTGACATGCATATGCATGAACCACAGTGGACCTTTAATAGCCATTCAAGTTCAAGTTTCAGTCCTTGCCGCAGCGGCCCAGGGTTCGAATCCGACCTGCGACCCTTTGCTGCATGTCATTCCCCATCTCTCTCTCCCCCCACATTTCTGTCACTCTTCAGCTGTCTCTGTCAAATTAAAAAAAAAAAAAAAGCTTGAAAAAATGGTTTTTGGTCTTGCTTGTTCGACGAGCGAGGTCTCATTCAACCCGCCTCAGCTCCACCTACACTCCACATCCCCGGAGACAGCCAGAGCCACCACACTGCAGGCTCTTTGGAAACCCATGGTGGACGTCATGGATACTACATCCATCTTTTATACAGTCCATGCTTTTGTCAGACTGATTATTGTTTGAGGTGTTTTAACTGTACACTCTCCTCATGCGTCTTGGCCCGTGGAGAGCTGTCTTCTCTCCTACTGTGCTAGGCAGTTGTTGTTTCATGCCTCCTGTAGAGTCTGGGCATGATGTGCTTCAGTTTCCACCAACTCTGTGAAGACGTTATGATTTTTACTGTAACTGTGTGTGGATGTTAGCACTGTGTTTTTTTTATTTGTTCTTGTTTTTGGGTTTTTTTTGCAACGAGGGTCATTTGCATAGAAGGGGGCCAAATTTGTGCCACATGTATATAAACATATTACCTCATTTAAATATGTGCAGATACCACCAGAGTCCCAAGATGCCTGGGGGTGCAGTTAATGTAGGGCTTCCTTTATTCTTATTTGTGCCAGTTTAGAACCCCCAAAAGCCATACAGTCCTTTTATGAGAGGTTTAAATGCTGTTGTAGTCCAATTATAGTCTTTTATATGGCTTGCTCCAGATTTGGGGGACACTCATCTGGGACCTTAACCTAGGAAGAAATAATAGTATTTTTATGTTGTTGTTTTTCATTTGACCTTTGTTGTTTCAGGACAGACAGGATATTCATATTGAAGTAGAGTGTGAGCAAAAAAAAAATGAAAAAACGGACATTGGCATTCCATAGGCAAAGCTGACATCATTAGCATCCATCTTTGGATGTATTTGCAGGATAGCACAGCAAGGACTCTGTTTTTTCTGCACTATATGGGCCTCCAGCAAACAGTAGGTGGGCATGAAAATAAACTGCACACTTGTGGGCATTTCTCACCAAACTGGTTGTTTATTTTCACAGTTGTTTGACCATTAGTCAGTTTTTCTTTGTTATTTTCTGCTTTTGGCAGCATAAGTATGGTGAATGCTAGCTGACAACAGGATAACAAACATGTTCGGCACTAATTAATTAACGATTCTTTTCCCCTCTGGCACACGTTTACTTTTATCACTTAACTCTTTTTATTTGCCTGAACACAATGAAGTGAATTCATCACTCATCTTCTTGGGTTAACTCATTTGTCTGACTCTTAGATTGAAACAGCTGTAGATACCAACCCGAGTGTATTTTATTGGAACATAGTATTTGGTCTACAATATGTAATTTAAGACGCAGCATAAAATATTGTTGTGTTGGAAAACCATCAGCTTTATTTTGAAGTGCCACAATCATTGACAACAGTATAAATAAATAAATGCTGAAATAATGAATACATTAAAAATGAAATACATTTTGGTAATGAAAAAGGCTATTTCTGTGTTTTTACATTTGTCATCATCATACATTTATACAACACAGGATCCCCCAGCTAACCAATCCTGAAAATAATATAGAAATAAGAATAAAGGTAGAAGTGTATTTATTCTTCATTTATTTATGTATTTCAATATTTATTTAGACTTATTTTTTGACCTTCATATCTGTATTTTGTACAATTCAGAGCACTTTTCCAATACTTTCAGTATTTATCAACAAGGATTTTATTTTCAAGGTTGTAACTAGAGGCTCTGCTTTTTATTCTGCCTACCTTGACACTGGTCATAATGTTCACCATTTGAAACTGTGTATTTTTTCAGATTACTTCTCTCTGTTTTGATGTTCAGGAAGAAAAAACGCAGAAGAGAAAGAGGCTGACATTTACAGTGTGTTTTTCCAAAAGAAATAAAAGGTTGTGGTCCATAAAATTCACTTTGAGTCATTAATTTATTCATGCATTTACTCATTACTCTTACATTTGAAACCTTTTGATATCAAGTAGGATAAGGCAGTGAAAGAAAGGTGCACAAATGTATCTCTCTTTCACATTATCTGGTCTCCCCTAATAAACCCGGATATGTCACAAATGTTTTGACATTTCCGCAGCCTTGGAACTCCTCATCTGCGGAGAGCTGACCATCTCTGACTGCGGTCTCTGAGTTCGCTCGCTATCAACTCTCATTTCTCGAAGCCAAAGTTATCTCAGCACTTTCTTGAGGCGATGACAGTGACCCCAACATAGACCTCATCTTGCAGTTCTGTCCGTGACATTTAAACTGGCCTCCAGGGAAGGAGCAAATAAACAAAGAAGACAAGAGAGTGAAGAGCTGTAAGAAGTGGACCCTCATTTGAAAAGGTTTTAAAGTTCTGCAGGGAGCAGATAGAATGCTACATGGTCAGTCGCCTCTGATCTCTGTTCTCCGTGTTTGCTTGTCTCACATGGTGCCGTGTCAGAGGGGCTGCGATAACAGTTCAAACAGATATCAGTTTGATTTCATTTCCTCATATCTAACCATCTGAGGTTAGTGTCCATTGACCCAAATAAGGCTTTAATTAAATTGTGTTGAACTAAATGCAGTCTTGGCTTGCAGAGGTTATTTTCTGCTACTCAAGCAATGACCATTACATGTATTCCATAAGTTTGTCGATCAAAAAAAAAAAAAAAGAAAAAAGAACTTTATTACCTCCAGTTGAAGACATTTCTTGCAAGTATAATTTGTTATCAGCTGTAATGTTCTTTTGCTAATGTCATACGGAAATTAAAACTGTGAGAAAAACCTTTCAGGCCAGTGAATAGACAAAAGAGAATTGACGTCAACAGCCATGACAGAAGAATGGCTGCCGAAGAACCTTCACGTGGCCTTCACATCTGAACAAGTTTAGTCAAACCATGTCATTTTTTAAAAGATGTCATTTGTGATTCTGTCAAAATGAAACCACCGATGTGAAGACACTTCATGTGATGGTTATAACATGATGTACTACAGCTGTGGATGTCATTCTCAAACTCTCAAATACAAAATGTCTGGCCTCAATTCTACACTTATGCTGATATGGAGTTATAATTATGAAAAGCCCTCAAGGTTCTCCTGGGAGCAAAACACCTTGATTAATGAATCTCCAGCTATT
Organism: Sciaenops ocellatus; assembly: GCA_033000465.1. Lineage (NCBI taxonomy): Eukaryota > Metazoa > Chordata > Actinopteri > Sciaenidae > Sciaenops > Sciaenops ocellatus. Next base: position 28,501,562 of record CP136871.1, on the reverse strand, counting down.
AATGGTTGTATTATCATGGGGATGCTCATGTAATGTATTGAGATCAGGATAGGGATCGTTTACTGCAGGTTACCTCAACCCCAAGAGAGGGGTCATTTAAAAAGTCCTTCAGGGGGTCTGTAATTAGACGCTTAGCTAATGTTCTGTGATTACCTTGAGATTAATCAAAATGGGAACTTTACATGTGATTTTTTTGTTGCGTCACAGCCCCATCATAATGTTGGCTACTTGCCTCAGAAAGGCAGTTAATTGCTGATCTCGCTTTCCAAAAATGATCTAGCTTCTTGAATTTTCATGACTTTATTGGCATATATTTTGTCTTATGTGTGAGAAAGAAAATGAAAAAAGGTAGTTTCTGGCAGCTGCAATATTCTCTATGTCATAAATTCTGTTGTGTTCTGAAGATTAGGGAGTGAAATGACCTCCGTCTTTGGTGGAGAAGCAACTCCTCCGCTCTACACTTAAGGCCAGCAGTGTTAACAACAGTACCTAATATGGAAAAGGGACAGGTGTAAGACATTCACCATCTGCAAGATGACAGCCATGACTTTCCATTAGGATTATGTCATGGAGCAAAAAACCTTATCAGTTTCAGTGAACAAGCCCCGAATTTGGCTTTTTGTTCAGCTGTGTGACAAGCTGCACCTTTTTACAAGCTGCCACATCTCTGGAGACGTTGACACATCCTGAATCCCAAAGCGGCAAGGGCTACAAAAGCTGCTTTTGTTTTACATAATCTACATTCTTCACGGGGTCTTATCTCCAAACTTCTCTTATGTCATATTATGTATTTCCAAAGTTGCTCTGATCTGATATGGTTTGTTGTGGAAGCTTTGTGAGGTTTAAAAATGTGACATGTGGAGTGATGAACATAAACAGAAGATACATTAATACTAGTAAATGCATGTGTTTTTGTTGAAGTTACAAAACCCTCTAGAGACTGTAGTAATTGTATTCTTGTCCATCAGGAGTGAAGGTAGAGCCACAAAGCGGGAGAGGAAGGCGGTGAGGCTGGATGGACATCCACAGTGTAAAGTCTTAAAAACATAACAACCTGTTTGACTATCAAAAATAGAACAACTGCTACTTCTGAAACACGCCACGGAGCTTCTGGTTAACTCACAAACATTGTCTAGAATGGCCGTGAACAGCTCCGCCGACGCAAATGGAACCTGTCTCAGCCGTGCCCAGTGGGATTTGGGGGTGACTCTGTATGAATAGGAATATGCAAATGAATGCAGATAACTTTTTAAATGCTAATAAAAAGCTTAAGCCTAAGGCCTAAGGTTCCGAGATTACATCCTGGTCAATGTGTTTCAATTTTTTTGCTCTTGACATGGATTCTTACAACCAAAGCCCACTCAGACATGTCAGGTCCATACCTGTCTCCAGATTCTGGGATCATTTATAGACATCTGTTTATTATTTTAACCCAAATCCAGATGTTTGTCTTACATCACCTTAAGGCTGCATTCAGACAGGATCCGGTGCTCCTGCGGACAGAGGTTTATCCATTCATTTTAGTGGGGTCGTCCGTTTCGGCTCCGGTAGTCCGTGCCGCAGGGGTGTCGGTGAAAAACCATTCCGGCGTGCGGGGGAAAAGTTGAGCCAGTTCCTACTTTTGGAAAAACTGAGCCGGACTTCACATTCCGGCCACCAATCAGACGCTTTGATCAGGTAAACCCTCCACAGTGTGTGTGTTCTGACTTTGTTTATTTCATGTACCCGGCTTCTAAATCTGCGTCTGACTTCCAATTTAGGCTGCAAAATAATGACATAAAGAAATTTAATTTGATTTGTGTCCGATGGTTTGAGACAGACAGAGAGAGAGAGAGCTTTGATCGAGAGACATAGAGTCAATGAAAATAAGCCAGCGCCGGCCTAGTTAAAGACAGTTAATCAGAGAAATAAAGTTCTTTTCTGATTGTTTCACAGCGATTACTTTCAACACATATACACACACCTTAAGCAGCCCACCCTTTGTTCAATATCAGCTTTCTGTCTGGGGACAGGGTTGAGTTTTGGGTTGAGCCCGTATGAGTGGTTCAGCCTATTGGGTTGTGCAAACGTCTGATCGTTTATCGTGAAATAAACTGTGTCAAGAACAGTCCTTCCAAGCTCATTGTCTCCAATTAAGCTAGTCATTTTTCTGGTTCCTATCATAAATGATAGGAATGATAGCCAAAATGTGGAAATAAAATCCAAAATGCAATTATGCTTTAATGTTTAATTTGGATAGTAATCTATTATACATCAGAACATCAGAAACTTCTACTGGAATTTTTGCCATCACAAGTTGATTGGAAAATGTAGCTCTCTGAAGATGATGCATTGACTAATTCCCTGCATGACATTCTGCACTTCTTACATACAACTAAAAGAAACAAATTATTACAAATTAATGTTATCAGGTCTAATCACAACATGTGTCAACAGTATGACATTGTAATTGGTCAGCTACTTAACCTTTCTGTACTTTCTACATATAGAAATGTGGTTTTCTTTCAATGAAAGGCAGTTTAACAAGTGATCTGACTCAAAATCAGCTCTATTTAAACGGGGTGTGGGGCTAATAATCTTGGATCAGCACTCTTTCAAGAGATGATAAGTCTGGCCAGGACCTTCCTGCTTCCATCTTAATTCCCTCTGAACTATCCAAAATAGATCCCTCAATATTCTGTGTGAGCCAAGTCTGCTGTCTTCATTGCGACATCCATCTTTAAAGTTCTTCAAAGTCTTCTATCAGGGTGCGTGCCTAAGGGACGGCTCACTGCAGGCTGGATGACCCACATATTCTGCATTGCCATCTTTATTCACTTTGGTCTCATGCTCTTTCTCTTTCCATTTACCAGAAGCCTATCTGCTCATTTACAGGCTGCTATCTTACAGCCCATCCATCATTCTGTTTTGTGCCATACAGTGGCTTGGTGTTAATGTATTTTCTCAGGGCTCTCCAACTGTGTTCCCTGACTGGGAGAGACAATCTGTCTTACAGAAGGGAGAATTCAAATAACAGGAAAAACTACCAGGTTCACTGCAAAGTCATTACAGTAATATGGCACTTTAGTATGACATCTTTTTTTTTGTTTGTTCACGCTCTGTACTGAGTTAATTTTGGAGTTGATTTTGTCTAAATAAGGAAATCATCATCAATAGCAGCAACTTAAAAGTATTATCAATACAAAAATGTGTAAAAGCTCAAATGTAAAGTGCAAAAGAAAATGAAAATATAATCAATCATTTTATATCAACATAACGACATAAGCACAGTTAATTAACATATTTGTTGCAAAATCGAACATCAAACAGCCACTTGAGGCTGACTACAGAGTCAGTCAAGTCAGTCTCCATAAGCTCCCATGTTAAATTGTTACACTTAACAATGTCATGTTTACAGCCTGGTACAAGGGTGAATTTTCATATAATTCACCTGTTCAAATTATATTAAAGTTGTTTAAGCACCACAGGGAGGCCAGACTGCCAAGATGGCAGTGGCCACCATGACCTTCAAAATGGCTCTAAAGAAATCTATTGATGACATCATGAATACTACATCCATGTTGTATACTGTCTATGGTAGCAACTAAAGCATCACTGAACTTAAACATGGTCAGTCTGGTTAAGGTAAACAAGTTAAAGATGGACTGTGGTCTTATGGTCTTTGGTCCAAATTGGAAAAAGTCAAAAGACTTCAGGCAGAGGAAAATACATGTTTATTTACATTTAATCCAAATTATGATCTTTTCCTAACTTTAGCCAACGTGACCTAAACTTGATTGCCTCACAATGAACTGAGGATGCAAATGTGGCTGGTCTGGCCTGACACACCGTAAAGATGACTCTGCGATGTGTTTGTGGCTGAAGGAATGGTGACAAAGGGACATCTGCTGCTTGCCAGCCAGAAGGGGGGATTGTCCTCTGTGTATATAGCACAATAAAATCAATACAGCAACTTCATTTAGTTTCCACATGCGCACTTCTCCTCAGCATAGCTTACCGGAATTAGTAGCTCATGCTACTGAAAACCACCTTCAGCTTTCTATTAAGACAATAAAACAAAATACATTTCAATGTGATCGTATAGTTACAATTGTGTATGTAAAATCAAAAAAGACTTCCCACCTACCAGCGGCTATTTTTATATTTAATTTATAATGTCTTTAAAATGCAAACATGAACATACATAAAAAATGCTAACGCGCTAGCGCTAACATACCTGTGTATAACAATAACACAATAATACTATAAAAGAGTTTCTAGAGGGGTCTGAAAACTCAAACTAAATACAGGGACAAAGTTGCTAAATTAGCAACACTGCTGAGGCCAGACCAACTACATTTGCATCCTAATAGTAAAAATTCACATGTCAACATCACACTGCCAAAATACAATTAACAAAATAAGAGCTCACCAAAATAAATATGCACAAAGGCAGGTTTATACAGAGAAAATAACAAAACGTGAACAAATACGGATTTTTGCTGAAATAATGAACTGTAAGGACACATCTGTTACACAAAGTCCTGTGTCCGGTGTCCTGCACTTTGCACACTCACCATCCACTCTAATCACATCCCAATGACAAGCATGTCGTGCATGAATGTAACCTTCCTCACCTCGAAAAAATATTGCCAGAGGACATTATCCATGCAGGTTTCTTCTATGCAAATGACAATAAAAGAGAAATGATTAGCATATAAAGGTAATTTCTTACAGACTTGACAAATGGCGCTCACAGTGTGGCTGTATTGCTTGAATTTTCATTTGCTTGTCCTTATTTGCACAAAACCAGCTCCATATTAAGGAATGTTCTTTTAAAAACCACCAGTCCATTCTGAGGACTCACAGTCAGTACAAAAAGTGCACCCAGTCAATATTATTTAATTCAGTCCCCTGAATCCTACCTGTTCAATAAGTAATTTCACTCTTTGACACATACCAATTTTAAAAGCCAAGGAAGAATATGTGAATGTCAGAGGTAATAAAAGCGGGAAGGAAGTCTGTGTTCAAGGTTGACTTAACGCAAACTTCTATGCGTGCTCTCTGTAAAATATAAAATAGCCCACTAAAAAGAAATATCACTTTAAAGTCCTTTTGACTTGAATTATAATGCAAACAATAATGACATATAGCAAAGTCTTTGTCTTAGTTATGAGGCCTTTTGTCAGACCATTTTGAAGTGCAATCACAAAACTACTCAGGTCATGTCTGGCAGTCCTCGTCTGAAGCCCATTTGGCACTGCAACCTGTCTCTCTGTGTTCACCCAGTCTGAACACTGGTGTGTCCATATGTGATGGACACAGGCATCTGTCACTTCGCAATACTCAAAAGTGAATCACGGCAGCAACCCTTCAGCATTTGTACTGCATGTCTCGCTCGCTCTAACTCTTTGTCTCTAAACCTCATGACTCTGCAATTTTCTTCTCGAGCAGAGAGAAAAGAATAGTATGCTTAAAGACTTGGACACAGATACAATCTTAAATGGTGCAGACTCCAAAATGCATTAGCCTCACCTTAACTGTCCTGAGGAGGCCACATCAAAAAAAGGCCCGGTGTGACAATCCGCAGGAACCCTGGCAACCAACAGGAAAACAGATTGGATCAATATGGAGGTAAATCAGAGTGGCTTTTACCCCCAGAGCAAGACAATGGAAAAGGAAGTTTAAATCCCCTCACTGAGAGGATTAGAAATTCTTGGCCCATCACAACATGACCAATGAGCCCTTAACCTAGACAACAAAAAGGTCATTTGTCAGTGTGTTTTCCAGAAAGACCCGATGAGATCTCCAAGATGACATTTTCTGGCCTGTTGACTCTAAAGGAGTTTTAACTTCAAGTTAATCATTCCTTAACTTGATATTTGGCCAACTAAAAACGCTTTCTCATACCATAGTTTATATCAAAACTCTGATCTGATCTTTCTTTATCATCTCACAGGATCAACACTACTGTGCCTCATCCTGCAGCAGACAAGTGTCAAAACAGATTAGGGTCAACAGCTTTAAATTCATTCAGCCATAAATGAAATAGGCCATTGTTCATCTTGGCCTAACCTATTAAATGCATAACTAGTTTTGTAGCAAAAAAAACATAACTACTTGAACATAGACACATTGAAGTATTCAGGGATTTCTTTTTTTTTTTTTTTTTTTGTTTTTGCCAAATGAGTATTAACTTAATTTTCTAAGTTAGCAATGGAAAAAACACTTTTATTCCTAATTAATTAAATGAAATCAAGAAAACATATTTAAAACTTGTGTGTGCCTGATTTCTACCACACCTGTGTCCGCCCAAAAAACTAGGCCATGGTTGGATGTATTTGATGACCCCTGGCATGGGGAATTGGGAATTTTTAATTAAGGGAGCAAAAAACTAAGGACACATTCCCAAAATACATCAACTAAAATTACTTGGTTGAAAGGTAACTTGTTAACTGTTTTTTGTTTTTTTTCCAAACCAGACCTTACTTTCATTTTTCTGTGTCAAAGTGACTAATAGGGACAACACTTTTTTAATTCGGCCCAATACTGAGGGAGAGCATCGAAGCCAGCAGCTGCTAAATGGATTGTAATGACGCAGCATCAAATTATGTCCATAAACGCCCTTGTCAGTGCTACTAATCAGCTCAGATTGAGTGTCTGACAGCATTATGGAAAAGACCCTCCTGAGAAATGAAACAAAAATGGCACAACTCTTCATCCATTTACTCCCATTCAAATAAATAGGGATGGCCACTGATTTCAAAGGCTTCATCCACATTGTCGAAATCAGCTAAATATTCAGCTATGACACTGAAGATCTTTATGAAGAGCTTTTTGTACTCTAACACAACAAACTCTACCCCCTGCATTACTTCGTTCATGTTTACACTGCTGTCTTCCTGCAACTTCTTTGGAGATTTGAGGTTTTTCATTGAACGAGACTCAGTTAGACACAAGTGAAACACAAAACTTTTCATTCCTCATTCGGGTTGTGTTGTCAGACACACTCAGACAATCAGAGCCGGTCTGTAGCAAAAACAAGCACTTTTAATGGACTTTACATGGAGTCCCATTTTGAGGCTGCCAGTTGCAGCGCTCTTACTCAATACTAGACCAAATTCAAAAGCTGTTTTCCACATTTGTCACTTTGACAAAAAATAAGGTCCAGGTTAAAAGAAATATCGAAGTTACCCTTTAAAGGTTCGGTAAGATAGTGATCATGTTTAAAGAGGACCAGTAGTGACTGTATAGTATATATGAATGGTAAGAGTGATAAAAGTCTCATTGACTTTCTACCAGCAGGTATTGTTGATGTTCATGTTTTTCCTTTACCTAAAACCTTGAGGATTCCAAATATTAATACTTGCTTCTTGTGCAGGTGCCACATAACATAACACAATAACACTGCCATGTCTTGTAGCTTGTGTTTCACAGAAATGCACCAACTTCTCGTCAGTGTGTAAATAAAACATGGTGGTACAAACTGCAATAATGACCCGTCTTTGCCACAGACTCGTGGTTGCCAACACAAAAACTGAACACGTGCCACGTCTTTGATCTCCTCCAGTGAAATGGCCAAAGATGCATCGACGGAGCCAGCCGGGATGATGTGTTGTGATGTCACCTCTGTTTATCTCTTGCCCAGCCATGATGTTTAATTTATTGCTATGAAAAAAAAACTGTCTTATTTCCAAACAGTAATCATTTATTTCACCTTGTGCTCCCTATAACATGAAATTGTACTAAACATTAGAAAAGTCATTCATATTTTAGAGCAAACCCAACAGGGGATTTCACTGGACATTTATAGTACAAGCCCATCCATTACCAAAGCAATTTGTGCGTATATGGAAATTTTATTCTACAGAGACAACAGTCAATTTACTCTTGTGTGATGACATTTCTTTGTTTTGTGACCTTTGCTTGCCCCCAGAAAAGCATCAAGTGACTTCAGTTTACATGTATTCGTAAGTATGAACAGACAAAAACGTGACAACAGTTAAATTAGACCACAGAGCATGTTTTGTTGTTTTCTGTCCATTATTCTCTTTAGGGTGGACAGCCTCTATTAAAGCAGCTTGCCAGAGCGAAAGATATTAAGTTCCCCCCATCTCACACCGCTTTCATGCACTCTGGCTGTGTTCTGCTGGGCAGTCGTGCAGAACTTGCTCACTGAGGCCATTTGAACCGCATCTCCTGGGGAAGCTTCTGGGATCCGTGTAATGTGTGCCAGTCAGATGCCTCTCACATGATCTCCTCCGTGGGTTTAATGTGTTTAGCGTTTTGATACAAGCTAAAATACTCATTTGTTTTACCCAGGTTGGATCAGTTGATCAGCCTTGTATTTGAAATCTTGTTTTTTCTAAGGCCAAAATATTTTCAAGCATGGGAATGTAACATTAGTTAAATTAACAGTATATAACAGGAATAGTATAAAATACATAAATATATATATATACTCTGTGTGTATGTGTGTGTGTATATATATATATATATATATATATATATATATATATATATATATATATATACACACACAGTATATACTGTAAATTCAAAGCTTTTTAAAGGACCAGTGTGTAGGATATAGTGGCATTTTGTGATGAAGTTGCTAATTGCTTCCCTGCATGAGGAAGAAACTGCAGTAGCCTCGAAATCTAGAGTCAGTGTTTAGTATGTCGAAATACAACATATATATATATATATATGTGTGTGTGTGTGTGTGTGTGTGTGTGTGTGTGTGATTTAAAAAACATAAATATTATATTAAATTTATCCCCTGCTCTGTAAATAGACCACCCTAAATCTTACACACTGAGCTAATACTGTTCATTCATTGTACTGAGGGTAGTGTCATCCACAAAAGAAACCACTGAAGAAGATGCTTTGTGCATGTCCAGTAAAAAGACTGAAGACTTGCTAAGACAAGTGGAGTGGAGAGATCATGTAGTGGAACACAGTTCATTGCATTATTTCAGTATTTTTTCCTATTGTAAATACTTTAAGAGCATTTAGCGAGGTGCAGACTAGTGCGAGCTTCAGTCCATCAAAATTAAAACACACTGCACAGGTAAATAAATAAATACAAAAAATTAGAGTGATCTCATGCAAAGGCTGTCACTGACTTTTTAACGCATATTCATGAAAAAGGATATATGGGGAAAAACATCTAACTAAAACAACAGCAGAAGATGAAATATGTGTCTAGATGATGTCTGTAAAGTTGTGTATATCTGGTATCTATGGTGATATATCGATCATGTGTAGAAGGGAACAGAAAGAGCCTCGGGCACCTCCCTGATGAGGAGTGAAAACCATGAAAAAAAACATGTACACTTGGATATCTTATACATGTATCTTGTGATATCTGAAATGAATAATTAATTAATTAAGTAACATAAGATAAACTGTTTGACATGATCAAATAGTTGTTTGAGTAAAAAGGGTAAAAACTTAGACTAGGGAATTGGTTGTAGTAGAGTTGTTTGTCGTACAAGTGCAGTGTAGTGCATATATGGATATCCCATACACATACATCTACATTTAACTGCATTGCACCGTTTCCTGGCACATCACTCTGCAATTTATAAAAAGAAACAAGACAGTCTCCTGCCATTTCTGCTCATGGCCTTCTTCAGAACACAGTAGATTTGAATCAAAAAGCCGTGCAGCGGAGACCCTGATTGTAGGCCAGGACAGGAAAAGGGACAGCACAGATTGCTACCTGCATGTACAGATGGTGTCGTGTCACTGACTCGACTTGTTTCTTGCCCAGTATGATACATGCTCTCGACAGGCACCGGCGGCAGACACACAGAATGTAAGGAGCAGGCGGAGCTAAATCAGATTAGGCCTGGCCAGAGAGCCAAATGGCACCTCCAGAGCTGCAGAAGTGCCTGTTGTGCAGCTGTAATCTAGTAAATTTCCTCACGGGACTTATTCTCCTTTATACCTATAGATAGATGGTTTCCACAGAGGATGGAAAACTCATTGCCAAAATGGCATTATGATGCTCATCCTCAAATTTCCATAACTTTATTTTATTTTTTTACCTTTGACAGCTGTCAGCTCTGCCTAGCTAACATGATACATGAGCTAGAGGCAGTGATAATGCTAACACAGACAGCACAGAGTTAGTTCTGCAGGTAGTGAGCCTCCGTCACACAGGTAACAGGTTAGCATAGAAAAAAAAAGAAACATTAGCATGAAACTCCTGTTGTCTGACTTCTGCACTAGTTAAGAGCAGTTATTAAATTTGGAACATAGACAATCTTTCTTGTTTCCTCAAAACAAGAGATAACTGTGTTTAAAAATCCAATAATGCATTTCACATGGAAAGCCATCACCAGGCACCCCAACTGTTAGCACTGAAACTCTAAAAGTACGTCAAAGTCATCACCAAAGTCTGAGTCTGGAAAACGTTTGCACTCTCCGTTAAATAGCGCGAGCTGTCAATGAGTTATTGTTACTTCAGCTTCAGTGTAAAACCTCTCCACTGCCTGCATGAAGTCCAAGTCTCTGACTAGATTGCTGATTCTGCACCAAGGTAACTAGGAAGTTACCTTCTTTGGATGATGAACATTGTCCAGTCTATACATTTGCGTTTGTGCAGTTTAAAGCGCAAATGCAACTCCACATGATTCACATGTCATGCACTCTTCATTATATTTTTTACAGAGACCTAACAATCGCACCATGAGCAAGCACTTGGTGACAGTGGCAAGGAAAACTTTCCTTTAAGAGGCAGGCTCATGGTGGACATCTGCCGTGGCATAGCAGCAATAATAATAATAACTACAACTATAATAGTATTATTAATTATTATAGTTGTTACGATCCTCAATCTATGCATAGCCACGATCCATCCCCATAAGCTCACTCACAAACCCCGCCCCCTGAAGTCTTACTGGTCACATTACTCAGAACCCCCTCTTAAGTCTTAAAGGTAATCTTTGTTAAATCATAAATGACAGTATGTTAGGGTCACATGGTCTATTTATATTTCTAATTCTTCCATAATGGAGAATGCAAAACCAGAAGAAGAAGTCAGCACTTTAGTCTCCTCTCCACCTCCCACCCTCCAATGTCAGACCACATGGGGGCCAAACAAAGATGAGCTGTTCTGCTTGACAATGACAATGAAGTTATCTGGGCTGACAGTGCAAGAACAAGTCAGCAGTGCTACCATATGAAAAGGCCAGTGTGTACAGCTTGCCCTGTGTTCCCACGCATGTTGAGACCATTACTGCTGCTGTCTGTCCTCTGAGCTCTTTATGCTCAAGTCAACTCATTGGCAGGGTGAGTTCTTCATCGACCTAAAGCTGAACAGCAATTAGACTGCGTGGACGGAAACGATGGATACGGTGACATCGCCAAAAAGATGCCGAATGACAACAAGAGCCAGAGCCAAGAGCGGCAGACATGTCCAATCTGTGAGTGGATGTAATATTTTAAATGTCAGGTCCTGATCTGGGCCAACATGAAAGTCTTGAGATGGCATGTCAGGTTATGTAAAAAACCAAGTGCCGGTTATACTGACACACTGACTGCAGCAGGCCAAATGTAACAATGTCCCTTTGAATCACTCCAGCCACAAGACACAGTTTGATCTTTGACTGAGATGTCAAATATATTGTCTATTATTTCAGTGTAGTGGCCACCGAGAGCTCTCTTTGATTTCACTTTCTAATCGATATGACCTTGAATGTGATATATACACACAGCCAAACACCTCCTTCTCTCTCCATTCACAATCTGCTCAGTTGCCATTGCTTACCATATAAAGCCATCAAAGTCATAATAACAGTTCATTGCTTTTTCTAACCCATCTCAGGCAATGACTCAACCTTTTACTATTTTCCTTGCATACTAAAAACATGTGTAATCATTAAACAAAAGAAAAAAACAGATTTTTTTTCTGTTCTCACTCAGGAGAAAAACACTGCCATCAGAATGATGCTGGCACTGCGTAATGACAAATTACTCATACTCTTGGATTTGACTTGATTATGAGTGACTTCTTCCAAAAGAGGTACAAATTGGGAAACAGCATTACCAGCAAACTCTGTTCAGCTAACGCACTACCTCTTAACTATGATAAATTGCATAAGAATGTGTCTGTACGTGACTGTATCTAATTTATCTATATTTACACACACACACACACACACACAAATCAAGCTGAAAACAGTCTTCTTTTAAATGAAGAAGTTTGTTGTTGACTCAACCTCCAGAGCACTGACCCTCTTAGCGTTGGTTACTGGTGCTGATAACATGTCAGTCAATTCTGGACAGACAGCTAACGACCAGTCTTAATTAGTTCCATCTGTTCTTTCGACCACTGCTGACAAATGAGTCTTGTTATGGATCCTGGACCAAACCATGCCAAGAGCAAGTCAAGTTTAGATTAAACAGTTGATAACATGGACGAGTCATTTGTCAAGTTACCATGTGCCTATAGAAGATATTGCTGTCGCTCACCTTCCTGCATGTGCAGGACTGGCTCTGGTCCTATCAAAGCAAATTAAAACTCGGGGGAGTCAGTGTCAATCAGCCTGGTAGTCCACAGAGGAATGATAAAGCTTGCACAATGCAAACAATAAGAACACCATACAAAAGCTTTAACACAAGACATCAGTAATAATAATCGAAGAAACGACTGTCTGTGGGTCACAAATGTTATTACATTCAGTACATTAGCCTTCAAAGACTGACAGAGTGAGTCAGACTGTGAGACCGGCTGAGAAAAAGTGAAAAGAATACATCAAACACTATTCACTACTATATCCTGCTACTAAATGCAGCCTGCAGTGCTTCTGGTCAGGAAATAAATGGACTCTTGTCACAATGAGCCTTTGTGTTGGATGGCTGATAGAATCAAAAGACGTGAGGTAAAACTCTGCATGCACACTGAAAGCTGTTACCGTGGAGTAAAAATGTATTAAGAACGAGGCAGATGATATGTTCAGCACACTGTTTTCGCACTGTCAATCACACTTCCTCCATCACACTCCAAACCCTTGGGCTCCACCCTCCCTCCTCGCCCATCCCAAACTGTTCTTCCATCCAAACACCCTGAGTCCTGACCAACCCATTCTCACCACAACACAAGAAAATCTGTCAGCACTTTTTTTCCCTTTTTTTGAAAACAGCCCATTTGAGAGTTCCAAAGAACAACAACACCTATCTGCTTTTTTTCAGTTCAGCAGGATAAGGTTTAGTTTTTAGTAACAACTGTGTGGTTAAAGTTAGGGAAAGGTTGTCATGGTTAAACGTTGGGATGTACAGTAAACTCAGGTGTCTTTAACTTTTAAAAAGGCATCCATATGATGTACCGTGTTTTCTTCCTTGAGACTTTCTACAGCAGCATAATGTCATGTCACCTGTCACACTAGGCGCATACATATGCTACCAATGATGTCCAATTCTTATAAATACTGCACAGCCACAACGGTTCACTTATCAGAAAATGTGAACATAAGTTGTTTTAAATATTTCACAGATGTTGTTTACTTTGCTGCATTGAGAGATTTCAACTAGGGATGAGTGGGTACACCATTATCTTCATCTGTTCAAACAACTAAATTATCAGTTATTAATAATTAATTCATATTAAGTATGTATCCATATCCATACTCACAATGTGCGGCGATTAAAATTGATTTAGTTGACATAATACTGCTATATTCATTACAAAATTGTTTACAGAACACCCTCAACACTGAGCTTCAGGACCATGATTGTGATAAGAATAGCAAGGAACTATTGACAGAGTCCTTTTTTTTATGAAAGTTGCTCTTTTGATTGTTTATTAGAAAAAAACTTGACACATTTTACCCTGATTACACTCACATGCACGTGTAAAAAGTCCATTATCTGTACCAGATTTAGAGGACTCAATCAGTCCGACCTGAAACCGATATTCTGACCCATGTTTGGACAAGAACCTCAACCCTCTGCAGTTTAAATACTTCAGCATACCCCTGTGCAACAGCCTGATCATACTGCGTTAAATAAATAGTCTAATGTGTTACTGTAAATTGTGTGTTACTTTACTTTACTTTACAGTGTATTTCATAACTGTATTTCAGATACTTAAAAGATAAAAATATCCATAGCGCATTAGATAAAGAGACATAATACACAATAAATAAAAACAGTAAAATACAGAGCAGAACATATGCAGCTGAAAAGACAGAAAGACATATATCAACTGACTGTATCCATATACTGTAGAGACTCGAGCGTCAGTGGTTCCACAATCTGGATGAGAATCTAACTGAGATCAGCTCAGGATTGGTCAGTTACACAATAGTTCTGTTTTGTGATACAGACAGCCTGCACGTGTATCTGTACATAAGATTTCATAATAATGCAGAGCAGGTTGGCACACTTACATTTACAAACATTTGGCTGGCATTACACCATTGTGGAAGTTAAAGGAGCGTTTTCATAACATCATTATTGGCCACACTGAACCTCTGCATGTTATTCTTACTGTAGAAGCCCCACAGGTGGGTGGTATACAGTATAAAGGGGTACAAAAAGCTCTAAACAGAGACACCTTCACAGTCTCCGGACACATGCCAAACTTCTGTGCAAGCATATTAGCTTGTGCATACAGCTTATGGCACTGTCTGTGAATGTCTTTATCATCTGATAGATTATCTACCATATAATGGCCAAGACATTTAATATCATTGCACACATTAAAAGCAATACAAAGAGAAACACTAATTTTCTGTCTTCTTCATAATCATATTACTCTTCTTTGCATTGTATTTGATGTCAAAATCAGTTCCATATTGTGAGCAAAGCTTCAGTAACTGTTGTGAGCCAGCACTAGACGAACAGAAGATAACCAAATCATCTGCATACGTAAGGGGATTGATTAAGACATTGGCAACCATAACTGTTGTGACAAATCATCTGTTGTAAGTTCTTCCTGTTCAGAGACTTTTATTTTGGAACCATAACTCTTATTTTGAAAATCTAGAGCAGTTGTTTTTCCCCTTTTTGCGCGTTTCTATTTTGCTGTCTTTTTGGTGCACAAGTTACTGACAATGTAAATTGTAATTATTGCTACTGTGAGATTAATGTGGTGAAATAACCTAGGTCTCTCTACATAAATGTTTTTGCTGAACTGCTGCAATATCAGTGAGAAGCTGTGTGTTGAGCGAACTGGCCTAGCTTGGCTGTCTAGGCATATGGTCAAGAGTTACCCCTAAGAGACAACAGTCTATGCCACGCTGGAGCTCTGTGCTGCATTAGCTGGAGCTCAACTGTCCAAGCTTGTAGAGACTGAGACATCACCATCCGACAGACAACCCTGTGGTCCAACTCAACCACAGTACTGGAGTGGATCCAATCAAGCTCTCATAGATATAAGGTCCTTGTCAAATCCCGCATGTTAGAGATACAAGAGCTGACTGACCAACAGGCTTGGTGGTATGTCAACACCTATAACAATCCAGCTGATGACATAACCATAACCTGCCCTATGTGCAGCACGTAACGTGCGTTATTATACATGTGTTTTAGACATGCGTTATATAGAATGAAAAATTCTTTGTTAGCGAACATTCTACTGTGTTTTGTTCTCAAACCAATAGCATAAAAAAGAGCCCTTATTTGTTCTTATTGTTTATGTTATAAAGGTTTTGCCATTTTACTCATGTGATGTGCAAATGCTGAGGTTATTTTGGTATAACTGAAGATATAAGAAATTATAAGATAATGATAATGACTCTTATTTGCCGAAGCACTCACTCCACAGCTCTTTCGTTTTATACAGAACATGGTTGGCAAACTGGAACTTGTTCATTCTATGGCTCCCTTGTGGGGTTTGTACACTGCTGCTCAATGTCTATTATATTTCTATAAATATTTTGGTGCTTGATGGAAACGTTTATTCATATTGCTCTACATCTGGTGTTTCTAACGTAAAATATAAACAAGAATATAAATCTTGTTCCAAATAATTTGTTGTTTGACATCAGGGCATGTAAGTGTCTGATTTAGCATCAGATGACAACTTTCAAATGAATGTGAATTCTACTCCCGTGTATGTTTTTCTCAATTTGCCCTCAGTGCTTTGCTGCCTGAACATGCAGTCTGCCTTGCAGCATTTCTGGAGTGATCATTAAATGGTACTGTAGCATTGGCTGTTCATATTCAATTCACATTTCAGCTGTGCCGAGTGTGTGTCAGCCCTCATGCTCTCACTCTGATCACTGTATTTTCCTGACCAGTGGAAATTCAAATTCCACTCCCTCACAGTCTGCTTCACTGAGTGGAAGTCCAAACAGCCTTGGTTGCTTCATTACATCCCCACAACAACATACTGTACATCCACAGTGATATGCATGTTTATACCCCTTCAGCTTCACAAGCAGACAGCTTACTGCAGGGAAGTACTGACTGTCTCAAAGATGCCCTCACTTGTCACTGTTACAGATCAACATAAACAAGTTGCTGCTCTCTGCTCCTCGAAACCGTGAAAGAGAGCACAGCTGCTTGTCATCTCTCTTGTCAATGGACTCGTCAATCAAGAGTGAAAATGGCCCACTTTAACACCTCTCAATGACAGGCAGGTTACCGTCAGACGCCGAGCTTCTCCGCAGAATGTGAATCAGTTTGGCAACAGAGGGCAATTTTACTATCAAAAGCATGTCAGTGAAGTGCTCGTAAGGATGCTGACACAAAGTTGCTGAACAAAATACCAGCTCTTGTTCAGGTCACACTGGCAACATGAGGAAACTTTTTTTTTAACAAACCTGTTTATGAATTATGTTCGTGCAAGTCAGGCACATTTCAACAAGATGGAAAGCGGTTAACCAGCCTCAGCGTTCTAACACAAAGACACTGCTGAAAGCAGGTATAATGTAATATAATAATAATAACATTCACCATCTTAGTTTGGCATTTCATGTTAGCATGCTAGTGTTCACTAATTAGCACAAAACACAAAATATAGCTGAGGTTGATGGGAATGTCATTAGTATTGTAGGTGTTTAGTTATGAATTCAGACCTAAATGTCCTGGATGAAAAGTCTAAGAAATCACCGAAACCCAGAGCTAAAAGTCCCTGGTGCTGCATACAGTTCACATTGTATAGAATTTTTAAAACTGCAAATGGCTTGTTGGTCAGCACTGATAGACAGCCTGACAGATGTTTCATTTCAGAGAAGATATAAACTGGCGTTACATTCCCATGCCATGAGAAAGCAGTAAAGGCAAAGATGAACATGAGTCTCAAAGGCTAAATATGTTAAGCTACAACATAATTAAATATATTAGAAGATCCATAAAAATCTGCACTGCACCATCTGAGTTATTGGGACAAGCTACAGGGACAGTGATGAAAATGTTTTGATGTTCATGTTTAGTTAAAAAAATGTCTTAGTTTGTATGTGATAAACTAACCAATCAGTTATCTTGATGAATACTGATCCCAGTTTAATTGTGGGGACAGAAAACATTTTTCAGAGGTGACTTAATTTGTGCATTAACTGAACTCTAAGGTAACTATGTATGCACTAATCGTGTCTTTGGGAGCCTGACTGAACACAGAACTCATCAGACGTTCCAGTTTTTTCTTTTATTTCCCTTCAGTCTCGCTTCTGTATCCTCTTCTTTGTTTAAGTTCTGATGTAACAAATAGTGAAGGCACGAGACTGAGCACCGCCTCATCGCTCCCATGGCTCCTTGATTGCTCCATACAGGCGTGATGTCACCTTCCTCACATTAATACATGAAACAGTAGTTTGACTAGTGCACCTTTTAACCCTTATTGAGGTTAAGGGTTAAAAGGAGAATCTATTGCCACCACCTATTGCTTATTTCAATGAACCATCTGTCAGTTTTGCGTGCAGTGCAGGGTTTTCAAGGTCTGAGACTGTGGGCCACGCTTCAGACAAAGCTTGAAAGAGATGCCCACTTAATTCCTGCCTATGGGATCATGATTATATCTTTGATTCCATTGACACTCAACAGTTGAGCCAAGATAGCCAAATATTGCTCCTTTGACATAACTTCATATTACACCAAATACATATAAAAGGTCTGTTCTAAGGTGTTTTTTTAGTTTCTGACTCTGGGAAAATGTGAAAACAAAAAAATTAATTCAAAACTACTGTAACTCCAAACTATCACACACATTTACGTTATTCTATGTGATCTCATATTTAAAACTAATGTAAAGTTTTTTTCACTTTCATTCACTGAGCCTCCCCTGAAACAGTTTGGAGCCCTTCACCCGGGGGCGCCCGCCTCCCGCTTTGAAACCCTCTGGTGTCATAGATGGAAACAAACATTCATTTGCATTTCTCTTTTGCCAACTTACTTGAAATTAAGTTCAAATTCTGATACATTTTGATGGAAAAAACTAGAGTCTGCTGAGTCTGTTCAAAATGTGCCTGTTGGACGTCTTCCTTTTCCAAGGACACAAAAACTGGCCAGTTTTCAAATGAGATGAACTGCAGCAAAGAGTCTGCAGCAAAGCTCTGCAGTGAACTGACTTTAATGTTCTCCAAAATCATTTTAATTCATGTTTTTTATCACATAAAGGTTTGGCAGTTTTTAAATCAAAATGTTGTTTATCCTCTTCCAGGAAACACTTATCAGCGACGCCCACAGTGTTAATCAACACGAATCATCGTGCACATAAGCAACGACACAATAGCTGCCAGACGGGTATAAAAGTGTTCAGCTGGAAGGAGAAATGCCAAATACATGACTGAAAGGTTAGAATTAACAGCATCAAAACTGAACCAATTCAAACATCCTTTCACACTGGGAAACATGGAGGGGGAGAGCATGCATGGAGGCTGCGTCTGAATTGCATGCTGCACAAATAAATCCACGCACAAAGGATGAAGATACAGCCTTGAGTCTCCTGCAAACCCACTGCAGAGTAAATTAGTGTTGGTTTTGAGTAAGCAATAGAGGTAAACTAAGCCCATGTTGACTATGTCCCTATACTTCCTGTTATTATTGGTAGTATTTACTTCTGATGTTGCTTTGCATAAAGTAACATGATGAAGCCACACTGTCCTGCAACAGGAAAACACACACACACGCAAACATGACTAAAAATGACAGCAGAATCACGTCTGTGACAGTAACACGTGTTAACCGGACTTTGGGATTCAGATGTGTCCCTCATGCTTTTATTTTAATGCCATATCTGAAAAAAGCTCTTGCATCGAGCTGTGTTTAAGATAAAAAAGTACTGTAGGTGTTGTACACAATATCAGGCAGGAGCTTAGAAGGAGAAAACACTGTGCAGCGTGAATACATTATGCCGAGAAGAGAAGTGACATAATGGGGCTACAGTGCATTTTGCCTGGTTTAGTGTCCCTCGCTAAACCGAGGCTCAGGTTTAGTGGGAAAGAGACAGGCATGCTCGCTCCCTCCATGCGTCTTCAACGTCAACCAGACTGGAAACAGGATTAAGGTTTCTCTCCCAGAAGCAGAGCTATTTGGTGCATTTGTTTATGCTTCATATGCAGCCACATCTAACAACAGGCACACACACACACACCTAGGAGATGAGTCATTCCCTTTATGTATCATCCTGTCTCGTCTGAAACTAGTGTGGGGATTTGAGAGAAAAAGAACTGATTCCAATAATGCATTTTCATACTGTACTCTCTGCTGGTTCTGACGATGCAGCAAATTCTAACAGATGACTAGCACATAAAGGTGTGAACATGTGACTAAAAGTTATTGATTTATATTTATTTATTTATTTATGGCTGGACAACCATAGTCTGTGTTTCTCTTCTGATTAGCTCTTTTGACCAAAAGTAATTTTTTACTCATGACAGGTTTGTGCATCTTTGTCTTTCCACATCATGTTCATACTACATTCTTCGACTCCTTCCTCTGCTGGCATTTGAACACACACTTTCATGTCTCAATATACCGTGGTTTAGGGCATTTTCTTAGGGAAACAGACATAGGTTCTGTTCTTAGCAAACTGAATTGTGCGTCTCCTTGAGGTCTAACAAATACTGTCTGTTGATTGCATTTTCTCATAAAACTTTTGCAAAAAATGTGTAATTTAACTCTGTGTTTCTTTGCTTGCGGTCTTCTTATTTGCTGCCTTTGCAGGTGCAGGCGGTGTGTTACCTCACTGCCTTCAACAGCCAATCAGCATAATAACATGAAATAATGTGTGACACCGGCGGCAGTGGTCAAATATAGTGATTATATGCACATTCAAAGTGAGCTCAAACAGAATTTTTTTGTTTTTTACTGTTATGTATAATTTAAGTCTGGACAACATATAGTTTGGACACATCTTCTCATTCAGTAGTTTATTTTTATTATTTTCTTCACTGTGCATTAACACTGAAGACATGACAACTTTGAAATAACACAAATTTAATGTGATCAACAAAAAAAGTAAAATATATTTTATATTTTAGTTTCATCAAAGTAGCCATGTTCTGCTCTGATGACAACTTTGCACACTCTTGGCATTCTCTCTATCAGCTTCATGGAAGCCAACAGTCTTGAGGGAGTTCCCATACATGCTGAGCACTTGTTGGCTGCTTTGCCTTCAATCTGTGACCCAATTCATCCCAAACTATCACAGTTGGGTTTAGGTTGGGTGATTGTGGAGACCAGGTCAACTGATGCAGCTCCATCACTCTCTTTCTTGATCAAATAGCCCTTACAGAGCTTGGAGGTGTTTGGGGTCATTGTCCCGTGACACTTATTTCAAAATATCACGCACATGATACAGTGCAAAAAAATATTAGGGTAAGGGTTAGAGTGTGATCCAGTAGAGGCCATAGCAACGCTATATGTGATGTAGAGACATTTGCTGATTTGCTGGAGAAAGTCATGTGATTCTGCTCCTTCATTGAGAGACATGAGGCTCCATTTTTAAAGCCTGTGGAAGTGACCATAAATGGTTCCTCGTCCGATAAAGGGTTAAAGTAAAAGGTGGCTTCTTTAAAGAATCTATAATTTAAGATATACTTTACTTCAAGCATTATTTCATAGTTTGGATGTCTTCAGCATTAATCTACACTTTAGAAAATAATAAAAATAAACATTGAATGAGAAGGTGTGTGCAAACCTTTCACTGGTGCGGTAAGTCAACTTAAATGAAACTTTGATATTTAAATCTGTCATCATTACAAAGTCCAATCTGGCTCATTATGTGTGTTTGCTTTACCAATAGTGACATGCATCAGGGTCTTGGTCTTAAACAGAACACACTTGATGTGAAATTTCTGAACTGACATTTCATTTCATTGTTCATTTGAAATCAAACTTTCCCTGACCTCACTGTCTGACTCAGCCTGGACAATATCATCGGTAAAAGCAAGTAATATCTTGATGACTGGGAGATATTTAAGCTATTTTTAGTATGCATGATACTTTGGAAGCTCCAGCCTCTTTTCATTTGACTGAGAGTTCATTTTGAAGCCAGGCATCTTTTTCGTACATTCCCTCGTGTCTTCTCTAACTCAGAATTATCAAAGCACAATGCTTGACTCCAGAGTCCTTACAAATGCGTTTCAATCCATTCCTGCTATTCATTTTAAAGATAGCTGAATGCAGCTCAGTGAATACAAAAGCTTTTTTCAGAGAGCAGTACATAACACTATACTGAGAATATACTGGGTGTCCTAGAAAATAACGTCAAAACTCAATGGACGGTAACCAACATACAAACAATATGTGAGTCTTCAAGTGATTTTCTTTGATAATAGAGCACACAATACAACAAAAACACCTCTTTTTAATCAGGCCTGACTCTAATCTGTTATTTTGTTATCAAATGCGGATCTTTTCACAGTCAGAAGCATCTAATGTCAGACATCTGGTTCACTTGTGGGCCTATTGTACCTGTTTTAGAATCATTTCCTCTGAAGTTTCCTGGAAAGAACTGTGTAATTTTGTACTAATTGCAGGGGAAATGGAGACAGTGTTCTGTGACAGTTCATTTGTTTAGTACCCAGTTATTTAAGTTTGTAAGAAAGAGCCAAGGAATGATGCATAGGGAGGAGAAGAGCTGGGTGAATATTCTCAAGAAAAATGGTGCAATGTTAATAATTAGAAAAAACTTGCAGAAGTCCATTGAAACCCAAGCAAATATAAAAGTCTATATGTATTGGATTTGAGAAATTTGGACAATTTTTGACAGTAGCATCACAGACAGACATTAATGGTCTGATGACTGGTGGTTTGATCCCCGGCTCCTCCAGACATCTAAAGGCTGCGTCATCACTGTATGAATGTGTATGAATGCGTAAAGCTCCTCAAACTGATGAGCAGTTGGCACCTTGCATGGCAGCTAATGCCATCAGTGTATGAATGTGTGTGAATGGGTGAATGAGATATGTAGTGTAAAAGTGCTTTGAGTGGTCAGAAGACTAGAAAGACGCTATATAAGTACAGTCCATTTACAATTTAATGCACTCCCCTTAGGCTACAGATCCGCAACAAATGGGGACCCTGATGTGGGATTGAATGTGATTGAATGTGACACAGAATGTATTGATTTTCAGCAGAATTGTGTCATTTGTCCACAGGATTTGTATTTGTTGAATTATATGTTGCCTGTAATTCACAACCACACAGGATTTGTTCCATGTAGCTCATCATGCAAAAATTCCTGCTGTGCACAGAATAAGACTCTAGGCTACGCCAAATATTAATTGGAATTAATTAGAAGTCTAACAATTGAAAAGTGTCTCCATTTACCATATAATTAGTATCAAATTACACAGTCCTCTGTAGGAGTCTCTTTACAGTCGCACAACAGTTCACTTCGAGAGTATTTGGAAAGTATCGAACCAGGAAAATGAAGTGTTATCCACCTGGATGGGCCCATTTATGCTTTTACAGCCTCCTCAGCTCTTTGAAGCGTGCGATCAACAAGGTGCTGAAAATGTCCCGCACTGATCTTCTTCCTCGCAGACTCGATGACATCACAATTTTCATTGTCCCGTCTATTCAAAGTAAACGCTGTAGAGCACGCAGCCCCAGGAGGCTGGCCGCTTTCTGGCTTTAACGGTGTCTGGCACTAAAGATCAAACTTAGATAACACGTGTTATTAGCCAGTTGTGGAGTTAATTAAACAACACTGTCTGCATGCTGCAAGTGAGTCACAGCCATGTAACTGTCTCAAGAACAAAGCCGCTAACACCAGCGTGTAACGAGTAGCTTGCCATCTATGTGGCAGTAACTCCAGTGGCTTCATTTACAATCATAATGGGCAAATGGCAGCATAACAGGTGATTGAATTGACATCTATTAGGTGCGTATGATGAGCTTTTGGCAGGGATTTTATCCATCAACTTTTTATTTCTGCTGTGGATTTAAGCAGAAGCTCATCTCATTTTTGTCCCCTCAAAGCCCCATACCTCATCCACTCCTCTTCACTTCATCCTATTGATCCTGATGTATCGATTTGATGCAAGTGATGAAATGATGATTTGGTAAGTTGAGAGGATGGCCTAGAATTTCAACTCCTTTGTGATTTGTTACTTCTCAATCTGTTGGCTGCAGAGGTCGAAATGGAAATGAACGGCGAGGTGCCATTTTATCAGAATGGGTAAGCACACGGGCGGCGAGAGGGCTTATTAAAATCTGACATATGTTCACTTGCATGATGGGAATTAGTGTGTGTGCTGCTATTGCTAAAGTTGTCCTTCAACCAGTCAATTTCAAACTGTACCCGAGGACCAGTAACTGTACCCAATTTGTTTTCCAGCTTTCATATACTTACTAACATCATATGTAACATTTTAAACTATCTGTTCTTGTGAATTTCATGATGCTGAGAGCTGAGTTAAAACAAATAGAATCAAGGAAGTGAGCTCAGTCCATACATGATTATATAGTAGGTACCTTGCACAAGGTCGTTCTCTCAAGGATGTTTCACCAGAATATCAGGCTATTAAACTTAGGGGCTATTAAAGACGCTGTGTTGGTTGAGAGGTCGAATTCAACAGTGTATAAGTAGACTATTGTGTTCTATGGCTAATTCATCTCCGCAAACATCAGAATGTGTTTGTGCAGTCACTTGCTGTACATGTATTTTATCTATTCAAGTTGCACAAGGTTTATTTATCTGCCAAGTGGCTTATCAAGGGATGAATAGAGACAAAAACAGGATTTGTTTGCTGGCATTCAAAGTTCCAGGGGGGAAAAGGACAGAGTTACAACCAATCGGAAGACATGGAGCAGCTAAACAATAGATTTGTATGATCAGGAAGAGACTCGGAGCTAATACCAGAACAGCCTTGCACCACGGTTAATTGTGATCGCCACTACATGCGTCCTCGCGTCCTTTCTTCTGATTTTAATTATGATGAGGCGCAAAAACACCTTGAAAGAAACTCAACTTTTGTATTTGACCTCATTATAAAATCACCCCCATGAACACACACTCTCTTTTGTTTGATTTTCTTCTCTTTGGATTGACACACACACTGGAATAAAAATCCACAGCCCAAAACTTTATTAAACCATACAGGACCAACACAAAGAGAAAGAATCAGATTTTTTTTTTTTCCTGTTTAGACAGCCGTGAAAAGATCTGACCAAACGGTTTAAAAAACAGATTTTCGCCTCTTGTTTAAAGCCAGTCCAACGAATGAGAGGAGAGCAAGTAAGAGCCCACGTCCTGTCATATTTTAATATGCAGAGGATGGTTCTACACCCAGAGGCATGCACTTTGGTCAGAGAGTGAAATCTGTGTAGTCTGTCATTTGAATTCTATCACACCCCGACCCTATGAGCTGCTGTCATAGGCAATATTTTTGCGTGGGAGTTTTGGTGGGAGAGGGAAGGGGGCGGGGTGTCAGTTTGTGTGTGGGGGGTAACATCTGTTTCAAAGCAACCCAGGGCCTATATATGCCTCTGTGTTTGACCTTGCGTCAGCAAAGTTGGCCGGGGCTCTCTTCCATGGACAACACGTCGCCTGTGGCATAAACAAGAGGAAGTGATGCTTAAACACAGCCCCGTCGCGTCCAGAAAAGAGCAGCGCTATTCCCCCCACGAATCACACTTCGTGCACAAATATCCATTCACAGGCACACACAAGTTAATGTGCTTGTGCCGAGCTCCGTATTTCCTTTGCCGTAGGCCTCTGAAGAAGAAGAAGCGCTGGAGTACAGTCGTCTGGCTTGCATGATTGCAACATAGGGTCAGCTTTCAGATACACAGCTGCTCGCCCTCACACATCCCACCCACCCCTTAGCTGCACGCCTGTGACAATTACATTAGCATTCGTCATGCAGACACACATGCAAACACAAGCAAAATAAACGCAGCGCGTGCGCATCCGCAAATGCAAACAAAAGCAGAAGTATATATGCACCAAAAACACACATAGACACAGACGCTCGTACAGCCCTCCAGGCTTTATTTGGATAAACAGAGGTTTTTGCTGGAGCGTTTGCAGCTGACCTGCTTTTCAGTGTCTGTGCCTCATTTTTTTTCTGTTGTCTTTAACAACAGCTGTCTCGCTCCTGTAGATCTTTCTGTCTCTGCCGCGCTCTCTCTATTACCCTCTCTCTCATTCTCCAGCCTTTGTCATCCTCGTTTCTCTCCTAGCTGCTGTCCTCCTTTACACTCTCGCTGTCTGTCATTCTGTCTGCCTTTTTGCCATGTCTCATTACCAGAGAGGGCAAGCAGAAGAATGTTTCCTCTTCCGCTTTCTCCTCTCTTTTGCTTCCCCACCACTCCCTGCCTCTCTACATCCTCACCTTAGCTTTCTTTCTGCACTTCCTCCCCAGTTGCTTCCTCTCTTTCTCACCTTTCTCTCCCAGCACTCTCCTTACTGTCTATCACAGGCGGGAGTTGCCAAAGCTTTTGCATCCCTGCAGCATCGGGAGGAGGGGGTGTTAGCGGGGAGGAGAGCGAGAGTTGGCACTGATGTTGGCATCTGACTGGCGCAGGGAGTGCCCAGCTAAGTGGAATCAGATACACTGTGCGTCTCTCCGGTGCACTGCAGTGCAGGAATTTTCAGCAGCCTACCCCCCCCCCCAACAAAAAAAAAAAAGAAAAAAATGGCACCCATCCTCCTCGCCCTTTGGTCTTGGTCACTGACTCACAATCATAAACTGGTACAAACTGTAGCCAAACGTTGTAGCATCTTAAAAGAAGGAAATATATTCTGTCAGCAAAGCAAAAAAACAAACATGATCTACTCTGAGACCGAGAAAGGTTGCTTCCATTTGAGGAAGAGTTTTGGAAATGCAAGTATTCACTTTCTTTAGCTTAGACTAGAAAGGGGAAAACAGCAAGCCTAGCCTTGTTAAGCCCCACTAGCATCCTTGTTATATTTCGTTTGTTTAATTGTTTCAATTAATAGTTTAATAGTTTCTTTGAAAATCACCAGAACTGCCTTGTTTCACCTAAAGAACATTTCCCGAGTCTGTCCATCACTCTCCTTCTCTGCTGCAGAAACCCTCATTCACGCCTTCATCACCTCCAGAATCGATTATTGCAACAGTATCCTCTACAGCACACCATCAAAAACTTTAAATAAACTACAGTACATCCAAAACTCTGCTGCGCGTCTGCACACCCACACTCGCACCTTGTCCTCCAGAACCTCCACTCCACCTCCAGTTCAAAATCATCCTCCTCACACACAAAGCCCTCCATAACCAGGCCCCTTCCTACCTCACTGACTTGCTCCATCGCCACGATCCATCCCGCAGCCTCTGTTCATCTGATGCAAACCTCCTGACTTCACCACTCAGGACCAAGCATCGAACCTGGGGCGACAGAGCCTTCTCTGTAGCTGCCTCCTCCCTCTGGAACTCTCTCCCCAAGCACATCCGTGACTGTACCGACCTTCCAACATTCGGATCTCTGACAAAAACACCTTTTTAAAATTGATTTTAATATTTAGCTTAGTCTCGTGTTTTTAGTGTACTGTTTTATGATGTTTTGCTGTTTATTTATGTAAAGTGTCTTTGAATATCCAGAAAAGCGCTTATTAATAAAATGTATTATTATTATGATTTTAATTATCAAAGCACAATTCAAAAATACAAATGACAGTTTGATGTTTTACAGTTATATACCTTCAGACTGAGCTAAGTTTCAAGTTTTATGCTAAGCTAAGCTAAGCTCCAGCTTCATATTGAACAGACATTCATGACAGTTCAACTCTCTGCAAAAAAAAAGTGAATACATAAATAATAATATTTCCCCAAATGTCAAAATAAGTAAGGCTGCATGATGCCTAGCTCTTGCAGCCCTAGAACAAAGGGACACATATGTGTCCACATAATTTTGGCGATGGAGCACAGCACCTACAGTGATTCGGCTCTGATAGAAGGTCATAAATGAGTCATTTAAATCTAAATGTCTCTGTTTCCTGTCTCTTGATCTCGTTCACTTTCCTCTCACAGTGCAGCCCCCTGCTGCCTGATTCCATCTGTCTTCCACTTCTCCTCTCACTCCTCCTGTCATTCTCCTCCTCTCTCTTTCGGGCCTCCTTTTCTCTATGCTAATCTCCCATTACCAGAGATGCCATGTTAGAGAATAGAGTGGGGTTTTTTTGCAGGCAGCAGAGGAGGCGTGTGTCTGTCTGCAAGAGACCAGCTAAATCTGAGAGAACTCTTTTGAAACGTATACATCCAAATCTCTTCCGTCCCTCACACACACTTCACAACGCACCCTCTCAATGCCACTTACAAAGCTATACATTTACAGAGCAGTCGATGGGAGGTGAGCTCTGTTTTCATGCCGTGTTTATATGACTGAAACAAAAAAAAACATGAAAAAAATAAAACATGGGGATTTATTGAAGCACAATGTGGCCCCCTGGTGGCAGGTACGGGTAGAGCAGCTGCTCTGCAGAGGGGGGTTTTTTCCTCCCTCAGCCTGCTGCCCGGTGCTGTGCTCTCATTCTGTTCACACACAGTCTGGGATTTCACTGTGAAGTCTGCAGCTGATTTAAGAAAAAAAAAAAATACTGCACACTGAAGATGCATCCAAAGGCTACCCAGTTCTATTTGAGGAGACAGATGGTTTACCATGTTAGTGAGCCTAATTTCTCAGTGGGGTAAAAGACATTTGCAGCGTATTTATGGTTTAATAGTTTCAGTCCAAATTATGACCTTGTGGTTGTGGGTAAGCTCAGTGGAGACAGCGTGGTGCCAAATTCACCAAGGTCAGAAGACTGATCCCCCACTGTGATTAAAGGATCAAATATGGGGGTGAACGGTTTGGTTTGTGGAGCTTGCAGTTTTGAAAAATTATATTTATCTAAGACACACTGGCTACATCGCAGATCATTGCATGACTTCACGGTGCACAGTGGATATGTAACAGTTCAGGTACGATAACCAGAATGTGATAAAACTGCTGCTCTTTTGAAGAACTGGCCAGCTTGCAGGCTCATACTGAATATGAAACAATGAGTGTGGGCGTTGTGTCACATTTAACAGTGTGCTGCCCATAGCTGAGTCCACAGCCGTGCTCTGTGAGGCTGTACTAAATGCTGACAACAGAATGCTGAAATGTACACCAGTGTCACCGTGTTAGTTTAGTGTGTTAGCATGCTAACATGTGCTGTAACATTTTGTAATTGTAACTATGGTCTAAAACAAACTGAAACTTCAACCTGATGATGGCGCTAGGTTAAGTAAATTGAATGTCGTTCGTGTGTTCAGTGTTCATCTAACACACTTCTTCACGGCAGACATGTTGACATCTCCATGTCTAGAGCCCAGGCTCACTGCTATCTATGATATTAATAATATTATAAAGAGTATGGTCTAGACCTGCTCTGTATGAAAAGTGTCATGAGATCATTTTTGTTATGATATGGCGCTATATAAATAAAATTGAATTGAATTGAATTGAATTGAATTGAAATAATCGGGTCATATTGGTGCCCCTTCCAGCACTTGTGCACTCTGTAGCATGGTTAAAAAATCATCAGTAATATCTCTTTTCAGACGATGTGTGTGTAGGATTTAGTGGTCATCTCAACCTCACTGATGCAAAATATCCTGTCTAGAGCCAATGCTTAGACAGGATATTTTGCATCAGTGAGGTTGAGATGACCACTAAATCCTACAGAGCCAATGCTTAGTTTGTCCATTCTGGGCTACTGTAGAAATATGACATAAGGATTCTCATTTTCAGATGATTATGCACTAATGGAAACATATATATATTGAATCGTTTATCACAGAGAGATGTGCAACCCTAATATTAGGTAAACGATTCGATACGCATATAGATACATAGATAGATTTTATTACAGACCGATTAGATACGAATCGATACAGTGTAAGAACGATATGATTTGATTTGATTCTACGGTTAATATTTGTTGTAGATATTTTATAAAATAAAGAAGCCAATTCTATGAAAGTGACTATCTTACAGTACAGTACAATATTTTCTTTTCAAATATGTAAAGGAGCACATATCCCCAAGCATTGTTGCTTTATGGCACTGGTAAAAATATAATTAAAGAAAAGAACAACAACAAAATCACATGTCAGTGTATTTATTTTTAGACATGGACCAAAAAAAGTCTGGCTGAATCAACATCATTTGTTGGATGGGAACTCCAGAGGTAAAAGTGACACAGAAACAAACAAAGTAATTACAAAGTGCAACATTTCAGCCTGAGCATAGTGTTTTGAACACTAGAGGTAGGTAACAAAGGTGCATTATCACCTCCATCGGTCAGGCTGGCGCTGTCGTTCTTAACCTCCTCCATTTTCCTTGTTGTCACTTGTCTATCACTCATGGTAACGCCAGCTAGGCAGCTATGGAGTGACTCTACAACCGATTCATCTAGGAATTGATCGCTAATTCGTATCGATTGAGGAGGCTGCTACCGATGCAGCCATATCTCTCACTTGTTAAACTGAATATCCGGTGGCATCGGTTTATTGTTCACAACCCTAATATATATATATATATATATATATATATATATATATATATATATATATATATATATATATATACCCACAAAACTAATATTTTATTTCTGCCACATTCTGTAAATAGATGAATGAATAAATGAATCTTCCACACTGGACCATTGACGCAGCATTGCATAGTATTGAATATTTTTGTGATTTAGTTAATGAGTGTAATCCCACTGTGGTAAATATGGACAGCTGTATATGTATTTGTTCTAATTACATTAAAGAGTTGATGCAGAGCAGCCAGCAGACACCAGCGGGAAAACCAGAAAACATTTTCTCTATAACCAAAATCAGTGAAATAGTTAGTGGTGCAGGACTCAGCTACACAGGAACTAGTAGTTCCCTTTTTAATTCATCAAAATTAAATCATCCATGTATCCTGGTTTTGATGGTTTTTCATGGTCATAGTATTTCAGCTGATCAAATTGTCAGTGTGAGGTCAAAGGTTGACTTTATGTGGTTCATTTGACTGAAACAACCAACAGGTTTGATATGACACGTGTTATGTGTATAAAAGCTCATTGAAATAAATTTCTCATGAACGTATTACTCAGCCAAAGTCACATTTGAACGCAGCTAAACCTTAAATGGACAAATAAATTCCAGATTGCATTTTGAATCCACGTGACATAACGAAAACAAGAGATCCACAGAGGCGGACATGTTGACACGCGGTGCCATTTCCTCGGATGCTGAAGCTGGATGGCAGGTTTTCTGTCAACATGAGGAGATCTAATCTCAGAACGGTGACAGTGTGAGAGACATGAGAGTGTGAGGCATGTCATTATAAGGATATCACACAGAGCATTAATGAGCAAAATTTAATTGTATGCATACTGAGGAGAATGTGCCTGATGAACAGTGCACACTGTGAAATAAAAGCAGGAAGATGTTTGTGATGCCATAATAGGTTGTTAAAGAAGAGACTTTCCTTGATCTCATCACCCTTTACCTTTGAACTCATCGTTATGAATATCATTAAAACCAAAGCGGGCCGGCATCATTATTGTATAAAGCAGAGGTTTCCCGTGTTTAATGTAAAATGCATCAATCTTCGTAGCTCCAGCAACATCTGCCAGTGAGCACAGCAGCATTGCACAACACATGAGCGTGATTCATCACTCGGGGAATACTGTATGCAGAGCGGGGAAGTAACAGAGTACACACTGATTGAAAAAGAAAGCAGCTAATTGCAGTTTTTTTTCAATAAAATAATAAATAATGAAAAAGCTCAGTTGGCTGCCATGTTGCTTTTCATAGGGAGCAAATAATCCTGGCAGGAAAAGCTCACTAATGAATCCATGGAACATGCAATCACTCCAAATCACCACCAGCAACCTTCCACCCACCAACCACCTTCCGACACAGCCACACACCCTACCTCGTGCCCCTGCAACCCTCACCACCTCCTTGCAAGCTGTCGGCAGCCTCGCCTCGCCTCGCTCGGCCCTGTGGCACCGATTCGTTTTCTGTAGAATCCTCTGGAGCGCACACAGAGAAGAGCTTTGTTAAGTGAGTCACTTCTACAGAAGGAGAAACATACATGCAAGCACATTTTAGTTTGTGGGGTCTGGGAATCTTCCAAGACATAACTCAGATGGGAAGAAAAATTAAAATAGTCGTGACGAGAATTGGCTCATACTCGGAACAGTGTGCTGAGGATTCTCTACAAGCATTAATGGTTCAGTCCCATAATGGTTTGGGTTTCATTCCTGTGTGCTGAAGCTATGGAGTGGAATATATTCTTATATGCCGGAGCTATGGAGTGGAATTAATTACAATTTACCATTTGAAAATATCCACATTCCACTGGAGCTAAGAGAGATTGCTAAAAAGCTCTCTCTTGCAAACACTGGGTTATGTAACCCATCTGTTCCCTGCTCCGGGATGTTTTCTATTAATTGTTTGTAAATTGTGCATTTAAGAAGAACATACTGTATGACTTCAAATCAGGGTCTGACATAAGGCCAAAACTCATTACGCGTGAATTTGACATGCATCACATTGAGTGCTTCTTCTGATGTTTGCCAGGGGCGCACCACAGATGGGAGAGTTGAAGCATCAAGGGAACAGCTCGACGGAGTTTAGAATTTCACTGGGCACAGGACTAATTAATACGTTCTTTAAAGATACTTTCAAAGATTTCACATCGGAATTAATCTGTTTTAAAGCGCTCAACTTCAGCCAGTTTGTCCTTTATGTTGCCAAACTGCTGAGACCGCCCGTGACGAAGTGAAATCTCAACAAGACAAGGAAAATGACTCCTCTGTCTCACAAGTCAGTAAACGCAACATTTCATCAATTTACTGAGCCCCATCAGACATACTGCAGACTGGCTGACTCAGAGGATCCCAATGGTATCAGCTAACTACATAAGAAGTACAAAAAACACTAATGTAAATGTGCGGACAAGTTTTGGCGACAAACTATGATACACTTCCCCTTGCACTCTGTCACTCTCCTCTCACTCATTTCACCTCCTTCGTTAAAAGTGTGCAGCTGTTCGGAGAGTGTTCCTTCAATGGCTCTACCATGTGCCATTTTTTAGCAGGTTCACAATATTGATTCACAATGAGGCACTCCCTTCCTGTTTTTGCTGCAATATATCCTTAGTGATGCTGACACAAAAGACAGAAGACACAAAGAGGCTTGAGCTTACGGACTTTTAAAGAATGTTTTCTGTAAAGCAATCACCTTAAAGCAGCCATAATATATATTTCTATATGTATAAAGGATCACATGTATGTTAAAGGGATCATTCAGTGATAACCCCACAGAGAACTATCAGCAGGCATCTGGCAGACAAAGTTAGAGAGTAGCTGCTGAACATAGAGGAGCATTTAACAGCCAAGGAGCCAGATATTTATGATATGTATGTTATAGCCTTGAATATTCAACCTCTGATGGAATTTCAACATTGAATCAGTGTTGCCATGCCATCTGGGTGTTGTGTTGTGGACATCTATCCTGGATACAAAATACTCACCTTGCTCAGTGACTTCACCGAACATTGTAATACCTGTAACACAGGGCTGGTATACTGTTATAGTTGGGCTTTAGTGACTTTGCAGTTTCTGCCCATAGTCTCTCTCTAGCACTAAGGCAACAAAGCACAGTGACACCTGTGCTAAGTGTAAAGAGGAGAGGAATTTCATTACGCGCCTGTCATACCTGGGCACATAACCTTACACAGAGAGAGTGCCGGCTCTGAGTTCAGACTGTTGACTGTCATTCACCCCAGCGGTCTGATATTACTGACAGAGCTGGCCTCTCTCAGTAAATTCAAACTTAACTATGAAGGATCTCGAGGCCAACTCAATAAGGTGCTGTCAAAGCTTTGTTTATCCAAGATTTATAGCCATGGCCTGTCACCCTTACCCTCTACTGCTGGACTTCTGACTTTTGAGTAACTTTTTTTATAGCATTATTTGATTTTATTCTCATATAAAAGCATCAGTGTGGATTTTGCTGCTCTATTGTGAACTGGCCAAGTTGTGCTTAAGAAGTAGAGCCAGTTAAAAAAACATTAAATGCAATGAAATCAATAAATAATGCAAAATTGTATTTAGGTGGATTTCGTTGGATTAAATGTGCATTTAAAAGTTCCTTTTTGAACACTGTTATTGAACATATTCTCCTGTTCTCACTCTATTCCACAATAACTGAACACGGTGGATGATCAGCAACAACTGTTGTAATATTAGAAGAAAAATGTGTTTATTAGACATGGAACTGACCTTAATACTTTGCAGAGTAGTTTTAAAGATATTTCTTCAGTTTTCTATCCTCTTTTTTGTGTAGCTTAAATGTTCTAAGTGGAAATAGCGGCAGGCTGTTCATAATAAAACTGTCATTCTGAAATGAGTTCATTATGTACTGTTATCATGTTAGATGTGCTACAAACAGCACTGCCTGAGACTTAACTCCTCGCTTGGCGTAAGAAGCTCAAATTTATTTTGCCAGAATTCAATACCGTCATTTAGTGCTTTGCTCCCTCTCTTGGTTTCAACTAATCCTTTTTACTCCCACACTGACGGCTGAAAGGAGAGAGGGAGCGAAAGAGGACGCAAGCGTGTGAGGGAGTGAGAAATTAAGTCAGAAGTTGTGAGGGAGGATGGAGGTAAGGAAACAGGGAGGGGAGTGCATCTGGCGAGGAGAGTGTGGGAGAATGGGAGAAAAGAGTGAACCATCAGGATGGAGAGAGATGAGAAGGCGAGGGAGTGAGGACAAAAGGAGCCACAGAGGACATGAGGTAGAAAGGTTAGAAGTGCGAGGGACCGTCCATTTTCACCACAGCTTGGCAAGTCGCTCTGAGCCTCTGCAGAATGCAGGAGTGCTCCTGCAATGGCTCTATTACTGCAGGCCAAACCATCACCAAGGACCTCTTCAAGAACAAGTTTGCCCTACAGGCTGCTGGCTTTTCTGAGTGTTACTCTCTCCTATTTTCATCTGGCTCTGAGCTTTTGTGATATAAGGATGACGATGTCTTTAAATGCAAATACTCTCCCACCATAAAAAGATAAACAGGTGACATTGACATCAAATGTAAGCTGTGGAGGCCAGGATGGTGGATAAGCATGCACGTGACCTCCTATTCTCCTTGTTCCTTTTCAGTTCTGTCTCACAAAGCCCTTGCATGTAAAATATGTCAGAATATGTCAAATTAATATAGAATAATCCTACAGTTTAGCAGTGAGACTGTGACCTTGTAAAAGAGCTCAGAGATCAGTGGGCATGTGTTTAACATAAAGTGATTGCATCCTTTTATGGCACCAAGGTTGTGTGAAAACAGGCTGATGAATAAGCAGCATAAATCACAAGAACAACTCGAGCAGAGACAAGAAAAAAAACGAACAAGCGTTTTGTCAAATGTATTTTAAAGTTCTTTTATTTTCTTTGGCTAAAGTTGATAAGAAGATACTGACCCTCGCCAAGGTCGAGTCATAACACACAGAAATTGCAGTTTTACTCTTCAAGTGCAGTAAAAGTGGTGTTTGTCATTTGATTTATTCATGTCCTTCACAAATAACCTCTCAGTGTGTGAATGATGGTTTGCTTTTAGTAGGAATGTGTGGACCAACTTAAAGGTTGCAGTGGTTACATTGCTTAATGGGGTTGAAGAGGTTACAAAATATGTGAGTTCTGTACTGTAAGCTGTGAAATCAGCAAATAGAGCAAGAAACCAACACGAGGCACGCTGTGATTCATGTGAATTATAAATTCACTTACAGGTTGCTAAATTTAGAACTGCCTTTATTTGTTTATGCCAATGTTGTATCAAAGTACATTTTGTGAATGAGTCTCAGACAGCTTGTTATTTATTAAAACTTGTTATAGTTGCGTCTAGTGCTGAAAGAATTCCACGATGAGTCAATCAACTGAAAATCAAGAAAAATTGCGAGGGACCGTTCATTTTCACTACAGCTTGGCAAGTCGCTGTGAGCCTCTGCAGAATGCAGGAGTGCTCCTGCAATGACTCTATTACTGCAGGCCAAAATCAAGAAAATTAACCAACAAGTTTGATCATTTATAAATAATTTTTAACATTCGTCAACCATAAATTCGCAAAAATGTACTGGTTCCAGCTTCTCTGTGATTTTGTGGGTTTTATTTGTTTAATATTATTATAAATGAAATATCTTTGGGTTGGAAAAAGTCAGAAATTAATGGGAAAAAAACAAACGTAGCTGCCATGATGTTGTGCACTCCTCTGACTTGACATGGAGGAGACTGAGATAAAGTATTGATTCAGACTGCACATTAAAGTCTGTGTAAAGTAAGAATAAATATGTGTTCTGAGTTTGTAAGACCAAAAAATAAAGTGTTATTAACCACAAAGCCAAATTTGAATGATTTAAAAAATCGACAAGTTTATGAAATTAGACTCTGCTAGGGGTGCAGGGGTATGCTCAGGGTGGCCTCAGCGTGTCATCGAGCCACCCTTTAAGGACCGCCCACAAAATCCTGGACTGAAAACTGGTGAAAAACTGTTTGAACCTCTAACTCCACATTTCAGTAATATATCGTTCAAAGTCTTTTCACATGTTTTCAGCAACTATTTTCCAACATATGTCATGTATTTTGAGAGAAATCTTTGAATTGCCTTTACATGGACTGGCAATGCATTTTGACTGCAAGTAGAAGATGTTGAAAATTAACTGAATCATTGTATTGGCAGGAAAAAGTGTTTTCTTTTTCCTCATTTTTCACTATCCAGAAGAAAGGCATTAGCAAATGGCATTTATTGAGCCCATAAGGCTAGGGCAGGGATAATAGAAAATTGCCTGTGAAAGTGAAGGAAATGCCTTGAATGGAAGAAGACAAATCAACGTTGGATCCAGCCATTACAACAGTGAGATGGAAGAAGGAAGAGAAAGAATGTAGGACGAGAAAATGAGTAGGCACGGTTAAAGATTATGTGGGACCTGAAATGGTCAATTCTAGTGGAGGTTGGAGGGGGTGTGTGTGTGAGAGAGAGGGTGTAAAGTCTTGAAATTAACAACTCCATCTGATCTGGTCTATATTTGGCCTGTCACACGCAGTAGGTGGAATTGAATCCACGTCTCTCTCTCATCTTCCGCTCGTGCAGCTAGTAGCAGCACATGCCCAGCGCTCCAACCTGTGTCCCTGGCAAACAAGGAAACATCCCCTCCTGCCAGCTTTCACGGCTGACTGACCACCCCCCACCCCACCAACCCCCCACCTCTCTCAGCTTCATTTTGTAGCCTAATAAATAATGAAGGTTTGGTTTCTCAGAGGGGCATCTGCACACCGTGCACCTGGACACTCTGCGTGTCTGCTGGCAGGCATTAACAAGAGGCCGCCAACACAACTCAAAGAACCGCTAGCGCTTCCCGCCACCCACTACATCGTGTTTAGATGAGAGAGGCATTTTGGATAAATTGACCCGCTTTCTCGTGGGAATTTTCACACGCTTGCGCAATGTTTTTCATAGCTAAAATTCTCTGGCAACATAAATAAAACCCTGCTGCTCTCTACAGAAGGAGCGACACAGTTTATAAACAGGTGTCCCAGAGGTCAAAATTATGACATGTAAAGATGCATTCTGGGTTCCTTGGCATGACAACGATGAAGTTTGTTCGAAAGCGTAGTTGGCTCTTAGATTTAAAACAGCCTCTGAGCGCATTGTGGGTATGGTGTCATTTAAATATGTGTATCTCTCCTGACCTTTACAATATAACTAATCTAATGAGAAAACACAGGAAACATCAGAAGACAGACTTCATCTTTACATGGAAACAGTTTAATGATTAGAATGCTAGTGGCCAGTTCAGATCTCCAGACTGACTGAAACTGAGTCTCTCAGCAAGCACTGAATTTCCTTTGGGGAATGCATTTAGAGGAAACATCCACCCTCAGGTATTATTACACAACACAGTGTGAGATGTTCAGCACATTCCAGGTGTTATTTCCTTAAGAAATGGTGTCATTTACTGTTTTTGTCACATGCATTTTCCCTCAACCTCATCCACTTCTACTTCAGTAAGCGATTTCCCACATTGCGCAGAATGACTTGAAAATCCCCAGAGAACAGACACAAACATACCGCTGTGTGTTATGCATGTAGGTAGAGAAAGAAGGCTGATAGCATTAAAAACATAAGAGAGCATGATGCTTTTTCACTCTGCAATCCTCGCACAAAATGTAACATGTCCTGTGGCTGCATTGCATTCTGGTCTACTGAGGATCCTGTCAGGGTAGAAACGTTTATCTATGATGGATTTCTTATAGATTGAACATGAGTGCATAATGGTGTGTCTATAAAGAAACCCCTTATCTGTGATTCCGGAAAACTGACTACAAAATCCAACATTCAAGCCAAAGGACCTCTCTGTAGAAATGCATCTAAACGTGATGTCATCTAAAGAATGAATGGCAACAAGGAATTAAAGGTCCAGTGTGTAAGATTTAGGATAATCTATTGGCAGGAATGGAATACCATCATTAGTTTGTTTTCTTTAGTGTTTAATCACCTGAAAATAAGAATTGCTGTGTACGGGTCCTCCTGCATGGAGTCCACCATTCTTCTACAGTAGCCCAGAACAGACAAACCGAACAGTGATCTAGATATGTCCTTTTGCTTTTTACATGAATCTTGCAGAGTTTTTCCTATGCTTAGAAGAAGAGGGTGAGACGTATGAGAGTATTCATTTGGCTGCAATCTGCAACTTCACTGCTAGGTGCCACTAAATCCTACACATTGGACTGTGCCATTTCAACATTTTGATAAATACACTTATCTGCTTTCTCGAGTTAAGGTTAGGTTATACCACTGTTATGTTTGTCTGTAAAATATGAAGCTACAACCAGAAGTAGCATAGCTTAGCATGAACACTGGAACCATAGGGTTCACAGTTAGCTTGGCTCTGTCCAGTTGCCAAGGAGCCATTGGCAACTGCTGTCACGTAACTGCTATCACGTAACGGAGACTAAATAGGATTTAACATGTTCAGTAGTTATTAACTTAAGAAGGCCTCATGGGCTGACTTTGTTACCTCTGGACATAGCTAGGCTAGCCAGGCTTTCCCCCGGCTGTTGGCTATAGATGTATTATCATTATTATTGTAGACTCACATATTTAACAGACATATATGTCTGAGTGTGGTTTCGTCTACTGATATATAATAGATGAAAACGTCAAATTCTTGGCAAGAAAGTGTATTTTCCAAAACTGATCAGTTATGTCAGAATGTTTTAGGGTGTATATCCCTTAATAATAACAGTTCCAGTAGTAATTGGCTGTATCCATATCTATGTATATGTGTGTGTGTGTGTGTGTGTGTGTGTGTGTGTGTGTGTTTGTGTTATTGATGTTCTTCTTAGTGGTCTGTGATGTAGAATGCTGACATAAGACTGCATTTGCGGCCTTTGACTTCTGTTGGATGGGAATGGTAAGCATTTCTGTCAATAAAACCAATTTGTTATTTGATCGTGAAGTTGAATCAATCAGAGTTTTAATCAGAAGAACCTTTGCTAATAACCAGGTGAAATGCAAACTGGAGCGTGTCACCACAAAGGCTCTGCTCGGTGAGTTTGCAGGTGCGGTCCAGTCTGGCTATTTCTTCATTTTCCTGCTGAACAGGCATCAGTACTCTCTAATAAGATTCATTCATCTTCCCTTCATGCTCTCCCTGCTTACTTCTTTATTGGATAAGACTGCTGACGGCTATTATTCCCCATGGAATCTATTTACTTACCATTTAGGTAATATTACACTCACTTTGTATCAGCGTGAAGCAGCAGGATAGTATATTTAGAAAAATGTTTTAATAGCTGAAGAACAGATAAGCATGTTACTCATCTGGTTAGACTGGCTGCTACTTTCCTGGAGGCTACATGAAGAATTATGCAGGGGAAAGTGAAACACTTTGAGTGATACACAGTGAGTGGTACATGTTAATAAATTGGATTTCTAATGTCTAGACTAAAAGTTCAAATCAGGCGATGCAGACAGCTGACGTTTTTTGGTCGTACCTTCAATGACATTAGCGTGCAACAATATAAGCTTACACACTTTTGCACAGTAAGCCTTTTTACATATTTAGCTACCATTTCTTCTAGCTGGAAGTTCAATTACGTGGACTAATACCTCTTAGGTTTTTAATAACACCCCAAAGGATGTAATGCTTCATAGTGTTTCCCACACTCTTCTCCACATTCTTAACATTTCAGACAAAAGACTCAATATCCTGACTTAACCAGACTTCGACTATTTGATTGATCTGATCTTGAAAACGCTGTCGTATCTCACCATTGTAGGCCACAGAAAGCCGTCTGGTTTATATCCTATTGGTGTCAGCTGTAGCTGAAGGCAATGCGATGCATCAAAAAAGCTCTGGGACTCATTACCAATTCTCCCTTCCAAAGAGGGATTAAATATTATTTATAGGGCAAGGGGGTAGACTTAAGTTCACTTCAATTGCTTCTGCCTGTGTTGTCAATCTAAATGATACGCTCACAGACGAGAGGCCTTTATTGGCGAGCTGGATGTATTGGAGAGTTTAAATTCTCTATTTTTCTGCAGGAAGTCTGCCTGATGAGCTGCAACCCAAACTACACTGAATTCACTAGGAACAAAAAAAAAAATTGATATTGACTGACAACTTGCAGACTATTAGGATCCGTGTACATGTTCTGATCTGCAACTAATCCTCAGAATATGACTATTGAGCCGCTTTAGCTAAATATAGATAAAAAGGGAGTACACTACAGGAGAAGAAAAGCCTTTTGCAAATTAAAGACGACCACTCAAGAACAAAGAACACCCTTCAGTTTGACTTAAATACTGTGTGAGTGTGCTTTTTTGTTTTTTCTTCCGTTGCACTACCCCACCTTGCCCATTTGTCTGAGGTTATGGTGTACTAAAACACACTCCACTGCCTCCACTGACCTGTCCAGCATCATAGATCTACATTACTGACCTGGTCCTGCATAGGTTGTCTGTATGACTGATTCTGCCGTGTGCCCCTCCTCCTCCTCCTTCTCACCATCATCATCACAAGGGCAGAACTCCGAGTTCTTGTAAAGTTTTTGGAAGGCGGCGGTGCGGCAATGCACTACAGTGAAGCTGTAACTCACAACTTTTCATTTGTTTATGACCACCCTTTTTTATTAGTCTGTGAACTTCATCAATTAAGAGAATCATTTTGGAGATGGCATCTTTTTAGAGATAAACTCCCTCCCCAACAGTGATTAATGAAGAGCTGTCACACCAGGCCTTTGCTGCTGTATCCAAACATTCAAAGTTCTTGCGTGCCGTCTTTAACAGCCAAATTCAGCGTTGCAAGAACTGAACGATGAAGACAGCGATGTCCTTCAGCACAGCAGCGATCTTTTAGATGTTTTCTGTGTAATCTTCTAATCAGTACAGCTCCAGCAAACAAATTCATTCTGCCTGTCTGTTTGAATGTTGCTCAGGCGAGCAGCAGCGCAAGGTTTAATAGTTGTCCCTTTCATTAGCAATTCTGCACGTCACTTCGCCACCCGTGTCAGGATTTGCGCATCCGTCACCTGCTTTCTCGTTAGGGTCCAAATCCTTTGTCACAGGTCCACGGCTTTATGAGCAGGTATTCTGCTCACTTTTTCGATGTTGATTTAATGCTGGCGGAGGATATTGATGGGCTGTACCCAGACTCTGTCAGAATTAATTTAAGTCGAGGGTCTTTTCATGTCTCCTCCCGCACCACGAGGTGTGGAGTTATTACCTCCTCGTTACAGGCTGCTACCCCCGCCGCCACCCCTCCTCTTCCCGTCGTTGCACTGCCCCTCTGCCTCTCCGTCTGTCTGTCCTTATCAATGCGTCTGCTGTCAGAGAGGGTGGGAACAAAAGAGGGGAGGAAAAACATCTCAATACAAAGTAGCTTTCAAAAATCTCAGCTCCACTAAAAGCAATTCCACCATGACGCCAGCAAGGCTGAGCTGTACTGTGTCAAAGGTGTCAGTCGAGTGCTTGACACAAGCTGTTGGATTTGTGATGAGGTTATTTTCCCAAAGACTTACTTGACGGTGCCTGTTTTTTTTTTTGCCTTAACGTTGGTAGCCTAAGTGTCCCCAAACTCAGGATTTTTGGTACGTGGGAGGGTTTTTCAACAATAATCATTTGAAATATTCAGTTGTCAAAGAAACTAAACCTTAAAAATAAAGCATGTTCCCAATACTAAACATTTGTTTGCAACGTTGTTGTCACAAAGAGTGATGATATATCCGACACTCCTCATACAGAACATTTATAAACTGAGCACATGTCCGAGTAATACTCTGAATGAACTGGTGAGTTCTGTACAAAAGGTCCTTCAGTCTATTTCACACTGAGCAGCTCTCGCCTTCCATAAGCAGACTGACAGAACATATGTCCACTGTTGTTCAGTCATCATCTTAGCGAAGACCATTAAACTGCCTCGTGTGCTTGGTCACAGTTGTCCGTCATGCCGGAGGGAGAGAGAATAAGAAGAAGAAGGGAAATGGAGAGTCGAGGAGAGGGTTCAGGATGACTTGGCCGTCCTCGCCGTGATGAAGTGACATTGATTAACTCAGATTAAGACGTAAACGCCTGGCCTTCAGTTTGCCTCCATCATTTTGAAAAGGGCAGACGATGTGTGGTAATTCCTCCACACTGTGCGACATACTGTATTTAGTTGTTTCGCCATGATTGCTGCAGAGTACTTTCCAGTGTCCATGAAATACAACAGCTCATTAATCCTACTACTACAGGCATGACTGGATGTGAGCTTTGTTCCTATCATGATATATTAAACTATAATCTATTGAAGGTAAAGTGTGTGTTTATTGCTTTGTGACAAAATTAAACCAATCCAAATGGTGTCAAATCTGGGATTTGTGATATTTGACTGTATAAATAAAACTGACTTCACAAATGAATAAAATGCAAAAGAAAATCTCACTTTTATTGCGGGTGTAGATGACAGAACTGTGTGTAATTAAGCTGACATATAAAGCTCCACCTTTTTAAACTTACACACGCCATCTGTACTTGTTAAGTCTCATAATTAACACTGTAGTGAGGAATATGTGATCAAATGTAAATGTAGAGTTTGTAGCTTGTGTTTACTTCTAAACATACTGTATAACTGCAATAACTATCTTTTTCAACATTTTCCAGCATCAGCACTGTAAACCTGCAGAATATATCATATATATTTTTATTTTTTAAAGAAAACAGAGATATAAAATGAATACAAACTGACATATTTATACTAAGCAATTAATTTTTTTTTTTTTTTTTTTTTTTTTTTGCTGTATTTCTCTCCCATGAAAGGCTGTTGGTCTGCACTGATGTGTGGCCATAATGAGATGCCATAGCGATGATGGCGCATTTAAAAGATAACACTTTCATTAAGCTTAAATAAATCAATTTAGGAAGGCAAAATTAAAATTACCCAGCTATGAACAATTTGAGGCAGTTGCGTATTAGCGATCTGTAATTAAAGTGAAATGTAAAACCAGTTAGTCACGGCTCATTAAAGGCAAGAAACCCAGCTCCAAACTTTAGTTCAAGGAGGGTTCACGAGTTCACTGCAGATATGTTGAAATGCTAAATATAGGCAGAGGAGAGGGCACGGGCAACATCTTCAAGCACCAGTTTTTTGATCAGGCTAAGTGGAGATGATTTGCTGTGATCTTGGCGCAGACCTGGCCGAGCAGCTTGATGATCTTCTTTCTCTAAGAAAGCATGAAACCGTGTTTAATTCCATTAATGCTCTCTAGTAACTACATCTAATCCTGCACTCTTAATTTTACAAATTCTTGTTTCTCATTAATCACTGACTGCTTAT
The DNA here is from genome assembly GCA_033000465.1 of Sciaenops ocellatus. Classification (NCBI taxonomy): domain Eukaryota; kingdom Metazoa; phylum Chordata; class Actinopteri; family Sciaenidae; genus Sciaenops; species Sciaenops ocellatus. Next base: position 28,458,325 of record CP136871.1, on the reverse strand, counting down.
CCCTCAGAGCCACTTCTTCATGAAATATTAAAAACCCTGTAAACAGAGTGCCGTTCCTCCCTCTGTCAGTCTTTCGGACATATAGGGAATGAGACACCCGTGCAGCTTGTGTGTTAGCATGAAAAGGACATTTGCTTATTTGTAATACCCAGGGCGCCACTCTGACCAGCCATGCTGGAAGGACAAGAGCCAGGCAATAAAATGCAAGGACATTGAGCCGGGGCCCCCTCCCCACCACCACCACCACCACCACCACTCACCCATCATCCTACTCTCCCCTCCCCACTCACAATGAGGTGGGAAATGATGCGTTAAACACGGTGGAGCCACTCATTCTATAAAACAGCGCCATGAAGGAGAGGAGATATTGCCTGTAAAAAAAGGCAGAAATGACAATTTGTTATTCACAGTTCTTAGACACCGTGTCTGTTGTTTTATGACGATGAGTTCCACAACTGGGCACGACGATAAATCTGCCCACAAATCTCTCCACACGGCAGATGTAAAAAAATAAATAAAAAATCAACAGCTAAAGAGCTGGTCAAAAATTCATCATCACTTCAAAATGGACATGAGGATGGCACTGCTAGTGACTGTTTATTATTCATGAAAATTGTCTTAGCAACATCCCCTTGACATACAGCTGTTGGAAATGTAGTTTTAGCTCAGCCTACCATGTGGTGCTCTTAAAGGATTCTACTGTGTAAACAAGCCATCGTAACTTCCTCAAAAAGCTCCTCACACGAGTCTAAAGGCACCCGGGAAATGCAGGAGTATCAAGTTAGAATGTCTGGCGCTTATTTCGCTCTGCGGACTCTGTAAAAGGATCTCAGAAAGAAGCAGGTTTATTGCAGAGTCTCTCACACACAAACACACGACACAAATATGCACAATACCCACGACGGCAAGGAAACAACGCTGAAATAGAAGAGATTGAAGCCAAAATTGAATTACTAAAACGTATCTGTCAGCAGAGAAAGAACAGAGGGAGATGGAAGTAGAAAAGAAGGGCAGCCTGAGATGCTTCTTCTCCTTGTCTTGTTTTAATTGCTTTCTGCTTCTTTTTATTTCACCCACTGGTAGATAACAGTCACTTCTCCTGCTTTACGCTGTTCTGAATCTGTAAAATGTCTGGCGCAGAGCTAGACTATGATGTAGATATATTTTATTTAAACTAAACTGTTTAAACTTTTACTTCAAAATGATCATTTACAATGTACCAACACTGGAACAGTTACAGTGTGTCGGTGGTGAACGTATCGTTCAATTGGAACTAATCTTTTATATGACTCTGGAGTAATGAGTAGTCTCATTGAGTGATTCATTCATTTTCATGCAGTACGTTCCCTCGCCACAAGGCAGCTGCATAAGCTCAGTCAGGACAGGAAACAGAAATGATTAGTTAACGAGTCAACTATGCGTCCTCATGTTTGAGTCTCTCGTTCATTTGTCACGTGACAGGCCGCTCAGGCGGTGTGACGAGTTGTTCATACGGATCTGTCTTTCGTTCATTTGTCACGTTTACATCGCCCACAAGAGGGCTACAGCGCTGCACTAGTGAATGAACGAAATGAACGAAATGACTTTCTATTTACCGTCCAAGCGTAAGTGATCCGAATCAGTAAAAAGACTCAAACTTCCCAACACTATGGAGCAGTACTGATGATAACAAAACAAGGACAGACGACCTATATAACTACTAAATAACTACAGGGTTGTGTTTTACAGAGGTCCAAGGAAAGAGTCGAGAACATGCTGACATATAGCTCACACGTTCCTGTTGAATAGTAGTTGTACTCACAGTAAAGGAGACAACATTGTACCTACAGGGCTCTTGAGAAGCCTGAGGTGTTTGGTGTTCAGGTTTATGTGGACTGACACTGTTACTGCTGTTCATTATTGTTATGGAGCAGAGGAGGTGGAAAAGCTTTTTTTATGATTGTAGAAGAGGATTGATTTTATTTCCCATCAGTGTTAATTGTCATAACCAGCAAAGGACACAAACACTACAGTCACTAAAACATTTTATTGAGAGTCATTGCAACAATATCAACATTTAAATATGATGTGACGATCTATTCATCATTTAAAGACTTTCAAACTAAGCACGTCTCTTCAAACTAACTTTAACTGCAATTTACACTTGCATCTAAGAATGAGCTGACCTGATGCCAGAACCACAGGCAGACATGTCTCTATGCAAAACATCTCTAAAGCTTCCCTGAACAGCTACATAGAAGACAGCTACACTTGCTTGCACTCATGCTTCAATTTTGAACGAACAAATATATTTCTTGACATGTGCCAAATAGAGATGAGAGATGTGAAAACTCTTTAGCAATCAGACCAGATCCACCCCAAACTTACAGGGGTCGGTGAAGCTGTGATATAGGTGCAGACACTGGTGATGGTGAAGGGATGAAGAGAAAGACTGAATGGACTGAAGGTCATATCAGCCTTCACTGACTGACGCTAATTTGGTGAGTAACTTGATGTCAGGCCAAAATTAAACTTGTCTGTTGTCTGTTTGAAGCTCTCTACACCGGTGATGTGTCTTCTCTCTCTAACATCAGTTTCAGATCGTCCTTGTTAAACACGTCATATCCACGATTTCAGCTTATCAGTTTAATAGTTTTGAAGCGGGACCTTCAGTATTTAGATTGGGTTGTTTGTGAAAAATATGGTATATCAGTTTTAGTTATTTCAGTGTCTCAGATACATATATCAGCATTTAGGTAAATATAAGTGTCAGATGGACTTGCACTCTACAGATACCTAGAAGGGGCCGGAGTTGACCGCCACCTGGCTGCAGGGACCGTCAACTACCTCACCATCAGACCACAGTATGTGAGGCTTCATGACTGTGTCTGATGTGATGATTTGCAGCACGGGAGCCCCACAGAGTACGGTGCTCCCTCCTTTTCTCTTCAGCCTGTACACATCAGACCTTAGACACAACACCGACAGCTGTCATCTACAGAAGTTCTCTGACGATACAGCCATCATTGGATGCGTATCAGAAGGAAATGAGCAGGAGTACAGGGGGGTCATCACAGACTTTGTCGACTGGTGTGCTCTCAACCACCTCCACATCAACGCCAGCAAGACGAAGGAGATGGTGATCGACTTCCGGAGGGAGACACCTCAGACCAGACTGGTGAACATCCAGGGATTGGATATCGACATGGTGGGAGCATACAAATACCTGGGTGTTCACCTCAACAACAAACTGGACTGGACTGACAACACAGATGTCCTGTACAAAAAAGTTGTCTCCTCTTACTGATGATAGTGAGGTCCTTTGGAGTGTGCAGGACTCTGTTAAAAAACTACTATGACACTGTGGTGGCATCTACATTATTCTATGCAGTCATCTGCTGGGGAGGGGGAAGCTATGAGAGAGACAGGAAAAGACTGAACAAACTGGTCAAGAGGTCCAGCTCTGTCCTGGACTGCCCCCTAGACTCCATAGAGGAAGTGGGAGAGAGGAGGATGTTAGCAAAGCTGACACCCATCATGAACTCCTCCTCTCACCTCCTGCATCAGACTGTGGAGGCCTTAAACAGCTCCTTCAGCAACAGACTGCTACTCCCACCATGTAAGAAGGAGATCTACCACACATCCTTCATTCCAACCGCTGTCACACTCTTCAACACCAGCATGACTTCTTTTTCTCTATATTTCTTACTTGTGAATAATTTATTATCAATCTTGTGTATATGAGTACTATTACAAGTGAATTTCCCTGGTGTGGGATGATTAAAGTTGATCTTATCTTATCTTAAAGGATTCCGATCAGGATCTGGACTTAAAAACCTTAAAAATTGAACAGTACAGTAACTCAAAGATTCTTTTCTTGAGCTTACATCTGGAGGCATGGTGATGCAGCTGCATCAGAATCCAGCTGGACAGCAAAGACAAAACACAATGTAGCAACATCACAGCGTCCCCAGATCTTAGAAATTAGCTTTGTGAGTAACATCTCATCATAACTGACGACGATGGCTGAAAAATAAAGGCCAGGCTGTCAACAGGAATTTTCTATTTGCTATGTGATTTAGATGTTTCTGTAGAACAGTCCTGCAGTTTTATTTTTTTTGTTGTTGTTGTTGTTTTTTCCAGCCAACACAAGCTTGTCTTTTGTCTTTTTCTGTCAAAAGCACAATTTGAGCTGAGCAAATGAAAAACACAGTAAATAGTCCTAATAGCCCTCAGGACGAAGTAATAAAGATGTGTGCCATGCTGTTATTCTGTGTTCTGCACCGTTTTGCCCAAGGGCCCTCAAAGTCGTCATTCAGCAGTGAAGAGACAGCGTTATTAAAATTTTGCTCAAACACGCCCAGGCAGCTAATGAACCTGGTCATGGCTGAAAGACTATGCAGAATCACAGCACATTTAAAGTCTGCTTCCTTCATTTGTGCGTCTCCAGCTTCACTAGATGTGACATTTAAGATGAAAACGACCTGGTCACCAGCTGCTTGTGCCAAAATGTCCAAACCGAATCCAAATCTGAAAATGAGAAAATGTGATGGTGCACATAAATAGACATTTCATTTCAGAGAACTGTGAGTCAGTTTGGACAGATTGTCTGCTGCCTCCAGACAAGACAGGTACATGAAAGCTTGGGTGTTTGTTGTGCAGACAGCAATAGCGTCAGGGTCTATTGATTTAGCAGCCAGCTCCTGGCATAATCAAAGCCCATCCCAGAGGCAGCGCAGTCACTGCTCCACTGCACTCCAATCATATTTGCGCTTGATCACATCCCAAAGAGCTTGTCACCTCAGTGTTTTGTGACACTTAAACCCAATATATACGTACACCCCCAACTTGTAAAATGGAAGTTGACCTTCTTCTCCTCAGGTAAACTGCAGGCTCCGCTGCCCCCTGAATGAGATGTTTACCCTCACACCATGAAGCGCCTGTTAATGCCATGCATTATTCCACTAACCCGCTAAAGAAAGCATGGAACAAACCTGGGCTGGTTTAGTAAAGGCTTGAGGGTAAGTAGGCCTTGTGGTTTTACTGACTTCTCATGGACTTTCACACCATTTCCAAGCACGAGCATGAAAAGCAAAGGAATCACCTCAGGCTGCAACTAATGATTATTTTTACCATCGGTTAATCTGTCATTCATTTTCCTGATTTAATCAATTAGTTGTTTGCTCCATAAAATGTCAGAAAAAGGATAATCTTTTTCCAAAGCCCAGATGTTTTCTTTTGTTGACAACCAGAAAATTTAAAAAGCTAAAATCAGATAATTTAGACATTTTTCCTTAAAATGACACAAAACGATTGATCAATTATCCCCATAGTTCAGAAATGCCCTCATAATTCAGAAATGTATTACTTATAAAACTTTACAGTTCTTTTACAGTATTTTCTTTTGTATACAACCAGAAAATTTAAGAAGTTAAAATCAGAGAATTTAGACATTTTTCCCTAAAATGACACAAAACGATTGATCAATTATCCCCATAATTCAGAAATGTCCTCATAATTCAGAAATGTCCTCATAATTCAGATATGTCCCCATAATTCAGAAATGTCCTCATAATTCAGAAATGTATAACTTCTAAAACTTCACAGTCTTTTTACAGTCTTTGTGGTGGAAAGATTACAAAGTAGTGAACCGCTAACTGTGGTTAGTTTGGTGATAACTGAACTGACTCATCCCCGGGATGCCAGGAGCCAAATCCAGCAAGAACACCACCTTGGTAGGCTACTGTATTACCCGGTTTTGGTTCCATGTCCAGTAAACTGAACTCTGCAGAATAAGATATACAAAGAACACAAAGGACAAACATACAGTCTAAATTCTTCCCCTTCAAATCAATGAGCACGGTTTAGTAAAAACAGATTATCAATGTCAGTGCACTCAGACATCAGAACCCTGTCAGCAAAAAAAAACAGTCAGCTGTGTAATCTGTAAAGTAAATAGTTGGCAATTCATTTAATAGTTGACAACTAATTGAAGCATATTTGCGTGTATGTTGAACAGACAGAACCGAAGCAAAGACAGCAGAGATTCTTTACCTTACAGTAACACACAGATGCTAAACATGTTGTTTCCACAGGGGGAAGCATAGCAGGTCTTTGGCAAACATTCTAAACATGAAATCATGTGATAGCTCCACTTTAATCCCCACACTTCTCTATAACTCATCTTGTGACCGACCTGCTTAGTATGGCCGTTTGTAAGAAAACAACTTATTTATTGTGTGGGTTGAAACAAAGTGTGCAGACACAGCACTCAAGGGAATGAGGCTTTGATGTGCTACGCGCTGAAGTTAAGTAAGTCTAAAATACATAATGAATTATTCAATAATGTTTTCTGGATGTTTTATAATATTAAAATGTTCAGTTATGAATGTTTACTGTGTAACTGTTTACTGTGTGCATTACAGTGCACAATGCAGGCGCTCACATGTAATATTCTCATGCCCTGGATGCATTTATTTCATTGCCCTGTTTGCCAGACTGTAAACATGAATACACATCGTCTGGGGAAATGGAAGAATTACCTACATAGTGGAGGCAGCAAAAACGAGATTTGCTGAGAGTTAGCTCAAGCTGTCTGGAGTGTTCAGCATCAGTGAGCTTCAACCAATGGAAACTCCTCAGAGACAAAGCAGTATCTCTCTCCTGTCTATCCAACTGGCCCAGACTGGCATCTGGTCCTCTCAATCTATCTTCCCTCTACCTATCACTTGCCTTTTGTAATCCATTCTTTTCACATTCCTGCTGCCTTGTCTCCAAATTCACAAGGTATGAGTATGAGAATGGACAAAGTTTCCAAAGTTTCTCAAAGTTTCTTCTCCATCCTAAGAGTACAGAAAAATACTACATGATTATTGTAAATTCTGACGTGATCTGCATTGGATATTTTCAGTTTGTTCCTCAGGCTAATGCAGCCTGTTGGCTCAGAAAATATCAATGAAGCAGTGTCACAGGTCTGTAACATCACTGTTAAATGGAGCATGTCACATCCAGGCTTGACCCTGGAAAAGGAATTGATTGATAGATGGATGGTTGGATGGATTAATGACAGACAGCATCCCACCAGAGACCGGCTGGCAAAAAGACATCTACGGTAAACTGTGTACGAATCGCCATTCTAGCCAACGTGCCCCTTCCTGTCAACCTGCATCTGGCTGGTGGGGCAAGTGATTGATGACAGCTGTCAGTCTGCTATCCGCTCCACCTCGTCACCCCCGCCGGTTGCAACTTCTGCCTCGGTAAGAGTCTATCTCCGTCTCCTGGCAGGTTTGACAGAGTAGAGGCACATCGAAACTAGGTCTCATCCACCCAATCAACAACAGCTCCCCTGTCTCTCCAACAGAAAACTAGGTGTGAGAGATGGGTTCGCAAGAATGACGTGGATATATTCTGATTGAAGTGTGATCTAGTGTGTTTTCTAGTACAATAGTTGGACATTCAGACATGCCTTAAAGCCACCACACTGTGGGGAGAGGCAAGCAACACACTGAATAAACTGTGGTTTTAGCTGTTGGAACTGAAGGAGAGTCAGTGAGTCAGACAGGCATTGTCAAGTAAAAAATCAGAGCTGCTGATGATTACACAGCAAACATGGTTTGGCTGTAAGTAAACCTGCCAGGATGACGGCTGAAAGGCTTTGAATGTCATTAATTAATTAGTCAAAGGAAGATCACAGGCCTCAACATCTACATCAAAGAAAGCAGCTTTACTTTCATTTTGCTAACAGCAGCGGGGAGCAGGATGCAGCAGTGTGGAAGGGTTACGCTTTCTAGCAGAGTTAAAGCAGGTGTCCACTGAAGCATGAGCTGGAATATGCAGAAGGGAATTGCAAAAAAGTTGTAGAAATAATCATTTTTGGCTATATATCAAGCCACAAAATTGTCATATAGTTTGCAGATGCACCGCAGTGCATCTTTAAATCAGGCACCAGAGGCTAGTGAAGTCAACCTGGATGGTAAACATAAAAAAAGAAAAACATCTGTTTGGGTATTAAATGAGGGTAGATTTTGTACATTTTTATGACTCAGGAGGTCTGTGCTTATTCTGCATTTCATATACTTTTTTAAAGAAAATTCTTCATTTTCTTCAGCATTTGCATTCCCACTAGGAAATGACATATGCTCTTTCTAATAACAATCTTTATCACACACCTCTAAAATTTTGCAGGTATGAGTCACGGCGCTTGGTTTACCATCTGTTTTGTACCCACATCGACCTCATCAGCCGCACAACTCCTTTGGCTGCCAGCTGCCCATTGGCTGAGAGCCACAGATACACTATTAAAAGCTCCACATATAACTGGATGACAACTTTATATAAATTATACCGATACTTTCAACGGGAACTTTTCTTAGAGTACGTATACACAGCGATGTGAAGGTATCAGTGTAGTGTCACTCACAAGTGTTGTTGCTTGCTCCAGTGAACTTAATAATTTATGAAATTGATGATTATCCATAAAATACCTCAATATACCCCATCCTAGCAGGCTGTTACAGGGCCAGACTGCATAATGATTAATCTACCAGTCTATCACTAACTCATGACCTTCCAACTGTGTGCAGGCAAGTTCTTTTATGCAGACTTTTATATGTTCACGTGACATAAAGCAAACCTAACGTGATATAAATTTGTAGGGCTTGACTTCTAGAATTGATCAAAAAGCTCAACATGGTGAATGCAGGGTTCAAATGTGGAATTGTACACTGTTTGGTGTATTTGCATTTCTTAAAACAGTTATACTATTATACTACATACTAAGGTAACCCTCTAGACCCCACAGCATCCCAGAGCACTCATTCTGTATTCCACTCCTGTCATTTTAAAATCATTCCCAGTGTATGAAAACCACTGACAGCATAAAGAATGGACAGTGTATGCGTGACGTCACCCATAGTTTAAGCTTCAAAACAGCTCTTCAGAATCGTATGTGGCTCCTGCTTCTTCCGCCTACCATCTAATTTAAAAATGGACATAGATGTGGATCATCAGTGGACCTGCGGCAGGCTGAATGACTCCTGGGTGCTCAAACAAGCCACCTGTAACAGCACCCACCTGTCAATCAACATCAGCAACCATGCTCTTAATTCTGCAAACCTTTAAGTCTTAATATATCATGAAGCATACAGTGAAGAAGTTTAGCTGAATGCAAATAACATTTGGTGGTGTTACTTTTATTCACACTGCAGCCATTTTGAATTCACATACCTGGTGTGCAGGAAAGAATAAGCCAGAATTATTCTTCAGTGATGAGCAGACCTTGAAGCCAAACCAATGACAGTATAAAGAATGGACAGCGCATGCGTTTTGAAGCTCAAAATATGCTGCACTGGCTGCCGCCATGTTGGCAGTCCTACTTCTTCCAACTGCTGGCTAATTTAAGGGCAAAAGGGCAAAGACATGGACCATTACTGGGCTTGAGGCTGGCTGAATGATGCCTGGGTGCTCAGACAAGCCATCTGTAACAGCACCTACCTGTCAATCAAAGCAGCCATGCTCTTAAGTCTGCATAACTTTAAGCCTTGATATAATCTGAACAGGTGCGTTCTATAAAAATTCAAAGAATGTCCTGAGCTTTGTAGTGTACATAGTTTAAGTTGTCATCAATAACTGGAACCAGAAATCTACGTCATAATATTGATATCAATGATTTTATTTTGGCGGGTTGCCACTGTAAATCTAAAAATGTCTCTGCCAACAAAGCATCCCCAATCTTATGGAGGCTATAAGATTGTGTTTTGAGGGAGAACCTTTCTGTTTTTGAGATAAATGCTCATTTAAACGACGGTTCTCAGTGAACTGCAGCAACATTCACAAATTCTACTGGAGTCTAGTGGGTTAAATAAATACTTAAAGCCGTGCCAGGAAAGATGTTTGTATGAAAAATATAGACCCATCTCATCAGCACAAATCATGAAGAAACGCTGCAACACAGAATAGTGTCTTTATCCTTATTGATCTGACTAAGTCGATTGACTCTATTTTTCCAAATTTAACTGCATGGACAGTGGCAGGAAATCAATTTGTTGATCAAGAAGTGGCAAAACTTAAAAGCAGAGAGGAAAACTGATTCCTTAAGAAAAGAAAGTTGGACCTCAGCATGTTAATTGAAATATATTCTACTACCTTGTAAAGTTAGAAAGCCCTCATTTGAATTGTAGCTTCAAATCTGTCAATAACTGAGTAACTACTACACTGTGTGGATGTGTTTTCTGAACTACATTATGAATACCTCATCAGCTCAAGTGTCAGGTGTCAAAACTATTCTCTGAATGCTTCCATTTCTCCTTCAGCTTGTCATTATCAACACATCATGTGAGACAACGCTTTGCAGGTAAGGAACAAGTGGAGCCCTGACAAGTAAAATTATACACCTTCAATTTCCAGATGAGTGATTATTCAAACTCTTCATATCTAAAGTTTGTCAGGTCTAGTGCTGTGCAGTTAACAGTTAGAGACAGCGGCTGTTGTATTTCCTATGATGTGAAACAGCCACACTTGAGACCGTTTAGAATGAACTGAGAGTGTATCTACTTTTCACAAAGTCAAAACAAACTGATATCGCTATTTATCTCAAGGCCTCCAAGTCGTATTGCTCCATATATCAGAGGGTAAAATGATGCAGATTCTCACTGGACTGGGTTGTTAGCAGCAGATATGGCTGGTTATATGTGCACGTTCCCTCTGGTGACTTTTGTCGCAGGGGGATTAAAAACATAAATATGGTCGGGGAATCCAATAACCATGTGCAGCGAAGGGAGAATATGCATCATCTCCACCTCGCAAACACAAAATGTCAGCAAGAAGAGCTGCAGCTGTAACCTTGACAATGACAATAATGGCTATTAAAATGGAAATAATGACGGCTTTACCCTGCAGGATTACCATGTCTGATCTGTCTGTGCAACGCTATTGGAGTCATCAGTGGCTGGAATCATAAACCCTATTACAATGTGATCATAACGCCAGCGCAACCTGTGATTTATTAGCTCGTAAACGTAGTTTACAGAGTATGATATTCTGTTTGAACAAAGGCTAACCATGCTAACACAATTTTCACAGGAATATCTGAACCCACATTACAGCCCCAGACAGCAGGATTGCCTTTTGTAGTGACAGTTATCCACATAGAAGTGACATTTGTTTTGTTTGAGCTATGTAATTAGCTAGATCATTAATTATCACAATTAATTTTAACAGGGGTTACCTCTTTGAGAACTTATAGGTACAATATTTAATGAAAGACAAAACTAGAACTTGGCACCAAATTACTCAAAAAGGTCTCTTGGCTGTTTGCTTTCACAATAATTACTACTACTTCTTGTGGTTAAAATTGTATTTATATAATTATTAGGGCTGTCAAGCGATAAAAAAATCAATCTAATTAATTATAGGCTCTGTGATTAATTAATCTAAATTAATCACACATATTTTTTGAGATATGATTTGAAACATATTCAAACATGTTTCAAATCAATCTGAATTTAGTAGCTCAATAAATCAATGAAAAATAGACATTATAAACACGAAAGTTCAATAATTTTATATGAAAAACTAAAAACTGTTCATATTCAATATGAGCATCTCAGGACAAACCTATAATCTCAACCTGACAGCACAGTAACAGTCTCTGTGACATCAGGACTTTTTTTCCAACATTCTATGTGCCAAAATAAACTTAAGTTAGCTCAGAGGATGCTCTCTGTAAAACCTCTGCCTGTCCTCTAACACTGACATTGACCTGCAGTCCATTTAGTGAGGCAGTTCGTTAATCAGTGTCAAGTCAACGACTCAAATCAAACAAAGAAAGTTATAATTCAACGTCATGGCAACAATATTTATTTTCAGTGACACTCTGGACTCTGAGAGCTACATACAATAATAAATAATACATCAAATAAATAAGAAAAGTCAAAGCAAAGTCAATTTGACATTCAACTCAGAATTATAAATAAAAAGTACTTTCATAATAATAATAATAATAATAATAATAAGTTATTGGCTGACTTGGCTGCAGTCTTCTGGATTAAAAGTCGGTTTTCTGTGTCAACCTTACTCCGTTTAGCACACGTCATGGCACATTGACTCACAGTTTGACCTCTTCTCTCTCTTTGTCTCTTGTCTGTTTTGGTCTCTATAGCTAATTTCCCCGTTCATAACAACTGTACTGAGGGTGAATATTTATACAACTCACCTGTTCAAATTATATTAATTCTTAAAGTTATGCAGAGTTAAGAGCGTGGCCACCTGGTTGCTGTTACAGATGGCTTGTCTGAGCACCCAGGCATCATTCAGCCAGCCTCAAGCCCACTGATGATCCATGTCTTTGCCCTTTTGCCCTTAGATTAGCCAGCAGTTGGAAGAAGTAGGACTGCCAACATGGCGGCAGCCAGTGCAGCATATTTTGAGCTTCAAAACAGCTCTTCAGAAACCTACACTGTAAACCAGTTACTGTGAAATTCACAGTAACTAACTGACAGCTGTTGACAAGTAACTTACAGGACATTATTGTTATTGTAATTTTCTTCAGTAAATTGTGTGTAACGGTAATTTTCTACAGTACATTATTGGTTACTGTAATTTTCTACAGTGAATGATGCGTTACTGTAATTTTTACAGTAATTCTATAACTACTGTAGTTTTTGACTGAATTCACAATATACTACTGTGGAATGGTTTACAGTAATTTACTGGGCACAAACACAGTAAATCACTGTGGATTTCACAGCCGAAATTTACAGTGTACCGGTGACGTCATGCATGCACTGTCCATTCTTTATACTGTCAGTGGTTTTGCCTCAAGGTCTGCTCATCACTGAAGAATAATTCTGGCTCATTCTTTCCTGCACACCAGGTATGTGAATTCAGCATTCAGCTAAAATCCTTCACTGTATGCTCCATGTCTTAGTGGCTTTTTGAGCTACTCACTACTTGTTCAAGCTATTTTTGACTTGGATTGTGGAAACCGAAGCTGGTGATTTGTGTATGTGTGTGTCTGTGTGTGCTTCTGTGTGAAGCCATCTGCTAACAAAGCAACTACTGTGCATCTGAGTGGCAAGACGGATGAAATTCCTGCACCCGTTTCCCAACTGCTGATCACTGAGAAGTGTACGCTAAGCATGCAACAAAAGCAGCCAGTGCCCAAATATAGGTCGGTTGAGGACAAGACTAGGAATGCATGACAGGGGATACAGAGAGCTCTTGGCAAGCTTCGTGGTCAAATCAATACAAATGAAGATGTCTTTTTGAAATAAGCAATGGGCCTCTGCTTCTTCCTGTTTTGCTCCCCTAACGAATCAATTTGACAGGGTCGTGTGCGTGGCAGGTCCACAAACACAAGTCACTTAAGCATAAAAACCAACGCTGGCTGTGTTCCATGCCGGGGTTTAGCCCATTTCATCGCGTCCTCCCTCACAGATCTTAGGTGATTGGACATAAAGCCTTCCCTCTTTATACCTTGTTATTTACACTCAGTAATTCTTCAGAGGAGTGAGGAAAGGAGGGTGTGTGTGTGTGTGTGTGTGTGAGGATGTGCTTCTGTGAAGGGATTTAAGTGCCAGCAGAACAAACAAAGACTCAATGCTGCACACGTTTAATTAGGTGCATCAGCTTTAATGGCAGTGCATATTTAAGCTGATATCAGTTTGAATTTGGATTAGACATATTATCATGAGAGTGTGCAGAGCAGTAATCAATGGGAAAATCAGCGTTGGAGGCAATTACAACTGCAACATATCACAGTTTATTCTGTTAGCTGGGAGAGTTGCAGAGTTGGCATTTCATTCATAATATTTCATTGTTTGTTACAGTAAATACTGCTCAATTAGTGTTCCAAGTATGACTATTTAAAGAAGGGAACACCTCTATTCTTAGATTGATCGGACAGACAAAACTCCTCCACTGACGTCCTTTGTATAATAAATGGATGGAAAGCGCAGGTGGTTTATGTGCTAGCTCTTTAGTCGATCATATTTAGTGTGCTGTGTTTCTCTTTGTATGTGTGGGTGCTTTTATTTTGTATGCCAAGGATATTTCCCTGCAGGGAGCAATAAAGTAAATGTTGTCTCATCTCATTATCAAATCTGAGTGAATTCAGACAATATTAGAGTATGTCTGAATCTAAGTGAAAAGATAGTTTGTTACAACAGATGTGATAGGTAAACTGTGCTGCATTATAATCTGCTACTGCACACATGTATTGGATCAGTTGCTGTATTTTCTATTTTTCTATTTTGTATCTCATTATGGCTTAAAATTTATATTGAGTCTGGATCTGAGTCATTTTTCCAGTGACTCATATTCATCATACTCATATAATATGTCCATTTAAAAGTTTGAAACTGTTCAGTATTTGGTCACATAACTACATGTAATGTGAAAGGGATTGCTAAACTAAGATAGCCTAAGCTAAGATAAACTGCCTTGTGGGATAAAAGATGTGAAGCCAGATCAATCTGACAACATATACGGTGATACCAGTGTATCTGTAACAGGCCAATATCAGCCATTATATATGAGGAGTAAAATCATAACATAAAAGCATAATTTAGAATGCAGAGTCAGGATTGAGCTGATTGTTCATAGTGAAACAGACGTATGAAGGAAAGAAAGCAGTTGTTGTCTTAATCATGACAAATCAAGCAGCAACTTCCCCTTTGATACAATATCTGCTTGAAGCAACCTAGCAGCAACCATGCTGTGGTGTGAAACCAATGAGGAGGAGCCAAAAGCTGCAGTTCATCAAACGTCCACTTGAGACAGACTGCAGAAGTGAGTCAGTCTCCATAAGTCCCCATGTTAAAATGTCCAACTTCACAGCAGAAATAAACATGTTCACAGCCTGGTACAAAAAACAGTTTTGGTAATTAATAATGATCTATGTTGGAAGTGTGGGGCGGAAAGTGGCACATTTATTCATGCATTATAGGAATGTTCTAAGATCCTCCCCTTGTGGGAAAAAGTTATAGACTATATGAGCAAATCATTAAATTGTGAACTTCCCAGGTCACCAAGACTATGTCTCCTTGGAGACAGAACTATGGTACCCCTGTTGAACAAATACAGTTTTAGAATATTAAAAACTGGCCTAATAACATGTGCACGGACTATTCTGAGGTGTTGGAGGGAACCCCAAGCTCCCACACTGAGTATGTGGAAAACACAGATGATGGGGACTGTGGCGTGCGAGAAGATGTTGGGGAGATTAAATTGTGAAAATGATATGATAAGAGAAAAATGGGATAGTTTTGGTAGACAGATGTGTTAATTTGCCTGCCTTGCCTACTCACCTGCCTGTCTTATTTTTAGTTATTTTATTTTCAGATTTTGTATTTTATTTTATTTATTTATTCTATTTCTTATTTTATTTCATTTATTTATTTATTTACTTTTTTTATGACCTCCATTCTGTCTGCTTTGTTCAATGTTCGTTTGTCGGTTGTAATAATGAAAATATAATAAAAACTTTGAATTATAAAAAGAAAAAAACAGTTTCGGTCTCTATAGCTATTTTTCCCGTTCATGACAACTGTACTGAGGGTGAATTTTTATACAACTCATCTGTTCAAAGTTATGCAGAATTACTGGTGGTTTGTTTGAGCAACCAGGCTTCATTGAGCCCACCTTAGCCCCACCAACACTCCAACTCATTTTTATAGATTAGTGGTGATCCAGCAAAGACAGGACTGTCATGATGACGGCGACCAGAGCCACCAAACTGAGCTTCACAGCAGCTCTTCAGAAACCTGTGGGTACTTTTGCGGCCCACAAATCTTCTGGTTTGTTTCAGTCTAACTGCTCTCCCTCTCACTTGACCTGGTGTCCAGCAGCAGAATGATGCTGTTCTATGTGAAAAATCACTGTTCATTAACCTGCCCAGTGATAAACTACAGACAAATTAGCAACTAGCTGGTGAAAATGCTAAACCAGATACCACAAAAAGTCAGTACAGGTGGCCAGAATTGTCTGCCACATCTTCACAAAGTGATGATAAGTCATTGTGTTTACAGCTTGTTCTGCTGTCCCAAGAAACCGAAAATTAATAATACCACTCATTTTTTAGTGTGGTGAAGCAATTTTAAGATGATTTTACAGTTCCGGTTGGCAAAACCGGAACTGTAAAATCCATGTTTGTGCGTAATCGATGTTCACAGTGTTGATGAAAACTGACCTTAAATACAAACAAATTATTTTAAAATTACCCATCGACTGCCAGCCATTCCAAGGAATATTTTCATATTACCACCAGATCAAGTGAGGAACTATGACCAAAGTCAAGGTTCTATCAGCTCTACATAGCCACTTCAGCCACTTTTAGCTTGTTTTCAGGCTCATAGTCCATTGATTGTTGTCTGCTGGATATGTAAATGTGTGCCAACATAGTAATTACATCAGATGATAATATGTCAGATGTTGTCGGCTTCTTCCACTGCAGAGGGGTGGCCAAAATGATGATTTAGCACAGCTTTAAATACTGCAGGGGATGCTGAAAATGCACCAGTACATTTAGTGCTGGCAATATGGACACCATTGTTGTATTTTATGGCTGAATGGTGCTAAGTAGAAGCAGTTTACAATTGAAAAAAAGTTTTATTGTCGAGCTAATCTTCTAAAAAATGTTGTACAGAGTAGATACAGATACAGAAGGTGTCACATCACAGCTTAGAAGGCAGGATGAGCTTTGTTCTCATTTCAGGCTGTAAGAGGCTGCAGAAAATGTTCACTAATACAGACAGTTTTCTTGGAGCATAAGAGCAACACAAAAAGCTAAAAATCAGTATTATTCCCCTTTTAAGCTATTGTCAACCAGAGACAAGAAATACTCCATCAGGCTTCAGGGAATTGTAATACTCCCACACAGACTGTGCAGTATTGAATAACAGCCTGATTTAAGTGCCCATCACTGTCCTAATTGGTTTCCTCTGGCTCCGTGTCTACTCTGCTTTCTCAATCTCCCTCTAACGCTCTGACCATCTCTCTGTCTTCCAGCCACATCTCTCTCTCTCTCTCTCTCTCTCTCTCTCTCTCTCTCTCTCTCTCTGTGCTTCGTTCTCCCTTACAGGATGTTTTCTGCTTGCTCTTATTTCTTGCTGGCTCCTTCCACAATGACTCTGATTAAAGTGGAGCCAGGTACCATTTACATTGATCAGCCCTCATTCAGCCACTTTTAGACCAAACCAGCCTTAACCAACCATTTCAAGGACATTTTTTTATTTTGACGGCTGGTTTAACCACCTCAGATGATGTCCTGATGAAGTCCCGTATTGATTCTAATATTGGTCGAAACTGTACCACCAACACCAAAAAAGAGAAGTTCTGTGTTTTAGTGAACTCTCTTTGAAATATCCAAATAAAATATAGTGTGGCGCTGTTTCCAAAATCACTATATACATGAGTGACATGGACATGCAGTAATTATTCAGTAGTTTCTGATTTCCTACGGTAAGATTTTGTCATATTGACACACTGCCTTCTCTTCTGCGTGGGTCGTTTTATTTTCCAGTTACATGAAGATATTTTCAAAGGAAATTCTGAATTGATTTCAGTGGCCACATACAGTAGAAATGTTATACACCAGGTGCAACATCAGAAAACCTAAAATCTAGTATGTATGATGATGTTTGTAACATTGGCGCATATCTGCACACATCATGCAGGGCCGCCAGGGCCTCAGGTGTGGTTCAAGAGGGCAACATTCAGACAGGATCAGGTGCTGCTCAGTGACATTTCAGACGGATTGTGAAGGGTTTGACCGGTCTGATCATCTGATTGGTGGCCGCAGCTTGACGTCAGGCTGCGTTTTTTTCCAAAAGTTGGATCCAGCTCAACTTCTCCGCTGTGGGTTGCTGCATTTTTTTAAGCAGACACCCCTACCCAAACCTGTGTTTGCGTTACAGCAGCAGATGCTGTCTGAATGTGGCCTTAAAAACATAGGTGTAGTCCGGAACAATGCTTGAAGAGCCACATTTTTTACTCCAAGAGACGAAAGAAAATACTTGCAGTTCTCAAAATCTGGTTGAAATTCACAAACATATTGTTCTTGATTGGATTTTCAGGGATTGGATCTTCTGAAGATCAAATTGTAAAAGTAGTAAAAATGAAAAGGCAGAAAAACATCCTTTCATTCACTCTTCAGACGGTTTCCTTGTGATGCCTTTTGAAACATCACAAAGCCAGCCTTTTAAACTTAGCCAGCATGCGCTGCATCCAAAAATGCCTCCAGGAAATGAAAGCTTGCTGAGCCAAGTTTTCATAACCGAGCTTGACCTCTGCCTGAACTCCAACTTTACCTCACCTCACCTTTAAATGGCTGTTTTGAATGCATCTTCATTTGCTCAGCAAAGTTAATGAAATCATTCAAAACACAAACTTCATGTGTCCATTGGCGTATTATTTAATGTCACGCTAATTACAACCTAATACATCTATGGTATCGCTTAATATTAATCTAGATGTTTGGCTGACTGTTGTGCAATGTTCTCAACATGATAAAACTGTCATTGAGTCAGTTTAACATGTGATCTTGTGGCCAGTTATTGTTGGCTAATGTATGTAAACTTGTTACCATAGAAACAGATACATAACCTTCCAAATGAGCCACAACACACCCGTACATATGCATGTGTCACAGGTGCACTCCAGTACTAAACAAATGACACTAGACCTCTGCTCACAATAGACAGTAGACACCACTGTGTGTACTGAGGCAGCATGGCATACGGTGTGGAAAAAGAAAATAAAGCTCATTGAAGTGTAAAAAACCTCAAATAAACCTTCTGTGTGTCCCAAAAGTCTGTCTGCCCTTCATTGTCAGTGGAGCAGCTGCAGGCTTTGCAGAAAAAACTACAGCAGGCTAAGTCATAATAACCTGAGGTACATTGTAAATGTTCACATACAATTCTCCACGATTACTTCCATCTTTCTTCATATCAGCTTCAGCATTTCTGGAGCTGGTGTCACCCTAAGGGCTTTACCGATGGCACAGTTTGTCCTCACTTACTCATGCAAACATATGTACTGTGACTGTGTTCTAACAATGGTTCTTTACGAGGGGCCGTTCAAGACATTATCCATTCTGGCCCTCTCACACGCATATATTCTCCTTTCAGATTAAAAAGAGCCTAGGACTCTGAGTTAAAACGCAGGTTCTTTTAAAAATCACAGGTAAGCAGAGCAGAGCTCAGGGTATGGTTTAAAAGGATCCATTTATTTACATTAAATACAATAAAAACCCTTGTTTCAGTCCTCGACTATCGGCTCCAGCTCTGGCTCGGCTCTGGTCCCGACTCGGTGCTGGCTTGGGTCCTAACTGGGCCCTCAGGGCCCACACAATCCTCCGACTCCTTCCATCTGTACGTACCAACACTCCACTTCCACTTCCGTCTCTTCTGTAGTGTGTGGATGCCGCCACAGACCTGATGCTCGTTGTCCAACAATTAGCTTGTGGTGTGTTCAGGGGCAGTCAGAAAAGTCCACTTGGCATGCAAAATACTAAAAACAACTTCAAAACACTCAATAAAAACACAAAGTTAAAAGCATGTACAATCCCATAAAAACTGACCCTATCACACGATCATGGACTGGAAAACACCGGTGTTTCCTGTTTCATGCTCTCCAGGAGAGGACTTAACAGACGTAGTGTTATTACTGGTAGATCAGTGCATAATCAAAGAATCTAAAGAGCTAAATCAAGTAGTGTCATTTCACTTTGTAAATCTCTTCAACTTTATGGAGGAGCATGGTGTATTAGATTCACTCAATGAGCAACATTTATTTTGTCTTCATAACATATATTTGCCAAGAATTCAAAAGGCTGCTACTGAATTTCAGAACAGTGGAATAATCAAGGTCTTTCAACACAAGGGAGACAATCTCATCTTCAGCTGTGGCAAAGGGGCATAATCAACAATGCAGGAGTGCTTAACCCAAGTATGAATGGTATTAGTGACACAGACAGTAGCCTTGGTATTGATGACAACACACCACTCTCAGAGTTACAGACAACCAATGCTGTTACCATCAGTGAGACAATAGTGGATACATTGCAGCAGACTTTTGAAACCACATTTTATTAAATGTTTTGATTCTGGAGAACTCAATCAATTGACTGAAGGGTTATTTATTTTAAGAAATGATTTCCTTTGTTGAATCGTAGGTCTGAAACTGACGACATTGACATGAATACAATATCAGTTGAATCTATGAGAACAGAATTCAGGATAAGAAACAAAAACAAAAATAGTTTCACATTGCACATACATTAACCGACTGAAAAACAGTAAGTTTAACAATAAGACAGGTTCATGTTGTTGCCCTCAGTATGATTTTTTTAAAGTTTTATTTGTATGTTTTGGATAGCAGAAAAGGCTTACACTACCCATAATCCTCAACCACCGACGATTTGTCATGCCCCTGGGCATCTGATAGTGACACACAAGGTACCCTTCCACGTCTGTATGAAACACTCTGGGTTCTCAATTGACTCCAATGTAAACCCGTCCGTGGCAGTAAGAGACGCTTAGAGCAGAGGCTACAGCTGTCCATTCACTCCAATAATAACCCAGTCACGGCGATATATGACGCTGTGAGCTTCAATCTGATTGGCAGAGGGTCCTCGGTTCTCCAATCAGATTGAAGCTTACATATTTTTCTTTATTTGCTTAAATAGTTTGAACACTGATTCAAGTAATGTGGGTTTCAAACTGAACATTTATTTTTACATCTATGCAAATGCATATGTAATATCTGTAAATTGAATGCATAATAAATACAGAAACAGTTATTTAACAATATAATAAGGTATAGTTTAATTTATTTTAAATTACATTGCATTTTGTTACATTCATACTGTTAATGTGGCCCATCGAAGGCAACCATTATGCTGATGTGGTCCTCGGTGAAAATGAGTTTGACACCCCTGGTCTAGAGCAACACTATGCTCATGTGTAAAACGTGTAAATCACAGCCTGATTGTGGTGCTACAGGAAAATAATTACAACTCATTCACTTTACTACAAATATACAATATTAAATAAAACAAACAAAAAATAAAAATAAAGTTTCTGAAATAAAAAGTAATGACAAAATAAAAAGTATGAATTCAGTTACAAAAACACTGGTCTATAGCAGGTGGGAAGTTTATAACAACACAATGGAAATTAAAATAGATTAACTTATCAATGAAGAAAAAGTTACAGTAAAATTACTTTGCCCTCCTTTCCTAGACAAAATACAGAGCCAAGTTCCAAACCCATTTTATGCCAACTGGAGTTAGATGGTGAAGAGGATGTCAACCGGGTCAGCTTTGTAGGAGACCAGCATAGAAGGGGGCAAAAACTCTCTCTGCAAGCTTGAATTTGTGAAAGTGTTCTTAGTCCATCCTGAAATCTGAAAAAAAAATACAAGTTTGTGATTTTAACAAAAGGTCACATGCAGCAGATGAGAGAATTAAAGAGAGATATAATTAAGAGAGATATATATAATTAAAAATTGTGACTAGTTACTAAGGAACGAATGAGGAATGAACTAGGAACGACCTGATAACTAATGAATCGTTAATAGGTAATAATGACACCACAACCACCATAGCTTTTTAATGACAGTGATTTCAAAATCGCATAAGCATGGGCCGTAACTGTCAAAAGCAACTAAACCAGATATAGTCTACATAATAAATAAATAAATGTCTAATCAAACATACCGTGCATAATAAAAAAGAAAATATAGGAAAAATAAGTATTATCTGGCTAACAAACCTTTTTCATTTAAAACGAAATGAAAAATGTCCTGCTTGTTATTTTGAATCAATCAGTTCATGCCGTTGTCAGATGACAGAATCAAACAGATATGATGTTAGAAGATATATTCTATGATCTTCTGTATTGAATGATGAAATGAGAGGGAGCTGGATATTGTAGTGTTAGTCTGTTTACATGTGTTTGACGTGTTTTTTGAAGCCGTTAACTAGCCGCAGCATTAGCTGTGTTGAGAAACATTTATGATACAGTAGATTGATTTTTGGCACTCCAGGTTAAAAAAATAAAGCAGTAACATAAAGTATATAGCATAATGCAGACCTATAATGTAAATACCTCCGTATATTTTGAAATGCATGCAACGTTTGAACATTTCCTCATTTGTGTAAACTTCAAACACTAAACTTCATGTTGTTGAACCTACTTTCAAATTAACTGCTGCCCCAGCTAACGACTGTGTCCCAGATAAGAAACTATGAATGTTAAAGTATGTTCCACATGCTTACAGCCACTTCCATTCCCTCCTATGGGTATCAGGTGATTGACAGGAAGTAGAGCGTAACATATTGCACGCGCTGAAAAAAAAAAAACATTTATTCAAGCACAATAAAATAACACACACAAACAGCCACAAACCCAAATATAGCCTCAGTATTTGCTGTGATGAATTCTCTCACTGCAGTGGAAGCTGTTTTTTGTTACTGTTCATGCTGTACAAGAAGGAATGACAGCAATTGAAGAAAAAACAAAAACAAATATTTAAATTAATTACAATGAATATATGCAGGCAAGAGGGAGAATGAGGGCAGGATCAGCCTCACAAATGTAGTGTCATAATAATAACAATAATAATTGTTAATGGTTAAACAAAAATGGTGAAACTGGCGTATTTACAACCCTTACAATCGGATTGTGTGACAGCTGGTGTAATTTTGGTGCGAACAATGTTATAAAAGAAGTGATGGCCAAAAACTTGACAAAAGTTGTAGTAAATAAAGATCCAGTGTGTTAGATTTAGCTGGCTCTACTTAAAAAAACTGGTAGAAATGGAATATCATATTCTCTATCTCTTCTTCATTGGTGTATAATCAACTTAAACTAAGAATCACTATGATTTGACTTATAATGAAACTTTTATATCTACAGTCACTGCGGGTCCTCTTCCACCATATTGAGCCACCATGTTTCTACAGCAGCCCAGAATGGACAGAACAGAAGCAACAAAATAGTAATACACTAGTAAAGTATAGCTACTTCAAACTTGTACTCAATACAATACTTGATTAAATGTGCATTAGACAAAAACTGGCAAGGACCCTACAGGGACACCCTGAACATTATCAGAGTAAAGAGAGAACAAACCACACTCACTGACAGGTTGAATTACATGTTCCTACTATTATATTATATTATTTATTATATATAAAGTAAGGATGAGAAAAATGTGATGACTAAACACCAGACCTCTGTACAGTCTCTAAACAATCCCGAATGATACACAGCTGATCACAGGTAACTTAACTCCTGATGATAAACTGTAAATGTGACATACAGAAATGGGAATTGGTTCAAACCCCCAGCAGGCCCAGTCCATGGTGTCTGCATGTGGACAGCACAACTTGAGTAACTATAATGCAACACAATCAGCCACATTCATGCATAAGATATATTTTCTGCATTACAAGCAGTACAACCATGACACTGAGCAGAGAGAGAGAGAGAGAGAGAGAGAGAGAGAGAGAGGGTGGGTGTTTTTGACTCACCTACTATCTATCTGTCCTCTGTCCTTCATGGTGGAAATGTCCAAAAAGCATGTCATATATCAGACTGGATTTGAGGTTTACCAGCACAGATGACTCCATTTAAAGGTCCAATTTTCTCTTTCAAACAGTTGTTCCAACTTCATCCTCTTTTTCTATCCAGGGCTCAGGTCCACTTTTTGAGTAGGTTCAGTTTATATTCAGTCACTCATTTTGAGCAGCTGGATGAGCCAAGAAATCCACTCTCTGCAACTGCGTATCTCACAAAGGTAGCTGAAATCACAGCATGATAATTCCTCTGGTTCTGTCGATGTACATTTCTGTTTGTGGTTTCGCTTTCGTGAAGCTACAGCGGCTCCCTTCACTAATGAAGCAAGATCAACTTGACCTGGCTTCAAAGGCTTGACGTGAATGCTTTAAAGGTCCAGTGTTTAGAATTTAGTTGCATTTAGTGGTCCAATCACTGCATTGTAATCTCCTCACATCACCCTCACCTTCCTAATGTAAAGGAGAAACAACACTTTAAGGACCCTGTTTAGAGTCAGTATTTAGTTTGTCTGTTCTGGACTACTGTATAAATAAGGTGTTCCAACATGGCGGCCTCCATGAAAGGGGACCCTCTCCCACTGTAGATATAAAAGGATATTTTTTAAGTAACAAACATAAAAAGATTCTTATTTTCAGGTGATTATACATGCATCAAAACATAGTTATGAATATTATATTCCATGTTTGCCTTATTCTGAAAATAGAGGCCCCAAATCTTACACACTGGACCTTTAATTCAATACCATTGTTCACCAGAAGGACTGACTGACATTTACCACACACAAATGTAAAGAATGTGTCTCCAGTTATGATGCTCCAGATCAGGGTAAAGCACATCAGTACAAAAGACAGCATGAATCTGTTTAATACTGCACATAAACAAATGCCAATAGACAGCTTGTAATGGCTGCCAAACTGAACAGATCTCCACACTAGTGTGATTACAGCTCAGATTACAACCCCCCCAACTCATCTTACATCATTTGCTGCGTCATACAATAAATAGAATTCATACAGATGGATGTTACGACCATTTTCCCACGTGTAAAGACACTTAAATGGCAGCCTGTGCACATAATGGCGAGGTTTCCAGCAGTGCTGTCAGTCTGTATATTCTATCACAGCCAAAACACCATTTCATATCAAAACCCTGCATATAAAATGAGATTAACCGTGATCATGCTGACATTAAGGTCAATTAAGTCACATGCTGCTCAAGTCTGTGTGCGAAGATCTGCTACTAGCTTTAACACTGACATTTATTGATAATAATAATAATGCTGGGTCTCCTCCTTAGAACATATTTGAATTAAAAAGTGGCATTAACCCTTTGATGTGACCACGCATATTTTTGTGTTTTTGGCTTTTAATTTCTAGCATATTTTATCCTTTTTTCATGCATATTGTTAATGATTTATGCAAGGTTGTGCATTTCTGAGTGTTCTCAATTTTTTTCATGTATTTATACTTATTTTTAGCATATTGTCAAGAATGTGGCCTGAAATAAACCTTAATGTCCCTACACACAAAAATGTGCACACTGAAACCCATATATGGCAATTTGAGAAAATACCTGCTTTTGCCGATAGAAGGCGCTCGCACTATATCCTCCCCCTCCTCTCTCCACAGGAGCTCTGGGGCATTAAGTCTGTGTGGGTGTGTGCACGCGCACGTATATACAGTGTGCACATTGCATTACCGTATGACCAAATGCATAAAAGCGAAAATGAACAAAACGCAGGATCTTTACTAGCACATGAAAGTCATGTATGTAAATGTAACATTTTCTTCTAAAATAAATCACTGCACTAAAATAAATGTGTGTCTCTTTTGGGTCACTTTTGCCGGTCCCAAACCCGGATAAAGGAGATAAAAAAAACAAGAATTGACAGACAGAAAGTTTATTTGTAGTTCTAAATATATTTAGGGTGGTTTTTACTCACTCTCTCACAATGTTACTCCTCTCTCCTACAGCGTCCATTACAATAACGTGCACATAGCAGATTATGCAAATTAGTTGAGGATGTCATTTAGCGACTTTTAGGACAGCCAATAGCTACTTTCCTTACTGAGAAGTTGGCAACACTGTACAGAGGAGCAGAGCTTCTCGTTTCATACCTGGCACAATGAAGAGGTACTACACCACTGAGTCGGAGCTCACTAACGTCATGGAGCCCGATCCCGAGCCCATGGAGCACGACTCCGTAACCTCGGATTCGGACACTGACACAGCCAATGTGGCTGGCTCATCCTCCACCAGCTCCACCAACTCATCTGATGGTGGGGGAGGGGAGACACTACCGGACCTGTCATGGAGGTCCACAAACAGAGAGATCCACTGGGCACCCACAAATTCCATGACACACCAGTTTAACCCTTTAGGCACAGGACTAACCCCAGGACCCACCCACTATGGTGTGGCCAGAGTTGGTGAGCTGATTGACAGTTTTGATTTATTTTTCACCATAGAGATCACAAAACTTGTCACTGAATATACCAACCTGCATGGGAGAAGTACTGTCCTCGAGTGGAAGGACCTTGATGCCACCACCACTTGACTCCCTCTGTTGGCTGACGTCTATCTGTCCCACAGCAAAGCAACCTGCAGCGTGTGGGATGGCCAGTCAGGACGGCAAATCTTTCAGGTGACCATATCGGTAAAAACCTTTGTGCTGATCAGCAAAATCCTGTGTTTAGTTGACCAGCTGTCCAGACCACGACGCCGGGGAGTGGATAAGCTGGCTGCAGTCCTGGAAATCTGGGATCTGTGGACTGCCCAGCTCCCTCTGATGTTCAGTCCAGCTGTGGACTGAAGCCGGCCAGGTATGGCTTAAAATGTGGGTCACCTGTGATGAACAAATGTCATATGCATGGAGGGTTTCTGTTTACACCGGCCAATCAGCTGGTGTGAAAACAAGGTCGGAGGGTCTTGTTGGACAGGATGTAGGGGCTGAGACTGAGGTGACTGTGACATGTGATAATTTTTGTTCGTCCTTCAGGCTGGCAGAGGAGCTGCTTCGAAGGAAGATCACCATGGTTGGCACAATGTGCAAAAACCGACCAGAGCTTTCCCCCCTGAGCTCCTGAAGGTACGGGCGAGAGAGGCCCTCTCCCCCATCTTTGCATTCACTCCAACTCACAGCCTGCTTTCCTACATCCCAAAGCAGGGCAAAACTTTGTCCTGCTCAGCACCAAACACCGGGGCCAGAGATCAGCAGCAAGGAAAAAAGGAAGCCCCAGATCATACTCAATTGTAACCGCTAAAAAAGGAGAAGTGGATACCATGTCTGAGATATTGACTATTCCGCATTTCTTATATATAAAATCATTTTCCTTCATATTCGTTTTTGTTTCGATGATCTCTACATAGAGCTGCAGGAGGAGGACCAGACGGTGGCCCTTCACCCCTTTATTTTTAACATGCTGGACATTAGTGCCCTCAACGCCTACATTGTGTGGACAGCCATTGATCCAGCAGTCAAAGTCCTACAGAAGGAGGCTGTTCCTGGGGGAGTTGGGGAAGAAGCTGGTCACCCCACAGAGGGCCCACAGACAACTGGGGTCGTCAGCCTCGTCTTGGAAGCTCAGGCTGGCTCAGGTGACCCCACCACAGACTCAGCCATGCCACTAGCACCGTCACCACCACCCCCAGCTGCAGAGGCAGTGTACGCGCTGCCCTACACGCAGAGTTGCACCACACCATTTGCAGCTCCTGCCGCCCCTGAACTGTTCTGTGTGCCGATGTTACGTTATGTTGTTATTGTTTTTCAGTTTATGTTCATTTATAGATCCTATTCTTGCTCTGTTTTATGTTGTTATAATAAATAAGTGTTACAAATGTTACATGGGCAATAGGCGAGGTTCTTTGTTACAGCACATAAAAAAAAATATTTGTATCTCTGATTAGGACTGATGCAGGTTTAAAAAATAAAATTCAAATCAAGTAGAAAATTATATTAATTTAGAATATTGTACAGCTTGATTTTGATGAGCACATTTTTGTGCAAAGGGTGCTTAATGTGAGTATTTGACAGAACACAAAAATAATAGTGCATATATATAAATATTGCTGCTAATCTTTCATATATACCAGGTTGCAATAATCAAACCATAAATAATCCAGTCTGCATGAAGTATATAATAAGTTATTGTGTTTTTAGACCATAAAATAGAGTTATATCATGACAAAACTTGTCAATTTAAGGGTTAAATTTTTTAAAAATAAAAAAAAAATTATAGCTTTAATTTTTTAAGAATGATGCAGGTTTAAAAAAAAATTCAAATCAAGTAGAAAATTATATTTAGAATATTGTACAGCTTGATTTTAATGAGAACATTTTTGTACAAAGAGACAATTTTGAAGGTGCATCAAAGGGTTAAAGGATATATCGGGTTTCTAGTAAGCCAACATGCACCACAGCAGAACCCTGACTCTGTCTGACCTGAATGGAACTGAACCTTAATTAGTGTTGTCGGTAACACCTGTGTTTGCTATTTCATGTCAAAATGGCTGCTGTGTTTGTGTCCATTGGATTGTGTGACTACACAACTATTTTGTTGTAAACAGTGTTATGAAAGCAGTGTAGTTGTAATAAACTGGAATTACCCTTTGAAGTTACAGCGTGTAACATTTAGGGTGATTTATTGGCAGAAATTGAATATACATAACTATGCTGTCAGTGGTATATAATAAGTGGTATTAAACGAGTTGTTGTATTTTTATTACCTTAGATTTTGTACATATACCGCAGGTCGAACGTGTCCATCAGCAATGTCAATCTAAGAGATAAGACGCAGCTTGTTTATTGCTCATATAAAAAACTGAAACGGACATGAAAACTGTTGTTTATAGCTTTAGCCAGAGCATAATCACCAACACAAGTTATTTTTTCCCGATGTAGACTGAGTGTTTGACAATTTTTCTGATTTTCTTATTGATTGAGTGTTTGACAGTTTTTCTGATTTTCTTATTAACTGAGTGTTTTACAATTTTTCTGATTTTCTTAATCCATGCACTACAGTTTCTCTGTTGTTTTTGACAAATATAACTGACAAGTATAACCAATCTGAAACACTTAAGATGGTTAAGTATAAACACTGAAGCACTGTGAAAAAAGTAGTTACTGATAACTGGACGTATAACCTGTTTAAATGTGAAATGTAACCCTTTTGAAGAACTAGAATGCACATATAATCACACAGAATGCTGTAAAACAGGTAGATAGCAAAGCACAATGTTTGAAGTAGAACTGGCTCATGTGAGCACACAAGATTAATAAGGTAGTGAGCACTTGGTTTTTTAGTAAGAGTTTGACGTGATGTGTGAACTATGCAACAGTGTGAAAATTTATAACCGTGTGAAAACCTATAACAGTGTGAAATTTATAAAACTTTTAAAAAATATAGTTGAAGAGATCTGTGACATAATGGTGTAAGTAAAACCAATAAAAGTTTTTTAAAAAATAGAATCACAGCAAAACAGAACCTAATGGTGTCATCCAGGAAAGAATAAAACAAAAGAGTGTGTAAAACAAGACACTATTAGCGTGGAAAAACCCCAAAGTTGACGAGAGCAAACATAAGCAAAATTTAGGAGGAGCAATACACCATTAGAGGAAAATCCCCAAACTTGAGACCACCCCTGAAAGTCCCTAAGAGTCCAAAAGCATGGAAAATTACACCATTATGGCATAGAGAAAGTTTGGTCAAAATAGGCAGGACATATGAAATTTGCATAAAGTTCTCAAGAGTATATAAGGTAAAGCCCTGAGTCAGCGAATTCAGTCTATCCATGGGAGACTTGGGATCTTGTTGTCTGTAAAGATAATAAAGAGTTCATTCTGCTGCCAAACCTGATGAATCCTGAGTGTTATTGTCTACATCTGTAGAGTAACACTATTTGACCTGATTTGGACCTGAGAATTAGACAAGTCGTGCACAGTCTTCTGAACAAAGGACAACGTTGGGGACCGTGACACAACACCGTGTCAGTGATAAATATTTAATTGCTGCAGAATTCATGTCACGTTATGCACCAAAAACTAGGCTTCACTGTTTGAACAGAAATTATGCCACAATGTTACGGAGATTAGTTGATATGCTGAAACTGATGTCAATCCATAATTTGCCTAACATTACAGTGACAAAGCACGAGCTGCTACATAAATAAAATGCTGTGTTTTATTGGTGTTGGTCAGATTATAATAACTTTACAAAAAGTTTAGAAACATACCTCGGTCACTGCTCTGCCGTATGGCCTCCTCCTCCTGATCTTGTATCTCCTCTGTCGGCTTTTCCCCGCTCACCTGGCCCTGACCGCCCCTTCCTGTCCCTCCGTTGTTGGTGTATTTATACGTTTGTTTGTTTTTTCATGCGAATGCAGCTATCGATATCAGACAATAGCAGCCGACAATAGATTCGCTTATTAGCGTTACACCACTAATCGTAGCTTTTATTAGCATGCAGACCAGCTTGCTGGATTCAAACCTCCACAGGCTTGTTGTTGTGATGAAAACATCTTTTGACACGTGAGGCCAAGGTAGCTTCTACGAAACGAAGAGTGTTGAGTTCATTGCAATCAGAAAATACAGAATCTACCAAACACTGAATCTTAGCGTGACGCACTTCTCATAGGTGATATGTGAGAGTGAGAACAGACATAAATGAGACACCACTGACCAAGTCAGTGTAGCATCAACATTTTTATGGTGGAAAAGTTACACAATGTTGCTTTAAAATATTCATTGCTTGTTGCACTTTTAATTTATTCAGGTGCAAGGCTGTTCTTTAAGTAAACACACCTTTTATTTGCCATCGCAGAGAAGGTCTAGACCTGCTCTCCATGAAAAGTTTCATGAGATAACTTTTGTTATGATATGGCGCTATATAAATAAAATTGAATTGAATTGAATTGAAGTGTTATGATGGAAATGTCTCTCAAATTGCTTACTTGTGTTTTTTGCAGAACTGAATATGGGGATGCATCATGTTATTGTTGTTCACAGCTCTTTTCTGACTAGAATCAGGCTTTGACTCAGAAGGACAATCTCCTTGAGACTATAAAGAAGGCAGCTCAGGTTTTCTCACTGGTCTCTTTGAGTTGTGAAAGAAAAGTGCAATCTGTTTCAGTGATTACTGGCTGACTCACAATAAACTGAAGTGCTGTGGTGTCTTACCTCCATTTTACAGGAGCCTATTCTGTAAAATGTCTTGTGGCATCTTTCAGGAGAAAAGAAACATCTGAGTCAGCCTGGGTCTGTATTGTGACAGGACTTTTTGGCTATTACAGTACATAAAGATAGCTATGAAAAATTCAACTAATCTCCCAGCCATGAAACAGCTTAGTAATGTTTACATGAGCTGCAGGAATGAAATGCTTTACAGCCCGTTAAATGCTTGTGGAACCACCTGTCATGTCAGTGAAGTGGCAAAGCTGTGGCTTCATTTCCATGCACATAAGAAACCCTAATATGGATAGAAATTTAAAATCAATTCCCTGGATTTTCACAACCTCCTGCTCAAACGCTTCATGCTGACATCTTATAACAGTGTGACTCATTGTATTTCTTCTTATACTACTGTTGAACCAAGTGAGTTCTTAAAACCTGGAACAATGATTTTGGTCATTTGACATATTCCACCTTAAGAAAACAATATAATCATTCAGGGAAACAGTTGTTTCAAGGTTCATGTTGGGGAAGTCACTCGTCATGCTTTTGGGGATATTTAATTCAGCTGGAAGTGGATGTGATGCTTGAAAATGACTCATTTACATATTAATTTGCATGTCACAGTGGATCTGTTTCAGTGTGCTTTTGTAAAGTTGCATTGTCTCTACTGTATCTGCATAGTGAATGCCACTTCCTGTTGGGAGAGGACCTTCAAAAAATGTGTTTTACCACTGCATGATTTCAGGAGCAGTGTTAAATTGTTATTCCTGTTTATTAGTTTGTTTCATCTGTCCATTAATTAAGCAATATTACATGAGAGGGTGTGCTTTAACGTCATTATTGGCACGACAGTGATGCGGCCAGCATTAGCGTCAGCGTCACTGAAGCGCCATTAATAAGTTACACAATACAACAATTACCAACTTAAATAAACTATATAATCAAAAGATATTAATGTTTTGGGGTAATTTGCTCTCAAAATAAACATTTTTTTGCTCACTGTTTCTGTTCTGATCTCCGTTTCTATGGAGATACACGGGGCCCAGTAATACCTGGAAAAAAATCAGTCGCAGCAGTAGACTCCTATGTGTAATGGAACTCAGTTTACTACTCAAGCAAGTAGCCCGAGCCTTAGTAACGACCTAGCAACGGAGACGCTTTCTAGTCCCGTCAGAGTTTCTGGAGATGTGGAGTTTCCCAAACTGAATAAATAGCCCACATATAAATACTAAACCGCTTTGCTGGTTAAGTCTTGTAGTGACTAAGATATCTGCTGAAAAAAATATATTTTTCCATGGACAGATAAGTAAGTCAGTGAAATTCACATTTATTTTGAAGCTAGCGCCGTATCAGCGACTCACCTGCACAGCTGATGGAGGATAATCCAAACATTTCCAGTAACTCCACAGCGTTGTAAAGTCCAAAAGTCAATGTACTGAACAAAGACTGATGTAATCATTTCCAAAATGAACAACATGTTTTTATCTAACCAAATATTCCTCTTCAGTCCATATTAATCCACCTTTAGTCTTCAAAAACAACATTCCCTGCGTTCACTGAACTGTTTGATCTCCGACGTGCTGCACACAAACAAGGTACACACCTGTATTAACGAGGTACACACCTGTATTAACGAGGTACACACCTGTATTAACGAAGTACACACCTGTATTAACGAAGTACACACCTGTATTAATGAGGTACACACCTGTATTAACGAAGTACACACCTGTATTAACGAAGTACACACCTGTATTAATGAGGTACACACCTGTATTAACGAAGTACACACCTGTATTAACGAGGTACACACCTGTATTAATGAGGTACACACCTGTATTAACGAAGTACACACCTGTATTAACGAAGTACACACCTGTATTAATGAGGTACACACCTGTATTAACGAAGTACACACCTGTATTAACGAGGTACACACCTGTATTAATGAGGTACACACCTGTATTAACGAAGTACACACCTGTATTAACGAGGTACACACCTGTATTAACGAGGTGGTCTAACAGCTCCATAACACAGAATATTCATTAAAGAAAACTGAAATTGTAAATTCAGATGTATTACTTTATTAAAGTTGACTTCCAGTGGACTTATTCGTATTTGTTTACATGTTCTATATTTTCAGGATGTGACAATGTGGAGATGGTGGAGTGATATTTTTAGTGATGAGTCAGGTGTGCTGTCATGCTGATTTGAGCACATTCTAAACGTCTAGTTGACCAATCAGATTGCTCTGCCGGACCTACTTGTTGTATAATTTACAATATTAACTTCCTTTAGAAAGTCTTAACTTTCACAAGGAGGTCATAGGTCAAACTTGATCAGCCACAGAATAGAACCAGAGGAGCTGGCAGACTTTATGCTAAGCTTTAAGTCTCCTTACCTTATGGAACAGGACAGGCTCGAACCAGCTATTTGTAAATCCTTCACTAGGCTTGTGTGTAAGGTCCTTCCTATAAGGTCTTAGTCACTGGCTAGTTTTCAAACTAGTGATTTACTAAACCTGGTTGCAAAAGTAAAACTTAGAACCTGTTTGCTAAGTTACTGTAGCATCATGAGATGAAATACAGCTTCAAAACTATATTTATATCAAATATATATTAAGGAGACCAAATGATTTATTAAACTGCCAATTAAGTTAACCTAACCATCTGTATTTGGTCATTCAGTCTGTATTATTAGCATAAGATTTTGTACTTTGTAATGGGCAGGTGGTAGTCTAGTAATCGGAGCGTTTCTTGTTTGATCCTGAGCTCCCTCAGTCCAGTTGAAGTGTTCTTGGACAAGATACTGAACCTCAAATTGCTCCTGATCGCTGTTCCATTGGTGTGCGAGTGTGTGTTTGAGAGATTTTTGTATTATTGTGAGTGCTCTGGATAGGAAGCGCTGTATCGCTCCTGAGCCAGTCATTCATCAGTGAGTGAATGCGACAAGTGTCGTAAACACTGTATGATACAAAGCCACTTCATTTGAGGTATGTTGTGCATAGCATCCAGTTGAATAAATGTAAGCCAGGACTGATGACCTAATGTAGTTTATTTCATCTCTTGTATGCATGGATAGCTTAGACCAACTTCAGCACAGATCAACACTGATCAGCGTAAGAGCTAAAGAGAAATTGAGCACACAGAAGGCAAATTAATATACTAGCTTAGACAGTTAGCAAATTCATGAACTTCAAAGTACTTGACACATATCCACAATCAACACAGGGGAGACCGGGACTTGTTGTCACACGGGTAAGTTGTCACATTGCAATTTTCTTCTCCACCAGAGGGCACAACTACAAAGTGGAATACTAGTTTTCTTCCTTTACATGGTCAGGTGTCTGTAATATACTCACTTGTATATTGTATATTGTGTGGAGACACAATAACAAGGCCGGTATTGCACAGGACTTATGTTTACTACTTACTTGGCGCGCATGCACACCGAGAGATACAGGGCACAGTGAGGGACACACAGGTAGGCAGCTACGGAAGCCCAAAGGCAAACGCGAACTCACAACAATACATTACAGCGTCATGTCTGAGTAGAGAATAGCACATTGTGAGCTGAAATGAGCACCAATTAACCATTTTGCACAACCCAAAGTAAAATATATCAACTTATATATTTCAAAATAAGCTTCTTTCAGATAAAAATCCTAACAGTGATACATGTGGACTTGTTAGAGGAGAGATCATCATCAAGGCATCCTGTCATACCTCAGTCATTGTTCTGTTTTAAGCTTTAAACTAGAGCTAGAGTTAGCAAACATGGTAGTTTGGGGCAACATGTCTCAGTCATTTTGTCACAAGTTTCAAAAAGGATTTAAATTAGCATAGAGTCTGCTTATCAACAGTTGTCATGACGAAATTTTGACTTTATTTTTACAGAAAATAGGGTGGTTTAAACGTGTGGGGGGGGGGGGGGGACATGGTCAGGAATTACAAAAGAAAAACAGAACATGGCAGTGCAACACCTGACATGATGCTGAGGGCAGTCAGGCAGGTGACAGCTAATAAATCAATCAGGAGTACAGCAAAGGACTAACTACCATACCTTGGCTCGGTACTGCAAGACATTCACCCCAGCCGAAATATAGAGTCAGACAGCTGTCCCAACTACAGTAGTTGTTGTACAGGGGTTGGGTACAAATCACCACGGCAGGTTTTTAGCGTAGAGTTGGAACTGTAGCTTGAGAAGTATATTATGAGATCAGCTGACATCTATTTTGGTTTGTCTCCAAGTGAGGTGAGAAAGCTGGCATACAAATTTGCAGTGGCACAGGACCTGCAATTTCTGCAAGCTTGGTCTGACAAAGAAAAAGCCAGCGGTGACTGGTTTACAGGCTTCCTAAAGCGGCACCCTTCACTCTTTCTCAGAAAACCAGAGGCAACTAGCCTCGCCAGAGCTAGTGCCTTTAACAAGGAGAATGTCAAGTCTTTTTTTGACAATCTGGAGAAAGTGTTAACCAGAGATTCCCTGGGACCAGGAGATATCTGGAACATGGATAAAACTGGTGTGACAACGGTACAGAAACCAGACTGATTGGTAGCCAGGCGTGGGTTCAGGCAGGTGGGGTCACTAACATCTGGTGAAAGGGGTACCCTGGTGATCTCAGCCACAGGCAACAGTATCCCCCCCTGCTTCATATTTCCTCAGGTGCACTTTCATGATCACTTCATCAACAATGGGCCGTCCGGCAGCAAAGGAGAAGCAAATCCCACAGGGTGGATGAAAGAACTACACTTTGTTGATTTCCTCAAGCATTTTGTGGAACATGCCAAGTGTTCAGGCTGGCTTTCGGGTGACAGGGATTCAACCTTACAACAGGGATGTGTTCTTGGAGACAGAATTTGCACCATCTTATGTCTCAGATCGCCCCTATCAGGACCCAGCTCTACCAAGGCCAAACACCTCCAGGCTCCGAAACTGACCCATCTTTTCCAGGCCCCAGCACTAACCCATCCACTCTGGGCCCAAGCACCAACCCAGCCATTCCAGGACCCAGCACTGACCCAGCTACTCCAGGCCCAAGCACCAACCAAGCTATTCCAGGCCCTAGCAAGCCAGCCATCACCTCATCCTTTCGTAGTCATGCCACCTCCACCAACACATTAACTCCAGAGGATATTAGGCCTTACCCAAAAGCTAGTCCAAGAAAAAAAAGTTAACCAGCAGAGAAAAGAGAGAAAAACTGCTATTCTCACTGACACACCTGTGAAGGAGGCACTTGAGGCTGAAAGGCAGGCACAAGGGAAAAAAAGGCTATTCAAAAAGAAATGCAAGGCAACCAAATCCAAAATAACAAAGAAGCAAAGCACAGGGAAGAAACAGAGGGCAGGTACAAAAAGAAAAACTCCATATGACTCCTCGTCGGAAGAAGATGAGTCCCTGTGCCTGGTCTGTGTAAAGCCATTTGGAAACAGCCGCCCAGGAGAAACTTGGGTGCAGTGCATAATACGCAAAGGATGGGCCTATGAAGAATGCACCCCTGGCAAATCAGTCAATGTGACTAGTGAAGAAATTCGTTTGTCAGGTTTTGTTTGAGTTTTTATGAATGGATCTTCTAGTTGTTGTTGGAACTATGTCCACATTTCAGGACTGGTTTAAGGTTCATAATGAACCAATGCCAATTTTTTTTTTTTTTTTTTTTTTTTTTGTAATTCAATTCAATCTGGAATTTTGAGCTTAAGAAAGGTAAAACAGGCTTTTGAGGCTGAGAGCCATAGCCTACGTGCCAGCAGTTCCTAAGGACTTTAATCCAGTGCACGTTGCATAATATTTCATGTTAACTTTTGTTCAATGGCTATGTTCAATGACTTTTTCAAGCTCAATGATAAACATTTTCTGTGCCTAACTTCAATGTTCACTTTCAAGTAAAAAAAGAACAATAATTTTGTCCTGGTTTTGTTAGTTGCAAAATCCAGTGTGACATCTTACCCCATATAGTGAGACAACTTACCCGATGGTGGGGCAACATGTCACATGTTCACATTCTCTATTTGATTGCTTATAACTCTGCACTGACACAAGATATGAAAATGACACGAATACAAAATGTATACCTGAGACTTTGGTCTTTCATCTGGTACACATTTTTTTTATATGATGTATTGATTCCAACAAGTATACAGTGCCTATCATAAGTATTCACCCCCTTGGATGATTTACCCTTTTTTGCTTCCATAAATCAATCATGGTCAATAAAATTTGGCTTTTTTCACACAAAAATTTATTGGAAACAACTCTTTAATATCGAAGTGAAAACAGATTTCTATAAAATAATGTTAATGAAACAAAATTACATAAAGAAAAATAATTGTTTGCATAATTATTCACCCCCTTCAAGTCAGTATTTAGTAGATGCACCTTTGGCTGCAATCACAGCACTGAGTCTGTGTGGATAAGTCTCAGTCAGTCTTGTACATCTGCACACAGCAATTTTGCTCCATTCTCCTTTGCAAAACTGCTCAAGCTCTGTCAGGTTGCACAGGTATCGGGCATGAACAGCCCTTTTCAAGTCCAGCCACAAATTCTCTATAGGATTGAGGTCTGGGCTTTGACTTGGCCACTCCAGAACATTTACCTGGTTCTTTTAAAACCATTCCTGTGTAGCTTTTGCAGCATGCTTTGGATCATTGTCTTACTGGAAAATAAATCTTCTCCCAAGCCGTAGTTCTCTTGCAGACTGAATAAGATTGTCCCCCAGGATTTTGGTGTATTTTGCAGCATTCATTCTGCCCTCTATCTTTACAAGCCTTCCAGGGCCGGCTGCATCCCCACAGCATGATGCTGCCACCACTATGCTTCACAGTGGGGATGGTGTGTTTTTGGTGATGTGCAGTGTTTGGTTTCCGCCAAACACAATGTCTTGTCTGATGGCCAAAAAGCTCAATTTTGGTCTCATCAGACCAAAGGATCTTCTTCCACTTGACCATGGAGTCTTCCACATGCCTTTTAGCGAACTCTAGTCGAGATCTAATATGAATTTTCTTCAACAGTGGTTTTCTCATTGCCACTCTCCCATAAAGCTTTGACCGGTAAAGAACCTGGGCAGCAGTTGCTATGTACACAGTCTCTCCCATCTCAGCAGCTGAAGCTTGTGACTCCTTCAGAGTAGTCGTAGGGGTCTTGGTGGCTTCTCTCACTAGTCTCCTACTTGCACGATCACTCAGTTTACGAGGGCAGCCTGATCTAGGCAGATTCACACATGTGCCATATTCCTTCCATTTCTTGATGATTGATTTCACTGATTTCCGGGGGATGTTCAGTGCCTTGTAAATTTTTTGGTATCCATCCCCTGAATTGTACTTTCCCTGAGTTGCTTGGAGTGTTCTTCTGTCTTCATGGTGTAATGGTAACCAGGAGTACTGATCAACCAGTCTCTGGACCCTTCAGACACACATGTTTTATACCTCAATCACTTGAGACACACTCACACCACTGAGGTGATCTTCATTTCACTAATTGTGAGACTATTGACACCAACTGTATGGACCTCTATTGAATTAGACCATTAAATTTAAAAGGGGGTGAATAATTATGCAAACAATTATTTTTCTTTATATAATTTTGTTTCATTAACATTAATTTATAGTAATCTGTTTTCACTTCGACATTAAAGAGTTTTTTCCAATAAATTTTTGTGTGAAAAAAGCCAAATTTTGTTGACCATGATTGATTTATGAAAGCAATAAAAGGGTAAAACATCCAAGGGGGTGAATACTTATGATAGGCACTGTAAATCGCGAGACCCAATGAGACCCACGCCCGTGCAAATCAAACATCCAGCGTGCATATTGTTTTTTCGAGCGCTTTCAATGCACTTGCGAGCTATTTTGTATCCTGCATCTCTGCTCCCTGGAGCAATATTGTAGCCTGCAAGGAGAAAAACACGCTTGATCGTGCGCAGAGTCCGCTCGCAAAACTTTCCTCTGCTCACTCGCAACACTTTCCCCTTAATAGTTTTGTCATTTTGCAGCATTTTGACAATGTAAGCACATATTGGTGACCTGTAACTTCAGATTAAGATAACATGAAGTAGTAGTTGTGATACATACCCTAGGGTAGTTGTGATATATTTTATTATTATTTAATGTATATTTTAGTTTCATAACATTTATAAATAAGTCACTTTGCTATGTGGAAGCCCAACCAGCAAAGGTCACCCGCTTCCCACAGCGGGTAGGTGCCCAGGTCAAGGCAATATGGTGCATGCCCATGCATTGAACCTCCTTATGTCAAGGAGTAGCACTGCTAGAACAAGTAAATAATTACTGTGTTTGTTTGAATGAATAGGATGTGAAGAACTTAGAACTCCACCTATCTGCTGCTCTCTTAATGACACTTTCACTGTTAAACACTCAATTACCACTTCTGTGTCAAAACAAACATAAGTGATTATAGTGAGAGTATATTGAAATATCATTGTGTAAAACTAAAGATATCTATTCCATATCCTGAATGATGGACACTATGACCAATATCTTTAAAGTATTTTTAGATATTTGGAGCTTTTATTATCTACAGAGAAGACAAGAGGAAGGCAAGAGATGAAACAAAGCTTGCCAATCTTCACACAAGATAATTGTCTATTGTCTTTGATTTATTCAACGGAATAAATTTAAGAATAAACTGAGGTTAATAGACAAAAGAAGTGTACAAGAAGATCAAGTTACAGGTATTTTAGCTGAAAGGTCCTCACAAACTCCAGGAGGTTCTTTGAGTTCAACCGAAGTTCAGATTTTATTTTGACAACAGAGTCCTCCCATTCTGAGGAAAATGTTCACATCCTAGCATTGCAGGTAAGAGAAGAACTTCCCATAAAAACTCATGAGACCGGACATCATTTTACCCAAACTCTTGGCTGGCCCTTGTAATAGGTCACAGCTGCAAGATGAGACAAACTATAAACTGGAGTCATCTTTCTCCGAGGAAGACACACAAAGTTTAGCAAAATACAGAACAAATAATAAAAGTGTAACAGAGTCATGAATACATTTGTCACCACAATAATAACTACCTGCAAATTTCAGAGCATTTCTTGGTCCATCTGATCTGTCCGGCAGAGTCCTTGTCAGGCTCAAGCAATGACAGGTTTAATGGGGCGCTGGTCCTCTCACGGCAGCGGAGGAGAACAGCAGCAGTGGAAAGAGGGATGTGGAAATGATCTCTCTCTTCCTTGAAGAAAACTGATGGTCTGTATCTTTCTTCTGCAGGTGAACTGGGCAATGATTGGCGGCTGTAATCTCACCCATGATCTGTTGTTAAAAGAAAACTAACTCGCAGGAATTCCTCAAGTGTTTCATCCAGTGAGAAACTAGGATTCACATTCAAACCAGATTTCACACCTAGGTGTGAAATTGCAAAGCCTGATGGGGTTTTGGCGTGGCTTCTTTGTTCAGGCTTCCATTATTACACATAGGGCCTGTGCACTGTGCCAAAATGTCCTTTGTTCTACATCAACAGATTAATTTTCTTTAGAGAGACATATTCATCTGAAAGTTTAGGAAATGTCACAGCTGTTAGCATCCCTGAAAGTTACGAGGCCTCTTAGTGTGTGTAGATTCTGAAATGCCATGAAGTTTTACAAAGGGTGTCGATCTTATGCTTCTTGTAGACTCTATTACAATGACAGAGCCCAACCTTTTTATAATACTAAAAATGATTTGTCAGAATGTTTTATTATCATGCAAATGATGATAATTAGAAACGATGATCCCTGGAGATTAAAACAATTACTATTACAGTGAAAGATGGCAACAAATGAAATCGACAAGTCTGCAGCTTTGAAGATGTCACAGAAAAAGAGGTTAGGAAAGCAGGGGAGGGGAAAGGAAGCCAAAGGCGAGCTGTTGAACCATCTCCATCAGGTTAAGTGCTTAAACTCCTGACAGTCTGATTGCAAATGAGGTCTGAGAGCTCCCATGAGCTGTGGTGTGACAAGCTGTCTCTCAGCAGACTAACACTGCTGCCTGGTAATCTGCTGATCACAAGGTTGGCAGATATTGAACTTTAAGCAACAGCTCCCCCTTTAGAGCATGCTCAGCTCCGAGTTTTGTGTCACAAAGAATGTAGGAGGAAGTAAAGCCAATTAGTGTTACGTCTATTGAACTCCACCGTCCAAGATCTGCCCTGAGGGAGAATTTGGACTGTCTCCACTTTCTTCTCTCCGCAGACAGCCATGGAGATCTGAACACATACATCTCTATACTGAGCACACGCCGTTAGACAGATGTGAGGCTGAGGCTGGGAGCGGACTCTAAGTGTGCAGCGCAGGACATGTTATTTAGTCATATGCAGAACTAATTCAACATTTTTGAAGATGAAAGTTTCAATTTTTTGTCTTATATTGCTCTTGCAATTAACTTGCATGTGCTATTTAAGTTGCATTTTCTCTCTTTTCTGATTCAACTTTCAATTTCAATTCAATTTTTTTTTACATACCGTCAAATCATGACAAAATTTATCGGTCTATTTATCTATGACACTTTCCATATAAAACAGGTTTAGACTGTACTCCGTGCAGAACCTAGCTTATTGGTGGGCAGCAATCTAAACAGATACCTGTGTAGCCTGGTTAGCAATGTTGGGGAGAGATCTTATGTTACCCATGATAACAAGTGACACACATGGTTTGTACCATCTTTTCCAGTCCAGCGCTTCGATCCAGCTCTGCATCCCCATTTTCTTCTCCTCACTTCAGCAGGGATCTGCAGTCCTTCCACAGAGAGGATGCT
Organism: Sciaenops ocellatus; assembly: GCA_033000465.1. Classification (NCBI taxonomy): domain Eukaryota; kingdom Metazoa; phylum Chordata; class Actinopteri; family Sciaenidae; genus Sciaenops; species Sciaenops ocellatus. The sequence goes on along the minus strand of CP136871.1, from coordinate 28,416,851 downwards.
AACAGCTGTTCTCGAGTGTAAACGAGAGAGTCGTGGCTTTATTTGAACGGGTCACCAATGTATCATGAAGTATGACAGAAAAAAGGCAAATCACTGATCTCCAGACCTTAAGTCCATGTTTGCACTTTAAGAATAAAGTAAATCCATAAACATAAAATTATGAATAATTTAGTAATGTGTTAAAATTAATAAAGCTTGATAGTACACTGCATTTTATGTATTTTAGCTGACGTAAAAAAAAAAAAAAAACTGTATATTTAACATTTGATATTTATTAACATCTCATTGTTTCCATCTTTAATGAGCCAAGGAAGACCCAAATGGATTTAGCAGCAGCTGTAATTATCAAACCACTGTTTCACTTCCTTATATCAGAGCAGTTCAGAGACATGAGCCGCCCCTCTTGAGATACTTGTTATGCTTAGTCTGCCAGAGCTTCTTGGCCTCATACGTCCTCCTATACCCTTTGTGTCTTTGTGTCTCTCTCCCTCTCTCTCTCTCTCTCTCTCTCTCTCTCCAGCTTAAAGTGCACACTGTGTTGTGTCTCTCTGAACACCTCTCTAACATAATTCCCCCCAAAGTGAGTTTGTTCTTTCTCTTTTCATATGAGATTGAAATGTAGACTGTTTGACCCTCGATATCAGAATCTCATTCAAAGCGTCAGGATGTCTTCACAGGGGGGGAAGTTGGTATTTATCCACTCTTGTCCCACCATAACACAAATGGATTTATCTGTCATAGCTGCCTATTCTATGAGAACCTTGCCTCTGAGAGTCGTACCCTCACTTTTACCTCTTGCATGAATAATAGGCTGCTGATGTTCCGTCTGCAGGTCAGCTCAGTTGCTGCTGTCACTGGTGGAGGAGATGCACTGCAGAGGGCTCATACCATAAGGCTGTAGGGCATAAGAGCCCTGAAGGCATAGGAGCGGTGGAGGTAAATGTGTGGGAGTGCATTCTGTGGTAGAGGAAGTACTCACATCTATTAAAAAAAAAAAAAAAAAAATGTTAAAAGTAAAATAATGTAAAAACAAACTTTAAACAAAAATTACATTTTTTAAATTCAAGTATTTCTGACATTTTTGATACCATTTATGGATTTATTGATATGGATGCAATAAACTTGAGTTTACCGGGATACTGAGCATGGTGCGTGAGCTGTTGGCCTTGAAACTTCAGTATTCAAAATGTTTACCCAAGCATAAAGGATTCACTAGTATGTATTGGATGTGATGCAGAAGAGAAAAGCTGACATCCTACATCTTCGTAATTCCCTTAGTCCAGTCCAGTTTGTTTGGCTGTGCTATAAACACATGCACAAGGTGCTCTTGTTCTATTGTAGTATTTGTCCGAGGCATGTTTGCTGTCCCCAGTAGTCTATACATGTTACATTTAGTCATTTAGCTGATGCTTTTTTCCAAAGAGACTTACAAAAAGGGAAATAATCAAGGTACAGTGCTACAAGGACATGTTAGTGCAGCAATAAGTACTGTGACAGTTGTAGAGGGGGTAGATTTATCATGTCCAGTTGTTGGTAGTGTTGGAGAGGAGGTCCTCTCTGAAGAGCTGGAGGTCTTCAGGAGGTTTAAGAAGGTAGAGAGGGACGCCCCTGATCTGGTAGGAACTGGTAGGACGCTCCACTAACGGGGAACAACAGACGAGAATCAGCATTTTTATGTTTCTGTTGATCACAGTGTAGCTAATATAATTAGCACAGTTCAGTAATTTAAATAAAGGAGCAGTGTGTAGGATTTATTGGCACCCAGTAGCCTATAGTTGCTGATTGCATCCCCGTTGCCTCACCCTCTCTTTTCTAGGGTGACTGCGAAACACATGAATCTAGAGTCAGAGGACCTGCAGCGTCTGTAGATATAAAAGACTCATTCTAAGGTAGCAAAAACATAACAGTTCTTATTTTCAGATGATTATACACTAATGAAAACATAATTATGCATATTATATTCCACTTCTGTCATATCCTGTTACAATAATGCATCATCAATTTAGGTCGATTTCAATCTCCTCACATCACCCTCACCTTCATAATGTAAAGGAGAAACAACATTTGAAAGGCCATATCTAGAGTCAGTATTTAGTTTGTCTGTTCTGGGTTACTGTAGAAACACAGTGTTTCAACATGGCAGCCTCCTTGACAGAGGACCCGCTCCCACTGTAGGATATTAAAGGTTTATTTTTAAGTAATAAAAATAAAAATGTTCTTATTTTCAGCTGATTATACATGCATGAAAACATAGTTATGAATATTATATTCCATGTCTGCCTTATTCTGAAAATAAAGGCCCCCAGTCTTCAAACACACTGCACCTTTAAGAATATTCAGGAGAAGAACTGTGTGAGCTCTACGGAACGTGGAAAGTGGTCCATTAACCTTTTACTGTACAGATTATATGATGACTTAAGAGCATTAATGTTCTATGAAATGGCTTGACAAAACCCTGAAAATATTTCTGGTGCACAGATAAGCAAAAATTGCGATGGCTGTTTAATTTTGATGTGTTTAAGTTTGCCAATTTTGTCTCCAAAATAGGATTCATTTCAATTAGTTTGGTTAACATTTATTCTGCTTTAGCTGCTTTCTGTGTCTCTGTTTGTAAAGTTTGTATGCTACATTCAGGATCTGGCTTTAGTGAATTCATGGTGTTTTGTATTCTAAACTCATGCATGTGTATGGCACAATAATAAAAATGTAGTTAATGAATTAACTTGGTTAATCTAATTAACCAATTATAGCTGTCTATTAGATAAATGAAATGAGTAAATAAAAGACACAACATTGCTTTATTACAGTGTTTGAGTGACTTTTCTTTCATGAGAAAATCTACCCAGTCTTTGCCAACATACTTAAAATGACTAATCGCTGTCTTGGAGTCCCAGTGGACGGTGACATGGTATCTGTCTTCTAATGGTTTATTTTCCCACACTGTGTTCTGATGATGCAGCCATTTGCCAGCTGCTGCTAGTTCATTTTGTATGTGTATACACGAGGTAGTCAGTATGCTGTTTGCTCGCTCATGTTGCAGGTGAAAAGCTCATGGGCAGAGTCCATGCTGAACCTGTCACACAAACGCACACAACCTTTGTCCAGGAGAGACTCCGGCAAGTTGGAAATGAGGCCTCACACTCCTGTGAGGTTCACGCCAGTGTTTCACTCATAGATATTTGATGATTTGACTTCAAAAGAAGTCTTATTCTTTTTTTGGCTTTGTTTTTTTTTCTTACGTGCGAGGTTGTATTTGATTTTGAGGATGTGAGATGTGTTTGGTGTGTGGAAAGTGAGAAGCTGCACAGTTCAGACTAAGTCTGCTCAGTTTGTAAGACATGCAGTGCGCGTGGTCTCATGTTGGTCAGTTGTTTCCACAAGTTGTCTGCAAAGTGTTTCATCCATCCATCCATTATCTATAACTGCTTATCCTCATCAGGGTCACGGTGGGGCTGAAGCCTATCCCTGCTGACGGCGGGGTACACCCTGGACAAGTGCCAGCTTATCACAGCACACATAGAGACAAACAACCATTCACACTTAGATTCACACCTACGGCTAATTTAGAGTCACTAATTACCCTGTTAAGGTTCACGTCTTTGGAGCCATGAGAGAGTACTCACACAGACACGGGGGGGACATGGAAACTCCTTCTTGGTGTGAGGCGACAGTGTTAACCACTTCACCACCGCGCCACCCTGAAAAGTATTTCTTTTAGTTCATTAGTAATAAATTCTAAAAAGCTAACAGAGCTAGCAAATCCTAAACAGTGGTAAGGGCTCCACAGGAACAGTTGCCAGGTAGCTGTTTCCAACCATTTTGAGAAACTGGAAATTCTTGGTTTCTTGGACTCTTTTTACCTCTTTTTATACATCCCAAAATAAAGAAGCTGCTCAAACAAACCACCTATGACAGCACCTACCTGTCAACTTCAACTTTAAGCCTTAATATCATTTGAACAGATGAGTTCTATATAAATTCACCCTCAGTACAGTTGTTGTGAACGGGGAAATTAGCTATAGAGACCAAAACTGTTTTTTGTACCAGGCTGTAAACATGTTTATTTCTGCTGTGAAGTTTGACATTTTAACATGGAGACTCATGGAGACTGATTTGTTCTGTAGCCAGCTACAAGTGGACGTTTGAGGAACTGCAGTTTTTGACACTTGGTTCTTAAGAATTGGTGGACAGTAATTATAAAGGCAAATTAAAGTCTGGCGACATAATATGCCCCTTACAGCATAATAGTATGTCTGAAACCACCAAAATTACGATTGCAGATTCGGCAATATTTTAGCTCAAGTTTAATGAAAAGAGTGTTTGAAAGAATACACAGTGTGAGTTGTGACCTACCTGTACTTTCGAGGGTGAACAGATTTGCATTTGAATATCTGTTGTAGCTGTAGTGTTCATGTGTGAAATGAAAACACGGAACAGAGCGTCCTGCCTCCTCTGTACGCTCTTATCAGCTGCTACATGTGAAGGGACTCACTGTTTGCTATTACACTACAGGAACATTTATTGTACAGCCAACAGTTTGTGTGTGCAAATTGACCAGGACGGAGCTGCCACCGCTTTTCAAAGCTGTCAATAATCCTGCAAGTTCACAGAGCTCGTCTAATGTGCCAGGAAACACTGCAACAATCTAGGTGGAGTGAGAAGAGCACAGATATGCTAGACACGAGTGCTAAACCTTAATAACACTGAAGTGCCCCTGCTGACGTTCAGTCTCTTTTAACGGCTGTCTGAGTGTATTTTTGTGCACACACGCAGACAATATTCATACAGTAGTCGCACCTGCAGCTATCTTGTCTCCGTCTGCAAACAAGATCTGCTTTTTGAGGGATGGTTAAATAGGTCTGGTCAATATGGCGGTACTTAAAGAAAAACTAAGCAACCAATAGTACTTTTCAGTCATTAGAAAGTAAAACAAGTTCTCCACAGAAGCTCATAGCCTCTGAATAGGTATTGGTAAGTCAGACCTGTTTGTGGGGCTGTTTGATGTTCGATATGTCCACAATAGAAAGCAGAACATCTCATAAATCACATCTCTGTCTCTCTGTCTGTTCTCAAGAGAAAAATAAAGATCCACGTCTTTCCCTCTCCGCCTCTTCTTAATTGTCTTTCAAGTTCTTCTTTAGAGATCTCAAAGCAAGGAGAGAGGATTAACAGAGGAATTATTGACTAGTTTTACTTTGAGGCGAAACCAAAGGAGGCCGTCCATTTGTCTCCGGCTTCGTTTTATCAAGTCCAAAATTCCAGCAATTACTTTCCCTATGACCTCGGGGAGATCAGGAAAGTAGGCTTCTGTAATCCTTGCTATTGTTCGATAGAAGTGTTTTCTCAGCAGCTTACGTTTGGAATTCACTGCTTCAGTGTTGATGGAGGCCAGTGAGATCGATCCATTCTGAAAGCCTCATCATGGACAATCTCGCTCACTGTATCTGTGTTATTTAGCCGTCAAGGGCTACATTTAATTAACTGACAGAATGTCAGTTCCCAAGAGTCTGAAGGGTTTAGCATCTGGTCATGTCAGTAGTGCTATTGAACTGGTGTTCAAGTCCAACTTTGTCATTCCACCACTTTGTATTAACTGCTTATTTCAGGCTTGAAATGCTGCCTGCAACAACTGCGCCCAAGACGCTGATCTTTTTTTTTTTTTTTCTGTGTTATTGTGGGGCTAGAAGGACAGCATGATGATGAGGGGCCACTCTACAATAATGTTATCAATGGCGTTAATGGAATCTGACTTTCCATAAAGAGATAATGTTGGTTAGTGGCACTGCCTCTGATTTGCATAGAGAAGGCAGTGGCGTCAAAAACACCGCAGAGAGCCATCTGGAACTGCAGCCCAATGGCAGCCGCCTGCATATGCCATTAGCAATAAGTACTCCTACTGTACCTCAGCCAGTCAGCATCACATAAGGAGCCCACCGTGTGGAGGCGGCTGGCAACGTCTTGGTCCCAATCTCAGTCGTGGTTGCCGCATCTCTTCCCCTGTGTCATATCTATAGTTCTTTTTCTGTTACAACATAAATCTTCTCTGTAAATTATGCACCATGCGCTCTCTTTTGAGAACCTAAAAGGGAGAAATGTACACTGACTGTATATGTTCTATTCTTTTCTGTCGGTGTTTGCAGAGATGTGCTTTGCATACACCCCATCACATCATTTAAATATGAACTTATTTGCATATGGCATTGTTCCCCTCCCACAAACATAGAGACATATCTCATGTTGCACCTTGACCTGCTGCACCAGTTAGCAAACAGACATCCACTGAGGTAAAGACTGTGGCTAACGTCAGTTTGCATGCTGGATGGCTAATTAGATAGTCAGCTGCATCATGTTGAACACCATGAAGAGTGCTGTATGCCTGTAGCTTATGAGCTATAGGTGCCAGCAGAGCTTTGTTTACATTGTGTTCTTATGGTCCTGCATGAAGAGTAAAGGTGTATTATGATGTATACCCACTAATAGTACACATAAACATTTTACAATAAACTCAAATGTGAACATGACTTTTTTTGTATCATATTTTGTCAGAATTTCGTATCACACCATCATGGATTAAAATCATTCAGAGGCCACTTATGAGATCAATGTAGATCTCAGCAGAAAATAAAAGTGTTGGCTGATGGCTAATTTTTAATGGAGCTTCAAGCGGAGTTTCAGCAGTGGGACCACACCTCAACTTCCGACAGTCCATAAATACCCTCCTAACCCTCCCTTCGCTCTCGTATTCCGCACACCCTTCCCGCCCACCCCATTCCTTTCACCTTTTTCCCCTCTCTTCCCTACACTCAATAGGGTCCTGGGGGGGGTCCGTCATGCCCGGGTGCTACAGTGGAGCAGCATCAGACCGAAGAAGTACACGAGATCACGCTCCACTCTCAGTCCTTCATTTATAAATAAATCATTTAAACGTATCTTGTTGATGGAGTGGTCCGTGCTAGTGAATTGACAGATTGTCGCGCTCTACAACCAATGGTATTGTTTACAGCGTGTGCACGCCTGACCAGTGACAGTAAAATGACCCACACAGGGCGGGATCTAAACATGAAGCATCAGCACTAAAGTTTAGCTGCTTAGCTTGCACGGACTATTTGCGCCGCAACGTTATCAATTAGTTTTTGACTGTGTCACAGAGTTGTGATGTCATTTTGAGTTTAGTCAACATGTGAGAACTCTTCTGACATATATGTCTCTCCCTCCCCTTTGGCACTGTGAGTTACCATGGTTACAGGGATGCCCTATAGCTTTATAATGATAATTAATAAGAAGTTTTTGGTTAGTATGCGGTACAAAATCATGAATGTATCCTGACTGTACCTCAGTGCTGGAATCTTATATTATAAAATAAGTGTATGTGACAAATGTAAAACCTCAGAGCTTCTTTGATTATTAACAGTATGGTAGTGATGGCAGAAAGATGAGAGCTCACCATCACATTGAAACTGTCACAAGGCTGCAAAAGTTGCTCTTATTGTTATTTAGCCCTGGTGCTGTTTGTATGATGTATTCTTTCTGTTAAATGATTAGAGGCTCACTTCAAACAATAAAAATAATAATTAATAATTAATGATAAAGATGATGATGATAAGAAGAAGAAGTAGAAAAATAATGGAAAGAAAGGTTCTGTAGATGGTTGATTAATTGATGGCTTGTGAAGCTGCCAGATGTATAGATTTTCAAATCATGATATCTTTTTACAGAAACCTCTTGTCCAATATTAAAAATAAATTGAAATGAAATGAATTTTGATTTCACACCTGTGCAGAGTTTTGTTATCTGACAAATTTTGCTACTGAAAATGTGATATTGATTTAAGTGTACAGCCCAGTCCCAGTGCAGGCTGGAGCAGCCCTGCAGCAGCCCTGAGGCAGTGTCTTCCTCACTTCTTACCTGCTCAAGGTAAACTTGAGCAGAGGCTGACAAACACTGAGCTTTTTTATTCTTTAAAACTACACACTGTACCTCTTTGATAGAAACAGAATCATTATCATTTTAATTTCTCTCATAGATTTTTCTTTCTTTCCACCGACCCGGCCTCATTCCCTCCGTCTTACTATCTTTATTGGTTTGAGGATTTGTGTCATCGTTATTGCATTTGGCTCACTCTTGCTTTCTGATTCAACCTATTGGCACTCAGCTCAGAGTGCTAAGTGAGTAATAAAGCGCTTGTGAAGAGGAACGTGGGGAGCATATGCATGTTTTTCTGTAGCGGTTCAGCTGCTGCAAAGCTGCTGTTGGCGTCTGCATATGTAATGTAATGTTCACAGGCATCAGTGTGTTAATATATACATGTACACTGGTGTTAGGGCGTGGGCAGAAATCCTAGCTACAACCTTTCACGTCTGTATTTACTCAAAGTGTACTACTCTGCAAATAATCTCTTCATTACATATTGTTAGTTTGGTTTTCCATGCAGGTGGCAAACAAACTTCCAAAATATTCATGAAGCAAAAAGATCAGGCTTTGTATGTCTCTTGTCGAAATAATTAAACCACAATTAAGGCCAATCTAAGCAACATTACAGATAAACTGGTATTTTTATGATTTAGTGCCCCTACTGTGGTAAATATGTTCAGCTGTACTCGAGTATTTGTTCTGATTACATTACTTATGATCAAAAACTAGCGAGTCGACAACTTTGCTAACAGCCAAACATCAACAAGGTCAACAACAGCAGACATAGCAGCCAGCTAATATTACTGACTAGTCCAACAGCAGTCAGCCCAGCTTGGCGTCTGTCTTTCAGCCTTTTATTTCACCAAGCTCTCACCAACCACTAAAAGTCAGTCTCAGATTTATTCTTGTCCATTTACTCTTGTCTCGCTTGGTTACTTTCTCCTTTTCTCTCCTTAGTTTGCTCAGTCCATCATCCTCTTCATTTTTTTTTTCTCCTCTGTCATTATGTCCATAAAAGCTGCCGATCCCACACGCCACGACACCGGTTCTGCTTCATGTCAGCAATCTCCCATGCCCCATGCCTGAAAACCGCCTCTTTTTCTTCCAAAACGGCTGTGGTACAAACACTAACACTCCCCTGGACTCACAATCCAGGCAGCACGGCTAGCAAACTAAGCTAACATTGCTGTTCATCGGGTAATTCTGTAAATTACAGAGTTGGGGCGGAGCGGAGTTTCACCAAAATCAGTCAAATAGTTGGTGGTGTGTGACTTATTGCTGTAAAGTGTTAGTTAAAGTATAAAGGTTACACAGTGTTGCTCTAAATCCAAACTATTGGTCTTAAAATGTGTTACTTTTGATGTTTGGAGAGAGAATAATAAACATACTGAATTAATAACTAATGATGAACATTCTGAACAGAGTTACTAGTAGTAAATTTTACACATTTAAAAAAAGAAATATGCTATAAGGGACAAAACGCGGCAATGCATAGCATCTACAGTTGTAGCAGTGCAGAGCTTTGCTGCAGTATTTTCTTTTGGCAGTGTGTGAGGCCTTATTATTGCAACAGAAGCCAGGAATCCTTAATCCACAGGGGTCTCAGTGGGAAGGAAAAGCTTCTTGAACAATCCCCGTTCTTGGAGCCTGTGGTGAAATCCAGCGATCAGTCAACCCTGAGCCCCTGAGCCTCCTGAGGGCTTGGGACTCAGGCCAGTGTTTTGCAATGGCTCCGGTGCACTGAGAAGAAGGGGAGGAAGAGACAGTGCGAGGGAGTGAGAGGCGGAGAAAGAAAAAGAAAAAAAAAAGACAGAGAGAAGATATGCCGATTGAGAGAGAGAGAGAGAGAGAGAGAGAGAGAGAGAGAGAGAGAGAGACAGCCAAGGTCTATAAGGGAAAAAAACACCATAACTCACAAACACATAAAAAATTGGCTCAACATTGGTGTATTCATAGAGCTGCGTTAAAAGGCTGGCGGGACACAGGAGTGGGCGTTGATTTCGCACCTACACACACATCTCCACATAAGCTGTGTGTGTCTGTCTCACACCGATGCATTCGTATCTGGATAGGAGTCTTTGCACAGGGGACCTTTTTATTTTATTTTTATTTTGACAAAAGCGCCTTTCACCGACGATATCATTCATGGCATCAGGGTCCGACAGAAACACACAGGAGGCCATCTTGTCCATTTTAAAACAGTGATTTAGAAACCATTCAGGCTGCACTCTGCATAATCTCGCTATAGCACTTACCAGAAGCTCCTCTATCACTCCAGGATGTTGCATTGTTGAGGTGTGAATGGACTGTTACATGGTTTTACACAGCTCATAAAACAAAAAAGGCAGCTATTTGAAAAATAGGAAACCTTTGGCAGATTGATTGCTGACATGAAAACACTATTCGCGGTTAAATGTCAGCGAAATTATGAGCTGTGGTGAGATTTTTATTAATATAAGGACTGGATTTTAAGGATGGAACCAGGTGCCTCTGCAGATAGTGAGAGATCGGCAACATTCAGCAACGGGAACACATTTTCATATGCAGCAGGCACACTGCCCACGTGAGACACAATCATTTTCTATGATTCATTCAGTTGCCATTTAGTGATGAAAACCTTTGACCGCAGCTAACTAATGAAATTACATTCACATGCATGAGTTCATTTTACAAGCATCACCCACTGTCCTGTTCCCAGGGACCCAGAGATTGACCTTGCATATCTCAGCATCTCAGTTTGTCGTGTGAACGCACACCGGAAATGACTGTTTACTCACCACAATGTTTGTTCACATGGTTGATTTGTTCCATCAGTGTTTGATGTCACTCAACAGCACTGAAAAAGTGCGTACTCTGTCAACCGGAAGCATATTTAATCTGAGAATTTTTTTCTCGTGGAACAGATTCTGGTGAGTCATGCATTCGTCTGACTCTTATGTTGGAAAAAACAAGAGTAGATTGCTGTCTCTTGCAATAATCTATTTGTTATGATAATTGCAATTACACATCGAAAAGTGTGCAGGCAGCGAGGTTTGATTTGTGGTCATCAGAGCTCATTTGGTCCTCCACCAGAGGGCAGTGCTAAGTGCTCTCTTGACCTCAGAGCTCTGCTTGATTCCCCGGCAGTGCTGCATCTGATCCCACCTACTACTGTATCCCAGTGTTTATTTGCACTCAGCACACTTGGAACACTTTGCAGGAGGAGATCAAGTATAAAAAAAACAACCACTAATTGCTGAAGATGTTAACGCTGTCCAATAGATTAATGGTTTATTCTGGATTCCTGCAATGTGCAGCACTATTCAGTAGGCATTGCACAGCTTTAACTTTGAGACAATGTGGGATGAAACTTTTCTTTCCTCTGCACGGCACAAAACCCTCATTCCTTTTTTCACAAAGCATCGATGGGAGGTGCTTTGGATCTGTGCCAGTACCTCTCAAGAAAGAATACAAGAACAGAGGCTTCACAGAAGTGTTGAAATTGAGCTTTTTTTTAATAATCGCCTTGTCGCGCTGTGCTGAGCCTTGTATCTGAGTGTGTCTTTTGTGTCTGAACAAGTCCAGTGCAAACACAAAAGGCAACAACAGGTTTCTTCAAATGTTCAAAAAAAATGATACTTTGTCTCCATGTGGCCTCCTCAGTCAGTCTTAGAGAATAGAAGGTAATTAAATCTTTTAAGTCTGTGCACCGTGAAGCTAATTTCCACTTTTGAAGGAAAGCCAATGACAAGCTGAAGAAATTAGAAAGCTGCTTTATCAAGTACTGCTCACTACAAGAATATTCAATTTTAAAAAATGAAAAGGCATCTTATTAGCCTCCGGACTCTTTCATAACCACACTATTGTCCTTAAGCACTCTGTATGATTTAAGAACAACAGATTTATCAAGACTGAATCTATTATAGCACGATTACTTTACATTATGTGATATAAATATATGTTTCCAACTCAGGAAGTTATAAAGTCTCTCTGTACTCTGCAAGTGAGAATGATGTCTTGTTTATTACCGTACATGTGCGCCGTGTTTTGCAAGGATGAAAAGATAACATTGAGAATATATGACTAAAAAACTCTAGAGGACATGAGACATGAGCATGGATTCCGTTAGACAGTAAATATATAGACCTGAAAAGTGCAAACATCTGTTGAACATCTGTTTCTCTGGCCAACATAAATTCTATCACCAGAACGAAGACTTCTCTTCTTTGTTTACCGTATTCATTGCAGCTGCAGTGCTCCAACACTCCAACATAATTCACTTATCTCGATGCAGTGATGACAAGGGAGCATCATGATTACTTTTTCAAGAGATCATTAAATATCTACATGATCATGTTTATAACCAACTTTGTCATTCAACTTTAAATGAATGGCTGAGGTTTGGGTGTCTGTAAATAAGGTAAATCTAAAGCTCCAGCCAGTCACCCGGTTACCTTAGGTTAGCACAAATACTGGTTGGTAGCATAGACAGTATAAAACAGGGACGTAGTCTCTGTGACGTCAGCCACAGGTTTCTGAAGAGTGGTGAAGCTCAGAGTGTGGTGGCTCTGGCCATCACCATCTTGGCAGTCTGCCAACAGTCTAAAAATGGGAAATGAGGTGTGGAGCTGTGACGGCACCCACCTGTCAATCAAAGCAGCCACAGGTGAGTCACCCTCAGTACAGTTGTCATGAACGGGGAAATTAGCTATAGAGACCAAAACTGTTTTTTGTACCAGGCTGTGAACATGTTTATTTCTGCTGTGAAGTTGGACATTTCAACATGGGGACTTATGGAGACTGACTTGTTCTGTAGCCAGCCTTGAGTGGACATTTGAGGCACTGCAGTTTTTGGCACTTGCTTCCACATGGCTTCACTTCACAATCAATGGGATTGCAGCTTGGTTGCCTACCAGCACTTCAAAAGCTATAACAGCGACCCTGACCATGGGGTCACTATGAACTTCAGGTGGAGACTCTATGAAGTCACTACACCTGGCAAAGAGTCTCTAGTTTATGGACCAAACAAACAAGATGCAACGGGTTCATTAGTGAGCTTTTAAAGTTCTGATTGGCATATTTTGTTACGTTTGGACAGCAGGTGAGCCGTTTTAACTTGTCTGCAGTCCTCCCACTAAGCAGCAGCAAGCTGTAGCTTTAAATTGACCCTACAGACAAAAACTTAAGACAAAAGCCTTAGAGAGATACATTTCTAAATGACTTTCAGTATCTGTGCATGAAACAAAGGTTTGATGCACAGTTTCTGCACAGCTCTCCAGTTTGTGCTGTTTCAGGAGTATGCTGCAATACATTACTTATTGATTTCAGGTGGGAAATCAAAGGATGTTTTCTTTCACTTCAAATGAAAAAGGCCTCACAGCCTCGTGTGACTTCTCTGTTCTTTTTCTGAATGTTTCAATCACTGCTTGGCTCGCTCAAAAAAAAAAAAAAGTGTGGCGTCATATACTCTGTCTACTCCATTCGGCATATTTGCTGCTTTAAAGCACCATGATGTTCAGAGCACAGCAGGAGGACTCAGTGTTACAGTAACAATGTTTGCCACCCTCTCATACCTCCTTCCATTTTGCAAGTTTATATGCGAGCAGCTTAGCGAGCTGACATTCCTCTCTTTATCAAGTGAAACGGTGCATGAAATTCTGAATTTAGTTTTGTGTACACGCTGACTCTGGCACACAATTGATTGTTAGAAAGATTTCTGTCCCACTGTCACACTGATGATCTGTTGGCTTTGATGCTGTGTTGTTATGCCTCACAGTATTTTGTGTGAGTCACGAAATAAGATTGGAAAAAAGTTTCTTGTGTAACAAAGCCAGAATATTTGTTGAAATTTAACCTTGAAATTAAAAAAAAAAAAAAAAAAAAAAGCCGATTTAAATGGTACCCTGCTTAGTAATAACTACCTCGCTGGTAAGCTGAGGCTCCTTGACTATTTTACTGAAACAGGAAAACTAAAATTTTTGATATGCTACATTCATCTGTTTTCATTAACACTTCTGCTTGGTTATTCATCCTCAATTTTCCATGCTTTGTGTTCTTCCTTCTCCAGAAGCATCATTTAATACCTGAGGATCCTCATCTATCTGCAGATAATGGGCCCCAGAGCATAGCATTAGGGACGGAGATTCAAAGTCACAAAGTTGTCAGGAAAGAGATAAACTAACGGGATGTGGTGAGGATCTAGCCAGGGAGCCAAGTGCCTCCATGCGAATAGAGATTAAGACCCAGAAATAAAGTTTACAGCAAACACCAAACCACATCTTACAAGGGCAAGCACTTATTATCAAGTTCTATATTTTTAAAGGCTGTGAAATAATTTGATTGGCAAGCTTAATCCTCTCCTCTCCTGAACAAGCGATTATTGAACTTAAAAAAAAAAAGGTGAGACAAATATTGTCATAGAAATTAGCATCATTAATAAACATGGGAGATGCAACAATGCACATGTACACGCTGCAAATGAGTCAACCATTTCGCAAGGGTGTCACGCGCGACAGCTGAGGTAAGAAAAGCAAATTATGTTGACACCGCCGATGGTTTGTCAAAAAGGAACTGTAACAGGCTTACAGCGGGAAGAAAGTAACTCTGACAACTAGCATGTGCTAATGTCGCTGCATAAAATAGAAGCCTGAAAAATGATATTGGCCACGCTTTTGTATTATCTGAAACGTTGGCTGTGGGTCACTGGGAGTCCTTTGAAAGTTAAAAGTGTCACGAGCGGTTAGTGTCAGTCAGGGTAAAATAAAATGCTTAAATCCCTTGATAATTAATTCTAATCATTTTTTTTAAAGCTTCATCTTGCCCGCCTGACATAAACACCAGGCTACAACCTCAAAGAGTTCAATCAACACATTTCCGAGAGTGTTAGGCTTGTTAATCACACTTCAACGCCTCTACCTCTGAGAGTTGGGCGCGCATAGATTCTCACAGCTTAAAATAGATCTATTTGAATTTATTCTATATTAAAATTTATCTCTATAAGCCTGTTAACATCTTCAATGCAGGATATATTTAGCTTTTTTGGCAGTGAGCCCACAGACAGAATGAAGCTGGAATCCTAATCTTATCTAAATACTGGATGTGACAAATGCCTCTCTGAACTGTGGAGAGCTTGTTCCTGGACAGAAACACTTAAAATTCATAAAATCTCTGCCACGCATCAGGTCACACGCAGGGAGAGTAGAAGGTTAGTGTATAAATATAGATTCAGATGCAGAGATTGCACAATATCAAAGTAAAAGTTCTTGCTTGAGATGATTTATTGTTGACAGAACTCTATTAGCATTTTGCACAATTTGTAACAGCTTATTGATAAACCTGCTGATCTCGATTAATCAATGAATAGTTTAGTGTATGAAAAATAGCAAAAAATGACAAATGACTCACATGATTTATTGACTATCAAAATAGTTAGTGATGGGTGTCAATTAGCTCAGTTGGTAGAGCATCCACCCCATGTATGAAGGCTCAGAAGTGGCCCAGGGTTCGAATCCGACCTGCGGCCCTTTACTGCATGTCATTCCCCGTCTCTCTCTCCCCACATTCCAGTCACTCTTCAGCTGTCTCTGTCAAAAATAAAGCTTGAAAAGGCCAAAATATATAATAAAAAATAGTTAGTGATAAATAATCTGTAAATCTTATTTGTACTGTAACAACCCTGCTGTATATACTAGTCTCCCCTTTCATCTGTTAGCTACAATAATCACTGATCTATAACAGATCACACTTTCAAAATCACCTTCTTTGCCTTGTAGAGACTTAATAGCACCGTGAACTTTGCCTCTCAGTGTGCTGCTTTCTCTCACAGCTACTCACCAAAGCATTTACCTGTGCTCTTATATGACAAGGGCTGCAACCTGCAACCTCCTCAAGAAACCTTTCCACTCATGAAATCCTGTCCAGCAACCACGCTTGGGGCGTGTACCACACGGGGAGCAGTATATCCATGTTATCCAGGTGGTTTCAGTTTGCCAATTTAGGTCATGGAGAGGAAAAAAAAAAGTAGTGAGGAATCATGGATTCATATTTTGAACATATAAGAGCTGAGCTGATGAAAAGTGAGCCATTATAGTGTATTAAGAGACGAAAATGAGTGGGCTCACATTAGATGAAAAGGCATAGAAGAGTGATATCTACGAGACAAAATGAGTCTTTTATTGTGAAGCTGTTCTATTTTACCACAGCAGGGTCCATGGTACCATATCTCTTTGTTCAGAGGCCACTTGATTATTACAGCGTATTTTAAAAGCAGTAAATCATGCTGATCAGACTTCACAACAGACCGCTGTGATTATCTGGCATTTGGCTCAAGTTCTTATCCTGACAGTGGGAAAAAAAGGTTTAGAATAACACTGACATACTTGCTGTGGTTTAATCAAGTCTGGAGCTTTGAGAGCATAGCGGTGGTCTGGCCAGACGGCTGCAGCAACACACGAAGATGATATTTGAGACTGAGACCGTGTTGTGAAAGCTGAGCTTCTTTACTTGAGAGGTGATATTTCTGCAAAATGTTCCAAGTTACTGCTCTGTGTGAAGATTACATCAACTGGGAGAGAAACGAGATAAGAATGTCTGACCTGTCTCCAAACTTGGGAAAGTTACTTAGATATAACAGCAAGGTAATACTGTGAGGTGGTAGAAACAAATACTTTATATTGTTGTAGAAGAACACACACATTTCTACCTAAAGGTTTTCTTTTGTGAAGAAACATAACAATGTAAGTACTGATGGGCAAAATCCTTCTTTGTCTTTGTTCAGTATAAAACTGTATCCTAAAAGAATATGTGGCTTCAACAGTCTGAGTTAGTCAAATCACAAGGGGAATCTTAAGTTACAGTCATTTTAGTACAAAATGTCTGCTTTGTGTTTCCAGTGTTTTGTTGCTGAGCAGCAAGGAAGGGACAGTAGCACAAAGATGAAATCTTATCCTAAAAAGACTATTATTTTGTAAGATACCACTTTGATTTGTCAAAGTCAGACTGCTGAGGCCTTGTGTTAGCCTCAGCTTCATTTTGGAAGCTATTTTTGCCAGGACCGTGTATTTTGACCCTCATCTCTTACATAGGAAGGGATCACTTCACTGCCACTATGGAGAAGAGGAATGATTGCAGTGACCAGTAACTCTTTTGATGTACATATTGGTATTGTATTAAGATAGACTTGAAAAGAAAATTATCAAAAAATATTCAGCTGTTTGAAGGCATTTTAGCGCATTAGTTTAGTTTTCTGACCAAGCGGCAGCCTCCATGGCTGTGAAATGAACCCAAATAAGCTTTGCAACACTGATTCAATGTTGATTCAATGTTGGTCTGCTATCTGGGGATTGGTTTAATTAATGTTATTTCAATGTTGGTTCAATGATAAAACAGCGATTGATTTTAAGTTGAACTAACATTGATTTTATGTCTGTCTTGATCTATTTTCCATTATTGAAATAACATTATTTCAGGGTCCAAAACTGATGAAAAATCTATGTTGTATTTCAATGTTGAGCAACGTTGATCCAATGACAGTTTCATTGATGCATCAACATTGATGCATCAACATTGATTCAGTGTTGATTCAATGTTGGTCTGCTATGTGCAAAAAACTGCAGTTCTTCGAACAGCCACTTAAAGTTGGCTACAGAACAAGTCAATCTCCATAAAACCCTATATTAAAATGTCCAACTTCACAGCAGCAATAAACATGTTTACAGCCTGGTACAAAAAACAGTTTTGGTCTCTATAGCTAATTTCCCCGTTCATGACAACTGTACTGAGGGTGAATTTTTATACAACTCACCTGTTCAAATGATATCAAGGCTTTAAGTTACTAAGTTATGAAGAATTAACAGCTTAGGCGGGTGCTGTTACAGTTATACCTTACAGAGATAGTCTATCTTTCTGTTTCTTTTCAGCAAATTAAGGTCTGATAAACTCGCACTTTGCTACCTGTCCAGCACCAAACAGTAGACAGACAAATTAAGCAACCAGCCGTTGAACATAGTGAAGCATTTAGCAGCTTAAGATGCAGATATTTCCCTCAGGAGTTGGTGAGACCAAAACTGGAAAAAAAAAAGCTGAACAGAGTCTGAATTTAGGATAGAAATACAACTCAGAAAATGAAAATGTTGCTAACAGGTTTGTCGCAACAACATGACATGGCAGATGTTGCATTTGAGTTTGTTTTGCTGCCCCTAAGTGGCCAAAAAAAGAAAACTAAAGATAAAGTTTTTGACCATGTGTTGCTTTCGTGTAACGTTTCTAAAAAATGGGTTTTCATATTGTTTTTATCTTGTGTTCCACCACCATAAAGAAGCACAGATGCGCAACACAAGCAGGGGGTTAATGTGCTTAAAATGTCACC
The DNA here is from genome assembly GCA_033000465.1 of Sciaenops ocellatus. Taxonomy (NCBI): domain Eukaryota; kingdom Metazoa; phylum Chordata; class Actinopteri; family Sciaenidae; genus Sciaenops; species Sciaenops ocellatus. The sequence continues at coordinate 28,398,595 of CP136871.1, read as the reverse complement.
ATAAAATGTAGCAATGCAGCTATAAAATAAGATAAGAGGAAGAAGAGTGCATGCTAATAAAACAATACAGGTTCAAATGATTAGAAAAGGCTTTGCAGATTTTTATGACATGGAAAATACATTCAACATGTTTTAAGGCTTTGGGATATATATAATGTATTTTGATGAGGATAGTTGAATGTAAACAAACATGGTTTGTTTACAATGAAGACTCCACAGGACACCTTTAATCAAAGCATGTCTCTGCATTATTAAGCCAAAAAAATTAAATCAAGAGCTGCATCAACTGACTTTAATCAAGGTGGGTTAACACGCATCTACTTATATCAGCTGTGGTTATGCTAAGGTGGGCCACTGTTGTTGGGGATTACATAACACTGCCTGCGCTCTCACATACTGCATCGGCCCACTCATGTCAGTGGGTATCCCTCCAGGGCAAATTATGCATCCCCAGGGAGGCAAGATGTCATTGGTGCAAATGGTTGGCAGAGACTCAGAGGGAGTGTTTAATTGTAGCCTGTGTCATGCTGAAATAATCACGGAGGCTTGTGATGTCAGAGAGAGCTGACCACAATAAACAGTGTTGTGTTACAGGTGCCATGTGTTATTTTACGTGTTTCCTTACAGCTGCAACAGCTCGCGTCCCATCGCGGAGTAGAGAGGGTGAGAGGTCCACTTTGTCTTCACCGTGCTTGTTGTTTTCCCAACACATAAATGCCACATCGGTGCAGAGCCGGGGTGTTACTCGCCACTAGAGGTGCTGTTGATCCAAAGACGTTTTGGAATGACTTATCGTATTTAATATGCCAGTTCATTTGAAGATAATTTCAGAGGAATTGTTTGTTCATTTGGAAAAAAAATAAACTTGAATAGCACAGGCTGCACTCGAGTTCAACAGTGAAGTGAAGTTATTCCACACCTGAGAGGAAGTGTTTAGAAAATTCTAATTGTATTCCCATTTCAATTGTCAGACAGAACGAGGAATAATTTGCCAACCAGCTGACTGTGAGACAGGTGAAATTGAACATTCAGGATTTGAGACTGAACTTGAGGTTTAATCTCAGCACCCAACCGAAAATACTAACCCTTGGGAGGAGTGTGTGCATGTTCATTACCAAAAAAAAAAAAAATTGAAAGTAAAAGCCAAGTGGAAAACAATCAGCAACAGCACTCACCACGGTTAAAGTCTCTCTCGGAGTGCCTTCGATAACTCGAGCAGTGAAACTTTTTCATTGTCCCTGTCCTATCAATAGAGGAGAGATAGTGAATGCAAATCCAACGCGACCCACCTCGACTTCCCGCTAAAGTGTCAGCTTAATTAACTTCAGGAGCAGGTTTGTTGAACAAAAATATAAAGAACGGGACATTGATCGAGGGAAAGGCTAGGAAGATACAGCGCGAAAAGAGTTGGGCAACCTGATTTGTCTTTAATTAAAAGTAAAAGGGGTTATCCCTGCACAAGGCAGCAGCTGGTCTCCAAAGGCCACTCCAATTACTGAAAGAGACAAAAGGAAGCTCCGTGAATACAGGAGTGTCCAGACTGAGAGAGAGGATTGGTACAGGAAGCATGTTTGTGAACTGATATTTATACTCCCCAGCTAAGCTTCTAATGTTTCAGTTTGTGTTGACACTGTCAGAAAGGTAATATATCTACTCTATCCTTATTATTGAGGTCGTAGTGGGTGGTGGTGGTGTACTGGAAGGTGTTTGTAATATTTCGCCCCTCTCATGTATGTAAATGGGGCGGCCAAAACACCTATCAATAATAGTTCAATGAATCCCTTTCTGACAGCCAATCAGAACAGAACATATCATCTGTCTGAAGGCAGAATTCATAGCAAAGTTGTTTTGTTGGATCATATATCATATAAGGTGTACCTAATGAAGTGGTTGTGTTCAAATGCTCACATGCTTGTAAGTGGTAACATGCACGAATCTAAGAGTGATTGTTGGGAAGAACACATATTACCAAATAAGGGTAAACATCTGGAGAAGTACTAAGCTTTTGCTGTGTGTCTGTGTACATATATACAAATTACATAACACTGCATGATAACCTGCTGAGTCTAGACAGTGAGCATGTTAGGGTGGGGGGTGAGTTATGACTTCCCAACTTTAGTCACGACTTAGAGGGAACTTACTGTAGAGTACACACTGTATATGTCCTGCTGACCCTGATGGTTAAAACGATTAATAGATGCCGCAGAGAACACATGCAAGTCGACTCGTACAAAGATGGATAAGACGGATATGAACACGTGTAACTTGTTTGTTACGCAGTGTGAAATGTAATGGGACTTTAGTGTCTCCTGTATGTGTATAGGGGGATTCTGGCTTGCAATATGCAAGTAATATAGAATTTTCAGGAACGAGGGACAAAAATGGTGTGTAAGTGTTTCATTACAGCCATCTCACCAACACTAGACAGCATCAGGTTTTCTAATTACCACGACAATTTGGGAGCTCGTCCAGCATGCTTATATTGAGTTTTCCTTGAAACATGTCTACAGGTCTGCTGTGCACAGTTAGAGACTGGGTCCTGAAGCCTGAAACCTCTCCCCAGAGAGGATCACAGTCAATTTAGGGGATGAAAACAGGGTGTCTGTAGGACAAAAAGGTGGTTTTCTTCGTACAGCATAAGGGAAACATATTCCAAAAAGTGAGGTCATAATATCTGTATGAAACTCGCAAAAGGGCTGACAAGCCCTTCCATGATGTTGGATACATTCATCTAGTCAGACTAAGAGCAGGCGCTGTGCTGGATAAAGACGAAGAAGACTCCTGTAAATGAAGAACGTTAAAAGTAATCATTGTAAGAGTAGCTGAATAAGTTCCAATCAGGATGTGAGTTGAACTAGTTTAGACGCGTAAGTGGATGAATGTTAAAGACAGTTCTCACTTGATGGTTAGTGATGAATACAGTGCAGTAACCACATGTTAGGCCACTACTGCTTTTGAAGAACATGTTCAAAGATAGCAATCACTGTTGGACTGCTCCTAAAAATCCACTCAAATGTACATTGATGAGATGAGTCTTATTCGACTAGAATGGGCACCAGAACCACAGCCAGGTGAGTGGACAGTAACTTGACTCAGCAGTCTCCCAGTAAACACGGCGGAGACCGAACAGCCTTGGAGACCAATGGAGGCCAGTTTAACAACAAGGAATACAGTACAGAAGAGATTTACAGCAACTCCAACTAGGACAAGGTGGATTCTTGCGTCACAGGAGAGGCAGGACATGGGAGCAAGACCAGTTTGTACCAAGATAATTTATAAATGGTAAATGGACTGTACTTATATAACACCTTTCTAGTCTTCCAACCAATCAAAGCTCTTTTACACTACATATCTCATTCACACACTTTCATACACTCATGGCATTAGCTGCCATGCAAGGCGCCAACTGCTCATTAGTTTTAGGAGCTAACCATTCATACACATTCACACACACATGGTGCAGCCTTCGGGAGCAATTTGGGGTTCAGTATCTTGCCCAAGGACACTTCAACATAAAGACTGGAGGAGCCGGGGATTGAACCTCAAATCATCTGATCAGTGGACGACCCGCTCTACCTCCTGAGCCGCAGACACCCAGTTATAAGTAACGTTACTAGGGGCAGAACCCTATCTCAGTCACGACCACAGTGCTGTTTTGGTCTGCTCTCCACACGACTTCAAACCTCACCAAGAGCATTTCAGAAGCAGAGCATTTTACCCGCCAGACTTTGTTAACTTGCTCAGATATGGACATTTTTCCTTCCTATGTCAATATGCTACATAGTTCATTTTGTGGCCTTGACAGAGACAGCTGAAGAGTGACAGGAATGTGGGGAGAGAGAGAGATGGGGAATAACATGCGGCAAAAGGCCACAGGTTGGATTCGAACCCTGGGCCGCTGCGGCAAGGACTGAGCCTTCGTACATGGGGTGGATGCTCTACCAACCAAGCTAACCAACACCCAACGTAGTTAATTTTTATTATCAGAAGTTTGTACAGGGTGTTTTATTCGAAATCTCTACGCTGTTTCTGTGTCTGACTTCTGCTCGCAACGTCCCACAAAAATGGAAAAACCGCAGCAGAGCTTCTGGATTTCAAACATCGACTAGAACAGCCGCAATTAACTCTGGTGGATGCGGTGCACACGGAATACGTTGCATCCGTGCATGGTGAAATTTGGCCTTATGTTCACGAGTATTTGTTTTTCTGAAGTTGGAGGTTATTTATTCCCATATTTTGAACAAGACTTGTGTGATATGATACCGTGATGAATGAACAAAATGTCTCCGTGCTGGTTGTTCCGACATATTCAGAATTATTATTGCTTGAGCTGTTAGGATTTAACAGACAGCTCTCTTGGTGCCTCTTGTAAAATTTGGTCTGGTAAATCAGGTATTTCTCTGTAATGTAACCAGTGCTGTAGTCAAGACCAGCTAAACTGAGACCAAGGCAGGGTGAGACTGAGTCAGGACCAAGACCAGACAGGCTATAGCCTACTAGCTAACATGTAATAACATTTTGATGATCTGCTTTATAAAATACTGAGTTTGTTTTGTTGGAAGAATTTTCCAGCTGTTGGCTTGTGGTCTTGTGGTTAAACCTCGACCTTCCCTCTCTTTAGTTTCCTGTGTCACACAGGTGTTTGCTCTATAACTACAGACTGTTAAACAACTTTTCCTTTAAGGCATTAATTTCCTTAGCACCAACATAAAATAAAAGTGAAACTTACATTCTGTAAAGTTATTTTCAGTAAATTATGAAACTGTGGCAGGACAAACTAATCATACAGTAATAATGAATAACAGGAAACTCCCCGCAGTTGCGGTCTTGACCGATCTTGAAATAAAATCTCATGTCCTCTTTGTCTGAGACCGAGACAAGACCGAGTTAAAATGCAGTCAATTCCGAGACGAGACCTTCAAAAAGTAGTCTTGAGACCCGTCTCGAGACCAAGACTGATCTCGAGTACTACATACTGAATGTAGCACAGTGTAAACAATGATACTTTTTTTTTTTTCGATGCTAGAACCATTTTCTGATGTTTGAAAAACATATATTTAAATAATTAAACTAATATTATAAATATGTGACGATTAGAGTTTTGCCCCTAAGTACAAGAAAGGTGAATAACTGTATTTATCCTTTTGCACAGTACATATGTGTGTATTAACAGGTCTTGATCTTGTGAATGAGTAAGTACTGTACAGGGGCAGGAGGGAGAGGCAGGAGACAGTGTATGATTTTCCAGTCTTTGAGTGTGTGTCTGTCTAAGTGTGCTGAGAGGGGGGTTAAAAGAGGGCGTCACTCTCATGGTCCCTCCCCAGCCCTGCCCCTTCACATAGAGGAGTATCCTGTAGCAGGTCCCAAAACTGGAAACTCATTCAGTCCCTTCTGAATGGAGTGTCTTTAACGTCAGAGTAGAGGACTTAACTTCCAGCACGAAAATATGAGAGCCCTACATTCGGTCCTGGTCGGTGCCTTCCTGACCCTGCTGCTCTGCCTCCCCAGCCCCGGTCATGGAGGTAAGTGCCACTGCAAATCACTCTTTTAGTGTCCTGTTTCCTCCCTCTGCTCCCTCTGTCAGAGATGCACGGGAGGAGATCAGATCACTTCTTCTGTGTGAGGCTTCCCCAACGCATAAATCAAAGCATGACAAGCTGATTAAAACTATGCCTCAAACTTGAACTAAACAAAACTTGCACCATTATTGCGTTAAGAAAAATGTTTTTTTTTTTTAAGTTAACTTCAGGTTCAGGTCTCTTTTTTCTTTATTTTTCTTTCACTTTTTGGTTGTGCCTCACCCTCACAGTCTTCATGCCATTCATTGCTCACCAGTGAAAATTTCCTTTTCCTGGAAGAAACTCAATACATGAGGAGAAAGATGTGCCAAGGGTCTGACCCTGGTCCAAGGTCTGAGGCGACATCTGTCCATTTTTCATCTAAATGCAGTTTTCTTTTTCTTCCCCCCTTTTGCCTTGCAGTCTGTCGGCCGAGTGTGTGATTGCATTTACCTTGAGAGTGTTTGCATTGAAAGCATGTTGCCAAAAGGCAGGAGGTAGTGAAGTCGAAGCCCTCTGTGGTTAGGAGGTGAGCTGAGGTCCCTCTGCCGGCAGCAATGAATGGCTCTTTCAGAGGGAAGTGCGCAGTGGCAGGCAAAGCTGCTCCTTATCCACCAAGGAGGAGAGATGAAAGTGAGAGAGGGGCTAGTAAGAGAGTGAGAGACGCAGTGTGTGTGTGTGTGTGTGTGTGTGTGTGTGTGTGTGTGTGTGTGTGTGTTTGGGAGGGGGATGCTGGAAGGCCATACAAAGGCCCCTTAGTGCATGAGTAAAGTCAGCTACAGATGTACCTTATTGAATGTGACATGATGCAGCCGCTCTTCTTCTTATTCCTCCCTGAGTGTGAGTTAGTGTGGGGTGTACAGTGTTAGATTGAAGCAAATCTGGTATGTGGATGGGAAGTCGAAACAGCGTCGTCAAGCAGCTTAACCAACTCACCTCGGTACAAAATTGTACATATGGTGAGTTGGCAGGATCAGCCTTGGACTTAGAACAGCTGCTGAGCCCATTGTCTTCCGCCGGCTGTCACATCTTCAAAACTCTCACTGCAAATTCCACTCCAATTAAGTCCGGGCAAACCTCCTCCATGAGTGTCTCATTGGCAGCTAAAGTGAAAAAGTGGCTCTTGATCTGAACGGAGGAGTATCGCTTTGTTTCCGTGGCACGGAATCAAAGCTTAGCTGGAGAGCTGGAGTCACTTCTTCTGTGCTGTGATCTGTTCACCATGAGCATGAAAAGAGTCATCTGCCCTTCTGTTTGCTCATTTATAGATAAACCCCACTGACTGCTATGATGGCAACACCTCTGCTAAAGAATTAGTTACACTGTGTGAGCTGTGACTGCTGGCTGCTGAATGTGGTCACATTTCATTTGCTGACAATTTCCAGAAACTTTTTGCGTGACAGTGTGCAGTATGGGAAACACAGAGTGCTCTTTGCTTTCAAATGTTTTGTGTGTTTCCTGTAAAAACAGGCAGGGAATTGTCACAGATAATAATTGGTCTTTACAGTAGCCAATGGCGGCGGTGTGTTTGACCTAAAACACTATGCAATTCACACAGAGCTATGGGCTTGTGTGAGCATCTACCTTCCAGTGAACACGGCCGGACCTCCAAAACCAGCAGCAACCAGTCTGCCAATACAGTACAGTACCGGTTCGGCTGTGGTTTTCGTGCTGGGTTTGACTCCTGGTATACCGGGGCTGAGTCAGTTCAGCTAGCTACATTGCTGACCAAGCTAATGACTGTTAGCGGCTACTTAACAATCTTTCCATGTTATTTCCTGTTGGTCTCAGAGGTTGTACTCGAATTTGGTGTGGTCCATTTCTCTTGCCTGCTAATGGCAGATTTAGTTGGCAGCAGTTAATTAGAGGTTGTGCTTTTGTATGGTAATCAGTGAGGCCTGGCCATAGATGGGTAGCGGCCAAACAGGAATCACTCCACTCTGGTGGCATCATAAGCGAGACAGAATTTGAACTGAATTATCAAAATTAGTATACACCCCCAAGGGCAGGATGAGTCATCAACTTTTTATCACTTATTAGGGAAAAAATATAATATAAATATATAATATTAAAAAAATGACTTTTTTGTCACTGTTGGTCCAGATACTGAAGTATAGGTGACATATACAGTAGCATTATGTGATGAAAACACTTAAACATCAATTTTGCCTTCATGGTCACTTTAACACCCAATAAATACAGTAAACGGTTGGGATTATAGATGTTACAGACTGGTTAAATGGTAGAGTAGATGTAATCTTCCAAAACCAAATGTTCCTCTAATCAAAATGATGGCAGAATAAAACAGGAAAATGTATGAAGGAACCTATTCTCCTCATCTAATTATCTGTTGGCAGTATCTTTGCTGCTTCAGTGTGAACAGTACTCACCCACTGACCCTGGAGAACTAAATGCTAATGCTGACCAGATGTACTGAGCCACTGATTAGATTTTGACCCCCCCCCCCTTTGCTCCACAGAATTCCTGCCACAAGCTGCCAGGGGACTCTTCCACCAGCTACCTAGAAGGCTTACAGAAGGTTTCATTTTCTTCCCCGGGTTTACAACTTCAAATGTCACAGGCCATGCACCACATGACGTCCAGATGCCTGGGCGTTCTTCACGTCATCGCCACCTTTTCTTTACAAAAGCACTAAGCAATCTCCAAGTGTTGAAGTGGTACACCTTCACCAACTCTTATTATATTTCTCTGCCTTCAGGAACATCTTGCTCAGTAGCAGAAGGCAATTGAGTCAAATCGTGAACGTGACATCCCCTGTAATGATATTTTCCATGAGTTTTCAGCAGTGGTGCAACCTACCACTTTCCCATAGTCTTACGCCATCATGTTTCTTTCTCCCACACAGCAGCCTCAGGAATGGTTAGGATGCAGTGAGCATAAGCAGGAGCTCACCAAATCAATTCTATAATCTTCTCTCCACATAGAATATATAAAGAAAATGTAAGCACGCTAAAGTATGAGATTAAGCGTTTCACGGTTAATATATTTTAGCACTTGAAGCTTAAAAACCTGCCCGTTTAGCCTTCTGGTGATGTCATGGCCTTCAATTCAACACTGGACCTGTGATTGATAACACCCTCTTTCACCTCGTCAAGCTCTCTGAATACCTGCCAACCCCTTTAGACTTAATACATCAGGGAATATCATTTCAAGAGTCACATCTTTTTTTTTGGCATTGAAAGCAGACGGCCGGCAATGTTCTGTCTTCAGCAGCCATGTGACACCACTTTCCTCAAATCAAGGGATGCTCACTTTATCATGGCTCTGTCTGAAATTGGACATGACACGTTCCTGTTCTGAGTCTTTAAAACAGCCTGTAGCTCTACATATATCTCTTCAGTAGCTGGGAGGCTGCTCTTTAACTACTTCACCAAGCTTTGGAAATATTGCCAGGGTAGCTATTTCCAGACCATAAATTGCTCTCCGGTGCTTACATGTTGTTTGGTTGGCTTGGTAATAGAGTTGTTGTTTTTTGTTTTTTTTTCTTCTGTTTTTCCGTCTGTTGATAGGCACACAAAGTTTGATGTTGTTACGTAAGTCTGTTAGGAAGTTATTCGCTCCTGTGGAAGCCCCGTCCACCACCGGCGCTCCCCTCTGCGGGCCAATCAGTGTGAAAATTTAATGATTTCTTTCTTGCCCCATTACCAACCTTTCCAAGTCTAAGACTGTTTGTTGTCTTTTTGTTTTGTCTTGTGCTGTTCTCTGAAAATCCATTTGTAAAATATTGGCATTTTCTAAAATACAAATATGACCTGACAGATGAAACAGACGGCGTGGGGAGAAAATAACACTCCTGTCCAACTCTGTTTGGCAGAACTAATGATGCTCTGTGTAAAATACTACCAGTATGTGTGATGAGAAGGAGCATCGATTGAATTGTGGATGTTTGTCTTTGACGTATAAAAAGACAATATCTACTGTAAACAGTCTCTAATGGTTTATGCACGTTTTCGAGTGATTTAGCGATGTCTTGCTCCTGAATGTGTTTGCATTTCTGATGGCAAAGCTTAACGAGAGGATTTGCATCCCGAGACTGGATATGAGCTCTCTCCCCTAGACTATAAGGTCCCTATGGTAACAAGCAAAAAATAAACGAGTGTCTGTATGCGAGACCTCCATGTGTTCCTTGAGAGTTGGCAGGAAGAATTGTGTGACTACAAGTGTCTGTGCGGAAGATTAATAAGTTCAATATTTGCATTGGGAAATTGATGAGATTAGTGTTGTGCTGGTTTTGGTGCTCACACAGACGCAGACTTTGTGACCCTCTCCCGCGCCTCTTAGTTTAAACACAACACAATGTTAGGACAGAATAGAAATGGGGCATTTGGAGTAAATCCAAACAAGAAAATCAGAGTGTTTATAAATGCAGAGCAGAATGCACAGCCAGACCCCTCGCCTGATTTTTCTCTGTGGCATCTCTCCACATGCGACTGAACGTCCACAAAAACAAATGGTCACTGTGATAAATATCTGAGCAGTGAGTTTTACATTCTGTTATTATTTCCACTTCAGTTGTAGTTGTAATCTGGAACAAAATAGTGTTTCATATGAAGGAGCAAAAAGAAGTATAAATAAATATATATATATAAATCACAGAACAGTATCTGGCCCAACAAATGTCATGTTTTCAGTAATTTCAGGTATTCTTCATGGTATTTTAGACTTTGTCATTTGTCAATGGTTGACTTTGTCATGATGAACCATAAAAACTTGTTGATGACTCATCCTGCACACATACAGAATACATTTGCTGGTTTTCCCTCTGATGTCTTCTCAGCTTCAACTCTCTGTGATTTACAGAGTTTCCTGATGGTCAGATAGCTTTAGGATAACCACCTGTTAAAAAAGCTAACCGCTAATTAACTGCTGCTAACTGAATCTATCATTAGCAGGCAACAGAACGGGGCTCAGAAGCCTGGCTAGACCAGGTTCAACACAGCCTCCGAGACCAACAGGGGAATAAAATGATTTCAGGCTTTCTTGATGGAAAGATTGCTAAGTAGCAGTGAACTATATTAGCTGTGCAGCTAACTGAACTGATTTGGCCCCTGGAGCCAAATAACATGTAAAAAAATGACAAAGCAAACACCACGCTGCTTTCTGTTTCATGGGAAGTGCACAAAATATGCAAAACATATGAACATATGTCATTTATTAAAGAGAATACATTCTGAGGGTTTCTCAGCTGTAGAACAAGTCGCATATCTTCTGAAACATTCTTCTACTTTGGAAGACATTATGACACCTCATAATATCTCTGGGCATGGGAGACAATCAATATTGATAACGTTTCTAATATGATATAACCTCCCTCACTTCTGCCTGCCTGATGTTTTATCCGGCACTTCAAAGAGAAACTTTCAGTGAGTCATGCTTTATTAACTTTTTTGGGGGGAGATTATGGCCCGAGGCAAACATCATTGCAAGAATCCAAAGTTAGCTGTAAGGGCAAACCCGCCTCACCCCGCTCCTTTTCTCTCTATAACTTCATCTTGTTACTACAGGTAGAATTTTATATCTGACCCGCAGCAATAGGGTGGGCAACATGTCTGCCCGGTGATTACAGTGTCGGCATCATAATGGAAATGTTAGAGGCTTGACTCCCGTAACAGCAATAACTCCTGTCAAGGTGTCCTTGAGCAAGACTCTGGTCCACTGCTACTCATTCACAGTGAGCTGCTGTGGACAGATAAGAGTGTCAGCTACAAGACTGACAGACAGAGCGCCTTAGAAAAGCCAGAGTTGATGATCATTTTATCCTTTTTTTCACAAAATGACACCTATTAAAAGGATAATTCTTCTCTATTACAACTTTTTTTGCCCATCATTTGTGTCATAACACTCATACTCACCAAAGCAACTGCTGAGGTCTTGAAACACAGTAACATCTCTACAAAAAAAGTCCAAGAGAACAACAAAAGTCACTTTTTTTCTGGAGGTAAAACTGAACGTGAACAGGCCAAACTTGAGCCAGTCTGATGGATGTTCACAACCGACAGTTTTGGTAATAACTTTACTCTTACAGATAAATGAGCTAACCCTGAGGCAAGGCTAGATTAGTAACTGGGCAGCAGCCCCTCCCCCGACCCTATAGACTCCCAAAGGTTCCAGGTTCACTGTGTGTTTATCTCTTTGTGGTAATTTGATAGTTTGTTAATACTGCATGCACCTTGAAAACTCAATATCCAGGCATACCTTGGTGAGAAAATCTTGAACACCTGTATTATGTCAGTTATATCATGCCATATTGTTAAAAAGGTTTGTGCTTAATTGTTAATTACTAATACAAAAGCAATCTGATCATCTGACTCCCTTTTCAGCAACATTTTAAGCAATTAACTTGGAGAGTACAACTTTATAATTACTGACAGAGGTGGTGGCCATAACTTCAAATACAAGACGAAAGTTGTAATAAATCAGAGTGATTCTTTAAAGCAGGACAAACATGGAATGAAGATATCAAGTTGGCCCTCACAGAGATACAGATGTGCCACAACCCTTCCAAAATAAGAGAAAATACTTCTCTCTCCTCTGAATGTATCACAAGCATCAATGTCATGCTTAAAGCAGCTAGCTCTGTCACTTCAAAAGCACATATCGAAGCTCAGTTTATTCTCATTGTGATGCAAGAACACTGGAAAAAAAGACATGTCCCTTGCCTTGAAGGCTATACTCCCCTGGCAGATGATCTTTCCCACATTTCTCTCTTTGAGGTTGCTGGCTGTCAACGGCAGCCTGCACAGATTATATTTTAGGGCCATGATCTGCTTAGAGCAGGCAGACAGCCCACACACAGACCTTATTTAGCCTCGGGTATGTGCAAAAAAGAGTTTCTGTACATAAACACAGGCCCAGATTTTGTCCCTAGGAGGGAGGTCAAAGGCCATCTCATGGTTTGCTCCCATGTTGTTTTAACCCATTCCATGTCAATCAGATAAGTCGGTGGAGGGGGTTTTTACAGCAGATTAGTGACGGATGGTCTACACCCAGGTTTCAGGGCTGTAAGTGCCAATTTGGGATTTGAAATTGTTGTTAAACTGTGATTACCTTGTGGCCATGCAATTTTAGGCAATTCTAAGGACAAAGTCTGACCTACAGCGACAGCGACAGCAACGTGAATAGAATTGTCAACTTTTACTTCAGAGGACTGCACTGTAAAACAAAAAAAGGAGGTCAAATGACTTGCTGAAGGGCAGTCCAACATTTAGCACTTCACAGATACTATAAGATAGGACCGGGCCCAGCAAGTGATTTCATGTGAACATTATAATAAATTAATAAATCAGCAGTTCAATAGGATTCAGCCTCTGGGGACCATGAGTGTTTGCACAAATTTGAATGGTTGTTGAGATGTTTTAGTCAGGACCAGAATGCTGGACATTGCCAGTCACAGACAAATCCAATAAGAGCAAAAAGTGTTTGGGATACGACTTATTAAATTTGTGTCCTCGGCCAAAAGCTTGCTCGGAAATCTGGAAGAGAGCAGATTCGATTTGATTCCTGATATTTTTGAAGATATTGGGTCTTTGCAGCACCAAGCAACAGGATATGGATAATAATAAGATATAAAAACATAAAGAGTAAACTCTGTAAAGTACCAAGAAGTAATAATAATAAATAATAAAGCAACAGCACTGCATAAAATTAAAAAGACAAATACGACCTATACCTAGATGCACTACACTGATAATGTCATGCACATTAGGTTACCTTTAAGACCACAAGTGGAAGACCTGAAGTGGAACATTTCAAATCAAACATGTGTGTGTGTGTGTTAGTGTGTGTGCTATGGCCCTGGGACAGACAGGCTTATATGCTTCTCCCACTGCAGTAACTGAACTCTGCATGTTTATTTTTGATAAGAGCTGTTGGGGAGTTTAGTGCCCAAAATGAAAACTCCAGAGAAATTCTCATCATCACAGAACTGCCAAGTGTTCAATAAGCAGGAATTATGCATGACCAGATGTCTCGATACGAGTGGCCTCTATGGGTTTTTTCCCTTTTTCATTTTTTTTTTTTGGAGAATAGCCTGCTTTATCATTTTTTTGGTTGAATAAAGAGAAATCAGTTCTGTTCTGACTGCCATTGTTTCTCTTATCCAATAAAAAATAAATTAAAAGGGAATGGGAACAGCAAAATGTCTTCTTCCCCCTAAGGGCTTTTATGGAATTACCTCCAAAGATCACCTCTCAAGATCTGTCCTTATCAGCTGTTAATATCATCAGATATCATTATCTTTCATCATCATATGATGTAAATGCATGTCTAAATCGGATTTAGGAACAATGCCTGCTTTGTTTGACACTCTGCATCGCATGTAACTCACATGCCCCAATCAGTGGAGGCAGACTGATGTGGCCAGTTGGGGTAACAAAAGGCTCGCTATAGCCCTGGAAAAGCAGCATGAATCATGGGAAATGTTTTCCAGTGTTTGGCTGATTCATCTGAGACGTGTTAGGAAAAGCCTGAGGTTTCCACTCCAACATCTGGAGTCTGCTTGGTCAGTCAGTAACAAGCCAAAGCTGGAGGCTTCAATCAAACTGTCCCTCCGCTTCTCTTGCCTAATATAGACAAAACAACTGCAGTAAAAGAATGCGAGTGTGCCGCAATTAGCCAAGTTTTGAAGAATTCGGAGTATTAGATCTATAGTAGTTCTTCAAACAAGGAGCTGCAAGAAGAGATGTGTTTTATGTTTGCTCCCTCAGCAGTGCTCCAGCTCCTGGGAACTAGGACCTCACGTTCTATATTCAGTAAACCACACACAGTGACTCGATTACATCAAATGGATTAAAAGCAAAACTTGAAAACGTCTTTAATATTCATGTGTTGCATGTCGTATTTCACATGCGTTCAGTTTCATTCCATGTAGCGCCATACCTTAGAGACTCAAGTCTGCTATTTTTACAAGTCCAGCAGGGACAGTAGCTCGCACATGAATATGACTCACTATTTTAAATATAGAGAAATGCACTGTGAGTGCAGGGACTCCCTCCAGCCCAGAGGGTGTATGACTCATAAGCACAAGGCCGCAGTGGTTAATCATGAGACATCATGCTCCAAACTAATAGTTTTTTGTGCTTCTAATTAGTTCTCGACTCTCAAACGGTATTGCTCCAGGACTTGGGGATTTAGTTTTAGTCGCATGGTGCTGTGAAATATTACAAAATATTTCTACTTTTGGTCACAGACAAAGTCTTGATACTCCAACGAAACTTAGAGATTTACAAAACACCTGACACCTGATCGATAACCTCGCGAAGAAGCACCTGTATTTTTTCCAGCAGGATGATTCTGAGCTATGTTAAATAAATATGAATATCCCCTTTCTCATCTAAATAGCTCATCTCCTGCTCCATATTCCCACAACATGGCAGCGGGAGGCTGCTGTTAGGAGGGCCACTTTTCACAGCATGCTGACATGAAGGCAGATCGGCAGCCAGCACCCATCCTGTTGAAAATCTTCATCAGCACCACCAAGGGACCACGAAGGGTTCTGAGTAATTTGATGCCAGACGGCCTCATTACAGCCTGGGTTCAGACAGAATTGAGGGGGCTGGGGATAGTACTAGGACTGGGATCAGGCAGATGACAGTCTGGAATAGCTTGCGCCAGATAAATATAACTAGACGGGAGAACCAACAAAAGAGCATGTTGCTTCACATGAGTCGACGAAGGCTCGAAGGAGGAGGGAAGGGGATCCAGGGTGGGGATTGTGCGTGTGTGTGTGTATATATATATATATATATATATATATATATATATATGTGTGTGTGTGTGTGTGTGCATGAGGGCGTGTATGTGCTGTGGTTCACACAGATCCCAGTGTTAGGAGGCCAGAGCAAATTCCGTCATCCTGCTGGTTATGAAGGCTTAAAATAACCAGAGGAAATGATGTGTCTCATGAAGTTTGCCTTGACTGACTGTATGACCGCCCACAGTAGCATGAAGCAGAGAACAGCTACATGGTGGAGCTGAAGCACAAGCCAGACAACCAAGATTTTTTTGTGCAATCATGTTGAATCCTTTACACAGTTGTGGCAAAACAGATGGTAAAAAGTTCTGCAGAGTACAACTCAGACAGGTCAGATTATGCTGCATCAGTCTTCCTACACTAATTAAATTCTGCTGGTTGTCACACAGAAAATGTAGATCATGATTACATTCAGGCATGTAGAATAACTGTGGTCGAAACAGGAATCTATGCATTTTGCTGAGTTATAACTTAGTGATTATGGTTACATTTTGGGGTTTAACCTTAACTGGTGTTGGGAGGGTTGAACTTTGGAACTTTGGAGACCGACAAACACTGTCATGTCTGTGCAATAAATATGAAGCTAAAGCTACTGTAGCAGCCAGCCAAAGACTGAAAACAGATGGAAACAGTCAAATAATAATCATAATAAGGTTTACTTCATTGATCCCTCACTGATGGTGAAGTGATGGGCAGCCACATAGTGGCACCCTGGGAGGTGTTTGGGGTTCAGTGCCTTGCTCAAGGACACCATGGTAGCGTCCAGGAGATGAACTGGCACCTCTAAAGCTACCAGTCTTGAACCGGCAACCCTCCAGTTCTCGTAAGCCAGGCATGTCCAAAGTATGGCCCGCAGTCAGATTTCATTCGTCTCACAGCTTCGTTTTTATAATTGTATTATTTACAGCCTGCTACAAATGGACAGATACTGTAACAGATTTGTCTTTTTTTTTGGTCGGCATAACGAAGCATTTAAAGGCGCTAAACGTTAATCTCTAAGGACATAACTGCTGGTGTTATGTACCTGTAGATATTGTAGAGACACAAAATATTACTTTCTGAATGACCTTGTAAAAGAGAAGAGTGATATGTTTTAAACTTAAAAGTTAACAGACTTTGGAGCGTTGATTAGCTCAGTTGGTAGAGCATCCGCCCCATGTACGAGGGCTCGGCAGCAGCCTGGGTTCTGTTCCCACCCATGGCCCTTTGCTGCATGTCATTCCCCATCTCTCTCTTCCACATTCCTGTAACTCTTCAGCTGTCTCTATCCAATAAAAGCTTGAAAAAGGCCAAAAAAATATCTTTAAAAAAAAAAAGGTTAACAGACTTTGCATTACTCATAATAAGTCATGTTTTAAATGAACACGGGGTTCAGATTTGTATCAACTTCATGCAAGTTTAACGTATTCCATACAATTTATTCTTTGTTATCTGACTCCAGATGTGAAAGAAAGGAAGAACTGGTTTGTTCAGGCCTGATTGGCTTAGATTTGGTGACACTGCCATTTTTTAAAAAAATATAATTGTGACTGTCAAAACATTTTTCAACATGATGGATCATTTTAAGTTAAAACAAATAAAACAGTGGTTCTTATTTTCAGGTGATGATACATTCATGATTGTTTTGTTGGTTCTTAAGGTGGACATATTTATGTTTTTGGTCTTTTTTTAACTTTAAATGACGGCTCTACTGACTCTATTCCTACAATCATGTTGACTACACTCTGAACACAGTGATTTGAAACTACAAGATGTGCTGAAACACTGATCCACAGGTCATTAAAATAAAAAGTTAGCAGTTATCAGTTGTCCTACTTTTCTCAAATATATGAAAGAAACATACAGAATACAAACTTCCACCTCAGCGTGTGAAGGTGACTAGTTGAGACTCCTTCATACATTTTTACGCGCTAAAAGAAACTCACTCTTCGTCCCCTGCCTCCGAGCACATATTTGCATTTCCAGACATTATTCATGTTTCATTAAAACTTTGGGAGACCAAGCTCAAAAATGATTACATGCTTGATTCAACAGAGAAAGTAAACAGATTTCATAAAGCTACTCTATCTTCCAGGAGAAAACAAAGATTGTGAGAAATGAGAAGCATAATCAGAACCTCTGAGACAAATAACAGCAGCTGAACACGCCGAAGTCAACAAGTGATCGGCCAAACCAGAAGAAATGCAGATGACAGGAGGGATGTGTGTGCACAAAGAACAACCAGTATTTTTGTGGCCAACTAGGCAATCTGATGTACCAGATTGTGCCAGACTGGGCCATGGGAATAGGCCACTGGGGAACGTAAAGATACCGAATGGGGAAGCTGACCATGTGTGACCCCGGAGCATCCTGTCATTTTACAGCCAAAACTACATTCCAGATCTTCTCTTCAAGACAAATATCTATTGTATAAGAGGCCACAGAGGAGACGCTTTAGATGTTTTAAACATTGTTGTGTTCACTTTAGATTTAGTAACCTTAATTGCAGTGCTCTCAGATTCATTTTGTTTTTATGGTCCTGTGAAGAGGAGGGTTCAGTCGATTTAAACACCGTGTAGGCGTTGTCACAACACGTTGGCTTCCATGTCTTCCTTTAAAACAAACTAATGATACACGTGACCTGTTAAGGTATTCCAGTCCAACAGCAATGTGGTCCAATCCTTGTTTATTAACCTCCGGAGGCCATATAAGTTATTTGCTGTTGGAGAGAGCATTGTGCTACACATAGAGGGTAACAATAACCATTGGATGGCAATTAGCTTAAGGCAAGCCTAAGGGGGAAAAATTGAACCTGCTGTTTCTGGCTGCCTGATTCTCTAATGTATGTTAATTTATTAGAAAAATGAGGAAGCTCTGCCTCTGCTTTATTTGCCTTCTTTCCATTGAATGTATAATCTTACAGATGTATGGAAAGGAGCAAGTAAAATTTTATGTCTTATGTAACCGATGGTCATTTAGTCAAAGCTGACTGAAGGGAAAGTCTGATGTTTGACATTTACTGTAAGTCCTAAATACTTTAGATCATTGAGGTGTTGAACTCATACTTTTCCATCTGTAAAGGTATGTGTGCTGCTAATATTAAGAACATCTGCTCTTCTCACATCAGCAGGTAAATCCAGCTGAAAGCTATGATCCTTTATCGAGCCGACTAATTAGCCCGAGTTCGGTCTTAAATGGGAGTTTTAGGTGAAGAGGAGGAGGCACTTCTAATCAGGTTTAACTTATGAGTCAATTGAGACATCATGGATGGGGGAGCAAGTTTAAGGGGTGGACAGGGAGCGTTAAAAGCGTTACACATACGCACAGACAGTTTTAGCAGACAGTGAAGGAGATCACTGGAAAGTGTGGTCCAAACTAAAATAGGGATATCTTCCCATGATTAGATCACATTCTCATCTAAAAAAAACACGTTTTATAGCCTCACTAAACTTTCTCTAAGTAAAATTCATGTTTTCCACTTTGCAAACAGACATTATCAAACCAGATAGTGCATCAGTTTGTTGAGGAGTGTTGGGTTCAGAGAAATGATAGAACAGAAATAGAGTTTAATACAATCAATCAGAGTAAGAGAAATATGAAAAAAAAAAAAAAAGATTTGCCTTCTGTCATTTGTCATATTGTGTATTTGGGGCAACTCTCGACAATATCTCACTCAGCAGCTGTTGTTGCAGAGAAATCATCGTGTCGTCCATCATGCATCTACTTGCACAAATATTTTCCTGGCAAGCAAAAGTGGAATAAACTGGATTCACCGCCTTCCCAATTTCTTTGTCCGATTTCTTTCCCAGACTCGATTGAACACGGTTGTCAAAGGCAGAGACTGTCATGTTATCGTAAAGCTTCTATGTGTAGTATTTTCCCGATTCATTTACATGACAAGTAAAGAGCAGGGAATTATGATGATTACTGGAATGAAGTAAACATTTCATGCCGGTAAAATTAATCACTTTGATAACAGTGATTGTAATTGTAGACAATCAAGAATAATAATATACCAATGATTAGGTTTAATCATTACTTTCTTATTAGAGGCTGTTCAATTTAAACACAAACAGGCCCACTTCAGCTATTTCCCATAACAAATTACAGTATGTGCTAGTGAAACGCATGTTGGTGGTGCAGTAACCTTCCTTTCTCCTCTAATGGGAAACCTTCAGTACTTCTCATAATTGACTGACTTTTTGAACATAACTCTGCTGAGCAGCCAACTCCTCCTCACCAAAAACGTCTGCCTCAGTGCTTTACTGGGAATGCGGTGCTATACCTCCAGATAGCACCGCAGAAGAGGCTGTTTTCAAACATGACACCTATAGTGCTGTGCTGGAAGGTGAAATCCAGTCCGCATTCTCATAAAAACATGATCAGGTGGTCTCTGGAAATTTGAAATAGCGCATAACTGCCAGGGAATGTTCAGCCATTACCTGACATCTGTCTCGTGTGTGTGTATGCAGGCCGGCATTCCTGAGCCCCTTGTTCAGGCTCAGTGGATACAGTCTGGAGGCTGATGCAGGGAATTAGTTCTGTAGTACCTTCAAGTGGGAATGAAATGTAAAACAGGTGCATAGAAGTGTTACCATTTTAGGTCTCAGTGTTTAGCGCAATTTGTTAGCATGTTAACATTTGCTGATAAGCACTAAATACAAAGTTTTTGGTTTATTTGGTCAAAGTATTGGACAAATTCAAAATTTAAACTGAACTGACCACCATATAGAAAGCGAAGAAATTCCCACATTTGTCTGGTAATCCTGGAGGGCATTATGTAAAAAAAAAATCACCCAATACTTATCAAGTTATTTCAATCCAAGCCACAAATAATCACCAAAGTTGGCAGAATTCATTCTATGGAAGCCATAAATGTCATTCCATCTTGTCTAGATTTTGAGATGTTTACCAGGATACGTGAAAAAGGTCAGGACATCACCAAAGGTTGATCGTGTGTTATTGATTCCTCTAATGTCTTCATGTAGTGGGATATAATAAACATGGCTGGCAATACAGGCAAACCAGAAAGAATTAATACCCGTAAATTCCACCAAGCATGGCTGCAAAGAGCTGATCCTGGCCGTGATCAAGACAATAATCGTGATTCCATCAGAAGTGGTCAAAATAACATGTTTCCGCTCTGCTCATTTGAAAAGCAGTTTATTAGCAATCAAGTCTGTTTTTTCCACAGATGCTGTGACCAGCCATGTCAAGCAGCACGGATCAGATTGAGCAAGCTGCAAGTCAGATACAGAAATGACATAGAGCAGGGGTCTTCAACCAGGGGTCCACGACCCCTAGGGGGTCCGCAGAGGTACTGCAGGGGGTCCGCCAATTTTTATCATAATAATTGACAGTTTTCACCAAAATACTGATGAATGTGAGGGTGCAGATAATTAAGAAACTACAAACAGCAGAGGCATAATAACCAATAATATTTACGCATGAACTTTTTATCAATCATAAACACATAAAGGCTAATAACCCATATATGTATATAAATAGGTTAATAATGTGAAGTAAAAGTTGAACAAAGTAAATACAATTTCTGTTTGTCTCTCATCCGAGGGGTACTTGGGCTGAAAAATGTAGAAGACCCCTGACACAGAGAATACAGACTCTTGAAAAAAATGAACTGGTTAGTCTATGTACTCATAGTAGAAGGACAAAAACCAAAGAAAAATTAAAATGACTGAAAAAATCTGAGCAAGTTAACAAAATCTGCATATGAAATGCTCCTGGTGGGGTATAAAAGTTAAGAACGGATCAAAACAGTTCCTCTTTTTACTTTTATCATCAGGCATCACTGAAGTACCTACATCTTGTCAAATATTCCACTTTAGCCCCTTATATATGATCGAATGACCCCCTGATTATCAAACAGCTGTTTTTCCAAAGCATGCATTTTCAGCATTGGGCTTTTTCGGTTACGTGAAGTCTCACTATCAGATGTATGATTCATTCACAGACCATAATGGTTTTACCTTGACCAGAACAGACCTCCTTGGGCCTCTTTTAAATGCAAGTCATAAACTATTGATGGTGGTCTCTGTGTGAACCCACTGCTGATTCCTGAATCACATCGCTCCAGAGTGAGGTCATTTGGAAACAAAGTTAGTGGCCCCACAACAGTCTGTGTCGAGAAATAGTGTAGTCGGATAATATGTACTCTAATGGGCTGTTGTGTTGGATTTATGAATAAGGCTTTAACTGTGAGCAGGTGTCTTGTGTTACAGGTATAATATATTTCCTTCCTGTCAGTCTCATGCTACAAGAATATAGTGTTTAGAAAAAAAGGGCCTCGTTGCATTGTTGAGTGAAATATAGATAAATAATGTTAAACCACCGGACCTCAGGCATCTCATATGGGCATATGGTATGATTTTAGTGAATCACTATGACGACATAAAACACACATTGTGAGCAGGATGCTGTGGTGTTGCAGAGCTGGACATTATTGCCAAATCCAACAGGACCAGCCCTGGACTGGCCAGCTCCACCCTGCCTCGCCCTCCTGTGTCAGCTCTCCACAACACATCATAGAGAAAGGAAAATACTCAAAAAATATGAATCCAGTGATTTTTGTCATATTAATAACTATGGCGTACATGATGAAAATAAAATCAGATAACAAAGACAGCTATGATAAGTTGCTACGGCTAGATTGACTTCATAACAATAGCTCCCATCTTCTTCCTCTTGATGTTTTCACTACACCTCATTCCATCTTACTTAGCCCAAATTATGTGGCTATTTTGGCTTCATCCAATGATATTCCACTAAACTAACTGAAAATTATTCCTGCTTATGTCCCAGACTGTTTGCATAACTAATGTGTGAATTTACATTTCTCAGCGGACAGTTAATTCAATGTAAAGCAGCCAATTGTATCAGTGAATGCATATGTAGATGTAGACGCATATGTTTTAGATGTTTTCCAGAGGGATGACATTGTTACAGTTCAAGCAGGAAACAAGGGGAACATAAGAACAAGGACCTAAATGCAGAATTAGAGGCTGATGATGCAGACCAATGGTTTATTAGCAAAAAAACTGAATGTACAAAAAACATTAAAGTCCATTAAACTGGCAGTGTTCAAGAAACCAGAATATCAAGCCAAACAAAACTAGACAACAAAACACGAGAAATGGCGGGGACACTTGAACATACAATGGAGACGAACTGACACTCAAACCAAGAGATATATATCAAACGTAGTGGACAACAATAACGAATATGTGGATGACATGTATCAGAACATCGGTCACCTCATTTGACTTTATGCGTGCAAAGTTCGAACCACAGCATCGTCCGGAACAAAGACACTCAACCAACAAGCGGACTTTTGTATTTCTACAGTGTCCCGACTGTCCGAGCCAAAACTGTTGGCTTGAAAAGTCACACAGCTAAGCATGTTGATGAAAATGCATCATTCACGCATTCCATACTTTGCACTGCAAAGTGCATTTATTTCCATGGGCCTTTATTCTTGGTAAATTCAGCGCATCTGTAGAACATCTGAATGCCAGCTGGATGGTATTGGATGCCTTTGGCAGGATTATCGAGAATCAGCGCGTTTCAGAGCAGCATTCATTAGTAGTCAGAAATATACAGGCTTCATTTGGCCTGTGGAATTCAATTCCTCAAACTCATTTAAATTCTAATAAACAACTGTGAATATATTCATAACTAAAGGCCAGAACTCATTTACATCACATTCACAGGACCAGTGTTATGAATTTTGAAAAGCGACATATGCCGTGTTACATTCGTGTTACAAACCCATTACAATATCTAGGATCCCGAGCACACTGACATATCGAGGCAGTTATTGGTGTAGGAAATTTAGATAAGTTTTGATTTCTCAAGCATGTAAAGAATAAATGTGAGACCTTTGAATGAACTGTATTCTGAATTGAGTGGTACTCATTTTCAAATGGATGGTTGTATCATGGGATTTAGCCACTCTGCATGTAGCTTACAAGGAGCCCTACTTCACAGCAGGCATCTTTCGCTCAGTATTTTCAGCTGGACTGATGGCTTACTATATGCTCTTGCTGTTGAGTGCTCAGAGGAGCGAAGGCTTGACGTTACATGTCTATAATTAGAATGTAATTTTGTCGTAAATTGAATGGGTTTTCTGTAGTCACATTGCAACAGCTGAGAGCATCAATGTTCATGAGGCATAAGTCGTCCGGCGGTGCAGCTGAAAGAGGAGGGTTCACACGGGTTTCCTCCCAATGGACAAAAAAGAGCAACACATTTCAACATTGAGTTGTCTGACGAAATGAATCCAAACTTTGTGTATGTTTAACTACAGCTTCTCATTGAACATGACTGTTGTGGTTAGCGTCGCCACATCAGACAACCAAAGCAGTTAAAAATAAAACAGATTATTAAGGTCTTATGAATCTGCTGTCGCGCAGAAAGTGACGCTATTGGAAACAAGACCAACGCCCTGACACTACGCCAAGGCCTTCTGGTGAAACAGCGGATCAGAAACCTCCAGAAGGAGCTCTTTTCCCCAAAATACATCTTCTGCTGCTCACCAGCAAATCCCCTCCTCCCACTGGGTACATTGCGTACTTTCTCTTGGAGTCTTTCTTTCCATTTGTCCTTTCCTTTTGCTGCACTTAGTCAAGTGTCGGTTGGAGCAGATTTTTGAGGACACAAAGACTCCCTTTTACAGTAGCCATTTGAAAAATAACTTTTTGTGCCATTTGTTTGGTTTGCTTTTTTTGGGGAGGCGGTTTCCTCCTCAGCCTGGATTGGATGGCCTCTCCCTTTTGCAACAGAGTCGCCCTGCAGCTTATAAATGTTTAAAAAAGAGCCTTCTTCTCCTCGCTCAAAACCACCTCAAAGCTTGGCAGAGTTAAAGGACGAACGCAGTAAAAACGTAGCAAACACATTCCATGTCATCAGCTCCACAAAACAGTGCCGGTTGTGCCTATAAGTTTGTGTGTTTGTGAACTAAATCCACGTGTGCATGCATGCAGTTTAGTTTTCCAAAGTTCTGTCAACTCACTGCACGTCTCACAGTTTGTTTGCCCACCACACCCTGTATGTTTGCTTTTCATGTGGCAGAACCATGAATGTTGATATACTCTCCATATGGCAGGTGTGGATAGCGATGAACACTTTAGAGATTAGGAATTTTGCAGCACCGTGCTGTAGCAACACCCGGCTTCACATTCACATCATTAGGATCACGTGTCTTGCTCAAAGGCACCTCATTTTTAGTGGGAGGAAACCGACATTATTCAACCCCCAGCTCATCTGGGGATTCAAACTGACATCCCTGCAGTCATAAACCCTCCTCCATAACCTTCACGCCACCAGCACATGCATATGCTTTCGCTTAATCAGGAGGTCCTTTATCTGCGTGGAAGGCTGTGCATTTGTGCCTGTTTTCCCTCAGTGGATTGAACCAAGCGTGTCTGTGGCTCATCGGGAAGATTCTGCGACAGCAGGAAATGGGGATCCTTGTGTGTTTATATGTGCGTGTATATGTGTGTGTTTTCATGTGTGTGTGGCCATCTGAAGACAGATGGATGAGTCATACATTTTAAGCTTCTCACTTTCGTCGCTGCCAACATATTCTAGTTCCGTTGTTTTATTTTTAGCCATATTTATGTCCTTTGTTTTCCTGTGAAAAAAAAACTTGCATGCCAAAAATATGGTTCAGAAATAAACTGAATGTAGATTTTTCTCAATAATATAAATTATTCTGTATTTTGTGAAAGCAGTCATGTTCTCTTTCAGTTCTGTGCATAGACACAGCCACAAAAACTCCTATCAGTATATCTGTATATATAAAGTTACTGTGCAGTCGGCATTACAAGTTATAAACAGTACATCAACAGCAGCATGACCAAATATAGTATATACGGGAACTTGAGAATTATCAGTGCCGGATCCAGCACCACACCCTTTGTATGACTCAAAGAAAGGAAACAAAATGTCATGCAGCACCAACAGAACTGCTGACCAAACTGCATTAAATGTGTCTTGTACGTCTGAGAAAGACAAAGCCGCATCCACAGCCAACCATTCGCAGCAACGGCTTGTTAACCGATAATTACACTGCCATCGTAGCATGAGCACTCGCACATTATTCAATTAACTCGAATGTAAACTGTCTCTGCAGGTGGGAAGCCGATAGTCAAGTGTGATGCAGCTGTGAATCTGAAAAATGTTGTTCTTGTCACAAATAATAATAATAATTTTCATGTGAAGCCAGGCTGGTGACTTGACCTTTGTTTTTTCTTTCTCTCTTTTTTTTTTGCCTCTTCAACATCATCAACACATGTCGCTTTGCCTCAAACAGCAGTGTGTATGTGTGTGTGTGCAAGCTGTCTATCCAAAGTAGTGGTTTTTGAATTTGTCAGAATACTAACCATCTCATGATCCTTCAAAGTCTGTTCAAAACTGAACCATGTGAACATTTGTCACATCAAACCAGCCATGAGGAGTCTCTTAGCCTTTTTGTCTTTTTTGGTTAGACTTTTGCTTGTTATTAAGTCTGGGTTAAGTTTGGGTGCAAGCGGCTCAGTGGCAGACAAATTAGTTCAAAGGGTGCGAGTGAGCAGAATCAAAGCAAGAAAGGCAGCACACACCAGAAGAGATAGAAATGATATCACCAACACACATGATGGGAAAAACTGCTAATGAGTCTTTATGAATGTCTGACCCTAATAAGAGTATAATCGCATTGCGAGCTGTGAAATCATGTGTTCACCCATTAGCAAGAGGAACACACTTCTCAGTGTCTGTGATTAGTTAGCTTGTGTGCTCGCGAATGTATTTAAATCCAGAGGAATTTTTAATCACACTCAGATAGATTTCAACTGGGTTAGCTTGTGTTGTTTTGGATGGTAAATTAATAGTTTTGTAAGCTGTTTTCATTTCATTCTCAAACTCAGGCAGGAGTAATCGAGTAGACAACAACTTCGTGTGAACTTCGGTGATATCAGGGACATTTATAATCATAAAAAAACAAAGACGTAGAGCTTTAAGTACTTGAATCCAGTCTCTATATCACAAAGACTGACATCTGTTTCACATTTCAGACTTCTCAAATTCAGATTCAAGTCTTTTGAACACTAGTAATCAGCTGATTGACTGGTTGGGTGCTTGATTTTAACACTTCTAGCCTGACATGTCTTTGAGAAAACATTAAAATAGTTCATTTTTACTCCTTCAATTAAAAAGAAATGAGAATCTAATGAGAAAACATCTCGTTTCTTCATTCATTACATGTTAGAAATGCTGTAACGGATGTTGAGTCATCAGGTTTTTACTCAATGTGAGAGACTTTTCACAGGAAATGTGTTGCCAGCTTGACAGATCATCCAGATCTGTGAAATACACCAAACGCTAATCCTCACATTTATGATTATCATATCCCTTGGCATGGAATTTGATCTCCCTGTGAGGTATAAAATGTAATATATGCATGCTAACCATGACCATGTAGCATATCACTTCACACACATATTGACATTATGCGAGGTTTGCTTACTTTAGTGGTTAAGCACCGGTGAACACATCTGCAGAAGGCTTGTACTGAAGGAGGCCTCCTGTCCCATTTTTTATCCCGTTATTTACAGGTGAAGGTATATCATCAAAAAGAGAATGGAAAAGTTTAATCTTCAATCACAAACTCTTCCGCCTCCCAAAAAAGAGCCAGATGGAACATATGTACGATGATTCACCCTTTTTTTTTTTGGGAAAGGTTCAAGCAGTTTCATGCAGCCAACATTCAAGTAACAACTAATGAATCAAAATGAACGTCGCAAACACAGGTGTACAAGGAGAATATCTGGAGGAGGTCAAGAGAATGTGTAAAATTCAAGAAGACTGCCTGAAGCTTCGTAAACCCAAATAATCTAACCTTACAAAGGGAAACATTGTCCTGACTTTTGGATGTTTGGCTCCATGATTGAGCCCGGGATCATGTTTTTTACACAGATTAAAGGGCTCCTCTGTGTCTGCTGGGAAAAGGATTTTAAAGGCACTTGAGGTTATTTCAAGAGTGAATCAGTGTGAAATCTGCTTATTGTTTAAAGCTACATTAGGCAAGTTGTAACTCTGTGTTAAAATCCAAATTTCTTATTGAGCTAAAGTGACTGTAACAGAGAGGAATATCAGAAACTGCAGTGGTGAAATTATAAATAAACACATGGATGTACTGTCCGTGCCACCACCCATGCTTCTGAAAGGACATTTTAAAGTTTGGAGCGTTTTACCAAGCACTACAATTTATTTCTATGAGTCACAAGAGTTAAATTTGAGGAACAATGAAGGAACCAGGGTGGAGTTTCTGACATTATGAGTCCTGACTAAAACTGTGTTCTTAGTGGAATCCTCAGCCAATCAAAGCAACACAACCTGCAACCATACCCTCCACTCATCCTGATATCATCTTAATAATAAGATGAGATAAGAAAAAATTGAGATACACACTAGAGGGCATGAAATAAACGACTGTGGAAAACCTGTATTGTTATACGAGTGTATTTCTAATAAAGGCTCCTCATTAATTTTCTGCATAAGACTCCTTAAGTAAGATTCAGCTCTGATGGTTGTCACTTGACTGAAAAATACAAACAGTCTTCCTGAACAGTACTAAGAAATCTGTCTGGAACAAGTTAAATTGAACAACATTAAGTCGTTGCCCTATATGTATATATATCCATTTCTGGCATCTTTTGAAATAATGTGATCACAGAATAGATGTCTGCATTCCAAAGGTTAAAGCAACGTAACGTAGAAATTTGTATTTTTGTGATTTAGTGCCAACAGTGTGATCCCACTGTGGTAAACATGGACAGCTGTACTCGAGTATTTGTTCTGATTACATTACTTATGATCAAAAACTAGCAAGTCGACAACTTTGCTAACAGCCAAACATCAACAAGGTCAACAACACAAGACGTAGCAGCCAGCTAATATTACTGACTAGTCCAACAGCAGTCAGCCCAGCTCGGCGTCTGTCTTTCAGCCTTTTATTTCACCAAGCTCTCACCAACCACTAAAAGTCAGTCCCACGTTTACTCTTGCCCGTTGGCTTCTTGCTCGCTCACTTTCTCTTCTTAGTGTCCTCTTTCAACTTCACCTTCGGTCACTCTTCGCAGGCCATTATGTCCATAGAGGCTGCTGAGCTGCTTGCCTGCTTACCCAGCTCCAGTTCTGGCATGATACCAGCTCCCCTCGTTAGCATTCACCCATGGACCTGAAAACCTCCTCTATTTCCAGTGGTCCAAAACGCCCAGAGGCCTGAGGTCACAGTCCAGGCAGCCCAGCTAACAAACTGAGTCAACATTAGCTAACAGCAGCTATAGTTATAGTATAGTATAGAAAAAATGAATAAAATAATAAAATATGATCCAGTTTCACCAAAATCAGACAGAGTTGGTGATGCATCACATACTCACAGGTGATCTAACCTGGAGCACAAAGTAACATAGTGCAAGAACAGACATACTAATGACAGAGACACCATTCACCTGATTAAAAATCAGTGTAGCATCAACGTGAGTTAAAATCTGTTAGTTTAAGGTTGAAAAGTTACACAAAGGGCTTTAATCGTTACATGTAAAGTGTTCTTTGACACCATTTGTAGCTGCCAGTCAACAGTCAAAGTCTACATAGCTTTAAATATGAATGTTACATCAGAAAATTCAAATTAAATTCATTTTCACCACTCAAAGGTGACACCGTGCATACACCGTTCTATATAATTGACCTGACATGTGGTCAGGGTGCCTGTGACTGCCAAATGACATCATGTTGAGCACATGTTCATAAAACATTAGAAGGGAAATGGTGAAGGTGAAACATAGAACATTTGCTCCAGAAAAAGACCATTATCCTTAATAGCACCATCATGACACACTTTCATTCATCTACAGGGAGCAGGGCCAGAGAAGTAGACTATTTAATGAATTCATTTACATATTTTAAACAAGGTACACAATTTGTTCTTAGTACGCTTTATGATAATATGGTACATTTTATGACTCCGTGTGCATGTAACAAACTAAGTGAGTAATGAAATTTTCAACATGCTGAAATTACACTTTCATATTGCTTCTCTGCAATAAGCTCTACTGCCTAACAAACTGTAACTGTCAACAGCATCGTGTTTCACAACTTCTCATGTTTTTCACCCTACTCTTTTTTTTTTAGTAGTTTCAAATTAACAGTTTGCTAAACCCCCAAGAGCAATTGGTTAATCATAGCTTGACAACATATCACAACATGTGAAGCTTTGGATTTCTCCACATGCTCTAAGGGCTAATACTCAGTATCCAAAGAGTCTGGAGTGTTTTTAGACACTGGCTGTATGCTCGAATAGCTCAAAATGCTAACTAGCATGTCCAGCTAAAAGTAAAACATTGCTTGCTATTTGGAACCAAAAAGAAGACATGTTTTATAGACATTTTTACATTATAACAAATGACTAAATCATAATATTAACATTATTTATAAAGCACCTTTAAAAACAGAGTTCACAAAGGGCTTTGACAGGAAAACAGGATACTCAGAAAGCAATATAACAACAGAAAGACAGGCATGAAGGCCAAACAAAGCAGGACCAGATGAATGTAAAAACAAAAAGACAAAAACATGTGAGGACAATGATGATGAAGGATAAGAACAGTAAAAGAGATAAAAGCAATAAAAAGACACATTTGAATATAAATTAATACAAAATAAAAACAGTAAAAGCAATAAAAAAGCAATAAAAAGATGACGCAACAATAAAGCAAGTCCATAAAAATAGGTTTTAAGAGGTGATTTAAAAGAAGTCAGTGATTCTGCGAGCTTTATCTCCTCAGGCAGCCCTCCTGATGACAAACGCACGATCACCTTTAGATTTAAGCCTCGAGTGTGAATGGCCCCACCTGAGGATCTAAGGCTGCCAACTGGCTCCTATGGGGTCAACATTTCTGCTATATAGCTCGGAGCGACACCGAGCTTTAAACATGAAGTAAAATCTAGTGGTGTGATTTTGTCTGTTAACTTGGTTCTTAGATTAAAACAAGTCCGTCAGAGGCAGTGTCCAACTCACAGCCAAAGTTAGCTAGTTAGCTAATTCAAATCAAATAGGACTGTTAATATGTATTTTCTTTTTCTCCCTCTCTAAACTCAGTCGCAGCAGATGTCTGTCCACCATGAGCCGGTTTCTGCACTTTAAAGGAAGTTTTTCCTTGTCAAGTGCTTGCTCATGGTGGGAATTGTTGGGTGTCTGTAAATAATAATATAAAGAAAATAGTCTAAATTCAATTCAAATATTATTTATATTGCATCAAATTACACAGTCGTTATCTAATGACACTTCCCATATAGAGCAGGTCTTGACTGACTCTTCATCCTCCATATACAGTATATGTATAGCTGTGTTAAGAAACAATATTACAGATTTGAATTACAGACTCAAACTTATGTTAAACCTTTCATAGAATCAATATTTGGACTTATGAACTGTCTGGAACCCTCAGGGGTTTGTATTTGTTTTTCTTCTTCACCACGTCAAAGTTTACAATGGCTGCCTCTATCAGCTTCTGTTTTCTGCTACAGGCTTTCGTGAAGGCAAGCATTGATTTTAGACATGGGCTTTGTTTTTAGACAGTGACTCTGTCTCAACTGAGCTTTCGCCTCTAGCAGTGAAGAAAAAATACATTCCTCACTTTCCCTTGCAGCACCATTACCCAGCCTGGTTGATGATCTCTCTCTCATTGACACTGTGTTTCAACATAGTACTCCTCCAAAACCCCAGATTCATCAAAGTCTGACAGCCTTGTCAATATTCTCCGCACAAAGTGTGCAAAAAGCCATCGAGCTCTTCAACGAGATGAACAAATGTGTTCATAAATCTAAATACAGCCGTGGAGCTGTCAGCATTGTATGTAAAACTACGTGTAGCAACGTGGGAATTATGCACAAAATCTGCGCAAGCCATCTGTGCCCATGGCATGTCATATACCATCAAATTACTCACCCATGCATGGCACTTTCATCAGTACAGGTAATTGTGCAGTGGGAAGATTAAACATTTGTCTTCCTGATGATCGATGAAAGCTCACGAGATGCAGTAGACCTGGATTAGCAGGTACATTCTAACCTAGTTTACACGAGTCTGAAGAACATGTGCTCTGAAACACAAACCAGGTGAATTTTAATGGATGCTGTGATAGTTTATTGATGAAATAGCCTTGAGTCACAAAAGACTTGAGACAGCTGAGGAATGGATTTTGCTGAATGGTAAATTTGTCTTCTGAAAGCAGATGTGGAACAGATTCTAGTTAGCTTCTGTTCCACTTTCGTAACTTTGTATCAGCTGTCTCTCCAAAATGCTGAAACATGTTCCTGTTTGTTGTTATTTTAACTCTGTAACCCAACCCTGAAGGTGCAGGGACATCCCATGTGTTCCTGTTTCAGTGACTTTACTTACAAAAATGCTTCAGAGGAGTTGCTTGACTTGTTTCTTGGGGCGTAGTGAAACCCAAGTAAACTCAGTTTAACCACCTCTTTGCCATGAGGCTTAGAGTTGATTGACCTATTTCAGATCAACTGTATCATTCAATTAGAGGAAATAAAGTGGGTAAACATGTTTTCTAATGGTCCATTTGAAGTGCTCCACCTGCCATTCAGATATGAAATGGATTTCTGCATCGAGAAATCCTGGAGCCCTGAAATAACTTGCTTGACTGATACATTGTTGAGGTGTGAACATTACACATGATGTGATAAGTTTACAGCTACCTCTCTACTGTACATGGTCACCAACATAGTTGTGGCTTCATGGCTTCTAAACGTACCTGAAGGTTACATTCAGCCATCACAGATAATTAGTCCTTGTATGCAATTTTCTGGAATAGATCTTTGATTGTGGTAGAATAGTTTCACTTTCAGGACACACATCTCCATAGATCAGTCCTGTAGTTAAGAAGCAGTCAACCTCCAACAATAGCTGTGCTGATCTGCTGTCATCCTCGAGGTGGGTGGTACAGCATGGGAGTGAGTTTGATTCTCCACAGTCATCTGCAATACATATGGTCCTTTTAAACACGGTGATGAGCATTTAGTTGAATCAGCCATGCACATTTGTGGGTTACACAAAGGAAGATTATGAGCAACTTCTCTCCAATGCAATGAAGAAATAACTGTAATCAGTCAGAGGCAATGAGGTGCATTACTCGTAATTACATCTGTTGGATACACAGAGAAGTTGTTGGAACAACAGCCCATTCAAACTCTCTGCTCTTGTGATTATCTAAATGCAAATTGGATGTAATAAGGACCTTGTCTGTCTAAGTTCTGTGCCAACTTACAGGAGCAGCAAAAAGAAAAAGGATGTCTGCTGTCGCTCTCAGTTTTTCACTCTGGGTATTTCTCTGATTTTTTTCTTTTTTCTCTTCGTCTTTTTCATCTGAACATTTTGTGAACAAATTTTTGCTATGTTTTTTGTGGTTTCTATCTTTAAGGCATCCCTGAGGTGAGGTTCAGCAGACTATGATGCACACGAACTCGTGGCACTCTGGCTCCCAATGTGACTCATGACCCTTGTCACAAGTTATCCTTTCTCTCAGGACTTTCATACATTAACCCAGACAGACTGCGTCTCCGCCAGACAAAAATTAGACCATTGGTTGTTGGTTCCAACGCGTAGGAAGATCTATGTTCATGTTTTCCTGATGAGTGACCCTTTACGGTCATGTAAATAATGACTGCCCTGACATAATGTCACTTTGTATGCAACCACAACCTCTTGCTGTAGGTGGGGGCAGATAATTTGGTAGACAAACCAACTTTAACATTGAAGAACATGAAAATTGTTTCACCTGCGTAAATGTAACCAAACTCTAACATTCCTACTATCTCACTATAACTCCAGTTTATCTGACAGCACATTGGTGTGGTTGGTGTTTCCTGAGATTTGCCTTGCTGCTCTCTCTTCTTACTTTCCTGTCTGTCTTCAGTGGTCAAATAAAGTCATAAATGCCCCCACAAAGAATGTGGTCCCTGTTACACAGTATTTGCACCTTCCTGCCTCATATAACAACAACTTTCCCACCCTGCTTTTATCCAGCACAGTCATAGCCAAGATGGATAATTCTGTCTCAAATGTTGCAAAGTATAAGTGGATAAAGTGCTTCCAGGTGAAGTCATGGCTTGCAGCCATATTGGAGGTATTCAGACCTTAGAGTAAAAGAGGCTGTGAGCAGCTGATCTTAATGCTTTTGTGTGGTCTTTGAAGGGCAACAAATATCTACTGAATTTATCAGCAACTGCAAAGCTTTTGTTTTGAAAACTATGACAGATGGCTGTAAAGAAAAATAGTTTCTTTTTTTTACCAGCAAGGTTAAGGTTGGTGCAGCCCTCGTAGATTACACGGTTGGACTTCTTGCTGCATCTGTACACAGCAGAGCTGTCAAAGGGCGTGAGTTATGTACTGTAAACGGTGGCTTGTGTTAGAGGACGCATGTTGCCATGACGTCCCTCCAGGCCCACTGCGGTGCGCAGAGTGTCCACTGTCACTGAGTGATTTGGCAGGGACGTGCTTTGTTTCCCCTTGGGGCAATTTTGTCACCACGTTTAAAACATTATGAAAGATGTGGCATGCACGTTTAGTCCCAACAAAACCAGTGTTTACGTTTAATTTTTCTATGTTGAAGTCTCATATACCATGTGTAGGCAGGAATGACTTCACGAGCCAGATGGCACAATTTGTCTTAGGATTGAGAAAATTGAGATGTGAAAAAGAAGCTGGCTTGTGACCAGAAACATCCCACAAATCTGGGAGAAAGAAGGCAAAGAGCAGTGTTTGTTCCTTCCTCATTACTATTTTCTAAGGTGTCCTTGAGTAAGAAACCCCATCGAGGTTGAATATTCAAGGCTAGATAACATTGAATCAATGCTGATAATTCTTTGCTTTTTCAATGTTGAGCAATGCTGATTCAGTGACAGTTTCGTTGAAGCATCAACACTGATTCAATGTTGATTCAAAGCAGATTGTTGGTCTGCTATGTGGGTTACCTCCCATTGTATTGTCAGCTTCCAGGTGTGTGTGTGTGTGTGTGTGTGTAACTGTGTGCAGCAGGGCGTTCCTGGAAAAAGGCATTAACGCTCAGTGAATCTTCTCTGTTTCAGGAAAGGTCAAATAAACAAAATCAAAATGTTCACACTGGAGCTCATCTCCACTTGTGCTACTGGCTGCCTTTTCAAATAATCATTCCTGTTTGAGCCATGTAATAACTCATGTCCCTGCCAGAACAAAAAATAAACTCATATGAAACTCAAACTCACATAGATTCAAACCTGAAATGGAAATCAAATCAAATTTGTTTATAGTGAAGACGAGAGAGAAAAGAGCCTTTTTCAAGTTCAGTTCCCCAAAGGGGTTCTCCCCCTTATACACCACTTACCACCATTTTCCACTTCAAACCAGTGCTATCCATCTTCAAGTCAGTACTTTAATAATGAAACTAAATAATCCAAATTGTGGAAAATGAAATGGATGCATAAGTTGGAGCTGGAACACAAGAGAACTGTTTTAAGTTGTTTCACAGCATTCCCGGGCTTTCCATGTTATACGCTGTTTATTTTGGGTTGAAATTTTGAGAGGAAGAGTGAGAGTAGGATAGAGGGGCGGGAAAGAGAAGTGGTGGGAGAAGGGGTGGCGGTGGTGGTTGTTAGAGAATGCTCCTCACTTCTTCTCCTGAATGCGAATTGAGCTATTGTAGGGAGGAAAGTGGCTGGATGGGCTGGGTGGAGCAGGGCGGGTTCTCCCCAACTGTAGCCTGGTGGAAAACAGTTGTGTGAATGGCGGGACATGGTGGGCTGACTCTGCCAGCAGGCAACGGAGGAATGACTGTTAGGTTTTGAGATGTGTAATTCGTCATGGAGAGAGTGAGAGAGTGTGTGTGTGTGTGTGTGTGTGTGTGTGCTCATGGACACTAATATGTGCATGGGTGAGTGTGGGTGTTTATGTTTGCACCATGTACTTCTGTCTTTGGGTGTGTGCACTGGAATGGTTTAGAGTAACATTGGTTGATGGAAGGGTTTGAGAGTGAGCATCTGGATAACCTAAATTCAGCTGAGTTAACAGAGAGAGAAAGAGAGAGAGAGAGAGAGAGAGAGAGAGGGGTGTCTCTAGAGTTTGGGGGAAGGGGTGAGAGGGTGAGGTGAGGAAAGGGGGGGTTCAGTCTGAGCTGAAGAGGGTCAGTCTGGTGGTGTGTGCCTTCAGCTGGTTCTCATTACGGGGCTAATGTGACGCTCTGATCTCAAACACACACTGACTTTGCAGACCCAGGTTAAAGCCGGATATGGGTTTTGGGAGGCCCCTTCACAGCAGCTTCTGTATCACAGTTTTCCTCCTCAGAGCGAGACTGGGGGCCTCATTTATAGGAGGGTCTTACTAGCGAATTCGGTCATGGAAAAGTGTGTAGCTATGAAACTGATGGGGGTCTCTAGACGTAATACTTTTGTGAAACTTGACTTCAAATTCTAAGTTTTATTGCTAAATAAATCAATTTTGGGATCTTTTTTTGTTCAGTAGACCTTGGCAGACAAAGTGCTGGCCTGGTCATTGGGATACTTGGGGTTAGGGTCTTGCTTATGGACACTTGTGGACACGTGGATAAGTAAATGAAGGTTTCAAACCACCAATCATGTGATTAATGGATAGTTCACTCTACTTCATGAGCCACAGCCACCCCATGAATGAAAGAGTTTTAGAAAACCATCTCTATATTTCTCAAAGTAAAGTCCCAAAGTAGTATTATCATAGTATCCATACCAAAACTTATAGTATACATCCATTCATCCATTTTTTGTGACGGGGTCGTGAGGTGATGGAGCCTACCCCAGCTGACATTGGCGAGATTCAGGATATGGCCTGGACAAGTCGCTGATTCATCACAGGACTGACTACAGTATACATAAAATCTCTAAATAGCATCTATCATTTTTAAGAAATGAAACCCTCAGCAGAGACAAAGACAAGAATGGACAAGCACAGAAAGAAAAGAAAGAGAGAGTCAATTAATGTATGAGATCAGTCTGGGAAATATCTGGATCCTCCACAGAAGACAGATCCAAAGTAAACCTGATTTCTATCAAGTATTCCCCTGCGCAGGACCCCAGCTGAGTGAGGTTTCTCAGGGTCCAGGTCTTAAATCTCTTCCCCTGTGCTGACGTTTAAGTGGAATGATTTATGACAGTTAGCTGCTACTCAGCAAAGTGTTCTCCAGCCCACTGAAAAGCCAATGTCATGCTGATAATTAGCGGTGGAGTGCCTGATGCCTGCACTAGCACTCATATCTGCAGTCATAAGGGCACTCTGATTGAAGGCTGAATGGACCTATTGATATGTCAGAAATGACGGTGAATGAGGCAGAACTGAAAAAGAATCATCATGAGAGCAAACATGCAGACATACCTTTTCAAAGGGAGCAAACTACGGTGCTGCCAAGTGCTCTCCGCTCATTCATTCTTAAAATTGTGACAATCTCCATAATGTCTCAAACACTCTCAATAGTGTGCAAAAGCACACCAGTCATATGTATGATGGAAACATTAAAACCCACAGAATAACAAAAACCTCAAGGGTGCAGTACGCGGACGTTAAGTGAAGTACCAGGAATAGTCAAGGGGTGTGTGAGTCACAACACAAGGACAGACAGCAAGAATGTTTGACTGCTTATGAAGAAAGTCAGAACTAAAGGAAATCAGTCTATCAAATGTTTGTGCTTTATCAATACTCATAATGATGGACGAGTTTAACAGTTTAGGAAATTTACTTGTTGGCTTTGTTGCCAAGGGATAGATGAGGAGATGTCTGCGCACTAAGTTTCCGAGCTGGAGCCTGACGGATTAGCTTAGCTAGCTGCCTTAGAGCTGTTCTCCAGGAAATAGAGTATTTACATTGTTGTTGTTACTATCATAACAGAAGTTATCTGGTGACACTTTCCATGTAGAGCAGGTCTAGACTGTACTACTTTTGAGCTTTAGAGGTGTTGGTAGATGTGTTTGAACTTTAAACATACAGTATATAGGCTAGCTATTTTCCCAGGCCTACAGGTAATGCATACTGTATGCATGAGTGTGGTATAGATGTTCTCATCTAACTCCCATTCATTTAAAGGTTTGTACTGTAATTTGGAGTTTAGTTTAGTTATTTGACACAATGAGAAGACTTTAGGTCACACATTTCTACAAAATGTCAATGTTATTATGCCATCCTTGACAGATTGATTGGATAACTGTAATTATTTAAAATGGATTCCATCAGAAACATATCAGTGCCATACCATGCAGGCAGTATAATCAACGTCTTGATACCACTGATACTTAACATTCATTGTGTTCCAAACATTCCATGCTTTGCTTTAAATTGCTACATATGCTGCCTCCGGTGGAGCCTTGGAACTATAAGGCGGCGATAGCGCGACATAAGGAAGTATATCCACATTGTAGTGAAACAAATGATTGTTCCTATGAGTTAAGGAGCCAGGTAACATTTTAGAGCCACATTTCAAGGCTATGGATGGTATTTGATACACAAAAGATGGAATCCTTGAATCATTAGCTAAGATTCCATCCGAGTCAATCTGCCAATATGCATACGTAGGCATTGTGGAAACTGATGCAATCTATTTAAAGTGTACAGGTCATGACAAATGGGAAAAGCTCTTAAACCAAGCTGCAGAGTAGGAAAATGAGGCCTTCGAACTGGTGGCCTAAAACAACCAACATTAAAATAATTTAGTGAAATTATCCGTACTAATCAGTATGTAGCAACAGGACACAGGACCTCTTTACGCTGCCATTTTGTGTTGACATTGTAAATATTAGAAACTCAAGTGGCTGTACAGTACTTAACCGCTGTCTAATTTCCTCCTGCTATTACCTTGGACAGTCAGTGCTGTGGAACAAAGCCAGAGCAGTCTAGCCAGTCGTGCAGCGCTCTCAGTTTGTGCTTTCACCTTTAAGCTTTTTTTTATATAAAGTACTCTAGTCTGAAAATCCTTTATTGACCTTTAATTAGATTTATAGGGATACGTCAGGTGTAAAGGTGGAGAAGTACAGAACACTTTCTATGCTGCTAGATGAGAAATGTATCATTGTAAAAGTCTTATGTTTAATAGACTATATGTGATTTTCACTGCTATTTGGCGCTGCTTTCTTCCTTCCTGTCCTCTCCCTTGACACGCTGTTCTCCTCACTTTTCACGTGGTGAGATTCCACGCAGGAATTTATTACCGGTGTGTTAAAATGTCCTTCAGCTCGGTCTATAAACAGCCTTTCTCTGGCTGATGGAAAACAGAGAATTCACAGCTATATGTATAAACAATCACTTGTTAGAATGTTTCTTGCAAAACATGAGTATTTGGCAAAAGATGGTGTGTGTGAATGGGTGTAAAGGGGGTCAGTTGAAATAGTATGAGAGGGGGATCAGTCTTCTGATGTCACGGGGGGGGATTATTTTAACAGGACCCACCCACTGGGACCTTGGCGGTTGATGGCTTCCGTAGTTCAGCCGGGCTGACAGAGGCATGCTTTGTATTAGCTAGTCATAAACTACAACAGAGCCCTGAGTCACTACAATGCTTCTGTTCACTGCCGTGTTTGTCTTACGACGTTGTTAGGTGAGTGAGATCATCAGTCCAAAGTCATTATGAGCAACGAGACTTTTAGTTGAGTGCGATGAGCCAACAAACTGTAAATTCGTCACGGCTGGAATCTTGAGTTTAAGTTAAGATGTTTGCCTTGTAGCTGAAGATTTGAGAATGTCCCATTGTGTACTTCTGAAGTAGCACAATATTTCTTTGTTCGCTGCTGCCGTGAAATACAGCATTTCAGACTTAACTGAAACGCAGCCAACATTTGATGGAAATGTTTTCTCTGGCATCTGTGCAAGAGAGTAAACACACCGCAAAGAAGAGTTCACGGTGAGTGTAAAACAGTGATTTCCAATCATTTGATTGGATGTTGTGTGGTCTTGAGCTACGCCTCTATCATCACCTCCTGATTTCCTGTTCTTGATCTCTACTCAAGGCAGCGATGGAGGAAGAGAACGGCGGCAGATGCAAACACATCAGTTCGTTTTTTTTTATGTCAATAGTCCTCAACAAAACAAGCCTGCCGCCATAGAGAAAAAGGCCCTTCTCTTTTTTTTCTACATCCATCCAAAGAAGGTGGGCTTTTCCTATTCATTCTGTTTAGAACCCCAGCCTTTCAGACCCCCTCTCGCATTAGCAGCACAAACCGAGACAACACTGAGTCTTTCACATCGTTTCCACGCTTTTTCCCTCCCTTTTCTCACAGGTCCATTTTCCTGAAGCTGAAATTACATTACACTGCCATTCTCCTTTCATGGGGAAAGGTCATAATTTCTCGCTGCTGCCGCCACCCCTTGTCTGTTGTGTAAGTGCGAGTTTTACAGAGAGAGTGCCTGAAAAGTTTTAATTATTGCCAGGGAAGAGGCCACCCGATGAGGCTCCACAAGCCTATTTTTTTTAAATGTATTGTACCACTTCATAGGAGTGTCTCAGAGGGATGCAGAGGTAGATGGGGATTTGAAAGGCGACTAAAATGATGATGTGTTTGCTCTCACACTGACATAGTCTGGTCTGAGAAATGGCTCTATAAAGCCTCTAAAAGTGTGTCCCTGGTGACTTCTGAAAAGTCAGCGGGGAAGGAGGGGGTCCTAATAAAGCAGCGCTGTCAAGGTATGTAGAGTTGTGGCTCTGCTCTCTGCTGTTTAACAGTGCTGTTGTTCGCAGTATTTTCCTATACAGACTGCTGTGTTCAGAGTCAGCTCTGTAAACATGTTGCACCAATATGACCACGTCATTTTAAGAGCAGCTAGTGTGTTGTGATTAGTGTTGGGATATAATATGTTGAAAAATAAGCTTATTAAGCGTTCATAATAGTTACATTGTTTTTTGCATTTATCTTATTTAACACACATCTGATTATTAATCAAATGCTGAAGTTGAAAGTGATACTTTTCCAATAATGATCAAAGAACATTTGATTGACACACTAATCTACAGTGTCCTTAAGTAACTACTGGCTACATGAATGTAGCAATTAATTTTTTGCCAATTACATAATCACAGATTATGTTCAGTGGCAGATTTTCTAAAGTATGTAGGTCAGGGTGGTGGTAGATGTGTATCATATAAACCTCAGTCCTGTGTGTGGTTCAGTTTGGGCTACAAAAGTACTTTTTTTAGACAAATGTTGATAAAGAAATCATGTCCTATCTCTTAATTCAAGTCATTATTATTATTATACCTCAGACCCTGATCTATTTTGAAGATGCGAGATGCAGCTCTGAGTGCCTAGACATGACTATAAAAGACATTAATCAAATATAAATAAACAGTAAAAATACGCACTTTGTTATGTTGACAATAAATGTAAGTCAGGTGTCATTGCTTCTATCTCAAGACATGTTTGCTGCAGTCTATTCTTACATACTGTAGACGACAATGAACTGAATGAATGTGCAGTGTGTGATTTACACATAAAATATATCTATCTGCAATTAATCATTACTTTTATTATTGATTTATCTATTCTATATGTATATATCATTTATAAATTCATATATTTTGACTAATCAGTTGTTATCATTATCTTATTTCTTGCTTTGTCCAACAAAACAGCCCTAAAGCTATTCAATTTATTATCAAATTATCAAATTATTTTTAATGCTTATTTTCATCTTATTGATCAAGCACTATTAGATTTCTGATGTACAGTGACCCTCATCTGTTATAATCCGTATTCTGATCCACTGGATTGCCATCAGCAGACATAACCGGAAAACTGATGTTTATCACCAGTACAAGTGCTATTGACCCTTGTGAGAGATGTAATTGCTCATTATGTTAATGACTTTGCTGCCATATGCTAAATGCCATTACACCCTAAATGCCATTACACCACCTCTCCAATTCTATCTATGGTTAACAACACCCTATCCCTCATGTAATTATATCCAGAGGACATTATGCCCTGTTGTAGTAGGCACAGCCCAGCAAAGGAAACAAATGACCAACATAACCACTATATATAGTCAAGCTAACCATAGTTTAACCATGGGTTGCGCAAGTAGCTGGTTTGTTTGGATTCTAAGGCAGTGTTACCATGGTAAGATTGTTTTTGAGGAACACACACTGGATATCATTGCTGCTGCTTCTGCAGAACATTTTAACATATTATTTCAAAGCAATGTGGACTTGTGATTTCAGTATTTTCTTTGGTAACCTGCATAATCAGGACATCAAAAATCAGCATCTCAAAGTGTCTTCACACGCACTGAACTGACTGATGTATCCACAACAGACAAGTCACAGGACACAAAGTCATCTGAATGTCTCCGATCTTCCTGCACTTGTGGTCAACATGTCTCTCCATCGCTTTTCCGGACATGTGTCACTAGACTGAGACCAAAAGAGGATGGAGAAAAGGAGGAGGAGGAGGAGGAAAGGGAAAGAGAGACAACAGGGTAATTCATTCAGTCGTCTGCGAAAGAAAGGAAGACTCAGTTTCCTCGGAGCATTATAAATACAAGCGTAGTCAGTCATCAAATTATAGCCATCTGCATTGGACTGAGACCAGGATTCTGCTTGATGCACAATAAAGTAGTGTGAGAAGGGGTGTGGTAGCTAAAGGGGGATCAGAGACTGTCCTCTTAGGCGGCTCAAACCTCCACACAAAGACTGACACCAAGCGTGGCAGCAGCTTCACAGCTCCAGCATACACTCTTAAGGCACAAGGATGATCCTTTACAAATAATGATGCCTTGTCACCCCAGCTAGATCTCGTTTACACCCAGCCCCGAGTGTTATGTTGTGGTGGAAACAGGAAACTTGTGATGCACATTCTCATTCTCCAAAGGCCTTCGTGGCTATGTTAGTCTCTCATCCTGGAGGTTTGAGTCCCTTTTTGCATACCTGTTAGACTCAAGTGAGGGCACAGAGACAAAAGAAGTGTCACAGAGCAGGTCATTTACACAGATAGCATATTGAAAATGTGCTTTTCCAACATGAAGCCTATTCTCTGCCTGAGCTTTACACAGCTTAGCCGAGGAACTAATGAATTCCAGGTCCAGGTACACTGCAGAGAGTAAAGCTATTGTGTGTATCATTAGAAAGTGTGCTCTTTTTTTCCTGAAGGCAACAGCAGCAAGCTGAATTTGAACCAGAAAATCCCCAGGCAGAATTGTCTTGGCATCGCTCTCTCCCTCAGCTTTTTATCCCCATGCTCAGTGAACAATCCAACAAAAGCTCAGGTTTAAGAACCATGGAGCTCATTGCGATTTTCTTTGTTAATGCAATTGCCTGTAAGAAAAGATTCTGTTCCCCCATTTTCAGCCTGAAGGCTCCCGTGCAATTAGCACCATTCTTTCGTTTGGAATACCTTAGCCTTACCAGAAACTCTCTGAACTGTACCCTGATAGCCTCTGGCACAGTCTGGAACTAGCTAACGACCATAGCCTCTGAAAAGTAACATTTTGAGAATGAGTAATTTTGATAAGACGAATGATATTTTTAGTTTTGTGTTGAAGTAGTGGAAAGAATCTTATTCATTTGTTCACTTCAGTTAATTTGTTTTTATTCACAAAATATGGATTAATACATTTCAACATGTGACAAAGCCATTATAAGAATGAGAGCCACCAACATTGCATGTCTTTGGCTGCGGGAAACTGATACTGTGCAGCAGTGTATAAACGATAGTCTGTGTCTATTTGGCCCTGCACTGAGACCGTTCATCACCGACTTTGTTCATGACAGAGCAGCCTTGGAAGCAAAAGCAAATGCCTCTTAGTGAGATCACAAAAACACGGGTACAAATAAATGGCTTTGCTTTTTGTCCTTGCTGACATCAAAATGATTGTCTTTGTTCACATTTCCAGGGTTTGTCGCAGGTTTGGGATGGAGGGGTTCCTTCATGGGACGAGAAACCAAAGGACAAATGTACCCCTTCAGTGTTTTGAAGTTGGCATGATATTAATGTTGATGCAACACAGACACAAGCTGACCTTTTAAAGGCACACACATACACACATTTTCTCTCACACACCTTCGACACCCAGTCTTGAGAAAATAGTTTTCCCATTTATAGCTATGAATATGAATGTTTAGTATTGTATTTTACTCCTCTATTTTATGACTGAGTCGTGTCTGAGAACTTTTATGAGATCTTATGAGAGTCTTACCACATGGCAGCAAGCCCACCGTCTTGCAAGGCTACTGGAGTTGTTGTTGGGAATATTTTGGTCCTCATGATCTCATAGGAATGTTCTAACTTTGACACAGCAATGTGTCTTTCTGCTTCACTATTCCAAATATTCCAAAGCATTAGCATTGTGTCATCAGAAAACTGCCTTCTTCACTGTGTTACAATAAGTTTCTGTTTCTTGACCTATCACCCCTGTAAGAGCTAGTGGGCGGCTAATGGAAAGCCCCCTTTCTATATCTCTTGGCTGAGGCCATGGAAAAAACATGCTGAAGAATCAGGGTCTTGGAGGTGGTCCAGTTTAATTTCAGAGCATGTGCACTGGGAAATAATTGACTTCCTCCACGGTTTACATTTTGTCAAGAGCCCCAGAGAGCACAGTCCGAGGCAGGTGGCTGAATTTGCATATCATTGGAAATGAGACAGCTCAAGCCTGGGAAATCCTGCACCCAAAGACTCTATATGCCCGGAAAACCTCCGCAGGGGTAATGACTGATGTCTCAGTGAGAGAATCCCTTTGAGGCTGGAGGAGCTCCTCTTCAGCCAGGAGCAGCTGGAAGACACCTGATAATATAGAAATCAATCCAGAGCTAGATGCGCTGTAACGCAAGACACAAAAAAAAACGCTCATCTAATTGGATTCTCCAAATTTACCCATAAGAATTCACAGTGTTGTCGTCCAGCACTTGTAGGATGGGTGCAGGTGTCTTTTTGTGTTATCCCAATGTAGTGAGCGATGTTGCCATCGTGTAGAAAATATAAAATGCAAATTGTTAAGTCAGCTTTTTCTACTAGAATTTGGTGATTTTCTTGTCTACATGGCAAAAAGTGGCAGTTTTGTCTTGATTCAAAAGTGCAAAGTCAACAAAAATATGTGTTTGTGTGTAAAA
The DNA here is from genome assembly GCA_033000465.1 of Sciaenops ocellatus. Classification (NCBI taxonomy): domain Eukaryota; kingdom Metazoa; phylum Chordata; class Actinopteri; family Sciaenidae; genus Sciaenops; species Sciaenops ocellatus. Next base: position 28,354,127 of record CP136871.1, on the reverse strand, counting down.
ATCATTGACTGCTGCAAGTCTGTCATATGCCTTTGATGCCTCCTCCATAACTTTAAATGCTATGTCCTACTTCCACTCTTCACAGAATCCTACTTTGGGGACAGCTACTGCAGTATACAAGCCTTCCAAGATGTCTCCACCTTCCAACTGTCACTACGGATCAAGACGAGTCGGCGAAGTGGGCTGCTGTTACTGGCTGCAGGAATGGAGGACTACCTGTTCCTTGAGCTCCAAAACGGGAAAGTACAGGTAAATAGTAAACCAACTGTGGAGGATGCTGGAATATTCAAAGTAAAATAAATAACATAGGTTAGCAAGCCTTCTTTAGTGGGTTAGCAATGTCCACCCACTAAAGATTTGATACAGGTTACAGGATTGCATCGCAAACAGTTTAGTACAGCAGAGATTAGTTAGCTAAAAATAGCTATTTTAGCATTTACAGCAGCACTATTTTGAAGAAAATTAGTGATGGTAAAGTAAAGACAGTCAAGACAAACTCAAAACCACTTGAATAAATATAAAATGCACTCTACTTGAGAGAAAATCCTGGAGCACATTCAGTGTTAATTTTATAGAAAAACAGTGAGACAATGTCACTACTTCAGTGTGACGAGAAACACTTCAAAAATGATACGGCTAAACATTTATGTAGATTCAATGTCAAAGCAAAACATCTTCATAATTATGTGCTTACTTTTTAATGCACTAGGTGTTCTTCTGTGGTGTTCTGCAGTGAAAATACTTAGAATAAGAATGGCATTGTTATTACTTCAGTTGGGTAATAACCTATTGATTAATTCTCTACTGTAATCCCAAAAACATCACTTAAAATAGGCTGTTAAGACTGTTACTTTAAATTATGTTTTTGGCAGCCTTTCTGCTTCAGGGCATGTATGTGACACATTTGATGGGTGCCACTCTGAAAACAACCTAAACTGATTTGATTTTCCTGCTGTTCTCTGCAGTTGTCTCATTGGAATGAGAACCATGACATTTCAATATCTATAATTAATTGCTTCGGAAAGCAGCAGAATTAGCATCAGGTGTGCTATCACGGCATTCATAGTGATTCATATTTTTCTCAGAAAGGACATATCTCTGCATTTTCAATGAGATTAATTCTCAGGGTATGTGTAATGGTAAATATTACTGATGCCTGTCTTCTTCATTGTGTTTCTCCAAGTGATATGAGACGCACTGAACAGTTAGACTCAGGGTTTTACAAAAAGTTTATTGCCCATATCTGTCAAGCTCATTTTTAAAATATAGTCAACACTGTGACCACCTGAGGAGGTTGTAGATGCATTGCTTCGATCGTAAATGTTAATATTCTAATATTATGAATCAATGAATTAACTCTCCATAATGGGTAAAGAGAGGATCCAGAAATAGTTGTGTGCATACATTGGAATATTTGGGTTTGTATTTGTGTGCACAAAAGAGAGTTTCTTGTTAATCATTTTTGAAAAGACTGAACAAAGTTTTTGTAACTTAGTATTGTTCGAAGCCCTTCACTTCAATCGTTTGTGTTGTGCATTTGCCATGTAATGACTACACCAATCAAATATACAAGAATACAGTAAATATTCCATATACCACAATATATCTTTACAAAATGTAGTTTTAAATAAGTAGGTTTTAAATAAAATAAAATGTTTTTGTTTTCCCATAGGCACGGATGAACATGGGGGCTGGTGAGGTGACACTGACCTCATCCCAAGGAGTACAGCTGAATAACCTTCTGGATCACAAAATCTCACTCACACTGCAAGATGGCAAACTCACCATGACCATTGATGATCTCTTCCCAACATATGTTCCAGTGAATGATGACGGGGAAGAGCTCAATATTGACCAGGGCATTTGGCTTGGAGGAACAGGAGACCTGGATACTCCTTACCTTAGCAATGCCATTCCCCCTTTCCGTGGCTGCATGACTCAAGTCAAATTTGAGTCCCATCAGTTCGATATTCTCAGCACAGCATTTAAACAATGCCATGACACAAAGGAATCCTGTAGCAGTGAGTTTGAGGCTGGCGATGGGGAGGCAACTAGTTTCAGCACTCCTGATTCCTTTATGTCCTTCCCTACCTGGAGCGGGGTTAGTGGTGCGCCAAGGGTCCTGGAAGTCTTAATGAAAACCACCATTGAGGATGCATTGCTTGTTTTCCACCCTGGCCGAGAGTCAGACTTCATTGCTGTTGGTGTTGTCAAAGGCTATCTCAAAGGTATTCTGGACCTCGGCAATGGTGTAAAGGTGCTGGATAATACCCAGGTGCAGCTGGATGATGATCAGTGGCATAGAGTTAAGGTCCAGGTCAGTCAGGATACTTTTGTCATTAACGTTGATAGCCAGTCCTCGTCACTCCCTCTTGACTCATCACAAAAATTGGACTTGGTTGGAAACTTGTATTTAGGAGGCATCCAGGGGAAAATGAAGGATGTCTTTCGTGAGAGTGGTTCCTTAAATCATGTAGAGGACATAATGACAGCGGAATCCTTCATTGGTTGCTTAGGTGAAATCAAAGTAAATCAGAAGGATAGAAGCCTGCAAGATGCTTTAGTGACCAAAGATGTTCATGTTAAATGTGAAGGAGAGGACTATGACTATTCAAGTTACTATGACGTAGATGCAACTACAGCTCCAACATCCCCACCCGTTCGCATCCGGTATGTTGATATGGACTTCAACGAACAGCATTGTAACCCAACAGATGACACACCAGAGATATTCAAAAATGTAAGAAAACTTCTTGATGTCACCCTTATGTTTGTGTCTGAAAGTGGGGAAGGTTTTCTCGATCTCAGCATCCTAAGCCCTACATTTGACCTCAATGCTGCAGGAATACGTCAGTCCGATATAATCTTTACTCTCCAGAATGAACCTGCATATGGCATGCTTGATATTAATACTAACACAAAACGGACAAAAAAGTTCACTCTTCTGGATGTTGTCAATAATAAAATTAAATATATGCATGATGGACATGAGAGGCATACAGATCAAATCGTGCTAGAGGTGACTGCTCACAGTAACAGCTACCTTCCAGAATGTTTAAAAACTCCTCATGAGTATGTCATCCCAGTTGAAATTATTCCCGTCAATGATATACCACAACTTGGTGGAGGAGAAATCACCATCACAGAAAATGGCAGGACTCGCCTGAGTCCCAGCCTTATTAAAATCATGGATTCTGACACCCGCTGTGATGAATTTGTAGTAACTGTAACCTCGGCGCCTTCCAAGGAAGTTGGTTACTTAGAAAATGGTCAGCAGCCAGGAAGAAGCATCTCACAGTTCACTTGCAGGGAGTTGAAAGATGGAAATATCTATTTCGTGCACAGAGGTGGAAGTTCTGCTGGAATTACCCTGGAAGTGTCTGATGGACAATCAGTGAGTCATTCAACTACTTTTAAGTTATCTGTAACAACACCACATGTAACTATTGTCACCAACACTGGACTTATTTTGTCTCAAGGAAGCAATGCATCTATAGGTGTTCAAAATCTGGCTGTCATCGCTCATCCTCGTAATGGAGATATTATGTACAACATCACACAACCTCTGATATTTGGAGAATTACGGAAAATGACAAGTGATGGGATGTACAAGCAGGTTACAACTTTCCATCAATCCGATCTGGATCAAGACCGCCTTAGGTATATCAGCACAGACTCTAGTGACCAGGAAGATGTTGTGGTTGAGCTGATTCAGTTCGACGTCCACTTGGGCCAGTTTTCTCTCTGGAACAACACCTTCTTAGTAAGGATCATGCCTGCACAAGTGAAAGTTTCTAATCTTGTCGTATTGGAGATGCAGGCCGGTGAAGAGCAAACAATTGGAGTCGCAGAGCTTCAAGCTGAAGTAAACGGGAAAAACCCAGATCCACAAACTGTGAAATACATCCTCATCAAGCCTCCAACACTCGGTAGCCTCCAGTTGTTTGACAGAGAGTTGGCTGAGGGTGACATCTTTACACAGAAGGACATTTCGGACAGTAATGTTAGCTACAGGGTGCGTGTGCAAAGAGCTGTGGATAGTATAGACCAGTTCCAGTTCAGAGTCTTTGCTGATGATCAGTACTCCCCTCTATACACCTTCCCTATTAACATCCTCGCCAATGCAGATGCCCCTGTTTTGACCAATGAGAACCTGGTTGTCTTGCAGGGTGGTGAACATACTATTAACAAAAATTATCTGTGGATGCAGTCTCCAGGTCATATGGATTTTGTGTACCAGGTCACAAAAGAGCCAAAGTATGGCCGACTGATAAGGGAGTCCCCACCCGGGCAGCCTAGATTTGAGGGGGCCATAAGGGTATTCAGCAATGAAGACCTCCAGCTTGATAGGCTTATTTACAAGCACGATGGCTCGAAGACAAGCAGTGATGAATTCAATTTTTCAACATTTGATCAAGCAGCTGAAAGCAGAAATCAGCAAATTGTAAATGGTATTTTCAGAATTTCTATCCAATCCAAGAACGAGCATGCTCCTGTGAGGGTTGTGGATAAAGTCTTCAATGTAGCCCGCCATGGTCAGCGTCTGCTGACAACTGATGTCATCCAGTTTAAGGATGAAGACTCAGGTTTTAATGACACCCAAATAGTCTATGCTCGTGAGGGAATTCTATCAGGCAATATTGTCTCAACATCTAATCCCTCGCAGCCTCTTTTCCGTTTCACACAAGCTGATCTGCGAGATAAGAAGATCCTCTTCATTCACCACGGAGCAGACCGGGAGCGCTTCTCCCTGCAGGTGTCAGATGGCTTCCACAAGACCACCACGCTCCTTCAGATTCAGGCAAGTGAGCCCTACTTGCGAGTAGTAAACAACACAATCATTGTCATAGACCATGGAAGCACTAAGACCCTTAACACCACCTTGTTGAGCGCCGACTCCAACATGGACATCAGAGACGACAGTGAGATCAAGTTCCAGGTCACATCTCCACCCAGTGACGGCAGGATTATTGTGAGTGGGATTGAGGCTTCAGTGTTCACCCAGAAGGACCTGAAGAAAGGTGTTGTGTCATATGAGCATAATTATGAGAGTCTGAGGTCCAAGGACTCCTTCAGCTTCACCGTCCAAGCGAGAGGACATTCTAATGAAGGCATATTCAGGATTAAGATATTCAAGCAAGGTTACCTCTCTGAGCCAGAAGTGAGAACCAATGAGGTCATCATTTCCTATCAGGGAGAGCACACCATCATCAACCAGGATAATCTCAAGGTAATGTTTACTGACTCTTACAATCTCTACAATATTTTGAGTAAAACTGGCCTTTTTTTAACTTACTGGTAGATTTTTATATGTTATCTTGAGCTACACAAATCTGCTATTTAATTCATTTGCTTTGGGGACATTTAATCTGTGAAGCACACATTTTATGTTTTTATTCAGTAAGACAGGATTTAATGTTTATATAATTTGGCAATGATTATGTGACCAAACATTGTTTTTGTATTTTTCAAGCTTATTCTGGCTTTATGAAATACTTTCACATGATTCATTTAAACATGTCACGCTGTTTTGTAACCCCGTCTCTAATCTACACTACAACCACATGAAAGCAGTGCTAAATATGACTGTATAGTTGCTGCTTTTAATCTAGTTTATGTACTAAATTACAGTCTATTAAGTGCAGAAAACAGAGTACTAAGTATCCCCTGAGGAACTTCCTGAAGCCCACTGTAATTTATAAGATGAGCCTGCCTGCACTTCATCATGAACACAATTAATGAGGTTTAATTTGTCAGTTCATTCACAACACATTGTCTGTATATATATCTTCGTTTTAAAAATGTGGGACATTTTTTTTTAAAGTAAAATATTCTTTCTTTTAAACTTTAATTTCACCATAGTGCACACATTTTAAATCAGCAGTATCGACTGGAGAACAACCTAGATGCCCGGTACACATACTACTAAAATATGTATTGAACAAAGCCTTGACAGAATGGCCTTTGCAAGAGCTGAAATATTGACTTGGCTCCTGGGAGCTTTTCCAGTGTGTGTGTTCTTACTGTGAAATGTAAAGTAGTATGATCTTCTGAAATGTTGTCAAATGCAAGCATGATTCCCAAACACTGAGGCTCCAGAGTTTATTAAATCTACTCAAAGTGGGATGGCTATAAATATGCCCACGTGTAAATCTGCAGCATGACTTTGAATGTTGCCAAATATCACAAATGTCTGCAGTCACAGTGCCCCAATTAAATAGACAGATATATGCTATACTTATATAAATTAGGATTAAACTTTACTCAGTTGACTGTGCCCTCTTTTGGTATATAAAAGTCAATATAGTCATATAAAGTCAATACTAAATTCATTTGTTTTATACTATACAACAAATGAATGTAGCATTGACTTTAACTTACAAAACTGTCCCTCTACTAAAAGGTACTGATAAAAAATGTCCAGTGTAAGTCCAACTTTGAAACACTACTGCCAATTTCAAATAAAAACTCTTTTGCAAAGTTTTATTTGATTTGTGTAACCAAATATCACTTGAACAGTTGCACAACCATCTGCTATTTTTGTCAGCTGTGAGCAGTTCCTCTATTTCCATGGTGTTTTGCATTAGGGGACAACAACATCTATTTTCAAGACACTGCAAAAGTTAACCAGTTTTAGTTTAGTTTGAGCTAAAGCTTAATATTTTTACTACACACACAAAAAAAAACTTTAGATAAAAAGGGTTCTCCATGCATATTTCAGCAGTGTGCAGCTTTCTCCCTTTAAAATACATTTAAGAAGTGTGCATTGTACTGTGTGCTATTGATGAAAATGGTTCTTGTCAAGTCAACTATACACTGTAAGTGATAATATTAATCATTTGCCTTTGACTTTTAGGTGGAGCAAGCTGATATTCTTCCTACAGAAATGGTGTTCACCATTAAAGAGCCTCCTCGTCTTGGTCATGTGGTCAAACTGACAAACAGCTCAGACAGCACAGCCTCGCCTGTCCTCGACTACATTCACTCCTTCACTCAGGAGGACATTGATCAGGGGCGCATTCTCTATGTGTCTGCATCCACCCAGGTTTATTTTTATTTAATTTATTCTGTTGTAGTAAATCATATGAGACAGCATGTTCTTTTTCATATTCACAGACAAAAGACAACCTCAGCCTCCGGTGTGTCAAAGGTACAAGGTCTATTTTTAGTATATCAATAACTTACTTAAACGTTCATGTGTTTCAGGGCAATGACGCCTTCACAGTGGATGTCAGTAATGGTTTTACGACAGTGGAGGACCTGCACATCTCCGTGAACATCGTGCCCCGGCTCATCCCCCTGCAGACCTTCAACTTTACTGTGAAGGAAGGCCTCAGTAGGGCAATTAACACAGACGTTATTAACATCGTGCATCCCTTCTACACCTCAGCGAACATCGAATTTGTTGTGGAAGAGTCACCACAGCACGGGGACCTCCGCTACCTGGATGGAGATGAAGTTAGTTACTTTACATGGGATGAGGTACGTAATACTATGAAGAAAGCAATGTAGAAATGATCAATTCAGTTACATATTCCAACAAAGATGTCATCAGAGATGTCTAACTCTTGTACAGAAACAATTTTCATTGCTTGTCAATGCTGTTATTGGCTTGATGAGCCTCCATGTAATGAGGGAGGTCATTGGCTATTAGGCTTTCCCTAATGATCCAGCTCTTCTCCTCCACATGCTTTATTTTGAAATACATTGTAACATTTTATATCACTATTCAATTTGAACATAATTTCTGACATACTAGCATCATCAGAAACTAGCAGTAAGTCGAGTAGAGTGCCAACAAAAAATGTGAGCTTAAATCTTAAAACCGTGTTTTTCCATTTGGTTTTCCCTTGTTGTTTCTGAAGTTTCTGAAGTTTCAAAATTCTGACTCTATTTTGACCGCTTACTGACATGAAGATGCATTTCAAAATAAAACTTGAGGCTTTTTGTTAACCAAATGGTTGGTTTTACCAAATTGGGAGCATATGTGAACCACATGTATCGCCAAATCCACCAAAATATTGAATCCAATATCTTAAAATTTAAGGATTAAGTAGATTTGATTATTAATTTCATCAAGGGATAGTGTCCACACAAAGCCCCTGCATTCGGACAAAGATTCTTATATTTTTGTCAGTCTGGGACCAAAAGCATCCCAGAGGACCCAAAAACCGAATAATCCATATTTTATCCGGCCTTAATAACTCCAGGGAGTTTAAGTCTAGATCATGGTGGTTGTTCAAGAGGATTACCACAGCAAAGCGTCACCACGGAACTTTCCCCAGTTACTACTCAGAGCTGTTTTGGATTTGTTGTGTTGTACCAGATAGAGAGGGGAGGGGAATCTGGGAGCTGCTGCAGCAGAGTTATCTGGTCTCTCTCCATGTGGTTCAGAGGCCCCAGCTTTAGGAAAATATTAAAAATGCATGAGTAGTTACCGGTGGAAAAACCTCATGCATTCTGAAAGGACCACATAGTTTAGAAGCTAGTTAGACACGTATCTTATAGCTCCTACATCTAGCTGTGGTCCGCCTCTGCTCCTCTCTACTTTGCTGAAACATTGTGGAAAAACTGACGGATGCCTTTGGGCCGCCTGAAGCCAAAATAAACCCGCCCGGTATATTCCTATAATAATGTGTGAGTGTACACAAATCTCCCGCGCTTTGCTACTGCCAGACTCACTCATACTGTGTCTCCATGATCCCAGTGCGCAACTTGTTGTGCACCCTACCATAGTAGGCTGAGGCTGAAATGAACATATCATCATCTGCCACAATGGAGAAATGTTTTTCTTTATACTGCTTCTTGGAGACTTTTTTTATGTGTGTACTCTTTTTCTGTTTTCTTTTACTGTACTATACTCACAGAATCCAACAAAGCCAGTTCCACCAAATGAGTACCACATTGAAGAAGAAATGTCCAAGCCTCAGTCTGCGCATTATTTAAACCAGACTGTAATTGTTCCAGAATGAAAGTCGGATGTGTTTGTACTTTTATGTATTGCAGTGTGTTTTTTTTTTCACCGAGTTCAATGCTGTTTCAAGCACTACTGGGTATGTCCCACTCTCCTTCTGGAAATGGACACCGGACTTACTGGTGTGTCAAGTAATTTAGAGCTAAAGTCATCAGTTGGGGCGGTTCACTGAGGTCATGTAAGTGTACAGTAACACAGTGAGAAAAACTGAGAGTGTCCAATGCAGAAAAAAAAAAGATCTACATGAACATCAACCGCAAGAATGTAAAGCAACTCTATGTTCCATGTGGCCCATATGTGTAACATAACCATCTGAGTCACACAGTGGAGGCATTTTGCTAACTACAGCGCTGCCTATGATTTACTCCAGCTTTGAACAGTACAGTCATGTACACACTCAGTAACATATGTGATGTTGAGTGGGGTCCAACTTCAGGAAAGATAGGAAATCTTAAACATTTTGCTTTAACGCACCTATGCTGTCATCCACTTCAGCTCTCCATCAGGTTCCAATTAGATCTTCAATCTGTGCAGGCATCTTTATTTTTAACTAATTACAAAATGTTTTCAGAACATTGAGCAAGTGAGCCAGCTTCTACTGTTTATTTTGCTAATTTCCAAAAACAGTAGGCACATAGAACCCGAGATTATACATCAATCAAAACTCTAAATAAAATAAATTATGCAGCTGGTATCAAATATTGACATCCGCGTCAATCTCTCTTGGAGTAAAAACGAAGGCCACGTGTCCAACAACCACCCACTGTTTGTTGCCCCAGTGAGCAGACTGATTGTCTTGCTGAGTTTCCCCCGATCAGTAATGATGATGGGGGTTGTTATTCCAGAGGGGTGCCAGTCATATGGGATCCATTTGGCACTTCCTGCTCTCTAAAGCAGGTCCTCTCATCACAGCAGCTTACTGGCTTTTGTCTAGACAAAGTTCCAACTGTCCTCCTTGCAGAGAAGACCGTTGATTTCTGTTAATTTGTCAGAAACTATCAGTGAAAAAATATTGGCTATGTATTTGATCCAGATAGGACAAGAACAGGAATACAGGATACTGGGTGCTGAGATTCCTCTTCTATATGCAGAAAGTCAACAGAGTTGGCTTGGCCCGGCCGCAGGTGCTGTTTTCCATCTAGCTGACTTGACGCTGGATGACTGATTTCTTTGTGCATCTGGCTTCCCTCAAGGTTTTTGTCCCACAAGGGACGTTCTCCTTGTTCCAGTGCTGCTAGACTTTAAGACCTGATTTTAGCCTTTCTCTCAAGACTTTGAAAACATGTATTATCTGTTTAGAACAACAAAAAATATAGTGTGTACTGTACAAAGATAGGTCTTTGTAGGTTAGAACAGACCCTTAAACAGAGACGCTAAAAGGAATAGTTTGACAGCTGATGAGAAGATTCATATTGTGTCTGTTCGCTAAGTATGAGGCTACAGTCAGGGGACAGTTAGCTTAGCTTAGCACAAAGACTGTAAACTGGCCAAACAAATAGCCTGCCAAATCTCAGTGCCATGTTCTATTCTGTTTATTTGATCCATCTGGGCAACAAATTAACAGCCTTTATGCTAAGCTAGGCTAACTGTCCCTTGGCTGACTTTTATCTAACTCGAGAAAAAAGCATATTTTACCAAAATTTCCAACTGTTGTTTTAAAAATGAATCAAATTCACGCTGTTTTCCAACGTTACCAAAGTTTCAGTGTACAGTGTATACAATACTGCTGTGTCCTATGCAAAGTTATTATGCTTTCCATAAAGTTGTTGGACTCACAAGAGCTAGAGAGGCCAAGACATTCTGACTTTTAGTCTCTAGTCATGAGTCAACATTCAAACCCTAAATCTTACCTTTCCCATGAGGCAACCAGCAGCATCTTTTTGTTGGATGTCTCCTGTCTAGTGAACGCCCACGTGTTTCAAACTCCACTTTGAAATGCACGTTTTCTGTTCGTAGGCTCCGAGCCAAAGCTGATACAAACAGATCTCCTAGAGCCACACAAGACATTGCACAACTGTTTGCACAAGTAGCATATTATAAACAATAAGTAAACTATTATTAGCAAAAATATTGGAGTAATAGGTAATGTAGAAATATCTGAGAAACTTTCAATGAGCACCAAAATATTCAAATCAAGAGTTTGAGGTGGAAATCATGTCAAGAAGTTACATTTCTTCCAGTTCTAATTGGAGTTTGTCCAGGTTAATCACAACATGATGGACTTATGGATTCTCAAAAGCAGTGCTCCTTGGATGTCTGTGTTAAGACACACAGCCACACTGTGAAAATGTATTCTACCTTCTACACTCACCCAGCCTCTGCCTATTTCATGATGTTTCCTGCCATTCAGTTCTGATTCCGAATTGAGTGACAACTGGATCCTTTTTTGTCTTCTCCAGATGAAACTTGGACACATCTACTATATGCATGACAGCACTGAGACCACAGAGGACAGTTTCACACTCTCTGCCTCGGCTTATGAGATTGAGCGCCGGAGCCTCCCTGTCACCATCTCAGTGACTGTCATACCAGTCAACGATGAGCCGCCAAAACTGACACGTAACACGGGACTGGAGGTAATGTTTTGCTCTTTGAACGTGTATTTGCTGTTATAGTTTGAGCTTTCCTCCGTCATATTCTACAGTGAACTGTGTGGAAAATATTTTATATCGGTAAAATGGTAACTTTCAGTTTGTTGGATTTTCCTTTATTACATCCCAACTGATGAGAACTCAAACTGACACAATTGTCACATTGTGTGAAGGAAGAAAGAACAAACTTTTTATTGTCACTTTTCAAAACAAGAGAATGAATTTTCTTTATCTAAAAGGTTAAACTGTAGAGAAAATAACCACCTTATAGCTTCATGTCAGACCCAGATCCACTGCTGAGTTCATTTCATGTTATTTTTGTGGATAACTTTGCTTTCCATCCTGCAATATGCTAAGAAAAACTGAGATAGACAAGTTGGGGGCATCCACCTGTTCCAGACTTTGCATGATTGCTCTGATGCCCACAGCCACACACAACATGAAATGATGCTTTATAATGGTTGGTTAGAGTCTGACATGTTGAGAGGGTCTGAATAGCGTGTGAATTCAATACACACTAATATAAACTCCAAGAGATACGAGGTGATGGAGGTTTAAAATATAAAAAAGTACTTTTTAGGATGAATGAGCTCTGAACTCTGAATGAACTCTGTAGTCTTTGCTGATCTTTCTCACATCTATGTTGGATAGTTCCAGCTGCGGTTGCAGTCCACTGTCATGAATCCTGTATAAACTGAGAATTCACTTCGCTCTGTGCAGCGAGCACAATGAATGCAAAGAATTCTCACAAAAGGATGCTGACCTTGCAGATGACGAGGCATGCTGCATCAGTGACCTCCACGAGCATATTAACTTTCATAACGAGACATTATGTAGAAGTGCATTAGTAGATTCTCAGCTTGACTGCCTCACAAATCATGTAAAGCACATACAGGAAGTATACGAGGACTGATCCGCTATTGTGCACACTCGATGCAAGACAAGCAGAATTTCAGCTACGTGTGCATTTTAATGCAGTCTCAAATTTGCAGATATCTCAGTTTGCAGTTGAACGGGGAATATCGCAGCACCAATTCCTGTATCTCAAAGAGATCTGTCTGTTTATCTATCCATAATCCCATATTGAATAATCAACATTCATATAATTATAACATATATAATTTGGAAATATATTTCAGCCTGTAAGAGTATTGTTTGTCACAAAGGGACTACATGAAAAGATTATAATTAATGGATTTTCATTATTTTCCATCCCGGATAACATAGTTAGCATAACAAGTAAAACACATTTGTTCATTGAAACGCAGCTTTTAACTCTTCGCATAAAGTGTTTGGATTCAGTGCCATCAGACTAATGGGGTTGAGTTAACATGACACTATACTGATTTAGAAGTATGCTGGAAATAATAGTTTTGCTTTTATGAGCTAATTCCAGAGGCAGAGGTAGTGTGAGTGTTCATCTGTGTCAGGGAAGAGAGTAATGAGTCCAAATCAAATATTTATTGGAACAGATCAGCAGATCAAAATGTTTTAAACTGGCTCATATATTGTATACAGCGAGTCTACTCAGTTACAAATTCAACTGATTTTTAAACCAGGAAATGTACATGGAGCCTCTTTAAAACACTTGTTTATTTTTTCAAGAATTTGCCATCAGAATATTGAACATACACCCACAATAGTGCATTAGTTTTGTCTGTGGCCTCATCGACTGCGATTGGCTAATCACTGACATGACATCAGCTTTTTGTAGTTCTTCCAAAAGCATTTAGAAAATGTCTGTACCTGTGAATACTTAAAGTGCCAGACAGAGGTACATTTTTAATAGCAGATGTCTCGCTGGTTTTATCAGTCATCGTTTATCATCCGCGATGGACAGCATGAATTCTTTCTTTCATGAATGGCCTTTTCTTCTTTGTCAAGATGCAGGACACAAGAAGGGAAGCTGCTGTAGCTCTTTCTTTGACTGTGCACGAGGGCGTCAGGGTAATAAGGCTCCCATCATAAGATGCAAACTGCACTTTAGCTTCTATCTCCTGTGAACACTTTGCCCGAAAGATGTGGTGCCTTCAAATATTCTATTCTTTTAACCACCACAACACACTCATTGCAAATTAAACACACTGGTTTGTCTGATTTGTTGAATAAACAAATACTTGCCCCTCCGAACAGGGTTAGATTGACGATTTCATTTAACATTTCAGTGTTGACAGACACATTCTCAGTGAAGCCCTTCCCTTCCTGTGACTGTCATTAGGCAGATGTTTTGACAAGCTACTAAGCATGGTCAATACTCACATGAGAAAATGATACGATTGTCAGAGTTACTCATTTTGTCATATTCAGATTTATGTATGCCGCGCCACTCAGAGGTTGTGTCTCGGGCCGGATGTAGCCCACAGGCCACCAGTTGAATAGGCAGGGTATATTTCTCAGTAGACTCTGCAGTGACAGGTGTGGTTAACCGTCCAACCCAGTTAGAGCGATAAATATCTCAAAGCGAAGTACACAATGAAATCTCTTATAATCTGTCAAAGCCAAAGCGTGTAAGTAGAGACACACAATAGGAAGTGACATGAGAGGAAAGGAAATATAAAATATATTATATGTACGAACATTATTACACATTGTCATTGAGAAGATCTATCTTTTGTTTCATATTCTTGAGTTATAATAGTCTTGCGCCTACATGTGATGCACATATAACTAAACTCCTTCAAGACTGTATCACATATATTTCTTTTCTCATAATTAATCTAATCACAATAATCAATGTTTATGTAAAGGGAAAGGTGTTTATTCAGCAGAATCTTTCCTGTCACTCATTTCAGAGTGTGTTTGTGACATGCGTTCAAGCTGATTTACATCCATCATGAAAGAAAAGTTTGCAGTAGATTGTACTGTATGAGTAGGCAGGCAGTTGGAAAAAGCCAGCAATAATCAGCTCACAGAACTGGAAACCAACTGTGTCATTCAGCCCTCCCTTCTCTGCCTGCGGCTCCGCGTCTCCCTGGCAACTCGTATTTTTGGAAAACCAAGATGGTCGACGAGACCGCGGCTTTCTGGCAGAGTGAGGGCGGCATCCAATCCTTGTGCCTCCGCCGCTGCGGCTGCACAATGTAACATAATAATATGTGGATGGTCTCCCAATGCTAGAGCCACAGATGACCCAGTGGAACTTGGATTGATTTAAAGCAGGAAGTGTGCGTGTGTAGTGACCTCTGCAGCAGATGATCAGACACGATGACTAACATGGCCGCGATACGGGCTCTGTTCAAGATCACAATTGATCCCATTTGGCTCAGTATATATAGGATACAGCTGTTCTCAATTAGGGTTTACACTCTGTCTCTGTCTGTCTGTGTCTGGTTCTACTCGACTTCTTTCAAGAGTCGTCCCTCTGGGTCAGTCTGACTCTGACGTTTGACAGTGTAGCTTCTTATTTTCCTCTCCATCTATCTATCTATCTATCTGTCTGTCTGCCTGTCTGCCTGTCTAGCTGTCTGTCTGTCTGTATGTCTGTCTGTAGTCTTTGTATCAACATTTCTGTTATTGCCTTCTCACTTTTGAGTCTTTCACATTTTTGCAGCCCTCTGAGCTATGCTTGCTATGAATCACAGCCCCTTGTTATTTCTGCACATGACTAGTGAGTGATAGATGAACTACAGTATTTTTTCTTTCATCCCTCATCAAAACACAGAGCTCAAGAGATGTTACACCAGGTATTTGGGTATTTAATCTGTGTCTCAGAATGAAAAACCATCTCTGCAAACAGAGAGCTGGAATCAAAATGGAACACCACCCCATTTCTTTCATGGCCATAGACTGCAGCTTGGTCACTGACAATCATCCTTCTTGTTTTTCCAATAATTTGTGCACCTTTACTCCCCTCCTCCCCAGTACAGACTTAGAAACACACCCTGGTGTCCTCTATACTTAAACCAGCCAAGATTTCAGATGGCCGGGCAGCTTCAGACATCTGGCGCCCCTCAGAGTCTCAAACGTTCAAGAGACGAGAGGGGGTATCCTGTTGAGTCATCATTTGCCGATGGCAACTCCTTCATCAGTGCCTTCAAATGACATATCAGCCTTTGTGTCCAATCAAATTACATTTGCAGTTTGTCCTCGTAGGTGCTAAATGCATTGATTGTTATATAAACCATTCATTTGCAAGGCCATTTTCAGATGAGCTGCCCTTTTGCCTGGTGCCTCGCTGGGGTGTAGGGTGGGCTGATGTGGCCATCTAGTGTCAGGGAGTGGGTCTTGCACTGTAAAAAAAAAAATGTCAGTCAGTATAAGTACTGACTGTACTTTGAACCAGAGATGTGACCTGATTTTTAATATTGACATTTTTTTTGTATTTGAGAATTCTGATTTCTGGGACTGCTTTAGATTTCTCCCGTTGAAAGTCAAAGATGCATTTTAGCATAGTATGGAAACAGTGTTGCATACATGATGATTAGTATTACAAGAATCATTATCTGGGTCAAAAAAAAAGCATCAATTGCTCAAAATCAACCTTGTTGCTTCAGGTTTCTCAGTTGTTTTTGACTTTGTTCTCTATCTAGAACAAACTGCAGAATACTCTAAGGTTCAATAAGTGGCTGAACAATCCCTGGAAAATCCTTGTTCTGACCTTTCAGCAGTGATGTACAAGTATACTCCAGGACCACATGATATCACTTTTGGAAGCGGGCTCCACGTTCTACAAAGCACACTTCTGACCACATCGATATAATGCATGTGGTCAAACGGGCCTGAAACTTTCACCTGGAGACAAACAGAGGAAAAAATGCTTTTCAGCCTGGTGTGAAGTTACTCTTTAAAGCCTGGTTGCATCAGGGCTTCCAGAGATCTGATGGAGAACTTTCTAAATCTTTGAAAAGTAATACTATGGTTGGCATTTAATGGCGATATCTTGTGTTGAAGGTACTGTAAACAAATAAAACTATGGTCAAGAAAATGGCTTTTGTCTTGAGGCTTTGCTCAAAATTAAGACCATATTTTCTGTTGTCAGGAGATTCTCCCAACCCTTGACAACATCAGCTCTGTTAGTAGTGGTGGTAGAATAATGGTGAGGTATTGTAGCACTGGTTTTCACCTGCAACATTCCTCCCTAATGCTGAGAAATTGAGGTGGGTGGCGTTATTATCAGCTAAGTCATCTCTGCATATCATGTCCAGAGCTACCAGAAGGACTATCAGCCTCTTATGTCTGCCTCGATAAAGAGGAGAGATAAAACAGAAGGAAGGGAAAGCGTAGAGCATCTGTCTCATCCATGGTGCATGAAGAGATCGTGGGTGTTCTGCCTTAAGGCAAGCAAATCCACTTCCACTTTTCCTAACAGAGTCCAGATTTGGCTCAGAAATTTTCAGGGGTTTCAGTCTCCACCCCCCCTCCTGGGCTATGCCCTGAGACAAACTATCAGCTTTCTGCAGGCCTGAGATGTAAAAATACCCAGAGGAAGAAGAGATTCTCCAACACCCGATTTCACAGATTCTCCGCAGGCTCAACAGCAGAGCGGATAAAATACTACCCTGTTTGTTGGTGTAGGCTCATACGATGCAGTTGTCAGTTCTACCTGAAATATTGGGTAAATTGTGTCTTGAAGTGATGCAGAAACCATCATTTTCAGTATGGATGATGTGACATTCTTCCTCTGAAGGTGACATACCACCTATTGAGCTCATTCAGGCAGACTACCCCCATTCTGTCATGGAGGTATATGACACATGGTTTTTGATCCTTCAGGACAGGACTTCTCCGGTCTGCGTCCCTCATGGTTAAATGGTCACCAGACCTAATTGCAATCTGGTCTCTGCGGACTCTGTGGGCACTGCTGCTGCTGCTGACTTCTGGTATCAATCCAAGTTTCACAAATGTTTCACAGAGTTTCCCCTCCAAGCTCCATGGTCCAGGGATTATACCAAATTTAGCCAGCGGCTGACTTCCAAACATCAGCACCTCTGCTCTCCACGCCCTGGCACCCACGGCTGCCCAGTAAGCATTCAAATGACTATATTCAGTGCAGGCAGAGCTGAACACACATCTGAATATAGTCATTTAAATGTTGATGAAACAATTGTTATGTAAGTTAGGCGTCTAAAAATGTTAACCTTTCAACCAGCTTTAGTCTGGTTTTAAACAAGACCTACAGACCTCACTGTCACTTTGTCTCCTGATTTTGACTTGAATTACTCTTGTATAGTTTCTGTTTAATTCTGCATTTATTTTAGTTTTATATAAACTTTCTTTGTCTGTATTTCTATCATTGTGCTGTTGCAACAACCCAATTTCCCCTCTGGGGATCAATGAAGGTATCTCTTGTATTATCTTATCTTAGACGTCCACACATATTTTCCTCAGGAAAATCATCAAACATTCATGTACATCACAGATCTGCTGCCCACATCCAACCAGAGGCCACAAAGTGTAAAATGTAGTATTTTTTGACAAGCTTCTCTGTTAGTTTTAATACTATAATATTGCTTGACATGCTAAATTGTTTCTTTTTTATGTAAACTCATTACACACGCGTGAAAAACATAGTTTCTCAGTCATACAACCTTAACACAGATACATAGAGACACTATGTGCTGTGAACATGAACAGTTCTGTTGATTTCACTTCATCTCAAACCCTACTTGTCTGTCACCGCCACTTACCAAAGTTATCATTTGAGGAGGAACAAAAACACAATCAGAGTGTGCAGTGATGGATTATGGCTTTGAACTGTTGACGCTGCGTGTCATGGTGATAGAGCTTTGATGCAGTGTCAGACTAAATGGGATGTTATCAGTAGTGGACTGTGGCAACTAAATTATACACTTCGCAACACATATGTTATATTCAACCAGTCTAAATGGGTATGAAAAGACCAGAAATGTCAGAGAGGGCCAAAAGAGACAGCAATTTTGTTGGTTTGTTTTGTCTTCGTGTTTGATTCCACAACATGAGGGGTAAAGAGGATGTAACTCACTTTGTCAGTGTGTAAGAAAAAAAAAATGTGGAAATGGGGCCGCAATAACATCATGGCTACGGTGACCCCATGTCCTCAGTTCACCATTCTGTTCAAGACTGAAACACCTTGTAGCAACCGATAATGTAATGAAGTCCAATGATATAATACCTGCCAATAACATAATAATTTTGGCCATTTTAAATGTAATAAAGCCAATAACGTAATAACATGCCAATAAGTCCATATGTATATTTTTCTTATGTATATTTTTTAATTGCTGCTGCAACGAAAGAATTTCCCTTCGGGGATGAATAATCTATCTATCTATCTATCTATCTATCTATCTATCTAATGTAATAAAGTTTTTGAGCCAATAATATAATTACATTTTGCCAGTAATGTAATAAGTTATTACGTTATTGGCCTAGCATAAAAAAAATCATTATCCGATAATGTAATAATACATAAATAGGACTGCATTTCTAAATAATAAAAAGATTATTTTGCAGTTTTTGTGCAGTTTGCTCATCAAAAATAGAAATAGTGGATGGCATAGACGTCATATTCATTCATCAAGGGTACGTACTATGCAGCACTCTCTCTCCTTAATTATGGTTGTAAGAGCCAACTTGAGAATTATTTGTTGTACAAAATCTTTATTTAGAATATTGTTTATTTGCTTAGAGATGTAAATTCATAATTTCATGTATGGAGGAATATTATTTCATTCATTACTGTGAAGTGTATATGGTAGTTAGATCACTTAGTGGAATGTGCTAGAGTTCAGGAAGAGAATAGTGGTCATGTGACCTACATGTGTTTGCTCAGTGTTAGATGTTATTACTAAGTTTTGACATTATTGGTTGCTACACACCTTAACACTGCCCCCTGACTTGTCACGCCTCCACCTTTTAGTGCTAATTAGCGAACATTAGCATGCTAACACCTCACCCAAATTGGTTTGAAATGCTAAACACCTGCTAAAACATGCTAAACATGTTAGCATTTTCACTGTGAGTTTTTGTTGCAGTTGCATATTGACGTTAGCATTTAGCTACACACTCTAAATCTTGTTTTAATTAATTTTCTGCTTTATTGTGTTCATCTACTCTCATGCTTGGTCTATGTTATTTCTCTCATTACTTAACACATGAAACACACAGATGAATGTCACAAGTTCTCACACGGTCACTGAAAGTCATTAAAGTTAGCTCAGGGAACCAGCACAGAGGAAGATTGAGAGAAACTAGGTTAAAAAAAGTTAATTACAGCACTTCTCTTGTTTCATTAGAGAGCACCTCATGATGTACAGTATGTGTTATACATGTGCTTGTCCGTGCCACACAGCATCTATTAGCTTCTAAATATAACTGACTCTCAGCTGACACCTGAAGCTATAATATCAACAACCGAGGCTTCTTCCCTCCTCTTCCTCTTGCCTGAGGCTTCTTGCTCTTCATCCTGAGTCTTGATAAATAGGGAGCGAGGGAGGTATCAGAGGGGGCGAATGGTTTTTTTCGAGATCGATACAGACCTCTTACTGCAGGGCACCCTTGGCTTGCTCTCCCAACTGATTCCAGCTATTTAAGAATGTCTTTCTGGGGATCTGGCCCATTTCTTTCAATTAATGCTCCTTTCAGCCAGCCAACCATTAGAAGTCCATTAAAGCCCCTCCACCCAGGGACAGTCATTCAGCCTGCGCTGCTGTGCTCCATCTTCTGATAACAGGAGCGTCTAGACTGCCACTGAGAAATAATTAACCTTTTAAATTGTCACTTTGGAGGTGGATATTTGTAGGATATTTGTAGGATTTGTTTATTTATTTTGTTCCACTTGGTTGGTTTCTTTCTTTTTTTCTTTCTTTCTATCTAAGAAATCACATTACTTACTTACTCACCAGTACTTTGACAAACTTCCAACAGCATCATATTGTCTTTTATACACCAAGTAGCCTCTGATCATTTTCAAATAAACTCCTGACCTCTGGCTGGACTAAGATTCCAAACATAACTCAGTCTGAGTAATCTGTGCTGTCTTTTCATCTCTGTTTCTCTCTCTCTCTCTCTCTCTCTCTCTCTCTCTCTCTATCTCTCTTGCACTGTCTTTGATATTTCACAGGTTCTTGCTGGAGAGGAAGCTGACATCACCTCCAGCATGCTGAACACAGATGACGCCGACACCCCTGCACAGGAACTGGTTTACCATGTCGAGTTGCTGACCAGTGGGATAGTGGCGTTGAAAGAGTCGCCCGAAGATGAAGTCCTGAATTTCACACAGGCTCAGATAAACAAAGGGGAGGTGATCTTCATTCATGAGGGTGAGTACAGGAACTACCTCATATAATACTTCTGACTGAGTTTTTGATACACATGAATCTATGACCTTTATTGACCTCTATCTTTGACTGCTGGTATTACAACTGCATCTCTTAACTTTATCACCTTCTACACTAAATGAAAAGTGTAAATTTCATCAGGGCTACAAAGGTTTGGCAACTTTCAAATTACTTAAATTTGTAGCAGATATTAAAAAGTAGTATGGTATAAATTAAAATATAAGAATAAAGAAACTAGTTCCAAACTCCTCCGTCTCTCCTTCCAGGTGAGGAGTCCGGTGGCTTCAGTTTCACTGTGACAGACGGAGAGCACACGTCTCCTCTCTACCGATTTGTTGTCACAGCCAGGCCTCTGACCATCACCATGGTAACACAGGAGGAGCTCATGGTATTTCCAGGTAAGATGCCGATATCCTTCAGACAGTCATTACAGCAATATAACAAAAAAAATGTTTTAATCATTGTTGTCATTCTGTTTTTTTCATTTATGTCAGATGTGAAAAATGTTTTACTTAAGTCATAACTGTGTGGGAACCAATTCTGGATTTTTTTTTTTTTTTCTTTTCTGCAAATGTTAATTTTCAACCAAAATTTTTCTGAGTGGATTTTTTACAGAACATAGCAATTATATATTTTGGTATGCAGATAAGTCCTTAAGTTATCTACAGTAGGAAATACACCAAGTAAACATATTGATCTTATTATATTTAGGACATAAAAGGCAGATCATAGTTACAATACAAGAAACCCGTCTTCCATTTAATGTAGTTGGTCTGGGATGTTTGTTTGATGTTGCTGATCTTATGCAAAACTAACACAGTATAGATATGTATGTCTATAGATTACCATTAACCACTTGTGGTGTAAAAATACATATTTTTAAAACAGCATTTTTTAAGTACATATTTTCATGTCTCTATTACATCTGAAAATCCCACACACTCAGATGTAATATTCATTTTGTGTGTTATTAATGTGTAATAATGAAGATGTCGGACTTTAATTCAAAGGAATATTTTGCTGACCACCAAGATAATAGCACAATGGACTCACTTTAACTTCCCACGATTCAGTCAGTTGATTTGAAGACTAGAATTTATTATGTTTATCTGAAACATGCTGAAATGTTATGTAACAGGAGCACAAGCAGAGTAAAGCCAGAAATCCAGCAACCTTAATGATTAATGCCAGATACACCGTATCTATGCTAAGATTAGCCACAAGCCACCGGTCATACTAGACCAAGGAAGCTGCCCTGAGTGTGTTCAATCAACAAGGGCGTGTTTTATTGCTTTTTATTCATAAGAGGAACATTGTGTTTTTGCATCTTATAAAACATTCATACATATTGTTGTTATAAGCTTTCTCTTCTTTTGGCAGGTAAGACTTGATTTAAAAGAGCACCAACGAGAAGTTGTCACTTTGTTTTTAGTGGTTAAATAACATCCCGAATTTCATGAGCGTCAAGTGTCAGCTCAGGGAATAAGTTCAGCTCCATGAATAATAAACTTTGCTTCTATGCATGACATAGCAGATGAGTTTGAAAGCTTGGATTAAATTTTGGAAATGAAACTCTCACCATCATGAAACTCTTCTGCACGGTGATGTGCATCACTTACTGTAACCGCTAAAGTTTGAGGCAATTCCAGACTTAATTTCACAAGCTCGGCTACACTTCCAAGAGGCCATTTTCCACAGAATCACTTCAGTACTCAGAGCGTGTGTTGTGTTTGTGTGTGTGCGTGTGTGTGTGTGTTCACAGGAACAAGGCAGCCTATCACAAGTGCCAATCTGGGGGCTGTAACCAATGAAGATGGAAATGAGATAAGCTACTCACTGATCCGCCCACCTCGTTGGGGAAGACTCATCCTGGCCAATGACAGGAACCAATATGAGGAAATTACCCGCTTCTCACAAACACAGGTAATTAGTTTTTCTGTGTGTGTGTGTGTGTGTGTGTGTGTGTGTGTTTACTTCTTTAAGGAGGTATTTAACCAATTTCCCTTCCTACCGTCTTAAAATTAATGTTCTACATTAACCATTAATGATTATAAAAAACTATTAGTTGAGGTGTAAAAAGTAAAATTAATTAATTAATTATGGCAGAAAAACAAAGGCAAAAAGCATCTTCTGATTTTCATTGTTTTCTTCTTTTCAAATGAGGTTTAATATTTCTATTAATAGCAGGTTTGTGTAACTATCTATAGACCATCAGACAGTCATATGAGAAGACATAAAGACACTTTAATGCATAAAAACATTTAAATATTTGCAGTTCTTAATTCATCTGAATACTTTTAAACTTTCTGCACAGAATCGTACTGTTATTGCATATATTTGACTCAGCATTGACTTTTTATTTAGATCACAGAAGTCAGTGCGATAAAGTCGACAATAAGCCAAAGTCAGTCCAGCCCAACACTAGTCTGCACAGCACGAGTGAGACCACACCAGAATATTTTATTGAATCAAGCTCCTAATTAAAAAAAATAAACTTCCAATGAATTGTTTGCAATATAATGTTGGAATCAGTCAGTATGATGTGCATGAGTAAAGCAAAAAACACACAACAAAACTGAAAGTTAGTTGAGTCTGTAGGTGGAGGAGAGGTGAACTTGTGCTCAGGTTGTAGCTGGGACTTGAATAGACTGTGACCTACAGAGGCCACCAACCAACCAACCAATCAACCAACTGCTGCGAATAACCAGTAACTCCAAAATGACCCCAGGGTCATCAGAGATACTGAAAATCTCAGTCTGCATTCTGTCTCTTACCAGTAATAACAACATTGTTTCTGTTTTAACAATAAAAACTATATTTTGTAATAGAATATACCCCAGAAATATGCTATGTGTTACAAATTACAGCAAGGGTGACACAAGCTATTAGTTCTATGTAGTGTGGTGAAGTAGTTTAGGATGTATATACACAAAGTGAAACGTATTGGAGTATATCAAAGGCCATTTTATATACTCCATTATATCTCATAATCAAACCTAATGTTTAGTCTTAGTTTATAAAATCATATTTAATCAAGGAGAACATTCACTATAGCATGTACCTTGGGAATCCTTCCACAGAGATAACGGTGTCAAAGGAACTGAGACCCTCAAAAAGATCTGATGAGCCAAAATGGTGGCAGTTGCTTTGAAGCAGAGGCTCATAGTGCTGAATATTTGTGTGAACACCTTGAACCTGAGCCTAAGAAGTGTTACAGGATTATTATAAAACCTAAATCAGGCCCCATGACACTGTGTAGCCGTTTAGAGTTTGTTCTGTGTTTCCTGTTTTATTTTGTAGTTCTACCCTGTCTGTGTGTCTACTTTTCCCGCCTGTTTTTGATTCTGCAGCTGTCCTGTTTCACCTGGATGTATATTTAGTTCCTGTGTTTCCTTTGTTTTCTTGTTTGTTCGTTCTAAGTCTTTACTCTGTGTCTGTGCTGTGTTCTTGTGTTTCTGGAGCTTGCCTGTGTTCCCAGTTTTGGTTCTTGGTTCTGGATTGTGGTTGTTGAGTTTTTGTTTGTGTTTTTGCCTGGATCTTTTGTTTAGTTTGATTTGTGTGTGTGTGTGTGTGTGTGTGTGTGTGTGTGTGTGTGTGTGTGTGTGTGTTCCTTTGTGTTCAACGTCTGCTGCATGTGTTAAGAATCTTTTCAAAAAAGTCCGTGTCTGCAATTGTGTTCCATTCCTGAACCCCACCCCCCAGTTAACATACAGTAAGTATGTTATGTTACTGTGTCAGGCCCATACAAAACTTAAGACACTAAACATACGACAGCATTGGTGAAACCTTTATCAGACAAGGACATAACTTCTTACATATAACAATATAATGCAATGGGTCGGCCGCTGGCATAAGCAAGCTCTGCGGTTGCTTAGGCCCAATATTTGGGGGGGGTCACACATTAACTTGGACTTCTGTTGCTCGCACCTCGCTTAATACAGTGTTAAGTTGACTGACTCGCTCAGGCGCCGCCAACTCTCACGCAATGACCGTGAGACTCATGCAATTAACCCTTTCCCTTTCGTTCCTCTTCTTCACCAGCAGGGGGCCTCATTGAACGTGACATTGTGTCATCATGGTGATAACGCTCAGCATTAGCACAAGTGTGCATGCTGATAAGCTCATATGTCCCTCTGATGTGATGGACAATGTGAGGATTTAAATATTAAAATAAACACTGTTGGCACAGACAAAGAATAATACCAAACAAACAGAGACACAAAATAAGATTTCACTGAATGTATTACATTTGTAATGGGCAAAGGGACCTCAGAGTAAATACAGTTATTCAGACAAGAGGAAATTCCACCCTCTTTCAGAGTGTGATAACATGGTTAAAGTGTTTGAACAGAGCTCTTCATCAGGGTGTGGTCCTTGCTTTCAAAGAGCTCCTTTGTTTATTGAGTGTGATTTCTTTCTTTTTTTTAACTTGCTGTCTGTAAAACAAAGAAACGCTTCTGTCTTTCATAGTTTGCTCAGATTACATAACTGAAAGAAAAAAAACATTATTGATGGTATTTTTCACCATTTACTAGATTTGGTTTAGGATTATGGGCTACAGTATTATTACAGCATGCACCTGAGATCCAGGGTTTGTCTGCTAAGGTGGCAGTGTGTTCTCACTCTCATCTCTGTCTGATTCAAGCCGTTTTTTGATTCCTATTCTTGACAACCGACCATGCTTGGATGAGCATGAGAACAAATTCTTCTCCTGCAAACTGCTCTGTTTAGAGTGCAAAAGAAAACGTAACAGCCTTTGAACTGAAAACATGATTTGAGGTTTACAGCGGTGTGTTTGTGCATTCATTCATGCATGAATACTCTTGATTGTACGTATAAAAGAGAAGGAGAGAGTAAAGGAGAAGGAACGGAGAGAGAAAAGAGTTTAGTTTAGGACACAGTGACCTCAAGAGAGCGAACACAGGCTGTGTCGCATTCCATTTCTCAAACCCTGATCCCAGTACAGCTGAGCCAAACCACTGCTGCAGCCATTTGAGCTCCCATTTTGCTGTGGTGCTTACAAACGTCAGAGGGAAAGAGAGCAATAAAATATTTGACCAAACTAAAATGTCTTTGTCTTTAAAATCACTGGAGTAAAAACTCAATTCAGTATCAAGTGACTGCAAATGGGGTACCACAGATCAAGCTCATAGATCAAGATATTGTCTACAGGATAAAATCCATTTTGACAGCATAATACACATTTGGCTGAAATGCTCAATACTGAACTCACCAAAATCTTCTGATTTTGTGTCCTCTAACACACAGCTGGAGTCAGGAGCAGTCTTCTATGAGCACCAGATACCTGATTGGCCTTTTTGGGTTGCGAGGGACTCCATCGGGCTCACTCTGTCATCCCAACCAGCCCCAGATGTCCGTCACATCCTGCCCATCACCATCTCTTATTATGCTGCCCACAGCAACATCTCCTCACAGCTGTGGAAGAACAAAGGTAAACGATGCAGTGATGGAAGCGCACAATATTTTCATAATAAATGACGTTGGTCATTTTTTTAAATGGCCACTCTAATAAATGATTGTCTAAATAAATGACCACTCCATCACTAATTTTTAATATTCTAGTCTCTGTCTAAACAGTTCCACAGATGTTGAGATGCACAGATGAGTGGCTGAGCCTGAAAAGCCCCATTAGAATGCTCTGCCTAAAATAATGGCACTCAAGTGACAATGTGGAAATGCTGTTTTCACCAGCACATTAAATTTGTATTTTATTCCGTTATTAACATGCTATTTTACACCATGGCAGAAGTTTATCAGAATAACAGAAACTAAATAATGAGGATGTCATCATTGAAACAGAAATCAGGCAATATTGTTTGTAGGTTGTCGTAAGAGATAAGATTAATGATCCCATACTGGGGGAATTCACTTGTTACAGCAGCTCGTTTACACGAGGTGGATAAGAAATGACTCACAAATAAAAAAATAAGATGTACCTGAAATAGAAACAATAAAGTAAGTTATATACAGTATAAACACCTTTCAAGTTTACTGATATGCATGCTGGATGATGATTTCAAAGTAGGATTTAGAGAATTACTAATGTTCCCAAACCAAAAATCTTTTGAGCATGAAACACTCGATAATGGAAGCTGCAGCCATCTTATTTTGGTTGTTTTCATTCACACGCTGGTATGAACTCTATTTCTTTAATTTAATTTAATTTAATTTAATTCATTTTCATGAGAAATGTTACAAATTCTAAAGTAAGTGTTAATATGTGTACTTGTTTGCATTGTTTGAAAGGATTTTATTTTGAAAATCTTGTTTTTTAAGACTGTGGAAAAATCGTAAAATGGTTCAAAGAAATCTGCTGAATTTGAAGTTTATTTGAAGATTTGAAAAAAAACAAAAAAAAACCTTAATTCACCCAGCAGTCACAACTAAGTCACTAGTTTTAGAACAACTTTACCCTCATTTTTCATTGCCTAAACAGTGTCATAAAGGGACAACAAGCCCCCTGCTCCATCTGTCTTTCCTAACGTGCCAACAGCCATAATGTACTGTGCTGCATAATTAAATATTGTTATTGTCTCTACTCAGGTCTGGAAATTGTGCAAGGCCAGAGGAAAGTCATTGACGATTCAGTTCTTGACGCCTCCAACCTTATGGCTAGCCTACCCGAAGATCAGCGAGATGATGTGGATGTAGTTTTTGAGATTAAGCGTTTCCCGGACCATGGTCGTATCACCCTGGGTGGTCAGGACCTCCCACGAAATGCCCCATCCTTCACACAGGAAGATTTAATTCAAGGAATCGTGGAGTATCTCCATGATGACTCAGGAGCCCCCACTGACAGCTTATCTTTCAGGGTCCGTTTGAAGTCAGAGGGTCGTAGTGTAGCTTCTCCTGCTGAATCTGTGATCCTGGAGGAGGTCTTTAACATCTCAGTCAAGCGGCGTGGATCTGAACCCCCTGAACTTGTTACTGTAGATATGCTCTTGGAGGTCTTTCAAGGCTCCATGACCATCTTGACCAGGAAGCATCTTAACACTCAAGATGAAGACAGTCCACCAGATGAGGTGCACTTTAAAGTGACCAAAGCTCCTAGCAATGGTCGACTCGTTGATTCATTCACAAAGGACCCCATTTCTGAGTTCACTCAAGAGATGATCAATCATGGGCAGGTGGGTTTCTACAGCGATGGCAGCCTTGCAGATGGCTTTATGGAATTCATTGTATCAGATGGAGAACACCAAACAGAGCCACACACACTGCACATCGGTGTGCTAGCTCGCACACTGCTTCTTGACAAAGCCCCTGAGATCAAGGTGAAGCAAGGCGATGATGAGACCCTGGTGACTGAGGAGATGTTGAGGGCTACTACTGGGGGGCCTGTTGAGGAAGACATCCTCTACAAGATCACAAGTGTTCCTAAATATGCAGCTGTCATGGTAGATCGGCAGCCTACATCCGCCTTTACCCAGAAACAGATCAAAGAAGGCAGAGTCAGTGTCCGCTTTGTTAAGTCCACTTCACCTCGAGACAGTGTTGCATTTGTGGCCCGCAGCCGGGCTGCTAATGTCTCTTCTGTCCTCAACATCACAGTCCAGCCTCTGGCCAACATTGCTCAGGATCCTCTCTTACCCCAAGGTTCTCTTGTCCAACTGGACAGGAAGCTTCTCGATGCAACTCCCCTGGCAAACAAGACCAGAACCTCTCCCACATTTACTGTTATCCAACAGCCAAGGGGGGCTCGTTTTGTGAGGTATGGAAGTCCTGGGGCAGGCCAGCCAGTAGACACATTCAGCCAGAAGGACCTGGATGAGGGACGTGTAGCTATGGAAATCCTAAATAGCTCTTCTAGATCACGAGATGGTGTCACTCAGGATGAGGCTCGCTTCTTGCTCAAAGCCCATGGAGTTCCTCCTGCAGAATGTGTGCTTTCCTTTCAGACAGGCCCCTACAACGCCTCTGGCATCTACCCTGCCACAATGTTAAGGATTCCCTCAAATGATCTCCCTGGTGTAGGTGGGTCCCCTCGTGCCACTCCCCATGGAGATGCCCCCACTACAACATCTTCTGGTTCTGGCTCCCATGGGAAAACACATGTTTCCAGACGCAGCAATTTCTGGTCTATTCTCATCCCAATCCTGGTAATCCTCCTCCTCTTGCTGCTGGCAGCCATCTTGGCCTATTACCTGATCCGTAAAAACAAGACAGGCAAGCATGATGTCCAGACAGCAGCATCCAAGCCCAAAAACGGAGAGGTGGCCAGCACAGAAACCTTTCGCAAAACTGACCCAGTCAATAACATCCCCATGTCCAATATGGACTCCAAAGACACAGATCCGGAGTTGTTGCAGCACTGTCGGACAACAAACCCGGCCTTGAAAAAGAACCAGTACTGGGTCTGAGACACTTTGAGATAGGACACAGAGGGAGGTGGATTCTCAAGTGTTTGGAAGCCTCCTCAGATCATTCCTCTCAGTATTAAAGACCTCTTGCCACACCAGTTTAAAAGAAAATTATTTTTTGACATCATTGGTTATTTACTCTTCTCAATGTAACTGTGGACAAATTCTCAGGCAATGAAACACTGAATACTTATTGGCAAAGAAAGAGGCAGTTTCTTATCTAAGGAGGCTCATGCCATCTCTATTTATTTTAGTTTTATCATTCCTCTTTGTCAAAGGGCACAAATAAAGACATAAACATGCCATGTGTTTGCAAACAGTATTGTGGGTGTGCTCTGTCATTGTATTCAATATGATATCATAGGCCATTATTATTCATTTGTGTGGCTAGGTAATTTAAAGTCTTTGTAATAGTTTGATTTTAGTTTTTGGTTCATCAGGAAAGTTGATAAGCCTTGTATATAGATGGTGAGGTAAATATATGCTGTATTATCAAGAAGATGAAAAACTGCCTCTTTGTGTTTTCTCTTTATGTTTTTAACATACCGTTGTCTTATGGTTCTCAGGGCTAAATTCAGTTTAAAAAATAGTACAGTATTTTGGAAAAATAGGTTCATTCACTTTTTCCTGAGAGTTAGATGAGAAGATTTATGCTATGAACTGTTAATTATGAAATTATAGCCAATGACCTTGGCTGTAGTAATTGCGGGCCCCTTAAAGCTCTCAATTTGCATAACCCATACAAAAAACGCAGTATGAAAACAACATGTTCTGGTTTTATGGTGCCCATTTCTTGGCCAGATGCAATGACTGATCTGGTTGAGCAAACATGCTAGTTGTTTCCCCTGTTTCCAGTCTATATGCTCTACTAACAGTCTCCTGGTAGTGCTGTTACACTGAACAGACAAATATGAGAGTGTCGATCTTCTCATCTAATTCTCTATAAGAGAGCGTGGACATTCCCAAAATGTCGAACTATCACTTTAATGTCATCACAGGCTAACGCTTTCGTAGTTTGACTTTTGTGTGAAAAGAAAAACTGAAAAACCTGTTGGTGCAACATGCACAGGTTTGATTGAATTTAGCTCCGAGTGATGTCATCATTTGTCATATGTTATTATTTCTGCATGCTTCCAGAGTGCTTGTAAATATTCACTGGACTGGCAAAGCACTGACCGCAAAACTACACAGTGCACAGTTTGTAGACCACGAGCAGGATGTTATTTCGGTAGTATTGGCGTTAAACACATCTATACTGGCTGACGGGCCGCAGTGAGGTCATCTCAAACTGGGATGTTTCCAGTTTCCATGTCTGCAATTAAGAATTCATAAAAAAAACTGGTTGGTGCTGGTTTGGGGAAAATAAATAAAATGCTCCACTTGTTAAGTTGCATTGAAATAAACTAAAATCGACAGTTTGTTTTTAAGTTTTCAAAGCTATTTTTGATTTTTAAGCATTCCATATGTAAGCTGAATATACACACTGTCATATATTGAGATCATGATCTTTTTTTTTTTTTTTTTGACTCTTTAGACTTTTTTGTATATTGATACTAAGAAGAGCATTACTGTAAATCAGATCTTCTTGTTCCTCTTTAGACCTCTTTATTGTCACTCTGTGACAGTTATCTGGCTGTTGAATGTTAAGTATTAAGGTGGAGTAGAAAGTGTACAAAGAGAGAATCAGATAACTTTTTTGATCCACTAAAGAAAAGAAAGACTCAAACAACAACTTTTTTTAACTATTTGCTGTACATTTCTTTTCTCATACTGTATACCGATGACACCTTATTCTTCATTAGTCATATACTGAATATACAATATTTTGTTTGCGGTATTCATCTTCTAATGATCTTATATTTTTGTAGTGTTCTGAGAGCAGGAAATGTAGATTTTACAAACAGCACAGAGCTCAGGAAGTGATGTGTTTCAAGAGACTGTGTATTTCTAGTTACAGATAGCTGAAATAAAAATATCGGTCCCTCTGTCAAGTTTCACATCCTCACCAGTTATATGTGTAAATATTCTGTTTTTGAGTAAGATTATTTGTGCTTGATTAATGTCTCTTTCTCTTTCTCTCTCTCTCTCCCTCTCTCTTTGTTGCATCAAAGGTATATGTACATGTAACCACATTCAAACATTCAATTAGACTACAAAGCATGTGTGTCTCTATGTGCGAGTGTGTGTTTGTGCAGGTTCCCATCACTCCACTCTGTCACTCATCTGTTTCGTGCTTCATCAAGGCTGAGTTCATTGCAGAGTTCAAACCCTGCCCCTTTTTATTATTTATTATTTCTGTCATTCCCCATACATGAATTCATTCAAGTTCTGTGCTTTGTCAGAGATTAAACTGTAATTGCAGGTGCCTTTACAAATAATAGCAAAGTTTATATACTGAACAAGAGAAACGTCTGTTGCTGCAGTCTGCCTTTGTATTGTTCTTGGCGCTCATAGAAATAAAAACGTTCATGCAACACCTGTTGTCTTATGAGTGACGCTGTTCTACTATTGTTGACTTCTGATATGACATTGCAAGGCTCTTTTAATGTCTCATGATTGGCTGTTTTAAAGATCATAGAAAGATCAAACTTCCATGCATCCATGCCATGATAACTGCAGTTCAACTCCTATCTTGGCAGAGTAGCTGCAAAGAGGTTTTCTTCAGGTCATTCAAACCGCAGGAGCTCGTGTTCAACACAGAAAAAGCACAGGGAGAACATTTCTCCAATGTTACCCTGTATTCTTTGTTTCCCAGTGGAGTTTAAAATTAAATATAGATTTTTAGTTATTGCTAAACAACAAGCCAAAGTTCAGAATTGTTCTGGCCATTTAGGGTTGGATGCTTCCAGAGCATGACTTAAAATGAATGGGGCATCTTCCAAATCAGCTGACAATAAAAAAAACATATTCTCATTCTTTTTTTAAACAGATGTTTTTGCTCTTTTATGTTATTTCTGTTTTATTCCAATTTCTTGCTCTTGTGCCTGTTTTATATTTTATGCTAAATGCTTTTATTGTGAGGCACACTTAACTTAAAAACATTTTTTTTATTTTATTTCATTTCATTTTGGCCATTTTTGCTTTGGCAGTTGCTGTTCATGCAACAACTAATGTTACAGCACTTTTAGAGCTGCACTATATATTTCATTTTAAAACTTGTTTATTCCAAAGACAGCTTGTGTATTCTGGCTAAGGTTATAGTGCTAGTCACTAGTGTTACCTTTCAGCACAACATAATGACAGTATACATGCTGTTGAATTATTTGTATTTTATTTTACGTTGTAATATATGTATGTTGTGTTGAAATGTAAATAATATATTTTATTTTTTGGCAATAGCATTACAGTTTTTCTCAGTCGCTTTGTGCATTTCTCACATCACCATTAACATTTGCACAACAGTTAGTTCAACCTCCACAACATTTAGACATTTGTGCATATCATATTAGCAGTTTCTCATTCCTTCCAACAAACTGCAAATGCTTTTGGACATGCTTTTGGAATTGCTTTCATACAACTCTCTGCTGTTTTATAACATTATCATTTGCTTATGTCATGTCAGTCAAAATTAACTATACTTGTGAATGCTGAATAGTCATTCCATATAAAACTAATAGTCCTAATTTCATTGCAAAAATTCATTCATTACAAAAATGTTGAACTAGTTGTCAAAATCTGTCAAGCAAATGTCGTCAGACAGTGGTTTGCAGCACATGATAGGATGCTGGTGGAATATCTCCCTCCCTACTCACCATTCCTAAATTCAATAAAGGAGTTTTTCTCTTCCTGGAGGTGGAAGGTATATGACCGGCATCCACATACCCAAATGGCCCTGCTAGCGGGCATGGATGCAGCATGTGATGACATCACAGCAGAGTCCTGCAGAGGGTGGATTCGCCACTCGAGGAGATACTTTCCTCGCTGCATTGCAAGAGATGATATTCACTGTGATGTAGATGAAACTATGTGGCCAGACCGAGAGGAACGTACTATGTATGTTGTATGTTCAGTTCCAATATGTACTGCAATATTGTTTACAGTTGTGCACAGCTCTACCCAAAGGGAGTTTATGTTTGTTGTAAATAAGGGTGTATTTTTTCTTTTGCACAATGCTGTGAACAAACTGCAAAGAGCATGTGCAATAAAAATGTGAAACATACATATTCAGTGTCTTGTACTCAGTTACCTCACTAAATACAGTAACTTTTTGTAAGTAACTTGTTACTGTGTAACTTTACTGTAGTTTTCAAATGGCTGTGCACATAGTATATAGTGCTGACTTGAGCGTTTTCAGGTAGTGTCACCAAGATCTGACTTTTTTGAAACATTTACAGAGTGAACTGTCATAATGAAAACATGACAAAGCCATTTGAATATCTTGTTCATAAACAGTGGTGTCAGGACTTTTCATCTTGATGACACAGACACTTTCATTGACATGAATACTTGCTTTTGAGGAATGAGCTATCCGTTTTGAACAAGTGACACACTTTTGCAGGTTATCAACTAGGTTTTGCAGTTTGTACTAAACTACTACTGTTTTGAGAAATGCATTAACTGTTGTGCAAATGTAAATAGTGATGTGAGAAATGCACCACAGCGACTGAGAAAAACTGTAAAGGCCACAGTGATGGCCTGAGGGGAATTGGGGAAAATTAAGGATTCATTTTATTAAAAGATACGAATGAAAATATTCTTTCCAAGCAAAAGACACAGCCTCGTCTATGTTTTACTTATTTAACATCAAAGAAAGTGCTGCATCTTTCCCAGGGAAACTTTTTTTTTTTTTTTGGTCAATCTGCTATTATGTTATAAGTGACCACCAGGTGGCGTTAGGGTGCAGACAGGCCCTTGAAGAAAGCAGTTCTACACAGTTCTCATAGGCATTTGTCAGCATTTAACAAGGATCTCTCCATCCGTCATTCTTTCCAGTGAATGGCCTTTAGTTCAAGTGTTTCTCTCAGCTTTTCACATGTTCCTGCTCTCCTGTCTTCTCCCGGTGTCACTGCTCTGCCATTGGTCGGTCTGTTTCTCTCCTTCCCAGTGCTCACCCTGCAGGTTTCATGAGCTGCTTGGCACAGCTGTTGCTCCACATGTGTCTGCTTATGTCACTGGGCTGTGCATGTGAAGACTGTGTATGTTCTTTGAACTGAATACAATAAGGATCATGTATTTTACTGCGCTTGAAAACTTTTGAATGCAAATGAAACACAACAATGTCTCATTTGCCACTGATGCCAGCTGTGCACATCCGATTCTAAACCTAAACTAAACTAAACTCCACTAAACTAAAGCTGAACAGTTATAGAGTCTAAACTGAACTAAAACTAGCAAATGCCCTTTGAAACGTGGAACTGAAATTCCAGGAACAAAAGCAAAACTGAAAGTGATAGTACGAGCAACCCTGGTGGATGTTTATACAGCACAGATGTAATGTAGATTTCAGTTCAACAAACTGTATCTAGGGGATACTATGAGTATGTCTCTTTTCTCAAAAGATCGAACATTAATCAGAGTTTTGAAGACAGCACTCTATTTTGTTGCCATGCCTTCATTAGCGTGTATTAAGATGAGTTATAAACAACTTGGAGGCAGCCTTCATATCCTTCATATCATCTTAACTCTGCTACCAAACATGCAAACCGTGCAGAGACTAAGTATATGTGTTTGAGAAAAAATCCTTCTCCTGATACTGATTGGACACAACCCACTGTCCACTCCCACTGATAAGCTTGTGTATGTCGGAGTTGGATGTTTCTTTGTAACCACACGCCTCTCACTAAATCTGCTTCGGATTCTTCTTTTGGTTTCCAAATGTCTTTCTTAAAGCAGGACACCTCTTTAATGTGTTTCAGAGAGAATGAGCTGATTGGAACAGTCCCAATCTCATTCCTGTCGTCCCAACAGACCAACTGGAATGAAAACACACACAAGGAGGGGAGGAGGAAGCGTTTTTAAGATGCCATGATGATAAATGCTTGAGCTTTTTAACTTGTGTCACATCTGATTGTTTTGGCTTGCATTACATTTGGCTTTTAAAGGCTGCTGTAGTTGTAACATGTCAGTGAAGACAGATAGAATTGTCCGGTTGTGTTTGGAGGATTATAGAGTTGAAGGTGTGGAGCCAACAAGAGTGTTAGAAATATGACAAAATCTGAGAATAACTCCCTCTGGTATAAAACTGCTTACAAAGAGACCAACAGATGTTTGGCCTCATCTGTCACAACCTGACTTTACAAGCAAAGCATCAAGCAGTTAAGTCAGCATTATTTCCAGCCTCTTCAACTTTCAGACCATCAGTTTGCTTGTTAACCTTCAATATAAGTCTGAGCTGGGTTGTGTTGACATTGGCTCTAGCTCTTACAAGAAGACTCTGAGTCAGCCTCGGTGGAAGAGGCATGCCTGTTTGCTTTGGATTTGACTCCTGCATTATCTACAGGCTCCATCAGCTCTCCCGACATGCAGTAAGTGGCATGCAAAAAGACAAACCTCCGATCCTGGAAATGTTTTGGTGCACACTGTTTCCACCTTCTCTGAACATCTCTCACGTCAGTGCAGGGAGGTCACGACCCGAAAATGAAACCTCTCTGCATGATCGGTGCATCACTGCTGTCCAGTTGAATTCTCAACGGAGTGAATTTCTCTCTAATTGATGTGGTCCTCCACAAGTTCCTGATTATTCTTATTTTGGCAACGTAGATGGTGTTAAGCTGCGGAGTTGCTGCATTGCAGTTCTCAGGGATCATGAGTCAATCAAGCAATGTGGTCAGCGCTGTGATGTCCTATTATTTAGGGTCACATTTGATGAATTTCTGTGGGCTGCATTCATCTATTTATTCCAATAAAACCGCCGTTCCTGCTGTCTGTCTTTCTGCAGTCACTTTGCTGTGTGCCAAGGGATTTTTCCCAGGAAAAGCGCACGCAGAGCTGTAAATGTAAAAGCTTGTTTTTAGGCACTGGTGACATCAGCTTGCATTGAGTGACCTGCTCACACGGCTTTTAATCTTAATTTCATTGTTGTGTAAAGTAGCATTGCTTCCATAAAATCGTCTACTTGTGGTACATTAACATGTACTGGAGACTGAGTTACAAAAAGTCTGCATGCAGCAGTAAAAGACTGTGATGTTTTACTGCTTAGTGTCCGGGGGGGGAAAATTCACCTAATTAGAAACAGGCTAATTTATTAAGTAAGGCTGATATTTTGTGCATGTAGCCTCTGAAATTCATATTGAACACATGTGACTCTCTGTAGTGTGTAGTCACATGCAGCTGTCAGAGAACACTGGAGGTGGGTTCCCCGGGGCCATATGTTGTGGTCATGAGAGCAGTTTAATGTGCTGAGCTGAGGCCGGTGTGAGAGTCGAACACAGCCCTGCTGCTTCAGTCGGTCCTGGAAAAAGAAAGGCCTTTTCAGTCAGGACAAGCACAGACAGCTGGAAGAGGGATGAATGATGGAGTACAGTGTGTATGTGTGTGTGTGTGTGTGTGTGTGTGTGTGTGTGTGTGTGTGTGTGTGTGTGGAGGTGTGGGGGGTGATTACCTTGTAAATGTTCATATTAATAAGAAACACCTTCAACATCTTTTGCGTCACTGAGATTAAGAATCATTTTGTCCACAGAATAAAACAAAAATGTGTTCAAATAAAATAAAGTAAAGAATTATAAAGAATTATTTAAAATCTTGTTTTTCTTCTCACCTTCCTGCAGTGATGTAAAAATATTCTCTAGGGTGTGTTGGTGCACTGTGACATCATTGTTCAGTATGTAGTAGGCTGACAGCTAACTGAGCTGCTGGGTGTGGTCACTCATCTACACCACACGTATGTGACTGATTTCCACATCTATGCAGTTATTCACCACGGCTTATGAACCGGGCATGACTGAGCATGCACATTATACGGAGAGACAGCGGAGAAGTAATGTGCTGTGGGAGTGATGTGAGAAGTTTCTGCAGATATTTTCATTCTTTTTGCAAACACAGCTACCTGTCCAGCCTGCAGAGAGTGAGAGTTTGATATTCAAAATATATACTGTATGTTTACATTAAGTATCAATTTAAAAACTCCAAATTGTAAAAGGTGAGATGTCCAGGTATACGTGCTATATAAGTACTGTGAAAATCCAGAGAAACACACAGCCCTTGTTCAGAAATTGCACCTTTAAATGACTCATCAGGACTGAGGTTATAATGTTACAACTGTACAGTCACCGCTCTCAGCCACACCTCCAGCATGGCACACCTGGACCAACCGTTCAGGCAGGCTACAATCCATTAACTGTGGTCTGCGGTGTGTCATTCAGAAAGCCAGTCAGCAGATAAGGCATTAATATTAATGAGACAAAACACAACACTAAACACCCTGTTCCTGGTAGTGTTCCAGAAAGATATGTGAGACAGGAGATGTAAAACTATATTGAGATGGTTTTTGTTACTTAAATCCACAAATATATCTTCTTGTGGACATAAAAACTCCAAATAAACCCCTTAAATGTGTCAAATATGGGAGTGTTGTGAAAAAGTAGTATTGTGAAACTCGAAGATCTACATTGTGTTTGTCCCTGAGGTCATGTAGCTGCACCCTGTTGAATATTTCAAGAAGCAGGATTACCTGTAATCTAATCCTGCAGACTGAAGAAAGAAAGAAAGAAAGAAAGAAAGAAAGAAAGAAAGAAAGAAAGAAAGAAAGAAAGAAAGAAAGGAGGGATGGAGGATGACAGATGACACACTAATGAGACGTTAAAAGCTTTATGTCTGTTGTGTTATTATGTACTGTGACAAACGTATATACTGTAGTTTGAATTCCTCCCCTTGAACGATTAACCACGACTCCAGGCTGCATTCCATTCACAGTAGGCTCCTCATAGCATGTCATCAGCTTAACATTAACTCTTCGTAGGAAGGCTCTTACCCAGAGGAAAGAATCTGTTGTGTTTTTCTTCTGATCTCCAGACGAGCTGCAGTTTCTCATTTTCTGGTCAGGGATCAGTTAGTTTCTTTACGTATCAAGTTGAATCATTTTAAAAATATTTGATAAAACTTGAATTTAGAATTCTCAGAGTTATCATAGCTTCCTCAGATTTGTCTCAATTAACTTTCACACTTCCTTTAAAATGTCTCTGGTGACTCTGTCACCAAGCTCAGAAAAACTGAGAGGCACAAAGAAAGAACATGAACCACAAAGAAGAAAGAAGATACTCAAATTAAAAGACAGTCACACACGCGCGGTGATTTTAGATGCAAATCACATTTTATTGCATTTCACATTAAAGATATATTTCTTTGCACTTTTATTAAAGGTCCAGTGTGTCAGATATAGAGGGTTCTTTTGCAGAATATAGTAGAAATAGCATTTAATCTTCGTAACTTAGTTTTCATTTAAACATCATTACCTAAGAGTTCAAAGCTCATATCATTTGCCTTACAGCGTTTGCTCTTCTCTAATTTGTCTAGGTTGGCTGATGTCATTTGAGCACACCTGGAGGTGAAGTACAGTGTAAAAAAAGAAATTGTTGTTTTTACTGGAAAAAAAACGGCAGCTGTGGTTGCCAGAACTTTACGGTAATAAATATCACAGAGTATCACCTTTTCTAATATTACAGTAATAGGATATTAGCACTGTTGATTTTACAGTTAAAGTTGGTGTTTTATTCCATATTTTACTGTATAATTACAAGTTTTTTCAATTAAAAGAAACACTGTTTTGCCATTAAATATTACAGTGTTTTACTGTAAAAAATAAAACCGTTATTTTTACGGTAAAAAAACTGGCAGCTGAGGTTGCCAGAATTTTACAATAATAAACACTGTAGAACTTTTTCTGCTGTTCTACAGTTAATGTTGGTGTTTTATTCCATATTTTACCGTATAATTCCAAGTTTTTTCCATTAAAAGAAACGCTGATTTGCCATTTAATTGACAAGAAAATACAGCATGAATAAAATAAAGGTTTTGCCGTTAAATATTACAGTGTATCCAGGCTTCTTTCCTTCCCTTCATCCTCTTTGTTCAAATCAAAATGTTCATCTTCCTACAATTTAAGATAGATAATAACTGTTAATGAAATAAATGTAGAACACGTGTGAAGCGGAGTGATATGTTTACTTAAAAGTCCCAGTGTTTGCAGACAACATTTTAATCTGTTTGCCACACCCAGAGACTTCAATATTGAAACTAATCTCTTTTTTAGATGTTTTTGGCTCAGTCTCAGGATACAAACTAAACAAGGCCCAAATACTTAGTTTTAATTACAGGCCTAGCCAGAATATAAGCTTAGAATACATGAGATATTTAGGTGTAAACATCGCTAAAGATTCCACAAAGTTGTATGACTTAAACTTCAACCAACTGAATCAGAAAATACAGGAAGATATAAGGAGGTGGAACTTAATTCCAATTTTGAGTTTTGAGTCACGCATTGAATCAGTAAAAATGAACATTTTACCTAGAATAATTTCAGACTCTTCCAGTTGAAATAAGTGAAACAGTTTAATGAATGGGACAAGCTACTATCAGGATTTATTTGGCAGGGGAGAAAACCATGGATAAAATTTCAAACTAGCTAGCACTTCCATGTTTAAAAGATTATTATATTTCGGCCCAGTTGAGGATTTTGTTTTGTTGGTGCAACTCCGACTACCAGGCGAGATGGAAAGAAATTGAGGAAAGAATGTCAGGGGAAATTCCTATTCAGGCAAGATTAGAAGATAAAAGATTGATTAGAAACTTCATGAAAACAAGCAATGAATGGATCAACTTAAGTCTGAAAACTTGGCTAGGCGTTGTTGGTAAAAGTAGCCTACTTAAACAGATAAAGATCCTGAGATGGTCTTCGTATGACCTCGACTTTATTCTAAGTAAATGAGATATTAGCTGTAAGAGAAGGGCTAAACAAGGTCTCTCTTCATATTGCACCTTTTTCAGTCAGGGGTCAGTGAACAGCTTTGAGGCACTGAAGAGACAACATGGTTTAAACAATAGCAACTTCTTTAGATTTCTTCAGGTGCGTATTACGTCATCATATTAACAGTTCTATTCCTGAGAGCCAAAACGTGTTTGAGAATGAATTGTTAAATGTTTTTATTAGCGCCTATGGGGCTAACGCAGGGCTTTACAAGACTTTATAACACACTTCAAGGTGTTAAGACAACTAGTAGCACCTACATTAAAAAAATGGGAAAGGGAAACTAACAGCTGTATTACAGAGGAAATCTGGATAAAATATTGTGAATTTCAATAGGAGATTTTAAGCTCAACCTCTTGGAGAGTGTTTGGCTGGAAGAGTCTTATCAGATATTTTATTTCACCTGTTCAGCAGTCTCATCACTCAGGTTCCTCCAGTTGCTGGAGGAAATGTGGCTCTCAGGAAGCAAACCATTATCACTTGTTTTGGGCCTGTCCAATCGTAAATGCTTTCTGGCGTCAGAGCTACACAGAATTACTGACGGTTTTTGGGACGAAAGTTCCTTTTTTTTTGGGATGAACTTCTCTTTGGGTTTCTACATTCAACATCTGCTAATATTAAAACAAAATACCTGTTTGGTTTACTGAGTGTAGCAGCCAGAAAAGCAATTACAAAAAAATGGCTCATCTATAGAGGACTGATATGATATTATTCATGAGATCTTTGTGATGGAAAGAATCACCTTCTCTGTGAGGCTACAGAAAACTAAATTTGAGAAAATTTGGGAAAAGTGGAAAAGGTATATTGTTCCTAAACGCCCTTCTTTTGTTTAATACTTTGTCATTTTCTTTTTTCTTAATATTTTTTTCTTGTGTAAATGTGAAACACCCCATGTTCTGTTCTGTTAATATTTGTATATTTCACTAAAAAAAACTGTAAAAAAAAAAAAAAAGTGAGTGGTGGGATATAATGACAATCAGGTTACTTCAATCACCTTCCACAGAGTCCGACATATTGAACCACCATGTTTCTACAGTAGCCCAGAACAAAGAACACTGGCTGTACATAGGGTAGGTTCGTCTCCACACTAGAGAGCTGGTGTATATAGTGCAGCATTTAGCAGCTTCAGGAGTTAGTAGAGAGCAAAGAAAGCTAAAAGGACAGCTAATATTTGACTTAAATTTAGGTAGAAACAGACATGACTGCTAATGAATAAATGTTTTGCTCCATATTAGTACATAAGCGACTGTTATTGTTATTATTATCTATGAGGTGATAAAATGTTAATGTTGTTTTACAGCTTGTTTCCGCTTCCTGCAAAATGGCAAAAAAATATCAACAAAACTAGTCGAAATGTTAAATCCTGTTTGTTTAATGTGTACACAAACTGAAATGTAAAAACAAGTGGTGGTTTTACGGCATGTGGGAAGTACTTCTTGGCTGGCTGCAGAGACTTCCTGGAGTCTGACAACAAGAATCCAGTGAATGATGTTGCTAATGATGCCCTCATTTCACAGCGAGTACGGTAAGTCAGTGCTGTAGATTTGTCTGTAAATTGTTTGGGTAATTATGTTACCACTTGTTTTAGTTTCCTCAACCCAAAAAGATTCACTGCTCTTTCTTCCCCTAAATGACTCTTTAGCTGCAGTCACAGAGCTTAACAAACTGAGCAGGCTGAGTTCCATGATATTATTTTGGTTAGGAACCATGGTGGAACTGGGATAAACTGGAGTCATCTTTGAAAGGTACAAATGGGTTAAAGTAAGACTTCCCAACCTTTATGACATCAAATACTGTATATGCAGAATCATAATCATAACTCCAGTCTAGTTTACCTTGTTTGCTCCACTCAGCTTATTTATGGAGCTTTTCTAGTGGCTCATATGGACAAAATGATGTAACTACAGCACAGTTTCTCTGTGTTTCCAGTTGGTTTCTAGTGACTTTCACTGAATGAAAGTTAATTAATCCAACACAATTTATTCCTCAACTCACCACAGACCCCCACAAGTGAGCCACCTCCCCCGAGGGTCTACCTAGACGCCAGCTTGCTCCTGAAGTCACACAGTTTATTTGGTTTTGTGGCTCGACCAGTGGAGCAGATGATTCCTTGGATCCAGCCCAGAGTGAGACTTAAACCCTCTCCTCCTCTGTGAGAAATGTACTATGGTCGCCCTCCATTGTTACTCCCACTGGCTGGAACACTATTGTCATGGAAATCTCTGTTGTGTTTTGCTTGTGTGCGTGCGTGTGTGTGTGTGTGTGTGTGTGTGTGTGTGTGTGTGTAATACCCTGCAGCAGGGTGGGACAGACTACAGAGTTAGCCAAGAATAACATAGTGCTGGTCTAATATTGCCTCCCACCCTCCTTTCATCCCTTCCTCCATTGCACCTCATCTTTTCTCCCCTCCTTCACCACCCACCCTCCGTCTTCTCCATCTTCTCATCCATCCTAATGCCCTCCAAAAAGCATGAAGAAAGGCCAACAGTCTGGGCAGGAAATCTCCAGGGTGGACGCCCCGTCACCCCTTCCTGAAACCTCAGGGTTTATGCCTTCAGATCTGGCTTGTGTTGTGGCTCCTTCCAGCTGATAGGGTGGAGCTCCATTGTGTCACTACATGAAGCAGGGAAAGGAATTGCATCAGTTTGAATGCACACATGCATGAAAAATGCAAAACAGGTTTTGGTTTCTTTTCCTTATTGGAGAATATGACACATACTCCACACGCTGATGATGTTCTGCGTGTTGGCAGGAAGTTTTTCATAATTTGCCAAAAGTTCCAGTCCTTGTTATTTTTCACAGGCGGGTTTGTGATTAAGATGAAAAGTTGTGCAAGTTCTCCTCTGTTGATTTTAGAGAATGAACTGTAATATGACCAGCGTGGTCCTGAGGTGGTCCTGAAAGGTGTATTGAGCAGGATGAGGTGATGGTCACATCGGGGAGGGCTTGGCTCCGGCACACACAGGGACGTGGTATGCAGGACTTTACTGGAAGTTATTTTAAGGAAGAGCACTTCTGGAAATTCACTTAGAGCCGTCTGCCTCTGCTGATTTTCATCACCAAGGTTGCTATACAGGCCACCACATAACAAAGTCATACAAAGACGGAAAAGAGCTGTGCTCTTCAATGATGTCCAAAAGCAATTTACAATGTGTACAGCATGTCAATGTGCTGGATAAAATGCACTTCAAAGCAGCTACGATCAATATAATCTTCTACATTCCGTACACATGATGTACTTGTAGCAATAATTAGAGGCAGCATAACAAGCTGTAAACACAACACAGAGGCAGCAGACATGGAGATATATTAGCTTTTATTTAGAGTTGTGTTAGTCCATTATTCACTCTAGCTCTGATTTATTCTCTTCACCAACTTCTAAGAGAAATAGCTAGCTTCACAGCTGCTGAATGATCCACTATGGTCAACAGCTAGTTGTTAGCTTTAGCTGACATTTGTTGCTGGGCACAAAATGGCTGGCCTGCTGTGGCTGGAAATGGCATCGCTGAGAACAAAACGTGTGTTGAAGACCATAAAAATGAAAACAAGGATGAAAGATACTAAAAATCTAAATAATTCTCTGTGGGTTTGTTACAATAAATGACACTTTTACATCATACCATAGACTGTATAGAACATGGATAAAGTCAAATGTCACCCACAGGTTTCTGAAGAGCCGTTGTGAAGCTCAGTGTGTGGTGTCTCTGACCGCCGCCATTTTGGCAGTCCTGCCTCTGCTGACCCCCAGGTAATGAGCAAAGATGTGGAGCCAGTTCTAAAAACACCCACCTGTCAATTAAATCAGCCACATTGTCAATTCTGTATAGCTTTAAGCCCTAAAGTCCATGTAAAGTCAGAATAAATATGTGTTCTGAGTTTGTTGGACCAAAGAAGAAAGTGTTATTAACCACCCAGTCAAATTTGAATGATTAAAAATATTGACAAGTTTATGAAATTAGGTGTCAAAATCAGGTCAAAATGAATTCTCAGCTCCAGGACTGTGAGGGGCGTGTCCTCTGAATGTGCTGAAGCCACGCCCACTCGTGGGAGCAGTCCAGCAGCCATTTTGAAGCGACTGAAAC
Organism: Sciaenops ocellatus; assembly: GCA_033000465.1. Lineage (NCBI taxonomy): Eukaryota > Metazoa > Chordata > Actinopteri > Sciaenidae > Sciaenops > Sciaenops ocellatus. The sequence continues at coordinate 28,309,945 of CP136871.1, read as the reverse complement.
GTGTCAGATGAGTTCAGAAAATGACATGACTAACTTTGAAACACTCTGAGCGAGATGAATGAATCTCTATCTCTCTGCTAGGGGTGCAGGGGTATGCTCAGGGCGGCCAACAGGTTTTCCAACATATTTAATGTATTTTGAAGGAAATCTCATAATTGCTTTTATACAGACTTTAATATCATTTGAACAGGTGAGTTTTTTTTTTTTTAAAAATCATCCTCAGTACAGTTTGTACCAGGCTGTAAACATGTTTATTTCTGCTATGAAGTTGGACATTTTAACATGGGGACTTATGGAGACTGACTCACTTCTGGAGCCAGCCTCAAGTGGACGTTTAAGGAACTGCAGTTTTGCACACTTCTGCATAGGCTTCACTTCACAGCCACGGAGGTTGCCGCTTGAATCATACGAAGTGATTTCCATCTGTTATTAATATAAAAACATTGACACCATTATTTTTAAAGCTAAAGTGTTATATGCATCACATATTATACAAAGTACATTGTAGAGTGTTTCCTGCTTTTCATAAGAAAAAGATCAAGGACATATCTGACTGTAAAACAGCTGTTAAATAAAGAACAGTGAAGTAAAAATGTATGTGGACAACATGAGACATTAATGATGTGTCACCAGTGTTTTCAACACAAACTGTTATATGTTCTTCAGATTCAGAGTACGCAGTATGTTTGTCGGGTGCAGCAGCTGTTTTACCACATTCATGTTTGTTAAGGAATTGTCTGGTGTTCAGATATTCTCCAGAATACTTACTTCTCTAAATCTAAGAGCTCTCACAAGAGGGCAAACAACTGGGAATACAACTTGTTGACAAAGTGGGTGGATGTTTTATTTCCTTTTCTTTCTCTGGAAGATTCGTTGGGATCTGTCTTATTGCTGATAATATCTGTTCACAGTTTAGCCTCCAACTATCCAGGAATGCTTCAAACCACAGTCAGAGGGAATGTGGGGAAGAAAAGAAAATCACCAAGTTGCAGACGAAAGGGGGAAAATGTTGGCATGCCTCCACTGCCGAACAACCAGGGCAGAACTTTTTTTTCTTTCTTTGTTTTTGTTTCTTATCTTATTCCTCTTGCTCTGTGTTGGAGCTCTGACATTTGCACAGGGCGTGATGTGAGGAGATTAACTACGTCAGCCTGTACACTCCTGCATTGTGTGCCTCATTTGTGCACTGTTTGATAATGCTATCCTGGGCTTGTGTTTCCCTACTTTAAATTTCACCTTTGAAGAGTTACTGGCCAACTCTGTTGGCTTCACTGGGATGATAAAGAGGTATTAAGGCTCTGGGCTTGGTCAAGCAGTGTTTTCCAAATCAATGTGTGGGTGTAAATCCTATCTGGTGAAGTAATAACGTACTCTATTACTTCATACATTGCTAATGGAATATTTGACTTGATGTAGCTTTTCCATCTTTTTTCATTGCCTGAATATGTTGCCTTCAGATGCTAACAATCTACATTTTTGTCTTTCATCATCAATGATAACAAAAACAGGAGAAGCCACACGAGACGTGTGTTTTTTGTCTCGTGCATTCGGACAAGCAGCCTGAAGGAAGTTGATTTAGCACCCTCAGACTCTGTGTTTAGTGATGGATGTTCCTGCAGATTTTCCTCCCAACATTAGACATCCACCATTTCAAAACGGAGTCACACTCTTACCAAAACACTGCGGACAATATTAAACATGAGTGATGCATAAAGTCATTCTTTTTTTAAAGATTATTTTTTTGGCCTTTTCAAGCTTTATTGCGATAGAGACAGCTGAAGAGTGACAGGAAATGTGGGGAGAGAGAGATGGGAAATGACATGCAGGAAAGAGCCACAGGCCGGACTCGAACCCTGGGCTCCCGTTGCTCTACCAACTGAGCTACACACCACCCCCATAAAGTCATTCTTTAGCCGTGGCTAGTCATCTGTTCTCTGGAAATATGAAGCAAAACATATTGCACATTGGGAAGCAGTGAATCGCAGTGCATGGGTGTCTGTGTTGTTGGAATAAAACCTTTTAATCATGCTTGGCTGCGTGCTATCTACAGTCTGCTGTTAGTTTTCCACTGTTGATGTTTGCTCTGCCCATTTCACGGACAGAGTAGACTGTCCCCGGGGGGGCTGAGCGTGGGGGCAGTGTGGTATGAGACAGTTTGACTGACACTGTGTCAGATGGCTGACACCGTCATCACTGTGTTCATACATGCGTTTTTCCTCTCCTCTTAGATTGAAATGTTAGAGCTTTTAACGGCTTGTGAAACTATTACTATTACTAATAAACGGCTGCAGATATATTACCTGCAGGGGTTTATTGAACAGTGACATGGTTTGGCTAATTCCTCAGATCTTTTCAGTTCAAAACTCTTTTTTTTTTTGTTTTTTTGGCTGGTGTAAAACCAAAACATTCTTCCCACTTGTAGTACTTGAAGTTGCAGAACACAGTGTTACAAGAAAGACATCTAATTCATACTGACTTGCGGAAAGTGTGCATAAAGGATTCACAAAGTCATCCAGAGAGCATTGAAACATTTGGCCAATTTTACAATGGGACATCCAAGTACGAACAGTACAAACTCCATGAGCAAGGGAAGACATTGGAACTGCTCCCGTCCATTGATTGCCACCACAGACCTTTCAATGGGTGCGGATGTGCCGTATTCCGTTTGCGCTGCGGCCACTGGAGCTATACCCGACCATTCTAGTCAGTGTTTCAAACCTCACCAGCCCCACCGAGGTCCCAGAAGCAGGCCTCCGCAGGGAATACGCAGCTGTTCTATTTTTGATGGACGCTGCAAGCAGCCCGCATCAATTTACACAGAGCGGCTCGAGCTGACAGGAAGTCAGACACAGAAACAGCATAGAGAATCCGGTCGATTTTCAAAATAAAACACAAACTGCCAGTCACGAAAACAGACAAAAACAAAACAGTTTAACTATGTAGCATAATTATATATTTAGAAGCACCTAAACCAAGAAAAAAATGACCAAACCTGTGCACGTAAACAAAGTCGGGCAAACTGCTTCTGAAATGCTCCCGGTGGGGTCCATTTTGGTGTTCCTGTATTGTGCACGCTGGCTCACTGGTTTTGCTTAAAGATACAGTGTGTAAGATTTGGGGCCTCTATTTTCAGAATAAGGCAAACATGGAATATAATATTCATAACTATGTTTTGATGCATGTATAATCACCTGAAAATAAGAATCTTTTTATGTTTGTTACTTAAAAAATATCCTTTTATATCTACAGTGGGAGAGGGTCCCCTTTCATGGAGGCCGCCATGTTGAAACATATTATTTATACAGTAGTCCAGAACAGACAAACTAAATACTGACTCTAAACAGGGTCCTTAAAGTGTTGTTTCTACTTTACACTAGGAAGGTGAGGGCGATGTGAGGAGATTACAATGCAGTGATTGGACCACTAAATGCAACTAAATTCTACACACTGGACCTTTAAAGGCACTGAGGCAACATCCTGCTATGATAAATCAAAATGTCTGTTGTTTTAAAGGTTCTATTCCCCACTCATCTTATCTTGGCCCCCACCAGAAGCAGCGACTTCTCTGCCAAATCGTCCATTGTGCCTGTTCATGTCATCTGTTCATGTTTGCCCGCCTGTTACTTAATGACTCCTTCCTGTCTTAGGTTTTTTTTTTTTTTTATCTGCCTCCTCCCTTTTTGAATTCATTTGCTTTCACTGACTGCTAACTTGTCAGCGGTTTCTGCCTTGAACCAAAACCAAGAAACTTTAGAGGGAAAACTCCGGAATTTCTCAACTTAGGTCAGTGCAGCTGGTGAAGTGCACAGCAATGCCATAGCTGTAGTTAAACACTACTTTAAGGTGTGCTCAATGGAACAAGAAGACTTTATTTGCATGAATTTCACAGTTGGAGTCTGTGCAGTGTCAGTTCTATCTGACCAAAACAGCCACTGGTACAACAGTGCAGATGTTAGCTGTGGCTAGGTAGCAACATATGATCTGTACGAGCATTAGGTGGATTCATTCAGCCCCATGATTAGCAAAAATACTTCTCTAAAGATGATTTGTATCTTTTCACATCCACTCACATCTTTCCACTGATATCACATGCAATCACACTTTCAATTTAGCTTGTGTGCAAGCTACATAAGTAGTAGGCTACCAAACGCAAGAAGATGGTGCATGAAAGTTTCAGAACTGGACTAATAGAATGCCAAGGACACAATGATGTTTACAACTGTAACTGTACAATAAACAGAGACTCCACTTGTGGATAATTGCTCAATATCAGCTACAGGAAATAATTCAAATGTCGTGACCATTGGTCCCATTGGGTATAAGAACAAGGCAAACTGTAAATTAAAGGGTCTCAGTTGTGATTACGTGATTTCATTGTTCTTCCGAGGCTCGGGGACACTGAGGATGTCGAGAGTTTGGAGTCATGCTGTGTCAAAACTGAAGAGGATGTGAATATCAGTTAAAGGTTGTCTGCAGTCAAGCTCAGACATTGTCACGACAGTTTTCAATAAACATTGGAAGTATCGGGAAAGAGAACAAACATCGCTCATTAGTGTAGGACAGAGAGAGAGATGGTGAAGAGGAGGCTTTTTGGATGGGACAGTGAGATAATGTTTTTTTGTGGCTTTTGTTTCCTAAAGCAGGAATGTTGTTTACAGAGATTGGACAGCGTCTCAGGAATGCAGACTGTGTTCTGAGGAAATGGTTGTTGTCTCTAGAGGGAACTTCTACAGCCAGGCTGGAGACCCAGAGGGGAAAGGTTGACAGGGACACACAGAGAACATGTTGAACCTTTCCCTTCACATCAACAGATAATGTGATGATATAACATACCTGGTTATAAGCTCACAGATGTCTGGGAAGCATCCTCTGAGAATCATTTCACCAAATCAGCTAACCATGGAGAACGTTTAAAGAAGACTTTTTTGCCTCTTAGAAATTGCTTTTAAAGTTAAGCTTTACACACATAAAATGAGCCTGAATCTGCAACTTTATGGCCTCAAACTGGCCTCGGATTTATTAAGAAGCTGATCTTGGTAGATAGTTTAGAAGAATTTCCAGCCACATGTTTTTACAGCTTGAAAATTAGAAGCAGTGCCCAATGACAGCCCGGTTAAAGTGAAGGAAGGAGGAAGGATTTGTGTTTATTTATAGAAGATAACTGTCAATCACATGTTGCTCAGCCTACTTGGTTACGTAGTTACGTCTGTCTCGGGTCAAATGATCCATGATGACTCGTGTGATGGCTTTACCAGCTTCTGTGATGAAACAAGTGGTTCTCCTTCCAACAGTGCTCAACCGCCTGTTGAAGATCCTTTCATAGCCGCTGGTGGATGCTGGTTAACTGGTTTACTCCTTCATGTCATTCTTGTGGATCACAGAGAATAATAGGTGGTTAAAAAATTGCTGTTAATGAGCAGTTAAAGACTTTAGAGTCTATGAGGACACACTGGTCTGAATTCTGTGTCGCCCCTAAACTCCAAACTCTTTAAGGTTTGGTGCTTTTTATTGAAGTCTATTTTAAACAGAATGCTATAATTTCTTCCAGATTTCATGTTTGGGTGTTTTTTATTGTGCTTTTTGCATCTCAGTTGCCACTGAAGCAAACTTGTAGAAATCTTTTAAACACTGTGACATTTACATCTTGACTTTATTTGGTGAACTGCGAACTAAAGCATATTTATTAGACATTACTCCAGCATAACAAGTTGAAATACATTTTTTTAGCAGGACATGAACTAGCTCTTGGCTCACAAATAGTGAAATGACCCATCATCTCCAGGCAAAAGTCCCTATTGTATCTCTGTAATCATTCTCCCTCTTCTCATATTTTCCTTGTGTGCACTTTGTTCTTTACAAAACACTATCTTAATGTATTCTTTGTCTTTCTTTGTTTGTTTTCTTCCCCATCATTTCTTCATGCATGATCATGCAGATACACTATTACATTTCATGACATTTTACAACCACTTTTCAAGCCCAGGAACTATTTTTATATTGAAAACATAAATTTTGGATGGAATATCTGTTTCAAATACGATTGGCAGTCACATTGGATCTTGCAACACTTCATCCCTTCAGTAGTTCATCAAATGAGCGATCTCTGGCAGCTGCTCAGGGGCCTTCAGGTTGCAGGATGTGATCGGAAATTTCTACAAGTTCACAAACAGTCACACAAATGTTAGAACCGCCTCTGAGCTGTCTCCTGCTGAAACCCTTTACTGTGTGAATCACTTCAACTGAACATGAATATGATCGGATCCATTTATACCAGATGTAGTCCTTTCTGGATGAAAACAGGAAAATTCATGTAACATGGGAGCAGTCAAAACCACTTAAAGATATCTTACATTTCCACATTACAGTGTCTATAAACTCTAGACTCATTACCCCAAATGTTTCCTACATTGTTTAAACCCAGAGAAATCCATCATTTTATTCAGGTAACGGTGTGTTTCCTTGCCAAGCGGCAACCTCTGTGGCTGTGAAATTAAGCCAATGTAGAAGTGCCAAAAACTGCAGTTCCTCCAGAAGTGACTCAGTCTCCATAAGTCCCCATGTTAAAATGTCCAACTTCACAGCAGAAATAAACATGTTTACAGCCTGGTACAAAAAACAGTTTTGGTCTCTATAGCTAATTTCCCCGTTCATGACAACTGTACTGAGGGTGAATTTTTATACAACTCACCTGTTCAAATGATATTAAGGCTTAAAGTTATGCAGAATTAACAGCGTGGATGCTTTGATTGACAGATGGGTGCTGTTAAAGATGGCTTGTTTGAGCAACCAGGCATCTATGGCCCACCTCAGGTCTACCAATGGTCCAATTTTTAGATTAGTCGGGAGGCGGAAGAGGCAGGACTACTAAGATGGCGAAGGCCGGAGCCAACACACTGAGCTTCGTGTGGGTGACGTCATACATACAGTGTCCATTCTTTATTCTGTCAGTGGGGTAAACACGGCATACGTCAGATATGTCAGCAAGCAAGGAAGAAGGTCTGCAAATGTGACTACACATAAGATGAATAAAACTTCATCACCTCATTCATAAACAATTTCACGTCAGACAGAATTTCATTAGCAATACGAAGACTCCCATGATCCCTACTATTTCACGACATCATCAAACTACATTTTATGTTATTGTTTTGACGTACTGTCATGACCCCATAGTAACAGAAATTACGAACTAAATCCAAGTCTGTGCAATTGAGGAGGTGGTGGTTGTCATGTGGCACACTGTGGATAATAAGCATTACTTACAGTATGTGCAAGATTTTGCATCTTTTGGGGAGTTGACATTGACAACAGCTCTACAGCCAAGTCGATTGGACTTGGAATACCTAGCTAATACCTCAGTAGGGACTGATTGGAGACCAGGCCTGCAAGAGAAACACTCAGTTAGTTTGGTAGCCTGAACAAAGATGCTCTTTGTGGTAATGTGCGACTAAAAGTAAATTTTTTGTGCGATGTTTTGGTAAGGTTTTGTGAGATGTTTGGTTATGTTGGGATGTAAGGTGAGGGTCAGTTTCCCCCATACTGTGTCAGGGCCTAGGATGGTATCAGCAGCAGGTTATATAAGGCTGCCAGTTCCACCACAAGCAGCTGCTGGTAGGACCATTTGTGCTCGCGGTCCACAGTATGTTTTAAAGTCTGTATGTCCAATGTGTCAATGTCGGTGAAATAAAACACCTGGTTGGTTTTGTACACAACCTCTGCCTCAAGCCTCCTGCTTTGTGAATCCAGCTGCTACATGGTCATCCTAACACTCTATTTCCAAATCCAAACACGTGTCTGGAATAGAAATGTCGTTTCAAATAACACATTTGAAAGGTTGATGAAAGCTTTATAAAGATACAGAAGTGCTCAGATTAGAACTACCACCACTGCAGTTTCCATGTGATGACACAGCAGTGCTGAAGCTATACTTACTTCATTCTTAGTCTTACTCAATTAGAGTACTGTGGTCCAGATGTAACAGCAGCATTTAGTGCCACCGACAAAATAGTTAACAAGCCTTGTTTTTGTCTGATCTAAGCCTGAGCTCTCTCTTTATTTTCCCAGCAGTCCCCGCAATCCACACAACTATTACTGCTGCCCGACTCGCTCGCTATCTGAAGATCTCTGGATTTCACAATTATGTTCACTTCTGCAGAAACAAGCCTGCCATGTGACATCCTGTAAACGCTCTGCAGAGAACTTACGCATGCATTACCTGTCCAGGCTTGTGGCAAGGAAAAGATTTCATCATTTTAAAACAAAATACACACCCACACACACACATATACATTTACAGCCCAATTAGACATCTGCTAGGTCCTGGGATTTTTTTTTCCTCACCACTTGTGTAGGAGGAAACCAAAAGCACAGGTATCACAGTGTGTAAAGTATGTTGTAAGCACTCACTCACACAGTATGCACATTGAAGATGTATTTTATTGTCCCTGTGGAAAATTTGCCTCAGAAATCACAGTGTCAGCAGTATAAAAAGTTTCAGTCAAAAGTTTTTGTCAAAAACCTGTAAGAGGAGTCTGTCACACCCTGATGTCACATGAACATACAGTGCTTGAGGACCATTAGCTCAGATAAAATATGATGCTGGCTCAGGCATTTACTCCACAAGTCCATAAAATCAGTTTCCTAACAATTGTACGTGGAGCGGCTCCAGGCTGTACCTCAGTCTGACTTCCTGGCTCTCTCTTCTGGTTTTTCATTCTGCCAGAGAATTGTTTATGCTGATTAATGCTGAGTGGACTATCCCGAGAGCAAACTGATGAATCAGCATTCAAATGCATGTTTTCATCGTGCAGCAGAGCGAACAGAAAAATAGGTTTTCATGATACATCCTCTCCTCTGTGGACGCCACTGATGTCACCCAGCGGTGACAACCATACTGAGGCTGCTGTGGCCTGATTAACTTGTCAGGCAATACGCTTGAAGAACAGCAAAACTTTTTTTTTTTGGGGGGGGGGGGACTTTCCGGAAGAACGTGGAAGCATTTCCGGCCCAACCCACTAGAATGTCCTCTCTCTCATAGTCAGGCAAAGGATAAATAAATTGGAGCTTTGATCTGTTTATATGAACCTAAGATGGATACTTTTATCCATCCAAGTGTCCTCCAGGACCATTACCAAACATTTATTGGAGCAGTGGAGCCAGTGGAGATGGACCTTTAACCTCAGAGTGTTGGCACTTTTGATCTGCACAGAACAACATGGAAACTGAGTGGTTGTGTGTGCAAATTGCAGTTTTAATTATACAAAGGACACATTTTTAAGAGCTCTGTGAAGCTCACTGGCGTTGACACTGCATGTTTTTACTCATATTGTAGGGCAGGTGACCCTATAACATGTTATAGGTGGCATGACTACAACTGGAATTTCTATTAGGTCAAAACAAAAGCCGTTCAAGCCAACTGATGTGCCCTTTGCTGACGGGTCTGGGCATTAAAATGCATCTGGAACCAGTCAGTCTGAAGTCTGGGCAAGCCCTCACACTTGTCAGTATGTGAGAGTGGATGGTAGTAAGACAGAGAGGACAGACAGAGACATTAGAAAGACATAATAGAGTAAGAAATGAAATGATATACTGACACTAAGAAGTACATCAGTCTGTTACAGTGGTAGGAAACCGATATTGAGCTTCATTAAAACCAATAGCCATTTTATCAGCTTTCCTTTTTTCTAGCAAATGTTTTGTAAGCACTGGTGTCATTTTTAGCCATGCTAGCTACCAGTGTTGTAGTCAAGACCAACTAAACCGAGACCAAGTCATGACCAAGACCAGAATGCATCAAGACCAGGACAAGACCCAAACTCTGAGGAGCTGAGACCAAGTTAAGACCAAGCCCAAGGGATTGCGAGGCCCAGTCAAGACCAAGACCAGACAGCCTACTTAGGTAGCTAATTTTCATGAAAACTGAAGCTGGTTGCTACATCGAGTCACTTCATTAAACAACGTCTTGCAGTATTTACAAACCGCTATGTGTTCTTTCTGATGCTGTTTTGCACATGAACTCTTTGCGGTTTAGGAAACCAGATTTTATTCTAGAAGATTTGGCTGATGTCTCCTCCCAGACAGTTAACTAATAACTCAGACAATGCACATTTAAGTGACATCCCTGCTGTTGTGGTACACTGGTCCTGAACTAAAATCCAGAGTCCTCTTTGTAAGAATGGGGGAATTCCGAGATGAGACAGAGGCCTTTAAAAGGTGGTCTTGAACCCGGTGTCCAAGACCGATCTCGAGCACTACAACACTGCTGGTTACACATCCTATGACTATCTCCTCTAGCGCCACCATGAGGTTTCTTAGCGCCTACTCACATTAATGTCCTCACTATGTATTGTGGGAACTGTAGTGATCATCTAACACCATCAACAACCTCAGTTTTGTGTTTAGTGCTAATTAGCAAATGCTAGCATGCTAACACACTAAACTAAGAGGGTGCACATTAATCTGGCCAAAAAAACGCATGTTAACATTGATATTAAGACTATGTTAGCGTGCTGATGTTAGCATTTAGCTCAAAGCACAACTGTGCCACAGTCCAGCCTCACAGAGCTGCTAGCATGACCATAGAGACTCGTGCTCTCCATCTTTATTTCCATTTATTTCACTGCAGCTGGGTTTGTTAACTCTTGTGCAAAACCTCAAAGTGTTTCATTAATAATTTCCATATGTTTTAAAAGCACGTCTCAGCTCTACAGTGGCCACACTCTCATGACTTTTAAATCCCCTCTGCCTCCGGATAGATGCTGTTGTCATCTGTAAATTAAACTATTAGCTGACAAGTCAAACACTGACAGGATTAGGCAGCAGAAGTGATACTAGTAACATCTGTGTACTGTTTACTCTCGGAGGGCTTTGATTCAGGATGAAGAATAAATGTTCAAGCAAGGAAGAAACATGATTCATTATTTACAGAGAGACTCCTTATGAATAAATGTCCATGTCAAACACAAAGCGATAGTTTAGCTTTTGTAATTTAAACATACCAAAATTCACAGTAGCTGTAAGCCAGTGGTTTCCAAAGCAGGTGTCTGGACCTCCCAAGAGTCCATATTTTTGAGAATTACCACATGATTAAAGGAAAAAGGGAGAAAATGAAGCTTTTCTGTTGCATAATGTTGTAAAATTGTTTTTTTTATGACATTTTATCTCATTTTTGCTTTTATTTTTACCTCTTCAGGCCTTCAAAAGTTCTTCAGTAAGTATAAGAAATACATTTCAGAACTATTTGACCTATAATTACTAGTAAATGTAGTTATAATTAACTATTCACAATTTGTGTCCACACTAAAAGGCTTCAAAATAACTCCTCATAAGTCCTCCTTCTCAGAGAGAGGATAGTAAAAACCCCAAAGACCTACAGTATCAGGATTCCTCCAAACTAACTCCGTGGAGCCACAACTCTGCCTTGAGATGTTGGCTTTTGGCCCTGGTGTGACGTCGGCCCCAGCAGAAAGCAGCAAGGAGCAAAGAGGAGGAGGGATCACCCAACCCCAACATGTGTGTTGACTCGACCATCTGTTGCCTTTGTTTCACTCAGATGGTTGGGGAGGAGGCCGCTGTAATCCTCTGCACGGCGGAGGTCAAGTCCGTGTCACTCAAGTCAGTCCAGGAGTGAAACAACAATTGCGTCTGGTAAACCCGTGATCGCAACAACAAATTCTTAATTCCTCTTCCTCTTTTTCCTCTTTGACAACCGTGCAGACGGTCGGACACTTCAGGGAAGCTTTTCTCATTTAAAACTTGGAAGCTCGACATGTTTGAAAAAGTCATGTGTGATTCATGTCTGCAGTCAAACTGTCTATGCAGACAGCTGCACTGCTACTGGGACCTAAACACATACGCTGCTGTGCTCTGGAGCTCAGACTGATTTTTCATTATGGGTAACAAATGAGGACTCTGGGTACGTCGTGTCCTCTGAGGTATGCTGTTGAGGGGCTGGAGGTGCAGTTTTCCTCCCCAGACTATGCAGACATGAAACTGTGCCTTTTCTTCACTCAGCATTTTGTTGTTTTTTTCTTTTATAGACATCTGCTGGCACTTTGGGCCATAACGCTTTTACCATGTGCCCCTGCAAGCGGTGCTGCAGAGAGAGTCCACGCTTTTCCCCCCTTCAGACGAGCCAAAGTGAGTTGCTTTGGAAGTTAAGGGCATGAAAAGAAGTTGAGAATGTGCTAAGTGATGTAAATGTGATTTGCAACATGACACTCAAGCATGACTAAACCAGTAGCAACAGGTACATTACAGTGTGATAGCTGAAATGCTGCTCTGCCTCCAGACATTTTCATGATATAACGTCCTTTTTTCGCACCACATTGGAGCTGTTTCAATAGCTGCTCCCCTCTCCTGGAAAAGAGGTAGTTAGCTCACCCGGGCTTCACATGTGTCTGATGGAAAAAGCCTAAAAGAAGGCAAAGTTGACCGGTTTTTCATCTCACCCACTTCCTCGTGCACACAAATTGGTTGCTGCAGAGAAGTGCACTGTTAGCATTACTTTGGCAATACCTCAAGGTTTTGGAACTTTTTCCAAGGTGTCATTTTACTGCCATTGAGGCCTTTTTTTTTTTGCTTCACTTATACTCTGCGGTGTACATCGCCCAAGTGTGTGGCAGACAAACTTAATTATTCTGAAAAATACCCTCTAAATGTGCTTTCATCACTCTAATTCGTGCGGTGATCTATGCTTCAAATTTAGATTTTCATTCTTCTATCAGTCTTGGGTTTCTAAGTGAACTTGATGATGTCTCCTCTTGGCACATATCATGAAGATGACATCATCATCCCACTGCTCCAGTTGCATACCAAAACCTGAGAGGGCCTAAAACATTACCATCAGCCCCGGGCCCCGGGTCAAATAGAAACATCTGGATTTTTAAAAAATGCAAGTCATCAAGTGCATCTGTAATGCACACTGATACTTTGTTCTTGAGAGACAGTGGAGTAATTGTGATCCTTTAGCATCGTTAGACGTCAACACAAAGGATGTGTTAATATAAATGTACACATCGTCAAGATACACGCTGTCAGAGTTAACACAGAAGAGGGAGCTCAATATTCAGAAGGCTCATGCCAACACTTCGTTCACTTTAAACACAGAGCTGTTGACATGAGCTGTCCAGAAGTGTTTGCTTCCAAAACATCTGGAACAAATTAAAGAGCAACGCCTTGGTTTCACTGTAACGTATTGTGCTAGGCTATAGTTTGGCTTTCATCAGCTGTCTCAAAGAATTAACCCAGCAGGAGAGCCTCACTTATGTCAGGAAACTTTCAATAAACTGTTCTTAGACTTTATATCAACTTCAGAAAAGCTCTCCATATAGTTCTTGCTGGGTTTTCCTCAAGATCCATACAGCTAAAGAGCAAGTCTTATATGTTTAAATAGCAATACAAAACAAGACAAAGAGTGTACAGCCTTGCTAGTGGCTCTGATGGGTGTATTTAGACCAAGTGGCCACCTCCATAGCTGTGAAGTGAATGGCCGCTTGAGGCTGGCTCCAGAAGTGAGTCAGTCTCCATAAGTCCCCATGTTAAAATGTCCAACTTCACAGCAGAAATAAACATGTTTACAGCCTGGTACAAAAAACAGTTTTGGTCTCTATAGCTAATTTCCCCGTTCATGACAACTGTACTGAGGGTGAATTTTTATAGAACTCACCTGTTCAAATGATATTAAGGCTTAAAGTTATGCAGAATTAACAGTGCGTGCCATGTGAGCGCCCAGGTGTCATTCAGCCCGCCTCAGGTCCGCCTCAGGTCCACGTCTTTGCCGATTTTTAGATTAGCCAGAAGGTGGAAGAAGAAGGACCAACATGGCTGTGAGCAGAGCAAACACACTCTGAGCTTCAAAATGGCTCTTCAGAAACCTGTGGGTGACGTCACACATATGTCGTCCATTCTTTATACAGTTGGTGACTCAGAAAGAGCAGTGAGGTAATTGCTCGTGTCAACATGCTATCAGCGTTAGCACTAAACACGTACAGTACTGATGAGAGAATAGAATTGTGTTTTGTAAAACTGAAAGACTGAGGTCCCAAATTTATCCTTTAGCCCCCGTAATTATATGTAGCACCTCTGTAAGGGTCAACTTCTAAACCAAAGGAACCAACGGAGGAGCGATGGTCAGGGCATCACAAACCTCAGTCGACTTCATCTTGTGTGGGACATGCGTGTCTGTACAAAATGTCATGGCAATCTCAACGCAAGAAGTGTTGAGATATTTCAGTCCGACCGACAGACCAACAGCAGCCACAGTGTTACCATGGCTGAAAACACACACAGAAAAACATGTTTTCTGTTCAAAACACACAGATGATAAACCCGACAGATTGCCTAATCCTACCTTAGCATTGGGTTTGAACTATTCTTCTCTGTTTAGTCGTCTGGAACGTACACACATTTCTTTGTGTCTCATTTATTTTGCTATAACGTCACTGTATCAGTGTGTTTATATGTGTGCAGAAATGTGTCTCCTGTCCTTGTTTTGGTTATATTCAGGACAAACTGTTTGTATGTGTCATCACATCCTGCTCGCAAATATCCTGCTGTACCGAGTATGGACAGAATAAACCGTCAGAATATGACAGGCATGAAAACAGGCTCTGATCAGGCTGATGGACGCTTTTTCATTGCTAAATTATTTGGGTTTTTCAGACTTTAGACATTAGTTATATGGGTCACTGTAAATAAAATATGATGCACACAAGTTTCAAATATAAAAGAGAATTCTTAACTTGTCCAGATTGAATATGTGCATGGAAAAACAATGATTACTGATTGATATTCCAGTTCTATAAATCCACAAAGAAGAGAAAGACAGTCAGCGGTCATCATCATTACTTTTATTAAGATTTTTAAGTCCCCTTCCGTGGAATCAAGTGACAAATGACTTACTGAAAATCACCATCTGTTATTTCAGAGACTGAAACCTGAAGCACAGAGTTACTCACCAGGTCACACATCCATGTTAAGAAACAGTCACTTGTGTGAAATGCCTGGCACTTAACTTATCACGCAGCTTTGGAACATGAGAGGGAAGTGTCATTATGAAACCTGATTGGGGCTGCGAGCACTTCTTTGAATTGTTTTTCACTCTCTCTCCTTTTGCACCTTGCACATCTTTCTTTTGCCCAAAGATCTGTCTTTTTGCCTTTGGTGTCCTTTTCGAGTTTCTTTGTGGAATGTTTTCCAAATGCTCTCTTCACATTTTCCTCAGAGTCGAACAGATTCAATTACAAAACCAGAGAGCACATTTCACTACAACCTAAACAGAGTAAAAAAAGAAAGGAAGCCCAGTAGAAAATCTCTGTCTTCTTTGGTCTTAGAGAAACTGTGATGAGTGCAAATGTTGGCCGAGATAAAAGAAACGTAGTATGAAAAGTTTGTTCAAAAAATAAACAACAGCGCATGTAGACAGCAAAGGGTTAAAGGCCGCAGATGTGGACTGAACAGTACCAGTGACTGATACAACACTCATATCTGAGTCACGCACAAACACACAGGGACCATTTGCTTACCCAGAAACCTGCCCTCTGAATCAGCACTTCTTTGTTACGTAAGCACCATAATAAGGCTCTAACTTCGAATTCTAAAACTCACAAACACCAGGCACTGACGTCAAAAAAACATTTGTCATTTCACTTTTCATCCACGCCCAAACACACCACTGACAGATCAAACCCTCTAACCGTCAAAACAAGAAGAATCATCGAACCTGACAGATGAATAGTGAGAATAAGCTCGAGGAGAAACTCGCAGAAACATTCCCCACGTCTTGAGATATAATTGCAACGCAGACTGCACATAAACCTCTAAAGTTAATGCGACGCTAAAGATAGCCTCGTTAAACGTTCTGTTCTGTTCCTGTGAAAATTTTCTCTTCGTAAACAGGATGAGTAATATTACTGGAGCAACTCTTATTGGTGATGGACACTCAGTCAAGCACCGAAGAGTGAGAATCTCAAGTTCACTAAATGTTAAAAAAGTGACACTTCACTGTGATCACAGCTGGAATAAGAACAAAAAGCGATATGTAGGCCTATTATTATTAATATAATTAAAGAAACAGTTCAAAATCAAATTTGTTTTCTTGTGGAGAGTCGGATGAAAAAATTATAGATTTATAAGATAACATTCTCATGCCTGGTTAGCTTAGCTTAGCTTAGCATACAGGGGGAACAGCTAGCTGGTTAGCACCTCTAAAGCTCACTGATTAATTGTCACATTGTGTTTGTTTAATCTGTACATCAACAATGATACATTGTGGTTCAACAGGAGGTTTTGTGCTGGACTACTATCTGAATGGGTTCAGAGTCATAACCCCCCGCCGCCCGTAAAGCCACAAATCGATGTAGAGATGTTGTACAGATGTTGTACAGACTAAACAAATATCATGTAACATTTTTGTAACATTAGTGAGTATTAGACAGAGCCAGGCTAGCTTGTTTCCCCTGTTTCCTGTCTGTATGCTATGCTAAGCGAATGTGCTACTTAACAGACATGAGAGTGGGAAGTATTTTCTCATCCAACTCACGACAAGAAAGTGAAAAAATCTATTTGACATAATGTTATATTACCTCTGTAAATTATTATGGGTACAGTATGGAGATAATCTGAATGATATGTGAAGGTTGATACCACTCTCACTCCTGGTTAGCTTAGTTTAGCATACATGGGGGAACAGCTAGCCTGAATTTGTCCAAAGGCAACAAAATCTGGCTATCAGCACCTCTAAAGCTCTCTGGCGTTAAATTTTGTTTGCTTAATTGATACATAGTAATAGTATAGTAGCAGTATATTAACAGTAATTCATACACATGCACAGTTATGTGTGGACTACTTTATGAACGGGTGTAGTGTCATAACCCCCCACCATCTCAGAGCCAGTTTCCCTCTGGTTCCAGTCTTTATGCTAAGCTAAGCTAACCGCCTGCTATTTAACAGACATACATGAGCGTGAGCGTCATCCAACATGACAAGAAAGTGTATTTAACAAAACATTAAACTATTTCTTTAAGTTATTATGGGTGCAGTACGGCGATAATCTGAATGATATGATGAGGTTTTGTGCATTAGATGTAATTAGATATTTAGATTAGATAATACTTTTTGACCCAGTCTACATTAAACTCTGATAACAGGAAAAGTTTTCTGTCAACTAAATTAATTAATGCAAATATTGAAGTGCCAAATTCATGTTCTGCCTCACTCAACCAGTTAATCCACTTCAACTGTCAGACTACTCTTCATACCACCTGGCTACCATGGAAAAAGAAATTGATCAGCACACTAGTTGACTCATTTCACTCGCTCGCCAACTCATAAACACACCCCAACATACACTATGACCCAATAGTTCATAAAAACATGTGCAAACTTGTCTCTAAATACAATTAATTCCAGAAAATGTCCCTGTAAAACACAAGCTACGCTACAGACAAATGGTCCATTTTCAAAACGTTTCCATTCAGAATGCCTCAGATCCTTAAAGGCACATGCTGCATGAAAAACAGGAAAATTACGCTATTACATGGTACTGGTGCAAAGTGAAGACAGACGTCTGCTGAGAAGTGATTTGGAGGCGGTGAACACCTGAGCGAGATGAGCACTCTACAAGATGATGGTGAAATTTCACTATGCAGCACTTGTTTGGCCAGAAATATTATTGTTTCATGATCTGTGGAGAAAAATCACTGATTTCAATCAAATCCTAAAATGCTAAAAAAACAAAACAAAAAAAAAAACATAAAAACATCTGGAATGTTTAAATTTCCATATTAGAATCCACTGGAATCAGCCCCGGCAGAAGCCAAAGTGCATGATGATGGAGAAGGGGACAATTTCAAACCAGAACCCGTTTCATGGCGTGTTACGCTAAACAACGATCTATGAATTTATAACCTATATTCTTATTTTAATGTTACAAACACCTTAAATTATGTAAAATAAACAATAAGCTGTGACATTGCCTATGTGATGTGTATTTCAGAAATCAAACGTACAGTAGGTCATTAAAAAAAACAAAAGATTTGACTTTGAACTCATCAAAGCAAAGGACTGACTGGCTTTGTCTTTCCGGTCTCTGCTGCTTCACCTCAATGCAAGTCTTTTCAAACTGATCAAGACTTGGATTTTTCCTTCTCCTCTCTGGTTTTTGGCATCTTGAGCTGAGCAGCAGTTCGGGGGTCTTTTTTTTTTTTTTTTACAGACAGTCGTACATGCGCAGGGTGCGCTCCAGTTGCTGGACAACACGTTGGTAGAAGGCTATCTGCTCCCTGAGGTAGGCCTGCATCATGTCTTTGAAGTCCACCTCGCGCTGCTGATGGAAGTGGCTCATTTCTGCCTGGAGGGCAAACCCAACCGTCCGGCAGCGTTTCCTAATGCCGTCGGCCTCGTTCTGGTCCATCTTCCCTTCGTCACTCATCCGCTGGCTTTCCTTCACCTTGGCAAAGGCACCTGGTAGAAAAAAATGATAGAATTTTAAAAACAGAAAGCTGGTTAGAAGCAAACAAAACCCTCAGGTTAAAGGCTCAGTTCACCCAAAAAAAAGCCAGTTCTTGAGATCTCCTTCTCTGAGGTTTCAATTACAACAAAAACACATTTTATCACTAACACGTAGCGGCATCTAGCCTTAGCCATGCAGATAGTTTTGGTTTTATTTCTTAGGCTTTGGGGCTTTCCTCTCTGAAGATTTCTGCCCTCATCCCAGTTGTTTGTCTGTGCTGCTCACAGCCCTGAAAAAACTATATTTAAAAATGTAACAGTGACATGTTTTGACTCTGGATAATCCACAGAACATGCTGTTTTCATACATGGACTACTTTTTCACCAAAAATATAGTCGCTAAGAGTCGCTAATTGCTGAAAGCCATCAGGGGATTATCCAGAGCATCAGGAACACTGATTCTTGCTCAATGTCTGTTTAATTTTTGAAATTTTTATGCTATGAGAACCACAAACAGATTTCCAGGGTGAAAACACAAATCTTATGAGGCTGACAGACTTGGAAAATGCAACCAAAACTGTCTGAATAGCCAGATACAACGAGGGTTAGTGAGAAATGATGTTTTTTTGGATTCAGTTTGACGTCACTGTCAAATGAGCTGTCTAATGATGTAAGTCTGTAAAATGTGTTCCTGATAAAAGGATAAAATAAACAGACTGTAATAAAGGTTAAATATAGTCTTAAATAAACAGTCTCAGATTTTTATCGCTCTTCTGGTGGCTCTGTATTAATTACTGTATATTGTGATATATGAAAAAAAACTGCTACAGTAATGTTACCCCTGTATCACGGCAACAAAGACCAACATCGTAACTTTTCCCTCAGAAATGAACTACTGCAAAGCTGCACACTTTATAGGTGAGGCAGGGAACAAACCACACAATTACTTTTTGTTTCACTGCATACCAAATGTCTCGTTTCAGTTGACGCGATCAAGTTGCAACCACATTCACCCAGACTGCCATGATGTCACTTTCCAAGTGAAGAACATGGCAGCCTGATGGCATGTCGCCACACTGCATTTCCCATCAGATCAGTGGCCCTGTCTCAACCTGAACCAGGAAGGACACTGATCTTAGCCAGACATGATGCAGATAAGCTAGCTAGCAGGAGTAGTTTGGACAAGCTAGTTGTTCTGGCTTTAATGTATCCGCCGCAGTATGCAGGTTTTATCCATTAACTCTATCTGTGAGTTCATGCCGTCCTGGATTTTCTATGGAATTCCTGGCAGAAGTCTGGGAAAGCATGAACAGCACTTCCAGTCTGTTCCAGCGAGGAGGCGTGTGGACTACAGTCTGTGGCGCTGACCTACATTCATGTATTCTGTTTTCCACATGAGAGGAGAATATGCATCACCACATAGCATGTCTGTGGGACATAAAGGAACTCGTGGCTGTGCGTATGTGTGGAGCAGAGGAATAATGGGGGTTTGAAACAACATTTTTGTACCAGCTAATGCAAAAACCTCATCACAAAGAAAGCTTTGATGTGCTCTTCGAAGTCTACAAAAAGAAAGAAGTGAGAATAAAAAGCAGGGCTGTTTAGGTTTCCTTCTATTATAAAATCCAATTTCACTCTCAACATGTTTGAATCAGCTAATGATGTGTTTGATGTGCTCTTCCTTGCTCTCTAACTTCATGCAGAACTATTCTATTAAAGCTGCAAAAAGCTGTAACCGAATAAAAAGCAAAGCATGTAGATTTCCTTCTGGAGGCGTTCTACCTCTTTTTCCACAGTTAACAAAACACTCTATGATACACGGCCAGAGGTCTGGAAAGTCGCCAGATTTGTTTATCTTGCCCAACCAGACTGGCTACTGCATGTTTTATGGCTGTGGCCAAAGAGAGAATTGAACTATTTCACATGTGACAGCTTCATGGGTCTGTGCTGGCTAGATATTAGTACTCTGTGGGGGATTAAGAAGAGGAGAGGAGAGGAGAGGAGAGGAGAGGAGAGGAGAGGAGAGGAGAGGAAAAGGACAAGAACACTGCAGGGGATGGAAAAACACAAACTAGCAGAGAAAATATGGTCCAGAATTATTTATTATTACATCACTTCTGTCAGTACATCCCAGCAGTACATAAAACTAGTTCCTAATGATAAGTTAAATCAATACAACCTGGATGTGCATAAGCAGGAGAAAAACTTGGATGGAGGGATTACTACCTACTGTAGCTAGCCTTAGTGACCATGTTAGCTTGTGTTAGCTACAGGTCTGTTGGTCCAAAGAGGGTTGAACAGCCTCCTGTGCCTACAGCACACTGCTACAACAATCCAGTTTATAGTTGATAAGTGTGTAACAAAGCCTTTCTTTTGAGGGAATGAATTCAGTGGTTTCGGTCTGTTTTTGATGGAGGCTTTTCGCCTCCTTACTTCACCAGTGTTTTCCCCTAGTTGAACCTTAACCTCCCCTTGTGTTTCCGTCTCTCTAATTGTGTCTGCTGCTAGGCACGGCCTCCCTCTCACCTGCCTAATCATCATGATACCTGTTATCCATCATCCAATCAACCTGCATAAAAGGGTAAAAGACCGGTTCAACCTCCCAACCTGCCAGATCGTTGAGTCAACCTCGTGGTAAAAATGTTACAGCCAAGCTAATCAATTTTTGGAAACCTGCTTTGTCCAACCTCTGTGGCTGTGAAGCAGTTCCTCAAATGCCCACTTCAGGCTGGCTACAATACAAATCAATCTCCATAAGTCCCCATGTTAAAATGTCCAACTTCACAGCAGAAATAAACATGTTTACAGCCTGGTACAAAAAAGTTTTGGTCTCTATAGCTAATTTCCCCGTTCATGACAACTGTACTGAGGGTGAATTTTTATACAACTCACCTGTTCAAATGATATTAAGGCTTAAAGTTATGCAGAATTAACGTGTGTTGTGGTGTGTAGTGAGCAACCAGGCTTAATTGAGCACACTGCCATGACAGCACCATACTGAGCTTCACAACGGCTCTTCAGAAACCTGTGAGGGACGTCACAGAGACTACATCCAGGTTTTATACAGTCTATGATCTAACCCTGATCTCTGAGGAAATCTGTCAGACGTTCTCTTGCCACGTCCAGGCCTGTCTTGTCTCCACTCCTTCTTTTTTGGATTCTTGCCACCAGCAGCCCTGCACCACTGTGGATCACCCTCACCTCAGAATTCACCCACTGATGTTCATTTGTTGTGCTCGAACTATCCCTGCTAGTTTCAAGAAAGTGCTTCAGCTGATTTTGGCCTTGGTCTCCACTACCGTTCAGCATAACACTGTCTAGTTTCATAAGTCATACAGTTTGTGTGTGTGTGTATGAGACAGAGAGAAATAATGACGGCCCAAATTAATTCTGACCTCAACCCCGTGGCTGACTGTGCTCAGGCATCTGCTAAATTCCACATTCCCAAAGTCCCCCCCCTTCTTCTTCTTCTCTACATCTGTCTATCTTCATCTTCTATCTGTTCCAAAAACATGAAATCTGAGAACGGAAGTCCCTCTTTATTTGTATTTGTTTACAGCTTGTGTGCTTACATCTTAAGTGGTCATGATATTTCCCTATGGCTGGATGGAGGTCCTTTCTTTTTTTAGCAAAGCCAGCAATGTTTTTCCTCCACAGACTGCTGACTCTTTTAAAATTCAAACACTGGCACGCAATTGTGTCTAATTTGAAGTCATTCTCATCGGGGACCGTGGTTTCCGGACACTGCTAATTCAATCATTCTTCCTGTTTAATCATAAAGAGGAGGCGTCATTAAACTGGAGTGGAGCCTCTTGAGCTGAGACTAGTTTGTACAAATCAGCTGACCCCTGTAATCTGCGTGTAATCAATCAACATGACATGACATAGACGGGTCGTATCAACTGTTTGGTTTGACTGTAATGTGTCTTCAGGAGGCCGCATGCAGCATGACTTCATTCATCAGAGGAGCTATGCTGAATAAACAGTCAAGTTTATTTCCCTTAAAATGTAATTAGCTTTTTAACTTCCTCTGCATTAATGATTCCAAAACAGTCGTTAGGAAACTGTTATTGGGATGAAGTGAAATGACGCTATCATTAAATCACGATATGCTCTTTTGAAAGCTGTACTTCCCCTTTGGAGAAATGAATACCATCTCCAATTATGAAAAACATTGCTTCATAATGCTCTCGAGGTGTGTGTGTGTGTGTAGCATAGCCACTAGTATGACTTCACTGCTGCAATGCAAACCACAAAACACACAACACCCCCAGTTTTCCTGACCACTTGGAACTGGGCTAAATTTCTCTTTTAAAAAGTAAAAAGAAAAAAAATATCTGGCACGGCACGGTAACAGCACGAAGGTTTCAAAGCCAAGCTAATGCGCTATGGTTTGGTAAACCAAGAAACTGAAACAAACATTTCTCATGTATTTATGATGCTAGAATACGGTTCAGTTAAAGTACAGTGAGTCTGAAATACTGACAAGAACACATGGTTGTAGTATTCCATTTAAGATTTGTGTAATCAGAATGAGTCATCAGTAAACTGTACAATGAACAAACCTGTGAGTTTGGTTCAAAGACTTCAAACACAGGACGAAGTAACGTGACTGAGTAGGATTAGTGGATGTTGTTCACATTGAACAGAGACATCTAAACAGTGACATTTTTCAATTGAGGACAAATGAGGCTTGTCACCACAAAACACTGACCAAAAGGGCTCTCTCACTGTGTGTGTGTGTGTGTGTGTGTGCGTGTGTGCGCGGAGGGGTTGACGTCTGTGTCAAGCACTGCGGCGAGCTGATGAGATATTTGTTCTCTGTTCTCTCAAAATGTGAATGAAAATAGCGACAGCAAAAATAAACCAACCAAAAGAAGAATATTTCTAATGTGTTAGTCTATACGAAAAATCAGTTCTGGAGGCCCGTTGACATTGGGAACTGTTAGATGGTGTGCTACTGAGCTAACAGCTATTCTATTTTCTCTGTATTGTTCCACCACAATACTCACCTACAGCTCACCTACAGTAAGCTATGGAGGGAAGCTACCTTCACTTAGCTTTGCTAGCTAACTAACTGTCAGTCAACTGATATTAACTGTCAGTTAGCGAGGTTGTTAGCTTGTTCTCCATGGGATAATGAATTCACACTGTCAATAATACAACTATAGCATTTAAATTGTGAAACCATAAACAGCGTGAACTTATTTTTCCATTAGCGATCAAGCTAACAAGGTTGCTAACTGATAGTTAAGGCCAGTTTTTAGCATTTACATAATGTTACATTAATTTAAAGACATATTTGAAACATTGAATCCTCACAGAACTGTCTGTAACCATTCCTCATGTGTGGAGAAGTTTATTACGATAGAGGAAGGTTAAATAAAAGTGAATGGAGCAACACAGCTAGGCTACAATAGCTTCTTCCATTTTAATATCCTCAAAGGCCAGCACTGTAAAGATGGCACAAATTTCAAGTATCAATGTTTGCCAAGGCTGAGTCATATTTACATCTTCCCTTCAAGTGAAATCACGTATTGCAATGATTCCACTGAAGACAAATGATTTCACGGCAAAATGATTCCACTTTAAATGCTGGCGAGCAGGCCTTCAGTCAAACTCAAACCGTCAGGACAGATGGCTGTCCACCATGGTCCAGGTTCTGCTCGAGGTTCCTGCCTCTTTAAGGAAGCTTTTTCCTTGCCACTGTCACAAATCGCTTGCTCATGGTGTGAAGTGTTGCTGTAACATTCAGTTCAGTCTAGAGCTACTCTCTATGGAAAGTGTCATGAGATAACGATAAAAATGATTTGGCGCTATATAAATAAAATTGAAAAATGAATGACGATGCAGATCAAGATAAATACTGACACTTAATCTTGATAGAGAAAAAAGGAGAAAAGGAAAGGAAAATACAGAACAGGAAAGGAAGGATGTGTGCAGAAGAGCTGAAAATAGAGAAAAGAAGGTTTTTTATGAGAAGAGAGGAAGAAAAACTGAGCCACAGCTTCAAGAATGCATGACAGGGTCAAAAGGACTCTATATCTGCCAGTGTTTAAAGTGGGCCTAAAAAGCCTGGAGGACACACAAACCTAAAAAAGCCCACTGCTGAGTAAGCTAACAGTAATAGTGTTTACAGCAGCCAATCAGATACACAGATAAAACCAGAGCTGGAGTTTATATCCTGAGCTGGAAAGTGCTCAACTGATTATAGCCATCTTAAATATGCTTTGTTCATTTATCTTCAAGGCTGATTTTTTACTCTAAAGACTGAAGGAAATATTTCCAATTCTTTGATCCCTTGTTATTTTCAAGGATGAGGAATTTCCAAAACAGAACCACCCTCTCTAGCCTGCACGGGGAATTAGTTACCAGAAATGTTTAATCTGTGACTGCACAACTGTCTGTGCACGCTCAATACTACTTTGGGCACATCCACTACTTTTTCGACCACGACTGCAACTCGCAGAAATGAGACATGAGGCTTGCAATAACTCCAAAGCTCAATAAATCCATGCAGAAAGATGTCCAACAGATGTCCTTTTTAACATGATAGTCTAATATAAAGTTAGTATATTCTTCACTTTCACACAGATGGTCTGATTAATTCTGTACTCGTGTCAAACAAAGTCTCTCCGAACATGTATTTGTTTATTTAAAGAGATATTCTCAGCGCCGATCTTGAAGGGAAGTATAATTCATTACTGCTAATCGCTCCACGTTTATCTCACGCTCTCCTCTGCAGAAAGGATTTAGTTCATCCTTTGCAGCTCAGGCTTTCTATTTTTTCTGGAAAAAAAGGGTGTTGTCACAAAGAAATCAAAAGTTGGACTGCATAGGGATAAAAAATATTTGGCATTTCAAGCTGCCATCTGGAACAAAATGACCAGCTTTATGAGCTTGGAGAGTTTGAAATTCAGTAAGCCTGCCAAATCTAGACATAATAAAAAAATCTGTTATGTCATCACACGTTATGTAAAATTAAATGACGTCACAACATTAACTGTGACAACATAATTCCTTTGTATACCTTAGTATTATTACTTAAGCCTCGTGAGGCAGGACTTGTAACATCCTCAGATCCCTCTACAGTATTTCTGATTGTGACATTAAATTCATTTAGAAAAATTACAGCACTCAGGAACAGATGCATTATTTCCTCTGTGATGCAATGACCCGAGAGAGGCAGCACGGATACAAAATGATGAAAGGTGTTTACAATGTTGGCTGTGCTTGCGGACATTATGAATTCATCCAATCAAGGTAGATATCAAACCTCATGTGACACACCTAACGTCAAATAAATGTCCCAGTGTCTTCACTTTAGGATCGCTTCCTCGCACAACAACATCATGACACGAGAGACTACCAGAGAATGCACGGCTAACAATGCTCTCCTCTGAGGGGTGGCTTCTCCATGACAACCACAAGCATTGTGTCAGGGTTGCCATGGCTACAGCTACATTGGCAGACGCCCAGAGTCTTTCTGACAGTTAAAGCTTCGACTTAACACTTGTAGGAAGACAGAGGCAAAGAAAGTGATGTGGGTTATATTAGCTGTGCTTTAGCAGCACAGCGGACAGAGACAGAAAAAACATGAATCTGTGAGGCTGAACGTGATGCCAAAGGAGCTGATCAAAACATGAACAAATGCAGACGGCAATGACTTCTGTTTTCCATTTATTCATGATAATGCAAGAACTCAGAGAGTCAGCCTCCAAAACCTCAGTTTTATTGAGGATTGATGGGGAGTGAAGCCTATCGCAGCATGCATTGAACAAGAGAGTGGGTGCCAGTCTATCACAAAAAATAAATAAATAGAAGACATACAGACTGCACACATTCACATGTACAGGCCTCTTCAGGTTTTGTAATGAATCCAACCTGCGTTTCATGAGGTTGAGTCACAAAAATCATCCAACGTCCAGACAAAAAGAGCTGGCAAAGTGATAATGGTGCTGCATTTAGTCAGCATTCATTCTTTTTTTTGGACGCGTGGCTAAAAAGCTAAAAATCAACATCTCTCATTACCTTATAAAGCTGTTCTGGCAAACATGTTAGCAAACGTCTGCCTTTAGCATGCATTTGGAGTCGTGTTTTACTTCTGTCGCGGTCTCACCAACTTCTTGGTGAAAAATATCTGCCTAAATGCGCCACTTTATTATTCGCTCTGATTGACAATGGCAGCCTGCTCCACCTGAAACAGTGACAATGAGAGCAGTGAGAACAGCTATAAAACCAAAACAATGAGCTGAAGGACACTAACACGCCCTCAGTGCTACCAATGAATGAACGCTTACAAGCACTTTACCGGCTAATGCAGCGAACGCTGACTGGTGTTGCACTGGGTTGAGCCAAGTTAAAGTCAGTACAACTCTGGTGTCAATGCAGTGGTCTCAGTGAAGTGACTGAGGAGGCTGTACATCTATCTGTTTAACCTATTGCTTGTCTGAACACATGGATTAAAGCAACAACATAAAAATCTTTTGACTAAAATGTTTTATCTGCAGCTAAGTCAGATTCCCCAATTTGTGAAACATGTTACAGGTTACATTACTTGCCACCTGCTTGTCACTGGCATACAATTTCAGCACTCCACTCACAACCATGTTTTCTAATGGTAAATGGTAAATGGACTGGACTGTACTTATATAGCGCCTTTCTAGTCTTCCAACCACTCAAAGCACTTTTACACTACATATCTCATTCACACATTCACAGACATTCATACACTGATGGCATTAGCTGCCATGCAAGGTGCCAACTGCTCATCAGTTTGAGGAGCTAACCATTCATACACATTCACACACCGATGGCACAGCCTTCAGGAGCAATTTGGGGTTCAGTATCTTGCCCAAGGACACTTCTGGAGGGGATCGAACCGGGGATCAAACCGTCGATCATCTGATTAGTGGATGACCCGCTCTACCGCCGAGCCACAGCCACCGTTTTCTAATGCAGCCATCAAGTTTAAATACTTGGCTAACAGTGTTCTACAGGAGGATGCGTTAAACAACTGTTCTATTCACACTTTTATGTCTTTTTAATGAAATTTTT
Source organism: Sciaenops ocellatus (assembly GCA_033000465.1). Lineage (NCBI taxonomy): Eukaryota > Metazoa > Chordata > Actinopteri > Sciaenidae > Sciaenops > Sciaenops ocellatus. Next base: position 28,282,438 of record CP136871.1, on the reverse strand, counting down.
GATCTATGAAATCAAACTGATTATTGTTTAACAGAAAAATACATCATCAAACAGCACCAGGATTAAATAAAAAAAAGCAACTTTTGCAGCCTTGTGACAGTTTCAGTGTGATGGTGAGCTCTCATCTTTCTGCCATCACTACCATACTGTTAATAATCAAAGAAGCTCTGAGGTTTTACATTTGTCACATACACAGCATTGAGGTATAATCAGGATACATTCATGATTTTGTACCATCATACTAACCAAAAACTTCTTATAGAGAATCATTAGAAAGTTTCAGAGTGTCACCGTAACCATAGTAACTCATGGATAAAGTCTTTGTTTCACACGTGTAGCACACAACATGAGATTCTCTGTGTCAGGCGTGTTCTCACGCGTTGATAAAACTTTACAACCAAGTCTGAAAATGACCAAACAGTTCTGTGACGCAGGCAAGAAATAATTACTGATAATTGATGACATTGCTGCAGACAGGACACAGACAGCAGAGAAACAGACAAGAAGCAGCGTGCAGCAGCGAGTTCTTTAGCCGCCAGGACGAAAGCGACAAATCTGAATGTGTAGGTTAACGGACGTGTGGTGGGAGAGCGTGTGAAAATAGTTAATTACATGAGCCTCACGGTCACCGCGTGAGAGTTGGCAGCCCCTGAACGAGTCAGTCAACTTAACACCGTACCCCATGTGGCCCCCCGTCTAGTAGTTGTGGCCCTAAACAACCGCATAGCCCGCCTATGCCAGCGGCTGAACCTGATCGGAGTCGTTTTTCATTTAGTGAGTCCAGTGCTCTCATCTTTAGATCTCGCCCTGGTGTGGGTCGTGCATGCATGCACACTGTAAACAATACCATTGGCTCTTGAGTGTGACAATCTGCCAATGAAAACATCAACCTCCACCCGCACATTCTTTGTCTCCTCGGATCTACATTGATCTCATAAACGGCCTCTGTGAACTCTGAATGACGGAAATCCGTCGTAGTGACGGAGAACTTTAATCCATGTCTGAACATGACCTTAATGACAAACTGATGTGCTTAGATTAAACTTCAGAAGTCAGCTAGGCTTAGCTAAGCTAACCATGATGCTGTTAGTCACAGAACCTGACAACCTCACGATGACATAACATGTTCAATGGCGAGCTTTAGCCGTGCTGGTAGGCAGATTTTGTTACCTTTGAACAGAACCGGGCTAGCCGTTTCCCCTTGATTCCAGTCTTTGTGCTAAGCTAAGCTATCAGTCTCCTGGCTCCAGGTTCATAATCACCATTCAGACATGAAAGTGGTATGAATCTTCTGATCTGACTCTCCACAATAAAGTATTAAAAAAAAAATAGATGCACTTCCTACCAATGAATGGACGCTTACAAACACTTTCAACACCAATCGGCATTCAATGGCTGAGCTCAAAGGTTACTTGGTACAACCCCGGTGCCAATGCAGTGGTCTCATTGAAATGACTGAGAAGGCTATACATCTTCACATTATTAACTCTCTCAACCTTATTAACTACAGACTAATATGCCTAGATTCAACTTCAGAAGTCAGCAAGGCTTCTAAGCTAATCATGATGCTGACAGAGTTACAGAATCTTTGTGAAACATGTTGTTGACACAATGTTAAGGTGTAACTGAGGTTATAGTTAGTGGTGTCGTATTAGACTGCATTTTACACTGAAAGGTAAAAGGTGCCCTATTCCAGTTGTACTTTATGCACATTATGCAGGGGTCTTTTCTCTCATGCCTTTTTCAGACTAATGCTACTTTGCATTAGTCTTCCTTGAGGAGGAGGAGGAGGGAGGCAGCAAAGTGGTAAAGACAGAGTTCTTGGAGACATCTGTAATCTCCTTCAGAGTGAAACAACAGTGCACTGGGCCAACACAGACAGGAATGCAGAAGAATGAGGATAGACAGTGTGTGTGCGTGTGTGTGCGTGCGTGTGTGTGCGTGTGCGTGTGCGTGTGTGTGTGTGAAGACGAGGGCCTAGCCTTTGTCAAGATTTATGAGTAAGCAAACAGGAGAGAGAAAACATTTGCTCTCCATAGTCACCACAGTTAGCAAACGGGTTCTGCTGTAGCCGACAAAATAACATAGAATCAACGTTCAGAAGGTGGCATAACTGGGCCACTGCACGCTCCTGAAACCAAAGACCGGTCTCACAGATTGAGGTTTACCTACCTACTGACAGTGCGGTATTTTCCTGTGTGTCGTAACCGGTGTATGGAATGTTAATCTGTAGCATGTTTGCCAAACAATACAAACACGCCATGAGCTCCTGGTCAACACTTAGAAGAGTTAAACAGTACAGAGAAGGTTATCTGTGGGCATTTGGTGCACACATTTCCTCCGAACTGGCTATAAAATACCCTTTAAACTGACGGAGGCTGCATGTGGTTTTGTAATGTGTTGCCATATAGAGGACAACTAACCTCTTGTCCAGATTAAAAGTCTGGCTGGCGTCCCAGGGGGGCTAGCTCATTCTCAAACTGAATAATGCTTGGCTCTGGTGTGGATCACAGACGGTCTTATCTCACTATCAGCAAAGGGGGGAAGACAAACGCCAAACTTTCAACTACCTAACAATCTAAATGGCAAAAAAAAAAAAGCCAAACTAGCAGCTGAACTTGGGTGCATTTTATTTTGAAAAATGCACTGCAGATGACCACTTTGGTTTCGTGTCATTTGTAACATTGTACTTCAGGACTTTAAACTGAAATTAATCCAATGTGGCATTTTCTAGCTCACCACAACTTGAGAGTTCATTTAAACATAGAAATCCATCATTGTTTGGTTTGTCCACAAACATTGAACACAATCTGTAACCTGTTCCTCTTTCCAAACCATCCCGTTCTGGGGACACAGGTGATGCCAGGTCAGACCTAAGGCACTCAGATTTCATCTTACACAACATACGATCAGATTAGATTGGACAGCGGGGCGGGTTGGTTTCACTCCATTGTGTACTCCTTTGTGTTTATTGAAAGCTTGAACAGGTGATTATATCTCAGATCAGTGCATCAAAATCTACCCAATCTGCTTTTCTCTCACAAATACCTGTTAGGATTACTGACAATGTTACCTTACTTCAACAGAAAACACATCTGATGGCCTAACTGATGCATTATTGACATTATGATTATGTGCAGTACTACTTATTGAACAGGAAACAGTACAACACATTTCAGAGAGCAGGATTTCCAACAAACACGTAATTGTAACAGGCAGTGTGGCTGTACCCAGGGGTGCTCACATCTGCCTCTCACACAAAAGCCTCAGAGGCCCTTTCTTCTACAGCAACGCAGCGTAATTAACCTCTCAGATCAAGACTTTCAGTTATATTCAAATGAGATCAAGGCCTGACTATTGGATTTAGTTCTGGCGGAGGTTCAAAGTACAGCAGCTAGAGGAGTCCAAGCATTCGGACCGGACTGGATTTACGTTCTCCGTTATTGAAAGCAGGGCAGCTGCCCAGACAGACAGTTCTGATATGGGCGTCTTTAGGGGAGGGAAAAGATGAAAAGAAGACAAAACAGATGTGAGGTGGATAACAAAAGAGAGGTGAAGCTTTTGTGACAGACTGATCAAACGAGATGAGACTCTGAGTCATAACTGGACAGAAAAATGAGACAGACATGTCTGAAGCACACCCTGACATTTTTCTGACATTACCCAAAAACTTCTCCTCCCTGCATCCATTTTATCACGGCCACAAGCAGTCGCTGCCCAACACCGCATCTCAAAGACAATTAACATTCCTGCTGTTCAACATGCTCACCAGGATCACAGTAAAAAAAAAAAAAAAACAGCCCATAGACCTCAGCGAAGGGGAAAGTCGGACAGGAAAGAAGCAATGAGGAGATGAAGAGGAGGAGGAGTGCACCGGAAAAGGTTGACCTCAGTTCTGTGTGTTCTGAGTGTTGCTACAGCTGTATCTGGTTCAGCTGAACACAAGTCACATGAAGGGGAGTTATCTGGAACGGCAGGGAAGACTCAGCAGAGGGAGAGGGTCTGCACGAAAAACACTGCTGCACAACCTTCGAGTCTGTTGTGAATATTCTCACATAATTCAACTTTTTCTGTCTCCTCTGGTTACCTGGTAGCCTCACTATGACAACAAGACTCCAGGAAGTTAGCGCACACGGCACGTAACCCAAAGTTGTCATTTGAACACTTGTATAACATGATAATTAGCGAGCTTTAGCAGTGCTGGTAGGTTCCAGGTTTATTTTTTACGGTTCAAATTATGAAAGTGGTATCAATCATAGTGGTGATGGAACTTTAATCCATGTGTGAACATGACCTTATTAATGAAAGACTGATGTGCTTAGATTAAACTTCAGAAGTCAGCTAGACCTAGCTAAGCTAACCATGATGCTGTTAGTCACAGAATGTACCTGACAACCTCACGATGACACTAAGACTCCAGAAAGTTACTGCACATGGCGTTTAGAACTGTCACTTTAACACTAACATGCAAATCTTTTGTTACATATTTTGTTACCTTTGAACAGAAACCAGCTAGCTGTTTAAATGATGAAATAAAAAATAATGAAATACTTTCAATCATCCTTTGAGAGTGAATTTTTTGTTGTTGTTTCCAAACATAACTGCAAAAAAACATTATCTCTACACTTTCTCTCTTTCCTTCCTCCTTTCCTTTAGTGTTGGGAATGTTCCCTTAACAGTAGCACAAATACAGAGTCAGTCATGAAGCCAGAAAACTGACTCGGTAATGTCAGTTTGCAGCAACATCCAGATAAAGATAGCCAACATCAGCCACCATGAGCTGTATCAAATTAAGCAGAAGTGTGTGTTATTGCTGAGCTAAACTTTACACTTGTGCGAGGAATATTTCCACTTTAAAACTTACATGTTGTTTTAAAGGGTCAGTTCACCTAAATCACAGAAATATTGTTTTTACGTACTCACTCCAAGCATTTAATATTTCATAGCCAGATATCTCAAGACTTTGGCATGTGGAACCAGGGCAGATCTGTGTGGCCTCACAGCACCATGGTTCAATCATAATATTCATTTTGTGATCTGGGCAGACTGATCCTTGAATATCATTCAGATGGTTTTGTTTTCCTCATTCATTCCTGGGTGGAGTGGAACTAGCTGGATTATATCACAACTGACCCATCTGATAATGATCACCACCTGTTTGAAGGAGAGATGATAAGTCACTGGTAGCTGCCTTTTCCTTCCTCCTTCACTAACTCCAATCAAGTGATACGGTTATTTTGTCTGAGAGCTGACACACACTGTTGATGTGCCAGCGCTCTGGGCCAAAAATTGAACAAGTGTCACCAGAGAAAAAAGCCTGCAATGTGGTGTGCAGACTGGAGCGGAACTAAACTTTCACCTATGGGTTTATGAAAATCAGCCATCACAAACACAAATGTGAGTGAGTATTCATATCAGGAATATTACCGTTACAGGACAACAGCATGCTTCATGATTTCGGCGATACTGTTACTGATTAAACATCAATATGTTAATACGTGAGAGTAAAATAAGTCATTGATTGCAGAGGTGGTACACAGTTTTCACTGTTTGACTTATGCTGTCATTGACAGCTGGGAGTAATGATGACTGCCAACAAGCTGAGCCACTTCTTGAAAACTAATGCCAGAAAGAAACATCCCCTGACTTTATGTTTCCACTTCTATATGTAGGTTGTGCAATTCTTACAGTAGGATTTCAGGAAGATACATGGAAGTGATTGCAGTTGACAGAAAGCAGCGACAACAAAACAGTGAATTTGCACTGAAGGACACTAACCTGCTCTCATTACAAGCACTTTACTGGCTAATCCAGCGAGCGCTGATTGGTGTTGCATTGTGTTGAGCACGGTTAAATTTGGTACATCTCCAGTGTCATGTCTACCTGTTTAACCTAACGACAGACTAATATGCCTAGATTAAACTTTAGGACTCAGCTAGCTTCTAAGCTAACCGTGATGCTGATAGAGTCACAGAATGTACCTGGTATATTTTATATTTTATATCCTCTGCTGAGGAGAATATGTTTGGAGCTAACAAGAGATTAAATGGGTGGTAAGCATCGGTATCAATAAAGAGTATACATATACAGTGTATCTTGGAAGTAGGATAGAGATGTCAACAAGCTGTTTCTGAAGGATCCTGTCCTGCTGTGATCCTCTGAGTTCACTAAAAACTGAACTGTGAATTTACCATCATCGTGTCATCTGTTCCAGTGCATAAGAGTCCTCCCTGTCTGTGTTCCTCAGGTGTCACATGATGGCTGATGCTTGTCATGTTACACTACAACAAAGCTTGTACCCACTTATTTCATCAAACTTTGAAGAGACCCCGGAGGAACCTGAGCTGAACTACCACAACAACAATACCCCATTATGAACAGAATATTAAGGGTAGCTTCATCACTACTAAGTTAGATTATTCTTAGTTATTGTAGACACACTTTGTATAGTGTCAGTAATAATAATAGCTTTTGATATATATAAAAAACTGACAAAGATCCTTGATACAGCAACAGTTTGGATTGCATATACTTCAGAGATACTGACTATTATACTTGCAGTATGATTTTCTGATGGACTATGTATAGTATATATATTGTATATCTTCAATAATTTTGTAATTTACTTCATGATATGATCAGTATCAAAGCGCCTCTCTTTTGAGAAGCTCAAAGAATGAGCAAACAATGAGTCAGATCATTGACAAGCGATGAAGACATTGTTTCTCTAATAATCAACCACCTTTTCTTCAAAGACCTGTCCGCACAGGTTGTCAAAGCCCATCATTGTTATGAAAGTATTTGTTAAACTGAGAGAATGTGGTAGTATGTGGGAGAGTGTGTGTGTGTGTGTGCCTGGTTGGTGTGAGGTCAAGGAGTTGAAGTGAATGACCTCAGTTTGCTTCGGGCAAAGATTCTGACCTAATATTCATCCCAGACTGACACATAAAACATAGAAAAACACTGTTAGTTTCATTCTTGGTTCAGATGGGGTATGTCTGCATGTGTGTGTGTGTCTGTGAGGGGGGGGATGCTGGAGGCAAAACGTGACCTAATCTGTCATCCGTGACTGAGCAAATAGCACATATTGAGAAACAAAAACGCGATCACGGGCCATCAGCTTAGTTTGATCCCATGTGTGGGTTATTCTTAACTGTTACTGAAGCTTTTGCAACACTTTCCCAGTACAGCTGCTGCTGAGAACCTGATACAGAGTTTCACTTGTAACAAAAATATTATTGGTGGTTCTGTCAAGAGTATTTAGGTCCAGTAATAATCTGCTTCTCGACTTCACTTAGCAGAGCACTGGAGGTGTAAGACCCCTGACTCAGAGACCTATTTCTTCTTTGAAGTGGGTCCATGGACATACTACAGAAATATCTGAGGATACTTTTGATTTCAAACCTAAGATGTATGTACTGGGTCATGCTCTACAAGCTGCCCACTGCAGTCTGGCTGATTAGATTTGGATTTGGGACACGGTGGGTAGACAGGTTCCTATCTCGATTGGTTTACTTAAATCGGTAAAGTTTCTTATGAACAAATGTCTTATAGAAGTGCTGACAGGTGAGACAAATATATTGAAAAATGGGGGAAATGTATTGTATATCTAAGTTAGGGTAACAGGGATTGACCCCTGCTTGTGGTGGTAGCACTGCTATTTGAATGATGTTAGGTGGAAATTCTTGCATACTAGTATTCCTAAAAAGACCAGTGGGCCCACTTTGTATCATTTTGTCATTTCAAACAAGGAGCCATCTTTGAACATTGAGTTAAAATACGAATGAAGCTGCAGAAATAGTTTCTGATTACATGTCCAAACATCTCTAACACACTGAAACTACTCATGGATGATTTTACCTTTCTGTAGATGAATAATGTCAGGGAAGTTGGCGAGTAGGCCTTGGTAGAGCGACAGCTTGTCCAGCATATGGAAGAGGTCATACTTAGGTTGCTCTGCAAACATCTCCCCAATGTTCTCATAGGTGCGGCCTGTATGGGAGATGGCGTTGTTGAAGGTCTCTGAGCTGTGGGGTGGGTCCAGCATAAACGCCTGGCTTACAGACTGGAAGGCATTCCCCAGCCGCTGGAACTCCTTCCTGAAACCACCCAGGTGCTTACGCACCAGCTCTGAGGCAACATGTGTGAGCTGCATCACGCTGTCATCCATCTTCTTAGCAAAGGACTTGAAGGAGTCGATCCGCTCCTCTACATCCTGAAGGTCCTGGTGCTCGTTAGGGATCTGCAGGGTCAGCATGAAATGGGCGCCCACCATCTCGTCCTTCTCCGCCCGTCTCTTGCCCAGTTTCCACTGCTTGTCATCAGCACACATCAGAAAGTGCTCGAAGCCTTCGTACTGGGAGAGGACCGGGTGACTGGTCATGTGGTTCATCCACAGTATAAGTCGTCTCTTGCGCTTCTCAATGAAGTCTTCCTCAAATCGCCCCGTGGCCTGCTTCTCAGGCAGGTGAGGCACAGAGATCACAGTGAACTTGTGCAGTAAGCGGTTGTACAGCCAGTCAAAGTGTTTGTAGCGCCTGTAGACAGGATGCGCTGTGTGGCTCGGTGTGACGCGGTACGATATGTATGTCTTGATGCCCTTGAACTTTGTCTGTTTCGTTGGGTCTTCGATGGAGCAGGAGAAAGGTTGTGGGCTCTCCTTCCACCTGGGCCCCATGGGACCCATCTCAATGGTGTACGACTCAGCTATCTTTGCCATCATGGGTACATCACCCAGCACAAACGCTTCCACCCCTGAGCGGACAAAGCTGGAAAATCTGTTCAAGTTCCTGCCCACCATACTGCCTTTCCTTGAGCTGGAGATGCTGTCCTGTCTCTCCATGTGTGGTTTGGACCGGAAGTGCACATTGGGGTTGTTGGATAGTGGGCTCTGATGGGCATGTCCATTGGCCCCAGGGCTCCTAGTGTGGTCGCCATCGTCCACCACTGTTGATCTGTCGTCCCAGTCATCCCAGTCATCGTCGTCGTCGTCATAGTAACTCTGCTGCGAATGCAGAGTGGTGTTTGGGGTTGAGGGGAAATAGGAGGAGTCATTTCCTAACGATCCTGCCGGGCTTATGGAGCAGTCAGTCACATTAGAGTTTGAGCGAGTGCGAATAATTTCCACATAGGAAGCAGGGAAGAGACCCCTCTCCCCTCGGCTGTTCTCCCCCTGAAACCAGCCATCCACTGAGTTCTCGTCAAAGATAATCAGTTCCTCATTCTCCTGGATGCTGATCTCCTCTTTGTTCTCACTTAGAAAAGTGTAAATTGCTTTGGCTTTCGCTGACATCTTGATACTCCAGTGGGTCCTAAAGCAACAAACTCTACATGCACATTGTGCCTAGATTATTATATGGATGCTACTGTCTTGATACATGCTGTGCTGGAAACATTTGACACTTAGCTCACTGTAATATTTAAACTCATCTCAAATTACATGGCAGCTGTGGGATCAGGTGTGCGACAGCACAGGATGTAAATTTAATGATATGACACTTGGTAAACACAGGAGAGGTTGCGTAAAACTATCATTCAATTCGCCAAGAAAGGAGTCTAAAATATGCCTACTGTGACCACAAGCATCCTCAGCCCATTGAGGCTACAGTTCTGTCGTCTTAAAGTATATTCTACCTAAAAAAAACTTCAGGCTATAAAGGCTCTGTAACACATCAACTCTTTCATAACAGAGTCTCTACCTCCGTTCACATGACAAACACAACAGGTTCAGACAACAAAACTGCTTTCACCAAAGATCTCCTCCAAAAAGCGCAGACGGTGGTTTTAATCCTCAGAAACTAGAGCTCGGCCTCGCGTTGTTCTCTTATCGAACACTTGATTCTCCTTCAGGGACAATAAAAATGATCCTTGATGAAGATATTTCCAAGACAAAGTGGCCCGGCGTGAAGAAAAACAGAGGGTTGAGTAATGGTAATCCCTGTTGCAGCCTGAGCCCGCTCCGCATTCCCTCACACTGAAACTTGCTGCGTTTTGCTTGTAAACAGGTCCCTGCGCATCTTCAGCGATCCTTTAAAGCAAACAAAAAGAGCTCGATCAGCATCCACGCACTTTCCTCCTCCACGGGATCAACATCAGCACGGAGCACCGCTCTTTCTTTTGGGCTTATTCCTGTGCGCGCTGCAACAAAGTAACTCTTTCCATGACGTGAGGCTCGGACAATTGAAGACAAGTTCGCCTCTTTTTTTTTTTTTCTCTTCACCAGCTCCTTTCTACTCTTTGAAAGAGGAGAGGGTGGCTCCACAGCGCCCCCGACAGGAGGAACACAACAATGCAACACAGATGACAACATCCAGGAAAGCTTGATGTTATCAGGCTGTGGATGATAATGAGGTAATTATGCTGATAATAACGATTAGTATTATTACTATTAGTATTATTAGTAGTATTAGCCCTGCTACTAAGTACTCTACTTAAAGGTCCAGTGTGGAGGATTTAGTAACATCTATCTGTGAATCTGCAGATTGCAGAACACTGTTTACCTCACCCTCCCCATCCAAGCGTGTCAAAGAACCAGTGGCTGTAAACTTTGGAAAAGCTCTATCTAGAGCCAGAGTTTGGTTTATCCACTATCCCATTGTAAGGTAACAAAAATACAAATATTTTTTTGTTTTTGCACAATAAATAAACCTTGAAACCTTTAAGTGGGCCTACAAATTTGAAGTACTTTACTATATTATGACTGATATTACTGTATGAAAGCGTCACTTCTTCACTTCTTCTGGGTAATTGTGACAGAATTTCTCACTTCATTCTTAATTTTTTTACAAGCAAAACAATCAATTAAAAAAAATCAACAGATGAACCCATGATTAGCTCATCCTCAACTACAGCAGTAAAATGTTGCTAACATGAATGCATGCATAATAATAGTCTTCATATAGAGTAGTATAACAGTCACAGTGTTCATTTTTCTGTATTAAATACTTTAAATATGTTAGGTACATTTCCTGATTATACATACATATTTTTATATTGAGTAACTGCAGGACTTGTAATTGAGTATTTTTTACAGTACTGTATAAGTAGGTTTACCTTTACTCAAGGAAAAGATCACAATACTTCCTCCACCACTGATTAGTAGTTGTAGTGTGTTTTTCCTACATATATTTGCATATTATAGCATCCATAACTTATTGACTTGTTTGGTAAAGTTAAACTGTCAACTGACACTGATGTAAGGTCTACTGACTCAATGCATTGCATTAATGCACACCTTTGGATAACATTTTTTGGATTACTACATTTTGAAAAATATTTTGCACACTTAAATGTTTTACTGTTCATACTGTGAACTTATGCTCACTACCTGATGTATACTTTGCACAAAGTGTACAGCTCTTTTATGCTGTTTTATACCTTTACTCTACTTTTATATTTATCCAACAGATCCAGTTTAAGTGTTTACATATAAATCATATGATTAGGTTGTAATAATTATTAGTAAAATTAATAATTGTGTGTATTGTAATAGATCTAACTATCCAACAGTATAGTAGTCAAAACTAGTACCACCTTGACACACTACATTATAATAGGCCAATACTGCTCATATCAGTACATCAATAATAACAGTAATGAAATAACTTCCATGGGAGCATTCTGCATAATTAATACTTTTAAATTTGATACTTCAAGAACATTTATGTTGGTAATGATTGTACACTTTAAATGCAGGACTTGTGTTGTTTATAGTGTGGTATTGCGCCTTTCACTTCATGACCTGAATACTTCATCCACTACTGCAGGTATATATTTATACTCAGACCTAGAGACGTAACAAACACACTTAGCTGAACACCGCGTGTGCACCAGGAGCTGTGTGAAACTCCGGGATAGTTTCCTGCATTTATCGGCCAACTACAAGTCACCGCTGGTGGGAAAGATGGCAGCGTGACGTCAGAGCAGCAGCAGCAGCCTCCTCGCACGTCCACGGTATGTGTGAACTAATATTAAATATTATCTGACAGAACAGGTGTCCAGCAGTTAGTCCAGGCCTGATATTTATGTGTAGCAAGTAGGACATTTAAGGGTAACGTTACGTTCACGTTAACTAACGGCCTGTCGGCCCACGTGATGTTAGCGGGGTTAGCATGATGCTAGTTGTAGTTAGCGCTCTGCTATAAACAGTCCCGGGCTCTCTTCATGTCGTGGACCTCCAGCAGAGGAGCGTCTGTCACCTGTTAGAGGAGGCGTCTGTCGGCTGGTTGCATTACATGTACATGAGACCAGTCATGTGGGTGACGTCAGTCTGTTACGTTTTGTCGTAGTGTTAGCTCAGCGTGTAACTCATGTAGCACTTAGCCCCCTGCTCTTCTTCTGTGGTGTCTGAACTGAACAGATAAGTCATATGAGCACACGACCTGTTGACAAAGAAAGACAAATGATGTGTTTACATGGTGACTGGCTGAGTTATGACACTGTCAGTATCTAATGTTGGTGTCCAGCTGCAGACATTCTCTATAGTGATGTTGAGATTAGCCAATTAACAGAGAGGAGACATTGGCAACGATTTAGATGATTAATTAGTCAATAATTTTAGCTTTTATCAACATGGATGATGGAACGAGTGCAGCCCTAATCTATATCTATCAGGACATGTGTGTAAACATTCACCTAAGGGTTCAAATGGCCCTTCTAATGTCAGTTCACAGTTATTCTGTATAGGCTTGCGAAAAGACTCTGACTGTGAAGACAGCTGGGGTACATCCCTGAGTCTCACACACACACACACACACACACAGCAACATGAATCGGTGTGCCATCCTGCAGACTAAAATAATGATGCATGAACCGCTGCCTCAGAATCATAAAAGCTAGCATTCCCATCACAGTGCAACACCCCATGTAGTGGCAAGCCGACAACCAAAAAAGCCACTTGAGGGAACTTGAAGTCATTTCCAACGCACTGTGGTGCAAAAACTCACCATAAAGTATACGTTTAACGTGTACTGAATGAAGAATGAGAGGATGGCGTAAAAGCGAGCTCGTAAACCTGACAAAAACTGCCATGATCGGACAAAAAACACACAGCGCGCACACACATACACATGCACGGTTGAAAAACAGTGTGGCTTCCCCAATTACTGATTCCCTCCAGCTCCAGTCCCCCCGTGACTCCCCTGTGTAGCCTATACGTGACTCCTGTGATTACCTTCCTGTGTGACACGCTGCTCAGGTGACATCGCAACAACAACATACACAACCTACCACACACACACACTACCTATGGCACACATCAAAATTGGCTACAACACCCACTTGCATTATATCATAATGATTTTGCACACCGTACTTCTGCAGTGTATGAATGTTGTGGAATAAACAGGAATAAAACCAATAATACAAGCTGTTCCTAAAGATCACGCATGAGCATTTTTTTGGTGATTCCATGATTCGTCATGAATTCATCGACCACATGCTCTCACAATATAAGCACCCACGGTTGTGTTATGGGCACCTTCAGTCGTCTCAGGTAAGAGAGAGAAGAGGGTTAACCGTGGTCGTGTTGGTTTAACAGAGTCCCCATGGATGACCTGACCAAAGCCCTCTCGGCCAGCTTCGCTGTGTCTAAGGAGCCCAACAGTACGGCCGCCCCCCACCCTCGGCTGGCCCAGTACAAGAGCAAATACAGCGTGCTGGAGCAGAGCGAGCGACGCCGGCGTTTCCTTGACCTGCAGAAAAGGTTCAGTTACAGTTACACAGTACACCACTATGTACTACAGAGTGACCATTTTCCATCCTTTCTGCGTTGTGCTGTTCATATTGCATTATTAAGACTGCTGTAACAGTTGTCAGCTACATCATAGACATGATAATAATTGATCTGCTTGAGAATGCAGACTTGCTGGTCAGTTTGATGTGAATTTAAAGGCATCTTTTCATGTTTTGAGTGACTACTATCAGGTAAATTCCACACAAGTTTCCATTGTTTAAAATAATACTCTCTGTATCTGAATGTGCCTGTGTCTGTATCACTAATCTCAGCAAAAGGTTAAACTACGTCAACCATGCGCGGCGTCTGGCCGATGGGGACTGGACGGGCGCAGACAGCGATGGAGAGGAGGACATGGAGAAACAAGACGAGGGGGAACAGGAGCAAGATGGCGACACGGAGGAAGAGGGGATGGAGGTGGAGAGGAGGAAGCTGCCAAAACATTACGCAAACCAGGTCAGCACTTGATGTGCTATTACCCAGAGATGTTATTCCTATTCACGTGTGAAGGACGGCACGTTCCACTTTCCTGTCGCATTCTTCGTGTTGGCCAGCAGAGGGCGCTTGAGTTTCTAGACTGACAGCTGGTTTGAACGGTAACAGACTTAACTCGAAGATGACATGTTGAGTTCTTCTCCCTTCCTCAGCTCATGCTGTCAGAGTGGCTGGTGGATGTGCCATCAGAACTGGACACTGATTGGCTGATGGTGGTCTGTCCCGTGGGGAAAAGGTCTCTCATTGTTGCCTCGAAGGTAAGAACTCTGTCACCGCTCTTCACCTTGATAACTCAGCAGATATGGAACTGTCAGTCAAATACCCTTGAGATCCTGCGAGCTGCTTTTCGACTAGTTTCCGTCTCTGCCGTTTCTGATGTGTCATCTTCCAGCCCTAATCGAAAGTCTTACCATTTTCACATTTGATTAAGATGAACGGCAGCAGCATTCAGGATCTTCTGCTGCAGCATCACAGCGATGCAATCAATATTTTATCGATATTTTGAGAGGATCATTGTACTGTCTGAATTTATCATCAATTCAAAGCTGCGTTCCAGTTATCGGAGAGAATGAGATGAGTTGTGCCGGTGAGTAAGATGAACCACCAAACACACACTTAATAATGTGGTTGAAGAGTTGGGAAGAAATGACCTGAACCAGTGATGGAGAGTTTATATTTTTTCATATATGTTGAGCACATAAATTATGTTGGTGCGATCTTTGGGGTTCTGTGCCTGAACGCGTGTCACATTAGACGTCAGCTGACATACTACTAACACACACCACGCTAATACACAGCTGGCTATGGCCTGTGTCTGAAGGCATGATGATGCTCCGCAGAAACAGATGAACAATATTGTTGCTCTCATTAAAATCACAGCTGATTTCATAATACTGTAAAGGTGTGTATGTGAGGTGCAAAATGAGTACTGTGTGAGTCTGTGTGAAGCAGTTTCATCAATATAAAACACAGGTCACTAATAGATGGACCATGGTCCAGGTTTGGACCCATTCTCTGTCCTGTCCGGACCCAGAGCTGGAAATGACACATCACTGAGTTTTATTCAGTTTTGGTGGAGATTACATTTTGACCGGTGACTCTTTTTCTGACTGTTTCTACATCATTACTCAGCTAAAGGGACATCCTACCTGTCTCTGATTGGCCGGTACTCGTTGCCTTCGTGGGTTCAAGTTGGTTCGGTTTAGGCGTGAGGACTGAGATTGGTCAAGGTGAGGGCAAGAATGTCAGCCAATAAGAGGCAGGGTGAGTGAGGGAGAGAAAATATAAAGGAGTGAGGAGACGAGAGAAAAATATAAAGGAGTGAGGAGACGAGAGAAAAAGGGGTCAAACTGTGAGTCAGTGTGCCATGGCGTGTGCTAAACGAAGGAAGGTTGACACCGAAAACAGACTTTTAATCCAGAAGACTGCAGCCAAGTCAGCCAATAACTTGTTGTTGTTGTTGTTGTTGTTGAATTCTAGCTTTCTTTGTTTGATTTGAGTCGTTGACTTCACACAGTGCAGATGTTGATACAATGACAATGCTGCTTCAATATATATAAAATAAATGTAATGTAGAACTAAATTATAATGCAACTTAAACATGATGATGCTGCAGACCTGAACATGAGGACATTTTCTCTGTCCAGACCTCCTGAAGTCAGAATTGACTACCCCTGATATAAAACATACAGCTGCATAAGCAGCCACTGGCGTATAATTATCTTAAATACTTGAGAACATAAGTATGCTTATGTTTTGGCCTCGACACCAAAGAATTGTTCCAAAAATTACCAAAAAGTACCAAAAGCACGCTGTAGCGGACACGCAGGCAGTGCAGAGTTTGCAATGACTGTATGTTGTATTGAGCCACATTGTGTCTCATCATTCATTTGGAAATGAGAGGAGTCATCATCGTGCTAAACATTAATTATGTCATTAGATTGTAACACAGGAACGAACAGAAAGATCATCAGAGAGGAGAAGGACTGTCTGTCTCTGAGCCGGAAAGATCCCCGCTGTAAAGAAAGTACATGAAGGCTGTCATTTGTGTAATATTTTACCAATTTTCTGCCCCTCTGAGGTGCGTTCAGCCAAAAGACCAAAGGTTTGTGCGTGTCATTTCTAAAGCCAGAGTATCTATAGCAGTGCCTCCAAACACCATGGGTCGAGGACCAGTATCGGGCCTCAGAGTCGGGAGCTTGGAGATTACATTGACACTTGTCACCACCTCGTTAGTTCTTGGAAAGAGAAGTAAAAGTAAAATTAGCATTTGATAACTTCTTGTGAAAAAAAGAACTTTCTCATCATTTTTGGGGTTTTCCAGTTTAGTCACTCACAACATCATGAGTGTTCTGTGGTCATGTTGAATGTTTAAGAACTGCCTTGTTCGCCTCATACTGTGGGTCATGAGTAATGAGAGGCTTATCAGCGTTAGACGCAGATTACTGGTAAATCTGGTACGACGTGCCCATCCTGTCATTCTGGCAAGTCTGTGCCACTGAGACTACGGAAAACCGTAGTCGCAGTGGCACAGACTTGTTGTATTGGTGTTAACTGACACCGACACTGTGACGCAACCGCCTGTCACGTCACGGCGACAGTCATCTGGTTGCTCATTCATTTATTCAGACTTTGACCACAGTGATGACTAAACGAGATGTGAAGCCAAAACAGCAGACGGTTTCTGCTGCTGGAGGAAAAAACGGATGTTTCATCTGCTCGAGAGCGTTCACAATTATTTTTTGTGAGAGAGAGAGGCAACTTTGTGGCACTTATTCTGCCAGGAGTTAAACTTTGATGTGTCGAGGTCCCGTTATTCTCATGATCCCGGCAGTCATGACATCATGTTGTCTTGTGAAGTTGTTTTGAGCTCCAAATATAAAAACACACATACATTCTGACATTTCAAACAGGGCTTGGCACGAATACTGTTTTACCACTTATGTAAGTGTAGTATAATATTTGCCATATTCATCCAAATCATCAGCTTTTTCACGGATGTGTCACAATGCTACATAGACAATAGAAGAAATCAAATTATCCGGTATCTTTCTTTCTTGCCAACAGCTTAAACACACGACTCAAGACATTTCAGTCTTCCAGTTAGAATGAGCTCTGAGGAGAAGCTAACCGTTGTCTCTTCCTCGTGTGTCCTCTCTCTGTCTTATTCTTGAAGGGTTCCACTGCAGCGTACACTAAAAGTGGCTACTGTGTGAACCGTTTCCCCTCCCTGCTTCCCGGTGGGAACCGACACAACTCAGCCATGGGAAAAGGTAGGTGGGCCTGTTGCATGTGGAGCGCAGTGGGAGCAACACAGGGGAAGTGAACCCCCAACAGTAGGCTCATTCACTGGCCTGCATTCACCTGCCGGTTTGTTTCCAGTTCAGGTTATGTTCGAGCTGAGATGATGTAGTGCAACATTTAAAAGATTTTGCACGTAATACATCACAGACAACACTTTTTAAACTCTTAAACCTACATGCCTGTGGAACAAACACCTACCATGGAGCCAAACTTTGTTCACACTTCCAGAACTTTATTTTAAATTCACGGGGTGATCCTAAATTTTCCAAAGGTACCAAACATGGTGATAAAACTCTGTTTCTCTTTGATAGAATAGTGATTTTATCATCTTTAAGGGGAAATAAAAGGGACAAACTGGATTTCAGGGAGGTCTGTTAGCAGAAATAACAGGCTTCTTTTAGCCTTGGTTGCTAAAATGTCTTGTAGCTACGGTTGTGGTGGGTGGGGGTGGGTTAACATGCCTCGAAATGTTTTCCAAATCATTGTACGGGACCAAAAAGTGATTTGCGCAAGGGAAAATATCAAAATATGGTAACCTTTGTGCCACTGGTATCCTAACTGATCTCAATAATCCACTGCAGATCGAGTATTTTAAGGTTTTCTTACTCCGAAGTGTTTTTCTCTGTTTTTATTTGGTTAATAATATTATGAATGTGTTTTATACTAGTGTGTGCTGTATGTGTAAATGGTCCCTTGTGTGTGCTCTGTGCAGACTACACGATCCTGGACTGCATTTACAGTGAGGTGGACAGAACGTACTACATCCTGGATGTCATGTGCTGGAGAGGCCACCCGGTCTACGACTGCCCGGTAAAACTGCCTTCTAATCCTCCAGCAATCCAGGAATGCTTGTCTAATTGCTTAAGTAGCAAAGTCTGGGCCACAGATGTGCTTTTCTTTTGCCACGTTGCCCATCTCATTGGTTCTGGATTTTACACAAAAAATGAGTTTTTTTTGTTTACAGTGCTTGTTCTCTCGTCAACAGACTGAATTCCGTTTCTACTGGCTCCAGTCCAAAGTCCAAGAGACAGACGGCCTATCAGAAATCGCCAAACGTAACCCTGTGAGTAACAACACCAGGAACAGAGCCTCTTCACTTCATGCCCCCTTTTTCCTTCCTAGTTTCCAGCACTGAGTATTGTTATTGGAGACACTCTAACATGTTTATTCAATCTTCAGTTTCTGCATGTATGTCTTGCTGCACCTTATTTCCACATGTGGGACAAATAAAGTCCTGAACTTGAATCTCCTCAGGGGGGAAACGAGACAAAGGAAAATAAAAGGCAAAGTCCCATTATCGTCTTCGGTCCTAATTGTGCTGTAAAGTCTCAATTACACACAAATCTTGAAGGTTATGGTGCTTTCAGGAAACCAGAGTGAACTCTGAGTTCAAGTTCCACCTCTCTAATCTTCAGTGTTTGTGTGGTACAGCCCAGTAGGAGCTAAATCAGGCTTAGTCCTTGAAGAATAAACTCACCATTGGAAAGCAATTTCTCACATTTGACAAGAAGACAAATTGTTTGGAAGTAACAACCTGGCTCTCTGGTTTTGTTTGGTCCAACAGTTCCGGTTTGTGAGCCTCCAAAGCACTGCCTGCACAGCAGAGCTGATTCACAAAGCTCTGGCAGCTGAGTACAGCTTCAACGTAAGAAAAGTTCTCTTGTCCTTCAACTGTTTGCTGCAGAACACCTCACTGCTGCACGCTGTGACTGGTGCTAGTCACATAAATACTATGAATGTTACATAATGCATTATATATTTCTGAAACACAAGCAGAAGTACATTCTCATCAGGCTGTGGTTAGTTTTCATTCTGAATTTGTGGCTGCAGGTGGACGGTCTCCTCTTCTACCACCGACAGACCCACTACACCCCCGGCAGCACCCCTCTGGTGGGCTGGCTTCGCCCCTACATGGTCAACGACATCCTGGGCATAGAGGTTCCCATAGGACCCCTCACCACAAAGCCCGAGTACGCCAGCCACCAGCTGCAGCAGATCCTGGAACACAAAAAAACGTCGAGTGAGGTCCGCCCAGCCAACAGAAGCGGAGGCTACGAGCTGGAGTACCTGTCCACCCCAAACCAGGAGAGCGGGGACACCGTGAACTTTCTGAATCAAAAGCCAATAAGGGAAGCACACATGGAGCCCTGAGTGGGAGGCTTAACAAGATGCAAATTGCTAACTCAGTGTTTCTCGGCGGTGGCGGCCCACATATGGCTCTTTAGAATGTCTGCTGAATGGTTCCACTGATCTGACCAATTGCAAAGCATGGCTAATTCTAATCCGGCACTGCTCAAGACGCCCTCAGGGTGCAGATTAGTAGAGCTATGCTAAATATATATATATATATATATATATATATATATATATATATATATATATATATATATATATATATATATATATATAGTGTTTTTATATGGCTGCCATTTACATCTTCACTTGTACCTGCTGCAGATCAGCCATGGTAATTACACAGTCACAGTCTCTTTCATAACACCGCAGAGGATGAGAGGTGTCTGTGAGATGTAGTGCAAAGTGCAGCACACTGTTCAGCATTTTAAAATTTATCTCTCATAACAAACATTGTTACCGTTAGTTGTTTGCAGGTTTTCTCCTGCCGTCACCGACACTTAGTCCTCACAACATTTTTAGCAGCAGTGGAGCGTTTGTAGGACGGTGCTGCTGACCGCTCAGAACCTGTGAATTGTGATCAGCAGCCGTTACGTGGACTTTTACAACTGAATGTTAAACTTTAACGTGCTGAGATGTTTTAAGGTGTATGTTTCTAAATAAATGTTTTTTTTATTGGCCTGAACTGTCTGTGCACTGCATTCCCATAGGTTGGTGCATTTAATCATAATACTTCATACTAAAGTGACTCATTCATGCCGCTCACCATTAACACAAGATCAAGTCAGTACACCTTTGTGTGATTCATAAAGTTCACACTTATAGTTCATCAGTTAAGTTAATTTCCAGTTACTTCATACATGAATTGATTTTTAAGTTGTTCCAATTACATAAGACTTTATTCAGATGCATACATTTGCTCAGCCTGAATTTCAAACAGTGCCTGTTCTCAGAAATCTGATTAATTAATTAAACTGGTCATCAGGTGCAAACATCACATAATATACATGGATACAGTTACACCACGTTTCTGGATGCAGTTATATGGATAACATCATTGACAAATACATTTTAGGTAAAGAGGATGTAAAGTTAGTCCATTAGGAAATATCAGTAAAGCAATGATTGATATATTTAGCATATTCAGCTCAAAATTAGCCTCATTTTATAGAAACAAACTTCAAGTTTTTTATAATTTGCATCATTTGTGCAGTGTTAAATCCTTTAAGAACTTCTACAAACACATCAGACCTGCTGTCTTAATAAGCCTGCAGTAAGTAGCTGATGTTCCAGTATATGGTAAGACATGAGTCATAGTGCTGATACCAGCGCTCATCAGCAGAAATCATGAGCATCTCTTCCCCTTCTCGCGCTCAGTGCGCTCTGCCTTTTGCGTAACTGTGAAGAGCTGGGCGGAAATCGTCAACAGGAAACGACGTGAAAGTGTTTGCCAGGGCTGTGAACTTGGTTTCAGCGACCTGTACCATCACATCCTCTGAGAAAAATAACAACACCTATCATTTCCTTTACCAGATCTGGACTGCATGAAGGAGTTTACGATATGTTAGGAAGGGAGGCGGCCTGCTTTTCTTTGTCCTCCTCTTTGTTTTTGGTTCAGAACTAAAGCTGTTTGTGGTTTCAACTCAAAGTCCACAGTTTTCAAACTTCTTGAATCTGTGTCCACTTGGACATATTGTGTAATTATCTGGTCATGTGACTTAGCTGAGGTAGCTGTAGGAACTATCCACCCAAAGACATTATAATTCTTTTGAGCCACACAAGAGGCTCTACAGATGGCAATGTCAGTCCACCACTGTGGTCCATACTGAAATAACTCAACAATATGATGGATTGTCATGACATGTTGGCATGAGATTCATGGTCTCCAGAGGATATATGCAGATAAATACTGACTTTTCTTCTAGTGCCATCAGCACTAGGTTTGAATGATCCTGTAAAATATCTCTCCATCTATTGGATGGGATTTCAGATGTTCATGGTTCTTAGATGGTGTATTCTACTGGCTTTGGTGAGTGGTGGAGTTTTCTCGTGCCACCATGATGGTGACATTTCTAGTTCTCAGTAATCACTATTGCAGGGGTGTCAAACTCATTTTCACCAAGAGCCACATCAGCATTATGGTTGCTGTCAAAGAGCTGGTGGAAACTGTTATTTACTTGAAAGGTTTGATAGAATCTTACAAAGACAAATATCAAACACAAGATATTGCATTAACATCATCAGTCCAACCAAGTCACATCACAGGTGTGCCGATGGTAGCAGAAGCTAATACTTGTTTAAATAACAGCAGTGTTAGCAGTAGCTAACATTTTTTAGCTAAGAGCAGTGTTAGCAGTAGCTAACATTATTTAGCGAACACCAGTGTTAGCAGTAGCTAACATTTTTTAGCTAAGAGCAGTGTTAGCAGTAGCTAACATTTATTTAGGGAACACCAGTGTTAGCAGTAGCTAACATTTTTTAGCTAACAGCAGTGTTAGCAGTAACCAACATTTGTTTAGCTAACAGCAGCGTTAGCAGTAGCTAACATTTGTTTAGCACTTGTTTAATTTCTTGGGGCACAAAATCAAGGGTGACCAAACGTCCTCTTTTGCCCGAACATGTCCACTTTTTACGTCCTGTCTGGGGCGTCCAGGGGGGGGGTTTATAAATTCATAAAAATGTCCAGTTTTCACTGTTTTTCATGGGACCATTAAGCGTGTACTTAGATTGACTGGCGCTTTGCACAGAATACTACGGTACTTTGTTCATTAACCTCTGAGAAGCCTGTCTGAATTTGTGTCTGGAGGCCGGGCGAGTGTCCTCTTTTTTGGAACTCAAAATATGGTCACCATAACAAAATTGGCATTGTGGGAGAAGTAGTTTATGGTCAATGTTCTCTTTAAAACAGCATAGACATTTATTTTAAGACAATCATATGCCTTTTAAGCGCTCCTTGACCTTGGGTTTGACACGCGCACTATTGGATGGATTTCCATTAATTTTAGTACAAACAGTCAGGATTAATTGTAATCACTTTACTGAACATTACATTTATTAATTTGTCCAGTTTTAGTTAGTGATCGGATACATAATGAAACTGACATTCCCTTCCACCTCAGCTGTACTTTTATTTAATGCTAATTAGCAGATGATGCTACACTCAAAAAATGAATTGTTGGCTTTAATCAAATATATTTTGTCAACAGGTTCCACGTAATTGTATTATTTCAACTCAAAAATGTGATGTTAGGGCTTCAATTACATAACATTTTTGAGTTGAAATAACTTTATACAATTACATGGAACCTGTAAATTTGATTAAAGCCAACATTTCATTTTTTGAGTGCACTAACGAAGATAGTGACCTGCATACCATGAGCTGCTGACTCTTAGTCTTATTTCATTTCAGAGTATTTTGGGCTCTACTGTGATACACTGCTATCAACTGTTAACTTCCTGAACAGTACAGATCCAAAAAATCACCCAGTAAGAACTCATCTTCACCACACTCACTAGACCAGCATGCATTGCAACTAAAAGATATGTTGTGTCCTGTGTTTGTGCCACTACTCACTTTTTCTACACTGGAAAATAAAAAATCTTGTTTTCTCCTCTTCTTGTTCTTACAACAGTATCGCTATTGCTCTCACCACCTACACGGAACACCAACAGGTGAAAATAACACGTTCACAACACTTCTGTGGGGATTGTTGTAACTCATTCTGGGAAACATGAGATCAGTGAAGTGGAGGAAGGTGCACAATGCAACTGTAGGAAACTCTTTAGCCCACAAATACAATATCTCATCACGCAGTAACTCTTGGAAAGCATCAGACATCACAGACTGAGCAGTATGAGTAGATGAACAGTACTTCTGATCATTTTTGGTGATCTGCTTTCGGTGAGATTTCAGTTCTTCCTAAATGTAGACAAGGAAATGAAATGACATAACTGATGTGGTTTGTGATAAATCAGATTTAAAGTAGTTTGATTTCTATGAATGATACTCAACACAAGCAATGTTTCAACATTTTAGCTTTCATTTCCCTTTTGTTTCATTGCATCTGTAGTCCAAATGTGCACTACATGACCCCGCATTTCTGCACAGGTCCACAAAATATTTGGCTCTTTCGGACTTCAAATATTTAAGAACAAAACGTTTGTTCATCGAGTACAGTCAATACAATTTTTTCTTTCACACTGAGTCACCCCTAAAACCAAGAGATCTGTCAAAGATAGCAAAGTCAGGCATGTGGTTGCTGCAAGAATTCAGCTATTAGTCAGCACGACCGATCACTTTCCAGGAACTGAGCACCTGTGAGTCCACAGTTCAACTTTTCAGAGCGCTCTCTGTCTCCCACACACACATACACACGCACATGTTGGCCTATCTCATCTCTACGAAAACCTTGTCACACGACTTCTAAGAGGGCGAGCAGATTTGTATGTTTTTTTTCCTGCAAGTCTCCAGCACCTGACATGAAGTTTAGCCTACTTGGATGGTATTAACATCTGAAAAATGTCTGTCCTCTGAAGAAATTTGGACTAGCCACCAAAGTAGCATGGATATATAACATATGACAGATATATAACAGGCCAGGTTCTGCCTAACAGCACCTCTGAAGCTCACTAATTAACATGTTTGCATTGCTGTTTATATAAATGGGTGAGCTTCAGAGGTGCTTGTAGGAGGATTTTTGTTACCCTCGGACAGAGCCAGGCTAGCTGTTTCCCCTGTTTCCAGTCTTTGTGCTAAGCTAAGCTAAGCTAAGCGACTGCTTGTAGCTTTACGTTTAAAGTGCAAACAAGACTCTTGGCAATAAAGTGAATATTTATATTTTCTGTAAACATTAAAGTCCTAAATGTGGGTTTAAAGCCTTCTTCACATAGGTGATCCTTCATTTCTCAGTTACATCATAATTTAACTTTATATTTTTCCCAAAACAATCAAATTTAAACATGGAGTCCAAAAAAAACCCAACCTTCACCCTGTGTGATGTCCGTCATTAAAATGTGTGTTTGTGTGTAATTATAGGATGTAAATTCCTCTTAGGGTCATTAAACGCCCCAAATCCTGTTAAATGTGATAGAGCCCATGTTGAGTAAGACACCACACACACACACACACACACACACACACACACACACACACACACACATTGACATCTTGGAGAAAACTTTTTATTTGGTGTTGTTGATGTAAACTATAAATAACTTTATCTCGGTCTCCAGCTTTTTCAAAACCAGTCCAGTGGTGAAATCAGACCTTCATCTCTTGAATGTTTGATGCACTCAAAGACTTCTTTTGGTCAGAGTTGACATGACGTGGGCAGGTCTACGGCTTCACCAATCACATTTTCCCAAATGACATGATGTCAGCTGGTTTGACAGGAAGTCTATTGTTGTCCACTCCCTTTTCCCTTTGGTTTTCAAGTCGGACTTTCTCACGCCTCATTATTTACAGTTGGCCTATTGTGGGGTCTTGTTCTTTGTGGAAACAAAATATACACAGCATGTGAATGTACCTATAATTTCCGACCTTTTCTTGCAAAAACAATTCAAGTCAGAGACATGAACAGCCTGACTGCCTCAGAATGCTTTCTTCCTTCTTTTTCTGCAGGTGTAAAAAGATATCCATGAAGTGAAGTTTAACACAGGATTGCTAACTCACACCAACGTCTCACACACTCTCCCTGTTTTGCATTAGATTACCTTTATAGCCTCATTAAAAACACATCAATATATGAATTAAAGGCCATCAGTTGTCTTGCAGGAAATGCAATCTTCTGACTGCACTTGAACTAACCTCCCTGCTGAAATATATCTGCAGCCTGTAATATTCCTGTGGAGACCTGCAGTTTGTTCATGGGTCATATTACAGTGACTTTATCGTACTGTCGGGCATTTTCTGTTTCCTATGATGTCATGCGATTCCTGTAAAGTGTACCAGATTATAATGTAGCCTGGGGGATGCATGAGTCGAGAGTTTCACTAATTAAATTGCTATTCTTGAAACCAACTATCACGGAAGGGCCTGCTCCTGTTATTATTTATTTCCTCTCACTTTATTTCATGCATTAGTAATGTGCTGTGATAGTTTGGACAGCGCTGTTGTGATGTAGACATATAGCTAGTGCAAAGATGTGCACAAAACAGAATATTTTAAAGACAGACTATGATGGTAGATAAAGCTATGTATTAAAGTTAACCTTCAGACATGTTTTGTTGCCACAAAAAAAGTTCAATAAAGTACTTACAAATTATAAAAAGCTTCTGCAGAATGTGTGACTATGCAAATATCTTAGTTCCCAAAAGTTGAACTGCTATTTTCCTAAAAGGTCCGGCCTCATATGTACAGTGGAGCCTTCAAGTTGGCCGGTTCAAGTCCAGCATGGACCAAAGTATGGAAGGTGGACTGGTAGCTGGAGAGGTGCCAGTTCACCTCCTGGGCACTGGGCCGAGGTGCCCTTGAACAAGGCACCAACCCCCCCACAACTGCTTGCAGGGAGCTGCTCTGGGTGGCTGCCCATCACTCCACCATCTCTCTCCACATTTGCATGTGAACCATGTGTACGTGTGTGTGTATTTCGGGTTAAAATGCATGTAAAACTGAGTGAAAAAAGAATTTCCCCTCGAGGGTTAGGTTCTTCTTCTTCTTGTTTCTGCACTATAACTGTGTCATTTGTATATTTGACCCAAAATGGCCTCCAAACTAGCTTTCATGTCACAGAATCATGCTTGTAAATGCACGTAATAGTTGCACATCTGAGTTGTTGAAGTTCAGAAAAAAACTGGGTTGTGTGCCATTTACCTACTATTTCTTGGCTGTGAACTAATTTCCTGTAGTTTCCGTTGATTGCCTGGCAGCTTGCTCAGAGCCAAGAAATAGTCTGCAGCCATTAAACTGGCTAAATGTTGCTTTACACTTTTGACAAAGATATTTCATTAACGAGCTTTAGAAGCACTTACAGGCATTTTTGTGCCTTTGGACAGAGACAGGCTAGCTGTTTCCTGTATGCTAAGCTAACTAGCTTAGCTTTAGCTTTCATAGTTAATGTAAACAACTGTTTTAATTTATGGTACAGCTGCATTAGCTACTATATTAGCTACTAGCTGGCTACTTGTGGCGCGAAAGGTTTGCCCCAAAATGTTGAACTTTTGCTCGAAAGGTGAGAACAGACTGCACACGACGTTCACTTCAAATTAGAGTCAAACGTCCAAAGTGAAGCAGCAGCAGAGGCAGAGGCCATTTAAACGGAGGCAGACTTCACTTTAATACGTCTAAGTTATCTTGTTTTGCACGTAACCTCGTTCAGAGTCCTCCTCGTGACTCCGAGATGTAAAGTGACACTCAAAATGGTGATTTTCCTGTTTGGTTTCCTATTTTTATGAATGAAGGCGGAGGTCGTGAGCTTTTGTCAGTTTCTGGTCTTAACCACCAGGGGGTAGAGCAACATGCGGATAGAATAGCCTCCAGTCTCTCTCTCACTGGTCAGGGCTGTGTGTATGTGTCTGTATGTATGTGTGTGTGTGTGAGTGTGTGTGTGTGTCTCCCCCTCACAACATAAAGGCGACGTTCAGGGCGAAAAACTTGCAATTCATGGCATGGAGGAGTCAGCGGGCAGCCGCAGCCCTCTGATCTGTGTGAGGTTAGCTGGATGAGGAGCAGCAGCAGCTCATGGTCATCATCGAGCCGAAGCAAAGCCTCGTCTAGCTGCTCGAGTTTTTTTCTCTCTCTCCCCCCTCTTTCCCCGGTCTTCTTTTTTCTTGTTCCTCGGTGAAATCTGACACAAGAGCCGCGGATTTTTCCTCCTGTAGTCCGGATGGCACATTGAGGGTAATTGCGGTGCGTGTTATCCGGAGAAAAAGACAAAACACCGAGCTCCGTGCTGCAGCGTTTCTAATGTGTTCAACTTAGAGAGCCAGAGGGACAACCCCTAACCCCGTTTTTTACACGAGGGACAGACAGACAGACACACAGACATCGTCATCTTCACTTCATGAGAACGACTCGTCTCGATAAAAGGTGAACGGAGAACCGACGGGGGGGAACCATGGCAGCTACTTTATCG
Source organism: Sciaenops ocellatus (assembly GCA_033000465.1). Classification (NCBI taxonomy): domain Eukaryota; kingdom Metazoa; phylum Chordata; class Actinopteri; family Sciaenidae; genus Sciaenops; species Sciaenops ocellatus. The sequence goes on along the minus strand of CP136871.1, from coordinate 28,254,703 downwards.
GCGGAGGAAGAACAGGTAGGCCTTAAAGAGTCTTTTTCTGCTTTTACACTTATTACTTTTTCCCCCTCCTGCCATACATCGCCGTCGGTGCTCCAGCCCTCGCCCCCCCACCCCCCTCCTACCTTGGAGGTATTTTGGCCCTGTGCGTTGCGTGTGCGCACCGAAGCGAGCGAGCGGTGCTGGCTGGCTGGCTTGGTGCGCGGCCAGCGGGGTTTTTGTTGCGAAACGGTCCTGAAAGCGAAGCGGAAATGTATCGATTTGTGGCGCTTTATTGCCGCCGTTGCATCACTGTCAGATCCTTCCCGGCGGCTCGAGCTCAAGTGTTGCGAAACACAGGCCGAAGTCGCCTCGATCACCCTCCACACGTACGATATTCACTGGGGCTCTTTGGAGTTGGTGCAGACCGTGATATTGCAGCGGGGTGGGGGAAGACTGAGGGAGAGCTGGAGACGCTGTCTGCTTCCACATTTGGCCCATCGAGGAATGTGTACAGTAGAAACTTGGTTTATACTGTCATGCTAGTGATGTGGCTATGAAGAACTGTCTGAAGTGTAACATCATTCACAAACCAGTATCAGCAATAGGAAGTGCATTTTCTTCCATTTAGCAGGGCCTGCCTGCTGTGATGTGAAATATTGATGGAAGCATAAAAAAAGCTGTAAAGTTTCCCTTTTTGTTACATCCGTGCATACAAAACATACAGGATGTTATGTTGTAGACAGACAGTGTAATAAATAATCTGCTTTTAAAATGGTAAAGTCATCACATCACTCTGCTCTTAGATATTCATTTGCAGGTCGTAGGCCAAACTGATCTGAGTTTAGTTATTTTCTCAGTGTCTCAATGTTCCTGTAGACTTCCTCCGATTCAATCCAAATTTATTTAGTTCACTGTCAAAGTTGAATTTTGGGTAGCAGTTGCAGATCAGCTGATTTCTGATGATGGATTTAATTGAATAATTTCAGCTTTCGTATTATTCTTCATGGATTCACATCCTGATGAGCTTACCACACGTCCAAATCTGAATTAATTAGTGCACCCTGCAAAGTATCAGGTTAATTAGGTACACCTAAAGTAAAGAAAGCTCCATTGATCGTGAAGGACTGTTGCATTAGATGGTGTACCTCCATAATCTGGCAGCTGAGTGTAAAATCTAGCATTTATCTTGGTATCTTGTAGTTGCATCCAGTCAAACCTCCAGCAGCACAAACGTTACCAAACCAGAAGAAATCCAACACGAGCAGAGCAGATAGACAACGCTCAGTGCCTTTGTAACATTGTTCAGTTTGCTCTGAACTCAGATCAGATACTGCTGGAGGATTCCAGTCAGTTTGCACCAACTAGATTTTGAATCTTTGTATGATTTCTTCTTCTGTAAGTGCTCGTCATGCCGTGCCTTCTCTCCCCCGCTGACTCCTCATCATCTGGCCAGCAGAAAGCCTTATCTGGCTACTCCATTTCCTGTGTGAGCCAGGGCCCCCGCTAGGGTACCGGACGCCCTCATTACATCCACAGCCTTGTGGGGGGTGTTTGGGTGGATTGTGTGCGTGTGTGTGGTAGGGTGGCTCTCTCGGGAGCACATATGGGTGTAGTGGAACTTTATTCTAAAGGCAGCTGTTACAAGCATTTCCACTAGACTCGGGGGAAGGGGGGTTTATGAGTTACAGAGTGTGTGTATGTGTGTGTCTATCATGTGCTTTAGAGAAAATATGTGTGTGTTTGTGTGTCGAGTCTACTCCCAGGAAGCAGTGGAGTGAGAGAAATTGGGGAATAGGGAGAGAGTGACGTTATTGACTTCCTGTTTTGGTATTGACTCGTGCCAAATGGAACTGGCTGAAGTGAAGCGAAGGCGATTGGCAGCAGCAGCCCTGTGTTTGTAAATAGATTAGCATAGCATCTGTAATCAGATAGATTCTAGAGAGACAGCGTCAAGGGCAGACATGATTCCTCTTAAACACATAAAGTGAAGCATCAACCCCGTCAGGGTGGAATCATGACACTGCAGTAACCCTCCACCACTTCCCATAACCCTTCAATAGAATTTCCTACAGCTGAGACATTAATACAGTCACTGTGGTGTACTACGTGATTCCCTCTGGCTGGAATGTGAATACAGCACGTCACACAGTATGCCAATACTGAGAAATTACTGACTAATTCTTGTAAGAAAGGGTCGCGATGATAGTAAGTGAAACTATGAAAGAATGTGTGCCAGGAAGCCCCGACACTGACATGTGAATGCAATGCAGCTATTAATACAGTCTCCACCTTTGTTTAATAACTCAGAATGTGCACCATGAGGATGGCCTGTAGAGCTGTATGCAGGGTTAGTAATATGGATAGAAGAATAAAGGTAGTTTTTCTTTTTAATCTTAAAACTCAAAAAACGTCTGTCAGTTCTAGAAAAATCAAGAAATTCAGTCAGCAAACTGTTTTGAAGATAACGTTTTTAGCTAATCCAGTGCTGTGAATCTTTGGCAATCATGTTGACAATTAGTAGTAAAAAATATTATTTGGGCAACAATGTTAATTGAGCACTCTTTTACTAAAGGTAACGTGCCAAAATTAGCTGGTTCCAGTTGCTCAAATATGAACGATTTGTGATTTTTGTAGTGGTTTTTGGTCATAGTTAACTGAATATTTATGAGTTTTTAGTCAGACAAAACAATAATTGTAACAGGAATCTTTCAATATTTTTGGACCTGTAATAGAGAAAATAATTGGCAAATTAAGTAATAATGAAAATGCTTATTAGTTGCAGCGCTAAAATCAATGTACTTCATCACATTACATCCTGTAATGGCCTCATGAGTAAAACCACTGATTTTTGTTACCTCTGTATAAACAGTACCCTAAAATCAGTTGACATATCTCCTGTCTCATGGTCGCCCAACTGTTAACTGTGCATTATGATGACTCTTTACTTTTTGAATCAGAAAACACTTTCTGCGGTGTGCAACATACCACAGTATACAATATAATATACACTATGATATATGCAAATGAGTCTATACTATGTCTCACCACACAAACCTAAAATATGTCCTGTGATAGTGACATTAATTCTGTTTAGCTGTCATTGAGGTCAAATTTTGATTGTTCCAGCCTCTCAAATGTTTTTTTCTTTGTCTTCTTTTATCGTGAATTGAATATCTTTTTGAGTTTTGGACTTTTGGTTGGACGGATGACAAAATAATAATCATCACAGCCCAGGTTTATGGTCCATGTACACTACTTTCAGCTCATGCATCTTCATTGAAATTGCTGGCCGGGGTGAAATTTAGAGGTAGTGCGACACTACACACTACTGAGTGGCTATTAGCATTTACCTCAGGGTAGTAAACAAGCGTATAAGGGAACTATTGTGTGTTGTATTGTGTTTTTCTGTGACGTAATAGTTGCGCCCTGTGGCAGTGAGTTATCTGGGCCATGGTCTCTAACCTTTTTGGACCTGTGGACCGGGCTGTTTGGCAAAGAACCGAGCACAGCTTCATCCACTAACTCACAGCACTGCAGGCACATACCATAGTGAAGCTAATCAATTAGCTATTGACAGTCACCGTCAACCGCCAATGAACAACGCCTGAAAACAAGCAGGATTATGTAATACCATCGCTTGTGTTCAAATGTTGCACTCAGCATTTCAGAACAACAAGCTGAAAACATAAAGTCCTCAGAACCAGTAAATAAAAATACTTGTGATCAGATAATAATTCTGTACTCGCACCAACCTCTCAATCTAGTAAGATCCATGTCAGGCAGTGTGAGCCAGAATTAAGTGTTTTAAAATGTGTTATCAAGAACTTAGAGGAAATATTCTCCCATATCAGAGCGGGAGCAAGTCAAGCAAATATTTATGTATCCTCCAGGAATTGAATAAGTCACTCCTCCGCAGTGAGTCTTCCAATGCAGTCTAGTGTGCTATCATGAAAACAAACTGGTTCATCCTCAAATTCCATCCTGGCGGATATGGCCCCTAGTGCAGAAAAACCAAACAAGACTGGCTTCTCCAGGAACAGAGGGTCACTGCGTGGAGTTGGCAGGCTCTCCTTAAAAGGCTAAGAGAGAAAGAGCAGCTGTCAGACCATTGAAATCTTGGAAACTTGAGTGTACCTGACAGCAATCTGACAGGAAGTTGTCTTTGGCCAACACCGAAGGATTAATGCTTCACAGTGCAACAACAAAGAGCAGACTTACTGTAGAAAAGACAGTACCACGGAATGATTCATCTGGTAAAGTCGAGTCCAAAACAATTTGATGACCATAAACAACTCTGACATTGTGACAGAGACCGACTTTGTAGATCCACGCAACTACAAAGCAGAAATGAAATATGCATTCTCAACCCCAGAAAAAAATACTTGTTAACGTGTTCACCAAATCCAATTTCTACTGTAGCTCCAGATCTGATGTCTTGTCAACATTCTATTAGTCTTACTGAAGTCTTACTAAATCATTTTGCTATAATAAGACAAACCGTTTCTCTGAGTGCATACAGTATCTACGATTCTTCATGTTTAGTTTAGTTTACAGAGCTTGATTTTGCAGCAGACCAACTTGAAGCAACTTTCAACAGCCATAACTAATCGCACACCCAAGATCTTGGATAATCCCCCATGTCCTCACTTCTCAGTGGTGTTCTGTAAATGGAGCTGGCTAAGATTCAGGATGTACACTTCCTGGTGTGATCAACATGTGGTCATACGTTCAGAGGTGGTCGCTGGTGAAGGACGTGGATGACCTCCTTCATCTTTCTCTGGTCGTCCATTTGTTCCTCATCAACGGCTCAGAGATGCTTTCTCAGTCGAGGCTTTGACTGGTTCTGGTCCAAGTCCACAAATAACCCAACATCTGCCAAATAAGTCCATGAGATGTGGTTGAAACTCTGACAAACAAACTTCCTTGCTTAAAATTAGCATAGTTATACAGGACTAAAAAGAGACGACCTCTCCCATTAAAAGCAGGCAAACTGGAATAAACAGTGAGGTTGATAGTTCGGCTGTGTTATGAAACATTTCAGTTTTATGTTTAGTCAATATTTTATGTGAAATCTGCTCAAAATAATCAGATCCATTTTCTCCCCCGCACGTTTTCCTCCATGAGAATCGGATATGAAACGACGTCAGCCCTGTCAGGTGCACTCGTCCCTCATCCCTTGCATGTTAAGGCGTGAACAGAGCAGAAGCTACAGGCCCTCCTGTCTGTGAAAGCACTGGCTTTTCCTGAGGAGACACAGTGGCATCCTGTCTTTTAGGCTCAGTACTCGTCAGTGATCGTTTTGTATTCCTAAAGAGCCGTGGGCTCCCAGAACTTGACTTCCTGTCTCCCATGCATGCCCCACCGCTCCTGTGCCTCACCAGAGAAGCGGAGCCCTGTGTTTTTTTTTAAAGCGCGAGCTTTCACTGCCTCCTCTGTCGCCTTTTGACGATTCCCTGGGTGCTGACTCGCTAACTCTGCGGGTGCTGAGGGTGGTGGGGGTGGGTTCCTGAGGGAGTGTATAATAAGAGCAGAGGGGAGGACAGGAAGCCCCTGAAAGACTGCTGGCTACATGCATAAGTTATTCGCAAGATGGGTAGAAAGCCTTTATGGTAAACACATTTTCCAAAACACGAGTGCAGTGTATGATGTGAATGTAACTGGGTGTTTTCAGATATAAAGCAGTATCTTAATGTTGTGTTTCATCAGGAAAAAGTCACTTTTTAACTTAATTCTGCAGTGGCCTTAAACTCTACGTAGTTTTACAGTCTTTGAGCTCATTGTTTTACCTGTTCAGGCTACAGTTTTACTCTTTTAGGTCACTCTCACTGTGCTCATATTGTCGCCACATTTGTCAGACAGGCACAGTTGGTGAACATAGATGTACATTCAGTAGTTAAAGGGCCAGGTTTCACCAAAACTGAAGACAAGATGACCAGAAACAGACTCTCAGTGAGTGCTAATGATGTTCTCTATCTGCTGGATGTGTCAATAGGCCAGCGCTGATAACTTTCTGGAAACTTTCCATGGCCAGTAAGCAGTGTGCTATTTGCATGTGATAGCAGATATTCAAATGTACTTGCATGAAATCTGTTTGTTTTAGTCAGAATTATGCTAATATATATTTTCCCCAACTATATTTAAGTTGCCTGTTAAAGGCCAACCTTCAATTTTGTAAATTCCCGGTGTATTCCTGTTTGTTCCCATAAATTCCCTTCCCATGGAAAGTTTCCAACTTTGAAAATTCCCAGAATTTTGCAACCCTAATTTCATCACAAATATTTAGTTTATAGTTTCCACTGCCAAAAAAATAATCAGTCATTGTTTGTTTTGAAAAATATTCCAAGTACTGTGAACTTCTGCACATTCCTGCATAGAACTGTTCTTTTTATTTGAAATAAGATAATGTACATACAGTATTTTTTAATTAATGTTTATTATGCACCAAAACACCAAGACAAAGTGTGTGTGAAAATCTACATAGCAAGACAACTCAGAAACAGTCTTATTATGTTTTTTAAATGTTGTACGGGGGTGTCTAATTTATGCCACGTAATCAGCAGTGATCCATTGCAGCGTCAGTTCCACTCTTCCTCTCTTTCTTTTCCTGTAGCTGTAGCATGAAGCATGTTAAATTGCACATGTGTAAGCTTTGCCATCAGTTTGATGGCCAGTTAATCATCATCAAACCTAAAACGGACACGATATCTCAGCACTCGATAACAACATGTTCTGGCTTTATGCCAAGTACAATTAAAAGTCTGAGGATGTCGCCTTGTCATTATTGCAGCTTCATGTCATTAAAAAAATGGTTCAGCAGGATTCCATCTTCCTCGCCTCTCATGCTCTTGCGCTCACTTTGTTAGTTCTAAACTGGAAGTACTCTTACTTCACATGCGTCACTCCTTGTTCTTTTTAGCTCAGCCATTCACTGGAATTTTTTTGTCCCTTCACGGCTTTCACAAAGTGCCAAAACATTCCCCAAGATAGCTGTGGTTAACACACGAGATGAAGCAGCAAAACTGAGGAAGAACTTGTGTAAAACCAATCGTTTCGGTTGGGCGCACAAATTATAGTTCACACATTTTATTTTGTACCTCCCTGTGTATGAACGGTCGCAGTGAGCAGCGCTCTTCAGACTATACAACAGCATATGAAACTATTGTAGACATCTGACCAGGCCATAAAATTGTCAAATATTTTGTGAGGCCGTGTAGATAGCACTTCCTCTGAGGATGTATCAAGTTTAAAGCCCAGTTTCACTTCCTTCCCTTCTGACCTCACAATGATGGGAGTACAAAGTTTGTGACCACATCTGTGTCTGTTTCAGGCTACCAGGCAGTTTCTGGAGGAAATCAACAAGTGGACCAGTCAGCATGGAGTGTCACCGTTGTCCAGGGAATTGGCCGTCAAGTTCCTCATGGCCCGCAAGTTTGACGTCCTCCGAGCTATTGAGCTATTCCACAGCTACAGGGTAAGAGAGGAGTCATGTAGATAAAAACAAACTTCTTGCTGCTAATCTATACATCGGCATCCTCTGAGAGCCATGTTGGAAGTCCTCTAAACAGTGGCTATGAACAGCTGAACAGCTATCAGTAGACACAGGGAGTTTGCACACTCCCCATGTTAGTTTTTGCGATAAATATTTCATGTCAGCATATGAGTGTGAGCTAACCAAGTGGGCTGCTATTAGCTACTATTATCACTTTATGAACACCTATGGACTGCACAGCAGGTCACAGAATTTAGTCGAAGCAGCCTTTTAGTTTAGCTACTTTTTCAAGTTGAGTTGAAACTTTCAATGAAGTACATTGAAACTAGAAAGTTTTAAGGAGAAGTTATGCCTCTAAAATATGCAAATGAGTCTAATTTATGGGCATTTTTCTAAAATTCCAAATGACAGTCTGGACTGGAAGTTGGAGTTTCATAAAGATAATTCAAGTTAGCCAGTAAAATCTGCTGCTTGTGAGGGCTGGGATTGTTTGAAACCTGACCAATGATACAGCATTACCTGAGTTAAGGTTATAACATCAGCACCTTAGTTTGGGATATATTAACATTTTAATCCTTATTTCATTTAATAAAATACCCCAGGTTACACTAGACATTGGTGTTAAACTATTGGTCTAGATACAAACTGTTAAAGGTACAGTGTGTAGGATTTAGTTGCATCTAGTGGTGTAATCGCTGCATTGCAATCTCCTCACATCACCCTCACCTTCATAGTGTAAAGGAGAAACAACACTTTAAAGGCCCTGTCTAGAGTCACTATTTAGTTTGTCTGCTCTAGGCTACTGTACAAACACGGTGTTTCAACATGGCGGCCTCCATGAAAGAGGACCTGCTCCCACTGTAGATATAAAAGGATCATTTTTATGTGAAAAAAATAAAAAGATTCTTATTTTACATGCATGAAAACATAGTTATGAATAGTATATTCCATGCCTGCCTTATTCTGAAAATAAAGGCCCCAAATCTCACACACTGAACCTTTGAGTCAGAAAAGGTTATTTTATAACAAAGAATAAGTAAACTTAAAATAGTTTCCAATACCTGATGTTATTAACACATTTTGTCTGTACTCTTTAAGTATTTAAAGCCCAGTGTGTAAGATTTAGGAGTATGTATTGGCAGTAATGGAATATAATATCCATAAGTATGTTTTCATTATGTACTGTGTATATGTGAATAATCGGCTAAAATAAGAATTGTTTTTGTGTTTTTGTTGCTTTAAAGCAAGCTCTTTATATAAGAGAGCAGGTCCTCTTCCATGGAGTCCGCCATGTTTCTACAGTAGCCCAGAACAGACAAACCACACGCTGGCTCCAGACTTTTTATGTGAATTTCACAGCCAGACATTTTCCTACATGTGTGGAAGGAGACGGTGAGGCGTCAGAGTATTCAGTTGGTTGCAATCTGCCACTAAACCTTACACACTGGCCCTTTAAGGTTTGATACTCGGCCGTGTCATTTTAAAGTTGTGAATGTTAAGAGATCCATTCGCCTGTCTCATCACTCTCAGTGTGCAAACAGGTGTCAGAGGCAGAAGAGGCAAATGTCACGACATGAAGAAATAGTTTCGGAAGAGCTGATTCATCTCGAGCAAGAACTCAGGTTGTTTTGGTGAAAACATAGTTTCCAGTTTTCTGTAACCTAAATTTGGAAACATATCTTAAGTCGTCAGTGTAAACACTTAGTCTTTCAGCGTTATCACAAGGATCTCCACCCACGCTGGAACAACCTTTATTCTTTTCATGCTCCTTTTACTGAATATCAGCAATTATTTCCACAGAAATAATTGTATAATATTAGACTTAAAGTCTGTAACGAGTTGTGTGTGACACATAACTGCAGTTTCCCACCTGTTCTCATTAATTCAGATAGACAGAAATAACTGACACACTGCAAAGAACAATGAGTAAAATCAGGACAACATATGATGTTACATCCTACGTCCGTATTTGAAATCGATCTGTACCTAATGCAAAAGTATTCAAGTTCCTTTTCAAAATAAAAGACATCAGTCAAAGAACACAGAGATACAGGTTCACCCGGAGGTAGAAAGGTAGAGGACATGTAAAGCATCTTTACCACACCCTCGGCACGGTAACACAAGGCCGACTTCATTGAACAAATGTTCTTAGAAGCCCGAGCCAAGGAAGAGATCGCCTAAACAGATGCACCAAAAAACCTGGAGCCAGACGCACGCACACACACTTGCACACTCACTGAATTATACACCGGGGGCATATTTCAAGAAGCAGCATGCAGGCTTATTCAGCTTTTCAGAGATCTTGAAGCTTATCACGAAATAAGGGTTCACTGGTAGCTACAGCCGAGGTTATGAGTTATGAGTTTAGAGTAAATGAGGAACAAAGTTTCAAAGGGAAGGGCTGCATGCAAATTAATATTTAACACTATGGCAGAATTGAATATTTGTAATGTATTGATGAGGTGGAATTTAGTGTGTCTGTGCATGAACTTCTCTGTTTTTTATGATCTTATGGGAGTTTTTTTGCAGCATTCGAGGTAGAGAGCAGCTGTTCATCTATATTGAACATTAATAATCTTATCCTTTTTGTTTCCTGTTTGTTTGTTATGCTGTTAGCCACCTCCCTGGGGAGAACCGTCAAACTGAAAATGGCCATGTTTGAAAGATCTACAGCAGCTATCTGTATATCTATAAGTATGCTCCGTAGGCCGCCTGACTGTGTGCCACAGCTCACAGACTCACTGAGGGCAGATCATAACAGAACATAGCAGAGAAAAGATGTATGCTCCCTACATGTCACTGAAATAGCAGTTGGTGACCTTGATGATATTATTACCGTCAAACCGGAAAATGATGATCGCGATGAAACCTCGAGAACGGGGCCAGTGGATCAGACAGCAGGTCTCATTTACTTTATGGTCTGAAAATAGCATCGAGATAATAACATAATCAAGACCTTCTCCTCCGAGCCACGTAATAACTACCAGTGAGTTAAGGATAATGTCTCATTTTCTCCCTAAATGGTCTATACTGCTGTAAATTGCATTCTGGCCAAATTTGAACAAGCAAAATGGGATTTATCTGCTCCGATCTGCTCCGGTTTATCCACCGCAGCAAACGGAAAGTTCCCAGACGTCTCGCACAGACTCTAATGACCTGAATAGCTTCAAGACGTGGCAGGATTTTACCACCTACCTTTTCAGTAAAGTCGCTTCAATCACCAAGGTGGGTTCTCATTTCTGCAGCGAATAGTTGGCCCACATAAACACGACTCATTTATGAAAGCCTTGAATGTGACTTTGAGAAGGATTAAGTCCCCCCCGCCATGCCACAGTTCATTTAACTCGGTTTAATGCTGCGTCAGCACCGGGACAGAGGCCGGGCACAAGTAATTTGTCAGAACAAACTAAAGGGGGAAAGTTTCCAGTGAAGTGCTTGTTTGGTCGTGGGGGATGTGCAAACAGACGAAGGTGCCATTCAAACTGAGGAGGATGGCTGTGCGAGCAGAGTCTAAACTCAGTGTTTGTGTCTTGTACCACGTACTGTAACTGACACGTGAGCAAGCTCAACTGACACCTTCAGATCTTTATGAATAGGAGCTCTTAGATGAAGCATGAAGTGTCACATCATCATCCAGAATCATGTTCATACTCTACAGAACTGATTTTCTGCCAAAAAGCTGCATTTTATTGGTCAGAAAGAAAGTTTAGTGTCCAGAACATGATCTAACATATGAACTAAATCTTCAAATATACTTATGAACAGTGCTGTTTCTTTCTTATAAATAAAACATGACTAAGCTGTTTTTATTGATTGAGTTCTGTGGCATTATTCACAAACTGTAGATGGTGTCAAATATTGTTTTTCATTTCATCTCAGGAGAAAAAAGTCTTAAGAGCAAACCAAACAAACGGGAAGCAAAATGTAATGTTCATGTTATGTGCCTGATACATTAAAAGGAGTAGTTCAACATTTTTTGAAATACAGTTGTTGGATGAGAAGATTGAACTCACTCATGTTTCAGTCTGTTAGCTTAGCAAAAAGACTGGAAACGGAGGCAAACGGCTAGCCTGGCTCTGTTGGAAGTCCCTCTAAAACCCACTGATTGGCATGTTTATGTCTTGTTTGTTTGATATGTGCAAAAACTATCGTGTAAAAATGACAATGGATTCAATACATGGATTTAATGAACAACATACTTGTTAATTAGTGAGTTGTAGACGTGCTGGTGGATCATTTAACTCTATCTCAGGTGTCGGGTAAATGTCTTTAAAGTAAGGCATTAGTCTGTCTGCAGAGCTCTGGTATTACATTACATATGTACATATTAGTTTTTCTTTCATATTTGTCTTCCATTACTAATCTTTAAAGAAGCAGGAACAGGAGAGCTGCAGTAACTGTGAAATCAGTCAATAGACGCAGTTTCCATCACGTCTTCTCTATGAAAGTCGAAGCAGTGTAAGTGATATTAAAATTATAAAGGAAAGTATTTTGTTATCACAGTTAACGCGCCACATTATTAAAAAAGAAAAGTCAGTAAATGGAAAGGACACCTCCCATGCTCGGTCCTTTTTAGAACGATATAAAAACTCCCACACAAACTCCTCGGGGGATTTAAAGGAATGGAAACCTTGCAGAGAGGGATCCTCTTGGCAGGAAAGTTAGGCGTGTAATTCTCTATTGTTCACAGAGAGGAATTCACCTCAAAGTCGACGGCCTGTTCTAGCTACTCGGCAGCCTGACTTCACCTGCTGTGATCTGTTCTCTTCAGGAAACACGTCTTAAAGAAGGAATCGTCAGACTTCAGCCTCAGGAAGAACCTCTGCGCTCGGAGCTGCTTAGCGGAAAGTTCACTGTGCTGGTAAGAGTCTTTAGTAAATCTCCACTACGCCTGGCATCTGTTTGATGGAAACTTCTCATCGCATGTCATATTACAGAACAATTAAAGGATAAGGCAGGCAATATTCTATCATTTCCCCATTATAAACAAATTAAATGAAAAGGCCGACACTGAATTAATCATACCAATATCATACTGTTCCCGTAAACCTCCATTGTTATCCAGAAACTAGTGAAACCACATGACCAGTGAGCTGCCTGCTAGAGCACCAGATGTGTATTAATCCCCAGCGTCAAATAGTCCCCAACAAATGCTGTTAAATGTTAAAAAACTACAGTGACCAGCTCTTTTAGGAAATGACTTAGCCTTTATTTGAAGTGAAACACGATGCTCATGACCTGCTTTTAAAGATTTACATCTTCAGTAGAAAACCAATGGGCTCGGGTCAGAGTGCCACAGGCATTGTGGGGGAGTCAAAGCACTGAGACCGGCATTGTTGCTTTTGGTATTTGTGGACAGGAAAAATATAGAATAACACAAGCTTTATCCTTTAACGTCTGAGCTGTTAATGCTGTATACAGCTGATGTTATCGTGTTTTTTTTGTTAATTCATTTTGTAGAAGGCTGCTTCTGTACATTTTATCCTAATCTAAAACATGCTTCAGGTCTCTATTAAATGGAATTACTCAGGCCGTGACAAAGCCAACAAAAATGCTCCGTTGGACGTGTTCAGACCGTTCACTCGTCTTGGGTTGGATGCGTCATAAATGACAGTTCTTCTTGACGTGTAAAGGAACCGGCTCGGTTCAAGGATCAATCAAGTCAGTAACCTTGAAGGATCCCGGTTTGCTAATGGAACGAGTTAACTTGACACTGACAAGAAGGTTTGGGGTACAAACTCTGAAAGTGAGCTCTCCTAACGAGGAATGAAGGGTCATTTCTGGAGTGCAAGTTATTGATTGACTTATGTGCCAAGTGGATTTCCTGTGCCAGATAAATTTAGCCTTTTGTCAGCCAAATCTCAACCACAAAAAGATGCCCCCCCACCACTCCCCCCTTCAACACACACACACACACACACACACACACACACACACACACACACACACACACACACACACACACACACACACACACACACACTTGCGTTTCCCCTCTTCCTTCCTCATTGACGTGCCACAGTGGCATTGATGCTGCACATCCTCTCGTCTGACGTCGGAGTTCTCCAGTCTCAGCAGCGGGCTTCATATCCTGTCTGAGGTATTTTTAGCCCCCGTGCCCGAGAACACAGGCTTATTTGCTTACAAAGGACAGCGCCGTAGTACCTTTGGTCAGTGACTTCATTCACGTGAAGAGCCTCTAGTTTCTTTTGACACCAGCAGCCTGACCCCTGATCAGGGTTTGACATGAAAAATATGTATGAAAAACAAAAAAAAGAGCAGTGAGAGCTGCAGCATCATTATTGACAAGAAATGTTCCTCCTGCTGAATTGTTGACAGCCCTTTTTGGCAGCATGCCAGTAACCAGCACATGAACTTAGGTGCCCCCCTGTGGTCATTGTTCATCCTTCGTATTTGCAGAGCTTCGATTCCACATAATTTCTATGAAAAACACATTCACTCACTGATTCATGCGTTTTATGAGAAGTTAAATCACAGGAGTTTTTGAGAACAGTGAGGATTCATAGAACCCAGTGTTAGTATTGTCAACAGTTGAGTAAAGGGAGTAGTTGTGACACTAGGTTGAATGCTGGTATAACCTGTTAGTTTTGTGTATTCCTTCCAGAGTGTACGGGATCCTTCGGGGGCCTCCATCGCCTTGTACACAGCCAAACTTCATCACCCAAACAAGACAGGCAACCACGTGGTGCTCCAGGCCCTCTTCTACCTCCTGGATCGTGCTGTGGAAAGGTGAGGATGCTGGTTTTAGGTAGAAACTGGAAACCTCAACAAATACACGACTCAGTTCATTTACACATAGGTCTGTTTTCCATTCACAGTGCTGACCTGTTTGTTAAGATATCCAACTTGTGTTTGCCCACAGCTTTGAGACCCAGAGGAATGGCTTGGTGTTCATCTACGACATGGCGGGTTCCAACTACACAAACTTTGAGCTGGACCTGAGCAAGAAGATCCTCAACCTGCTCAAGGTAGGAATTTTCATTATCCATAAATATATGATGTATACAAATGTATGTGAGAAGTCCTGAGAAACAGGTGTGTTATTCACAGGGTTAAGATGTAAACTTATTGTAAACACTACAACATATTTTGAGAGGAGGCAGGTTGAATTTTCTGCCATCTTATAATAATTCACTCCTCTCTGTGCCGAGGTTAATACATAACTGTTGAGTTGTGTCCTTTTCCTGGGAAGAAGCAGATTGATTAAAATGGGTTTAGTGTCTTCCAGGAATTTAGTGCCTGTCTAAAGGGCAAAATGAATCACAGGACGAGTTGACGCATAAGAATGATTAAAAAAATCATACGCTGTGTGGCTGTGTAATACTTATTTTGGCAGGTACCTGCAAGTATGCTTACATGTGAGTGATATGTGCTGTGAGGAATTACTAGTTTGTCATCTGGAGTCAATAATACACTTATTAGTACTAGCGGCATGGCAATGCTCATCATATTTATGTTGTGGCACTCTGTTCTCCAAATATTAACTAACTGTATTATTTTTAACTTTATTTTACACACAGCAAACTGTCACATGACGAATTCAATTAATTCTGTTCAACAAATTGTAGCGTTTATACGTTGTGCCGTCCTCTCTCCACCAGGGGGCGTTCCCTGCCAGGCTGAAGAAGGTGCTGATCGTCGGGGCCCCTGTTTGGTTCCGAGTGCCCTACAATCTGCTCAGCCTGCTACTCAAGGAGAAACTTAGGGAGAGGGTAAGTGGAGGAGCTTGTTTCTCGTTTTTTAATACTTTCTGTATTTATGATACTTTTGAAAGAATCTGCTTAATTTATCTGGAGTGGCCTACAATGAGTGAACTGGCAATTCAATGTCATTGATTGTTGCCAGTGATCATTTGATTAGGGGGTTCTCTCTAACCACTAATCCACCATGCTGCCTCATCTATTCCTGGGATGTTAATGCTTCAATCACTGGGGTCGATCACGCTGCCACATTACTGTTGCAGAAGAATTTAATTAGTGTGGATCTCCATAGAGACGGAGTCACCTGATGGCTTACTGTAACAAACAAAACAAATGTTGCATGCTGGTTGTCAGCAAATCAACCAAAGGACAAAAGAGTTGACGTTCACGTCGTATTTGGTAGTTACACTGCAGTGGGTCTTTCTCTTTCTCACTCCAGGTTCAGATGGTGAAAATGGCCGAGCTGCGCCAACACCTCCCAAGAGACTGTCTTCCACAGCACCTCGGCGGCCTGCTGCCGTTGGATGCATACAGCTGGAACCAGCAGCTACTGGCTGGTCAGAACGGCCTCGTAGACCCAGTGGATGAGCTGGTGGGTATCCCGGTGGAAGAGGCTTCCATTCACGTCCCCGGACCGGAGTCGATGCGCCCGCAGGAGCTACTGACACACCTCGGCAGGCTTCAGCGCTCAGGCATCCATCAAGAGTACGAGGAGCTCCGCAAGGAACCGCCGCCTGGAACGTTCCACTGTGCACAGTGAGTTCACAGCAGCAGACATCCTGTATCTGCTGAAGACTTCAGGGCAGACGTCTACAGCTCTTTTATGTTAAATGTTTAACTGATTTGATAATTGTTTCATCATTTTCAAGCAAAAATAGCAAAGATTTGATGGTTTCAGCTCATCAAATGTGAGGATTTGATGTCTGTCTTTGTCATGTGTGACAGCGAATTGAATACATTTGGGTTTTGGACTACCTTGGGCTTTAGGAAATTGTAATAGGCAGAAATGATTCAAATCATGTGAATCATGATATTGTTTTTACTATTTCTAGATTGTCATTGTTAAGTATTGGCTCCAGCAGTACTTGTCATTGAGCATTTTTGGGATTATTTTCATTCTACAGAGCAGCCTACAATCAGGAGAGGAATCGCTACGGAGACGTGCTGTGCCTCGACCAAACAAGAGTTCGCTTGAAAGCCAGAAGGAACGAGGTTGGTTCCTTTTTCAAATATTGCAGGTGTCATTCATATCAAAAGGAAAAAAAGACTGCCAGTTCCATTCATGCTAATTCTCAGCTGCCAAGAAATGTGCCAAGCTTGAACATTTTGAAAGGCTGCCACATGGCCAGTTTTCTGCTTTTCAAGCTTGCTGGTGTTTGTCCAGCCTGAGAACGAGTGTAACCAAAGTATTTTCATTCTGCTGTGTTTACTCTAAAAAAAAATGTAATACTCCATCAGCTCCTTGAGGACAGCTGAGCTTGTACAATCTCATTAAGGTCATAGCACGATTTAGCTTTTTAGTGTTTGCTTGAACGGACATGATGTATTTCAGATGTTGCAAAGGTTACTGCAGCAAAGCTTTGTTTCCACAGAGATCAGACTACATCAACGCGAGCTTCATGGACGGCTACAAACAGAAGAGTGCATACATTGGTACTCAAGGTATGATGACTGTCACATAATCTTAGTTAATGCTCTCTGGATACTTATAATATTAATTTGAATCTGTCAACATGCAGTGTCACAGGATCTTACACTGGTTGGCTCTGTAAAGCACTTTGTAAAACTCTTTTTTTTTAAAGGTGCTATATAAATAAAGTTATGATTATTAGTGTTTCTAGATGGATATATAGATGGTTATGTTTATATTATGTTTTATATATTATAAGAAAATCAGTCATTTTGCAAACAAAAAGATTGAATTCATCAGATTTAATTTGTGGGTGTCAGTAAAAGGTAAATGTCAGTGGACCAAGCACTGGACCTTGTGGTACGCTGATATTAATTTAAGAGCATTCAGAGATTTAGAAATATAGCAGAACATAAACCATGAGTCTGTTGAGGTGAGGTGAGGTGAGGTGAGGAGAATTATTGTTGAGGATATCAGCATTCAGCTTCGTGTTTATACAGAGATTTAATAATCACTCCTTTGAGAGCAGATGCAAAATGTATTAAGAGAGGCAGGTATGACTGTTGAGCAGAGCAGGGCCTGATGATCAGAAGGATCGCCTTAATGAGTTTGTCAGGGGGAGGCGGGTCAAACAGAGTTAAGTACGAATTTTCTGAAGATATCTCGGGTGAATTTTCTCAGACAGACATAATGTACTGCATGTGCATACAACAATATACACTGAGGTCAATCTTGTGATTTATATTATTATTTTTTACTACCATATCAAAAAGTAATGGTTGTCTTTGTTAGTGTTTGGTACCACTGTAGCTCATTGGCCTGCTGTTCCATACAATCAAATGAATATGACTGAACTGAAGTCATTTTAATGTGCTTTGAATCTCTGTGTAGGACCACTGGAAAAGACATACAGTGATTTCTGGAGAATGGTCTGGGAACAAAATGTGCTTGTTATCGTCATGACAACCAGGTAATTTGGGTTCATTCATACTTGATTGTTGAGTAAAAAAAGTGAATGGTTAGTCAGAATTGTACCTGTGATTTAAATGTATTTAATCAAGTATGTCCTGTCTTTGTGCTGCAGGACAGACGAGGGCAGTCGGAGGAAGTGTGGACAGTATTGGCCTCTGGATGAAGGGGGACAGGAGGTCTACGGCCATATGGCAGTGGTTAACCAGAGGGTTGACCACCACACCCACTACAACCACACCACCCTCGAACTGCACAACACTGAGGTACAACCATGGACTACTGCAAGAACACGTATTGCAAGAGGAAACTGCACAATGTGGAGGTTTCCCATGTATCAGTATCATTTAACAACAACAACAAACAACTTGTTGAAGCATACTAGTTACATACACGCTTAATAGTGTCAGTGATATTTTTCTAATAAATTGCTATAGTGACAGCTCTTTATCCGGCTTGGATGGAAGCAGGACAAGCAATGTAGCCCAGATAATGCTTGGCCGGGTGCAGTAACATCTTAAAACTCAGCACAGAGCAAAACTAGCTGTTTCCCCAAGTTTCCAGTCTTTACTTCTTGCTAAGCTAAGAGGATGCTTGCTCTTTATATATATAGCATACTAGGGTTGTCAGAAGTGTTGATGTCACTTGGTGCCACATTGGTTGGAATATCAAACTATCACTGTAATGTTACGAGTAAGCATGTAACTAAACCCATCTTTTATCCATTCAGACATGTGAACAGAGACAAGTGAGTCATTTCCAGTACCTCAGCTGGCCTGACTATGGCGTTCCGACCTCAGCAGTGACCCTCATCGACTTCCTGGGAGCTGTGAAGAGACAACAGAGGAAAATGGTGAAGGCTTTGGGACTTCAGTGGGCAGGCCACCCACAGGGACCCCCAATGGTGGTCCACTGCAGTGCAGGGATTGGGAGAACAGGTGAGACCCTTTTTATTTAGCATTATGAGATTAAAGTATGTAAAGCTTTAGACCACATGTAAATATAGAAAGCCTCAATTTTAAGATGCTATTGATTGGTATAACTGTGCTCTGTTGTCGGCAGGTACCTTCTGTGCCCTGGACATCTGTCTGGCCCAGCTGCAGGACGTAGGCTCACTCAATGTATACCAGACGGTGCGTCGCATGAGAACACAGAGGGCCTTCAGCATTCAAACCCCGGACCAGTACTACTTCTGCTACAATGCCATTTTGGAGCACGCCCAAAGGCAGGGTCTGCTCCCAGCCAATCAGTGAGCTTCAGCCCTGACTTCCCAAACCAGTCCATGAGCCCTGAAATTTCTGCAGTCAATCTGTTAACCCCAAGCCGTGTTGTGTGACCAATTAGTGAGCCTAGGAAAATAAACTTCCTCACAGAAGCTGTCCTTTGAAACGAGGCCATTCTTCATTTGCAAGCCAGACCAAGACGAGACAGTGACAAGAAACGGAGTGTTGACATTACGATGTCTCAATGTGATAACAGTCTCGCCTCCAACAATGTGACATTTTGTTTTTGCTGAACATATCTCAGAGAGTATGTGGTAGCGTGAAACAAACTGCTCCTGTTTTGTGCAGTTCTGTGGTCAGGCTCGTCGGGCGAAGTGATCGAGATGACGTTCATTAACTTTTTTTCTTTATTTATCTGCCACTTTTAAATCGATGGTTCAGGGGACCTTTAAAGGAGGAGTTCACCTCAAAATAAGAATTAAATCATTATGTGCTCTTTCCATATCCTTAAAACTCCACAAAAGTTTGTAAGATGGTGAATTTGAAGATTTGTAGACTATCTTGGTTGGCACCAAATTTAATTTAACTTTATGTGTACAAATGATATTTATTGGAGTTTTAAGTGACATGAACAAGATGCAAGTAATTGACACGATTTGAATTTCGGGGTGAAATGATCCTTCATTTTTACTCAAAACCAGGAGCTGAAATCTCTACTGTCATGCGACAATAATAGGGTTTAAATCATTACGTCTTTTTATGGTAAGTTAGGTAAGTTTTTACACCTCGTGTGTTCTCGAAATATTGCGGTCACCGTAGTGCATTTTTAGCACATGGTATATGTCCCGTAGCTGGTACGAGCTAGTTGTGCATAGTCTCAGGAGTGTCATACTGAACACAAGAAGGTGAAACTGCCTGACTTGTTGCCAAAAAAGAAATATTTAGTCAAAAAGCATTTTGCCAAGTTGTTGTCTTTTCCCGTGAGGTTGCATGATGCATTCTCCTCTGCCTCAGTAAATATCCCCTGAACGGTAGTAAAGAGGGGAAACTAAAGCACATCCAAAATGATCAGGCTGTAAACTCCCCTTTGTGATCACTCATTAAATTGTTGTCCACGTGAATTCCTCTTCAGTTTTTTTGTTTCTAACTGTATCCACTGAAAGCCATGCCTTCCATCTCTCCTACATGTTGAGATTTTCTGACCTGCAGTACAGACAGTGATCAGCGTCTGGCCGCCTTTGCTAACTAGCAGTGCCATCGTGCTTTAGTGATTGTGGCGATGTATTGCTAAGTGCCCTCTCATGCGCGCACACACACACACACACACACATTTAGAGCAGTCTGCAGTGACTATGCCATCGACACGTACATCTGTGGAAGTCATCAGTTAAGACCTCATGAGTAGTGCAATACTTTTTTTTGTTTTGTTTTGTTGTTGTTACACAGATCACGTCTTAGCACTTTTAAATTACTCTTCCCAACGTGCTCTGAGATTAGCCGTCATGGCGACAGGATGGGATGACAAATTGAACTTAATAGCAATTCTGTAGGTCTACATGTGATGCTGGGATAACTTGATTGTTATTGTTAAATTTAGCAATGCTTAAATATGAAACATTTAGTGACATTTTGGACTTACTGTAAACATCTGCATAGAGCTTTATTGGGACAAATCAAGAGGATTTTACAGGGAAACCAGAAATGAACGACAGAGTAGCTGAATAAGCGGGCACAGATCTGTGCCTACACCCTATAAAGTCCTTCTTGGGCACTTCAGAGTCATACATTTTTTTGTCTGGAGTATATTTTCATTATTGTTGTGTTACTTTAAGTTCTACAGACTGTGGTTGTAATCAGTGCTTTCATCTGGTCCCAGTGTCTTGCCATTATTATAGAGTACATGTACAAAAACTGAGTGTCTGTGTCATACGTTACATTATGTTGTTGCCGGGTGAAAAAAAAAAAAATGTGTTCTTTACTACAGAATTCATATTGAATTTGCTCGTAGTGAAGCATTTTTTAAGTCTGCCATCCTCATGCACTCTGATTTTAGAATTATTTTTCCTTTCAATGATGGACGCAAAGTGTGCCCTATTTTATTTTTCTATTGTATTCAACAACTGTTTTCATACGATTACCCAGGATATACAGTTATCTACATTAATTTTATATTTGTTTTATTATAACCTATTATTTTATCATTCGTATGACTATTGAATCAAGCTATACTGTATTAAATACAAACTATGTCAACATAGACGTTTGTAAAGGTGTGTGTTTTATGGCATATTAAGCCCATTTATTAGAACTACCCTGCAGTTTTTTTGGGAATGAGTTTCTCGATTTTTATTAAAAAGCAGAGTGTATAAAACTTTAAACAAGGATAGTGTAAACCTGTAAATAACAAAAAACATCCACATACTGTTTATGGAGAGACAATAAATTAAGTTCAATCTGAAACAAAAATCCACTGTTAAAAATGTTTGTAGATTTTATGGTGAAAAACTGCAAAACGATGACAGTAAAATGCCATAAAGTGAAAAACAGTTGAGTTTCATGGCAAAAACCTTTATTTTATACAGCATTTTAAGGGCATTTATAGAGGATAAAGTAGCATTTTATATTTGAGGCTGTTAATTGTACAGAAAACACTAATATTTCATGGCAAAACCTGTTTTTTACAATATTTTCATGTTTAATTATATGAAAAAACAGCATTTGTTTTGATGGAAAAATAACTTGTGTTTATACAGTAGAATATGGAAGAAAACAACAGTACTAACATCCGAGTGACATCACAGCAGAAAAAGTTATACTGTATTTATTATGGTAGAATTCTGGCAACCACAGCTGCCAGTTTTTTACCGTAAAAACAACAGTTTGTTTTCAACTGTGTGAGGCAGGATGAACAATGTATGAAATATTTATGTCTTAATAAGTTACTTAAAGCTGCACTAGTCAATATTTTTACAATGGGTTAAATGAGAGGCAACAGAAATACGATGTGACCTCCTCAGGTCGACGTAGCATTTTAGTGTCTTTGAGCTGGTTGTTTTGGTTTTACAGCGCACGACTTTACCATTCTGGTTCAACTCTCACTGCTCTGAACTTCATTTTCAGTTGCTACAAGAAGCTGTTTTCTGCAAAACTGTTCAGAAATTAACTAATTTGTCGTTCTTGGTCTCAATAATCCAGATCAGCCAGCCTTTGTGTAGTGCAGACAGGACTTTAAGCTTTCAACACATCCTGCATTGAATCGAAGCTAAACCAACTCTCATTACAAGGCTACGTAATGATTACCAGTCATTTCACCTGATAGCTGAAGGTTAAAATACAGAGGTGGTGGTTGCATTACTACTTCTAAAACTGCTGCATTCACTCAACAAATACAGTGAATTTAGCTCAGCTGTGGGCTTTACTACCACACCAAAGTGAGCAGCTTAAGCAACAGCCTTGAAAAGGGAATGCCCACAAAATCGTGTACTCCCTGTATGTTGAAACACTGCAGCCGTGAAGCATGCTGGGAGCTGAATTCAGCAGAGTGTGGGTACTTCTCTCTCAACAATGCTTATTTTTGAGTGTGGTATGATGTCCACGGGCAAATTACTGCTCTCTATATTGCAGCAGTAAAGCTTACCAAGAGCGAGCTTCAATGTATGCAAATTTCTTCCATTTAATGTTGGTCTCATTTAACTCTAAAGCTGGGTAAATGATTGTTGGCTTATAGAAACTTTGTTTCTCTTTAGCAACATTCAACTATGAAATTACTAAAAACCCTTGACAGTATCCTCTCAGCCTTATTACAGAGCCCTGTTTGTCTTAATGGAGCTCCTTTAAGACCTCCGGGTTGACTCATGGCAGGGTACACCGCAAACTGGGGATTCTTTGTAAAAAGAAAAATCCAAAGTTATCTACTGCAACATTGTCCCTCTTATCTACTGAAATGGGAAAGACGAGTCGAAATCAAGTCCTGGACAAACAAAACGGGGTGACTAACAAAGACGAGATTTCACAAGAAGCTAGCTACAAGGACATGTACACCTCCGGAGACTCGAGCCAACACGGAGAAGCTCCTGCTGGGCATGGACGGAAGAATATTCTCCAAACTCAGTCCAACTCTCACATAACCAGACGATTCAGCAGATGGAAACCTCACTGAATGTCCTGTGGTGTGTTAATCATGGAAAATGTAACTCCTTTAAAAGGACAGTTGTCAAACTAATATAACCAAATGACGCCAGTATTCTAGTATTCCACGTGTTACTGCATCAAAAAACTCTGAATCCAACACCTGATGATATGATACAGACTCAACAAGGATGATTCATTTGCGATCTAAGACCTCTAATCATTGTATGTACCGCATCAAACTAAGAAACTAAGAAAACAAACCAAGAAGTCTGTTTTTACTGCTCAGCCGCTGACTGCTTCGTCCAACACTACACAGAAAAAAAACTTTTTAATGAAGTGACACTTCATTTAGTTGTTTTTAACAACCTAATAAAACTCCTTGCAAATAGCTTGTGAATTCTTCAACTTGAGTCTAATTACACAGAAATATCAAGAGGCCGAACCTAAACTGAATTCACAAACTGTTTCTCTGTATGAGCACCTTACCATCAAGCCATTCAGTGTAAAGATTTTAAAAGATTGTAAAACTTAAATATGTCCAATTTATTTTTATTAGGTTTACTTTGTGTGATTGCAAGTAAGAAAAGTAGAAGCTGACACCTGACAGCCTAACCATTAGGGGAAGAGAAAAGGCATCATTCTGAGTACTCGCATTCATTTATTGTATTACAGTTCAATCTGTGGAGTACCACCTGAACTGCTTACTAAGGCTCATATAGGAAAGCCTATTTGAAGAGAGTAATAAGAAATGAAACTAAGGTAGAGAAATCATCTGACATAACAAAGACTGAAGCTACAAGATGCATACATATTTGAATTAGACCAAGATCTTATACCAAACCACTTCATATGTATGAGAATATAAAGAAAAATATAGAATTATATTAGAGTGCCAAGTAGCTCACCTGTGTGCACCCCATGTACAGCCCAGCGTTTGATTCCAACCTGTGGCCCTTTGCTGCATGTCATCCCCATCTCTCTTCAGCTATCTTTATCAAAAAAGGCCCAAAACATGTCTTTAAAAAGGAAATAATATGAGACGACCATAATATTTATTTAGCATATTGTACAGGTATATGAGGACAGGCCACAACAATGGGAGGACCTGAGGACATTTTTGTTCCTTATGCCTTTGTTGACAACAAACAAATAGAAAGATTGTTTGAGTGAAAGTGTAATAAATGTACAGGCAGTTGTCACAGCGTTATGAAGTGACAGACATAACAGTGATTCAAGAAGTACTCTATACCTATAGTATCTTAAGCTATAGAAACGTCATAACACGTGTAAAAATACTTAATAGGATTAAAGTGAAAAACTATCAAAAGTAAACATACTAATAATATAGAGTGACCCCTTTCAATATATTCATATAATATTCATATTCATATTTAATCAGTTACATGTCTATTATTTTTCCATATTAAGTATGATCATAAGTATCTTTACTTTATATTATTAATGCGGTGTACTCTGTTTACATCCTAGACTTTGACACCACTGTCACTTTTAAACTGTTTCTATTTTTACTTCTAGTCTTTTCTTTTTAGTTTCTTCTTATTATTATTATTATTAGTATTATTAATGTGTTACTTTGTCATTCATCTGGACTTCTTTTTTCCTCCTGCACAACTGAACTTCTCTTAAAATAAAGCCTTATTTTCTCTCGTCTCATTGGATGATTTCTCATCCATTAACACAGAGGACATTTTAAGGATGTATCTGCTCAAGGTGGCGCTCACTTTATCTTTTACACGATGACATCACAGAGATTTATGCACAATAACGCATCATACTTATTCTCTTCTATATGTCAAACCTTAATCCGCCATGTAACTCTAACTGTCATCAGATGTAGTGGAGTAAAAAAAGCACCTAAATCCTTCACAGCCATGGTTTCCATGTACTGTACAGCTGTCGAGTGGAGATGATAGTCGTGCCTACACACGTCTGGACCAAATGGAGTCAGTGCTGCTGCTTCCTGCCTTTTAGCGGGCGATATTCAAAATAAAGTGACGTGGATCGCAGTGTGAGCCAATGCCAGCGGAGGGGGGCGTCTCCAACTATTTTGTTACAAACACGAATCCGGAGTAAGGAGTCTTTTTCCTGGGTATGTAACAGCTGTTTAAACTCAATAATACCAACAGTATGACCGCTTTAACACGTCTACAGTGTTTGTTTGGCGTGGTTGGGGGTGGAACGTGTGGCCGGTCAGCCGCTTCTTTGTGTGTGTGTGTGTGTGTGTGTGTGTGTGTGTGTGTGTGTGTGTGTGTGTGGATGAAGTGAAGAGGCTTTTTCTGCTCGTAAACGGCTCCAGAATGGACAGAAACATAGCGCGGTAATGTGCGGGACGTCATTTTGTCGGCTAGTAAACAATCCGTCCCTCCTCCGGGCTCGTGTGGTGTGTGTGTGCTGTCTGAGAGTCGAAACATTCCGTCTGCAGCGGTGTGTGTGTGTGTGTGTGTGTGTGTGAGCCGAGCATGTCGCGCTAATGGATGTGAGGGTGAACGAAGGGGGGAGGGAGTTGTTGTGGTGAGACAGGTTAGACATTTTACTCCCGGCTATTGAAGTAAACAAAGAATATGATTTGTTAAAGAGCGCGCGGTTCTCTGCGTGGGGGGAAAATGTGGCTGCGTTTATTTTCTTGCGGGAGGACAGGGGTGGAGGGGGAGGAATGGCGTGGCTCCGCCGTGCCGATGTTTCCATAAAAGCTACGCCGTAGTTCCCGTTTCGTTTGACTTTGGCATTGTTTAGTAAGGGCAACTCGATCTGCTGCTGCTGGCCGTGTTTACCCGGGCCAGGCCCGACTTCACCGAGCCCCGCCAGCGTCCTGTGCACGGGCGGCGTTTACTACATGGTGCGTTGTTAGTGCCGTGGACCTTTTGTTTGGAGCGCAGCCTGCAAATACACACGTCGACCGACGCTCAGTGTGTGCACGGAGCCTCCTAACCGTGTAGTTGAGTGTTGTGGTGGAGGAGGAGGAGGAGGGGTGGGATCTCTCCACAGCCCGCACTGCGTTGTCTTGCATGCTTTTGCACAAACTTGAACAAAAAAAACACACTTGTTAAACCGCCAAAACACTCCTATATTGTACGATTAAACGCATTAAAGTCGAGCTCGGTGTTTCAGTCTGGAGAATGTGTTGGGCACACAGTCACGCAGTTACGTGGGGAAAGCAGTGGAGGCTCGTGGAGTACTCTGCGTGTGTCTGTGCTGCAGCCTACGGTCGCTGCTGAATCCTCCGCCCGGGGTTGGAAGGAGGAATCCCGGGTTGGCGTTGCAGCTCCGCCTGTCGTGGGCGATGGTTTATTTTGGAAGTTCCACCTTTTTGGGATTTGTAATGACGGCCGCGGGCTGTGATTGGCTGAAATGTCCACAAGGGGGAGGGACACAAGTGCAAAGACAGGCTCCCTCCTTACAAAGTCACGTGTTGGCAAACTCCAGGAAGTGGATAGTTCTGTAACATAGATCTTAATACATCTAATAGACAGGACAGTCAAACTCTAAATATATCCTGTGGTGATTGGCTGGAGTCTGCATGGTTCGTGCTGAAACTATACAGTGAATTCATAAAGAATACACACAGATATGTAACACACATGAAGCTGATTAGAAACTTTACAGAGTCAGCCCCAAAAGTTCAAAGTGTTTGCTGTGTCCATTTTTGGACAGGAACAAAAGTTCTGTGGGAAATAACACGAGTGAAGTGCAGAGCATTATTGTGCAACCTGTGATGAAAAGCTAGCTTTAATACCTGCATCATTATAGTTAACATTATGCTCATAGAGTGCATTGTGTTCAAACTAGCACAGAATAACTGACAAGCCTGTGACTGTACAATATTCCAGTATAGGAGTTCTTTTGTGTGTCTTTGTGCTGAGTATGATGAAGCTGCCGCCTGCAGTGTGCATGCTGTACTTCTTAGACACCTTTAATCAAAAGTCTCTATGGATTAATCAACCTACAGTTGTTTATACACAAAACAAGAAAATTACAGGTGTGTAAATATGTATTTAGTACTGAATCACAGAGATATAATGAATGTCATAAATGTACTTGAATGTTATCAGTTTATCTTTGAGTAGATGCTTCACTGTCAGAGGAAAGATGTTCTTTCTGACACATAACAGTTATCTGACTACAACTATGTGTTTGGTTATTAATACATGTAGAGTGTGTTTGTGTGTACTGGGAGAGAAGGGACAATGTGATGTGATTTTACAGTCCAGATCTGTTTTATACTTGCTCACCATACCTAGCACAACATTATTATTATTATTAGTAGTAGTAGTTTTGTTACAGAAAAAGGCTCTCAGGAGTGTTTCAGTTGTGACTGAGTCTTGTATTATGCAGGATAATGAATAACCCTGCAGGACTATCTAAATGAGTGAATGCACAGATAACGAGAAATGTGAATTATTCAATAGTCAAAAACAAAGATATATATAAAGTATCATTTGAAGACGTTTCGATCATAGTTACCTCCGCACACAGTTATACAAGCGGGACTCTCTGCTGGCATTGTCGCGCTTCAAGTCAAAATGGGCGTACTTGGTCGCTGTGCGATAAAAAACCCTTGATTGACAGCTCAGATTCACAACCCGGGTCCGTCGCCCCGCCCTTCAGTTGATCCTCTGAATGAACTGGCCAATAGCTGCTGTCAGGGGGCGGGCGTAAAACGGGACACCCCGCCTCCCTCCAAAGCTAACCGAACGGAGATTGTTTTCCTCTCGACTCGGGGAGATTTTCACTGTGCAGCCCACAGCTTGTTTATTTTAAATCACACGCCACCGATAAGTTGCCATTTGCACATACATCACTTTGGTACCGTTCCCAGCCAGAGGTGTAGCGGTTAACCCACATATAACGGATTATCAAAGCACCATTGGGATCTCCAGCTTGCTGTTTAGGAGAGGGGTGAGTTCAGCTGAATTCATTGAGCGAGCTAACACAGCTAGCTGCCTACCTGCCGTTAGCAGACGTTTTAAGTAAACCCCGCGGGGAATCGACATTTCTTTGCCTGTCACTCACTCGTAACTAGACCTGCTATGAGTACTCTAATAAGTCGATAGCTAATGCTTGCTTAAGAAAGCCTGTTTGAGCAACAGCGAGCCAGGTCGCTAATGGTTAGCTGCATGTGCTTCCCTGCTAGTCCCGGACAGTGCTCGGTGTCGGGCTACTCATGTTGTTTACATTAGCTAGCAGCTAACTGGCAGCTCACAGCAGCTGGCGACTAAACGGGTTCTCGTAGTAGTTAATAGTAAAAAGCGCGTTGGTTTACTTCTAATGTGGGCAGGCTGTCAGACGACTAGCGAGCCAGCCTCGTTTCGCGCTTACCTGCTTGAAATGGAGTGGCACTCGCTGCACTCCTGCGCCACGCTCTAAATGGCGGGCGTGGGGTGAGCGTCGCGCTGTAACTCGAGGTCGGTGCTTGTGTTGCCAGGCCATAAAGGGGATGGTGAACCGCTGTTGTCGGCTAACGGCTGTTAGCATGTGGCAGACAAAACGGTGTTCGCCTGTACGTGACTGTAACGTTACTACACCGAGTGCAGCTGAGGCGTCTATAAATACCGCAGCCTCGCTCTCTTTGGCCGCGAGCATTTTGTTAAGTGAACAGCTCCGCGGTGGAGACACCGAGCGTTACTCAGCACACGTACGCCTCGCTTTGACAGTCATTGTGTCACTTTTGTTCGATATTCTGCTTTTTTACAAACGTCATTTATTCTCCGCCGTCGAGTTTGACGCTTTGTTTGTCGATAACGCCATTCATTCAGGAGTTGGTGGTGTCTCGAGGAAGTTGTGAATGGCACACTGACTCCCACGTTCCCACAGCAGCACCTGTTTGTTGCATCGGTGACGTAGGCTGTCTGTATTTCATTGGCTACGGAGAGTTTTACATTCAGTACATGTTAACCTTTAGATGCGTTAAAGCTGTGCGTCCCCTCATCGCCTCACCTCATTGACGGTGTAGTTGTTTTTTCATATTAGTGCAGTGCAGCATTGAGCAGTATGAACTTAGTTACTAGGGGTTTTCTGTTCTTTATAACCAGGAGGGTGAAATGTATAAAAGGTGGTCTCTTAATAAGCCTTTTTTCCCTTTTACCAAATAAATTTTAACTGTGTTCCCTAATCAAATACATCGGTTACACAAAAACCCATCAAATCAAAGCACAGACTTTACATAAAAGAACAAATTTTGTACTTTCTTGTTTCGGGGCGTTCTGCCCGGTGCACACACAAAGTTTCTTCATTTTCATACCATTGCACCACCATCCCTGTGGTTGTGATGTTGCTGCTCTGTTATGTATGCAGCAGGATGATCAGCACATCTCATCATAGAGTATAGAAGAAGAGCGGGCTAGGCGCTGTTCTAGAGGCTCGGAACATCAGCAAGTTCAAACAAAATTGTAATCAGACACTTGAAGTCAGTCTGCAGTGATGCACACAAACTTAATCTTCTGTCAGTGTAACTTTGGCATAGTTCCCGGAAAAAGAAAAAGTATAACACAAACACAAACTATCACAGGTTAGTAAATCAGTACAAATAGTTGACCTCTATGAAGCCTTCTGTGCTGCTAAAAGCATTGGCTATATGGTCAGAGAGCATGTAATAATCTTCTTCCTACGCCAAACAACAAAAGTGGCTAGCTGGCACCGTGTGTATCCATAAATTTACAGTTAAAGTAAAAAAAAAAAAGATTGTTGCCATATGTTCCTCAGTGAACTACTGAATGAAATCAAGCGGCTGATTTAATGGATTCTGATAACTTGACAGATACCTGCCAGTGTGAAATAAGGTCCATATGCTCTTCATTTCCAGGTCTCTCAGCTCTTACAAGAATGAGTTCACAATGAAGCGGCGACTGGAGGATCAGGAAACGGTTTTTGCGTCCCAGCAGCGGCGCCTCGCTGGCAACGCAGAGGCTTTCCAGCATCGTGTCCTGGCCCCTGCTCCAGCCCCAGCAGTGTATGAGGCCGTAACTGACAACATGCAGCCCACAGCAGGCGTCCAGTACTCCGTCCCCCAGGGATACCAGGTACACTATCTGTCCACTACCACTTTGTTTTAGAGTTTAAGTCACTTGTTGCTCATAACTCAGTACTGCCCTTAAGATGTCAGATATAAAGATTGAACTTATATTTTCCCCCTGAAAGCCCCCTGCATGTCTCACCTTTTCTGCAGGCTGTACACTTATCGTATGTGGTGATTCACATGATTCCTCCTTTTAAGACAAGGCCACATTTAGATGTCTTTCTACTAAAGTTAACTATGTTCCATCATCATCAGACATGTCTTTGCTTTTTCAGGTTCCCACCGTGGCCCAGAACAGTGGTGGGCATGGACACACTCCTAGCCCAGCCGTCCATGGTGGGTCCCACCACCACAGCCCGGCAGTCCAGTCCCATGGGCCCTCAGTGATGTCAGGGCACAGCCATACTGCTGCTCCTCAGGCCTCTGCGCAGGGCCAGCAGCAGTTCCAGAGGCTCAAGGTTAACCATTTTTACAGCTGTCCCTCATAAAGCCTGCAAATGTTGAGGAGTTTGTTCTCTTACCGTAATAATGTTTGGTGTCCAATCAGAATCAGGGCACCGCTGCCAAAAATGAATGCAGTAAAAAAAAAAAGAAAAGAAAAAGAAAAACATATTGGCAGGCTGATGAAATTGACTTTCTTCTCTGTCCCTAAGGTGGAAGATGCTTTGTCCTACTTGGACCAAGTGAAACTGCAGTTTGGCAACCAGCCTCAGGTCTACAACGACTTTCTGGATATAATGAAAGAGTTCAAGTCTCAGAGGTGAGGCCACTGTTTGACTGTACTGACAAATATTGTGAGTTATTAGGATGTGCAGCCACAGTTAGCCAACTTTCTAGT
Source organism: Sciaenops ocellatus (assembly GCA_033000465.1). Classification (NCBI taxonomy): domain Eukaryota; kingdom Metazoa; phylum Chordata; class Actinopteri; family Sciaenidae; genus Sciaenops; species Sciaenops ocellatus. The sequence goes on along the minus strand of CP136871.1, from coordinate 28,223,690 downwards.
TCAAAATGTTCTTTTTATGACTTCTTACTCTTTCAGTCATGTGTTGGACAACAGTGTCACGGTACAACTAATGTGAACAATGCATTACTAATAATGATAAGAAGAAGAAGAATTCTAAATATTGGCTGCAGCTTGCAGAAGCAGAAGGAAAAACTAATATTTGATGTGTAAACATGAAATGTCTTTTAATCCAGGCGGGACATTTTTTTGCCTCTATAAAAATAATAAGCATATTTTACCCTCCGCATTCACTGAGAGTGAGTGGTCTGTTATCCTCGTCCCAGATGACAGCTAAAAGTTGCTATTCGTTGGTAACAATCTAAAGTTCAAAGGGGATGAGCTGCTCTCGCTTTGGTAAAACTCTTAGTGCCCCACAGGGTTAGGATTAGTGTGTTGGCAGCCCTCAGTCTCATCCCAGGTATCACAGGAGAACAGATGATGTGAGGGGAAAAAAGTCACATTTGTCAGACTGGGGAAATATAAGAGGAATAAATAAAGACTAAACTCTAGAAATGTAAGTCAAGTAAGTAAAAATACGTCATTAAAGCAGTTATTCCTCCACTGACAGTTCATTAAGACCAGTTTTGTTCGTTATTGTTTGTTATTCAGCAGCTTATATTCTTATTTTGCCATTTTATAAATGCATTTATGCAAAATATTGTTCAGCTGGGATTGTGTAATTTTTCAGTCACTGTCAAAGCTTGTAGTATCATCAAACGTCTGAATCTGTGATGCATGAACAAACCCAAAATCTTTAAGGCAGTTAAATGCTTTTCAGAGTAACATTTAATTAACAGTAACAGTGACATGTACCTCCTGACTAACTACTTATTTGAGCTTAGTTGGACTGCAGGGTTGGTTTGATTTGATGCCTTGTGTTTTCTCCACCGGTTCCACGTGCTGATAGTTTGAAACAGTCGTGGTGAATATAGATGTGACAGTGATCTGACTGGTTAAACGCTTCACTGTGGGAATTAAATCTAGTTTTTTAAAATCTTTTAAGCAGTGATGTCGTCTCTTCCTTCACCAACAAAAGTTACACACTAACAAACTTAGAGTTGTTGTACAGGGTCTGGTGAAAAAACTAAGGCTTAATTTAAGTTTCTATATATTTTTTCCTGTATTAGATCATGCTCCTGCTCAGACATTACACTTTATGAACACAGCATACCATGCTTCGCTTAGATTCATCACCAGCTGTAGAGCTTTGACTCACCACTGTGAGCTTTATGCTCAGTTTACAGTTTAGCAACCTGCATGCACACACAGGTATTTTTTGATATACAAGGGTACACAGATGGGATGGGTTATGTTGCGGTTTTGCCTAACGTTTGTACAGAAATTGGGAATTGAATTCAGTTTCTGTTTTGCAGTATTGACACCCCCGGGGTCATCAGCAGAGTGTCACAGCTCTTCAAAGGTCACCCCGACCTCATCATGGGCTTCAACACTTTCCTGCCACCCGGCTACAAGATCGAGGTCCAGACCAACGACCTGGTCAATGTGACCACGCCTGGTCAGATCCACCACATCACCCCGCACGGCATTTCAGTCCAGAACATCCCCATAACGGGAGCAGCCACCCAACATCCGGCCCAGCTCCCACCTGTCGCAACCACTGCCGCTCCGCCCCTGCTGACGCAGCCCACCCCTGCCAAGATGAGCAAGGTGAGTGATTCAGAGTGGAAGTGACTGAGTTCAAAATACAAAGAAAAATATTTTCTATAGAGTCTGGTTCATAAAAATGTGATGTAGCATCTAGTTAAACTCCTAATACCTGTTGTGGTCTCTCACAGCCTCTTCAGCCCCAAGCATTGACACCGAGCAGTCAGAGCAATCCGTCCATCCCCGCATACACCTCACCTCGCTCCCCGCCCATGCAGCTCCACCCGCCACTCAGCGGGACCCCCACTGGGCCGCCCATTCAGAACAACCAGCCAGTGGAGTTCAACCATGCCATCAACTATGTCAACAAGATCAAGAACCGCTTCCAGGGCCAGCCCGACATCTACAAAGCCTTCCTGGAGATCCTCCACACGTACCAGGTCAGTTCAGCAGCTAACCAGCCTTGACTAAATCTCTACCTCTGCCAGTGTTTGTGTCTATCTGTTTGTCGCATGTACGTGGTGGCATGTTCTCTTTACTCGCTCTAGTTGCTATAAGTTCAGTAGATGTGTCAGAAAGTGAGGACGGAAGTCTACGTATGTGATTGAACTTTAATGCATCACCTTGTCCATGATGGTGGTTGACAACAACGCCCATGATCCCACGCTACTTCACCACATTTCAAAGTCTTTTGTTATTGTTTGATTGAGCGACCCCTAGTGGCAGAAATTACAAACTGTGTCTTTAACTGCCCTATAACCTCTCATATAACTCAAGATCTCAGCAGCGACTTGACAGTAAACTTGTATCCATCCACTACAGAAGGAGCAGCGTAACGCTAAGGAGGCGGGTGGGAACTACACGCCGGCTTTGACAGAGCAAGAAGTGTACGCTCAGGTGGCCCGGCTCTTCAAGAACCAAGAAGACCTGCTCTCAGAGTTCGGCCAATTTCTCCCAGACGCCAACAGTTCAGTGGTGAGCCGAGCTATTCTATTAAGTAGACCGAGATGTACTGTAAAAGTTCATTTTGTGTGTTTCTTAATGTATTTAATAATGAGAGTTGCCAGTTAAACAATTCACAATGATCTTAATGACCTGCTGGAATAGTCCTACTTTCTCTGTGTGTGTGGAGATCCAGAGTGTATCCCCTCACTTTAATCAGTTATTGTGTGTTCCTCATAGCTGTTAAGTAAGACCACAGCTGAGAAGGCAGAGTCAGTACGGAACGACCACGGCGGCACTGCCAAAAAGCTGCAGCTCAACAACAAACAGAGGCCCAATCAGAACGGCTGCCAGATCCGTCGTCATCCAACCCCGGGGGCCACACCTCCCATCAAGGTACATACATGCACCTGTTTCCTTTTTAATTTGTTTGTTTCACGTCTGACATTGTTGGATTGTTTTCCGTGTCTTCTCATTGCTATTTTTTGTTTTTGGTAACGCCGCAGAAGAAGCCCAAGTTGCTGAATTTGAAAGATTCGTCGGTGGCAGAGGCCAGCAAGCATGGAGTCGGGACAGAATCTCTGTTCTTTGAGAAGGTGAGTTTTTGTACTGTGCTGTGGTTGATGGAAAAAGAAACGGTAACTAATGGTAAACTGTAAATAACTCTGAAGTATTCTGGTCACTTTATATTCCTCCGCTCGACTCTGTCACACACTGATCTTACATTTATTTTCTTGCCGCAGGTGCGCAAAGCCTTGCGAAGTGCAGAGGCCTACGACAACTTCTTGCGGTGTCTGGTCATCTTTAATCAGGAGGTGATCTCCAGGGCTGAACTTGTGCAGCTGGTGCTGCCATTTCTAGGGTGAGTACTGAGGGTGAGCCATCACCACCTGGCAAAAGACATCATTGTTTTCTTCACAGTGCTCTGTAACATATCATACACACATGTAAAGTCTTTATATCGCTTGCTGTTTTTATCTTTTTGATGCTTGCGTTGCGCAGCACCATGTGACTTTGGTTTACTCACATCCGCTTCTCACTTAATTCTGTCACGCAGGAAATTCCCCGAGCTGTTCAACTGGTTTAAAAACTTCCTGGGATACCGGGAAATGTCCCACATCGAAACATACCCCAAGGAGCGAGCCACCGAGGGCATCGCCATGGAGATTGATTATGCTTCCTGTAAGAGACTAGGCTCCAGTTACAGAGCCCTGCCAAAAAGCTACCAGCAGCCCAAGTGCACCGGCAGAACTCCACTTTGTAAAGAGGTAAAAGAAGGACAAGTTGTGAGAAAATATCATAAACTGCTTTATCAGTAGTTTTGAACCCTGTGACAAACTTTTTGATTACTCAAACTGTCTCATATTCACTGACATTACTTGATTAATGAAAGTTTGGGTCTTCAAGATGACTCGGTGTTTGTTTCTGCGGTGTTCAGGTCTTAAACGACACCTGGGTCTCCTTCCCCTCCTGGTCTGAAGACTCCACGTTTGTCAGCTCCAAGAAGACTCAGTACGAGGAGCATATCTACAGATGTGAGGACGAACGCTTCGAGGTGAGCAAGAACATTAAACATTTATGACGTGTCTATTGATGCTTGTTTGTAGCAGCTGAGAATATTTAAAAATCATGAAACATCAAGAGCTTTTTATTTAAATATAAGCAGCATGCGCACACAGTGATGGATATTGAAACAGCTCCATTGTTTTGCCCACAGTTGGATGTTGTACTGGAGACCAACCTGGCTACCATCAGAGTCCTGGAGACGGTTCAGCGGAAGTTGTCCCGCATGTCTGCGGAGGAGCAGGCCAAGTTCCGCTTGGACAACACGCTGGGCGGCTCCTCGGAGGTCGTACACCGCAAAGCCATCCAGAGGATATATGGAGACAAGGCGTCCGACATCATCGACGGTCTGAAGAAGAACCCTGCTGTTTCTGTCCCCATCGTGTTGAAGAGGTGAGAGTCCAACCATTTAAATTTCCTTTCATATTAGCCGACCTGTGTATTTTTTGCCTGAGAGATTTATCTTTAATAGAGGCTCGGAATGGCATTCACAAGCTCTCTGTGTACACAGTGCAGTAAGTGTGTGTACAGCAGCTTCTTTTGGAGCCAAACTGAGGTTGTGAAGCACAGCTTATAAAGCCTCTAATCCACACAGGGGAGGAAAAGCCAATATGATGTCTGGAGTGGTGGGATTTAAAAAAAAATGGCTCCTGAGATTTAATGTGTGCTTTCATATGCTCCACAGAAAAGAGGTCAGTTTTTTTTCATGCAGCACTCCTGCCTAAACTGCCTCATGTCTGCTGTTTGTGTCGCGATGACGCAAAATAACAAAGTGAAACTGAAACGCTCTGACAGCTTCTCTGTAGTTTGAAAGTTGCAGATTTCAGTTTAAAATTCAGAGTGTGTGTGTGTGTGTGTGTTTATGCGTGTGTGCATTACTTTACTTTGCCTTCTACTTTAAATCTAACAGGTTAAAGACCAAGGAGGAAGAGTGGCGGGAAGCCCAGCGAGGCTTCAACAAGATCTGGAGGGAACAGAATGAGAAGTATTACCTCAAGTCTCTCGACCATCAAGGCATCAACTTCAAACAGAACGACACCAAAGTGCTTCGATCTAAGTCCCTGCTGAACGAAATCGAAAGCATTTATGATGAGGTACACTTCTTTCTTCTTTACAGTACCAACACCAACTCACATTATGGACTAGAACCAGAATTTACCAGTTGCCATAGTCAGGTTTTTATACAACATACCATATTTCTGTGCATCCAGAATGTTAACATTTAATTGTTCTTGCTAACCAGCGCCAGGAGCAGGCATCTGAAGAGAACGCCACTCCACCCACAGGTCCCCACCTGACGCTGGCGTACGAGGACAGTCAGATCCTGGAGGATGCAGCGGCGCTCATCATCCACCACGTCAAGCGGCAGACCAGCATTCAGAAAGAGGACAAGTACAAGATCAAGCAGATCATCTACCACTTCATCCCCGACATGCTGTTCTCTCAGCGGGGCGAGCTCTCCGACGTAGAAGAGGAGGAGGAGGAAGAGGAGATGGATCTGGAGGAAGGCGCTTCCAAAAAGCACAATGGCGTCCCGGGCGGCGGGAGCCCCTCCAAGTCCAAGCTGCTGTTCAGCAACGCGGCGGCGCAGAAGCTGCGCGGCTGCGACGACGCCTACAACCTCTTCTACGTCAACAACAACTGGTACATCTTCCTGCGGCTGCACCAGACGCTGTGCTCACGCCTGCTGCGGCTATACGGGCAGGCGGAGCGACAGATCGAAGAAGAGGTCCGAGAACGAGACTGGGAGAGGGAAGTGCTGGGACTGAAGAAGGAGAAGAACGACAATCCTGCCACCCAACTGAGACTGAAGGAGCCCAGTGAGTAACGACAGACACACACGTTTCTATGTGAACTGATATGTTGTGTTTGTTTCCTGTCGAGGTCGCAGCAAAAATCCTGTTTCCACAAACGTTTTGCTCCATGTTCTCTGACACATAATTCAGATTCCTCTTTTCCCTAGAGAGAAATATTTAAAAAATGTCTGTAGGCTCATGGCAAACAATGGACATTGTAAGAGGTGGACGTCAGCAGGTTTAAACATGAATACAAACAAAGTGAGTAACGAAAACTAAGAGTGGTTTAAAGTACAATACTTCTATACTGAAGTATGGAATCATATGGAAGATTGATTTATTGATCCCACAGCGGGAAATTCACTTGTGACAGCAGCTCACAGAATACAAGGTGGATCAGAAAAATACTCACTGGTACTGGTAGAGTTAGCTCTCCACATACGAAAGGCTGAATCCTTCCTGCAGTGACCCGGTTCTGACTCCGTCCTGTGGTCCATGTACGTTTCCTTTGCTGTGTGTTGTTCCTAGGGTTGCAAAATTCTGGGAATTTTCAAAGTTGGAAACTTTGCGTTGGAATTAACGGGAATAAACCGTGAATTCACAAAACTGAAGGTTGGTCCTTAACAGGGAACTTAAATATAGTTGGGGAAAATATATTTTAGCATAATTCTGACAAAAACAACCAGATTTCATGCAGGTACACTTGAATATATGCTATTCCTCAATCACGTGCACATAGCACACTGCTTACTGCAGGGCTATTGAGGCCACGCCCCCTACCTGCACAGGTGATTTCTGTACCTGGACCACACTTTAGAGCCCAGAGCACACAGAGACTATTGAAGACACACATTTGAGCTTGTGGACTACATAATGCTGTTCAATAAAATAATTCTACCAATTTTAATTCTACTTTCAAATAAATCTGTTTGGATATGATACAGTTTGTTTGAATTACCCCCAATTTCCAGTTAATTGCCATAAATTTCCATAATTCCCATGGAGTTTCAGAATTGGAATATGTCCAAAATTCCCCAGCTTAACTTCCCATGGAAAGTTTCTGGAAATTTACCAAAAACTTTCCGCCCCTTTGCAACCCTAGTTGTTTGCCCACAAAACGGATGAAGACTGGTGTCAAAAAGAAGTAGAAATACTTAAAACACAGAAGTGTTTATAGTTACTGTAACTGGCTGCCAACCAGGTGGCGCCATGGCAACAGAACGAAATGCCGCCACTCTTCATGTCGTGTCGCTGATCCACTCAGCCATCTCACGTTTGACCGTATTTCTTCTCTCTAGTGGACATCGAGGTGGAAGATTACTACTCAGCCTTCTTGGAGATGGTTAGGAATCTGCTGGACGGAAACATGGAGGCTTCTCAGTACGAGGACTCGCTGAGGGAAATGTTCACCATTCACGCTTACATCGCCTTCACCATGGACAAGCTCATCCAAAGTATCGTCCGGCAGGTGAGCGCCCGTTCATTCTCTCATCGCCGTGCATTAAGCCTCTGTTTGCACAGTGAAAGTAATTCTGACAAAGCTGTTTTTAGCTTTAACGCGATTCCCTCTCTCCGTCCAGCTCCAGCACATCGTAAGCGATGAGATCTGCGTTCAGGTGACAGACCTCTACCTCTCAGAAAGCGCCAACGGTGCCAGTGGGGGAACCATGTCCACCCAGTCTTCACGGAGCTCCGCGGAGGCCGTCTACCAGCGGAAAGCCGAGCAGCTCATGTCTGACGAGAACTGCTTCAAGGTAAACACATGAAGTAATGAAAATATGGAAATGAGTGTAATTAAAGTTCATTTAAGGAGAAGTACTTAAATGACTGCAGGAGCGTTGTAATTAATCCAGATATGAAGTTTGTTTGCTCCCACCCTCACCAGCTGAGACCACGAGGATTTCTCATGTTGTTTTTTTATTAAAATTGTCTTCTCGGGCGTGTTCAGAAGCAATAAATCTTCTCCACATTGTAACAAATTAAGAGTGAAATTCAAGCTGTGCCGTGCGTCGTAGAGAAAGCTGTACTCACCACTGTCACATCGTTTTCCTCGTCCCTAAAGAGACTAAAATCAAGTCAAACCAGACAGCCTGTCTGCAGCTCAGCAGTTATTCTAACGTGATATTCATTTTAAAGTTACTTGCTGTCATGTGGCACCGGTGATGTGTAATGCAACTTAAGACCACCACAACCACTCGCAACTTGGCCTATTTGAACGTTTGATTTTATGGTTGATGACCTGCTCTGTTTACAAACGTTACAAATTTTGAAAATGGTTACTTACAAGTCATCATTCTACAGTGACAGTTTAAAAAAAATCATAAAGTTATGTGCACTTTAGTTCAATGGAAAACTGAAGTGAGAGATATTATCAAAGTTATGTCTGTGAAGATTTTTAGTCAACCAGCTCGTAGTATCCATTCACGGTTATTGCAGGAAACTGGACTTCCTTTCTTACTCATGAATGAGAGGCAAAATGTCTTCACGTGGTTACATGAATTAAACACTCATAAGACAGAAGAACTGATGACGGGCCTCCCAGCCTGCACAGTGAAATCCTTTTAGAACGCTGCAGCACGCCTAGTTTTCAATCAACCCAAAAGGTCACATGTTGCCCCGCTGCTCATCGAGCTTCACTGGCTACCTGTAGCAACTCACATTAAATTCAGTTCACTAATGCTGACTGCAGAGTAGTCTCCGGTTCTGCACCCACCTACTTGAACGCCCCCATACAGACATATGTTACCTCCTCCAATGAACTACGGCTGGCTCTACCACCCGTACACTCGGGACAATCCAGACTCTTCTCGTCTGTTGTTTCCTGTTGGTGGAACGTCCTGCCAGTTCCTACCAGATCAGGGGCATCCCTCTCTACCTTCTTAAACCTCCTGAAGACCTCCAGCTCTTCAGAGAGGACCTCCTCTCCAACACTACCAACAACTGGACATGACAAATCTACCCCCTCTACAACTGTCACAGTACTTATTGCTGCACTAACATGTCCTTGTAGCACTGTACCTTGATTTCTAAGTCACTTTGGATAAAAGCGTCAGATGTAAATGATAAAACAAGAAGTCCACACTCAAAGTGAAGATGCTGACGTTGCCGCTTCCTTTTCCTTTCCTGTTTTCAGCCTCTTTTTTAAAAAAATCTCTCACTGAATTCGTTTCTCACGTTCTGTCTGTCACTTCTCTCAGGTGATGTTTTTGAGGAACAGAGGGCAGGTGCAGCTCACGGTGGAGCTGCTCGACACAGACGAGGAGAACTCCGACGAGCCCATGGAGGCCGAGGTAAGAAACTGTGGAGCTCACTTGAAATCTGCTCATAAGCCAATCCTTCAAACCAAAAGAGTTTAAACAAACAAAGGAAAGTAACTTTTTAATACACGAGACACAGTTTAAGTCCATATAAGTACACACAGTCCAGTATAAGTCCACATGCGCCTTTTGTTTTTACTGTTTTCACAAGCCAGTTAGGATTTCAAATGGAGCCTCTGTGATGGTTGAAAGTGCCAGAATTAAGAGGAGTTGTGTAAATTCCCAAACACAGTGTTGGCTAGGCTTAAATCTCCACTGAAGTTTAGTGGCAGTGATGTATTCACATTATAATCTTCATATAAAATGAACCAAACATAAAGCCGATAACTGCAAATAAATACAGCAGGCTTCCCACACATCCTGTCACCATGTCATCAACAAGCTCTCGTAGATCTCAGTGGAGGGCTCGCGGTCAGCTGGAACGTCCTGAGGATATTCTAAGATGTGCCAGAGGTGATCAGTCTGTCAAGTTGTGGTCTGCATGTTGTGCATGGAAGCTTTGAAAATGGAGAGAAATAAACCAGGTGGAAGGTGGAGGATGCACCGAGAGCTCATGGCAGTTGTTCCATGACTCAGCAGCAAGGCAAGAAGACTTCATCGAGGTGACCAAAACAACAGCTAACCTTTGACGTTCAGTGTCCAAGCCGAGCGGGGGAATAGGTGCAGCCAGCAGTGTATCTGCAGTCGTGTACAGTAAGAGAGAGACCACTGATGAGCCCGTTTTAGGCTAAGCTTTTTTTTTTTCTTCTTCTTTGCATTCATTGTGAGACAGCTGAAGCCTGTTTTTGGAGACGTTCCAGACAGATGCCTTTAGTGTGTTTCTTTAGCAAAGAAGCTTCAGTGAGTCTTTGCCCGAGAGGCTTGTTGTCACGCTCTATCAAACGGGAAGAACCAGAGAAGATAAAGAAACCCGTCCAGCTGCTCAGACTGGAACCCACAAGACAAAGCTATCCATGTGCCACTCAAACAGCTGGACATGGGATTTGTCAGAAGAAGTCTTCTGATAAGCTCCAGTGAATCTACAGGTGTGTCTCCATCCTCGCTGTTACCTGCAGGAAAATCACGGAGAGGTCCTCTCATGTAGCAGCACATGGCAGTGCAGCACATGAACTCCTGTGACCCCTGTAACTATGGTAACAGAAGCAAGGACGTGAAAAGGTGCAATAGCAATATTTAACCGGCTGACATGTTCTTGCTCAGATTTTGTTCACAGTCGCAGACCTGCAGAGAATGAATGATTGTCTCCCCGTGCTGTCTCATGGACGAGCTGCAGTAGAAAGACGATCCTCTGTCTGTGCACTGCTGTTGCATCGCACTTGTCCAGGACGCTCACAATAAATGAAGTCCTGCCACAAACACTGATTCAACAGTTCAGAGGAGCAAGGATGAGATATGTGCAGTACCTGGAGGATGACAAAAGAGAAAGCAGGACCTGTGCTTTGTCTCATGACCACTGAGCAGGATGAATGTCAGTGTGTATATGACACAGCAGCTATATTTGGATGTTATTTGGGTTTGTTTGCACTGTCATGTGAACAGATCTGATCTTTTTGAGTCGTGCACTTGTCAGATACTTTGTTGGCTCTTAATAAGCTGAGCTGAGAGTTACCCACATCGTCACTAGTATACTTACACAGTGAAGTTGTTTACATGTGCAGGTGTGTTTCCATTATTCTATGATCAATTTGTCATAATTTCTTAGCATGTAACAAACGATGGTCCATGGCCGTCATATCATCTCATCGTGTCCTAAAAAGTTCTGGAAAATGATGAGTGGAAACCTAGTAAGAACCTATTACCAACCTTTTGGTACTGGTGTTATAATTAACGTCTTTTATTTGTGTGCTTGTGTTTTGTTTGCAGCGTTGGTCTGATTATGTTGGACGCTACTTAAACCCAGACTCCACCACACCTGAGTTGAGGGAGCACCTCGCTCAGAAGCCGGTTTTTCTTCCCAGGTGAGCTCTTACTTTTTTTTTTTTTTATGAAACAAATTGTTTTTATTTAGACTCCAAACCAAACAGACTGATGTTTACAGGATTTCTTGGATATCTTGTTCAGTGAGCTGTCTGTCATATTTCTACTTTGAAAGTCAAATGCAAACGTCGAGCATGAGTCTGTTTGATTGAATCAGCTGTAATCGCTTTGTCTCGACTCGTTCCTGCCGGCTTTCATTAGTCGCTGTCATCACGTTTGTCTTTGCTCTCACACACCAGGAATCTGAGACGGATCAGGAAGTACCAGAAGGGCCGAGAGCAGCTGGACAAAGAGACCTGTGAGGGCGGCAAGAAATCCCTGGAAAAGGAGAAAATGGAGTGCATGTTCAAACTCAACTCTTATAAGATGGTTTATGTCTTTAAGTCTGAGGATTACATGTACAGACGCACCGCCCTGCTGCGAGCTCACCAGGTATTTACCGCCTCTTTCTGTTGCTGGTATTACCTGGACTCCAGATTACGAACTCAGTCATTGTGTCAAATGTATGTTACAGCCTTCATGTGTTAAGGCGTTTTCTCCAACACCTTAACACACACAGATTTTGATTGGTAGGCGTGAGTTGGACTTCGTTAAAACAATTCAAATGAACAGTTCAAAGTTCATTCAGCCAAACAGCCTGAAACAATAAAAACTTCCATTAAAATGAGGATTTCTGAACTTTCACATCATGTCATATTTTTGTTACACAGATCAAATCAAAAAGGTATTTAATATTTGTGTAACATGTCTGAAACCCTGCCAGATGCAGACTTAAATCTAATATTATATCTAATATATATCACATAGAACTGTCGGCAGTTCAGCGGGTTGTTGCACAGTGAAGCTGTTCGAAGCGTGCACGTCACCACGCTGCAGCTGAATCTTGTCAGAGCTTTTACGTGAACTTTATCATCAGAGGATGAAGACTCTTCAGTTCAGTTCAGCCTGTTCACACTGTTAACTCAGAGTTTGACGTTCTGGAAACCGGTGTCAGACATCTTAGCTTAGCTTAGCTTAGCTTAGCATTAGGGATGAGTGAGTACACCATACCTCTTCCGCTAAATGATATTATCCATGCTGTGAACGGGCAGAGCTTAAACTGGACAGGATTAATCACAAGTTGTTGATTTAAGCGTGAAATTGATACGAGGAGAAGAAAAAAAATAAAGTTGTATGAAATATTGAGATGATACTCGTACATTATTATTCAGCAGAATGCTCGTTTAACACTACTAAGCATAAAGACTGAAAAAAGCCGTTCAAAAGCTCTGTCCAAAGCTGACTGTTTACCGCACAGAAAAGATCTAACACTCAGCAAGGAAGCACATTTTCCAAAATGTCAAACTTTAAGTTAAGTTCATCATAAACTGGGCCTTTATAAGCACTGTTTACAGGACTAAAAGCTTTATATATATATGGACATAAACTCCTGTGAATGTTGAGGCTTTTAGTCACCATTGAGAGGAGCCCTAATGCAAAAAGCTGCTCCATCAATGACACAGTTTAAGATCTCTTCTTTCATGTACTAACCCTCTACAGTAACTTAAAAGCCATATCTCCCTGTGGTGTATCGAGTATTCTGACAACTTGATGACAGAGTGTCTGTGTCATTTTTTTTTTTTTTTTTCCCTCCAGTCACACGAGAGGGTGAGCACGCGGCTGCACAAACGCTTCCAAGCGTGGGTGGACACGTGGGTCAAGGAGCACGTCACCCGCGACATGAACGCCGAGACCAACAAGTGGCTGATGGGCGAAGGCCGCGACGGCTTATTGCCTTGCACCACCACCCGCCAGCCGGAGGTCCTTCACTTCATGAACATCAACAAGTACCGAGTCAAATACGGCTCGCCCAGCAAGGCACCGTAGCCGAGGGGAAACGGGAGAGAGAGACTGATTTCTGGGGGTGTTTGGTCTGAAGTCAAACAGGTCAGGAGTAGAGGGAGGGATGAGGGCTTATTAATGTGTTTTTAAGGCCGACATGGGAGCACAATTAAGCTAGCGACCATGTATGTTGCACCCCGGGGCGGCAGGATTACTGATTTTACCAGCGTTTTTAGCTGGGCCCATTTTTACGCAGGGCCTTCGGTGCCAAAACTTAGGAATCATCACGATCCAGTCGCAGACCTGAGCTCTTACCAGCACTCGGAGCCACTTCTCAAACTTCCCCCGAGCCTTTTTTTCGACGGGGCTTAGCGACGCAGACAGTGAGCCTGTGAGAGATAGAGTGGTGCTTTTTGTACTTTTATCATAACAGAGCTTCGGTTTTGACCATTTTGTCTGAAGCCATGAGAGTCAGACCTCCATCGGAATAAATCGTACAGGGATTTCTTTACGATAGTGTTACTCTTCAGCATCCGTGGAGAACAATGTGGTGGACAAGTGCACTTATTTAGAAAAAGGAAAAGTTTCAAAAGTTTTGTTTCCCAGATTGAAGGTTTGGTGGGAGCACAACTAAAGTCTGAGAGATCTGGTTCAGACATTCCTGCGTTAAGGCCAAATCACAATTATGTACCTATCACGAGCCGGAAAAGGGGGTTCCACTTCCTGCTCCGACACACATGGCAGCATTATTAGAAACTGTGCCTGAGCCCCAAACAGTTTTGTTGGGTTAACATCAAAAGCACTGTTGCGTTTATGTAATAAATAAATAAAAAAGAAAGAAAGAAAATAAAAAAATTAGCCTCACAACACTGTTTGGTCTCAGACTGTAAAATTGTATAGCTTGTGAATGTCAGATACTGACATGTATTCCAGTGTATGTGTTGTGTATATATATTATATATAGTTCTATTAACACAAATGATCCTCGCCGCCCTGGAAGTCAACCTTTTTAAACTGCCCTCTGCCAATACACCAGCTTGTACACTCACACACACACACACACACACACACACTCACACCAACACACACACACACACACACACACACACACACTCGTCTCATTCTGGGAGGACTGTCCACACGCCGCTCACCTTGTAAATACACTGTATATAGTCTCAGACTTTTTATGACAGATCTGTGTTGTTGTGCTAGTAATACTTTCCAAGCTTACTGTGGACTTTAGTGATAAATGGCTAAAGTTAGGATGTATATGAAAAAGACAAATGCAAGACCATTTATTACAGTTTTTACCAAAGGGAGTTGATTATAAAACTAGCTGTTTTCCCCCTTTGTGTGTACCTTTATGTCTTTTCTTTTTAATTTCTGTAGTAAAAACGTGGAAAAGTAGAAATGTATCCAGGTCTTTCAGTTTTTATATATGATTTTTTTCTCTCTCTTCTGAATGTGACATTTGGTTGGTAAAAATCACTGCCCCCCACCACGACCCCCTTTTGACAACCGACACCGTCCGTGGTGATGGTGGGACTCATTTTCAAAAGTCTTCAGATGAACGGACTCCACAATGGTCTCACCTTGTGACGCACGCTTCCCTCCCTGGATAGATTTCTGCTACAAACATCACCACCACACCATATTTTTGATAATGGAAAGAAGTCACACGAGCATGTCTTTAGTCCCTTTATTTAGACATTATTTAAAGTAATAATAAAAACGACATTTGTAGCCTACAGAGCCCCGATTGGAGTTGTTGACTGATTTATTTATTCCACACTCTTCATTCATTCATCTTCTGTTAAAGTGGCAGGAAAGACAAAGAACAACCTAAATTGTACTTCCTGATGCTCACGCCTAATTTGTCCACATCCAATTAGATTAAACTAAATTAATGATATATATTAATGATATAATCTGGAAAAGTTTGTAAGACAGTTCTTGACTTTTAACCCCCCAGTAGGTGTACAACAACTGGTGAACACCAGCGCTACAGTCTGTTCTGTACATGTACACTATATGTATTATATATTATACATTGTACTTATTGTGCACAATCTTTGCAATATTTCCTCATTTTATAAAAGGTGTAAAGTCATCCTGCATTCATGTCATGTCTTAGTGAAGTCCGTTTCTTAAAAAAAGGCTGTAGACTATTAAAAAGTGTCTCGAATGAAGAAGCCTTGAATGACCGAGGAGATGTTACACACTTATAAACTAAAAGAAGTTCAGACTGTGGCTCATGCTGCACACACTGATTTAGAGGAAACACAAGCTAACACTGTCACTACTATCATCACATAATGGACAAGTGTCCATTTGTTTTAATGAGTTCATTCTTCATCCATTTTCCTCCTCTTATCTGGATCCAGGTCACAATCATTTATTTAATTATACCAATAGGAATTATTGTTGTATACTGCTGGAACGTATTAATAAATCATTTGGAAGATTCATACTTTCATACTTTAGCCTATGTGACCATGAAATTAGCATTCAATTATATTTAATGTTACAAAAAAGTTTAGATATTCTGAAATTTAACTTGGTGCAGAAATCTGATTTCTAAAATCTAATGCAGAGACAACATCCATTTGAACATCCATCAGGAGGTGGTGTTCAATGAACGCCTCACTCAAATGATCTACTCCGTTCAGATCCTGCAGAGGGAGCTCTCTATCCATCCTGTTTCTATTTGGAACGCTCAGGATTATTGAATGAAAATGAGGCTTCTCTGAAGATGAACTAAAGCTTCAGAACTTCAGGACTTGATTCCATTTCAGCTTTATGCTCTTAATGCACAGATGATTAATTAGCTGATGAAGTAAATGTGTAATCTTTGTAACATCATCATGGCTGAAGATTCTCTGGCTCCCGCCCTCCTCAGGCAGTAGTTTGAGTTTACGTGGGTTTGTTTATTCTTTTATCATTTATTCTGGTTCCATGGTAATCTTCTAATAGTTTATGTTATCTTACCAACAGTCCAAAAGTAAATATTTCAACAGAGTTTGATATTTAATTTAAGGTTTACTGCTTCAATTTCAGTCAATTCGAACAGGTAAAATTAGTTTTTGGATATTGTCTGGTTAATTTTATCAGCAGATATCAGCCTATCACAGATATACCAGTGTTTTTACAGAAAAAGAGATGCTCACGGTCATTTAGAGCTTATTGAATATTGGTGGAAATATTTTACTCCCCCTCTGCCCCAAAAATCCAGTTTAGCTTGGGCTTTCATTTCTTTTCTCCATTACCTGATAATGCAAAATGGTTCATATTTACACATATTTTCACTGGTTCAGAGAACTGGCAAAAACATATTTTGGGTAACAAAATAGCTACATTAACACGCTTTACTTCCTTTTTCCTTTTAGACATAAATGAATCGTATGTCAGTTTAAGTTAAGTGAAAATGATTTGCTTTGGTTTTTCTGTGAATGTCACTGGGGAACTGGCCTGGCTCCAGCAGGTCTCTATGGGTGGTCCTACATGCTGTACAAAAACATCCAAACTTCACCTCACTTACAGTACCTGCATCCGTCAGACCCACAACAAATCACGTCCATTCAAAGACACACACACATACACACACCTTTGAACCACTTGGCCATCACGACGGTGAGGCTCTGACGAGGAGTGAGGCTGACACATGCCAGCAGAGCCCTCCATGCCTCCCACTGGCAGCGCTAACAAAGAGTTCCTCAAAGGCAGCACTGGCTGAGGGGGAGAGGAGGGCCCCCCCCCCATCCCAAAAGCTGTTCTGCGTGATTTCTTCCTTGGAGTGCACACTCCTGAACTTTCAACAGCTTTCAACTGCCTAATGTCAACGCTTCCGCAACTTCTGACTCAGAGAGCAGAGCCATTGTCACAGCTACAGAGCTTGTATTGTCCCTCCAGCTTGGAGGCCTTGGCACTCAGATGCAGACCAATTAATTCACAGAGTGTCCACGTAGAGGTCTCTTCTTTATTTCTGTATGTGTTTGTTTTACTACAGCGTTTGCTTTATTTCAGAATTCAGCAGGAACTTTCACTCTTTTACAGGCTAAAGTGCTTTAAGAGGAACACAACTCTGAATACAATCTTGGCAACCATGATGCATTTAGATAATGGCAGGTTTTTCACTCTGCTGAATGAGAGAAGATAATCCAAAACGATGACATATTTTTGAGATAACACCAAGTGTCACCATCATTTCTATCATAACTTTGTGTGTGGTTTCTACCTGCTGCATCCAGAGGATATTTTTCTGATTGGCGGTGGATTCACGTCCCAGCTGAGATCTCTGCTTTGCAGGCTGATTCGTCTTGATGATGAGAAAGCGCTTCCCTGCAGGCTCCTCTCTCTCCTCTATAAAAGGATTAGTAAAGTCTGGCATTCTTACATAACTGCTGCAAGCTCCTGTGCTGAACAGCCTGAAGACTTTACGTGCTCAGTTGCTGCAACTTCAACAAGGAAAAAAAAATCTTCCCACCAGCTGTTTAAACCTTTTAATGGCTGTTTCACAGCAGAGGTGTCAGGATGGTCCTGCAGTGCTCTGGATGGATAGATCCATGTGTTACATATTTACTGAGCTACACAGCACATACTGCATCGTTGGGGAAATGGAGAACACCATGTAGCCCACATATATGTAGTTTGATTGTGATTGTGCTAGCAGCATGGCTCTAGAGACGGAGTTGGTTCTGGACAACTATTGGATGGATTTCTATTAAATTTGGTTCAGACATTCGTGGTTCTCAGAGGATGTATCCTCATGACTTTGGCTATCCTCTGCATGGTAACGCTACCGCAATGGCACACATGGAAGACATACTTTAGTAAGATGCTGCAGGTGTTTTATCAGTCTATTGTGGCAAGTGTTTTATTTTATCCTGCAGTCTGCTGGGGATGAAGTTTGGGGAAAAAGCAGGCAAGGAGGCTGGAAAGGCTTGTTAAGAAGGCTGGCTCTGTGATCAGAGTGAGGATGGACTCTCTGGAGGAAGTGGTGGAGAGAGACACAATGAGGATGGTGGATGCCATCCTGAACAACATGGATCATCCACTACATAACATCTTGATGGACCAAAAAAGTAACGGTGGTGGACGGCTCCTCTCTCTTCGTTGCAGGACGGAGAGATACAAAAGATCTTTTTTACCTACTGCCATCAGACTTTTTAATTCTTCTACAATTGGTAGATGAGCTGACAGACAAATGAATTTCCCCTTGGGGATTAATAAAGTAATTTGTATTGTATTGTATTGTATTGTATACCTGCTGGAGTTAGCATTTAGCTCAAGGTCCAGCCTCACAGATGAGCACTTTAAGTCTTTTAGATTTGAGTGTTGTTCCTGCATTAACACAACAGTAATGTCTGATTGTAATGTCAGTACATTAGAAATGCCATTAATTGTGGTACTCCATTAAAAGTACAATAACATCTACTCACATCTCCATCCATCACGGTGGACTAATGGGCACAAGCAACAATCTGGAAGTCTGCGCATAAATTCAAACTTTCCGATTTTTCTTTTTTGTTGATGATGTATGAGTCACGACGGTGTCATTTCTATACTACTGTCAACTTTGTTATCTTCTTATATGATGAAATTATTATCTCATAAACATTACCAACGGGACATGTGACATGTGTCACATTAAAATCTAGTGAGTCATCTTCAGATGTACTGACAGAGCTGCTTTACTGTGGCTCTGCCCAGAACTGAATAAAGTTAATCAACAAGGCAAAACCAAAGACTGAAGACTAAGACAGACTAAGACTGACAAAACAGTGTCACACAGAGCTAATTTCTGACATGTAGATCTCTTTCAACCTTTGTTGGCCTCTACACCTTGTAACACTTTGTTACACATTTAGTGGAGATCAATGGTTTTTAGGTTCCTCCTCAGATAGACACCTTTAATATTAGTAATGCCACAGATGTAAAGTATCTTATCAGCTGTGCTGATGTGTCATTTATTCTCACTGTTTGTATTAAACTGTTTGTCATAAATGATAATTATATATTCATGTTTGCATTGCTAAACATAGTGCCTAAATAAATTGTCATTGCTTGCTTTTTTATGTGCAGGTTGTCAGATATCCATCTGACTGTTTGGTTACAGTTCTGAAATATAGCATTTGGCAGTGTCCTTGAATGCACCCATATAAAACGAACAGTCTCTGCCTGCATGCAAAATAACTGCAAATGTGGAAAAGAAATAAATTGAAGGACGTTTCTCCAGGTTAGTCGTTATCTGCTGAAATAAATAGAGACCAGGAAGGAAGCCAGAAAATCCGACTGGAAACCACTGGAAAGAGACAACCTGCAGTGACATAATGTACAGGAGTTAATGGGTTTTAACATGCAAAACCACTGTTAGAAGAATGTCACTGAGGTGGCTGAAATGTGAAGGATTTTTTTTGTCATCATCATGTTTGTTCCTGCTCTCTTCTTCTCGGAGTGGACGTGCAGAGTTGCAGGGCTATGAATACGTGCATGTTCCCTCCTGAGAAAACCATTTACTGAAGCTTAAGCGTGACTAAATATATCACAAGATGAAAGTCACTGGGGATGTCAGAGGCACAAAGCATGGTGGGTAATTTAATGTGACAGCAACCCCCTCCACACAAACACACACACACAAACACACACACACTTGGCTGAACTTGACCTTTTCCATCCTCCCTTGGTGTTCATATCCAGTACATGGAAGTTAATGCTGCATGTTGCACCTTCTGCAGGGTTAGTCAGCACTGATACAAGAGCACTGATTAGCATCTTCTCACACTTTTCAGGTATAACTTCAGCAGCGTCATGGCAGGCCAAAGTTGGTATTACTGTTCTGGAACACTTTCTAATAAGGCGTGTTTTATAAGAAGCTTATGAGTTGTAACTAATGGCTTTATTAATGTTTAAACATCTACCAGTGGTTTGTAGATCAGTTATACTTGTGATGTATACTTTAAGCCTGTGGTTTAAGTCTGTGGTTATAAATGTTAATAAGTCATTCATAAAGGGGTTTAATAATCAAGTATTTAGTTCTAACTGTTAGTAAATGGATTTTGTTCCAGAAATATGTGGAAACAGTCCAATCATTCAGAGTTAGTTCTCTATTAGCCGTCTGTCCAACACTTTGATCCTGACTGAAATACCTCAGCAACTATCTACTAGACTGCCATGATTTGTGATCATCAGAGGATAATTCTAAATTGTTAAGTGAAATGTCTTCACAGTGATTGGATGGATTAATGTGAAATTGGGTATATGTAAGGGATGAACACTGATTTTGGCCAACACTTTTATTCATGACCAGGTACCCATAAAACCCAGGAAACTCCTCCATCTGTAAGTACTAGTAACTAGCAATTTTTAGCATGCTAACACGCTAAGCAAAGATACTGAACACGGTATAAACGATTGTGTCTAGATGATGACCCTAGATTTGCAAAACTCTCACGAGATTTGTATATGTTGTTTCAGGACATAGGAGAAGTTTGCTTTCAGGACTTCCTGTTTGTGCCTCATGTGAAACTAAAAGTCAACTTTGACTCATCACTCTGTTATTAATCCTAAACCTAACAGAGTAGTTTTGTTGCCTAAACCCTTGCCAAACTTCAGTCCTTTACACGGGACACAAACCCCATTCTGTTTTTGACCTGTTCATCATCCATGACTTTGTCACTCATATACCATGTTACTTTCAGCTTTGTCCAACCAATTGCTGTGTCTCTAATACACCAAAATGATATCTCTTCTTCTCATATGACTGCAGATGTGCTTCAAACTCAGAATATTTTTAAGTGAACATGTACCAGAGTTCACAAACCATCAAGAAATAATTATTATCAACATTATTGCTGCTAAACATTAGCATGTTAGCATTCTATATATCAGTATTATAGCAGTCATTATAAGCATGTGAGCATACTGAAGTTAGAATTTAGCTTAAGCTCTACTGCTTCAGTACAGACTCACAGAGTTGCTAGCATGGCTGTGGACACTTAGTACAACATGGCCAGTTCTTACAACCTGAAAACACAAAGGCTCATATTAATAGCAGATATCTGATTTACAAAGCATTAGTAAAACTTCACTAATTCATCATTAATAAAGCCATGCGCTATAACTTATAACTAATCTGTTATAAATGGTGCCTTATTAGAAAGTTCTACAAAAATCTGTGCTATGATGCTTTCAAACAAGTGAAAATTCAAGCATGTCACTATAGATGATGAACTTCTAATGCTGAATAGCAGTTAAATAAAAATTATGTCTAATTACAGTTTATCTTATTTTCGTAGGTTTTGTCATGGTTTCTATCAGTTAGTAATTTCTCAAATCCATCAACAAGCCAACTGCAGTACATTTATTTATCATTTAGGTACAACTCAAAGTGAGCACAGCAGTAAAACTGCTAATAATCCTCAATTGCATTTGAAGACTGTGTGAGCTCACAGTTATGGTAAGTATGGTCGGTTTAGTCATTAAAGTTTAATCAGTGCATCTTTCTGTAAACTGTGATGGATGGCGATGATGCCAGTGATGGTTTCCGACAAAAGTTTGAGTAGTGATTTTACTTTTTGTCTTAATTTTCTATTCTAAATTGCTTTGGCTAACCTCTTTAAAACATGTCTGACCATCGGACTGCTTGTGTTTGTCCCCCCATTAGACCTCTTTTTAACATTGATGCCACGTTCCCACACTTCAGAAGTTAACATGATGAATACAATCGTATTCTTACCAACACGAATGGTGGCCAAAACTAAGCAAATTAAGTCCCAGGTGGCTTGAAACGGCAATTCCCTGTAAAATATTCATTAATTAGTCTAAGATCTTTTTGTGCAGGAAACCAATTGGGCCTCCAAAAACCCACTCAAGCTTTGGGAAGAGTTAAATGGGACACCAAGTGGGGGGAAATTCTTGTTTTTTTTTCTCTAGGAAGTGGTGTACTCCGCTGTACTCACAGAGGCTCCACTGTTTGGTGCCCAGAAGACAGCAGTAAGACAGGCGGAGGGGCCCCTTCCCTACAAAGTGGAGCAAAAACACAACAATCCCTTTATTCAGCTGTTTGGACCTGCCATCTGAACAGCAGCTTGTCATTAAATTAACATCACAGCAGGCGCGCGCCCTGGCCCTTGCTTCCCAGAGCATTGTGGTGCACTGAGGAGGAAATTCATTCTTTTAGAGGATACCAGGTCAAAAAGCAGGGGTGGTATAGATTCGTCCCAGCGGCCTTGGCGTTGAGGAATGGGAACAGTCGCCGCGCTGCTGTGTTCGTCCTAGTGAAGCTGAGCGCTGAAAGGACAACCTTTTAATCCCTGGCAGCCGTGAAGGACAGAGACAGATTTGCTTTTTGTTTTTTGATGTTGTGCCACTTTTTACCACATCCACCCCGAGGACAGGACTGTAGCCCACACCGAGGCCTCCAGGACCACTGGTGAGGCTGCAACACATTTCACTGCAGTGACGTCGTGTTGGCCCAGATTGTACACTCATGTGTTGTGCACCTGCTCTAGGGAAGTGTCTTGAATAAGTTCCCCAATGGTTTACCAAAGGAAAGATTTGTATGGTAGTAGTGCACTGCCTGGCTCAGGCACCAAAGCAGTAAATTAGCTCTGAAACCCTGTGTAAATGAAACAAAAGCTAAAAGTCCAAACCCAGGTTTTTAAAAAAGGAATACTGTCACTTCACCTTCTTCATACTTCAAAATAAATAGATTTAGTCGTCCTGTTGATGGGTCATGGACTTCAACCTGTGTGAATGGGTTCATTTATTTCAGTCAGCCAATTCTCTTTGAAAAAAGGGAAGAGGAAGAAAAACCTTTCTGGCAAAAGAACAAGACCCCAGATGACCAGAGGAAGAAAGAGAGAGAGAACACTCCATCTGTAAGAAAATAAAAGAGGAAAGTACCCTCCGTTTAAACAATATTCATATTTTGTTTTGATGTCAGTCACTTCTACTATAAATCAGCATCACTCCATAGACTAGTTTCGATCAAATATCCAATGAAACATCCAAAACTGTAAATATAACAGATTTACTTTCATGAAAGATTAGATCATTTTGACATTTATAGAGCTGTTTGCACTGTAGCTTCAAGTTTCCACACTGTAAAAAAGATTGTGAACATATAAACGATCGTGTCTAGATGATGACCCCAGATTTGCAAAACTGTCACGAGATTTGTACGTGTTGTTTCAGGACTTTTTGTTTTTTTTTATAGTAAAAACAACTTGCAACTGTGGTTGCCAGAATTTTACTGTAATAAATACAGTATAACCTTGTCTAATATTACAGTGACAGGATATTAGTACTGTTGATTTAACATTATCCCATATAAGGTTGGTGTTTTATTCCATATCTTAAAATCTTAAAATGTCTGTAGATTCTATGGCCAAACCATGACAGTAAAATATGCTATTAAGTATTACGGTTTATGCTTTATTCTGTATAAATTCCCTGAAAATGGTGCATAAATAAAGGTTTTGAAATGACTGTGTTTTACTTTATAGAGGAAAAAGCAGTCACACTTCATTATGTATTTTACAGTCTTTTACTGTCGTGGTTTAGCAGTTTTTCACCGTAAAATTTACAGGCAATTTTTACAGTGCACCATCCATCATTTCTTCTGATTGTCTTACCATTTGTTTGTTAACCCATCGACCCAGAGCAGAGAAGGTCTAGACTGCCGAGGCACCACAGTCCACAACATTTCCCCCAGCGAATCCTACAGTTCTTCCAGAGGGATTCCTTCACACTTCTGGGCTGGCTTGCATCACAAGCCCTTGGCCTTTACTTTGATCATACCCAGAGCACCTTCAGGTGGAGGGGCACATCTTTACCAGGTGCCTGAATCAGTTCATTTGGCTTCATGAGCATCGGCTGGACACTAAGATATTCATGGTTGTGTGTGATCTTGATATACATGGTGAGGACACGCACTGTACAGAAAAACCTGAGCAGTTTGGTTCTTTCACAAAACTGCTTCATGCTCCAGTCCATGCATATCCAGTTTGGAGTATAATGCCCGCCTTGAATGACCAAACACATCAGGTGCTGGTGCTTAAAATGTGTACCATGATGTCCCATTCGTGCTTTGCTATGTACCTAAAAACATTTGTATCTTCACTGAATTGAGAACTGTATTAGACCAAACACAGCAGATGTCTGTCCACCATGATCCGAGGTTTGTGCCTCTTAAAGGAAGTTTTTCCTTGCCACTGTCACCAAGTGCTTGCTCATGGTGGGAATTGTTGGGTCTCTGTAAAAAGACTCGGTACTGTCCAGACTCGCTCTGTATGAAAAGTGACATGAGGTAACTTATTTTATGATTTGAACTGAATTAAATTTAAAGTGCTATAATGAGCCATTACTCATAACTTCTGCAAACAGATTGCAGATGGAGAAAACTTGTTTTGATTTAGACCTCTACAGTACATCATGCAATATTCCTTATAATAGTCCAGGTATAATAAACCTCATGTGTCATGTTTTTAACTTGGCCTCAGCAATTATTCATTTAAATTGTTTAATCGAAACAATCTGCTTCCGTTGTTGCTTCTGTGCTTTCCCATTCACAGGACTCCTTGTCTCTATACTGGCCACCTTGTTGGTAAAACAAGGGGCAGCACAGACCACTGGGCAATCAGGTTAGAAAGGCTAGTGAAGCAAAAGAGGTCAGATAGATGAACTGACCACAACCCTACTGTGTCTGTTCGTTCCAATAACTTCGCCTCCACATGACAGACCCCGAGGAGAAAGTCCCATGAGGACAACTTTCTTTTACATTTCTCACATTTTGACTTCAAAATTCAGAGCGCAAAAAAATAACAAACGTTCTTCTAGATTCAGTTACGGAGAATGAACGCTGTTATGTTGTCTGTCACCGTCAATAGACGACTCATGTAAATTTGCAACTGTGGCATTAGTCACGCTGGAGCGTTAGGGCCCTACTTGGAAGCTTTCGACTGTATTTGCTGCAGTCTGTCTGGTCTTATCTTGCTGCGCCACTCTGTCTTTAATCTTGTTGCCTCAGAGCTGCATCAGACACAAAGACGTGTCCCTCGGGAACGTCTGGGAAGAAGCAGGACAAGTGATGAATGGCAGCAGGGAGTGGGAGGCTAAAGCATGACGAGATGTGACCCTGGGCTCTTTTAAAGGGGCAGTTTTGGGTTTTTAAGGAGCGTTTCTGAGTTCAGTGACTCCAAACATACCGGCACCAGTTGTTTTGTTCTAGGGTTTGTTACAGTATAGCAAGACTGGTGGGAGTCAGAGTGGCTAGATGCAGTTTTCTTAGAATGAATGTTTTTAACTTGATATAACAGATAACATGTAACTGTTTATAACCTGATCTATGAGTGACAACACTTTGGTTGGCGATGCCAGAATCCTGTGGAGCCAGTGTAGCAGAGCCAGCCTAAGACATTTTTGGTTGTTGACCTCCCACCCACCAGTCTGTGCCACACAAATTACCTCCACTTCAGAGGGGGCACGTGACACTTACTAATGGCAAAGCATGAATACATATTTGCTGATAAACCAATGCATTTAGTAGCAGTCCTGGAGCTTTCAATAAGAGCTTGCAACCGTGCCCCGCTGTGATGTAACATGGTACTACAGTGCCCATGTTGTCACCATTAGAGAGACAAAAACAAAAGAAAATTTTTCCATGACCATGATGAAGACCATGTGATTGACTCAAAAGCTACAGAACAGATACTAAATGGACCTGGAGCTGACATTGTTTTGTCAGCTCCTATTTCAATGGGACGTTGCTTGAAAGCCAATACCTGTTCGTTCTGCATTTTTCACCACTGTTGGTGCTATGGAGCAATGCTTTGAGAGGACCAGGTCATGAGCATTGGGTGATGTTCTACAAATTCCTGCCATCTGCCGAGGACAGTAATGCAAATGTGTAGTGGACGCAAGCCACACTATTCCACTGACAGCTAGTGGCAGCGATGAGTCAAGTGTAGCAATGCCAACAATGTATTCATCATGTTCGGTTAGCCTCAAAGATTTGTGGATTTAAATATATTTGTTTGCATGTGAACTCTAGAAATGCATATTATTAAGAAAGTGGCTCTGATGCTGTTTGTTCCATTTGTTTATTGTTTCCTGTCATTGAACATGAATACTTCATCAATGCACCTGATGGCTAAATCCTACGTAAACAGCTGACACCACGGTTTCAGATATGGACAATGAGATATCCAGCTACTGTAGACACAAAACACTACAAATAATTACAGGGACATTGTCACTGTTTATGGAAACTATGCAGACTGATGCTGAGATATTACACAGGATGCTTTGCAAATATGTTAGCGTGTTAGCATGACAGAGTTTTGTTGAGTTTAAACGAGTTGTGGTTCCAACTGGGTCTGTGCCTCGTCCTCATGAAGGTTGCTGAGCTTCATTCCCGGTAGTAAATTCGTGTGCACACTACGTCATCTGCTCCAAAAGTCTGGAGGAAACAAAGAGATAATTCTGCAGTTTAGAAACCTGACAGTGATCAGTCCTTACAGTCAGCTGGCAAAAATGTTATGTTAGCTTCACATTTTAAAGTTATATGCTATTTTTACTTGATTCTGCGCATCAGTGAGCGTCTATGTAGCAGGGAGCTCCAGCAAAAACAAGTAGAAGCGGGCTCAACATTTGCTGCAATGTAACAATTGTATTTCATGTCTTACTGGAACCAGAAACAACCCCATTAATGCAGTCCCTTGATG
The DNA here is from genome assembly GCA_033000465.1 of Sciaenops ocellatus. NCBI lineage: Eukaryota > Metazoa > Chordata > Actinopteri > Sciaenidae > Sciaenops > Sciaenops ocellatus. The sequence continues at coordinate 28,196,945 of CP136871.1, read as the reverse complement.
GTCAGGGTGTGGGGCTACATCAGACAAAAACGTTCTAACAACCACACTCACCTCATGCAGTGATTGGACAGGTGTTTGGAGGTGTGACACGGCAGGGGCTTTTCTCTCAAGGTGGCTTTTTTTCATTTTACACAATTACTTTTACCACTTTTTGTTGATCCAACCAAATACACAATGAATACCTTCAATTAGAGACTGTCCAAGTGTGCGCCCTTTTCCCTAATTTACCAAACTTTGGAGAGATTAGGGTGATAGTGTATGTGGCCATAGGTCAGGTATTAGGTATAAACACTTTTGTCTTTACACATGGCCCAGGCAACACATCGTACAAATTAGTTACAAGTCAAAGACCAGATATTATTAACATTTGTGGAGTTATGATAGTATTGCCATTTTGTTTGCAGTATGTGGAAAGTAAAATTGGGAGGTCTCAACTGAGACAATGGAAGTAGCGGTGCAGGGGGTGTGACGGCTTCCTTTTACTGGACCAAACAGCGGCCCACTTGATGTTGAAACAGCCCATCTGATTGAGGGTTACCAAGCAACAACCTCCATGGCTGTGAAGTGAAGCCATTGCGAAAGTGAGAAAAACTGCAGTTCCTCAAACGTCCACTTGAGGCTGGCTGCAGAATGAGTCAGTCTCCATAAGTCCCCATGTTAAAATGTCCAACTTCACAGCAGAAATAAACATGTTTACAGCCTGGTACAAAAAACAGTTTCGGTCTCTATAGCTAATTTCCCTGTTCATGACAACTGTACTGAGGGTGAATTTTTATAGAACTCACCTGTTCAAATTATATTAAGACTTAAAGTTAGGCTTAACAGCATGGCTGCTTTGACTGACAGGTAAGTGCTGTTACAGATGGCTTGTTTGAACACCCAGGCGACATTCAGCCCGCCTCAGGTCCGCTGATGATCCACGTCTTTGGCAATTTTTAAAGACATGCCTTTGCTATTACCATGCACATAAAGTTATGTGTATTTGCATTGTATTGATTGTTTGATCCAGAGAAAAGCAGCTCTGGCAGCTGACGTACACTGTCCATGCTCCAGTATTTACAGCACCCCTCTCAGAAAACAGTTCCAACATCCCTGTACCTAAAGCTAAACCTCAGAACGTCAAGGAAATTCTATTAAACAATGATGCATGTGTCACAACATCACAGTCAAAATGATGCCCATCAATCTGGGCCATATGAAACCCGGATAAACGGCTCAATAACTATAATTTATAATAATTTATGCTTCTCTTGAATGTACACGCTTGAGTCCAATCACCTGACGTGCCATCATTTTCTGATTTGATTGCAGTATGATGTAACTGTAAAAATCCACACGACTTTGCTTTTAAAGTGTTTTCAGACTAAACCAATTAAACGGATCATGCAAATCGTATGGAAATGTGCCCCAGTTACAGTGTGAACTGCCACAGACAATCAGAGCATCACGTTATGATCGCTAGGCCTCCTTTGAGTCTGCAGCTGAAGCTCTGCATTTGTTGGGTTGCCTCTGTGTCTGGAGGCTTTTTTTGGAAACAGATATGATTCACATTCAGACAGCGTTGGTGATGGTTTTTCCAGTTGCTTGTCCCGAAAGAAAGAGATTGTCTGGGTGCAAAGATGACTCATGCCTATGTTTCTCTGCAGGCTTAAAAATCTTCCAGGATTTTAGTGATGCAGTATTTATTCAATCAGCATCACACATTGAAACGTTTGAAAAGATATTTTGTATTTGTTATATTTCAGTGCTCTAATTGGCATGTCATTTTTATAAGCAGGTGTTCTTTAGTTATGCTGTGAAACTGCACATAACTGTGTACTATGTGGTATATAATGTAAGTATGTAATATTTCCAGTTGAGTCAAATATCGACAAAAAATATTATTATTTATTATAAATATGACTCTTCTTCTGCAAAGAAAGAGACTCTGAACATCTACAGTCATGTTGCAATTCCGAGAAAGCACTCAGATTATTTTGGGCTTCAGAACAAGCTCATAAAATTAAACAAACCGTACAGCAACTCTCCACTGTCTGATTGGCATAACTTGCATCATTCATGCCTCACCATCAGTGGCTCATTAATCGGCTGCTTGGCTACAAGCTGACTAGAGCTGACTAGTCCAATTACATTGATGCAGGTGCAGATCATGAGCATTACAACCTCTGAGAGAGACTCGTCATTATTTCCCATGCTGATAGGTCAATGCAATGCTGCTGAAGCTCTCCCCACCACTCCAGTGTTTATGTGTGCTTGTTAAGGACCAACAGAATCCTGCTCAGACTCTCCCAGGGGGAGCAGAGCTCTTTCCAGCTGTGTAACCATTTGCTGTAAATTCATACATGCGTTTGGAAATTCTGTTTATATAGAACTAATATGCAACAGCACATACGTTTTTAAGAAAACATAATGCCAGCATGATTACGTCTTTGAAATGTTATTAATTAACGTAGCTTACAAAAATAATAATAATAATAATAATTTTTAAACGTGTTGAAATGTTCACTGACAACATATTTCAGTTGTTTTCCGTAACCAATGTAATTATATCAGTTACAGCGTTATCAAACTGTTTTATGGTTATGTTCAGGCACTGAACCAAGACCACAGATTGTGGTGACTTGAGTGACTTGAGACAAACGGAACATATTCATCAGCTGGAGCCAGTCTTTCCCTGATCTTAACAAAAGTGTTTTTGTTGCCTACACTCAAATGCAAACTCCAGGATCAAAGTCCTCAAACCCCTTCCATCCACCCTGACAGCCTCTCAGTGATGCTCTTAGAGAAATGTTGCCTCTGAACACGACAACATAATTAATATATAAACATAATATCTTGGTGAAAGGTTTGAAGTTATGGTCCTTTTGAGTTTTGACTGACTGGAGGTCAGTTCACTTTCTGTCTGCCCTTGTTTCTTATCATCCTTCATGCTATAACCAATCCAGCTGCTGTGGCACCAAAACTAGGACAGCTGTCTCAGGTGAATGATGACAAGATTTACTTATTAGTGTTGTCACGGCAGCAGTTCAAGCTCCATGCACTTGAATTTCCTATGATTTTCCTTTCTGTAAACTCTACACTACTTGATAGAGAAATGTGGCTTGTTGAGGTTGATGCTTAGTAGAAAAAGTCTAAAGAGGGAGTCTATGAGCTGCACTGTAAACGTGGTCCGTCAGCAGGTTGTATGATGGCGTGTCAGCAGGGAAGATGGAGGTGAGAAGAGCAGCAGAGAAGCACAGAGACACTCAGCCGCGGTCACATCTCGGCCAGATCAATCTCCATTAGTACCTGAATGCTCCAGCTCCTCCAGGGCAGCTGGGCCAAAGTGTCTCCAGAGAAGTAGGTGCTGTAACACATTCTGCTTTTGTCACCCAAACATTATAAAAGATTTCATATGATCTGCCTTCTTCTCAGTCTGAACAATGAAGAGCTTCTAGTGGAATATTAACATACTATTCAAGCACTGAAGACATGATTGAAGCTGCTCTACTTTAAGGTTCTTGCTCCTGGATGGTTCTTCTAGCTGCTTCTGGTAATATAAAGCTGCTCAAACATCCTGCGATAACTTCCTCAACATCTAAACCTTCTATATTGTTGTTTCAGGCTTTTGCCTTTTGGACATTCATCTTAAGTACTTGAGGAACAACAAAGCAGAGCGTGGGAGTGTTGAAAGACGAAAGCTGTTGATTCCCTGAGAACCGTTTGTCCGGTCCATCAGTCTTGGACTGCTCCCCTGCACATCGTTCGAGGCGCTTTAGACTCATTGACTTCTGCCCATATTAATCTGGTTAAATACAGGGGGTATTACTGCAACGTCAGCGTAGCAGCTCCCCTTGTTCTCCTTTCACATCTCACCGCGGGGTGGATGAAAGCTCGGCTCCTTGGGAAACAGCCTCTCTCATTTCCTTTACGGATGAATCTCCAGGGTGACTTCATACACTCCCTGCCTCGTTTCATTAACCACTTCTAAAATGGAGTACACTAGTTCCTTGAAAATCCCATCTTAATGCATCGGACGTCTTCTAAGTCTCCATGTGAACAAGACGCCTAACAGACAAACCATACAGATGAGCTACCCATCAGATCCTACTCTCTCTTTACTCAGGACAGTGTTCAGTTCTTTTTTGGTCTACTCTTTGTTCAGCTTCGGCATAATCTACTGAACTGTGGTCTTTGTAAAGAGGGTATATTGTCTCTTTCTAAGCAGTAAGAAGATGTCATTGCTGTGCGCTCACCAGTATGAGCTCATCGCCGTTCAGCTCTCGGGTCCAGTAGGTTTTGGGACCATCACCATCCACCAGAGTTTGCTTGCAGTGGATCTTGTTCTCTGACTCCCAGGTGGCTAGGCTCTGCAGGAGGAAGGGGACAACAAGGTGGGAAGGTCAGTATGATGGTAAAACACATTAGCAAGACGTATCCTTCAAGGATCACTTGATACCAGCTTACACTCCTATTTGAGTGTGAGCAGTCATAGAAGCAGATTAATGCTCATGATTTTTGGAGTAAAATGTAAAAAACGATCATTCATGTGTGTAATATTCATGTGTCCACATACTTTTGGTCATATATTGTAGAACATACTTAAAATAATGTCTGTGCTGTACCAATTCTTCAATGGCCAGACCTCAGTGAACAAAGCAACACAACATTATAAATCAGTGGGCCGAGCCATTAGCAGACAGAGTTTTAAAAAAACTAAAATCCTCTTAGTAAGTCAGGGTCTCCATCTGCTAATTCACTTCAATAATATTTCAAATGACTTCAACAGGATTAGTCAGACTTTGACTTCAGGACTAATTTCTTCTGAAGTAATTGGCTCAAATTGCCTATCAGAGAGATGAGAATTCATAAAAGATCAGGACCAAGGTGACCCCGTGGTACTAATTTGTGTTAATGGAGAGGATTTATCATTTTGCTCAGCTTAGGGTCCATGAACTGTGCTCGTATTTCATCACCTCAACTGTAAACTGTCATCAAAGCTGTTAGAGGGATACTTCGACATTTTGGGGATATGTTTGTTAACTTTTTCATTAAAGTGTAAAATGATGGGATCATACCACTCTCACATATGTCCGTTAACTGAAAAATTAAAAAAATGAAGATTAAGCCAGGGGACCACCCGTGAAGCTGTTTAACATGCTTGTTTGTTTAATCCATACAAAAAAGTGTTTAAACAAATGAACAAATGAAATGAATTCATGAGCATTAATGAGGTGCTGGTGGGCAGATTTTCTTTCCGTTGGACAGAGCTAAGCTAGCTGTTTCCAGTATTTATGCTAAGCTAGCCTAATCAGGCTTCAGCTTTGTAGTTAAAGGAGTAACATTTTAGTTTTCAAAGCTAATCCAAAATCCTCCTACCAGCTCTCAAGCTCAGTATTTAACGTTATATTTTGTTTGTTAAATCCATACAAAACCTGAAAGTAATCAATTAATGTGCTTTAAAGGTTCCCCCCAAATCTTTATGCTAAGCTATGCTAACTCCTGACAGTTGTTATATATTTAGACAGATTTAAAATAAATAAATAAATATGTTTTCCCATCTATTTTTTGAATGGCTACAGAGTTGAATTTCTCTATCAAATCTTTAATCCAAAAATGATCTTACAGAAAGACTTAAAGGTCCAGTGTGTAGGATTTAGTTGCAGCTAGTGGTGTATTCGCTGCATTACAATCTCCTCACCTCACTCTCGCCTTCCTAGTGTAAAGGAGAAACAACACTTGAAAGGCTGAGTCTAGAGTCAGTATTTAGTTTGTCTGTTCTGGGTTACAGCAGAAACACAGTGTTTTAACATGGCAGCCTCCATGAAAGAGGACCCACTCCCACTGGAGATATAAAAGGAAAATTTTTAACAAACAAAAACAAAAAGATTTTTATTTTAAGGTGATTATACATGCATGAAAACATAGTTATGAATATTATATTCCATGTCTGCCTTATTATAAAATTAAAGGCACCAAATCTTATACACTGCACCTTTAAGGACAAACTAACATGGTCATGAAAAGTACAGAAAATGTCCACGGTCCTATCTAGAATCACTGTTCAGTTTGTCCGTTCTGGGCCACCGTAGAAACATCATGGACAAGGTTATATAACGATTCTTATTTTCAGGCCATTATACACTAATGAAAACAGTTGGTGAATATCATAACAGTAAATTTTATATTTAATTTCTGCCATATTCTGTAAATAGAGCCTCCTAAATCTGACACACTGGACCTTTAAGTTTTGGCTTTGCGTTGCTGTCTGACTGATTTTATTTTCCCACACTGCTGAATTTTGTTTTTTCCTCTTAATAAAGCCAGCTGCATTTTCCTTTTCAGCATAGCATCTTAAGCTAGTGAGCCGCTCCAAAGCCTGGAGCTGATCAAAGCTGCCAATGCTTCATCCAACTCGACAACATCATTAACCAACAAAATAAAAATTTGGACAGGCCTATTATGAAAACCCCTGATTGTTTTTGCATGGCAGCATTTGTGTTGCACATGGACAATTTGTTTGACAATTTGTACAGTTTAGCATTTCATAAAGCACCACAGCTCAGGATGAAGCAGCAGCTTCAGTTTCTCAAAGGCAAATGTTAATCACCATATCGAAGGTAAGGAAAGCCATCATGGATCCCTGCGGGCTGCCGTCCACAGACTTTGCCAAGCTGAACAACAGCAGGGTTTTTCTATAGCTTCCACAGCTCTCCCTCTGATTTTTTTAATCTAATAAAGCCTGAGCCCAGAGAGTCGATTAGCTACGGCTCCATTTGAATGTTAGCATCAGTCTCAGCCTCTGACTTGGATGGATTTTCTTTCATTCTCTTTATTGCACATTAACGCTCAGACAAATCCCAAATAACGCAGGAGAGCTTCTGCACACACATTTGAGACCAAGACAAATGCATCCTGCTTTTTTCTCTTAGCTTTTTTTTACTTATCACGACATCTGCTGCCTTTGACTTTGGTTCAGTCTCTCACAGACTTTCGTGTCTCCGTTGCTTATCAGACACAACCAGTGTGTCAAATAGTGGAAGAATCTCATTTCCTGCTTGGTTTAAAGTTTGTATGTTGGATTTTCCAATATTTCTTTCAGATCCTGAAATAACAGACTAACCCCCGTCTTGGGTTCATCTCTTCCCACAGTGTGATCACATATCTTTCTCACATCAGTGTTTGCTCATCACTTTTCCCACCCTCAGCAGCATATGCCTTACCTTCAGCACAATAATGTGAAGCACGGGTGCTCTTTACCGAATTAACTCAAATGACAAATACAACATCTGAGTGATAAGGACATGCAGGAGTGCCTTAAGCTGCTGACTGCAATGACAGTATAGAACTCCATTCAAGTCCCAACATCTTGAATCATGGGTTTCCATAAGAAACTATGGTCCTAATTGGTTATTCGACTTAATATGGTTGTTAAAAAATTAATAAATTAAAGAGAAGACTTAAAGGGACTTTTTGGGGCTTGACTGGGCTGTTCAGAGTTGGTGGCTGTTGCATTCTTGTTCCAGACATACCCAGGTCATATCCAGACTCCTCTTCCAAAAAATTTTCTTGTGATATAGATTTTTGTTTAAATTATTAGCCTGCCACTTGGAGTTGCCAAAGTTACATATTTTCAAGTCCTAGACATTTTAGTTATTATCCTTAAGCATTTCATATGAAACCCAATTTCTTCAGCATTCACCATTCAATGTATTTTTAATCTGTGATTAGCTCTGTATACAGTAGTTTTCATTGTTACTAGCGGAGTCCAACTTGCCCAATTGTGTACCATACAAATGGGATTCACAGGAAACAATGCATGTGGAAGATGAGACCTCATGCATGGGCGAATTTAACATAAAGCAGAAGAAAACATTCAGTCACAAATTAGTCTTCCTTATTAAAACACAATGACTTGATGGACTCATTTGTTTGGCTGTGCTGTGAACAGATAAAATATGCTCCTGATTTGTTGCATTCCCAACAGCAGCTAAAAAATGTTTGTTGCCCCCAGTGAGAGGGGGTAGGGGACGCAGAAGGCCAGGCTTGTTGCCCAAGTAACACTTCATTTGCCCTTGTTGGCTGAGTTGCCTCTCTGGAGGAAAAATATTAATCATAATTTACTTTTGCTTTTGTGGCTGCATAAATATGAGTAGCCTATAACTGCTTCTCTATACCAAATTAAATCATCATATCATTCAACATTTGTTACTTTTTGATGCCTCTGAGGGACAGCCCAGAGCCATAATGTGAAATGCCATGAGAAAAATCTCCTCATATGCTTCTGAACACTGCACAGCTTGTCATGTTTGCATCACGTCGCACAATATTGGCTGATATTATCACTGTTATTAATCAGTCTTAGCTAGCTAACATATAAGCAGCAGGTTTAGGGTTCTTCTTCTTTGGTGTTTCTCCTTGAAACTGATAATTGGTCCTATTAGCAATTAATATTTCTGTTTTACAGGAGTCCCTTGTGTAACGGTGGTCTATGGGGAAAGGTTTTGAGCGCTTTTTTAGTTGCAGTGCCACAAGTTACCTCTGGGGAAGATTGATGGCAAGGCCTTTAACCCTATGGGGTCCTATCAATGGACCTATCAAGTGCTTTTCCAATCATGGGCGATTGATAAGACCCCACTTAATACATCCATGATCATTTTATACAGAACTCTGTGTATTATCAAAACACACTAGCCAAGTCAACCAGGATTATAACTTTCAATAAGAAAACAACAGGTCACATCACAGTTGCTATGCCATTTCTTCTTTACAGACTTTGTGTTGTACCCGTTAAAATGTCTTTAATCTTGTCTTGATTTGTAATGTGATTACAAATCAACGTAAGGAGCAGACCAAACATTTTTTTTTTGCCTTTAGAGTAATGAGACACAGATTCTGCAAATTAGGCTGCAAATCCCAAACCCAATATTTTGCCCTCAGGATATATTAGAATGAGTCCAAAATTATCAGTCTACCCTCTCTCTTGTCTTTCAACAGATTTGTTCTCCACAGGCCTGTTCCAGCCTTCCAGCCTCTCCATGCTGAATGACACACTGTCAAAAAATAAATCATCCTTGAGTCTCAGCCACACACAAGGGCTCTATCTGTCCTGGAAATACATTTTATCTATTTACCCAAAATCTGTGCAAGGCTGCTGAGCTTCACAGATAAGAATGACCTTCATTACATTACAGGATCACCTGTAAAGGGTATATAGTCATTCATCTGGAAGCACATATGCAGTCTTGTCCTTGTTCTTTGTCTCAGTATATGATGAAACTTTAGTGGATGCCACATCTTGATTTTTTCCTTTCCGGTCCCTTTTCACACAGCATCTCTGCTCCCTTTACCTCTGCATGTAGCACCATGGCAGGTGAGTGATACTAAAAGTCTGTCTCTATAGCAACCGGCTGGGTAAAAAGTGTTTTTTCCCAGAAGTTGGATAATGAAGGGGAAATGAAGCGCACATGTTCAGATGAAAATATTGCTTCACCACAGACGCTGTTTTACTTCTCAAAACTTATTCAGCAGAACTCAAACTCAACATTTATGCTCATGTTTGTCTTAGAGCCACCTTCCACCTTCATACATCAGATCAGATACATAATCGCCTCATTATGGCTTCTCCTCTGCACTGAAGCTTGTCTGTTGTCTCAGAGACTGATGGGAAGCACCTTATCACTCTCTCCTCCTGAAGTGAGAAGAGGCGGTCTGATCCCACCGACTACGCAGATTAACTGGAGCTTTTTAACCTTGTGGCTGTGTTAATCAGCCCTCTGCTCTTTGCCAGGCACAGATCAGCGTGTAATCCGTTTAACCACAGGGGCAGCCGGCCTCAGCCAACACCCACTTAGGGCTCCCCCGCCAACCACCACCTGAGAGTCCGCCAACACCCAACACTGCCCCCCTCTCCCCTCTGGCACATGTGACAGTATCAGTGGGTGCCGCCTCCTGCAGGTTTAGCTTCACTCTTGCGTATGATTGCAACACAAAAGCACAATGTGCTTCTGAGAGCCACCTCCTAGATTTCTTCTTGGTAAAACACAGACTAAAAATAGAGAGCAGTCAGACATTATCAGGAGAATTTCTTTATCACTGTCCTTCATACACAACACAAATACAGCAGCACTGTGTTCTGTAACACAGTATTTCCGGTCACGTGCTTGCTGTGTCGAGCATGTGCCCAAAGTTCAACCGGGTTGAGTGTGCTGAACCCGGTGGTGAGCACATTGTGTCTGAAAGAGCTCTTACTGTGTCTGCTCTGTACTCCAGCACATTGGATTTGAAATGAAACAATGACTGTGGGGCTCTAAGCTTCACTGAGGGTGTTTAATTCCACGTCAGATGAAAAGTGTAAGGAATGGAGCTTGTTCTCGAAGTCCCATAATTTCAGGGGACAGAACAAAATCAGATAAGTTAACCTAAACTTAAAACTGGACTAATCAACAATAAACTACGTGCCATGTGAACAGAGTTGCGTGTAGTATCGCCTGTCACACCTGAAGCTTCTCTTAGCAACATTTTAGCTTCTTTCAGCTCATTGTTTTGGTTTTGCTGTTTTCATTTCAACCTGTAATAACTTTATTTGATATGGCGCAGTTGTGTAAACTGTTGCTCATTTAGACATCCAGCAGTCACAGAGCAACATTTTCATTCATTTTGAGTTATTTGTCTGGCCACCTGGTGGATGTGGGTCCAATATTTCCGTTCTTTTAACTATGGGTTTGGTCTCTACAACTTTTCCTCTATGGGGGTGCCCCATTAGCTCTGTTGGTAGAGCGTGTGCAGTCCTTGCTGCAGTGGCCCAGGGTTCGAATCCGACTTGTGGCCCTTTGCTGCGTGTCATATCCCTGCTTTCCTGTCACTTTTCTTCAGCTATCTCTGTCAAATAAAGCTTTAAAAGCCCCCCAAAATGCTCCACTATGTACCAGCTAGTCACTAACTGTGTGTGTCTGTAGTTTGGTGCTGAACAGGTGGTGTACAGTGGGGTTTTAGAGCCTTTCCACTGCATTATCAGAGCAGTGAGAGTGAATGAAGCAAGGGTTACTGCCCAGAAAGCATGGCAACATTGATTCAGTATTGGTTCAATGATAAAGCAGCGATTGATTTTAAGTTGAACTAACATTGATTTTATGTCTGTCTTGATCTATTTTTCATCATTGAAATTTCATCACCTGATGAAAAATTTATGTTATATTTCAATGTTGGTCTGCTATCTGGGTGCAGTGCTAAACAATGAGCTCAAACTCACTATAGAGCTCCAGAAAGCTGAGGCGAGCTTCAGATTTAGGTGACAGATCTCTTGCTAGCCATTGAGGCTTTTGTTAATGTAATGCTCTGCCACTTGTGTACTGCAGTGATCTTTGTTTTTTTTTAGCTTGGTTTGGGTACTCTTTGCCTTCTGTCTGATCTTAAACACTGAAACAAATGACCAGTTGGAATCCAAAATGAGAAACACAGTTAAAAAATGTAAATCCAGTGTGCTGCAGTGCAGAGACAAAGCAGTAAAAAAACACATCATCTTAACATCTTCTGACTGCACTGTACCATAAAGGCCAATGCAAGTGGATGATGACAACACCACTTATCAGCCTTGTAACAGAGAGGCGTCATGTGGCCAAAAGCCACACCGAGGGCCGTCTAGCCCTGCCCAGTACCCAGCATGCCCCAGGGCACAGACAGAAGGAGCCACACTGTCTCCTGGGATCTAAAATAGGTCATGTCTGCTGTCCCTGACTGCAACATTTAGCTGATCTGATCGGAACATTTCGCTATTGTATGCTGTAATTTACGAGCGTTATGTGAATATGTGCATATTCTGCATGTTAATAGGTGAAACATATGAAAGCCTTAATGAAGTCTGTGCTGCACATACCCAGAAGGGCATTGTGGTTTCCAGAAAACACACATCTCCAATTTCTCAAGTTTTTGGCTGACTTTTATCGACTTAATGTAGTGCATGCAGGCAAAGACACATTTTTCCCTTTCCATGTGCAATATTCCCTCTCTACAAGCATTAATATCACTGCCTTCTGTTGCCCAAGAATAGCGTGAATTTTTGTTTTACATTTGAGAATAGAACCTGAAACCGTTCAGCCCCTCTGGGAGCAAAGCCTTGGAAAAATATATGGTTTATTTGTTTTGTGAAAAAATGTGTGGTCAGATTAGCAGCACTGCAACTAGGAGAGGTGAAGTGCCTTGCTCAAAGATATTTTAGCAGGGTGGCTGCTGAAATCTGGACCATTCAGTCGAAAGTTGTTGTGCTCAACAGGTCATATTTTAATCATTGTCAGAATTACACTCACTAAACGCTTTGATTACATCCAGTATGTTCATGTAAATCACATTGCTGATGGGGACTTCAAAAACCAAACCATACTCAGCCTGCCTCAAACCTTTCTAAAAAATGCTTCACCACACTTCACCCCAAAATGGGGAGATGGCAAATTTCTGATTGACTCCAAATTTTCTACAGCTGAAAAAACCTGAAGGTTAATCCCTGACCTTGAGAATCTTATCAAATAATAGAGCAAAACTAAATTTTCTGAGTTGATCCATGACTTAAAACCACTTTAAGATGCAGTCTTATAAAAGTTATAACAGTAGTTACCTTGTAATAATGTCCACCTAATATAACACTTTCTACAAATAGACCTACTTCCTTGGACTTTTTTCTGTTTAAATTGCTGATTCATAGTTTGCATGACCACTACTCTCTCAGTATGTCTTACAGTGAACTTGCCTTACTGTAATGAGGGAGCTGTAATTTAATATATTGTCCCCTCTTCTGCACATTTGAGATATAAGATAACACAGGATTACATGTGAATGGTTACCTCACTGAAACCAAACAAGACCCCTTTTTCTCTCCAGCTCAGACTCAGGTTGCTAAGCAGAGAATGATAAAGAGATGTCAGCCTCTCGACCATAGATGCAAGATTCTTGTTACCTAAAGTGACTCAGTGGCAGTGTGTCTTTGCCATGACATCTTGTTTCTAAATTCTTGGAACTCCCTTCATTGTGGAGGTACAAATTCAATTGTTGAGTGAACTCAGGACTTGTTCCCATAAACAAAACACAATACAACAAGAACAATTGATTCATTGGTTGTAGAATCTAGATATTTATTACACAGATGATTGTGATCATATCAGATGTTTCTAAGAAATGTGTAACTTATATGTAACACGACACTGCCTTTATATGATAGCTGAAATATCTTTTCCTATTTTTAAATTCTTTTTTTATCAGAATTTGTCATGAGGTCCAAGAATTTAAAAGACCTTGATGTACCTGTAAAATAAAAATAATCGTATATGCCCACTTTCCAAACCTGTGTAAGAGCTCTGACGGTGTATCAGGGCTGTGAGAATTCCACCTCAGGGATGGAGGAGGTTCAGAGAGAAACTCTCATCCAACCAAACTCAAGATGCCCTTAATCCAGCTGCAAGACGTGAGGATGATACCAATGGATGAAACTGCAAGGAGGTATTAATTTTTCATTCAACCCTCAACAACAAAAGCATGCAGATAGCTTTGAAGACCTTGAATACACTCGAGAAGACAGAAGGCATCCTAAAAATACAAATGACGTGGACACATTCAGTCAAATATCTACAGATGTACTGTTCCCTTTGTTATTGTGCTGTGGTCCTGCACGACGTCCACTACATATATTATTACTGTCATTATTGTTACCATATATCTATTACAGTTTATAATTAGTTAATGATTTGCTGCTGCTGTGCATCTAAGTCTCTCGATCTCTCTCTATCTCTCTCTATTTATCTATCTACCCTCTATCTAGACCTGCTCTGTATGAAAAGTGTCATGAGATAACTTTTGTTATGATATGGCGCTATATAAATAAAATTGAATTGAATTGAATTGAATTATTACAAAAGATTTCACCATTAACAAATGTGTGGCTATTGGAAAGATAAGTATTTACTATATGTCCAAGAATATTCAATAATGTTGGATTTCATGATGTCTCTTAATAAAACATTTAAATCAAAGTACAATACCAGTGCTGCAGGAAATACGATATTCAGACTGATTTAAACCATCGCTGTAGCTGTCCACAAACACATATCGGCTTGTTCTTGTCACTTGTGAAGACATTGTGTTGATCTACATCAATTTCTCTATCTTAACTTTAATCATAACCCTAAAACAAACAGTTGAATTGTAGGATTCAGTATTTTGTCATTAGATGGGAATTGGATGTGTGAAAAAAAAATCTGTCCTTATAACATGTTTAATACAACACACACACACACACACACACACACACACACAAAATAATAGCCCCGTTTTTGTTACTTTGGAGGACTACCCATGGAGACTTACTTTAACCATAACCTTGGACCTTGGACTTTAACCAAACACTTGCATCTATGTCTCAATCCTAGTTTATTTGTTTACTTTAAGGCAGGGGTGGGGAACCTGTTCCACAAAGGGCCGGTGTGGCTGCAGGTTTTCTTTCCAACCAAGCAGCAGCACACCAGACTTGACTCATTTAATCAACTGATCTCAGTCTTCAGAGAGTTGATTGGTCAATCTGTGTGCTCTTGGTTGGTTGGAACAAAAACCTGCAGCCACACCGGCCCTTTGTGGAACAGGTTCCCCACCCCTGCTTTAAGGGGACCTCATATTTGTCCCCACATGGTAGGTAAGTCCCCACAATGTAGCTGTGTGACTGGTGCTTTGTCCCCACATTGCCATTGATACAAGTATATACTAGAAGTTTATTTTTCACTGTGGTGAAATGTTCACTTAGTTTAGGTTTAAAGAAAAAAAATGCAACATTTAAGGACCATACCAATGCTTTTGCATGCTTTAAACAATTTGCTACAAATAACTTATACTTAACATCACAGGAGACAATATAATTGTGTTTTAGTAATTCTGCTTGCTATTGTACTGGTTAAGACAAAATGTCCCAGGTTCAGCTCTGGCAGGAGACTTTTGTATATATGAGTGCACCATATATCAAAGATCTGATTTCGTAATGCTCATTTACCTTACACTTTCGACCGTCCACCGTCTCCTCGTCGAATTCTTCACCGATGTGGAAGTTGATCTCGGTGGTGCGCACACTAGTGGATGTTTTGATGTAGAACTGCTCCCCGTCCTGGCGGATCTCCACATGGGGGTTGGAGGCCGCTGCGACAGCCACCTTCCTCAGCATGGTGTTCACCCCTGATCAGGAACAACCCAGGCCAGGGCAACAAGAGGGAGAAACAGGTGTCAGTTTCACCATTTTAACAAGATTAATTTAGTTATCAAAGGACCAACTAGTAGGATGTTTGTTTTGGTGCTTTGCTAATGTTTTAAACCTAGTTTGTAGTTGAAAATGAGCAAAGCCAAGCTTAATGACAGTAAGGTGCATTACAGTGTTTCCCATTTTATCGTTTTATCGTTTGTATATATGATTTTATTTATATATTTAGATGCCACCCTTAAAGCAGCTTTATACTGGTCACAGGCAGAGGTCATAGACTGATGACTGACCCAATAAATGAAAATCATGAGAATCAGATGTAGAAGAAAAGAAGGAAATAGGTACTGAAAAAATGGTGCATTTCAGCTCATCTTCCAGTATGTACTGTTGTCTTTCTTTCTGCCTCACCCTCGACCCCACCCAGATTTAGATCTCTCCATGCCCTCATTGCCAGCCTCGATGAGACTCTAGACCTTAAAGATAGAAGCAGATGATGGCTGTGTGTCTCCTTGTGTTTCTGTGTGTGGTGAACGTGAACATCTCCAAGCTTAAATTTTAGCAGAGAATGACAGAAATGTCAGTGTTTCAGAGTGAAAACAAAATAAATGCTCTGAAGAAACCTCAACTACCTCAAACCTTTTAAAATGAGAGAAATCTGTGGAACTTTAGAAGTGTGTGTGAGGGATTATTCAACGGTCCAGAAGTAATAAGTAAACTCCTCAGGATGTCAGGGCTGGTCAGCGCTGGCTCTCCTTTTGTCTGGTGGTTGTGAGGGTGGTGATCCGGCATGTGGCACTGCAAGGCCATCTGGCTTTATGTCCTGCCAAAGTCCCGGATCTTTTATTTTTCACTGGCCTCTCCCAACACTGGTCATAACTAAATTTATAAAAAACCAATATCTTTCCAAAGAAGATCAAGTATTCAGTTTTGCAAAGTTTTCATGGATTTTTGGAAAAGAAAAAAAATATATATTGTTTTGACAGATCCTCCTCACCACAAAACCACTGTTGATCAACACCGAGGCATAAAAACATATTAGTTTGACAGCTTACGCTCAACCCCACCCAGGATCTTAAGGCTCACACCATGTGTTTTTATAGGATTAAATATGTATGAGGATCAGCGAGACAAGCAGTCTGTCCTTGTTGCTGAAAAATTGAGACGTTCCCAAAATTTTATTTGTTTACATTTTGAAAACATTGAATGTTCACATCGATGGTAAAAACAAAATAAGCTTCAGTTTCTGGACCACCATAATTACAAGCAGCCAATAGTAAGGTTATGGTCTTATAGAAATGTGTGTCTAAGGTTTCTTATCCCAAATCTCAAATTTAACTTCAGCTGTTTGTTGATGTTTTTGCATTTCTTGACCTCATTAACTCGGGCAACTCGGTCTTTAAAAAAAATCCACATTAGGCTCAGTAATGAAATTGTACATGAAGCACAGTATTTTTTACATTCTTTGATCAAACGCAGACACACATGCCTGCTCTCAATTAGCAAACCGTGAGTCTGATCAATTCGTACAGCTCTGTTCACACAGCATGTTCCTATGCTATCTGCACCCTGGATATAACAATCCCCGCTGACTGTAGGGAAACCTCAGACTCAACAGATAATTATGAAGATGTTGATGTAAAGTGACGGCCCTGCAGCACTGGAATCAACTGTAGTTGCCGTTCGTAGAGCTCCATTTGACCGAACCCTTGTGTGAGAGCGAACGAGTGATCTGCTCCAGCAGATGTTGTTAATGTGTTCATGAGCATAAAGTGCTAAAAACGGAGAGCGAGTGATTTCTCTTTGGATTTAC
Organism: Sciaenops ocellatus; assembly: GCA_033000465.1. Classification (NCBI taxonomy): domain Eukaryota; kingdom Metazoa; phylum Chordata; class Actinopteri; family Sciaenidae; genus Sciaenops; species Sciaenops ocellatus. Next base: position 28,179,930 of record CP136871.1, on the reverse strand, counting down.
AATCTAATTGGAGGGGTGGTTTCTTTATGTACCTTATATCCAAACAAAATATGGGCAAGGCTGAACATTCTTACTGAAAAGTAACAATCTGCAGGTCTACCTAGAATCATCCTAAAAACTAACTGCAGATTTTTCAACAAATCCAGTGAAAATCAAAAAAACAAATAAAAAACAACAACACTGCATTAGTCTGTCTATCAATACTTTTCAACTTTTTTTTTTACTTTTTTGTCTATACTACTCTGTATTCAGCCCTAAGCCTAGTCATTCATAATTTTTTGATAACATGTCCCTAATATATACTTTAAAAGGTTGTCTAAAACAGCTAGTTTTTTAGAAAATGCAACTCAAACACAACTAAATAGTGGATTTGCTACTATTTTTAGCTGCGGATTAATACACATTTGGTTTTTACAGCAGCAGGATGGTGTATTTGGGATTGATTCACAATAAATAATAGTGCCCAAAACAGGAGGTAGGTTTTTACATTAGTTAAGGAGATCACATAGAGTAGCATAATTGTGTGAAACTAACAAATGTCGTAGGACAGTCCTTTGTCTATGTATATGGTGTAGTCTGAAGTTACGTCGAACAGTAATATTTGACTCTCTTGGTTCAGTTGTTGAGTATCTATGGAATCAGATAATAAAATCATGATCCTATAGGCATCCAAGAATTCAGTGAATCTAAGCAAGTAAGCTGGTATGGAGACTTTCAGAGCCAAATATGCACTCAGATACTGGTTTATAAGCACCGTTAAGTGCTGCAGCAATGCACCAACAACTAAACTGTTAATTGTTTAAGCTTTATACCGTACAAAACTCAACTTTCCCAGTTAGAAACAAAAAAAAAAAAAAAAACAGGAGCCATTCACGTCTTAAAAGTTCTAATTGTTATTCAGATTGGTGTCAAACAGTTCCAGGAGAGTTGTTGAAGCAGCTCCCTGCACTCACAGTGGGACTTCTCCCTAAAGATTTCGACATTATTATAAAGACACACAGCCTTTTTTGCTGTGCCCTGTCTGTTTCAGCAGTCCTGGCGTGACGAAAACGCTGCAACACAATTGAGTGACCCAGTTAAACTGGTTCAAATCTAAAACCATCACAATCATCAGTTAAGACTAAGATGGGTGGAAAAGAATGAAAAAGATAGGACACAAGAGAATAGCACTGGGCTCCAGAGACCTCCCCTGGCATTGCTAATGCATGCCCTACTTAAATGCTTATCATGAATAATGTTGTGCTCCCCTCTTCTATTCATGCAACAATACCCGGTCTGTTTAGGCTGGAATTCAGCATCCAGAGTTTCATATCTCCTGTAAAGCTGAGGGATTTCCCTCCAGCAGCATCTCCCCGTAGATCTCTGCAGTGTTCTTTTCCCAGGGTGCTTCTCCGAACAATAAGATGTTGCTGGAAGTCAGGCATGCCATTCTCAAAAGAACAAGACAAGCCTTTTTCTATATGGACATGATGGATAGTCAACCTCATGCAGGGATGTAGCGCTGGCTATGGAGGGGGGAGACAGGGGAAGGAGATAAAGAGACGAGAGGGCTTACCCAGGGCTTTGAGAAGTTCATCAAAATTCTCACTCTTCTTCATCTTCCAGGTGCCGGCAAAGTTAGGCATGTCTGCTGAGGCTGAGTACCAAGGACTGCCGAAAGAACCTGTTCCACGCTCTGATGCCTCTCTTTCCTCTCTTTCCTCTTTGACTCTTTCTCACCCTCCTCCTCCTTCCCTGTGCTCCTGTCTCCTCTGCTCTGGGCTCAGCCTCGCGTTCACACTGTTACACCCAAGTGTTTCTGTGGGGTTTTAGACTTTTTCTCCTCACAGACTCTGGCTTCGTCTGTGCGTCTCGATGTGTGCTGGCAGCAATATTGTGTTTAGCTCCTTTATAGCTACTGTCTTTAATGGAAGTCAGAGGAGGTCCCTCCCCCTGAAAGCTCTGTCCCATTAATACAGCAGAGCAAGACTGACGTGTCGGCTTTCTCTGGGGAGTAAAACGACTAAATTGATTCTTTTAGAGTGTATTTATAGTGCCTCAGTTTGCCCACCACTTCATTATGAATACTCATTTTTAAAAACATGGCTTGGCTTTGATAACTGTTGACATTTTGGTGAGATGGTTCAAATGATGAAAAGATGGTTCATTGTGTTCAAAATGAATAGTTTAGGGAATAAAGTTAATAAAGATTAAAACATCCTCCTTCACGCTAATCAAACTGATTAAGATATTAAATGCTATACCATACTAAAACTGTACTTTGACAGTACTTCTGTGGGCTCTCTGTGGATTTTCTAGTCCGACTCGCTCCTGTTTTGTTCTGCACTGTCGACTAAATAAAGTTCATTTGAATAAATTAGCCTGAAACTAATCCTGGACCACAAACATAGAGCAACAAAGAGCTACTTTATTGCACCAATCACAAATCATCTAGATGTTTCCTTGTTGATTGCTCCCGGACATTAACAGGAAAGTGTGCATTTATTATATACACATTGTATTGTATTAATTATGCATTATTATGTTTATATTATTGTTGACTAAACAGCCACAGCCAAGTTTACAGTAAAACTTTGAACAAATTAGCCTCAAACCAGCCGTGCACCACAAACACGGATCAAAGAGATGGTTTATATAACTGATGATGAATCATCTACATGTTTTGTTGTTGATCCCCCCCAAGGATTTAACCAGGAATTATGTATTTATTATGTCTATATTGTATTGTAGTGAATGTGTATATTAGTCTTTATTATTCTGTAAAGGGACACAGTTTGATCATTTAGAAAGTTTTCCTCTACTGAGCTTCAGAATGAGTCTGCATAGTGCTGTTAGTCAGTGATAATTATCAGTGCAGTGTTTCACCCTCAGATCACCACAGGTGAGCTGTATGTCAATGTTTGTAAATTATAAAAAGCGAATATGAACTTCGCTGCACTGCAATCTAACAAAGTGTCTATTTCATTTTTTTTTAAAGATGTTTTTAGGTTTTTTTCAACCTTTACTGGATATTAGCAGCTACAGAGTGACAGTGGTCGAATTCAAATTAAGGGCCGCTGTGGCGAGGACTGGGCCTCTGTACATGGGGCGCACACTATATTTATATATAAGTATATATATAAGTTCAGTGTGTTATTAAACCTGTTCATCTCAAATTAATTACATCATATCATTACTAATTAATTAACAGTATTTATCCTGTAGCACTTATATACTCCTGTAACACAATTATAACATTATCAGTTTGACTGTTACAACTCTTATTAGACACAGGTCGCTAAAAGCAATCCAGCTAAAATGAACTTTTAAACTTTATTAAAGTATATTTCATTCTACTGGGACAAAACTGATAAACAAGAATATTTAGAATAGATTTTGTCAAAAGAGTATTAGAGTGGCTGCTACAAGATTTTAACAATTGTAAATAATGTTAAGTAAAGTATATTACGTGTATATGTGTTTGTGATTATGGATCAATACGATAATGTACCTGTTTTTCATGGTGGACAAGTAGGCAGCTAAATGAAGACACTAGTTCTGTCTCATCTCTCTCTTTGGGTTCACCTTCAGTGTCCTCGATTCATTTCTACATCCACAGAGGAACCAGATCAAAATGACTTTGAGAGGAAGCTGCTGAATATCAACACCCAAACACATCTGATGACGGTTGGACAGTTTCTAATGCACTCATCTGAATTTAAACATTTCATAATCGAATCTACAGGGTAGGTTGTTGGATCAAAAACACTTTCTGAAAGAGGAATCTGAATGACTCAAAACAGAATTTCCAGAATCTCATTTCCACTGACAGTCTGCCAAAACCTAATTCCATAATCAGGCTAGACCGATCATTAAAAAGCCAAAAGGAGGAAAATGGTGATAACATCAGCAGCTAACTTCTTACAGTTACAGTCAGGCTGTGCTTAAATTACATTTCTATACATTTAAATAGACTAATCTTCAATTCTGACCTTATTTTTCCAACTACCTCCATCTCCTTCTCCATCCGTCTGATCCATGTTTTTAACCAAACATTTTAAAAGCATTTAAAAGTTTTGTTTTCATCTTGAGGCAGTACTCTGCAGTTATATGCCAATACGAAGAGGGTTGCAAAATTAGACGGATGCTTGAATGTTTCATGTTGTTCTGCTCTCAGAGCACTTCATTTTGTCATATCAAAGATAATGACAACAGAAGTCCTGCTTTCCTTTCAGCATGATGCAGCTGATGCCATTACATTAGGTTCATTACCCACCGTTATTATTGCCCTGAATATACGAATGAATCACTTGGCTGAAAATAGCAGCACTG